>OZ020625.1:29894536-31204536 GCA_963971575.1 Liopterus haemorrhoidalis
TCAAAATCGGTATGATCACAATACCTCCCTTATATATGTTGGCGGTCGGTAAAAATCGTTAATTTTGATATTACTATAGAAAAAATATTCCTAGACATCCAGTATTATGTTGGCTTCTTACACTTATTAAATCCCAACAAAACCTTGAAATGTGTTGAAATTTTATCTCGCACCATTTTTCATCCCGGCTTAGTAATTATCCTTTCCATGGTCCATTTGCTCATTTTAATCAAAAACTACCAGTATTAATAAATTTAAATGTTATTTTATAATTTTAAAAAAATGTCCTAGACATCCAGCATTCTGTTGGCTTCTTACACTTATTAAATACCTACAAAACCCTGAAATGTATGAAAATTCAAAATTCACATCAATGTTTTAGGTATCAACGTCGTCTTGATGTATGCCCAGTCAATATTTCATGAAGCTGGAGTCTCAATAAAGCCAGAATATTGCACTATGATAATAGGTGCTCTACAAATAGTGGCAAGTTGTGTAACACCACTTCTAGTAGACAGATTAGGACGAAAAATTCTGCTAATACTAAGTGCCTCTCTTATGTGTTTAAGTCTGGTAATTATAGCTATTAGAGCAACAGTAAGCAAACTATATGTGATATACTAAACTATTGATTTTTCAGCTTGGTCTTGGGACGTTCTTCTTTTTAAAGGAACAACAATACGATATGACCAAAGCTGGTTTTGTGCCATTGTCTTCTTTGATTATTTATATCATTGGATTTTGCTTAGGTAATTATTATCAATAGTTCGCCGATGAAGTTTCTGACAGATTAGATTGCCATACCCTTTGTAGTATTCCTTTTAGTCTTCTCAACCACATAACTTCCCAGCAAACATTCAACTAACGGCCGAATGCCGGCTAACTGCTTTTATGCTGGTAAATTACTGGCACCAAAAGTAAGTGCAACGCCAGTATTAATAATGCACTTCACATTTGTATTTCGCATTCCGCCTATACGAAGTACTTTACCAGCATTTTATAAGCACTCTTCTTCACTCATACTTTTTACTTAAAACCATCAGAAATAAATCTTGCAACTAATGCGATTATTTTGCACTTTACCGTTGCTGGGCCGGCAACTGATACATCAATGGGCCAGTAACGGCCCCGGGGACACCGGGGTATTGGCCCATTACTTTCAATGCCGGGGAGTATGTGCTTTACCAGTACTGGCCCGTATAAAAATGTTTGCTGGGTTGGTGTAAACCTCTACCGAGCGAGTAAGCGAGTTTTAAGCTTTGTGTAATGGACATTCGCTAAGCTAGTTGCAATCCGCTCACTCGCACACGACTTTACTCGCCGGCGAGTAGCTAGTTAACTCACCCAGTTTTTGAGAATTTAGTTGTTCAATTTACGTGAGCTTGGTTACGTACTTTACGTTACGTACTTTACGTTAAGTACTTTACTTACGTACTTTATGATAACACCAAATTATTTTTGTAGGTTTTGGTCCAATTCCATGGGCTATTTTGGGCGAAATATTTCCATCCACCATCAAACCTCTAGCTGCTATGATAACAGCTAGTTATTGTTGGGGTATTGCATTTATTATGACTAAGTTCTTTGTGGATATCACTAGATTTATAGGTAAGTTAATGGGAAAGTTGGAAAAAAATTTGATGACCAAAGTTTACCCAAAGATTCGAATGGTGGTATTGAAATTTTTCGGATCAATTCAAATATTTCCCCAGTATTTCAAATATTTCTCTAGTATTTCAAATATTATTTCCCTAGTACATATTTCAAATATTTCCTTAGTAAATATTTCAAATATTTCCCTAGTATTTAAAATATTTCCCTAGATATATTTCAAATATTTCCTTAGTAAATATTTCAAATATTTCCCTAGTATTTAAAATATTTCCCTAGATATATTTCAAATATTTTCCTATTATTTCAAATATTTTCCAAATATTTTTAATATTTCCCTAGTATTTCAAATATATTCATGGTATTTCAAATATTTCCTTAGTAAATATTTCAAATATTTCCCTAGACATATTTCAAATATTTCGTTCAAATAAAATTAAACAATATAAATAATATATACAGTCTGTTCCAAACGGTTAGGCGGAACTAAATGGGAATTTCGTTCTTTTAGGTTGTCACGAGAAGGTCCCTTGCTTGGGTTATTTCATTTTTCACGTTGGGATATCAAAATTCAAAATTCCAACAATGAAACCATGGAAACGAATGACATATGTCAAAATTAAATAATTTTTTTATATATTTTAATGACAAAAAAATATGTAAATAATAACAAAATTAAACAATATAAATAATATATACAGTCTGTTCCAAACGGTTAGGCGGAACTAAATGGGAATTTCGTTCTTTTAGGTTGTCACGAGAAGGGACCTTGCTTGGGTTATTTCATTTTTCACGTTGGAATGTCAAAATTCAAAATTCCAACAATGAAACCATGGAAACGAATGACATATGTCAAAATTAAATAATTTTTTTTAGATATTTTTATGACAAAAAAATAAATAAATGTATTAATAATGACACAAAAAATCAAAATATAAAGAAAATGACAATTTAAAATGATATTAACCTTAACCAAAAAATGTGTATTGTAAGTATGATTTACAAAGCTTAAACAAAACGGTCGAAAAGCACGATTTAAACGATGAAAGTAACTAGATTGCAAAATTTAGTTCCGCTTAACCGTATGGAACAGACTGTACAAGACAATGACAGTTAAGACAAATAACAAAAAACATTTTTAAAATCGCTGAAAAATGGTAACTAGATTATTATATGAATGCACTACTTGATACATACATGTAACAGTCACCTATCAGCAATCCGACTATATTTCCCTAGAATTTCAAATATTTTCTTATTATTTCAAATATTTCCAAGTATGTCAAATAAATCTCGTATTTCAAACATATCTAAATTATTTGAAATGAATTATTTCAAATACTTTTTAAAAATATTTGATATTTCAAATACTTTTTATCAGTGATGACTAATAGTATTTGTTATTTCAAATACTTTTATCGATATTTGGTATTTGAAATACTTTTACTGATTATTTGGCACAATTCTGGTCCTAGAAATCCAACATTATTTCGGCTTTTTACTCTTATTAAACACCTACAAAACCCTGAAATGTGTAAAAATTCACACTTAACATCATTTTTTTATTTTGTTTGCGTCATTTTTCATCTCACCCTCGTACTTGTCCTTCCCATTGTTCCTTTTCCACATTTTAGTCAAAAACTACCAGTATTAATAAATTTAAATGTTATTTTTTAGGTATGGGTGGTGCCTTTTGGCTATTTTCAGGACTCTGTCTTCTTGGCGTATTTTTCGTTATATTTGTAGTAATAGAAACAAAAGGAAAAAGTTTTGGCGAAATTCAACATGCATTAGGACATAGACCTGCCCCAGAACAACAAATTGAGACTCCAGCAACAAATTGAAACACCAGATTAATTCAAAAATTATTAAATCTTCTAATATATTTTCTAATAGGTTTGGTAAAATTAAAAAAATTGCAACAGACAGAAGAGTGGGATTTTCATCTTTGGTTAAGTATTGGTTAGGGATAACCAGCAGTTAGGTTAAATGTTATGCTGTGATTAACCAGTAGTTAAATATTCGATACTTAACCAGAATTTGAAAAGTGAAATATTAACTGTACTGTTAATTTTACAAATAAATTTATTAGAAGATTAAGAAATTGAATTTTAGGTCTTTAGAACTCCTAATTATGTTTTCAATAAGTTCTAAACATATTTTTTAGGGCATTGAGAAACTTATTTAGACCAAAATGTACAAATATGCTACAGCATAAGTGTTTTGTTAATAGTTTGAGTATTTTTTTAATTAAATTGTTGAATTATTTTTAATATTAGTTATGTAATATTTATAATAAAATTCTTTAAACATTTAGACTCAAGTTGGTTTTACTCAGTTCAATTTATTGATCAATAAATTGATCATTTTTTGTGTTAATTTATTGATCAATTTATTGATAACCTTGAAAAAGGATAACTTCACACACATCAATTTATTTATCATCCCTTACGATTTTTTTTTATTTAAGTCCATTTTCATAGATTTGGTTTGGGCCCCTGTACAATCTAAACTTGTAAAAATATTAAGGCCTCAATTTGGGAAGTATAAAATGTTACATTTTTTGATACTTTTAAAATTTGATGGCCCATAAAAAAAGTTGTGTGCTAACCATTAAAGCCCTAATTTTGTTCTAGACTAAACAAAGTATGAGAATTCCAAAAATTCAAACCGCAAGTCTCTATCTCTTCCCGTTTTCGAGATTTTTAAAAGTATATTACATTTTTTGATACTTTCAAAATTTGTTTGATGGCCCATAAAAAAAGTTGTGTGCTAACCATTAAAGCCCTAATTTTTTTCTAGACTAAACAAAGTATGAGAATTCCAAAAATTCAAACCGCAAGTCTCTATCTCTTCCCGTTTTCGAGATTTTTAAAAGTATAAAATATTACATTTTTTGATACTTTCAAAATTTGTTTGATAGCCCATAAAAAAAATTGTGTGCTAACCATTAAAGCCCCAATTTTTTTCTAGACTAAAGAAAGTATGAGTATTCCAAAAATTCAAACCGCAAGTCTCTATCTCTTCCCGTTTTCGAGATTTTTAAAAGTATAAAATATAACATTTTTTGATACTTTCAAAATTTGTTTGATGGCCCATAAAAAAAGTTCTGTGCTAGCCATTACATCCCCAATTTTTTTCTAGACTAAAGAAAGTATGAAGATTTCAAAAATTTAAACCGCAGGTCTCTATCTCTTATGATTTTCGAGATAGGAATTTTTAATTGTGGATATCATTATAGATAAAGTCAAAAAACTTTTGGGAATTGTTCCAGTGGTTGAGTACCACTGGAATAACGGCTGTAAGGGGATTAAGTTAAGCCTAGTTACTGAGTAATTGATAGTTAAGCCATTTTTGGGTTCCAGACAAACATATATGTTTATTACCCCCAGGTAAAACTACTTAGAAATTGTTGTCATTTTGGAAATTTGAATATTTTAATTATTCCCTCTAGGGTAGAAATTTTAAAAGTAATTTTGAAGTGTAAAATAATTTTTACTTTTACTAAAAATTGTTTAATACTTTATGCATCTCAATATTTTTATACTAGGGGGGTTTATATTAAGAAAACAAACCTCTTTTTTTCAATACAATTTATAATTAGAAAATTATTTAGGAAGACAAGGGTAGTGTACCTATAAAGCTGATATATCTCATCTACGGAAGGGTACGATTTAAGTGCACAATATTTAAAAAGATATGTTCGTTAAAACGGATGCTTTGTACAATAAAACGAATACTTTGCCCATTAAAATAATAAATATTTAGCATTTATAAATACATCAATTTTAAATAAAAATTAATACTCAGGCTGGTAACTTTATCTGACGGATAAAAACAATAAAGCCTCTTTCCACCTTCAGATAAAGTTATTCCTACTACCTAATAAACTATGCTATCTGGTAGATACGTTATTCGGTAGTCAAAGTAGCGAATAAGTAACAAATAAGTGCTGTCACTGTCAAAAAGTTACAAATTAAATGATTTCTTGGAACAATAAATTGCAAAATGGGCTTGAAAAAATATAATTTGTTTGAATTTTATTATTTGTAGAATTAATGCTTTAACTCCAAAATAACAGTGCACCAGTCCACGGTGAGAAAAAATATGAAAAAGTATCTTCTTCTTTGAAAATTGTAAAAACAATTTTAATATAAAGTCTACCCACCGTAAATTTGAAGTCTTATCCGCAAGCAACAGGTCTCTCGCCGATATCTCTGGAAAACTCCGAACTCTATCCATATTTCTCTCTAGCCCACCTATTCCGATAATTCTGTTACATTCTTACAAATAAAATATACACACACAAAAAAATCTAATAATACACAGGGCAAAACATTTTAAAAACAAAAAAAAACGTGTTAAAACAAACTAGCGTACCTATCAAATTCCTTAAACAGCTCAAATAAATTAAATAAAAGTGTAAAATTTCACTCAACAAATTAATTTTTTCAGAACGATTCATTTGTTCATATTACCATCCCCAGGTGTAATTATTACTACAATCTCTTCTTTAGACCTTGTTTTAACTTTGTGTGTTTTATTTTATATTAAAACAAAGTTTTTTATTAATTTTTTGGAGTTAAAAATGTGGTTTTGTTCGAACCAACTTCGTTTGACAGGACGCCATGCGACACTGGCGCAGTAGCGGAGAAATATTGAACTATATACTTGTAAATATGAAATCTATGAATTAAAAAATTAATTTTTCAAAATGTAATTAAAATAAAGAAATTAAAATTTTAGGGGGTGTTAGTTATAGTATTGTCTATTTGAGGGCAAAATTTTATTAACACAAGTTTTGTATTTTTGGAGTTACTAAATCAAAACTACAACCATGCCATAAAAATTAAATCAAATTTTTAAAAAAATTTATCTCTAAAATGATTATATTATTTATTATTATATTATTTATTTTACATCGGCCTTTATTTCTGCAACGAGGCTAATCGCCGATATCTCTAAAATGAGACAAGATAGTAATTTGCTGTTTGAATTTTTGAATACTTCACCCTTTACATAATTTTCGTCTTTTTTAATATAAACTAGTCTTTACTGAGAGTAGTTTTTGAATGTTATTTTAATATAGTTTTCAGATTAGAAAATTATAAATTAAAAAATTAATTAGTTAATAAAAGCATAGGTATACAGGGTACTTGGCAAGACTTGATAATGAATAGATCGAGATGGAGGGCTCATGTGAGTGAGGCCAAAAGTCAACCTGACTGATAGTGCCCAAAGAAGAAGAAGATTGTCTTATAATCTTAAAGCAAATATGAGCCCGAAAAAATAAAAAAATAGATATAACCTCCAATTTTATTAATGTAAAGTCTGTTCCAAATGGTTAGGCGGAACTAGATTTTGCAATCTAGTTACTTTCATCGTTTAAATCATGCTTTTCGGCCGTTTTGTTTAAGCTTTGTAAATCATACTTGCAACAAACATTTTTTGGTTAAGGTTAATATAATTTTAAAATGTCATTTTCTTTATATTTTGATTTTTTGTGTCATTCTTAATACAAATATTCCATTTATTTATTTTTTTGTCATTAAAATATGTAAGAAAAATAATTTAATTTTGAAATAAGTCATTCGTTTCCATGCTTTCATTGTTGGAATTTTAAATTTTGACATTCCAACGTGAAAAATGAAATAACCCAAGCAAGGTCCCTTTTCGTGACAACCTAAAAGAACGAAATTCTCATTTAGTTCCGCCTAACCGTTTGAAACAGACTGTAGATTGATATATAATAAAAAATAAAAATAGTCTTAACAAAATTATCTTTTTTTAAAACATTCTTTTTGGCGAGAATCTTTATTTCTTAACCACAATATTCACCAGACTTCTATAATTATTTTGTTGACAAATATACTCTACAAACACATCAAACTTTAAATATTTCAGTTTATTTTCCAAAATAATTTACCTGTAAAGGGCAATTGTCCACTAAATTGATTCCCTAATGACAAAAGGGTCATTAAATAGTCAAATTTACCTATGGGGTCATTAGGGCAAATCTTAAATTCTAAGAAACCACTTTTCACCACCTTTCCATCAAGAGAGGGGGCAGCAAAACCCTGGTATAAAACCAGGTCCAAAACCTGTAGACTTCAGTTCAAATCCATCATCAGTTCTAACAGTTTCATTTCAACAATTTGGTTACAACAATTTGGTTTCAACAATTTGGTAAGTTTTTCAAAAAGTTTCATTTCATCACATTCTCATGTTATAACCGGGTGAGGGTTTAGTTTCACATAACATTAGACTGTGACTAGATCTAACACTCGCTTAGGACATGGGTCCATCATCATTTTGGGCTAGTAGCGCCTATATAACATTTAAACTAATAATATTTTTGGTGAAGTGTTTTTTATACATATAATAATCAATAATTCAACAAAAACTGCTTTTGGTGATTTGTGATTTGGATAATTTTGGGCTATTAGCAGGACTCGAAATGTACCAGAGTAAACCGGAACGGTGTTCTGGGTTGTGGAATTATAGAAAATATAACGGTTCGTGAAATGAATAGTATCAGGTTTAGTCTCAAAATAATTTTGAAGTTTTAATTTTTCCATTTCAAGTCCTAGCTGTTTTATTTTGGGCTATCAGCGTCTGATTGGCGTATTTCCAATACTCCATTTTGGACTGTTAGTACCTTGTGCGGTAAATAGTATTTTTTCCATCTTGAACCCTAGTTGAAGTTTTTTGTTTATATTTTATTCTGGGCTATCAGCGTCTGTATATTTCCATTTTAGGCTATTAATACACCATTTTCGATTATTAGTGCGCTCTATAATTCTTGTGCAGTAAAATAATTTTGAAGTTTAATTTTAAGCCTTAGTTGTTAGAGTATATATTTCATTTTGGGCGATTAGCGTCCGTATAGTACTCCATTTTGGGCTATTGACAATCTTATAGTACTCGATCTTATTTTGGGATACTAGTTCACTATACAGGAATTATATTGACTCTATAATTCCTGTGCAGTAAAATAATTCGTATAAACTTGGATAAAAAAAAATTGGTTTCCTCATTTCGAGCTCTGTATATTAGAGTATATACTCCATTTTGGGCTATTAGCGTCTGTATAATGCCCCAATTTGGAGTATTATCAGCTGTATAATACTCCATTTTCAGCTATTAGCGTCTGTATAATACTCCATTGTTGGCTATTAGTCTAAATTATAATTTTTGAAATGCAGTTTTTGTTGTGTTATGAATACCTTCGACGTCAAATTTGGAGGATTTTTCGTAGCTATTTAGGCTACTAGTGATTGTTGTGTATATTCTTCTTTGGTGATCTAGTTGTATGGGTCTATTTTACACTATAAAGCTGGTTCAGCAAAGCAGAATGTATAGCAACTATGCAACAAAAAGCTGCGATTTTCTTCTACGAGTTACATGGTCCACCCAATACTGTCATTGGGTGCTGCTGGTCCATCTCATTTGTGCCTATTAGGGCGCACGTGTTCTGTTAAGTATCGCAACAAGTTCATCAACCAGGAAGAAAGACGTGAACTGCATTGTATAACCACATATAGTATAACCACATATAGTATATATACATATAGTATAACCACATATAGTATATATACATATAGTATATATACATATAGTATATATACATATAGTATATATACATATAGTATATATACATATAGTATATATACATATAGTATATATACATATAGTATATATACATATAGTATAACCACACATAGTATAACCACACATAGTATAACCACACATAGTATAACCACACATAGTATAAACACACATAGTATAAACACACATAGTATAACCACACATAGTATAAACACACATAGTATAACCACACATAGTATAACCACACATAGTATAACCACACATAGTATAACCACACATAGTATAACCACACATAGTATAACCACACATAGTATAACCACACATAGTATAACCACACATAGTATAACCACACATAGTATAACCACACATAGTATAACCACACATAGTATAACCACACATAGTATAACCACACATAGTATAACCACACATAGTATAACCACACATAGTATAACCACACATAGTATAACCACACATAGTATAACCACACATAGTATAACCACACATAGTATAACCACACATAGTATAACCACACATAGTATAACCACACATAGTATAACCACACATAGTATAACCACACATAGTATAACCACACATAGTATAACCACACATAGTATAACCACACATAGTATAACCACACATAGTATAACCACACATAGTATAACCACACATAGTATAACCACACATAGTATAACCACACATAGTATAACCACACATAGTATAACCACACATAGTATAACCACACATAGTATAACCACACATAGTATAACCACACATAGTATAACCACACATAGTATAACCACACATAGTATAACCACACATAGTATAACCACACATAGTATAACCACACATAGTATAACCTCATTATACAATATAACCACATAGCATAAAGTTTCTTTGTGACGAAAGCATTCGGTGGCCTCGTAATAAAAAGGGCCCGAATGCTTTCGTTAGTAAGAAGATGTGATTGGACTAATTGTACATCAGATGTGAGATGTTTAGGCTCGGTCTTTCCACCTTGAGGTACACCACTAGGTAACTATCTGACAGATAGGGTTATCTGGAACTTAATCTGCTGAATAAATGCCAATATCATTGAATTCAATACGTCAGTCTCATTATCCGTTAGATAACTATCCGATAGATACATTTGTATTGAAAGACGGGACGACATTTATTCAGCACAGAAAGTATCACATAACTTTATCCGTTAGATAGTCTAGAGGTTCACCTCAAGGTGGAAAGACTGGGCCTTAAAGTGTTACACAAATACGAAGATTTATTTTGGTGAAAATTTTGGTTGGTTTTTGATTAGAAGGAACTCTTGGTGTGATGTGGACCTTTTTTATATCGTATCACAGCCAGTAGTTACCTATTAATCGGATGCCTAAAGTCTACATTTATATTTATATATTGTTTGTTTAATTTTGGCGAAGCTTTTTGGCGAAGCGCGCTAGGCGAACATTACTCTGGGGCCTTAAAATTTATGGTCACTGGGTAGTGTTTGTCCCGTGCGTTAACCTTAATCTACAAAACAAGTTGTACGTGTTCTACATTTTTGCAGAAATCTTTTGGTCCTATTTGGAAATTGAAAACGATTCTTCAAAGGTAAATTTTAGTATTTATAATAAATAAGTATAAAAATAAAGATTGTTTTTGAATTTTGTTAAATGATTTTAATCGCAGTTTTCAGTATTTTTAAATTTTCGTATATATCTGTCTTCATAATCTTCATCAGCATATACTTTGCTTCCTTCGTCTTCCACGCACAACTTGCAGAATTCAGTTTTAGCAACTCTCTACAAAAAATAGACACTGTAGTAATTTGAATAAAGTGTAGTCAGCAAAATAAAATCATGCCTACAAAAACAATTGACTAAAATGAACTAAAAAACCAACATATCACAAAACGGACATTAAATAATGTACACTGATAGGAATCGGAATAATTCAAAAGGAATTTTATTTATCAAATTAGGTTTTCGGAAACTATTTTTTGTGTCGTTGAATTTTTTTTTTATTAAATTATATCTCCAATAAAAGAAATATAAGCTCTATGTTTCACAGCCACCAATTTTACTAAGGTGAAATAAATATTAAAATCAACTTATTATTAATTTTTATTTATTTATAATTAGTTATTAAATACTAAGCTATCAGGATCATGTTATATGCTAGAAAGGCTCAGGTACTTTATTTCACCTTCAGTATTAAGATCGGTTTATTTTGCGAAATTTCATTCAATTATAAATTATGCTATTATTTTCTGGGGAGCATCAAAAGAAGCTCACAAAATTCTCTTGCAGCAAAAAAAAGCTATTCGGATATTGACATTTACTCCATATAAAACTTCCTGTAGAAATTTATTCAAAAATCTTAAAATATTAACAGTTCCCTCACTTTTTATTTTAGAATGCGCACTATTTGTCAAAAATCATTATAGTAATTTTAATATAAATAGTGATTATCATAATCACAATACAAGGAGTAAATCTAGCTTGAATATTGAGAGGCACCATACTACCTTGTACGAACAAAGTCCTCGTTTTATAGCTGCAAGATTATATAATAAGGTCCCTGATAGCATTAAAAGTATAACCAATGTAAAATTATTCAAAAATATGTTATAAGAAATATCTACTAGAACATACGTTCTATTCAATCTCTGAATATTTAAATTACAAAGGTGAATAATGTTAAATTTTGAATTCTGTTAAACAGTAGAATATCTACCTATGTAAACATTATATTGACTTAACCTCTGTATTTCTATGATCACTAACAGGCTCAATAAAATATTATTATTATTATTATTAAAACTTGATTTAACTACATATTTTGTCGTTATTTAAATATTTTGTCGTTCATTATTTTTTTCTTTCGTTCTTTAATCTAATCTGTCGTTACTAAACTTTATTTTGTCGGGCCAAATATAGAACTAATTCTTTTACTGGGGATATCCTTTATACGTTTAATCAAAGCTTAATAACATTTTATTGGGTTTAGACACATAGTGCCTATATGATTTAATAAAGAAGCTATTCCGAGATAGACAGAATGATGTTCCATTTAAAAATGGCCAATGTTTACAATATCCCCCTTCAAACTTTATACAGATGGCAGCACATAACGACTACACTAAATAATTCAAGAATTGTCAGTGGGTCTAAAACAATGGTTTCTAGAAGCGAGCTAACCATCTTCTAGTTTAATGACAGAACACTATGTTAGGTTAGGTTAGTAAGTGTTTGGTTAGAAGAAGCCGAGCGAAGCGAACTACCCATCTTCTAGTTTAATGACATAAATGAAAGTTCTGCACAGTCCCACTTGTTTAGAATCTCTGTATATTAAACAAATGACATGTGTTTGACGCATGCGCAAGTGTGAAGTGGGATGTTGTAAACACTTACCAAAAATATTTATTTTTTTGAAATATCTCCTTTATTTTATGTTTAATTGTTTTTCTAATTTAATATTGTTATTTGTAGTGTAAAATACTTAATTTTTCCTTATTTAATATCCTTCGCATTTCTTTGGTATGTAACAAAATAAAAATTTGTCCTTTATATAAAAATATATTTTTCTATAAAAAAGTTATTTATTAAATATTAAACAGATCAAACGCCGTTCTTTAGTACCGTATCTAAATTCAAAATAATTAATAAATAAATAGTAATTAAACTTACAGCGTCTTTTCCCATTCCTCTTTTTTCTAACATCCCCAAAATATCGACCCAAGTTGCGGGTTCCTCTTTTGGTGTTACCGGTTTTACTTCTTTTTTTGGTTTAGCAGGAATTAAACTTGATTCTTCAATTCTATCCCAGAATTCTTCAAATTTCTTTTCCTGTTCTGGAACACCACTTGGTTCAAAGTCATATTCCTTCAATAACCAGGAAAAAATAAATTAACTAAAAAAATCACCACAGGACCGACCGCCATCACAAAGTACTTGTATAAAATACATTCTAGCAGCAGAGTAGAAATAACTAGGCCTAATATTTTCTAACAGAGATATTATTTATCATGATCATGGAAACGTTACATTAAAATATGAAAAAATAGATACTTAGAAAAAAAAAATTTCGAAAATGTCTCATTTCATCAAAAAATGTCTCAAATAAAAGTTGTTATTTATTGCTTTTATAGCAACTTTTGTTAAATAAATTTTTACGAAATATTTTTGTGTTGTTAAATATTCGCAAAAATCTTAAAATAGACACGAGTAAACTCCCATTTTTACCGATTTTTACCCAAAGTTGTTCAACTCGTGCCATTGATGTCAAAAGCTTAAATATGAAGTTTCATAAAAAACCTTTCATTCTTCCTCCAATTTGCCCTGCACGAGTACACAGACGGACAGACAGACATCATGCTAAAATGTAGGGGCCTCAATTCGTGGAGATCCATCGAAATCTCGAACTGTCAAAATCGGTATGATCACAAAACCTCCCTTATATATGTTGGCGGTCGGTAAAAATACGTCATTAACAAATTAAAAAATCCACTTTTTATACCTTAAAACTACATTTTTATGAACAAACTAGAAAACATTCAGGCTCTGCTGAGATTTGTATTGCTCACAGAGCGACAGTGTGTGATAGGCACGGGATGTAGAGACACAAAGGGAGAGACGAAGGTTGAGCGAGACAACGAATATTTAAGCTAGTATTTTTATTAAATTCAACCAGTGGTTACCTTATATGAAGTTTCTTTTGAAGAATTTTTATTATTTTCTGATTTTGAATCACTAAATAAACAGAAATGTTTTTCCATATTTATTTTTGAATATTATAAAACTGACATTCAAAAATAAAAATAATATAGCAACCAAAATTTTTGTTTTGATATATTTGAAACAATCTCATTAAATAATACTACTAATTTATATTAAAAAATACGAAAATTATGTATACCGTGAATTTTGCAAAAATTAAACCGTAGACTTCTATTTTATACCATTTTCGGGAGAATTTAAAAAAAAAATGATTTCATTTTATGACCTCTTCTTCTTCTTTGGGCAGTATCAGTCAGGTTGACGTTTGGCCTGACTCACATAAGCCCTCCATCTCGATCTATTCATTGTCAAGTCTTGCCAAGTACCCTGTATACCAATACTAGTCAGATCTTCGGTTAGCTGATCTCTCCATCTCTTGCGAGGTCTTCCCGCTGGTCGACGGGTATTCTCTCTCCATCTCTTGCGAGGTCTTCCCGCTGGTCGATATTCAATCTTCCTTCCCATATCTTCCTAACCATTCTGTCCTCCCTCATCCTCATAACGTGTCATATCCACTGTAATCGTCTGCCTCTGAGTACTTGGGTGATACTTGGCCTTGAGTACAGTTCTCGGATATCTTTGTTCTTACGGATTCTACATTCACCATTAATTTGAATAGGACCAAAAATTCTGCATAATATTTTATTTTCGAAAACTATGAGATAAAAAAAACTTATGTTGATACAATTTTATCCTCAAATAGACAATATTATGAATAACACCCCCAAAAATTTCATTTCTTAATTTTGATTACATTTTGAGAAATTAATTTTTTAATTTATAATTTTCAAATCGGAAAAATATTAAAATTACATTAAAAAACCAAACTCTCAGTAAAGAATGGTTTATATTAAGAAGACTTAATTATATAAACCGTGAAGTTTACAAAAATCCGCAGATTTCTATCTTGTACCATTTTTGAGATAAAAATTTAAAAAAATTTGTTTTCATTTTTATGACATGGTTGTTGATTTTATTTAATAACTCCAAAAATACAAAACTTATGTTGACAAAATTTTGTCCCCAAATAGACAATACTATAACTAACACCCCCTACAAATTTTATTTCTTAATTTTAATTACTTTTTGAGAAAATAATTTTTTAATTCATAGTTTTCAGATTTACAAGTATATAGTTCAATATTTCTCCGCTACTGCGCCAGTGTCGCATGGCGTTCTGTCAAACGAAGTTCGTTCCAACATCTCCGAATTTTAAACTCCAAAAAATTAGTAAAAAACTTTGTTTTAATATAAAATAAAACACAAAAAGTTAGAATAAGGTCCAAAGAAGAGATTGTAGTAATAATTACACCTGGGGATGGTAATATGAACAAATGAATCGTTCTGAAAAAATGTATTTGTTGAGCCGCCATTATCGAAAAAAATTTAACACTTTTATTTCATGAGCTGTTTAAGGAATTTGAGAGGTAGGCAGGTTTTAACACGTTTTTTCTTGTTTTTGAAATGTTTTGCCCTGTTTATTATTAGAATTTTTTGTGTGTGTATATTTTATTTGTAAGAATGTAACAGAATTATAGGAATAGGTGGCGAGCTAGAGAGAAATGGAGATAAGGTTCGGAGTTTTCGAGATATATCAGCGAGAGACCTGTTGCTTGCGGATAAGACTTCTAATTTACGGTGGGTAGACTTTATATTATGATTTGTACAATGTATTTTTATATATAAGTAATATATGGAATATAATAGACGTTTTTCTGTTGAAAATTGTTTTATAAAAAACTATAAACCCATTCTTTAAGCATTTATTTTTATACTTGCACATTCTAACATTGAAAAAATACCACATTTTTAAATTCATTTCACATATTTTACAATAATTACATACATTTACAATTTATAAATCTGTTGTCAGATTTTTTCGTTTCTTTTCAGGAAAGTTTTCAAATAATTTTTTTATCGTGTTTACGCATGAAAATACGTGATGACTTGAAAAAAGGTCCTCACTTCTAAAATACATTTTTTCCTAAGCAATGCTGGGGGGCCAGAGCAATTTTGCCACCCCCTAGACCCCCTTCTTGCGCCGCCACTGCCGCGAACGTATTATTTAATTTTAAATCTAGACAAATAATGGAAGTTTTTAACATTCCTGTTGTACTATTTCGGTTCACACCAATATACATTACTTAGAATTTTTTTAGTTTTTTAGTTTAAACCATCTGGGCTACAAGGTGTGGGACAAAAATTTTTTTGCACAATTTTGGCAAAAATCGCCTCAAAATAATTTATTTTGCAAAAATAAAAATTTGATCGTTAATCCACGTACTAAGGGCTTTCATTTGATACCCTACTCAGAATTTAAAAAAAATATTTTTGTTTTCGATGAGCACATATTTGTTTATAATTTTAGGGGGGTATGTTTTTTAGATGTTTTAGTATTTTTTCTATGTGCGGGTCAAAGAGTTATATAAGCATGCCAAATTTCAACTCTCTAGGTTTAGCCGTTTGGCTACAATTTTTACCGAACAGACAGACAGACAACAAAATGACGGTATAAGGGTTTTTTGGTCATACCTACAAAACCCTAAAAAAGGAAAAAAAAAATATATTAAACACTTTATTTCCTTACAAAATCACAAAAATAAATATCTTATTACTATATTAAACAAATTATTTGAAAACAAATATAGGATTTAATAATAAATTAAAAATAAATTTAACCCCAACTAAAAAAACTTCAAAAAATTTTTTTATATCATAAGTTGGTAATTCTGATTTAAAAAAAGTAAGACTCATCGTGTGACAAGCTAAACAACCAATTTCTTGTAATTGTACGTGTGGTTTTAAACCGCCTAATAAACCATCCGAACCAATAGGTTTATTATTAAATAAAAAACCTTTAAAATAAATTTTATCATTTGGTCGTAATTGTAATGTAAAATTTGAAAAAGTATGATCTGCCGATAAAATGACTTCCGCAGTTTTACCCCATATACCCGATTGCATTTTAACGCTAATTTCAAATTCGTATCGATTTAATTTTTCTAAATTACATTTCCGATTAATAGCATTCCATAAATGACAATCATTTTTTAATATATCGGGAAATAAATCACAATTTTCTTCACTTCGTTCCCCAAAATAACAATTCAAATAATCAACAACAAAATTTGGAAATTTATCGATTAAAAATTTATATGGATTCCGTACATTTTTAATTTTAATATCATTAACATAACCGTTCCAATTTATCGGAACATTTTCAAGTTTAATACACTTAATTTGTGTTTTCGCAATATTATCAGAATCCCACGAAGGCTGATGACAAAAATTTTGATACGCTTCCCATGTAATTTCTTTTTCCGTACCATCATACAGTTCTTGTTTCTCGAAAAATGTATTTAACAACAAAAACCCAGCGATAATTGCAAAAATTATTTGTAATACACTAATATATTTATTATACCTTGTTTTTGTTAATAAAAATGATATGGCTATGCCTATAGTCGCTGTAATAACGAAAACTGCGAAACTAAACAGTAGATTATCAGTAAACCATTGCGCAAAGGCTAACGCTGGAAGTAAAACAGTCGTAACACCAACTAGAGGTAAAAATAACACAATACCAACTAACGCTAGAGTTCCACGTAAGAGTCCAAACATCGTAGCTCCTTGAGAATTAATTACAACTAGTTGTAACCAACTTAAAGTCACACAATGCGGTATTAAATACTTATAAGTACCCCTCCATTTTTCTCGGGAAGCTATTATCAAACAAATAACCGGTACAAAGATGTAAAGTAACACTCGGAAATTTAAACAAAACTCGATACCATTTCCGATGATATAACTAGCGAATGTTGGTATTTTTAAGTCGATAAATCTCCAACCCTGCGTAACAACGGGGTCGGTTTCGTACGGATATTTAGCGAGTACGTTTATAGCGAAACTAAACAAAATTAACCAATCGGGGAATTTACGTTCTTTAAACATAAATGCAAAGAGCGTTGAAAACATAAACATAAAACAAAGTATTGTTATTTCTCCTTGCGGTAACCATTCTTGGGCTATCAACGGATAGATTAATAGATTCACGAGGAGAGCTAAAAAGAATTGTCCGAATGGTTTAAGGTTGTTTTTTATAAATTGATATTCCGCTTCTTCGAGATTTAAACTACCACCGCTGTACGTTAAAAATAATCTACTCCATATTCGAAAATCTTTAAAATCTCTATCGCTTTGTAAACATTGGAACGTTGTTAAAATCATTGCTACGAAACTGAAATAATAACCAACCATCGGGAGGAATAAAAATATGTTTTCTACGCTAAACATCGAATAAATTAATAGTAATAATAATTGGATATCTGTACGGAAGACTGAAAAATATGATTGCGCAAAAAATCTTATTAATTTATAATATAAAATTTTTATAGCAAGTAATGGATGGGTTATACTTCGTTGAAAATATGGTATACGGTCTAATGAATGTAAATTTGGGTACGTTAAGCTTAAAATACGGTTAACAAGTGGTAAGAAACCGTGGGTATAGTTTACAGCGGCAGAAACTAAGGTGTCTTCGGTTAATTTTTCGTTGTGGTCTGCGTCTTTTGATGTCCAGTCTATTTCTTCTTCGCTTTCACTTGATGTTTCAATATCGTGCATTATTTCACCATTTTCTAAACCGTTTCTTATTTCGGCTTTCGCTTTTGGTTTGTCTTCATTTATTTCTAACATTCGTTTTTGTAGTTGTTCAGAAGTTATGTAGTCTTCTCCGTTTGATAGACTGTAACAAATTTAAATTAATTCAGAGAGTATTTGTTAGAAAGGATACAAATTTTATAGTAAATAAGTTGTGAGGATTCCAAAAATTTCAACCACAGGTCTCTATCTCTTAAAAAAAAGTTATGTGCTAGCCATTAACTTCCTAATTTTTTCCTTAACTAAACAAAGTATAAGAATTCCAAAAATTCAAACCGCAGGTCTCTATCTCTTACCGTTTTTGAGATTTAATTTTCTAAAATTGTAAAATATTTGGTGTTTGCAATGTTTTTTTTGACGGCTCATAAAAAAAGTTATGTGCTAGCCATTAACTTCCTAATTTTTTCCTAAACTAAACAAAGTATAAGAATTCCAAAAATTCAAACCGCAGGTCTCTATCTCTTACCGTTTTTGAGATCTAATTTTCTAAAGTTGTAAAATATTTGGTGTTTGCAATGTTTCTTTTGACGGCTCATAAAAAAAGTTGTGTGCTAGCCATTAAGTCTCTAATTTTTTTTGGTACTAAACAAGGTGTGTGGATTCCAAAAATTCAAACCGCAGGTCTCTATCTCTTACCGTTTTTGAGATATAATTTTTTTAATTTGCTAATGTCTGCCACATTTAAAAATTTTAAGGGTTTGGTAGGAGGCTCATAAAAAAAGTTATGTGCTAGCCATTAACTTCTTAATTTTTTTCTAAACTAAACGAAGTATAAGAATTCCAAAAATTCAAACCGCAGGTCTCTATCTCTTACCGTTTTTGAGATATAAATTTTTTAATTTGCCAAAGTCAGCCACATTTAAAATTTTCAAGGGTTTGGTAGGAGGCTCATAAAAAAAGTTATGTGCTAGCCATTAACTTCCTAATTTTTTTCTAAATTAAACAAAGTATAAGAATTCCAAAAATTCAAACCGCAAGTCTCTATCTTTTACCGTTTTTGAGATTTAATTTTCTAAAGTTGTAAAATATTTCGTGTTTGCAATGGTTTTTTTGACGGCTCATAAAAAAAGTTGTGTGCTAGCCATTAATTTCCTAATTTTTTCCTAAATTAAACAATATATAAGAATTCCAAAAATTTAAACCGCAGGTCTCTATCTCTTACCGTTTTGGAGATATTAATTTTTTGAATTTATGAATTAACATTTTGTCTAACTTGACCGAAAAGCATTCCTACATATAAATAATTATTCAAAAACTGGTAAAGCGATTGAGGTCACAATTTTTTTGTAGACTAAAGAAGATGTGAGAATTTCAAAAATTCAAATCGCAGGTCTCTATCTCTTACCGTTTTTGAGATATTATTTTTTAAGTTATGAATTAGCATTTTGGGAAACTTGTCTGAAAAGAATCCCTACATATAAATCAACATTATTCAAAAACTGTTAAGGCGGTTATGCCCTTAATTTTTTCCTAGACTAAACAGAGTGTGAGGATTCCAAAAATTCAAACCGCAGGTCTCTATCTCTTTTTGTTTTCGAGATACGATCAAGAAAATATTTTTTCCGGAAATTTCAAAACGATTTCAACAAAAAAAAACTGGTGTTTAAATTAGGCCCTATTGGTTATTGTGTTCCGTAGACAACTGTACCATGGAGCTGTAGCAACTCCGGCAAAAATGTTTAATTAATAATAAAAATAATTTAATTATTATTAACTAAATTACCTGGCGAACATTTCCCTTGCAGCCTTCCGCGCTATTTTCTCGTCTTGTGTCATATTGATGCAGGCCTTAACGTCAATAAAGTTGTGTTCAGTTATACCTCTACCAGTTAATAAACATTTGCTCAGAAGATCTGTTGCTTCGCTGTTTCCTTGTTCACTTGCTTTTATCAACCAGTAAACACCCATACGTGCATTTTCTTTCTGGTCGATTTCTAAATCTAAAACAAATTCCTTACAATTAATTTATTAGATTACTTATGAGATGTATTTAAACATTTAAGGTCCAGTCTTTCCACCTTGAGGTACACCACTAGGTAACTATCTGACAGATAAGGTTATGTAATACTTTCTGTGCTAAATAAATGTCATCCCGTCTTCCAATACAAATGTATCTATCGGCTAGTTATCTAACGGATAATGAGACTGACGTATTGAATTCAATGATTGGTATTGACATTTATTCAACAGATGAAGTTCCAGATAACCTTACCTGTTAGATAGTTAACTAGAGGTGTACCTCAAGGTGGAAAAACCGGGCCTAATCGGAATTAAATGGAATTTTTATTTTTTTAAATTGTCAAGAGCTCTCTTTTTAATAATTGAAGACGGTTTTTCCAATACAAAACGATTAAAAGCCTTATTTACTCGATAAAAAATATTATTTTCTAAATCTAGTTCCACTTAAACCAAAGAAACAGACTATATCCACTAAATTAGTTCACTTACTATCTAGTTTATTATAACAACTCAACTTTAGTAATAATTATTATAAGTAGCTTTCAGATATTATCCATAGTTTAACATCTGAAGTAAATATTTCAAATGTAGTGTCGCAAAATGATATATAATCAGGCATATGTAATTACAACTGGATACATAATATGCCTGTAAACCAGTTATTCCAAACATTTTAATTCTAGGCGTTTACGTTTAGTCATTCAGATTAATCCGAGCGATCCAAGTGCTCCCGATCAAAAAACATCTTATAATGGGTGTTTTTTTTAGAGGTATAGAACTTTAAATTGCAATAAAACAACGATGGATTATTCGATTGACATGAATTTTTTTTTATTCGAAAGATAATCTTGTGGCATTACATTTTAAATATGATTTCTGGCATATGACCGCCACGGCTGGCTCGGATGTAGTCCAATCTGGACGTCCAATTTTCGATGACTTTTTGTAACATTTGTGGCCGTATATCGGCAATAACACGGCGAATGTTGTCTTCCAAATGGTCAAGCGTTTGTGGCTTATCCGCATAGACCAATGACTTTACATAGCCCCACAGAAAGTAGTCCAGCGGTGTTAAATCACAAGATCTTGGAGGCCAATTCACAGGTCCAAAACGTGAAATTAGGCGGTCACCAAACGTGTCTTTCAATAAATCGATTGTGGCACGAGCTGTGTGACATGTTGCGCCGTCTTGTTGGTATGATTTAATGTAATGCCACAAGATTATCTTTCGAATAAAAAAAAATTCATGTCAATCGAATAATCCATCGTTGTTTTATTGCAATTTAAAGTTCTATACCTCTAAAAAAAACACCCGTTATAAGATGTTTTATTTTGTAATATGTAACTATGCTCTTTGTTACCTTAGAAATATGTGTGTAAGGAGATGACTTATGTCAAAAATATAATATTATTTGCATATTTAAAAAATAAATAAATGGGAAATTTGTATTAAGAATGACAAAAAAAAAAAGAAAATGACATTTTAAAATGATAGTAACCTTAACCAAAAAATGTTTATTGTAAGTATGATTTACAAAGCTTAAACAAAACGGCCAAAAAGAACGATTCAAACAATGAAAGTAACTATGGTCTATTTCAAAGTAGAAAAATGTGTGTAAGAAGATAGGAGCTGTTTGTCCTTGCTTCGGATTGGTTTAGATCGTCATCCCTATTACACTGTTAAAATATTGTTTTTAGTCCAAGTTGACAGATGTTCAGTGTCGTACATTGGAAATATATATTATTTTATTTTGTCGTACATTGGAAATATATATTATTTATATTATTTTATTTTTTTCATATATTTTGTTATTATTTACATATTTAGACTTTTATTTATATTCTTCGCGTAGATTTTATGGAGAAAATTCTCCATGTAATTTGTTTTTACGCAGTTATATATTTTTTAGATTATCTGACATATAAATATTTTTTGACACTTGACAATTAACAGATCAAGATAGAGGATGTGAGGCCAAAAGACAGACCAGCTGATTGTGCCCAAAGAAGAAGTTATTGATATAATATTTAGACCTTCATATACACATATATTTTTAATTTTTATTTACAATAATTATTTAAATAAGAAACTTTAGCTCTGAAGATATATTGTTTGTTTTATTGCTTTATTTAAACTGTTTTAGCCAAATCTCTATTTTTATATATAGTACATAATTTTTAAAAATTAATATTTTTTTAACTTTTTCAATTTTCCCATTAAACTGAATTTATGTCGTATAAATAACGTAAGTGTATTATCTGCCTTGTTTATTTCAATATCTTATTAACATTTTATATATTAAAAAAAAAAAATCACTGCTAACCCAGTTGCTACGCCCATGCCCTAGTTGTAACTTATTTTAAATTTCCCGCTATACTGTATTTGATCAGTGTAAATCGTACTCGGTTCGCAGCGCTATCTACTTTTTTTCTACTTTGAAATAGACCATAGTTCTGGTTACTTTGGTGACTGTTGTGGTGTAAACAGACTTTGGCGTATCCGTGTGAACCAATACTATGACAATATTATAAATGTATTGTCAATATACAACATAAAAAATGAACTTTTACTGTTAGTTTCGTATTACAAAATGAGACAGATAATATACAAACAATAACAATACTATATATACAGTCTGTTCCAAACGGTTAGGCGGAACTAAATGGGAATTTCGTTCTTTTAGGTTGTCACGAAAAGGGACCTTGCTTGGGTTATTTAATTTTTCACGTTGGAATGTCAAAATTTAAAATTCCAACAATGAAACCATGGAAACGAATGACATGTCAAAATTAAATTATTTTTTTTTTACAAATTTTGATAACAAAAAAATAAATAAATGGGAAATTTGTGTTAAGTATGCACAAAATATCAAAATATAAAGAAAATGACATTTTAAAATGATATTAACCTTCACCAAAAAATGTTTATTGTAAGTATGATTTACAAAGCTTAAACAAAAAGGCCGAAAAGCACGATTTAAACGATAAAAGTAACTAGATTGCAAAATCTACTTCCACCTAACCGTTTGGAACAGACTTTAGCGTTCACTTTTGTAAGGACAAACCAGATTTGGTTATTTTGGTTACTTTTACAGTGTATTACTGACTTTAAATTTCATTTAAAAATATTCCTTACACTGTAAAACAGACCTCAGATTTATTGGTTATGATCATTATAATTTAAATATCATTTTTCATTATGACATATGTCAAATAGAATGACATATTAAGAAAGTGACATTTTGACATACAATTTCAAATGTACAAACTATTAAAATCAAAATTAGCTCTTAGTTTGTTTTTACAAAAGTGAACAGCATAAAGTTCTAAATAGAATTACAGTAATCAAAATGTTTTCCTTACCACACTGCTCATCCAGTAACTGTTTGGCAAGCACTACTTGGGATTCTGGGCATCCTTCATTAGCCAATTGACTCCTGAGCCTCTTAAGAGAGCCCCTAGGCCCATCTGTAATTAATATCATATTAATAAACAATCCGTTTCTACGCAAATTATACACAACAAAATATAAAGACAAAAATTAAAAATATTTTGACTTTAAACATTTTTAGGCTACGACCAAGTGGTCTGTTGATTGTTAGAACACTGTACATTGAAAAAACGAAAACAAATACATACAGGGTGTGCCATCAGAAAAGCATTTGTTTCGGTCCAGTAAATTTAACTATTGGTTTCTAAATATAAACTATGAACTCATGCAAACAAACATAATAATGTTAGGATTTTCAAGTATTTACTTTGAAAATTACTTAAAGAAAACAGAGGCGTAATTTTTTGGGGGCCTTTTGAAGGGCACTTCACTCTTTGAGGCACGGAATTTTAGAAAATAAAAAAAATTGATGTGAAGTGTGAATTTTCACACATTTCTGGGTTTTGCAGGTATTTAGTAACTGAACGATGATTATTTGGGATGCCAAAACAAATTTTATGTCAAAATATTTTTTTATGAATTTTAATTCGAATGCCTAATACCATTATTTAAGTTTCTAAATATATGCAGTATTTTTTTTTATATAGCAAAGTTCATTAAGATTTTGAAAATTGCACCTATGGCTTCCATTGGTTGCTTATATCATAAGTCCCGCCCTTTGATTTCGTCAAACATAGAATTAAATTATAATTTCAACACTTTCCACTGGTTATTAAATTTACGCTTTTAAAAATTAAATGCAACATTTACCAAATATAACTAGAATTTTAACAAAATAATTTAAACAAAATAAAAATGCAAAAAAAAAAACAAAAAATAAAATCAACAGGATTCGAACCCTAGTTTGCAAGTTAAGTTATATTGTTAAGCGTACGACAAATCCAACCACGCCACGAGAGCTACTGATCTGGTATGTAACACAACGTATTAAATAGTTAACATATTTTAGTTAAAAACACAAAAAATGCGTTATTTTCCGAAAACATAATCTGATCAAAAATTCCGGTTGTACTATTTCGGTTCACACCAATATACATTACTTAGAATTTTTTTAGATTTTTAGTTTAAACCATCTGGGCTACAGAGTGTGGGACAAAAAAAAATTTTTTTTTTGGCAAAAATCGCTTCAAAATAATTTATTTTACAAAAATAAAAATTTGATCGTTAATACACGTACCAAGGGCTTTCATTTGATACCCTAATCAGTATTAAAAAAAATATATATTTTTTTTCGAGCACATATTTGTTTATATTTTTAGGGGGATATGTTTTTTAGATGTTTTAGTATTTTTCCTATATGCGGGTCAAAGAGTTGTATAAGCATGCCAAATTTCAACTCTCTAGGTTTAGCCGTTTGGCTACAATTTTTACCGAACAGACAGACGACAAAATGACGGTATAAGGGTTTTTTTGTCATACCTACAAAACCCTAAAAATGATTTTTTTTGCCGGTTTTTTGTAAATAAAATGAGCGTTAAGGGGTAAAATGTCAGAAAAAGAAAACAGTAAAGCATAAAAATAAACGGAAAGTTGGTACACCTGAAAAAGTATTGAAACTCTGAATTAAGTACTTAAAAAATGGTTAAAAAAATGTAGTATAATCTGTCTCAATTTGTAATACGAAACTACATCTGGTTACTTTGGTGACTGTTGTGGTGTAAACAGACTTTGGCGTATCCGTGTGAACCAATACTATGATAATATTATAAATGTATTGTCAATATACAACATAAAAAATAAACTTTACCTGTTAGTTACGTATTACAAAATGAGACAGATAATATACAACTTTTTTAGGGGTCACCAAACAAATCTTTCCAAACCACAAATATTTTATAACTTTAAAAAATCATCTCAAAAATCAGTTGTGGCTACAACAAGACGCGCTCTCGGGAAGGGGGGCTAAAGGGCTTGACCCCCCCCGAACTAATTTAAAAAAATATATATATATATTTTTTTAAACACAAACATAAAGTCTAGGTATAATAAAAAATATAAATATGCCAAGGGGCCGTTTGCGACCGCTTTTCATCGTTTTTAATTTTTAAAAGGTGTTAAAAACAAACAAAAAATCTTCTGAGCACCCCCCTCCCCTCAATAATAAATCCTGTGTGCGCGCCTGCACACCAGAAAACCGACAGTCACTACAAAGTACTTAAAAATAGGGCTAAAACTTCCAGCACGAAAGCTTTTAACACAAGATTCAGTTTCTCATGCCCCCTTCATAAATAAATCATTGTTACGCCACTGACATAACACAATTTTGACATATGTACACCAAAAATACTGTTCAGATTTCTAATAAAGTAATAAAATTGTTTTACCATGTAGTGTCCACTGTTTTCTTCGAGAAGTCTTCCTTGTTGGTGGTAATACTCCAGCCATTTTTCAAAAAACTATGTCCAAAATAACACGTAATATGTTTTTTTAAACACACTGCGACCACAAAATTAGCATTGTTACGCGTTTAAACACGTTAGGAAAATTATGACTATATACGCCTACATTGTTTCTTTTTATGGTAATTGTAAAACACAATAATTTTGTAACTTTGACATTTAACACAAATTTGGAGGTTAGGTTTTAGTTCAGTGTTGCCAACTGTATCAAAAATAAAGATATTTTTATTTGGGATTTGTTGCGAATTGTGCCCAAAAAGTATTAAAGGCTTTGGAAGTTCAAAACTTTAACCGTAGGTCTTTATCACTTTTAGTTTTATAAATATAGTATATTGGAAAATTTAAAAATTTCAGTGTTTCCAACTGTATTAAAATAAAGATATTTTTATTTGGGATTTGTTCCGAAATGTGCCCAAAAGGTATTAGAATAATAATAATTCTACAGGCTATTCCAAACGATTAGGCGGAACTAACTGGAAATTTCATTTTTGTATATGCTGTTCACTTTTGAATTAAATTATAATTTCAACACTTCCCACTGGTTATTAAATTTACGCTTTTAAAAATTAAATGCAACATTTGCCAAAATATAACTAGAATTTTGACAAAATAATTTAAACAAAAGAAAAATGAAAAAAAAAAAACAAAAAATTAAATTGACGGGAATCGAACAGTACTTCGCAACTTACGAAGCCAGAACGTTACCACTGGACTACGGACGTTCACTCGTTTACTGTGTTAAATAGCGGATTAAATATTTTACATATTTTAGTTAAAAACACAAAAAATTCGTTATTTTCCGAAAACATAATCTGATCAAAAATTCCTGTTGTACTATTTCGGTTCACACCAACGTACATTACTAAGATTTTTTTCAGATTTTTAGTTTAAACCATCTGGGCTACAGGGTGTGGGACAACATTTTTTTTGCACAATTTTGGCAAAAATCGCGTCATAATAATTTATTTTGCAAAAATAAAATTTTGATCGTTAATCCACGTACCAAGGGGATTTTATTTGATACCCTACACAGAATTGTAAAAAAAATATTTTTTTTTTCGATGAGCACATATTTGTTTATATGTTTAGTGGATATGTTTTTTAGATGTTTTAGTATTTTTCCTATGTGCGGATCAAAGAGTTGTATAAGCATGCCAAATTTCAATTCTCTAGGTTTAGCCGTTTGGCTAAAATATTTACCGAACAGACAGACAGACAGACGACAAAATGACGGTATAAGGGTTTTTTGGTCATACCTACAAAACCCTAAAAAGAAATAAGAAGACTGTAAACAGCCTGTATAGTAACTCTATTTTATTTTTGCGGTTTCTCAAAATATTTTGATAATTTTTAATAAAGTTTTTATTCAAGCAGAACAAAATACAAAAATCTTGACAATTTTATAAATATTTCTATAGTTTTGGGATAAATGACTAGATATGTTTCAAATACATAATTCTACCACAGTTCAATACATTTCAAAATATTCTAATAATACCTAAAGATACTAGTGAAATTTTTCAAAACATACTATAGTTCGTCGAAGCAAACAAAGTCCCTGGGTAGGCGTGTCTTAGCGTTCTATGCGTTCTCAAGTACACTCAACACCATATTACACTCGCGCGAAATTCTATATATTATTATATATAAATATTAATAATTGTTATAAATACAAATCAATTTTGTGTTATAAATTCAAATCAACTTGAATTATATCAAACACAAATTATACAAATAAAGCGTAAAATCAGTACTTATCAGTTCTGTGTCAGACTATAGGGATTTGCAGCTAAGAACCATACCATCTGGTGAGCGTTTCATGAACTTGTGTACATCAGATAACATTTCGTTTTGTGTATTGGTTTTGTATGAAGTTTGTTTTTAAAGTTTTATTATAATCATTGAAAAATGTATAATACATATTGTTGTGTGCCTATGTGCAATTCATTGAAAAGAAGAAACCCGGAAATATCGTTTCATTTGTTTCCACTAATATGAGACACCGTACGGTTCGAAACAAAATTGGGAAAGCAAGAGGTTAGGAATCGACGCGATGTTTAGATAAACAATTTAAAAATTGGAAAAAAAGTGAGCCCTTATATCAAAGTTTGCTCATTACATTTTAATGATAGTGACTACAAAAAATATTTTCAATTTTGTATTTATTATCGCATATCTGGAAAATTCCTGTTATTGTGTGTGGGTTTGTAATGCACAAGTTTGTAGGTATAATGCATAAATCTTTATGAACTCTCTGTTTTTTTCAGTGACTCCACACAATATTATATGCCCAGCATTGTAGATTTCTACCCCTTGGTAAACAACACGGGAATTATTATTTCCCCCAATATAGTTAAAATAATCGACAATGGAAAACCGCCATAACTTAAAACCAGATCACAAAATGTAGTATTTTAGATGTTTAAGTAATGTCACTTCACAAAATCAGAAAATCCCAAACAATTATTTATTTTTTGTCGTTTTTTGATACACTTTTCGCTATTATTTACTAGTAAATGTCAAGTGGTATCTGATTTAGAATGGTTTCAAAAAAATCCGCGTGGCGCTACGATCTTAAAATTTTTCCCCTATTGTCAACGGACAATAACTGAAGCGCCTCTAGTGAGATTTTGAGAAACTGACAGGTGGAGAATAGTCGAGTTTGTTTATTGTTGTTTTCATAGCGAGTTTTTAAAAATTGTCTTTAAAATTGCAAGAAAATATTAAATGCAACGTGAATTGTTGTGTTTATCTTTACAATGCAAAAGTAGGTCGTTATAGAGACCTAAGTTTTCATCGTGTTCCGAAACGTGGCAAAAAAGCCTTATTACCTTCAATTATAACCCTAGAGGTTACTTGGACACTGAGAAAACGGAAAATTTCATTTAACGCAACCCTCATATTGAATAATAAATTAATTTCAATAAATATCACATGAAGATACCATTGAACCTGTCAAAAATATCCTATCTGCGTCAGCCATGATGTACAATGCAGTGGCGCCTCTATTGGTAGTGTCAGATGACAATACTTAAAGTCCGATTATCCAGAGAAGTCCAGTCAAGGTCATATGACTGAAATAGTAATTAACGTACTGATTCTCACTCACATTGCCAAAATAGTAAGAGAAATACAAAGGAAGCATGTCAAAATTCGTTGTTTATCTGTATGGTATAACTACGACAAACGTACTTACATAATTCGAATTATTACATAATTCTAATATGACCTTGACTGGACTACTTTAGATAATCGAACTGTACTTCTGTTCATACGCTCCAATAAGTTAAATATATTTTTAACATCAATACATTTTTTACTCCTAATAAAAACTGAAAACAGACCACAGAATAGTTATAGTGTGTTAACTTAGAACGCTTTTAACTATATTAGGGTATGCACATGTAATTAGAGCCCTGCGCGGATAAGCTTTTCTGTATCCGCATCCGATCCGCATCCGCACATCCATGATCCGCATCCGCAGCTTTTGTAAATAACAAATCCGCATCCGATCCGCATCCGCACTACAGGTTTTGCTGTCAGTTTGGAAAGAACTAACATATTTCGCCTGTTTAGGTAATCTCTGCTCTAAAACGCTATTGAAAATTTTTGGATTTACCAGCTTATTTATTACTAACCTAACCTGAGGGACCCCAAAAGGCCTAGATGCGCTAATAACTTATTTAAATCTAGAGAGAGATAACAATTTTGGGGGTCCTAAGCGTTCTTTTTAGTAGGGAGTAAGTGGCGTGCTGCTTTTTTTAATATTGAATTTTAAAAAAAAATCAGAAAAGTTACTTGATAGAAGCTTCATATTTTTAGGATCAAGTAATTCTCTTACGCCATTTCGCGCATGGCGTTGCAACTTTTTCAAATAGCAACATGTGTCATTTTTCAATTTTTTGGGATCTGCAAGACTTTTTACTTCGGGTAGTATAAAAAAATTGGCAGGTTACATGAATTTTGGTATTTAAATAAAACTTACTAATCAGTTTTATGTAAAAAAAAACCTATATCAGATTTAAAAGCCAGAACTAGAGCAGAGGTAGGAAGAATTACGTCGAAAGTGTACCAGGAAACTTTTGTCCAAAATATTATTTTCTATAATATATTCAATAATAAAAAGAAAGTTAAGTTGATTGTCTCAACTCAGTCTTGATCATCGACAATTGTCTTAATAAAAATAACATAAAATGAGATTGAATGCTACAAAATATCATGTATATACAGACAACCGAAAATAACCGAGGACTGCGTAGTCAGAACACAATTGCTTGTTTTTCCAAAAGTAACCGACGAATTAATGTTCACGCGAATATTGCGGATAAGCGGATATGACATTTAATCCGCATCCGATCCGCATCCGCATGGTTTAAATGATAATTTATCCGCATCCGCAGAAAAGTTGCGGACATCCGCGGATAATCCGCGGATACCCGCGGATTTGCAGGGCTCTACATGTAATACATGTCTTACAAGTGCTAGTAATCACCAATCTCAGACCAATAACCAAGATGGACACCCTAATACAATTAGGGTGCGTTCTATCACCTAATTCTTGATACAGCTAACCAGAACGCACTTATTAGTATAGGGTGCGTTCTGATTTCAATCCATGATATACTCAGAACGTTTCTAACAATATAGGGTGCGTTCTGAGTTCTGATTCTGTCAGAAAGCCGGCTTATTCTTTGGTCTGACGTACGGAGGAGGACTTGGTCTGCAATGTAAACCTCTACCAATAGTACTATTAGGACTGTTAGTTAAACTTCGCGAAATTAAAACCGATTCAGGAGAGAGACAAGTTAAATCAGTCGGATTATTGATACTGCGAAGTGTTTGGGTTTGTTTTGGAGTTGCAACCGGTGGTTCTTCATCCAAAAACACATCTTGAGGTTCTTTTTCCCTGAAAAAACAAATATTTAATATTGAAAAATTTTATTAAAAATTATAGTATAGATCAGTGTTTCTCAACAGGTGGTCCGCGCCGGATATTTTGTTTCTTTTTTTATTGTTTTCAAAGCTTGCTACGTTCAACTTTGTAAAACTTATGTTGATTATTATTTTGTAAATAAATGGTCGCCATTTTGAAATGGTTAACATAAAAATATGATTTTTTGGTGTCATTGTAAAGCTAATTTAATGTACTTTTAGGAAAAAAATATAAAATTATCGATTGCCTATGCTAGATCAAAAGTTGACATCATTTCCGGTGAAATCGGAAGTGCCTCAGAATTCTTATAGTAACCTTTAGATGGGCCTTTTTGTCTAGTTTAACTTTTGTTCTGAACGTTTTTTTGTATCTTTACAAATAAAGGAGATTTTCGGGGTGCCCCGTTTCAAACAAACACCCTGTATATGGCCAACACTGTTGCCAGACCCATATGATTTCTGGATAGTACCAACATTCAAACGATACGTGTGAAAATTTCATGACATTCTGACAATTAGTTTAGAGGTTACAGTGGTTTTAGTGACTCCAGTTTTGTAATTTTCAAAAGAATGGATAAAAAAGAATTTCGTGTGTTGATTAAACATTGTTTTTTGATGGGAAAAAAATACTGTTGAAGCCAAACAGTGGCTTGATACGCGTTATAGAGACTCTGCACCAGGCAAATCAACTATTACTGATTGGTATGCTGAATTTAAATTAATTAATTTTATTTTTTTTTAAATTTTAGGAGAGTTGGAATGAATGTATCACTCTTGAAGGAGAGTATGTTGATGAATAAAGTCGAATTTCTAAAAAAAAAAAAAATTTTTTAAAAATTACATCTGGTGTCTCTCACCGATCTCATTTGGGACCATTACTATTTCTAATTCATTACACTGTAAAATAGACTTCAGATTTGTTGTTTATGATTATAATAATGAGCAAAAAATTTTAACAAAAACTTTTTTAAAAATTACATTTGGTGTCCCTCAAGGATCTCATTTGGGACCATTACTATTTCTAATTCATTACACTGTAAAACAGACTTCAGATTTGTTGTTTATGATTATAATAATGCACAAAATTTTTTAACAAAAACTTTTTTAAAAATTACATCTGGTGTCCCTCAAGGATCTCATTTGGGACCATTACTATTTCTAATTCATTACACTGTAAAACAGACTTCAGATTTATAGTTTATGATTATAATAATGCGCAAAAAAATTTAACAAAAACTTTTTTAAAAATTACATCTGGTGTCCCTCAAGGATCTCTTTTGGGACCATTACTATTTCTAATTCATTACACTGTAAAACAGACTTCAGATTTGTTGTTTATGATTATAATAATGCGCAAAAATTTTTAACAAAAACTTTTGCGCATGGTTTGTTATTCACATAAAATAAACAGAAGCATTAGTAAATAAAGCAAAACAAACTATCGATTTTTTTACCTGAAATAATCTATACAAATATGAAATAACGATTCAATAAATTCTTCACTATGTCGATCAGTCCTATAGAAAGAAATTCAAGTTAACCAAAATAAAATTTAAAAAATTCAAAAACATCAAAGTAAAAAATAAAAAAAATGCTAAAAACATGGATTTTACAACATTTTGGGTTTTATGAACTATATCATACAGTGGGTGGCCAAATTATTAGGGACAGTGCAGATTTTTTGTAATTTTCAAATGAATTTAATGAGGAAATAAGTGGCTTTGGGTCTCGTATTTATTTTTATTCATTAGAGTGCTTTATTTAGAATATAAAACGACATAATTGCTTATTCATAATCATTTATTTTTGTATAAAAAGTGTTAATTTAACAAATTAAGTAAAATCTTAATATTTTGTAATGCCACCCTTTGCTGCGATTGCGGCTTCCAGGCGTTTGGGCATGCTTTCTATGCAGACTTTTGCGTTGTGTCGGTGATTGGGGTTGTGATGCCACTCACTGATAAGGGTTTCTATAAATTGCCGCTTAGTGGTGATGATTTCTTTGGCGATCTCCCGCTCTTTAAAATAATAATGATACCAGCAACAAGAATATAGAAGAAAAATGATTTAAAAACAATGTATTTTCTCACAAAATGCATTTAAACTTGAAAATTACCGGGGGGGTGTGCTGTCCCTAATAATATGGCCACCTACTGTAGTTTTTAATTTTGTATTATACTTACAATTCGTCGTGGTCGATGCAAAGTATTAAAGATAAAAGAGAAGCAAGGCAGATCATAATAAACATGGGAAGAAGAATACTGAATGCTAACTCATGAGCATAGCTTCGTGTTGGAAGATCATTTCTTGACATTGATTCCCATCTGTCACCTTTTATTTCTTCACTAATATTATTAACAAGTTCTTCATTATCACTTTTATCTTCCAACTGAAAAGAAACAAATTTCAAAGTCTCTTTATTCAAAAACTGGTGAATTGAATAAAGCCCTAATTTACGTGGTATATAATCAGGGTGTGGAGATTCCAAAAATTCAAACCGCAGGTCTCTATCTCTAACCGTTTTCAACATATTAATAGGTATGTTCGATTTGCACCTTCGCGTTATACTGCTAAACGCTAGCAGTAAAACGCTACAGTTTGCAGTTTACTACTAAAAACTGGTAACATACAGCGAGTTTAATTTTCTGTTCGATTTGTTTATACGTAAAGAATAAGAAGTACGTCTGACGTAAATGTTAAATGTCAGACAGATGTCAGATAACTTTCCAGGTTAAGAATCTTTTTACGATTTGGTTCGGAGATTATCTTGTGTGTCGAATAGGGTGACCAGACGTACTCTTTTTAAGAGTATTATACTACTTTTTGAGTAATATTTTCTATACTCTTACTTTTTATAAAAAAAAACCCTGAATATACTCTCTTTTGATGGTCACTTGTTTTTATTACTTCTAGTTTAGAAGTGAGGACCTTTTTTTTGCTCATCACTTCTATTTTGGGAGTGAAGACCTTTTTTTTTTGCTCGTCACTAGTATTTTTGAATGAGGACGTCTGTTTTTTGCTCATTATTTGAATTTTTGGAGTGTAACTTCTTTTTAATTTATACTCTTTTTCTGTGAAAAAAATCTGGTCAGCCTAGTGTCGAAAGGGTGAAAAATATTAGATATATTTAATGGATCTTGAAATATTATCAAATCCAGAATCATCTGATTCAGATTTAGATTTTTCGAGTTCGGATGATGAAGTTATGAACTGTATTTGCGAGGTTTACAAAATGCCCCAGGATAGTAAAACTGAAAAATTTTGTAGAAACTATTGTCCAAAGATATTAAAAAAAAAGAATTTGTAAGACATTAGCCATCAAAGAATATAGTATAAATATCAAAACAAATATGGTAGTCATATTCCTGTCAAAAACAAAGTACCAATTTATTCTTTATCTATGGTACCAACTCAAAAAGGTAAACAAACACAGCCGTAACAAATAATCCGCAAGAGAAGCAGCTGTAACTTTTTCGCAGTAGCGTCATAAACTGGCAGTAAATTACGACAAATCGAACAGATTTGCAGTTACTGCGAAACAAAACGAACAGATTTTTTTAACGCGGCAGTAAACAGTAACTGCAAATGTGCAAATCGAACACACCTAATATTTGAAATTTAATTTTTTTTACCCCTTAAAGACAGTCAACCTGTTATACAAGAAGGTATTGTGGTACAACATAACATATTAGGCGTTTCTAAATTCAAATTAGCTTAAAAAATTAATAAATACCAGTCTAAAGGTACACCAGTCCATCGCAAATCCATTTTCTCGGAATAATCTCTCAACTGTGGTTCTCTTGAAGTCTCTAGGGCAACTTGGTACCTTCCATAGAGGTTTCACTTCTTCTTGAAGTTCTATCAGTTCATTTGATAGTGGAGCAGTACTACCAAGCCGCAAAACAACCCTACAGACACAAAATATTGAAATATCAACCCAATTTTAAAGTTAATATCTTTGAAATTATTTTGCAATGGTCCAATATTAATGCAGAGACCTTTATTTTGGACGTTTGCCATTCCTGATAGTAATGGGTGTTTTTTTTAGAGGTATAGAACTTTAAATTGCAATAAAACAACGATGGATTATTCGATTGACATGAATTTTTTTTTATTCGAAAGATAATCTTGTGGCATTACATTTTAAATATGATTTCTGGCATATGACCGCCACGGCTGGCTCGGATGTAGTCCAATCTGGACGTCCAATTTTCGATGACTTTTTCCAACATTTGTGGCCGTATATCGGCAATAACACGGCGAATGTTGTCTTCCAAATGGTCAAGCGTTTGTGGCTTATCCGCATAGACCAATGACTTTACATAGCCCCACAGAAAGTAGTCCAGCGGTGTTAAATCACAAGATCTTGGAGGCCAATTCACAGGTCCAAAACGTGAAATTAGGCGGTCACCAAACGTGTCTTTCAATAAATCGATTGTGGCACGAGCTGTGTGACATGTTGCGCCGTCTTGTTGGTATGATTTAATGTAATGCCACAAGATTATCTTTCGAATAAAAAAAAAAATTCATGTCAATCGAATAATCCATCGTTGTTTTATTGCAATTTAAAGTTCTATACCTCTAAAAAAAACACCCGTTACTAGGCTAGAATAGTACAATATAATGAGTATTATATTCTTTTCACACTAGATCTTTAAGATCGGATGTTAAAGTGAATGTATCTTTAAACGCTAATGTGAAACCGTATGGCCTCGTTTAAATACAAGCGATGTTTAAGACAGAGATCTGCGTCTTAAACTTCGTCCGCATTGACAACTTAACTTCTATTAAAAAAAAATACTCTTTGAATTTGTGCTGTCAACATTTTATATTATCATAAACAAGAATACTGTATTATATCGACGTTATAAGAAGTTTATACTTATTGTTATAATAAAATTATTTATTTTAATAATGTGTTTAATAAAATACAGAGCTACAATAATTGAGATAAAATGTATCGACTTACATGTTAATACAGGTGTAATATATTCTTTATTGTAGTGCCTTTATTGTAGAATGAAATGAAATATCCTTAATTGTTTATAATAATTCAAAATGTGCGTCTGCGCAGACAGTTCAAAACTGGTAATTTCATGACGGTAACTTAAGGACAAAATTACTGTAGCTGATGACAGCACCGGAGATTTAAACATCAAGTGTGAAAGCATACCGATGTTAAACATCGGTGAACTTTAAGTTCACTCGTCTTAAAGACCTAGTGTGAAAAGGGTATTAGCTCTTCATGAGGAGCCGCCACTGTCTATGTTGATTTAAGCAAAAACGATCTCTTGAAATTCAATTAGCCTTGTTTTCATACAGCTTACTTTATTTTCAAAGATTTATAAACACATTTAAAATGTTTATTTTTGAAATATTGATGTTCAAATCGCCTAGTCCATTAATTATTACGTCATCTACCAATTTATTCTGAGTTGAAGTTATTTTTATGCTGATAAAAAAATATTTTAGTCTCACGGAAGTGGTTAGCTAACTCAATCAGTACATAATCAACTAAACCAGAAATTTAATCTATGTTAACTGTATTAATTCAATGTTTAAACTGACTTAACACAGATCTTACCGTGTTACCAATGCCCCATGATCTGAATTGGGGTGTTAACTGTATTAATTCAATGTTTAAACTGACTTAACACAGATCTTAGCGTGTTACCAATGCCCCATGATCTGAATTGGGGTGTTAACTGTATTAATTCAATGTTTAAACTGACTTAACACAGATCTTAGCGTGTTACCAATGCCCCATGATCTGAATTGGGGAGTTAACTGTATTAATTCAATGTTTAAACTGACTTAACAGAGATCTTAGCGTGTTACCAATGCCCTATGATCTGAATTGGGGTGTTAACTGTATTCAATGTTTAAACTGACTTAACACAGATCTTAGCGTGTTACCAATGCCCCATGATCTGAATTGGGGTGTTAACTGTATTCAATGTTTAAACTGACTTAACACAGATCTTAGCGTGTTATCAATGCCCCATGATCTGAATTGGGGTGTTAACTGTATTCAATGTTTAAACTGACTTAACACAGATCTTAGCGTGTTACCAATGCCCCATGATCTGAATTGGGGTGTTAACTGTATTCAATGTTTAAACTGACTTAACACAGATCTTAGCGTGTTACCAATGCCCCATGATCTGAATTGGGGTGTTAACTGTATTCAATGTTTAAACTGACTTAACATAGATCTTAGCGTGTTACCAATGCCCCATGATCTGAATTGGGGTGTTAACTGTATTCAATGTTTAAACTGACTTAACAGAGATCTTAGCGTGTTACCAATGCCCCATGATCTGAATTGGGGTGTTAACTGTATTCAATGTTTAAACTGACTTAACAGAGATCTTAGCGTGTTACCAATGCCCCATGATCTGAATTGGGGGGTTAAATGTATTAATTCAATGTTAACTTAAGACAGGTCTTAACGTGTTACCAATGCCTCGATCTACTAGTTGTTTGTATAGCTTACCCTTCTCCTTCTTTTGGATTTAACGGCAGTCTCGCTCCCAATTTGACAGCACTAGCCATAAAAGTAACATATATATCATTTTGGCTGTCCCTCCATAATTTTTTTCGAAAAATATCTTTAAGTCTCTCCATTCTTTCAACTTCAAACATGTTTTCAACATTTAGATTATCGATTTTGAGTTGTACTTCGTGTTTTGCTGGGTTTAATTTTTCAGTAATTTGTATGGTTTTCAAGTATTTTCTTGTGGAATAGTCGGCGCGGTTTAAGGCTATTATTTCAAGGTCTATCTCTTTGTTAGGGATGTTTGGAGGGACTCCGTATAATATTCCAGCATGATGGCGATCAGAATATATATAATTCATCCATGAAGGGAGGTCTGGAGCGTTTACAAGCGAAGGTTGATACAAAAATTGATCGTTTATACCTGAAAAAAAAAATTCGACTGTGAAATATGTTTGTTGGTTGGTTTATATACGGAACAAGAATAAGGAATAGGAAATAAGAATAGTACACAAGATGTTAAAACATGGCTGCGCCGTATTGACATCTAACAGTACCGATAGAGGCGCTACTGCATTTTACATCATGGCTGACTTTGGTAGGATATTTTTGACAGGTTCAATGGTATCTTCATGTGATATTTATTGAAATTAATTTATTATTCAATATGAGGGTTGCGTTAAATGAAATTTTCCGTTTTCTCAGTGCCCAAGTAACCTCTAGGGTTATAATTGAAGGCAATAAGGCTTTTTTGCCACGTTTCGGAACACGATGAAAACTTAGGTCTTTATCACGACCTACTTTTGCATTGCAAAGATAAACACAACAATTCACGTTGCATTTAATTTTTTCTTGCAATTTTAAAGACATTTTTTTAAAAACTTGCTATGAAAACAACAGTAAACAAATTCGACTATCCTACAACCGTCAGTTTCTCAAAATCTCACTAGAGGCGCTTCAGTTATTGTCAGTTGACAATATCGGTTTATGTAGGAATGAAATTTAACTTAAACATAAGAAAAGTTGGTAACATTTAACATTTTATTCTTATTCCAAGAATAAGAGACGATAAGCATGCGCACAATGGTCAAAATGTCGGCCGTAATAAAATTTGTCCAACAGATATTTTCCTGCTGTAATCAGAAGGTTGGAAACAATATAATGTGTGAAACACAAGCAAATACATTTACAAAATCTTCTAAATCCATATTACTGAAAATGATTTTTTTTTAAAGGTTATATTAAACACAACAACCTGTCAAACGACAACCGTTAAACACAGGCCAACGCAAGTACGCAGGCGTAGCGACGAAATGTTATTTTCGATATAAACGGTTTCATATTTTTTATTCTTGTGTACTATTCTTATTTCCCATTCCATATTCTCGTTCCGTATATAAACCAACCATTAGAATAGGATTTAGCTAATTTAAAAAATACTAAGGCCTGATATTTCCACCTTGAGGTGAACCTCTAGCTAACTATCTGACAGATAAGGTTATGTGATACTTTCTGTGCTGAATAAATGTCATCCCGTCTTGCAATACAAATTTATTTATCGGATAGTTATCTAACGGATAATGAGACTGACGTATTGAATTCACTGATTGGTATTGACATTTATTCAGCAGATGAAGTTCCAGATGACCTTATCTATCAGATAGTTACTTAGAGGTGTACCTCAAGGTGGAAACACCGGGCCTTAGTCTGGTATATAGTCCACGAAATAAGTTTCCGAAAGAAATTTTTGCGGGAGTTTTGGAAATAGATCATATTAGTGAAACAGCATGGAAAACAAACCCGTTTGAACTTCTAGCGATAACCAGTTATTTGTTCGACTAGTAGATCCATATTAGTGCGACGTTATAAGCTGTGCTGCAATCTGACAACGGTTTTCTTTGGAATTTTTTTGCTGATTTAAAATGTGTCATTACTTTTGTTACCTTAATTTTATGATTATTTTCAATCCCCCTAAAAATATAAACAAATACAGTCTGTTCCAAACGGTTAAGCGGAACTAGATTTTGCAATCTAGTTACTTTCATTGTTTAAATCGTGCCTTTCGGCCGTTTTGTTTAAGCTTTGTAAGTCATACTTACAATAAACATTTTTTGGTTAAGGTTAATATCATTTTAAAATGTCATTCTCTTTATATTTTGATTTTTTGTGTCATTCTTAATACAAATTTCCCATTTATTTATTTTTTTGTCATTAAAATATGTAAAAAAAATATTTAATTTTGACATAAGTCATTCGTTTCCATGGTTTCATGGTTGGAATTTTAAATTTTGACATCCCAACGTGAAAAATGAAATAACCCAAACAAGATCCCGTCTCGTGACAACCTAAAAGAACTAAATTTCCATTTAGTTCCGCTTAACAGTTTGGAACAGACAGTATGTGCTCATCGAAAAAAAAAAAAATATATGTTTTTAAAATTCTGAGTAGGGTATCAAATGAAAGCCCTTAGTACGTGGATTAACGATCAAAATTTTATTTTAGCAAAATAAATTATTTTGACGCGATTTTTGCCAAAATGGTGCGAAAAAAATTTTGTCCCACACCCTGTAGCCCAGATGGTTTAACCTAAAAATCTGAAAAAATTCTAAGTAATGTACATTAGTGTGAACCGGAATAGTACAACAGGAATTTTTGATCAGATTATGATTTCAGACAATAACGCATTTCTTGTGTTTTTAACTAAAATATGTTAAATATTTAATTCGCTATGTAACACAGTAGATAAGTAAGCGCTCGTAGCGTAGTGCGTTGTGTCGTCGCTTCGTAATTTGCAAACTAGAGTTCGATTCCTGTCAATTTTAATTTTTGTTTTTTTTTGCATTTTTATATTGTTTAAATTATTTTGTCAAAATTCTAGTTACATTTTGGTAAATGTTGTATTTAATTTTTAAAAGCGTAAATTTAATTACCAGTGGGAAGTGTTGAAATTATAATTTAATTCTTTGTTTGAATGTATACAAAATCAGAGGGCGGGGCTTATGATTTAAGCAACCAATGGAAGCCATAGGCGCTATTATCAAAATCTTAATGAACATTGCTATATATAAAAAAAAAAAAATACTGCACATATTTAGAAAATTAAATAATGGTATGAGGCATTCGAATTAAAATTCATAAACAAATATTTTGATTTAAAATTTTTTTGGCATCCCAAATAATCATCATTCAGTTACTAAATACCTTCAGTTAGAAACCCTGGGTGAAAATTCACACTTCACATCAATTTTATTACATATCTTGTAAATCGTAGATTACCTTTAAATTAAAAAAAAAGCTCGGAAAACAGGAAAAATACAACTCGTGTTCATTTTTACCATGTAAACAAATACACAAGTAAAAGTTTAATGTCACTTTCGAGTGTTCCAGCTTTGCCGCATATGGCGCTACGATCTTAAAAAGTTTCCCCTATTAGTAATGGTTTAAAATATAATTAGTGACGTCGTTAACAAAATTTATAAATAGTAGTGGTCCCAAATGAGACCCTTGAGGGACACCAGATGTAATTTTCACAAAACTTTACAACAAATTAAATAATCTATTTCTTTGGTTTAAACAGAACTAAATGGGAATTTGATTCTTTTAGATTGTCATGAAAAGGGACCTTGCTTGGGTTATTTCATATTTCATGTTGGTATGTTAAAATTTAAAAATCCAACAGTGAAACCATGGAAACGTCACTTTCCATGGTTTCCATCACTTTCGAGTGTTCCAGCTTTGCCGCATACGGCGCTGTGATCTTAAAAAGTTTTCCCTATTGTTTACCATTATGTAACGCTTCCGAATTAATGTTCGCACTGTATATGGAAGGATATACTGTGACCTTGACGAGTTAAAGCTTTAAAGAGAGGGATATATGCATCTCTGTTTAAAATCTCATTACGTGAAGTAATTCTCAAGGACATAATTTACTAGATTACATTTAAAAACATAAAATATAGATTAATATTAAGAATTTAATAAACAAACATAACCTCAAATTTACTTACCTTCAAAACTCCAATTAAATAATTGTGGATAAACTTGAATTTCAAACACTTCGGTCATAAGTACTGTTTCTTTTTCAGCAAAAACTAATAGAAAATTAATTAAGAATAATATTAATCTAAACATTTTGACCCAGTTACGAAATTTTGTTACTCAATGTACGAAAAAACGTTTTGTAACAGAAATACGCTCGATCAATAATCTAAAATTTTTTACAAGTAACACAACGCCAAGCCTATTTGATAATATAGTTGTTATTTTCAAGTTAAAATTAACTAGAGATTAACTATTGTTTGTTTAGTAATTAATTTAAACGTCACTGAAGTAAAATTTAATTAGTCCCCGTAAGACGGGCGACTATGTCGTCTTTAAATTACACAAAAAAAATTATGTGAACTTAAATAACTCCAAAAAAACATTTATAAAATGTTATTAATAATAAAACTTGTTAATTCTTGTTTATAAATTAATAATATTCACTTTAAGGTAGTTATTATATGATTGTTTTGTTTTTTTGTGAATAATAATTAATTTTTTGACAGATAACCTAAAAATGATGTGAAATTTTTGATTTTTTCTACAAAATGGGTACGAAAAGTATTCAAATTTTGCTGGTTACAGCAAATGTTGGATCTATTTTTGAAGATGTAAGTTTAGTTTTGAATTTCTATTTTGTACGATAAAATTTAATCAATAGATTTGTGTTACGAAGTTACCGAAAAGTAAAACAATTGACACCGTAAAACTTATTTTTACACAATAATTAACCACTATTTAGTTGTTTTTTGTGCATATACTGTATTATTTTATAAATGTGATCTAAATTTTGTCTTCGATTCTATATTTTTAATTTTAAAATATTGGTTTGATTAATATTTTTATGATATAAATCTGTTTTAATTAGCAATGTCTATCAGGTGTTTTGGCCTTGCTGACACCTCTTGTTCTGTTAAGTGTCAGATTTCTGCCAGAATTTTTTTCTTTAAAGCCGAGATATTATTTTTTTTCTAGTTTCCCGTAAGCATTTTATCCACCCATTTTTTTTATTAAGTATCTGTGCTGCGATGAGTAAAGTAGACTTGTAGATTAATATTAAATTATTTAAATTTAGTATTAGCACCTCAAAGAATAGCAATCAGAAAATATTATGAAGCAAAAAAATATTATCTTAATCCATAAGAAAGTAATTAATTATTAAATACTAAACAGTTTCAAACGCCGTCCTTTAGTGACGTACAGTTTGTTTCAAACGCTTAGGCGGAACTAAATGGGAATTTCGTTCTTTTAGGTTGTCACGACAAGGGACCTTGCTTGGGTTATTTCATTTTTTATGTTGGAATGTCAAAATTTAAAATTACAACAATGAAACCATGGAAACGAATGACCTATGTCAAAATTAAATTATTTTTTTATATATTTTAATGACAAAAAAATTAATAAATGGGAAATTTGTATTAAGAATGACACAAAAAATCAAAATATAAAGAAAATGACATTTTAAAATGATATTAACCTTAACCAAAAATGTTTATTGTAAGTATGATTTACAAAGCTTAAACAAAACGGTCGAAAAGCACGATTTAAACGATGAAAGTAACTAGATTGCAAAATTTAGTTCCGCTTAACCGTTTGGAACAGACTGTAGTTAGCTACAGGAGTATCTTAGATTAATATGTGCGGAAATAACGTCAATAATACTCATAATTTTTTCATTTTCGTTAATTTTTAAAACAAATGATCAAAATATAATATGAAATAAGCAACAAACTTTATATTTGACAATATTAGCAAGAGATAACAGGAATGCATGAATGTTCATGCACTCGAGAGTGAGATATACGTACGTCTAATACTAATAAACAGAATATCCACTAGCGACAGCTACGTAACAATGACGTAAATTTTAAAATGTAAAAAATATTTATAAACAAAATTAAATATGCCAATGTGTATAAAAACTACTTAATATTCATAAAAGAAGATAAAAAAAAATACTCTACAGGTCTGTTCTTTTCTATCATTGCCAAAGATGCGATTCTATTGGCAGTTGTAACTTTTTTTGTCAACTATAGAATAGAATTCTGTTATTCGAAATCTCACCGCTGTTGTTACCAGGTATCTTGTATATCAAACCCAGATTTTTTGCTTATTCTGTCTCTCATGTCTTTGTGTCTACATGGTAGAAATTGTGGCCAAACTGCTCAAAAGAGTTGTTATTTGGCATGTATATACAGATCTTTGACGTAGATATAAGAAAAATACTGAGTCTTTGAAAAAACACATCGTGCGAAAATTATAAACAAATATTTCAAAAAAGTTAGTCCTCCACCTTATTTACCAAAGGGGTTGGTTTAAAAATCTGAAAAAATTAAAGTAATGCACACTAAAGTGACTTGGAATTTTTGGTCACATTTTTCGGAATTATTGAATTTTTTGTATTGTAAAAAATCCCTTTTCCCATGCCTTTCAACTCAAGGGGGTTATACTAAAAATCTGAAAAAAATCTGAGAAATAAACCTTCACGGAAAAGTAACAGAAATTTTTGATTTTTTTTTTGAAATTATCGAATTTTTGTATTTTATTTTTTTTTAAAATTCATTGTGTTTTGTCAAATGAATGATTTGGACTTCTTGACAAAGTTTATTTCTAAAGATATTTTTTTTACACGATTTTTACCAAAAATGTCTTAAAAAACTTTATCCCCAACCTATTTTCTAGATGGGTTGGGGATAAAAATCTGAAAAAAATCTAAGTAGTGCACATTAATTTATTTATTTTTTTTAAATTTTAGTAATTTTATTTGTTTTATTTCTATTTTTATTTCTATTACGACACCAGTGCTTTAACCAATAACGCCATCGTACGCCTTGCATGTGAGTGTCTTACATTGGTATAACTTTTGTACTTTGTGAACCAAAAACCACAAAAAATGCGTTATTTTCCGAAAACATAATCTGATCAAAAATTCCTGTTGTACTATTTCGGTTCACACCAATATACATTACTTAGAATTTTTTTAGATTTTTAGTTTAAACCATCTGGGCTACAGGGTGTGGGACAAAATTTTTTTTGCACATTTTTCGCAAAAATCGCATCAAAATAATTTATTTTGCAAAAATAAAAATTTGATCGTTAATCCACGTACCAAGGGCTTTCATTTGATACCCTACTCAGAATTTAAAAAAAATATTTTTGTTTTCGATGAGCACATATTTGTTTATATTTTTAGGGGGGTATGTTTTTTAGATGTTTTAGTATTTTTCCTATGTGCGGGTTAAAGAGTTGTATAAGCATGCCAAATTTCAACTCTCTAGGTTTAGCCGTTTGGCTACAATTTTTACCGAACAGACAGACAGACAGACAGACAAACAGACAGACAGACAGACAGACAGACAGACGACAAAATGACGGTATAAGGGTTTTTTGGTCATACCTACAAAACCCTAAAAACAACAACAAAAAAAGCCGAGTTCCCTTAAGACATTTTTTTGTCTTCTGATCCCCCAAAAAAAATCTTAGGTTCCCCCTAGACATTATTTTATTTTTCCATAGCCAACCCTTATAATTTCTTTTTGAATTAATGGTATATTGAAATCTTTTCATAAACAAAATGATCAAAATCTTCAATCAATTGGAAAAACTAGATTTCAAAATCTGAAACTGCCTATAGCTAATAAAATTTTCGCGGACTGATTAGATTTTGCTGCGGACCGGCGTAGCGTAGTGGTAACACATGTGCTCTGTGTTGTGAAGGTCTCGGGTTCGAATCCCGTTCAGGCATGGAAATTTTCTCAAACAAAAAAAAATTGTCCTGGCTAATTGCCACAGAAGCAAAGGCCATAAAATTAAAAAAAAAAAAATAGGTTGAGAAACACTGCTCTAATATATTTATTTTTTTTACAGCCGTCGCAAATGTTAAAGATATGGACCGAAGAGTTTTTGTCGACAGTTGCAAAGTTGGATCCCAAATTTATCGCATTACATTGCCAGGAAGTCGGTGGAAAAAATTATGAAAAAAGTATGAAATATGTGGAAGATTTTGTTAAGTTATTAATGACAAGTGAAGAACTTCGCCTTTTTGATAAAGTGCGAGTTTATATTGACGAGGATTATAGTTCCGCAGAGCATTTTACGGTAAGTTACTAAAAAAAAAAATATACATCTTGGTAGACCTCTATTGAAAATTTTTCCTTTTCCCCAGTTTTTCCCCTAAATAGTACAAAATGTGTATATTCCAAAAATTCAAACCGCAGGTCTCTATCTCTTACCGTTTTTGAGTTACGAATTTTTTTAACTGAGAAAACTATAGTTATTTTTTCAATAGGGGATAGGCATGATTTTTTTTTATTTTTTTATTATATTCCTCTTGTTGTATATAAACATAAAAAACAGTTTTTAATTTTTTTTTTTTAATTTGAAGGCTTTAAAAAATCAAAAATGTATGTAGCGCGCGAAAACGACGTGTGACGTCATAATCCTTTCTAACTGACGCATGAGACTACTAGCCAATCCAGCGAACGGTTGTTTATGCAGCGAACACAGTCTGTTGTGAATTATTTGTTTGTGTAACTTTTATAGGTTATGTAAAGGAGAGTGATTTTAATTAAAATAAAGTTTAATTCTATAAAAACAATTTATACATGTTTACCGAATTAAATTTTATATTAAAATATGGAATATCCAGGCCCCAGTACTTCGAAACATTATCGAAAATATTGTTCAGTACCGATGTGCACAATTAGTTCAACTAGAAATCCAAAAAAACTATTTATATCATTACCTAATGGCGAAAAACAACAGAAAAGGCGAAATTTGTGGCTGAAAACTATGAGGCGAAATAAAACCGATATTTCAGAAAAAAGTAAACTTTATGTTGTGTGCATAAATGCATCAATGTTGGGTAAATTATCACTCTGAGCCCTAACAAAATCTTTATCTGCCATTTTAATAGTAAATACGTGAAAAATTGTTTAAAAACAAATACAAAACTCTCGAACAATACAATACACACACGTGTGAAGATTATGTTGTAGCTGTCTGTATCTGTGATGTGAAAACCCTATCGTTTGACGTCATACTCAGTCGTTTCTACTCGGCAACCTTCGCCCCGTGCTCGGAATATTTCAAATTTACAATATTTTAATTAAAAAATTTGGCTATAATGTTAATTAAAATGTGATTTTTGTTTTGTTAGGTGACATAACTAACATTAACATATCAAAATAATGTAGTTTTAAGGAAATACAAATTTTATGCGTATCCCCTATTTTCAAACATTTTGTTTGATGGGCCATAAAAAAAGTTGTAAACTAGCTGTTAAATCTCCAATTTATTTCTATACTAAATAATGTGTGAAAATTTCAAAAACTCAAACTGCAGGTCTCTATCTCTTACCGTTTTTGAGTTACGATTTTTTTTAACTGCGAAATCTATTATTATTTTTTCAATTTTCAAACATTTTGTTTGATGGTCCATAAAAAAAGTTGTAAACTAGTTGTTAAATCTCCAATTTATTTCTAGACTAAACAATGTGTGAAAATTTCAAAAATTCAAACCGCAGGTCTCTATCTCTTACCGTTTTTAAGATATGAATTTAGTAAATACCCACAAAAATATTCCCTAATTAACTTAGTGCATGTAAAATAGTATATTATGCAACGAGCATGGAATGACTATTCCATCTAAGTTTCATACCATGCTTTTTCCACGACTACAATTTTATTACTTATTTAATTTTTATTCAGTTCCCTTCAAAAACTAACAATAATTTGACAGTGGCTTTCAACCTATTTACTACGTTGCCTATTAACGGTCATGTATGTGTCATACGGAATGTAAATTCAGTTAAAATAACAATAATTGCGTCAGCTGATTAACTTACTGACCAAGACCAACTCTATCAACTCTAGTCGTGGAAAAAGATCCTTACCGACGCAAGTTTACTGAAATTTAAACTGCTTTACAAAATAGCCTGGTTTAAAATTAATGTTCCTGTACCTGTTTAGGGGTGTAATCAAAGTGCTTATAATGTTCTTCTTGTTTTAGGCTTTAGGGAATATATACTTCATTCATGAGTCATTAAATGATGTTCTAACGTGGGATTTTAAAGACTTGTGTTTTGTTGATGTCGATGGGAAAGAAATCTACTCGGGGAATATTGAAGGAATCGTTACCAAAGAAAAGGCCAAATTCCCACAGGACTTCTTTCCAGAGGTATGTTTCATTTTCTAACTTTTTTTTTTGTTTAAATTTGCTGATATTCTTCATAAGGCTTTATTCATATCGAATATGACCCTAATTTATGCGCTGTATAAACAAATAGAGTATTTACTAACGAAAAAAAATCAGCTGTGGCGACCACAGGACCGACCGCCATCACAAAGTACTTGTATAAAATACATTCTAGCAGCAGAGTAGAAATAACTTGACCCAATATTTTATAACAGAGATATTATTTATCATGACCATGGAAACGTTACATATAAGTATGAAAAAATATATACCAGGTCTACAAGTATGAAATGCGGATTTTTTTCAAACTTTCCGCGCAAACAGAGTGTATAGTTCAAAGTTTCAACACATATGGCGTTTTGTTAAGTTATCATTAAGTGTCAAATTGGTATAGGTTATAATTTGAAAAGTGATCATATAGTTTTGTTTTACTGTGTTAAAAATGTCAAATTTTGTGCCACATAAAGAGCATTCGCGGACAGTACTACTGTTTTGTTTTCATTTGAAAAAAACTGCTGCTGAATCATACCGACTACTTCGAGAAGCTTATGGTGAATATGCTCCATCGCAAGATACGTGTGAACGATGGTTTCGGCGTTTCAAAAGTGGTGACTTTGATCTTACAGACAAAGAACATGGAAAACCTCCAAAAAAATATGAAGATACAAAATTGGAAACATTGCTACAGGAAGACGATAGTCAATCACAAAAACAACTAGCAGAGCAGTTAGGCGTTAGTCAACAAGCTGTTTCCAATCGCCTACGAGAGATGGGTAAGATCCAGAAAGTCGGCAGATGGGTTCCACATGCATTGAATGAGAGGCAGATGGAAAAACGCAAAAACACTTGTGAAATTTTGGCTCACCATCCACATCAACTGCAAGACCGAATCGCTTTGGCAAAAAGACAATGCTCTGTACTTGGTGGGACCAAAAGGGTGTGGTCTATTATGAATTGTTAAAACCTGGTGAAACAGTTAATACCCAACGCTACCAACAACTGATCGAATTGAACCATTCGCTGCTCATAAAACCAGAATACGAAAAAAGACAGCACAAGGTAATCTTTCTTCACGATAACACTCCATCACATAAGGCAAAAGCAGTTTGCAACACATTGGAGGCACTCAAGTGCTACCCCATACCGCTTACTCACCAGACTTGGCCCCTTCAGATTATCACTTGTTCGCATCGATGGGTCACGCACTTGCCGAGCAGCACTTTTGTTCATATGAAAATGTGAAAGAATGGCTAGATGAATGGTTTGCGGGGAAAGGGGAAGAGTTCTACTGGCGAGGTATTCACAAATTGCCTGAAAGATGGGAAAAATGTATAACTTCTAATGGAGCATACTTTGAATAAATAAACTTTTACTGTTCTTTTGAGTTTAATGTGTTTTATTTAAAAAAAAAATCCGCATTTCATACTTGTAGACCTGGTATACAAACAATGCAATCAAATGAGCCACATCCAACGAAATCCTATTCCGTTAAGTTCCAAAATATTCCGCTAGGCGTCACTTCAGTTATTGTCAGTTCTCAATAGAAAAACGCACAATTTGGGCTTTTTATGGTCTGTTCCAAACGGTTAAGCGGAACTAGATTTTGCAATCTAGTTACTTTCATCGTTTAAATCGTGCCTTTCGGCCGTTTTGTTTAAGCTTTGTAAATCATACAATGAACATTTTTTGGTTAAGGTTAATATCATTTTAAAATGTCATTTTCTTTATATTTTGATATTTTGTGTCATTCTTAATACAAATTTCCCATTTATTTATTTTCTTGTCATTAAAATACGTAAAAAAAATATTTAATTTTGACATATGTCATTCGTTTCCAAGGTTTCATTGTTGGAATTTTAAATTTTGACATCCCAACATGAAAAATGAAATAACCCAAGCAAGGTCCCTTCTCGTGACAACCTAAAAGAACTAAATTCCCATTTAGTTCCGCTTAACCGTTTGGAACAGACTGTAGTAATAATCCTCGTCTTGTACGCTACCAGCGAAAAAAAAAAAAACTTATTTCTGCGGCTTACGCTCAATTTTCTACTCTTGTTGTGTCACATGATCATGCGTCCCTTTACCCGAACTACTGTGTTTATCAGGGTTCTCATCCAAAAAATAACTTATTAATTTGAATAAATTTAATAATTTATTTAATTAGTTACATTAGAAGATGGCCATGGTAGTGCAATAACATCTCTTGGAACCTCTTCTGGGGGTCTCTCCTCATTCTCCCCTCCAATATTAACCTCTTCAATTTCCCCTCCATCTTCAAAAATGTGATTTCTTTGTCTTGGTTGTTCGATTACTGGTTCTTCTGGTTCTTCTATTACTTCAATTATATTATCATTTTCTGGAGCACATTTTCCACAACAAAAACCAAAACAACAACCACAACAACAACAACAGCAACAACCACAACCAGAAAAAATAAAGAAACAACAAACTAAAGAACGGAACCAGCAAGAATTCATTGTAAAATAAAGGTCGACGTATTTTTCGCCGATTGTATTTGCAATATGCAATCCAAGTGAACCATACTTATCATAAATTTCTTTTTTTCTTTCATCGGTTAGAATTTTATGTGCCTTGTTTATTTCTTTAAATTTTTCTGTTGCTTCGGGGTTGTTTGGATTTTTATCCGGATGATATTGTAAAGCAAGCCTTCGATAGGAAGTTTTTATTTCTTGCGGTGTTGCTGTTTTTTCTAAATTTAATGTTTCGTAAAGTGATAAACCTTTTGTTGATAATTTTCGGTCTGTCATTTTTGTCTTTTGAATTTTCTTTTAGATTATTTTTTTGAGTTTTTATTTTTATAACATTTTCGGCCTGAAATTAAAAACTTTGTTTAGTATATTAGCATTGAAAAATTGATGTGAAGTGTGAATTTTCACATATTTCAGGGTTTCGCAGGTATATAATAAGTGAAGGCGGCATGCTGAGTGTGTAGGACAAATTTTACTTTGTAGTAATCACGGCAAAATGAACGATATTTTTAAAATAATTTATCGTCTGTTAATCTAAGAGCTTTAAAACAAACGTTATGTTAAAATATTTTTTTGTTAATTTTAATTCGAATACCTAATACCATTTAGGTTTCTAAATATTGGTATTTTGCAGTATTTTTTTTTTATACAGCAAGGTTCATTAAGATTTTGAAAATTGCGCCTATGACTTCCATTGGTTGTTTTAAGTCATATGCTCCGCCCTTCTAGTTTCGTATACATGACATAGAATGAAAATATAATTCTAATAATTCCAACTGGTTATTAAATTTACGCTCTTAAAAATTAAATGCAACATTTGCCAAAATATAACTAGAATTTTGACAAAATAATTTAAACAAAATAAAAATGGAAAAAATAAATAAAAAATAAAATTGTCTCCTCTGCCCGGGAGCGACCCTAGTTTGCTGCGTAGCAAGCGAGCAAGCTAACCATTACACCAGGATACGCCTTCTAGTATAGTGTGTTACATAACTATAACTTTTGTACATCGTCAACAAAAAAAAAACACAAAAAATTGATGTGAATTGTGAATTTTCACACATTTCAGGGTTTCGCAGGTATTTAGTAAATGAATGATGATTATTTGGGATGCCAAAATAAATTTTATGTTAAAATATTTGTTTTGTTAATTTTAATTCGAATGCCTAATACCATTATTTAGGTTTCTAAATATGTGCAGTATTTTTTTTATATAGCAAGGTTCATTAAGATTTTGAAAATTGCGCCTATGGCTTCCATTGGTTGTTTTAAGTCATAACCCCGCCCCTCTTATTTCGTGTATTCAATTTCAACAATTTCCACTGGTTATTAAATTTACGCTTTAAAAATTAAATACAACATTTGCCAAAATATAACTAGAATATTGAAAAAATAATTTATACAAAATAAAAATGCAAAAAAACAAAATAAATTTGCCTGGAGAGCGCAACGAACTTTAGTTTGCAAATTAGAACGCGAGCATAATAGCCATTACACTATCAAAGCATACTGGTTCAGTGTGTTAGATAAGTTATTAAATATTTTACGTGGTTAAGCAAAAAACACAAAAAATGCGTTATTTTCCGAAAACATAATCTGATCAAAAATTCCTGTTGTACTATTCCGGTTCACACCAATGTACATTACTTAGAATTTTTTCGTTTAGATTTTTAGTTTAAACCATTTGGGCTACAGGGTGTGAGACAATTTTTTTTTTGTACAATTTTGGCAAAAATCGTATCAAAATAATTTATTTTACAAAAATAAAATTTTGATCGTTAATCCACGTACTAAGGGCTTTCATTTGATACCGTACTCAGAATTTAAAAAACATATTTTTTTTTTGATGAGCACATATTTGTTTATATTTTTAGGGGGATATGTTTTTTAGATGTTTTAGTATTTTTCCTATGTGCGGGTTAAAGAGTTGTATAAGCATGCCAAATTTCAACTCTCTAGGTTTTGCCGTTTGGATACAATTTTTACCGAACAGACAGACGACAAAATGACGGTATAAGGGTTTTTCGATCATACCTACAAAACCCTAAAAACTTAAAATATCTTCCTCATACAGAAAATAAGTATATAATAAAAAACGAACCTTTTTTTCAATGCAGTTTTTAACAAGAGAATTATTAGAAAGACAGACAGACATACGACAAAATGACGGTATAAGAGTTTTTTGGTCATACCTACAAAACCCTAAAAACTTAAAATATCTTCCTCATACAGAAAATAAATATGTAATAAAAAACGAAACTTTTTTTCAATGCAGTTTTTAACAAGAGAATTATTAGAAAGACAGACAGACAGACGACAAAATGACGGTATAAGAGTTTTTTGGTCATACCAGAAAATAAGTATATAATAAAAAACGAACCTTTTTTTTTTCAATGCAGTTTTTAAGAAGAGAATTATTAGATAGACAGACGACAAAATGACGGTATAAGTTTTTTTTGTCATACTTACAAAACCCTAAAGATAATTGTTTTTGATATGGTCACCCAAAAAATATATTAATAATAGGTCTGTTCGTTTGTCTTGTTCTAACTTGTCCTTAAAACAAAGACGTGACGTCATCAGAACATTATTTCACAGGAAATAGATACGGGTACAAACGAACATACTTTGAACAAGTTATTGCACTTTAACCTAACCTTTTGATTTTTATTTACTTTTATTTGACTATTTTCTATAAAAAATATATTAGTAAATAAATCAGTAACTGACTGAACATATGATTCTTCAATCAACGATAAAATACATAATTTATAGGTTAGGTTAGTTGATTATAAATGTAATTATTATATTTACCACAAGAAAAAATGTAACATTCATTCTCGGTTAAATCTTCACCTGTTGAACATTTTACCAAAAATGCTTTTTTCAACATTTTTTTTTACTATTTCAGGTTATTTAAAGAAACAAAATAAAGTCAAAAAAAGTTAAAGAGTGACGTCACTAACTTATTGTAACTTGTCCAAACTTGTACTTCCTCTAGACGTAGTACAGTTTAGATAACTTAGAACCTGTTGTGAACTGACAAACGAACAATACTTGGACAGTTCAGAACATACAAACGAACGCTTTTTTGGAATTTAGAAAACTTTTAGAGAACAGTTTGGATAACACGAACGAACACACCTAATGTCAAATAGTACTATTTTTAACAGTACCTGATATTTTTGGAAAGGATTCACACTGTTTAATTATAACTATTTACTGTTCTTTTGCTATAGCCCGGTAATATATTACTTTGACCGAAACTGACTCATCGATTACTGATAGTAATTACGTTTTCCCCGTTCTATTAAATTTTGCCGTCTCTACTTTATTTTTTAACTTACCTTTATTTCTGTTGATTTATAATATTGTTAAGACTTAAGAACACATATAATCAATATTTATTTATTCTTTTTAATTTAATTTACCAGGTTAACCTTACAAAATGAAATATTTTCGTTATTCTGATAAAATTATACTGAAATAAACTGATATTTGCTATCGCTTTATCGGATTATTAAAAAAAAATTAGTCTGAAAATATTTTATCTTTTAAGATTAAAAATATTTAGACTAATATTTGACTTATCTTTTTTTATTTAACGTCACATATAGTGAGGAAGGTGTCGGCAACCGCACTAAGCCCCCCCCCCCCCCTTGGAGTCTCCACTTTGAAGTGTTTTATACCAAACCTTTATGCTTTTTTGTTCTCAGATTTGTTTATTTTTATATTTGTCTGTTTTATATTATGACTATTTTTATTATGTCTATTGTATACTCAGAGCCGTATCAACGCCCTGGGCAAGTGCTAGGGGCGCGAGGCCTGAAGGGCGCGCCATCGTATTTTGTTTTTTGTAATCACTTGTATTTTAGAAGTTTTTTTTTTGTCATCACTCGTATTGTAGAAATGAGGACTTTGTTTTTGGTCATCTCTTGTATTTTAGAAGTGAGGACGTTTTTACCGACCGCCAACATATACAGGGTGTTAGGTAAATGTCTGGCACAATTTTAAAGGCAGCATTGTTGGCCCATTTAAAGCTAAAAAGGACTCAACCATTTTTAGGGTTTTGTAGGTATGACCAAAAAACCCTTATACCGTCATTTTGTCGTCTGTCTGTCTGTCTGTCTGTCTGTCTGTCTGTCTGTCTATCTGTCTGTCTGTTCGGTAAAAATTGTAGCCAAACGGCTAAACCTAGAGAGTTGAAATTTGGCATGCTTATACAACTCTTTGACCCGCACATAGGAAAAATACTAAAACATCTAAAAAACATATCCCCCTAAAAATATAAACAAATATGTGCTCATCGAAAAAAAAAAATATTTTTTTAAAATTCTGAGTAGGGTATCAAATGAAAGCCCTTAGTACGTGGATTAACGATCAAATTTTTATTTTTGAAAAATAAATTATTTTGACGCGATTTTTGCCAAAATTGTGCAAAAAAAATTTTGTCCCACACTCTGTAACCGGATGGTTTAAACTAAAAATCTAAAAAAAATCTAAGTAATGTATATTGGTGTGAACCGAAATAGTACAACAGGAATTTTTGATCAGATTATGTTTTCGGAAAATAACGCATTTTTTGTGGTTTTTGGTTCACAAAGTACAAAAGTTATACCAATGTAAGACAATCACATGCATGGCGTGCGATGGCGTAATTGGTTAGAGCACTGCTGGAAAACGAAGGGTTTCGAGTTCGAGTACGGAGTGAATTTTATTTTTTCTGTTTTTTTTTTTGCATTTTTATAATGTAGATATTATTTTGTCAAAATTCTAGTTATATTTTAACAAATGTTGTATTTAATTTTTAAGAGCGTAAAGTTAATAACCAGTCTTATTATATGATTAACAGACGATAAATTATTTTAAAAATATCGTTCATTTTGCCGTGATTACTACAAAGTAAAATTTGTCCTACACACTCAGCATACCGCCTTCACTTATTATATACCTGCGAAACCCTGAAATGTGTGAATATTCACACTTCACATCAATTTTTTCATACTTATATGTAACGTTTCCATGGTCATGATAAATAATATCTCTGTTAGAAAATATTAGGCCAAGTTATTTCTACTCTACTGCTAGAATGTATTTTATGCAAGTACATTGCAATGGCGGTCGGTCCTGTGGTGGCCACCGCTGATTTTTTTTCTTATTCTTAATACAGATGTTTCATTTCTAAAATTTTTATATCTTCCAAAAATTTTAAAATGTATTATAAGCAGTTCACTTTTGTAAGAACAAACTAAGAGGAAATTTTGTTTTCAACAGTTTGCACCTTTGAAACTGTATGTCATGTTGGCACTACAGAAAAATAATTTAAAAAGTCAGATAATAAATATGTCATTTAAAAAAATATCAATTGTCTTATTTCATTTTGAATAGTGACATCTTAAATATTTTGTAAATATAATACTAACCTAAAATAATACAAATATAACCCAAAATTGTAAAGCATTTTTTACAATATAACCAAGTTTCTAAAAGTCAGTAATACACTATAAAAATCACCAAAATAACCAGATCTATGGTCTATTTCAAAGTAGAAAAAAGTAGATAGCGCTGCGAACCGAGTACGATTTACACTGGACAAATACAGTATAGCGGGAAATTTAAAATAAGTTACAACTAGGGCATGGGCGTAGCAACTGGGTTAGCAAGTGATTTTTTTTTAATATAAAAAAGGTTAATAAGATATTGAAATAAACAAGGCAGATAATAATGCAGAGTTTAATGGGAAATTTGAAAAAGTTAAAAAAATATTAATTTTAAAAATTATGTACTATATATAAAAAGATTTGGCTAAAAGAGTTTAAATAAAGCAATAAAACAAACAATATATCTTCAGAGCTAAAGTTTCTTATTTAAATAATTATTGTAAATAAAAATTAAAAATATATGTATATATGAAGGTCTAAAAATCATATCAATAACTTCTTCTTTGGGCACAATCAGCTGGGCTGTCTTTTGGCCTCACATTAGTCCTCTCTCTTGGTCTGTTAATTGTCAAGTGTCAAAAAATATTTATATGTCAGATAACCTAAAAAATATATAACTGCGTAAAAATTACATGGAGAATTTTCTCCATAAAATCTACGCCAAGAATATAAATAAAAGTCTAAATATGTAAATAACAAAATATATGAGAAAAATTAAATAATATAAATAATATATATTTCCAATGTACGACACTGAACATCTGTCAACTTGGAGTAAAAACAATATTTTTACAGTGTAATAGGGATGACGATCTAAACCAATCCGAATCAAGGACAAACAGCTCCTATCTTCTTACACACATTTTTCTACTTTGAAATAGACCATAGTTTGTTCTTATAAAAGTGAACTGCTTATATATATTCTATTTTTTTACAATAAATTTCACTTAATAATAAATGCCAACATGAAACATGAAATAACCTAGTCAAACTCTGTTTTTGTGACAACTTAAAAAAACGAAACTCCTGTTTAGCTCCGGTTTAACCAAAGAAATGAATTATATACGCATTTTTTCTATAGTTATGATTTTTTTTGCAGTGTAAATGGTCGAGAAAAGGATTTCTGCGCACTCGTTGGTCAATATGTGGTACAGTATTTGACCTAATCAACATTCATCTCTTCCATGATGCTTCCAATTTCATAGCAATGGAAACATTTCCAAGTGTCTATTGCAAGAACAGAAGACGAGCTTTGGAACATACTTTACAAAGATTCCACAATGACAGATATGGAACTGCTCCATTTTTCGTGTTTGGAGACTTCAATTTTCGAACTGACACCGAAGGAGTTGTAAAAGTAAGTTAGATATTAATATAATCGTTCATTTACAGCAGTGCTTTTCAATTTTAAAATTAATTATATTTCAGAAATTGACAGAAGGACTTATAACAACAAGAGTACTGAACCAAAAAAGTAAAGACTACACTAAGATACAATTTCATAATGAAGAAAGCGAATTAATTTTGACTGTCGGAAAGAAGGAATTTAACCATTACGAACATCAGGATGTGTTCTTGAAGAGCAATGGATCTTGGGTCAGTAAATAATACCATTTAAAGATAATAACATTGAAATTTTAAATTGTAGTATTGCTAACAGTGTCTTGTAGTTTCTATCTCTTTCTCTGTCCACTCGTCGCTCTGTTGTGTCTGTCTGCAGTCTATCTAGTCTGTTATACAGTACACTTTTCTCCTAAGCCCTACGGATTTTTTGCGTAAAGCCGCATTCAGAGCTCTTTAAATTAAGAGGTTGTAGACTGTGCTTTGTTAGCTGTAAGTTATGTTTCTATGCATTCTTTTTAACGTTGAACGAACCGTTCATATCAAGTTTGAAATTAATACGTTACGAATAGTCCGCCATCTGTGAATTTTGAAAGCAACTTATTAGGTTCGTAAAATATTTTATATGTATTATCGTTCTTATAATTCTGTTGTCTTAGATTTTAACTACCTAATTACCTAAATTGATCATATTTACTGTCCGTCTTTGTTATTTTGAGCAAGATTTGTTAATGATAACATTATGTTAGGTTATGTAAAGGCATTCGATAACTACGGTGTCACTAATAGAATGCGATAGCCAATGTGTTTATATGTCTGTCTCATTAAAACATCTCACTAGCTATAAGTTTAGAAAATTATGCACAATCCACAACAAACAGCGTATTAAATTTGGAGGTCTGAACGGTTTTACGTCTTATCATATGACAAACTTGCTGGTGACAGTGAACAGTCCATAAGATACAGTGCATAAGCTATTGATTTAAGAGTTCTGAATGCGGCTTAACCAGACATCTCCAGTCAGACTTTTGTTTGACGTACCTATACTTTGTCAGGCATTCAAACTTAATGTTTTATGCTGTACTGTTTTACTTTTTCTGAAATTTTTAATAATCCTGAGAAAAAAATATAAAATTGTATACTTTTAAAAAATGTTTATCTCAAAAACGGTAAGAGATAGAGACTTCCGGTTTGCATTTTTAGAATTCTCATACTTTGTTCAGTCTAGAAAAAATTTGGAAACTTAATGGCTATCACACAACTTTTGCTATGGGCATTAAACAAATTTTCGAAATATATAAAAAATGGAAAAACTTATAAATTTAAAAAATTCATATCTCACAAATCATAAAAGATAGAGACCTGCGGTATGATTTTTTGGAATCTCCATTTATTATATATTGTCAAAAAAAAATAGGGCCTTTATCGCTTGAGCCATTTTTGACTGGAATCTTTTTGAAAATATTCAAATTTTTGGGTTTTAGTGATCGTATCTAGAAAACTAAAAAAGATAAAGACCTGCGGTAGGAATTTTTGAAAATCTAAGGTCCAATTTACCGTTAGGCCACATTTTGAATTAATTTGAGAACAAAAAAAATTTTTGTGAAATTTTTATTTTTTCAGAAAAAAATTTGAAATTTCAAAAATTCGTAACTCAAAAACTGTTGGTGATAGAGATCTGCAGTTTGAAAATTTGGAATACTCATATCTTGTTTAGTCTAGAAAAAAATTGGGGCCTTAATATTTCTAGTAGTTTAGTTTGCACGGGGGCCTAAACAAAACCCTTGAAAATGGCTAAAAATCGAAAAAATCGTAAGGGGTATACCTTAAAAAAATCTCGATTTTAGACCAATTTTTTTTTGTTTCCAATTTGGCTGAAAATTGGTACTATTATGTATTTTGGGCCGTAGATCTCAAAAATGTGGTCCATTCCGAGCTATAGGTTCACATTTTTAAGTAAATTCAAAAAAACACTTTCGAAATTATTAATTTTGAAAATTAAAAAATAATTAGATAATTGACTCACTCGTAACTCAAAAACGGTAGGAGATAGAGACCTGCGGTTTGAATTTTTAGAATCCTCACATATTGTTTAGTCTAGAAATATATTGGGGTTTTAATGGCTAACACACAACTTTTTTTATGAGGTATCAAACAAAATCCTGGAAATATAAAAAAAACTAACGTTTAAAAAGAAAATAGATAGTTTCAAAATATCATAACTTAAAAATGATAATAGATAGAGACCTGCGGTTTAAATTATTGGAATCCTCATATCTTTTTCAGTTTAGAAATATATTGGGGTTATAATGGCTAGCACACAACTTTTTTTATGGGCAAACAAACAAATCTTCAAAATATCAAAAAATATGAAATGTTATACTTTTAAAAATGTATATCTCAAAAACGGTAAGAGATAGAGACTTGCGGTTTGCATTTTTGGAATCCTCATACTTTGTTCAGTCTAGAAAAAATTTGGAGACTTAATGGCTATCACACAACTTTTGCTATAGACGTTAAACCAAATTTCTAAATATATCAATAATGGAAAATCTTATAAATTTAAAAAATTCATATCGAAAATTATAGAAGATAGAGACCTGCGGATTGATTTTTTGGAATCTCCATATATTATATATTGTCAAAAAAATTTGCGGCCTTAATCGCTTAAGCCATTTTTGACTGGATTTTTTTTGAAAATATTCAAAATTTTGGGTTTTAGTGATCGTATCTCGAAAACTAAAAAAGATAAAGACCTGCGGTTGGAATTTTTGAAAATATAAGGTCCGAATTACCCTTAGGGCACATTTTGAATCAATTTGGGAACAAAAAATTTTTTTGCGAAATTTTGATTTTTTCGTAAAAAACATTCAAATTCGTAACTCAAAAACTGTTGGTGATAGAGATCTGCAGTTTCAAAATTTGAAATACTCATATCTTGTTTAGTCTAGAAAAAAATTGGGGCCTTAATATTTCTAGTAGTTTAGTTTGTACAGGGGCCTAAACAAAACCCTTGAAAATGGCCAAAAATTGAAAAAATCGTAAGGGGTACCCCTTACGATTTTTTCGTTTTTTTGCCATTTTCAAGGGTTTAGCTTAACGAGTCATATAAATTCAAAAAAATGAGTGTTTAAGACCTTATTTTTTTTATAGAATAAATAAGACACAAGGATTTCAAAAATTTAAACCGCAGATCTTTATCTTTTGCCATTTTTAAGACCGAATTTTTTGAAATTTTGAAAAAATATTAAAAAAAATCAAAATTTCTGACCAATTTTTTTTGTCTCCAATTTGGCTGAAAATTGGTACTATTATGTATTTTGGGTCGTAGATCTCAAAAATCTGGTCCATTCCGGGCTATGGACTCACATTTTGAAGTAAATCCCAAAATACTCTTTCGAAATTGTACCTTTAAAAAATTAAGATTTTTTACAACAAAATAATGTCTCTTATTTGGCTGAATATTGGTAATAATATGTATTTTGGGTCGTAGATCTCAAAAATGTGGTCCATTCCGGGCTATGGGCTCATATTTTTAAGTAAGTCCCAAAATATTCTTTCGAAATTGTACCTTTAAAAAATTAAGATTTTTTACAACAAAATAATGTCTCTTATTTGGCTGAATATTGGTAATAATATGTATTTTGGGTCGTAGATCTCAAAAATGTGGTCCATTCCGGGCTATGGGCTCATATTTTTAAGTAAGTCCCAAAATATTCTTTCGAAATTGTACCTTTAAAAAATTAAGATTTTTTACAACAAAATAATGTCTCTTATTTGGCTGAATATTGGTAATAATATGTATTTTGGGTCGTAGATCTCAAAAATGTGGTCCATTCCGGGCTATGGGCTCATATTTTTAAGTAAGTCCCAAAATATTCTTTCGAAATTGTACCTTTAAAAAATTAAGATTTTTTACAACAAAATAATGTCTCTTATTTGGCTGAATATTGGTAATAATATGTATTTTGGGTCGTAGATCTCAAAAATGTGGTCCATTCCGGGCTATGGGCTCATATTTTTAAGTAAGTCCCAAAATATTCTTTCGAAATTGTACCTTTAAAAAATTAAGATTTTTTACAACAAAATAATGTCTCTTATTTGGCTGAATATTGGTAATAATATGTATTTTGGGTCGTAGATCTCAAAAATGTGGTCCATTCCGGGCTATGGGCTCATATTTTTAAGTAAGTCCCAAAATATTCTTTCGAAATTGTACCTTTAAAAAATTAAGATTTTTTACAACAAAATAATGTCTCTTATTTGGCTGAATATTGGTAATAATATGTATTTTGGGTCGTAGATCTCAAAAATGTGGTCCATTCCGGGCTATGGGCTCATATTTTTAAGTAAGTCCCAAAATATTCTTTCGAAATTGTACCTTTAAAAAATTAAGATTTTTTACAACAAAATAATGTCTCTTATTTGGCTGAATATTGGTAATAATATGTATTTTGGGTCGTAGATCTCAAAAATGTGGTCCATTCCGGGCTATGGGCTCATATTTTTAAGTAAGTCCCAAAATATTCTTTCGAAATTGTACCTTTAAAAAATTAAGATTTTTTACAACAAAATAATGTCTCTTATTTGGCTGAATATTGGTAATAATATGTATTTTGGGTCGTAGATCTCAAAAATGTGGTCCATTCCGGGCTATGGGCTCATATTTTTAAGTAAGTCCCAAAATATTCTTTCGAAATTGTACCTTTAAAAAATTAAGATTTTTTACAACAAAATAATGTCTCTTATTTGGCTGAATATTGGTAATAATATGTATTTTGGGTCGTAGATCTCAAAAATGTGGTCCATTCCGGGCTATGGGCTCATATTTTTAAGTAAGTCCCAAAATACTCTTTAGAAATAGTACCTTTAACCCCTTTCAGTAATCATTAAAAAATTTAAAAATGGAAAAAAAAACATTTTTTTTTAATGAATGAATTTTATTTACTGAACATATATATCCTTCATAAAAGCCATTTTGGGCCCAAAATGGGATTGATAGTTGCTCTTATGGTGCATAGTGTGGGTCGAGAAATAAAAGAAATTCATAAAAAAATATTCATTTTCTCTCGTACCTCGTTTTAATTATCGTAGTTGTCTTTCGTCTCGCTTCCACATACCATGAATCGTATTTATTTTCGCCCGAGTACATTCGGGAGTGATCTTTTCTGCAGGTAAAGCTTGCCCGAGTTATCTCGGGTGTGGGAATTTTCGCACATAATAGCCGCCCGAGTATACTCGGGCGTGTTCCTTAAGCGGTTAAAAAATCGCGATTTTTTACAACAAAAAAATTTCTCCTATTTGGCTGAAAATTGGTAATAATATGTATTTTGGGCCGTAGATCTCAAAAATGTGGTCCATTCCGGGCTATGGGCTCACATTTTTAAGTAAATTCCAAAATACTCTTCCGAAATTGTGCCTTATAAAAATCGCTATTTTTGACACAAAAAAATTCTAAGTAAATTCACAAACATTTTAAAATAGTAAACTCAAAAAAATTTAAATTACAAAAAAATATACGTACCTTATCCGCCTCGAGACGGTGTTGGGCTCTAGAGTGTTAAAAACAATTGAAATTTGCAAATTGTATCCATGACGGAATGCGAACTCGGAACCTTCAACGGCATTGTCCAGTTTACACCGGTCGGCTTAACAAAAATACCCAACAAATATTAATGAATTTTGGTCGTTACATAAAGAGATTTAATGTCTTATCTTAATCCTGCTAATGACTTTATTAATTGGATAAAATTTTTAGTTGTTGTTGAATAACCTTATGAAATACATATGCGTCTTTGTGTTCATGACAAAAAATCAAATATTGTTCGTAGTGCCCTTAGTTTTTCAAAATTACAGTAATGAGTGGTTACAAATTGTGCTGTTGTGTATATTGTAGTGTTTCGTGGTTATATTCGGTGTTTAATTGTAAAATACTCCCTACATTAACAGGTGAGAACACTGGTTTATTCTAAAAATTCATATCAACATTTTTGAAATTTAGTCTAATTTAAAAAAATTGTAACTTCGAAACGGTAAGAGATAGAGACCTGCGGTTTGAATTTTTGGAATCATCACATGTTGTTTAGTTTATAAGAATATTGTGGTTTTAATGTTTGGTCCGTAATGACCTAAAACTAATTGGGTGAATTTTGAAAATTTTAGGAATAAAAAAATTCATATCTCAAAAAAGGTAAGAAATATACTTGAGATTTGAATTTTTGGAATTCTCACACCTTGTTTTGTGTAGAAAAAAATTAATGTTTGGTCCGTAATGACCTAAATCTATTGAAAATTTTGATTTTTTTGGAATATTAAAAAATTCATATCTCCAAAAAGGTAAGAAATAGAGACTTGAGGTTTGAATTTTTGTAATTCTCACATCTTGTTTTGTCTAGAAAAAATTAATGTTTGGTCCGTAATGACCTAAAACTATCCGGAAAAATGTTGTTTTTTTTTTGGAATTTAAAAAATTCATATCTCAAAAAAGGTAAGAAATATAGACTTGAGGTTTGAATTTTTGGAATTCTCACACTTTGTTTTGTCAAGAAAAAATTAATGTTTGGTCCGTAATGACCTAAAACTATTGAAAAATTTGATTTTTTTGGAATTTAAAAAAATTCATATCTCAAAAAAGGTAAGAAATATAGACTTGAGGTTTGAATTTTTGGAATTCTCACACTTTGTTTTGTCTAGAAAAAAGTAATGTTTGGTCCATAATGACCTAAAACTATTCGGAAAAATGTTGTTTTTTTTTTGGAATTTAAAAAATTCATATCTCAAAAAAGGTAAGAAATAGAGACTTGAGGTTTGAATTTTTGGAATTCTCACACCTTGTTTTGTCTAGAAAAAAATAATGTTTGGTCCGTAATGACCTAAAACTATTCGGAAAAATGTTGTTTATTTTTTGGAATTTAGAAAATTCATATCTCAAAAAAAGTAAGAAATATAGACTTGAGGTTTGAATTTTTGGAATTCTCACACTTTGTTTTGTCTAGAAAAAATTAATGTTTGGTCCGTAATGACCTAAAACTATTCGGAAAAATGTTTTTTTTTTTTTAATTTAAATAATTCATATCTCAAAAAAGGTAAGAAATATAGACTTGAGGTTTGAATTTTTGGAATTCTCACACCTTGTTTTGTCCAGAAAAAATTAATGTTTGGTCCGTAATGACCTTAAACTATTAGGGAAAATTTTGAAATTTTTGGTATTTTAAAAATTCATATCTCAAAAAAGGTAAGAAATATAGACTTGAGGTTTGAATTTTTGCAATTCTTACACCTTGTTTTGTCTAGAAAAAATTAATGTTTGGTCCGTAATGACCTAAAACTATTTTGGAAAATTTTTGGAATTTAAAAAAATTCATATCTCAAAAAAGGTAATAAATAGAGACTTGAGGTTTGTATTTTTGGAATTCTCGCACCTTGTTTTGTCTAGAAAAAATTAATGTTTGGTCCGTAATGACCTAAAACTATTTGGGAAAATTTTTTGGAATTTAAAAAATTTATGTTTCAAAATAAACCGCATTAAATTTTAACAACCGTTTTCCGTAAACCGCGTGGATGATACCACAGCCTACACCAACTTTAACTCCATCATATAGACCAGTGTTTCTCAACCAAAAACGCACCGCGGACCAGTATAATATATAATTTTCTAACGCGGACCACTAATAATAATTGTTAGTTCATTTTTTGCAAGAAAACAAATATATTTAATGTGCTACTAAATACTTTTATTTTATTTGTAGAAAATCATCATTTTACATGTAGAACTCATCAGAAAATAAACAAAATAGAAATTATTTACATAAAAAATGTGCATAAAAAATAAAAAAAAACTGCTGAAAAACACATAAAAACTTTCGCGGACCACTAAAATGTTTCTGGGGACCACTGGTGGTCCGCAGACCACCTGTTGAGAAACACTTATGTAGACAGTATTTTTTTTACAGTTAAAACAGTTTGATCGTGAACTGGAAGCTTTCGAGAATCAACTTTATGAGTTCCCAGTAACTTTTGCTCCGTCCTATCCATTTGAGGAGTCTGTGAGTCAGGCTAGAGCGTATATGCAGACAAGATGTCCAGCTTGGTGTGATCGAGTTCTTCTAAGTCATACAGCCAGATCTTTGGTCAACGAAGACGAAAAAGTCGACTATGGTGTCGTCGGTATGGACACTTGTATGGGAGATCATAAGGTAAAAGGTTAAAACAGATCATATATTTATTAAATTTTAATAGAATTGGAGACTTAAGGTCAGGGTATGCATCACTGTTTATTTGTTTTTCATACAAAACTAATAATCTATAGAGAATTTAGATCTAAAATTGAGTCTCCCGTTTTTTCAACAGTTAAATGACCTACAAGTAGTGATAAATTACAATTTTGAATTAATATATGATCTGATACAGTCTGTTTCAAACGCTTAGGCGGAACTAAATGGGAATTTCGTTCTTTTAGGTTGTCACGACAAGGGACCTTTCTTGGGTTATTTCATTTTTCATGTTGGAATGTCAAAATTTAAAATTACAACAATGAAACCATGGAAACGAATGACCTATGTCAAAATTAAATTATTTTTTTATATATTTTAATGACAAAAAAATAAATAAATGGGACATTTGTATTAAGAATTATACAAAAAATCAAAATATAAAGAAAATTACATTTTAAAATGATATTAACCTTAACCAAAAAATGTTTATTGTAAGTATGATTTACAAAGCTTAAACAAAACGGCCGAAAAGCACGATTTAAACGATGAAAGTAACTAAATTGCAAAATCTAGTTCCGCCTAAGCGTTTGAAACAGACTGTATGTAATTTTTTTAAATTTTCGAATTTGTAGATCAGTGTTTTTTTGATATTTTGCGAATTCTGTACTCTATGACTCTTAAAACTATTTCTTGACCTTGCTGCTTTTTTTTTACTTTTCTATAAGCAGTTCACTTTTGTAAGAACAAACTAAGAGGGAATTTTGTTTTCAATAGTTTGCACCTTTGAAGCTGTATGTCATGTTGGTATTAAAAAATGTCACCTTTTTAAAATGTCGATCCATTTGACATGTCATAATGAAAAATTATACAGTCTGTTCCAGACGGTTAAGCGGAACTAGATTTTGCAATATAGTTACTTTCATCGTTTAAATCGTGCCTTTCGGCGGTTTGTTTAAGCTTTGTAAATCATACTTACAATAAACATTTTTTGGTTAAGGTTAATATCATTTTAAAATGTCATTTTCTTTATATTTTGATTTTTTGTGTCATTCTTAATACAAATTTCCCATTTATTTATTTTTTTGTCATTAAAATATTTAAAAAAATATTTAATTTTGACATATGTCATTCGTTTCCATGGTTTCATTGTTGGAATTTTAAATTTTGACATCCCAACGTGAAAAATGAAATAACCCAAGCAAGGTCCCTTCTCGTGACAACCTAAAAGAACTAAATTCCCATTTAGTTCCGCTTAACCGTTTGGAACAGACTGTAGCAGTTCACTTTTGTAAGAACAAACTAAGAGGGAATTTTGTTTTCAATAGTTTGCACCTTTGAAGCTGTATGTCATGTTGGTATTAAAAAATGTCACTTTTTTAAAATGTCGATCCATTTGACATATGTCATAATGAAAAATTATACAGTCTGTTCCAAACGGTTAAGCGGAACTAGATTTTGCAATCTAGTTACTTTCATCGTTTAAATCGTGCCTTTCGGCCGTTTTGTTTAAGCTTTGTAAATCATACTTACAATAAACATTTTTTGGTTAAGGTTAATATCATTTTAAAATGTCATTTTCTTTATATTTTGATTTTTTGTGTCATTCTTAATACAAATTTCCCATTTATTTATTTTTTTGTCATTAAAATATTTAATTTTGACATATGTCATTCGTTTCCCTGGTTTCATTGTTGGAATTTTAAATTTTGACATCCCAACGTGAAAAATAAAATAACCCAAGCAAGGTCCCTTCTCGTGACAACCTAAAAGAACTAAATTCCCATTTAGTTCCGCTTAACCGTTTGGAACAGACTGTATGTTAATTATAATGATCATAACCTTATCAACCTAAAGTCGGTTTTACAGCGTAAGGAATATTTTTAATTGATATTTTAAGTCAGTAACACACCATAAAAGTAACCAAAATAACCAGATCTAGTGTGTTCTTACAAAAGTGAACAGTTTATATGTACACTTTTTAGGGTTTCGTTGGTATAATCAAGAAACCCTTACACCGTCATTCAAGTGTCTGTCTGTCTTTATGGTGGAAACGGCCAAACAGCTTGGGCTAAAATTTGGCATAATTGTCTTCATAAAAAAACTTCATGTGTTCATATTTTTTTATTTTTGAAAACAATTATTTTGGCGCAATATTTGGCTATAAATGTGTCAAAAACACTTGCCCCCCCCCCCATCTTGCACTCTAAGTTTTGTTTATTTGTTTTAATAATGTATGCAATATTATATTTTTTTTAATAATACAGATTTTGTGGACAGAAAAAATTTTCTTTATAAAATATAAATTTATTTTCCTAAAGCAATTCCCACCCAATTAGGCTGGATCTGCCATTATTCCCACTCTATTTCGCAGAGGGGGTGGCTTAAACATTTTTAAAAAATCAAAGTAATGCACTTTGATGTGAATCGGAATAGTTCACAATTTTTTTTATTTAAGTTTTGTTATTTTCATACTTACACTGATCTACATTAATCTTATTTTTTTCTTCTACTCTTCAATATGTTAAATATTTCTTTTCTTTTAAATGGCAGCCAATTTATTTGGACTTTGAAATGCGCTTATAAGGTACCAATAAGTTTAAAAATTTCCATTTTTCAATGCTTTGTTTTCGTAGAACCCTAGTTTAGACTTAGAACTAGATTTAATGTAATTTTATTAGTTGGATTATTGATTTTTTATAGATGTATGATCTTATGGTGTTGTTTTTGCGATTACATTTTGCCACTAAAATTTTTTGCCGAAATTTAACCTCGAAAAACGTGCAAAAAATGTTGTTTTTTTTGCAAATATCTCCGTTGCATTCCAAAATTCAAAAAAATACGTTAATCCCACAAAAAAAATATGTTAAATTAATAGTTAAATTATAAAAAATGTATTAAGCCGCATTCAGACCTCTTTAAATTAACAAGTTATAGACTGCGTTGTGTCGCTCTGAGTTATGCTTTAATGCATTCTTTTAACGTTCCATGTACCGTTCACATCTCTTATAAATTAGTACGTTACGAATAGCCCTCCATCTGTGAATTTTGAAACCAATTATTTAGTTTCGTAAAATATTTTATATGTATTATCGTTCTTATAATTCTGTTGTCTTAGATTTTAACTACCTAATTACCTAAATTGATCATATTTACTGTCCGTCTTTGTAATTTTGAGCAAGATTTGTTAATGATGACATTATGTTAGGTTATGTAAAGGCATTCGATAACTACGGTGTCACTGATAGAATGCGATAGCCAATGTGTTTATATGTCTGTCTCATTAAAACATCTCACTAGCTATAAGTTTAGAAAATTATGCACAATCCACAACAAACAGCGTATTAAAATTGGAGGTCTGAACGGTTTCACGTCTTACCATATGACAAACTTCTGGTGTCAGTGAACAGTCCATAAGCTACAGTGCATAAGTTATTGATTTAAGAGCTCTGAATGCGGCTTTAAACGCAGCTTAAGATGCAATTAACTTATTAGAGGTTTACTTTTTTAATGCCCGATTACAAAGACAAAGAATAACTTTATTTATTGAGTTTGAATTCAACCAATCAGATTATACGATTTTGTAGTTTAACACTTTTCATCCCCACTCTTGTTGTCTATATAGACCAGCGTTTCCCAACCTTTTTTAATGGCGGACCTGCAAGCGACCTAGAAAACATTCGCGGACCGGCAAGTTTAGAAAGTAATGTGTATCGCAAAAGTTTTATATTTTTATTGCACTGATTACAACAAAAAAAAAAATCACATATAATTATACAGGGTGTTTGCTTGAAACGGGGCACCACGAAAATCTCCTTTATTTGTAAAGATACAAAAAAATCTTCAGAACAAAAGTTAAACTAGACAAAAAGGCCCATCTAAAGGTTACTATAAGAATTCTGAGGCACTTCCGGTTTCACCGGAAATGATGTCAACTTTTGATCTAGCATAGGGAATCGATAATTTTATATTTTTTTCCTAAAAGTACATTAAATTAGCTTTACAATGACACCAAAAGGTCATATTTTTATGTTAACCATTTCAAAATGGCGACCATTTATTTACAAAATAATAATCAACATAAGTTTTACAAAGTTGAACGTGGCAAGCTTTGAAAACAATTTGAACGTAAGAAGCTATTAACAGATTAAGGACCGAGATTTTCATCTCAAAATTAAGTGGAGTATAACTTATTAGGCGAATAGTTGCATAGTAAAAAAAATCTCGTGGACCGGCGGTTGGGAAACACTGACATAGACTACACAGACTACATTGTATTCGTTATGTTTACATGTAAAGTAGACAAATACAAAAAATGCGTTAAAAACCAACTCTGTACCGAATTAACAAAAAATCAGTAATCCAAAAATTAAACTAATAAGGTCCAGTTTTTCCACCTTGAGGTACCCCTCTAGGTAACTATCTGATAGATAAGGTTATCTGATACTTTCTGTGCTGAATAAATGTCATCTCGTCTGTCAATACAAATTTATCTAACGGATAATGAGACTGACGTATTGAATTCACTGATTGGTATTGACATTTATTCAGCAGATGAAGTTCCAGATAACCTTATCTGTCAGATAATTACCTACAGGTTTACCTGAAAGTGGAAAGACCGGGCCTAAATGTGTTTTAATTCCCCAAATAATCTTATTAAAATAACTATATTAACTTATATAATTTTTATAGCCAGTTTACCTCCGATTGGATCTATTTACAAATTCAGGTACTGTTCGATGTTGTCCGCATCTCATATCACTGCCTGTACAGCCTGTTTCTATTTGTCGTTGTTGTCAAAATTACGCTAGAATAAAAATAAGCATAACAGACATGTCCGAATATAATAACGCAGAACCTTATAACATCGTAGATGGTACGCTATTGCATGATTATTATACAAAAGATATGTTATCGCATGAGCCGTATACACCAGAAAGTGTCGAAAGTCATTCACCGTTACCCGATGAAAAGAAAGATCGGAAGAAAATAAGTCCACGAATATTAAAATCGAGACTTGAGAATATTTTACGTACAGAGGATGGACATAAGAAATTGGAACATAGTTATTCAGATAATTCTTTTTCAAGAAGGCCGTATTTGAGTAAAAGTCATTCGCAACATCTTGATTATTTAGCGGAACCTGTTTTCCGACAACGTTGTATGACGGAGGTATCTAAAGTTTCGAGAGTTAAACTTATATCGAGTGCTCAGTCGATACATAGATTACAATCTCATCATTCGAGTTCGGATGAAGATTGGTTCGAATTTGAAGAAGTCGAATTGAAAGATGAAATTTTTGAGGAAGAAATTTTTGAAGATGTACAAGATTTTTCAGAGAGGAAGGAGAAGAAGAAAAAGAAACAAACGATTGATGCTTGCTGTGTACTGTCTTGAAGCATGGATTTGGTTTGTTTTTTTTTTTGCTTTTTAACATTTTAATAACTCCAAAATATTATATCTTTAATACTTTTTTTTTTTGTTGTCCCATAAAGTTGTGTGCTCCTCATTTATTTTCAAGACTAAACAAGGTGTGAGAGATCCAAAAATTCAAACCGCAGGTCTCTATCTCTTACCGTTTTTGAGATATTTTTAAAATTTAATTTTTTTGATTTTTTTTTCCAGAGTTTTGTTTGATGACCTATAAATAAAGTTGTGTGCTAGCCACTAAATCCCTAATTTTCTTATAAATTAAACAAAGTGTGGGGATTCCAAAAATTTAAACCGCAGGTCTCTATCTCTTACCGTTTTTGAGATATTTTTTTAAATTTAAATTTTTTGTTTCTTTTTAAAGGTTTTGTTTGATGACCTATAAATAAAGTTGTGTGCTAGCCACTAAATCCCTAATTTTTTTCTAAATTAAAAACAGTGTGAGGGTTCCAAAAATTCAAACCGCAGGTCTATATCTCTTACCGTTTTTGAGATATGATTTTTTTTTAATTAAAATTTTTTGGTTCATTTTCCAGGGTTTTGTTTGACGACCTATAAATAAAGTTGTGTGGTAGCCACTAAGTCCCTAATTTTCTTCTAAACTAAACAAAGTATGAGAATTCTAAAAATTCAAACCGCAGGTCTCTATCTCTTACCGTTTTTGAGATATAATTTTTTGAATTTTCTGCGTTTTTTTGTTGGACTACACCCAAACATGGCGGCATGCTTTAACAGCCAAAAAGACGGGAGCCCGTTATACCCCGGGAGCCCATTATGCCCCGGGAGCCCATTATGCCCCGGCTTCCCCTATTAACGTGAATCGAAATAGTACGCTCGGATTTTTATTGTAGATAAGTTTTTAGATGATACCAAATTTTTGTATTAAAAAAAGCGGGACCAATTTTCGTTGACACCGTTTCACTTTCTGATATTATGCAAATCAGTTCAAGGGGGGACTCGTCAAGAGTAATTAATACTTTAAAAAATACTGTCCCAAAATATTTTGGAGTTATCAATTATTTTATATTTTGTACATAAAACTGTTTAATTTTTTTTGTATTTAATTTGCAAAATTAGTGTAGTTATTGTACAGATTTTTTTCATCTCACTTTTAAAATTTTCAATGTATTATTTCTAAAACCAAGTTAAAAATTAAGAAAAAAGAAGAATTTTGGATAAATATATTTTTATAAAACTGTACTAAAACCTGGTTTTAGAAGTAAACAAACAAATAGAAACCATTTTAGAACAATTAAAACTTTATTTCAACCGTAAGAAATAGATCTGCCAGGTTATACAACTTTCCGTTTTTATGTTTAAGAATTTAGGAAATTTTTATTTGTAAAATTTTTGTAGACAATTTTTTTCTCAACTAAACAAAGTGTGAAGATTTCAAAAATTCAAACCGCAGGTCTCTATCTCCTACCGTTTTTGAGATATGATTTTTTTTACATTTACAATTTTTTTATTTTTTTCGAAAATTTTCTTTGATGGGCCATAAATAAAGTTGTGTGCTAGCCACTATATCCTTAATTTTATACCAAACTAAAGAAAGTGTGGCGATTCCAAAAATTTAAACCGCAGGTCTCTATCTATTACTGTTTTTGAGATATGATTTTTTTTAATTTTCAAATTTTATTTTTTTTTTTGAATTTTTGTTTCTTGCCCCATAAATAAAGTTGTGTGATAGCCACTGAATCCCTAATTTTTTTCTAAACTAAAAAAGTGTGTGGATTCCAAAAATTCAAACCGCAGGTCTCTATCTCTTACCGTTTTCGAGATATAAATTTATTTATTAATTGTTCTAAAATGGTTGAAAATTTTTTAGGTTAACTCTTACTAATTTGATTGTTTTGCGCAGGTTCCTGCGCATTACCGACTATTAGGGAAGGTGTAACGAAGCCTGTTAGCACGCCGTTAAGAACCGTTAATAATATAAGTAGTTATGTTTATATTTCGTGCGTAAACGGTCCCATTAAAATATTCAAAGAAACTGCTGTTTAAAAAATAAGCGTTAAAAAAAAAAAAAACAAATCAGAAAGATATGAAGACCCTAAAAGAGTTAAGTTTCATTCGAACTTCCTAATGAAAAACTAAAATTATATAATAAACAAAAATACGTCGGTTGATCTACGATTTTTTTTTTTTTTCTAAAGTCCCAAGACAATGTTGCGTGCTAGCTATTAAGTCGCTAATTTTTTTCTAAGTTAATAAAGGTCTGAAGTTTCCAAAAATTCAAACCGCAGGTCTCTATCTCTTACCATTTTTGAGATATGATTTTTTTAAATATTAATTTTTTTATATTCTTGTAGTTGTATTTGACGGACCACAAAAAAAGTTGTGGGCTAGCTATTAAATCGTCAATTTTTTTCTAAATTGTACAAGGTCTGAAGTTTCCAAAAATTCAAACCGCACGTCTCTATCTCTTACCGTTTTTGAGATATTAATTTTTGAAATTGTCATATTTATAGTCAGTTTTTGTTTTCTCGAATATTTTGTTTGAAGACCCATAAATAAAGTTGTGTGCTAACCATTTTCTCCTCCATTTTTTTCTACACTAACTAAAGTATGATAATTCCAAAAATTCTAACCGCAGGTCTCTATCTCTTACCGTTTTTGAGATATGATATTTTTAAATATTCATTTTTTTATATTTTTGTAGTTTTATTTGACGGACCACAAAAAAAGTTGTGTGCTAGCTATTAAATCGTCAATTTTTTTCTAAATTATACAAGGTCTGAAGTTTCCAAAAATTCAAACCGCACGTCTCTATCTCTTACCGTTTTTGAGATTTTTGAAGAAGATCCAAAGTCAGTTTTTGTTTTCTCGTATATTTTGTTTGAAGACCCATAAATAAAGTTGTGTGCTAACCATTTTCTCCTCCATTTTTTTCTACACTAACTAAAGTATGATAATTCCAAAAATTCAAACCGCAGGTCTCTATCTCTTACCGTTTTTGAGATACAATATTTTTAAATTATCAAAAATGTGAAACCATTTTTAGGGTTTTGTAGGTATGACCAAAAAACCCTTATACCGTCATTTTGTCGTCTGTTTGTCTGTCTGTCTGTCTGTCTGTTCGGTAAAAATTGTAGCCAAACGGCTAAACCTAGAGAGTTGAAATTTGGCATGCTTATACAACTCTTTGACCCGCACATAAGAAAAATACTAAAAGATCTCAAAAACATATCCGCCTAAAAATATAAACAAATATGTGCTCATCGAAAAAAAAAAATATTTTTTTAAATTATGAGTAGGGTATCAAATGAAATCCCTTGGTACGTGGATTAACGATCAAATTTTTATTTTTGCAAAATAAATTATTTTGAAGCGATTTTTGCCAAAATTGTGCAAAAATTTTTTTGTCCCACACACTGTAGCCCAGATGGTTTAAACTAAAAATCTGAAAAAATTCTAAGTAATGTACATTGGTTTGAACCGGAATAGTTCAACAGGAATTTTTAATCAGATTAGGTTTTTGGAAAAAAGCGCATTTTTTGTGATTTTTGGCTAATAATGTACACAAGTTATAGCTTTGTAACACGCCACACTGGAACGTGTGTGCTGGTCTAGTAGTATTTCACGCTGATTTTTCATCCAAGTAACCCGATCCGAAAGGGATCGAACCCTGTGAGAAGAGACTAAATTGTTTTTTGTTTTTTTTTTTAATTTTTATATTGTTTAAATTATTTTTTCAAAATTCTAGTTATATTTTGGCAAATGTTGCATTTAATTTTTAAAAGCGTAAATTTAATAGCCAGTGGAAATTGTTTAAATTATAATTTAATTCCGTTTCAATGTACACGAAATCAGAGGGGCGGAACTTATAACAACCAATGGAAGCCATAGGCGCAATTTTTAAAATTCTTAATGAACCTTGGTATATAAAAAAAAATACTGCACATATTTAGAAACCTAAATAATGGTATTAAGCGTTCGAATTAAAATTAACAAAAAAATATTTTAATATAAAATTTGTTTTCGCCTCCAAAATAATCATCATTCACTTACTAAATACCTGCAAAACCCTGAAATGTGTGAAAATTCACACTTCACATCAATTTTTATGTTGTTGAAAAAGAAATTATTGCTTTCTTTGTGCCCCCACAACGCCCCCGTGATTATATACAAGATAAAAAATAGCATATATTTTAATTTGGGGCCCCTCCTCAAGTTTACTTTAAAGACAACCAAAAAATTCCTTGGTAAATGCATAAAATGCCTAAAACACTGCCTATCAAATTTAAGACGGGACATTTCGTCGTATGACGGTAACTGACGCATCGGTTGCGGATATTATTAAAATTTCCCCCGCTACGTGAATAAAATTGTAAAAGCCGGTTTCTGAAAACCTAGTTAACTATAACCATGGTTGCTATGGTTACTTATGGGATTGTTTTATTATAACCGAGTTTAACCAAATGATTAAACTCGGCTTAATTTTCAGAAACCGGTCCTAAATGTTTGAGGACGAAAACATATCTGTTTAGCCAAAGTACTTGCCGTTTTGGTAAAAATCTTCATATCTTTTTGAATATCTCGTATTTATTATTAAGTGTTATGTCTTAAACACCAAAAATGTAAAATTTAAGCCTGTGGTACATTAATTTATTTTTGTAATCATATACGAAGAAGCAGAAGAAAATCATTAATAGACCGGGAGCTCATGACATTTTTGGTCTCCGATTTCATACAGCATGCCTTTTGGAGGAGAGAATATTTACCCTGTGACAACAAAAAAGGGATGGTACTAAACCCCTGCACGCTTTCCGGTCATAGGAAAAATTGCATTTCCACTTGCACAAAATTTTTGTGTTTTTCTCTGATTTAATATTGCTTGCCATTTTGTCAAAAGAAAGTTATAACAAATTTAAAGTCTTTTAATTATAGGCATGCTGTATGAAAACGCGGAAAATCATATTTTTTTATTACAAGATCACATGACCGTTTTAGCCCTTTGGGACCCTCCGAATCGCATGCATATATTTAAAAGACTTTAAATTTGTTATAACTTTCTTTTGACAAAAGGGCAAGCAATATTAAATCAGAGAAAAGCACAAAAATTTTGTGTTTAAGTGGAAATGCAATTTTCCCTATGACCGGAAAGCGTGCAGGGGTTTAGTACCATCCCTTTTTTGTTGTCACAGGGTAAATATTCTCTCCTCCAAAAGGCATGCTGTATGAAATCGGAGACCAAAAACTGTCATGAGCTCCCGGTCTATAAAGGGAGATATAACACTATAGTTCCCACATGTTTTATATACAAAACAACAATCTGAAATAAAATTACTAATAATCTATATACATCAAAATTTTTAAAGAATTTTTATCTATCTAATTGGGCTCAACAGCGCTATGACGTGACACCAAGCGAACAGAATTTGAACTAGTGGAACTGTTTATTGTTTACTAGTTGCCACCTCATGTTGTTTGTATCGCGTTTAAACTTTAATGTTGCAGTTTGTTTGTAACATTAATTTGATAGCAACTAATACACTGGTCAACACAATTTTTGCTGACTTACATCTAAGACTTGTTTCTTACTAATTTGGTGCTGCTGAACTCAAATATCACATCAGTTTTTGCCTATCACATCAGATTTTTGCTTATCACATCAGATTTTTGCTCTACAACAAATACATATTTTCGGCCAAATAATGCTTCTATCGTTTAATTTTAGACGTCGATACTGTAATTGGTACAAATTTGGCGAACAATAAGGACTAAATAATTAGAAAATATTCTTAAAATTTTATTATCAAAATTTTATTAACACTAGCGCTAGTGTGCTTTCATCAAACTAATCTTACAAATATCTTATACTTATAATTCATTACTGGAGTATTACAAAGAAACTAGTGTTATATCTCCCCCTTAAGTTTAAAAGAAGAAAATGTTTTTCTTCTGCCCATCATATAACACAAAAAATATTGATTTCTTTAGCGATAAATAAGACAAAAAAAAAAAAAATGGTGTACAGTCTGTTCCAAACGGTTAAGCGGAACTAGATTTTGCAATCTAGTTACTTTCATCGTTTAAATCGTGCCTTTCGGCCGTTTTGTTTAAGCTTTGTAAATCATACTTACAATAAACATTTTTTGGTTAAGGTTAATATCATTTTAAAATGTCATTTTCTTTATATTTTGATTTTTTGTGTCATTCTTAATACAAATTTCCCATTTATTTATTTTTTTGTCATTAAAATATCTAAAAAAAATATTTAATTTTGACATACGTCATTCGTTTCAATGGTTTCATTGTTGGAATTTTAAATTTTGACATCCCAACGTAAAAAATGAAATAACCCAAGCAAGGTCCCTTCTCGTGACAACCTAAAAGAACTAAATTCCCATTTAGTTCCGCTTAACCGTTTGGAACAGACTGTATAGGAGAAATTTTCTAAGCGCTCTGACATCTGGTGGCGATTTTCGGAATATACGAGAGTGATATAGTCGGAGCATATGATTCAGACATCGCACCATCCGACTACCATTTGTTCTGCTTTTTACAAAATTCCCTTAACGGAAAAAATTTCGCATCTGTGGATCTGCAATATCTAACGAAAGACTTACAAAAATCATAATTTTCTCTGATTTTGGATTATCTTAAAAAAGTACTTAGGCGATTTTTACTTATGAATACTTAATTTTAGACTTAAGGGGGGGGGGTAGGGTCTGATAACCACATTTTAAGCATATTTTTGTGAATTTTTTTGAAATCTATGGTTAAATTTATTCATTTTCAAACTAAGTACATATATAAAGTATGTTTTGAAGAAGATACAAAAAAAATTTGAAGACAAAATATGGCGAAATGAGCCAGCTGTGGCAAATCTTCTCAGACTCCGGGAAAAAAAAATAGATTTTGCGGTGACCAGCATAACTCGTCACTGGATCATCTGAAATCAAAAATCCAAAAATAATTTGTTAGTTTATGAGTTTGCCGAGGTAATGACGTTGAGTTTTTATTTTTAAAAAGATTTTTCAGTTTTTAGCGTTACTTAGAAGACAAAAAAAATTAATTCTCCCTAAAAAAACCTAAAAATGAGTATATTTGTGATTCTTAAATAAAAAAAAACATGAAAAAAAAAAATATCTCAACGTTTTACCTCGGCAAACTCATAAACTAACAAAATCTTTTTGGATTTTTGATTTCAGATGATCCAGTGACGAGTTATGCTGGTCACCGCAAAATCTATTTTTTTTTCCCGGAGTCTGAGAAGATTTGCCACAGCTGGCTCATTTCGCCATATTTTGTCTTCAAATTTTTTTTGTATCTTCTTCAAAACATACTTTATATATGTACTTAGTTTGAAAATGAATAAATTTAACCATAGATTTCAAAAAAATTCACAAAAATATGCTTAAAATGTGGTTATCAGACCCTACCCCCCCCCCTTAAGTCATCACTAAATCTAATTTTTTTCCCGGAGTCTGAGAAGATTTGCCACAGCTGGCTCATTTCGCCATATTTTGCCTTCAAAATTTTTTTGTATCTTCTTCAAAACATACTTTATATATGTACTTAGTTTGAAAATGAATAAATTTAACCATAGATTTGAAAAAAAAATCACAAAATCCCCTTAAAAAGTGATTTTTTTTTTTAAAGTGGCTACTATAAAATACAGGGTATATATAAATGCTTTAGAAAACGTTACAACTTACGTCAGAAGTGGGATAGGACTGGAAGACCAGTTGACTTCATTAAAAAAATCTCTACCAAGTAAACTCTGTTCGATTGTTACAATGTTCCATGTTCCATATTTTTCTTTTAATGAGAAATCTATATTTTTTGTGCGTTCCAAATGTACTTACAATGTTGTATGGATATCATTGTTAAATGTTATACGTAAATATAATGTATGTGCGTCTGTTTGTCCTAGATTTCTAGAACGCGGTATTAAGTGTGGCATATTGTATGTTAAAGTAAGCGATCAAGGATAGTTGCATTTTTGAAAACTGAAAAAAAAAAAAATTAAAACGTGAATTGTTTTTTTTTTTTTCAAAAACTAAAATAGAGGTACAGTGGGTGGCCAAATTATTAGGGACAGTGCAGATTTTCTGTAATTTTCAAATGAATTTAATGAGGAAATAAGTGGCTTTGGGTCTCGTATTTATTTTTATTCATTAGAATGCTTTATTTAGAATATAAAACGACATAATTGCTTATTCATAATCATTTATTTTTGTATAAAAAGTGTTAATTTAACAAATTAAGTAAAATCTTAATATTTTGTAATGCCACCCTTTGCTGCGATTGCGGCTTCCAGGCGTTTGGGCATACTTTCTATGCACACTTTTGCGTTGTGTCGGAGATTGGGGTTGTGATGCCACTCTCTGATAAGGGTTTCTATAAATTGCCGCTTGGTTGTGATGATTTCTTTGGCGATATCCCGCTTTTTAAAATAATAATGATACCAGCAACAAGAATATAGAAGAAAAATGATTTAAAAACAATTTATTTTCTCACAAAATGCATTTAAATCTGAAAATTACAGGGGGGGTGTGCTGTCCCTAATAATTTGGCCACCTACTGTATTATGTAAGCATAACTTTTTTTAAGTTTTTTAAGCTATTAGGTCGTCAAGGATGAAATTTGTAGAAAAAAGGGAAAGTTGGTTGATAACTTACAAATATATAGCATACTATATAGCAAGTCCATCTCCAAAAAGATCTTTACCCTTTCGATGGACTTGTAGCTCCCAATTTTTAACTTTGCAATCCTGAAATTAAAAGTCCGACTGTAGTAACATTTGGCGGCAAGCGATGGCTTGGTCGCCGATATCGCAGTAAAATTCCCCTGATTTTTAACCTCAATGTGATTCACTATTATCAATCTTTGATGTATAGTGTAAAATACTTTATGAGTACGTGAAATACTCTAATTTATTTAAAATATTAGGTCGTCAGGGATGAAATTTGTATTATTATTATTTGTGTTATTTGCTTCACTACGTAAAATATTTAATAACTTATCTAAGCTTGTGAACCAGCGTGCTTTGATAGTGTAATGGCTAACATACTCGCGTTCTAATTTGCAAACTTAAGTTCGCACCGCTCTCAAGGCAATTTTATTTTTTGTTTTTTTTTTGCATTTTTATTTTGTTTAAATTATTTTTTCAAAATTCTATTTATATTTTGGCAAATGTTGCATTTAATTTTTTAAAGCGTAAATTTAATAACTAGTGGAAATTGTTGAAATTGAATACACGAAATCAGAGGGGCGGGGTTATGACTTAAAACAACCAATTTTATTTTTGCAAAATAAATTATTTTGACAAGATTTTTGCCAAAATTGTGCAAAAAAAATTTGTCCCACACCCTGTACCCCAGATAGTTTAAACTAAATATCTGAAAAATTCTAAGTAATGTACATTGGTGTGAACCGGAATAGTACAACAGGAATTTTTTATCAGATTATGTTTTCGGAAAATAACGCATTTTTTTATGTTTTTAACTAAAATATGTTAAATATTTAATTCGCTATGTAACAAAATAAAAAAGTAAGCGCCCGTAGCGTAGTGCGTAGCGTCCTCGCTTCCTGATTTGCAAACAAGAGTTCGATTCCTGTCAATTTTATTTTTTTTTTTGTTTTTTTTTTCATTTTTATTTTGTTTAAATTATTTTGTCAAAATTCTAGTTATATTTTGGTAAATGTTGCATTTAATTTTTAAAAGCGTTAATTTAATAACCAGTGGGAAGTGTTGAAATTATAATTTAATTCTATGTCTGAATATATACGAAATCAGAGGGGCGGAGCTTATGATTTAAGCAATCAATGGAAGCCATAGGCGCAATTTTCAAGATCTTAATGAACCTTGCTATATATATAAAAAAAAAAATACTGCACATATTTAGAAACCTAAATAATGGTATTAAGCATTCGAATTAAAATTTACAAAAAAAAATATTTTAACATAAAATTTGTTTTGGCATCCCAAATAATCATTCACTTACTAAATACCTGCGAAACCCTGAAATGTGTGAAAATTCACACTTCACATCAATTTTTTTGTTTGTTTATTTGATGCTGGGTTGTTTTTCCAATTTAATATTCTTCGTTCCAGATTGTGCACGATCTTTTTTAATTTAACCTCCTTCGTATCTCTTATAATAAAGACGTTAGGATTGTTTAAACAGTTCTCAAAAACATCCTGTATATTTTTTTTTCAGTCTTCAAAGATGCAACATTAACTAAAGAGTCAGAAAATGATATTTCAAAAATAATTCTCAAAATCTCGAAATAAAAAAATATTATTTTCTGTGTTTAAAAGGTCTTTGTACTCTCTTAAAGATCTGTTACTTATTTATAACATGAGTCTATACTTCGAATAAGATGTCAGTACAAAGAGTTTATTATTAAAAGTTAGTACAAAGAACTTTTAGATAAAATATATTTAATGAAAGTACTTAGGTGTTATTTAGAATAAGAAATTAAGCTAGTCATTATCATACAGTAAAATTGTTAGTTATTAATATTGTTAAAACTGGTTTTATATTTTATTTTAGACCCTGTTTTATTAAAATTACAATTATTTAAAATTTTTAACTAGTTTTAAAAATATTATTAACTAATAAAACGTATAAATGTTTAAATATACAAATGGTGTATAGGTAGGTGTTGTTATCGATTTAAAAAACTCGATATTGAGTTTTAAAAAAATGTTTTAAATATTTATTTTAACTCGAAATTTATTTCAAAGATTTTATTTAAAATAAAACACATTTATTTTTTGTTTGTTTTATTATAACAATTTATTTCAGTCAAAATACAGTCATATTTATACATATATTCATATTATGGATGTTGTATGGAAAAAAAAATTACTTCATGTGATGTAATAAAATATTTAAAAAAAACATTAAAAACCTGACTTACATGTTATAAAATTTGCCATAACACCCGTTTTACACGATCATAGAAATTTGTTAAATTGCCTGTACAATTTTGCTTTGCAATTTAAATTGCCTGTGCAATTTTGCCTTGCAATTTAAATTGCCTGTGCAATTTTGTCTTGCAATTTAAATTGCTTGTGCAATTTTTTTTTGCATTTTAAGTTGCCTTTGCAATTTTGCCTCGCAATTTAAATTGCTGGGGAAATTTTGCCGCGTAATTTAATTTCTTGGACAATTTGCCGTGCAATTTAAATTGTTTGGACAATTTTGCCGTGCAATTTAAATTGGTTGGACAATTTTGCCGTGCAATATAATTTAAATTGCCTGTGCAATCTTGCCTTGCAATTTAAATTGTCTGTGCAATCTTGCCTTGCAATTTAAATTGTCTGTGCAATCTTGCCTTGCAATTTAAATTGTCTGTGCAATCTTGCCTTGCAATTTAAATTGTCTGTGCAATCTTGCCTTGCAATTTAAATTGTCTGTGCAATCTTGCCTTGCAGTTTAAATTGTCTGTGCAATCTTGCCTTGCAGTTTAAATTGTCTGTGCAATCTTGCCTTGCAGTTTAAATTGTCTGTGCAATCTTGCCTTGCAATTTAAATTATCTGTGCAATCTTGCCTTGCAATTTAAATTGTCTGTGCAATTTCGCTCCGCAATTTTAATTGCCTGTGCAATCTTGCCTTGCAATTTAAATTGCCTGTGCAATCTTGCCTTGCAATTTAAATTGCCTGTGCAATCTTGCCTTGCAATTTAAATTGCCTGTGCAATCTTGACTTGCAATTTAAATTGCCTGTGCAATCTTACCTTGTAATTTAAATTGCCTGTGCAATCTTGCCTCGCAATTTAAATTGCCTGTGAAATTTCGCCTCGCAATTTAAATTGCCTGTGAACTTTCGCCTCGCAATTTAAATTGCCTGTGAACTTTCGCCTCGCAATTTAAATTGCCTGTGAAATTTCGCCTCGCAATTTAAATTGCAAGTTGAATTACCTATTAAATTTGCATTGCAACTTAAATTGCCTGATCAAATTATCCTTTTTTTAGCCAAAATTTCCCGTCTTTTAAATTGCTTGGGCAATTTTGCAGTACCATTTATATCGGATAGGCAATTTTTTCTTACATATTTAATTGCCTAGACAAAATTGCATTGGATTGTAAGTGTTGACTAGTAAAATTATAAAGCACAAATTAAAATTTGCCCAAGCAATTTGGAAAACAGTCCAATAAAAATAATCATGCAAAACTTAAATTACAACGTTTTTGTTTTTTATTTATTTACGTATTCCTACATTAAAATTCTTTAAACTGGGTGATAAGATCTTAAAACCCTGTTTTAAAATCTTATTTGGGCAAATTTTTAAAATTATGGACAGAAAAATATATTTAAAAACTGGATGGTAAAAAAATTCTGCCCAAATACCTTCCGGTGTTTCAATCTACTAATAAATTTATTTTGTGAGAAGTTAATTTAAATCATTAAATAAATTTATTAGATGTTTATAAAACCGTACTAACTAATCTTCAAAAACCCAAAATATCTTTAAAAATATTTAATAAAACCCAATAAATATTAATAAAATCTTTTTTTATTGTGTTCTTGATGTTTTTGGTAGAACATAATTCCGATAACAACACAGGCTACTAGCGCTATTGTTCCCACTAGCATTAGCAGGAAAATTTTGATCCCTGACAGTGAAGAGGGTTTTGGGTCCTCCACATGGTCTCTTGGAGGCTCAAAAAATGTGGCAGAAGGAAGAATTTTTGATCTATCTTCCGTAGATTGAGGCTGAAAAATCAAAATCAAATATAGACATATAGTAGGATTTTTATAAGAAAACATGACATCATTGATCAATCAATACAATAATAATAAATTGCCTGTGCAATTTTACCTTGCAATTTAAATTACCCGTACAATTTTACCTTGCAATTTAAATTGCCCGTGCAATTTTACCTTGCAAGTTAAATTGCCTGGATAATTTTACCTTGCAATTTAAATTTCCTGGGTAATTTTACCTTGCAATTTAAATTGCCTGGATAATTTTGCCTTGCAATTTAAATTGCCTGGATAATTTTGCCTTGCAATTTAAATTGCCTGGATAATTTTACCTTGCAATTTAAATTGCCTGGGTAATTTTACCTTGCAATTTAAATTGCCTGGATAATTTTACCTTGCAATTTAAATTGCCTGGATAATTTTACCTTGCGATTTAAATTGCCTGGGTAATTTTACCTTGCGATTTAAATTGCCTGGATAATTTTACCTTGCGATTTAAATTGCCTGGGTAATTTTACCTTGCAAGTTAAATTGCCTGGGTAATTTTACCTTGCAAGTTAAATTGCCTGGATAATTTTACCTTACGATTTTAATTGCCTGGATAATTTTACCTTACAATTTTAATTGCCTGGATAATTTTATCTTGCAATTTAAATTGCCTGGATAATTTTACCTTGCAAGTTAAATTGCCTGGATAATTTTACCTTGCAATTTAAATTGCCTGGATAATTTTACCTTGCAATTTAAATTGCCTGGATAATTTTACCTTGTAATTTAAATTGCCTGGGTAATTTTACTTTGCAATTTAAATTGCCTGGGTAATTTTACCTTGCAATTTAAATTGCCTGGGTAATTTTACCTTGTAATTTAAATTGCCTGTGCAATTTTACTATACCACATAAATTATCCATGCAATTTTTGAAGTAAATACGACTTGAAAGTGAAATATTTTTCTTTTTTTTGCTCGACTTTGAACAGATTAAAAACCAAAAAATATAATAACAAATAAATAACATCCTCTGGTAGATTTAATTCAAACATTATTTATTTTCAATTGCCTGTGCAATTCTATCATGCAACTTAAATTGCCTTTGCAATTTTATCATGCAACTTAAATCGCCTTTGCAATTTTATCATGCAACTTAAATTGCCTTTGCAATTTTATCATGCAATTTAAATGCCTGCGCAATTTTACCATGCAACTTAAATTGCCTGCGCAATTTTACCATGCAACTTAAATTGGCTGTGCAATTTTTCAAGTAAAGACGACTTAAAAGTGAAATATTTTTATTTTTATTGCTCGACTTAATATTTTATAAGAGATTAAGAACAAAAAAATATAATAAATAAATAACTTACATCATCTGGTAGATCCAATTCAAACATTTTTATCGACAAAATATCATGATTATCCGACAAATCTCCTGTAGTTGCGGAAACTCCAAAATAATATCCAGTCGGAAGTTTTACTCCTTTTACGGAGAAGCATTCTTTCCATGCAGCTTTATTTTCTATATCCGTAGAAACACTAAGTGTATCCTTTTCATATCTTATCGCTAAATGAGTATCGTGATCAAGATTTCTAAATTTAGCTTCGCAACCAGCAAGTTGCGTATGAGTCCCATCTCTATCGTGATCATAATGCAACGTACCATTATTTATCATCGCTGAAATGTAAGGATGTTGATGCTAAAAAAAAAATATAATTTATGAATCAGATAGTTTACAAAAATTGTAATCCATTCGTCCGAAAATATGATATACATTACTTAAAAAAATGTGGGGTTAACGGAAAGTAATATCTTAATACAAGGATATCAAAATATACTATAATTTGAACCATTGCAAAATGGCGACCATTTATTTACAAAATAATAAATAACATAAATCGTACAAAGTTAAACATAGCAAGCTTTTAAAATGATTTTATTGCATAAAAGAACCAAATAAAACCTGCAAATTTTCTTGCCTGTTAGTACGAGTTTGATATTAAAGGTGATAACATCAAATCGTTTGTAATTATGAATATTCAAATGAAGAAATGACAGATATACATATACTTACGTTATGTGGTCCATTATGGTTGCTATATGTATCCAAAATGACAGCTAGTCCATGAAAGTAGTCCAAATTTCCAAAAACTGGGCCTTGTACCATCCTATCTTTAGCATACCATATAGCAAGTCCATCTCCAAAAAGATCTTTACCCTTTCCATGGACTTTAAAATGGACTTGTAGCTCCCAATTTTTAACTTTGCAATCCTGAAATTAAAAGTCCGACTGTAGTAACATTTGACGGCAAGCGATGGCTTGGTCGCCGATATCGCAGTAAAATTCCCCTGATTTTGAACTTCAATGTTATTCACTATTATCAATCTTTGATGTATTGAGAAATGACATTACCTATAGAGGCGCTGTTTTCGCTTACAAAAGGGCGATTGGAATAGGTTTTTTTGACATTTGCCATTTGATACACAAGAATTCACATTGCAGTTAATTTTCTGTTGCGATTTTAAAGACATTTTATTTAAGTTTTCTTCACTTTAACACATACAATGCAATTAAATGAGCCACATCTAGCAAAATCCTATTCCGATAAGTTCCAAAATATTCCGCTAGGCGTCACTTCAGTTATTTTCAGTTCTCAATAGTGTAAAATACTTTATGATTCTACGTGAAATACTCTATTATTCTAAAATATTAGGTCAAGGATGAAATTTGTAGAAAAAAAGGCAAAGTTGGTTGATAATTTACAAATATAAGGAATTATTTTATTTATCAAAGTATGCACCCATATTGTCTATACACTTTTGTCATTTAAGCGGCAGGTTGTTCAGGTCTGTGGTATAAAGCCCTGGCGGACGAGAGTCAATGAATTCCTGGAAAGCCAGTTTTACAGCATTGTCGGAATTAAACTGTTTTTCTATTAAAAAGTGGTCCAAATTACGCAAGAAGTGGTAGTGGGGGCTAGGTCTGGTGAGTATGGAGGATGATGACGAAGTTCCAACTAAATTCCTGTAGTTTTGCCACAGTCATTTGTGCAGTGTGTGGTCTAGCGTTTTCATGCAATAAGATAAGAGTCGATCTGTTGACCAATCTAGGCTGTTTTTCTTTAAGTTTTTGCATCATTTTGTCCAGTTGCAGTATATTTCTGCTGTGATCGATGAGCCAGTTTTTTTTTTGTTTTTAAGTTACCTGTGCGAAATTTGGTGAATTTTAAATTGTCTGCTGCGTAGTAACACTAAAGCCAAATACACCATTAATGTTTCGCGCGGTATGCGATGCCGTAGTTCCACGTAAGAACTCATACTTCATAATAGTGCGAATTTCCGACCGTTCTATTTTCAACAAAATTAATTTTTTTTAAATATTTTTGAAATTTTTTAGAGCATAAAATGATTTTTTTAAACAAGCGAGATGTGTAACTTTCCAACACAAAAAAACAACGGTAAAATATTAAGCCAATGTCAGATAATGAGCTGTTAAAGATGGCAATATTACTAACTACAAATTTCATCCTTAACGACTTGATAGAATTGAAAATCTAGTTCCGCCTAAACCAAAGAAACAGACTTTAGTTTAATTTTACAGGAATTAATCGTTTAATCGCAGATATAGTACATAAATATCAAAAATAGAACTCAAATCTGTGCTAAGCAGAAGAGTAGGAAGATTTTTCTTTATTTTAAACAACTAATTAAGATTTTCAACAAATATCGACTAAAAAACTATGGTTATGTACATACCACAGAATTCCAAAGAACTCCAGTTTTAGACTGCAAATCAGGTGTAACTCTTACATAGTTATTCGTAACCATTGTACTTCCCGAAAAATCCCAAAAAGGAATACTCATTCCGGCCCCTAAAAAATAAATGAGTAATCGAAAAACTTATCAACACCATCAAATATTACCTTGATAGGGTTTTATTAACGAATGCTCTCTTTTCATATAATCTTTCGTATTCCATTGTGCAGTTATATTTGTAATGTTTATTAAAATATATATTTGTAATAATAAAATACGGTAAAAATACATTTTTATTACAAAAACCGACTACTAATGACGTATGACAGTACAGGTACTTGTAAATAATTGTATGACCAACATAAAAAAAATTAAATTATTACTAAATATAATCATAAAATACTACATAATTCCATGCACAAAGAGCTTAAATTGTTATAAAATATATAAATTATACAATAATTTATTTATTATTAATAATACATCCCTAAAATTGAATTTTAATTTGTTTTATTTTTACTTTAAGTTGTCATTACCACCTTAACTTGCAAAAATAATACAAAAAAACTTTTGAATATCATCAAAAGGAGAAATATATACCAAAAATACCTCTCTAAAATCAAAAAAACGATCGTAATTCTTTTAAAAAAGCAATAATTTGTTGAAGTGTTACAGTTTTAAATTATCGTGATATATAACCTCAAAATCGGCTGTCATTTTCCAAAGAAAATTTTATAAAAATGAGTTTTGAAGAATATAAACTAAGTAGTATTTTATATGGGCATTCTTTGGATGTTAGGGCTGTTGATGTGAATAAAGAAAATTGTATTTTAAGTGGTTCTAGAGATAAAACTGCAAAATTTTGGAGATCTAATGGGTAAGGGTACTTATAAAATCAATTTTGATGATATTACTCCCATAAAACTTATCCATTGTGACCTAAAACAATTTATAAACTTGTGTGAATGTAGATTAAGACTTAAAACTGTTTTTATATTTTTATTTGTTATTAAATTTAGTTTTTTTTTTTAGGTTTAACGCTGGTTATACGGACTCTGTGACTTATAAGGGGCATAAAAACTATGTTTCGGCTGTTTGTTTTTTGGATCCAACGGAAAACTGTCCGAACGGTCTTATTGTATCGGGAGGTAATGATAATTTGATCTGCGTTTATAATCCGGAAGATTTGGAGCCTGTCATAACTGCGAAAGGACATTCGAATACAGGTAAATATATTTTGGCTCTATTATCCGTATAATAATAGTCTGTTTAAATGTTATAATGCAGTATAGGGCAAACGGAGTAATTTTTTTCCATAATCTAAGTTTTTTGATACTTTTGGGTTCTTTTAGTAACTCTGTCCTTTCCTTTTTTGGCGATGTTGCCATCTGTAAAACGCTCTGATCTGTAAAGACACGGTATTCTACAAATGGTTATTCATGTTTGTACCGTGTTACCTGATTTTTTGTTACTATGATTTTAGGTTGGGGCAGTGGCATTGTTAGCTCTTAAAATCTGGGGGGGGGGCTAGTAAATTTTTGAGTAAAATTTGAAGGGACCAGGAAATTTTTGACTAAAATTTTATGGGGTCAAGAAATTTTCAAGTAAAATTTGGGGGTCCTGGAAATTTTTGAGTAAGATTTGGGGGGGGGGCAGGAAATTTGTGAGTAAAATTTGGGGTCCAGGAAATTTTGGACTAAAATTTTGGGGCTGCAGGAAATTTTAAAGTACAATTTGGGGGACCAGGAAATTTTTGAGTAAGATTTGGTATTTGAAATACTTTGATCGGTATTTGAAATACTTTTGAGTATTTAGCACAGCTCTAACTATTTTTTTAGTTTGCAGTCTTTCACGAGCAAACGAAAGTTGTTCTTTCTTAAGCTCATCATGGGATTGCACAGCAAAATTATGGATTTTAAATGACGTGACTTTAAAAGAACTTAGTACCTACACTGGCCACCAGGCGGCAGTCTGGTCTGCCATTCAACTACCAACAAACAACATAGTCACTGGCTCAGCCGATAAAGACATAATAGTATGGTCACAAGACGGTCGAAAATTAAAAACCCTAAAAGGACATACCGACTGCGTCAGAGGGCTAGTTGTTTTAAATGATTGTTTATTTCTTAGCGTTGCTAATGATGCGATGATTAAGCAATGGACGTTTGATGGGGATTGTGTGGAAACGCTTTATGGACATAGTAATTATATTTATAGTGTTGCTGTTAATAAATTGAGGGGGGATAATAGTTTTGTAACTTCTGGGGAGGATAGGACTGTTAGATATTGGCAAGGTGGGAAGAATGTTCAAACGTTAATGTTACCGGCGCAGTCGGTATGGGCTGTTGCTGTTTTAACCAATGGGGATATTGTCACTGGATCTAGGTAAGTGTTATTTTTGTCACTTTTAGAGGTGTATAGGGGGTTGCAATAGTGGTGTATAACAGTGATTCTCAACCCTTATCTTACCACGGACCGGCAAAAGTAATTTTTACGCGGATCAATATTTTTTTTTTATTCGGACTGATGAAAATATATTTTGCGTCACTTTTAGAGGTGTATAGGGGGTTGCAATAGTGGTGTATGACAGTGATTCTCAACCCTAATCTTACCACGGACCGGCAAAAATAATTTTTACGCGGAAAATAATTTTTTTTTTTGTTCGGACTGATGAAAATATTATTTTGCATTGTCACTTTTAGAGGTGTATAGGGGGTTGCAATAGTGGTGTATGACAGTGATTCTCAACCCTAATCTTACCACGGACCGGCAAAAGTAATTTTTACGCGGATCAATAATTTTTTTTTTTATTCGGACTGATGAAAATATTATTTTGCATTGTCACTTTTAGAGGTGTATAGGGGGTTGCAATAGTGGTGTATGACAGTGATTCTCAACCCTAATCTTACCACGGACCGGCAAAAGTAATTTTTACGCGGATCAATAATTTTTTTTTTTTATACGGACTGATGAAAATATTATTTTGCATTGTCACTTTTAGAGGTGTATAGGGGGTTGCAATAGTGGTGTATAACAGTGATTCTCAACCCTAATCTTACCACGGACCGGCAAAAGTAATTTTTACGCGGATCAATAATTTTTTTTTTATTCGGACTGATGAAAATATTATTTTGCAAGTATAATTGCATATTGTAAAACTGTGTAAATTTACATTAAAAAGAAAATATTTTTTAGTTACTAATATAATATACCTCATTTTGTAATACGTAACTAAGAGGGAAACTTTATTTTTTATGTTGCATATTTATATATGCTATTCAATTACTTTCCTTTCATTTACTTTACATTCATTAATTTAAAAAAAAAAATCATTTTTTACCAGGTCTACAAGTATGAAATGCGGATTTTTTTCAAACTAACCGCGCAAACAGAGTGTATAGTTCAAAGTTTCAACACATATGGCGTTCTGTTAAGTTATCATTAAGTGTCAAATGCGTATAGGTTATAATTTGAAAAGTGATCATATAGTTTTGTTTTACTGTGTTAAAAATGTTAAATTTTGTGCCAAATAAAGAGCATTCGCGGACAGTACTACTGTTTTGTTTTCATTTGAAAAAAACTGCTGCTGAATCATACCGACTGCTTCGAGAAGCTTATGGTGAATATGCTCCATCGCAAGATACGTGTGAACGATGGTTTCGGCGTTTCAAAAGTGGTGACTTTGATCTTACAGACAAAGAACATGGAAAACCTCCAAAAAAATATGAAGATACAAAATTGGAAACATTGCTACAGGAAGACGATAGTCAATCACAAAAACAACTAGCAGAGCAGTTAGGCGTTAGTCAACAAACTGTTTCCAATCGCCTACGAGAGATGGGTAAGATCCAGAAAGTCGGCAGATGGGTTCCACATGCATTGAATGAGAGGCAGATGGAAAAACGCAAAAACACTTGTGAAATTTTGCTTGCACGATACAAAAGAAAGTCTTTTTTGCATCGTATCATTACTGGCGATGAAAAATGGATTTATTTTGAAAATCCCAAACGCAAAAAATCATGGGTGAACCCAGGCTCACCATCCACATCAACTGCAAGACCGAATCGCTTTGGCAAAAAGACAATGCTCTGTACTTGGTGGGACCAAAAGGGTGTGGTCTATTATGAATTGTTAAAACCTGGTGAAACAGTCAATACCCAACGCTACCAACAACTGATCGAATTGAACCATTCGCTGCTCATAAAACCAGAATACGAAAGAAGACAGCACAAGGTAATCTTTCTTCACGAAAACGCTCCATCACATAAGGCAAAAGCAGTTTGCAACACATTGGAGGCACTCAAGTGGGAAGTGCTACCCCATGCCGCTTACTCACCAGACTTGGCCCCTTCAGATTACCACTTGTTCGCATCGATGGGTCACGCACTTGCCGAGTAGCACTTTTGTTCATATGAAAATGTAAAAGAATGGCTGGATGAATGGTTTGCGGGGAAAGGGGAAGAGTTCTACTGGCGAGGTATTCACAAATTGCCTGAAAGATGGGAAAAATGTATAACTTCTAATGGAGCATACTTTGAATAAATAAACTTTTACTGTTCTTTTGAGTATAATGAGTTTTATTTATAAAAAAAAAAAAAAAAATTCCGCACTTCATACTTGTAGACCTGGTATACTGTTTTATTTTACGACTGTGTTCCGCAAAAATGTTGCAAAATTGTAAGTGTTCCGTGATTCTGAAAAGGTTAAGAACCACTGATCTATATAATCACTTTTCCACATATTTTAATATTAATATTTTTTAGTGATGGATTAGTTCGGGTTTTCACCCAAGATCCAGAGAGAGTCGCTGATGAAGCTAGCCTCAAAGCCTTTGAAGAAGAGGTTGCTAATCTAAATATTGCCTCGTCCCAGGAGATAGGGGGTGTTAAGATTTCTGATTTACCGGGTAGAGAAGTGCTCTATGAACCCGGGAAGACGGATGGACAAACAAAACTCGTCCGGGAAGGCGCCCAAGTTATTTGCTATTCCTGGTCTATGGCGGAAGGTACTTGGAACAAAGTAGGAGACGTTATGGGGGCCGCAGGTGGCACGCAAGCCACTTCTGGAAAGACTTTACACGAGGGAAAGGTAAAGAAAAATATCTATTATAATAATACATTTATTGACCACATTACATAAAATATGTTTACAGTCAGTCTTAGTTACATAATGAAATAATATAAATTAAAAATGAACATTATTAAAGTCATCAATTTCATAAATGGGATTTGTCAATAAATATTCTTTAAGTTTGTTTGAAAATGTCTTGATTGGTAGGGATCTTATTTCCTCAGGTATTATATTGAAAAATTTAATGGCGTAGTAGTTTGCGCTATTTCTTGATTTTTGAAGACGAAGAAAATTACTACGTATATTATTTTTTTGCCTTGTGTCATGCCCGTGGTTGGAAGACTTAACTTTTTATAAATATTTGGTATCAGACCTTTGCAATCTTCTGATAAATGACATTTTTCTTTAGTATCCACGTCCACATTTTCGCATTCCACGTCAACGTCCACATTTTTGCACTCCAAATCACCTTGCACAGATTCACTGTTTTCACTACAGAAATTAGGAATTTCTTCAAAATCAAATGGTCGCCAAAGAGCCATGTTGTTAATGTATGCACGCTATGAACGTTGAAAATTAACTAACAAACAAGTATAACAACCCCTAAAATTTAGAAACAATAGGATTATAAATTTGGAAAATATCCTTAATGGTTTTTAAGAAACTTCGATTGAACTAGTTTTACATCTATTTAAATTAAAAATTCCCTTAATACCTCCTATATTCTTTTTACTGTAATAAGTGTTGGGATACTGTCATAAACCCATGAGTTCATTGTTAAGCTTCTTAACAAGAGTGGCCATTTCATTTTGATAATACTATACATTTACATATTAAATGAGGCTTTTGCTCATTTTTTAGGGTTTTGTAGGTATGACCAAAAAACCCTTATACCGTAATTTTGTCTGTTCGGTAAAAATTGTAGCCAAACGACTAAACCTAGAGAGTTGAAATTTGGCATGCTTATACAACTCTTTGACCCGCACATAGGAAAAATACTAAAACATCTAAAAAATATACCCCCCTAAAAATATAAACAAATCTGTGCTCAACGAAAGCAAAAATATTTTTTTTAAATTCTGAGTAGGGTATCAAATGAAAGCCCTTGGTACGTGGATTAACGATCAAATTTTAATTTTGCAAAATAAATGATTTTGATGCGATTTTTGCCAAAATTGTGCAAAAAAGTTTTTGTCCCACACCCTGTAGCCCAGATAGTTTAAACTAAAAATCTAAAAAAATTCTAAGTAATGTATATTAGTGTGAACCGAAATAGTACAATAGGAATTTTTGATCAGGTTATGTTTTCGGAAAATAACGCATTTTTTGTGGTTTTTGGTTCACAAAGTACAAAAGTTATACCAATGTAAGACACTCACATGCAAGGCGTACGATGGCGTTATTGGTTAGAGCACTGGTGTCGTAAGCTAAAACTCGCTGGTAAACGAAGGGTTTCGACTTCGAGTACGGAGTGAATTTTATTTTTTCTGTTTTTTTTTTTTGCATTTTTATTATGTTGAAATTATTTTGTCAAAATTCTAGTTATATTTTGACAAATGTTGTATTTAATTTTTAAGAGCGTAAATTTAATAATTATCTTATTATATGATTAACAGACGATAAATTATTTTAAAAATATCGTTCATTTTGCCGTGATTACTACAAAGTAAAATTTGTCCTACACACTCAGCATACCGCCTTCACTTATTATATACCTGCGAAACCCTGAAATGTGTGAATATTCACACTTCACATCAATTTTTTTAAAATACATGTGAATAGACAGCTGAGTATTCACACACAGAAAAGCACTCGTAAATACGTGTACATATTCGGCTGTGTTCGACGTATTTACTGATTCTTCTCTGTAAGTGTGAGTGAAGGGGGAAAATTGAAAGATAGAAGTTGGTAACACTGTATTTCAAGCTTCATACGCATATCTTGCCTAAATATAACTTCAAAACAATCGATAAATATTGGTCATTTATACAAAAAAAAATTAGCTTTATACTAAAACTAAAAATTCTTATCTTTTTCAGGAGTACGATTTCGTTTTTTCTGTTGATATTGAAGATGGTGCACCTCCATTAAAACTGCCGTATAATCTAAGTCAAGATCCTTGGTACGCGGCGCAAGAATTCATTCACAAAAACAACCTTCCCCAAGCCTATCTGGATCAAGTGGCTAATTTCATTGTCCAAAATAGTGGTGGTGCAGCTAGACCTAGTGAACCCCAGACTAGTGACTTTGTGGACCCCTTTACTGGCGGCGGAAGATATATTCCAGGAAGTGGCAGTATTGCAAATACTGCCAGTGGTGTTAATTTGGATCCTTTTACAGGTAAAAATTTTACGATTAATATTTAGGGGACTTTTTTACGATGTCGGTGAGTGAGGTGTTATTTACGGTCAAAATAACTTTTATCGAGGTATCAGGTCATCAAAGACGAAATTTTTAGTTAATAATATTGCCAACTTTAACAGCTTATTGATATTGGCTTAATGTTTACCGTTCTCTTTTTTAGGGTTTTGTAGGCATGACCAAAAAACCCTTATACCGTCATTTTGTCGTCTGTCTGTCTGTTCGGTAAAAATTGTAGCGAAACGGCTAAACCTAGAGAGTTGAAATTTGGCATGCTTATAACAACTCTTTGTCCCGCACATAGGAAAAATACTAAAACATCTAAAAAACATATCCCCCCTAAAAATATAAGCAAATATGTGCTCATCGAAAATTATAGTTTTGAGTCGGGTATTAAATGAAACTAAGGGCTTTCATTACGTGGATTAACGATCAAAATTTTATTTTTGCAAAATAAATTATATTGACGATATTTTTGCCAAAATTGTGCAAAAAAAATTTTGTCCCACACCCTGTAGCCCAGATGGTTTAAACTAAAAATCTGAAAAAATTCTAAGTAATATATATTGGTGTGAACCGGAATAGTACAACAGGAAATTTGGATCAGATTATGTTTTCGGATAATTACGCATTTTTTGTGTTTTTAACTAAATTATGCTAAATATTTGCTATGTAACACAGTAGATAAACAAGTGCTCGTAGCGTAGTGCGTTGTGTCGTCGCTTTGTAATTTGCAAACTAGAGTTCGATTCCTGTCAATTTTAATTTTTCTGTTTTTTTTTGCATTTTTATTTTGTTTAAATTATTTTGTCAAAAATGTAGTTATATTTTGGTAAATATTGCATTTAATTTTTAAAAGGGTAAATTAAATAACCAGTGGGAAGTGTTGAAATTATAATTTAAGTCTATGTTTGAATGTATACGAAATCAGAGGGCGGGACTTATGATTTAAGCAACCAATGGAAGCCATAGGCGCAATATTCAAAATCTTAATGAACCTTGCTATATGAAAAAAATACTGCACATATTTAGAAACTTAAATAATTGTATTAGGCATTGGAATTAAAATTCATTAAAAATATTTTAATATAAAATTTGTTTTGGCATCCCAAATAATCATCATTCACTTACTAAATACCTGCGAAACCATGAAATGTGTGAAAATTCACACTTCACATCAATTTTTATATATTTATTGTTTTTTAATATGTAGTGTAGTCATGTAATTGGGCTGCGTTAGGCGCAAATAGCCTTTGTTATTGTGCGCCAAAAATTTTAACTAACTTTTAACTAACTCTATTTGTCCTAATTTTAATTTAGTATTTTCTCCATAGGTGGCAGTAGTTATTCAACATCTAATTCAGCGAATCAGTCTTACCAACCTGTTAGTACAGCGCCAGATCCTTTTACAGGTTCAAATGCGTATACAACCACTACACAAACATCTTCTTCTTCTTCTTCATATTTTCCTCAGCTTCAGTATTTGAAGTTTGCACAAGGAAATACGGGAGTAATATTGGATAAGATGACAGAATTGAACAAGAAAGGTGGTAGTGGTAATGTTGGCATTGATGAGGATTTATTGAGGGGGGTTGTTAGATTGGCGGATGGGGATGCACAAGAAGATGTCAGCGTGGATGTACTGATACAGTTATTACATTGGCCTGATGGTAGGTACAGCTTTGGTTATGTCTCTAGGTATCTTGTACCAGGTCTACAAGTATGAAATGCGGATTAAAAAAAAAAAAAAAACACTAAACTCAAAAGAACAGTAAAAGTTTATTTATTCAAAGTATGCTCCATTAGAAGTTATACATTTTTCCCATCTTTCAGGCAATTCGTGAATACCTCGCCAGTAGAACTCTTCCCCTTTCCCCGCAAACCATTTATCTAGCCATTCTTTCACATTTTCATATGAACGAAAGTGCTGCTCGGCAAGTGCGTGACCCATCGATGCGAACAAGTGGTAATCTGAAGGGGCCAAGTCTGGTCAGTAAGCGGCATGGGGTAGCACTTACCACTTGAGTGCCTCCAATGAGTTGCAAACTGCTTTTGCCTTATGTGATGGAGCGTTATCGTGAAGAAAGATTACCTTGTGCTGTCTTTTTTCGTACTCTGGTTTTATGAGCAGCGAATGGTTCAATTCGATCAGTTGTTGGTAGCGTTGGGTATTAACTGTTTCACCAGGTTTTAACAATTCGTAATAGACCACACCCTTTTGGTCCCACCAAGTACAGAGCATTGTCTTTTTGCCAAAGCGATTCGGTCTTGCAGTTGATGTGGATGGTGAGCCTGGGTTCACCCATGATTTTTTGCGTTTGGGATTTTCAAAATAAATCCATTTTTCATCGCCAGTAATGATACGATGCAAAAAAGACTTTCTTTTGTATCGTGCAAGCAAAATTTCACAAGTGTTTTTGCGTTTTTCCATCTGCCTCTCATTCAATGCATGTGGAACCCATCTGCCGACTTTCTGGATCTTACCCATCTCTCGTAGGCGATTGGAAACAGCTTGTTGACTAACGCCTAACTGCTCTGCTAGTCGTTTTTGTGATTGACTATCGTCTTCCTGTAGCAATGTTTCCAATTTTGTATCTTCATATTTTTTTGGAGGTTTTCCATGTTCTTTGTAAGATCAAAGTCACCACTTTTGAAACGCCGAAACCATCGTTCACACATATCTTGCGATGGAGCATATTCACCATGAGCTTCTCGAAGCAGTCGGTATGATTCAGCAGCAGTTTTTTTCAAATGAAAACAAAACAGTAGTACTGTCCGCGAATGCTCTTTATTTGGCACAAAATTTGACATTTTTAACACAGTAAAACAAAACTATATGATCACTTTTCAAATTATAACCTATACGCATTTGACACTTAATGATAACTTAACAAAACGCCATATGTGTTGAAACTTTGAACTATACAAACAGTTTGCGCGGCAAGTTTGAAAAAAATCCGCATTTCATACTTGTAGACCTGGTATGTGGCATATATGAACATTCATGTAGTAACGTTCTGATTCAGTTTTAAAAATAAAATAAAAAATAAAAATCGGAATGTGCCATATATGGCACACTATGCGGTAAAGGATTAACTCCATAAAGAGTTCCAAAAATATCAGTTATATTCGGACGTATCGTCGTGTTAGAAACTTAACCATATATATTTTTTATTTTCAGATATGGTTTACCCAGTTTTAGACGTGGCCAGGTTAGCTGTTCGTCATCCTGAAAATAATCTATTACTTTGTTCTGACTCTAATGGAGAATTTTTATTACAATTAACAAGAAAATTTATCGTTCAAGATTCAATTGCTAACAAAATGTTAAGTCTTAGAATTTTATGTAATATGTTTAGTCATCTTCCAGGAGAATCTTTAATTGTTATTAATAAAACTGGATTAATGGAGGATTTTGAGAAATTGGATAGCGGGATGAACAAAAATTGTCAGGTAAGGAAAAGAAATGGACATAATTACAAGAAACGCTCGTTTAACGTACATCCATTTAACGTATTTTCGTTGATACGTTTAAGTTCATTCACGATAACTATGAAGTGACGTCATACGTTTCCAAAATTGCAAACCGCAGGTCTCTATCTATTACCATTTTCGAGATATGTATATTTTTTAATTGACTATCAGAGCATATTTAAATTTTCTAGGGATGTTTTGAAGGTTCATAAAAAAAGTTGTGTGCTAGTTATTTTTAACCCAATTTTTTCTTAAATTAAATAAAGTGTGAGGATTCCAAAAATTCAAACCGCAGATCTCTACGTTTTACCTTTTTTGAGATATTAATTATTTAAATTGCCAACCACATTTAAATTTTTAAGGCTTTTTTTGAAAGCTCGTAAAAAAAGTAGTGTGGTAGTTATTTTTAACCCAATTTTTTTCTAAACAAAACAAGGTATGGGGATTCCAAAAATTCATACCACAGGTCTCTATATTTTACCATTTTCAAGATTTTAATTTAATCGAAAAACGACTTTTATTTTTACTTTTCGGAAATTTTTGTAGGTGATTTTTAGGGATTATTTTAGGCTGTTTTTTGAAGATTAAATTTTTAACTACAGTTGGACTTTTTACTACTACGATCGGACGTTTTACTACTACACTCCGAGGTTTTACTACTACGGTTGGACTGTTTTCTACTAATTTCGGACTTTTTACTACTACTGTCGGACTTTTTACTGCTACTGTCGGACATTTTACTACTAATGTCGGACTTTTTACTACTACTGTCGGACTTTTTACTACTACTGTCGGACTTTTTACTACTACTGTCGGACTTTTTACTACTACTGTCGGACTTTTTTACTGCTACTTGTGGACATTTATACTACTACTTGTGGAGTTTTTACTATTACTTTCGGACTTTTTACTACTATTTTTGGTCATTTTACTACTCTTGTTGGCATTTTTACTACGGCTGTCAAACTTTTTACTACTGTTTTTTATTTTTTTACTATTGTTGGCCTTTTTTCTACGGCTGTCCGACTTTTTACTACTGCTGTCGGACTATTTACTGCTACTGTCCAGGAAATGTTTGACGAAAGAGGAAAATTCCAAATTTTTTTTACCACCATAGTCTTAGATAAATATATGTTTTTATATATAGAGATGAGGACCTTTTTTTTTAGATCATCACTTGTATTTCAGAAGTGGAGACCTTTTGTTTTTTTTTTAGATCATCACTTTTTTAGAAATGAGAAGAATTTAAATAATTTCGTCTTCTGGGCCCCCTTCAAAAACTATTCCTGGGTGCGCCACTGATACAAGTGATGACTTAAAAAAGTCTTCACTTCTAAAATACAAGTAATGACCTAAAAAAAAACAAGTTCGTCACCTCTAAAAAACAAGTTATGACAAAAAAATTACTTTGCTGTTCGCCTAATAAATTATTCTCCAAGCATTTCTGGGGGGGGGGGCATGACCCCTGCCTGCGTCGCCACTACTCCTGTTGGGGTTTTTACTACTACTGTCGGATTTTTTACTACTACTGTCGGACTTTTTACTACTACTATCGGACTTTTTACTACTACTATCGGACTTTTTACTACTACTACTATCGGACTTTTTACTACTACTACTGTCGGATTTTTTACTACTACTGTCGGACTTTTTACTACTACTATCGGACTTTTTACTACTACTATCGGACTTTTTACTACTACTACTATCGGACTTTTTACTACTACTACTATCGGACTTTTTACTACTACTACTATCGGACTTTTTACTACTACTACTATCGGACTTCTTAATACCACTATCGGACTTTTTACTACCACTATCGGACTTTTTACTACCACTATCGGACTTTTTACTACCACTATCGGACTTTTCACTACTATGGTCGGATATTTTACCAATTTATTTTTCTTTTCCAGATTGCTGCTGCAACATTTTTACTAAACCTAGGTATAGCGTTAGTACGCGTCAAAGATAATGTTGGCATTATGCAGTTATGCACCATTTTGCTTAAAACTGTTTTTAAAGTCAGCGACCCAGAAGCCGAGTATAGAGTTTTCGTAGCTTTGGGTACTGTTCTTTCACAGGTTGACTTAAATATTAAAAAAAGCATAGTGAACAGTATAGAAGCGTTCACGAAATTGAGAGAAAAATTAACTATGTATGAAGCTGACAATTTTAACGATGAAAATTTAAGAAATACTAATTGCGCCAAACAATTAAATAATCTAATTTCATAAATAATAAAGAAATATGGTCATTATGATCTCTTTTGTAACTTATAAATTGTATTTTGGGACTAATATAAGATATTTAATATAGATTTTGTTTTTTATTTTTACCCAAAAAAATTGCTGCATTTTTTTTTTGCAACTTGCTGCAATTTTTATTGCAACTTGCTGCAATTTTTATTGCATCTTGCTGCAATTTTTATTGCATCTTGCTGCAATTTTTATTGCATCTTGCTGCAATTTTTATTACAACTTGCGACAATTTTTATTGCAACTTGATTAAATTTTTATTGCAACTTGCTGTAATTTTTATTGCAACTTGCTGCAATTTTTACTGTAACTTGCTGTAATTTTCATGCAATTATTGCATGGTCACGTGGAATAATTGCGCAATTTTCACCCTAAAATTGCGTGTGTAATTTTTTTTGTGTGCACGTGTTTTCTACCAATAAAAAAGAAGGCGGGGGCTTCGTTAAAGCCCAACTTCTTATTGAGGAACTTTTATAGATGAAAGATCGTAGATTAATTCTTTGTGTTCTTCTTCTTCCTCTTCGTTTTTGGGCATTGTCAGTCAGGTTGGCTTTTGGCCTCACTCATACAAGTTCTTTATAGTGATCTGTCAATTGTCAGGTCTTTCCATGTGTCCTGTATACCAATATTTGTTAGATCTTCGGTTAGCTGATCTATCCATTTTTTGCGAGGTTTTCCCACTTAATTTTTTTTAATAAGTTCATCTTGAATAAAGTTATTTGAAATACGTTAATAAGTTCATCAAAAAAATTTTTTTTTGTTCGTTGTGCGAAACTATATTTTGAGTTCTAGTAACTTTTACTGATTAAGTTAGGCTTTTGATAATTCTGTTTAGCAAAAGCCCGCTTCAATCGTTAAAGAGAGCTTTTAAGAACTTAGGAGAATTACAATTCTAGTTAGTTCCACTTAAACGATTGGAATAGCCTATATATAGTGATAATTTAGCCTACATCGTATTTCTTGTAGTTTTTAATATCCCCATACAATCTCAGTTAAATAGGATACCTGGTACAATTTTTTTAAATTTAGGTTAATTTTTAGGTATATAAAAAAGACACAAATTTTTTAAATATTTTTATTAATAATTATTTACACATAAGTTTCTACTAAATTCCGGTGGGACTTATTCGGACTTGGACTTGTGTTCACGAACTCTCAATCGACGTTCACGTTCATACTCTTTCATTCTTAACACGTAACTGAAAACGAAAAAAGTTTATTTCAATTCGATATACCTTAATTTTCTAATCATCATACTCACTCTTCATATTCACAGGTTAAATAGGCGTGTTTTTGATGTGCACATTTATAAGCCATAGGCCAAACATCGGCTCTACAAGCTCTGTACTCGAGAAGTAGATGCGCACAATAATCTCTATCTTCGATAGGTATTTTAGCAGATTCCAACTCTTCAGGTGTAGCTAACATAACTAAAAACAAAAAAACACTTATAAATACACATAATTTACAAAATAAAATATAAAATACGATGTTTCAAGTGTTAAAAATTATATTTTAAAGCAACATAACCTCACTTTATTACATAAAATACTTGCCTCTTTCTTTTCTGCCGTTATCAAATCCGACAAGAGGGTCAAAAGTTGGTGGTTGTTCATAATGGGGCGTTATTTCAGGCCTGGTATATAAAGCCCAAGCATTCCCCATTTTTTGGATCTTTTATAAAAATATTACGTCAAAATTTACGACAAACTGACACTCAGAGTGGGGGGTAATATTTTGACACTAAAATTAAAAATATACAATCAATTAAATTAATTTCCCACTATATTAATATTGTTGTGTTTGTTTTATTTTATAATTATTTTTATTTTGAACTGTTTGACAAATTTCTAACCCTATAAATTTTGGCGTCAATTTGACCGTTTTGAACTTGTCAAGTTTGAAGTTTTAACCGATATTTTACCGGTTTTAATGTGTATAAAATGACAGATTTCACGTTAAGTTATCGGGAAGTGATTCCAGATCAAACATTACCGGAAAAATGGAAAGAATTTACTTTAAATACAGGTAAATTTATGAAAATTTGTTAACACATGATATTTTAAGGTTATTTTTTTAGGCGGTACTCAAAGTACTTTGCAAGATATTAAAGTACCAGAAAGAGCTAATGGATACTGTTATAGAGATTCTTCAAAACATCATACAAGAAATCGGTTTATTTACTGGTAAATATAAAATCTGTTCGTGGAGTTGTTTTCAACGGTTTGATGCTTTCGGTTGCATGCGTTGAGTTTGTAGGAGTGCGTTAAAATTAGTATGCTTGCAGCTGGTGGTAATAAATTGTTGAATATGGCTTTACGAACAGCCCTATAGTTTTTATATACATTAGAAACAAGCAGAATACTTCTTCTTTGCGCAGGATAAGTTCAGTTAAACTCTTTAAACATTTTATTTGTCATAAGCCGCATTCATTAGTTAAATCGGAGCTTGCCATAACTTAAAAAAAAAAAAAAATCCTATTTAGTTCTTCTTAAACGTTTGGAATAGAACTTTTGTAACTAAAAGGATTATTATTTTTCTAAGTTGTTATTTCTAATTATTCACACATTTCAGGGTTTCGCAGGTATATAATAAGTGAAGGCGGTATGCTGTGTGTGTAGGACAAATTTTACTTTGTAGTAATCACGGCAAAATACGATATTTTTAAAATAATTTATCGTCTGTTAATCATATAATAAGACTGGTTAATAAATTTACGCTCTTAAAAATTAAATACAACATTTGTCAAAATATAACTAGAATTTTGACAAAATAATTTCAACATAATAAAAATGCAAAAAAAAAAACAAAAAATAAAATTCACTCCGTACTCGAACTCGAAACCCTTCGTTTCCAGCGAATTTTAGCTTACGACACCAGTGCTCTAACCCATTACGCTATCGCACGCCTTGCATGTGGGTGTCTTACATTGGTATAACTTTTGTACTTTGTGAACCAAAAACCACAAAAAATGCGTTATTTTCCGAAAAGAATCTGATCAAAAATTCCTGTTGTACTATTTCGGTTCACACCAATATACATTACTTAGAATTTTTTTAGATTTTTAGTTTAAACCATCTGGGCTACAGGGTGTGGGACAAAATTTTTTTTGCACAATTTTGGCAAAAAAACGCATCAAAATAATTTATTTTGCAAAAATAAAAATTTGATCGTTAATCTACGTACTAAGGGCTTTCATTTGATACCCTACTCAAAACTTAAAAAAATATTTTTGTTTTCTATGAGCACATATTTGTTTATATTTTTAGGGGGGTATGTTTTTTAGATGTTTTAGTATTTTTCCTATGTGCGGGTCAAAGAGTTGTATAAGCATGCCAAATTTCAACTCTCTAGGTTTAGCCGTTTGGCTACAATTTTTACCGAACAGACAGACAGACGATAAAATGACGGTTTTTTGGTCATACCTACAAAACCCTAAAAATGGAGCCTTTTAAAAAAAATTACAAAAATTTTTCAAAATTTTTGTTTTATCAAAAAACATCTCAAATAAAAGTTATTAGTTATTGCATTGATAGCAACTTTTGTTAAATAAATAGTTTCGAAATATTTTTCTGTTATTCACAATAAACTTAAAATCGTCACGAGTAAACTCCCATTTTTAGTCAACCGATTTTTACCAAAAGTTGTCTTTATAAAATGCCAAATGGCATTTTATAAAGACAGTCAACTTAACCTAGATTTTGCAATGTAAGCATGATTTACAAAACTTAAACAAAAAACTTGATTTTATCGTTAAAATTTACTAGATTTCAAAATCTAGTTCCGCCTAAACGTTTTTGTTATGTTTCTTCGATCTAAGCGGAATGAGATTTTTAAAACTAGTAGTTGATAGAAACTAACATTTAAATGAGGCTTTTGATTTAGACAGACAGACAGACAGACGACAAAATGACGGTATAAGGGTTTTTTGGTCATACCTACAAAACCATAAAAATGAAAATTCAAGTTAGTTCCGCTTATAGGAATAGCATATAACTATATATTTTCTTTCCAGGCGAATTAGCAACGATATTTTGGAACTCGTTGAACAAAGCCTAGATGTAAATCTTTCTGGAAATCGAGTCCGTTTCAAATTCACCGATACACCAATATTAGATGGTATATCTATCCATGAATATTATGGAAGCGTTATAATATTAGTTCCAACAGTGTGCAGTGTCCATCGTTTAACATTTCCCCATCCAAATCGTATCCATAAACAAGATAATATTTTAGGAACTCATCCAGATTTAGCTGTTCCCTCAATATTTTCCGATATTTCATCATCAGATTTTAGTGAACCATCTACATTTTTTGTTTTCAATAGTTCAAATACAACTAATTCGGTTTTACCTCATGTTGCGGCTTCTTTTCTTGATGTAAGTCAAGAAGAAGCCATTTTTGCTTTTGCGTATCCATCTGGGGAGCAGTTATTAGTTAAACATTCATTTAGCGGTATTTGTACATGTATTGAATTGAAGCAAGAGACGAAGGTTTCGAGATTTTTGTCGGGTATTGCTGGAGCACTTAGGGGGAAATCGAGCGATGGTTGTGTGGTTGTTAGTATGGTTTTACATTCATTGGGTGTTGAAATATATGTAATAGCTCTTTGTCGGGATGGCAATTTAAGGATTTGGTCTTGTCAAAGAGGGCAACATATTGCTGTTAGCGATGTTTTGGCTGATACTGCTGATAGTGGAAAGAATCTTATACAAGGAGGTAAGTTAAATACAGTTGAAGGATCAGTCGATCATAGCGATTTAATACAGTGAATTTATTTTTTAATGCAACATGTACTATGTCATTACCATGGATACAGTTTTTGACAGCAATATAAATCGTGTTCATTTTCATTTGCAACATATTTACTAGCAAAATCAAAATATTTTATTGAAAATACAAATAAAAAAAAATAATAATAAATAAATAACTAATAAAAACTTATAATAAATGTTCAAAAGTTTCTCCGTTTACTTGCATACAAAATGTTAAGCGATCATAAAAATGATTCAAAACATTCAGTAATTGCTCTTGAGGTATATTGTTGGATGCTTGAACAATTTTGTCTTGCAGTTCAGCAACATCCCTAAGTTCTCCATTATATACTTTGGCCTTTAAATATCCCCAATAAAAAAAATCATTGGGTGCCAAATCCGGAGATCTCGCTGGCCAATTCATCCCTCCTCTTCCAATCCAGCTATTTGGGAAAGTTTTATGTAAATATTCTTTAACTATTCTAGAATAATGGACTTGTGCGCCATCATGTTGAAACCATACTTGTCCATTAATATTCAGGTTTCGCAACGCAGGTAATATTTGGTTTTGCAAAAGGGCTCTATATATTGCGGCATTAAGGTTACCGTAAATAAAAAAAGGCCCTATAATATTGGTTCCTATTATCCTTGCCCAAACATTTAATTTTTGCGGACTTTGAGTTCGGGAGGAATGAAACAAATGTAAATTCTCTCGACTCCAGTACCTAAAATTTTGTATGTGCACTTCACCATTTAGAGTGAACGTTGCTTCGTCAGTAAATAAAATTCTTTGAAGCAGTGTTGGGTTGGAATTAATTTTTTCAAACATTTCAAAACAAAAATCAATACGTACTGCCGCGTCCCTTTCTAACAATTCTTGATGATTTTGAAATTTGTATGATCGAAACTTTTCTTTTTTTAAGAAGTTAAAAACAGATCCAATACTGACACCAACGGTTTGTGCAATTGATCTTAAAGTATTTTGATTGTTTTCTTCCACTTGTAATAATATTTCCAACTGCTTCTCTTCTGTAAGCACGTAGGATGTTGTTCTTTTTTTTATTATGTTTTGACTTAAGACATCCTTCGCGATGAAATTTATTAACTAGTCTTGAAATTGTAGAGGGATTTGGTATTGGCCGATCTGGATAAGTTGCACTAAATACAGCAGAAACTTCTCTTAAACTCATTTGGGAGTTATACCAAGTTACAATCATTATTTTTTCTTCATCTGTATACATGTTGATTAATTTTTAAATCAGCAATGAGCAAAAGTATACACACTAATTGTCTATGCTGCAAATGAAAATGAACACGATTTATATTGCTGTCAAAAACTGTATCCATGGTAATGACATAGTACATGTTGCATTAAAAAATAGATTCACGGTATGTAAAAAATATACGAGATATAATCCTAGATATTTTAAGTTGTGTGCTAGCCACTAAAACTCAAATTTTATTCTTAACTAAACAAGGTGTGGGGATTCCAAAAATTCAAACCGCAGGTCTCTTACCGTTTTTGAGATATAATTTTTAAACTGCGAAATGCATAGTTAATTTTTAAATTTACAAATTTTTTGTTTGTAAGCCCATGAATAAAGTTTTGTGCTAGCTATTATTGTTGCAATTTTTTTACTAAATAACACAATCTATGAGGAATCCAAAAATTCATACCGCAGGTCTCTATCTCTTACCGTTTTTGAGATACGATTTTTTAGAAAATTAAAGTTAGGTATTTGCATATTTAAAAAATGATAAATTAATAATATTTTTAAAAAATAGGTTAAATAAAATAATATAAACATCTGTTTGTTAATGAACATTAATTGAAATCAAATTATTTCTTATTTTGTACATTTAAACCATTATTTGTCCACTTAGATCATGCAAAACGTGATTTTTTCCAAATTTAAATATCGATATTTCGTAATTTTGTGCTTTAAAATTTTAATAACATATTTTGAATTCATTGTTTGGGACCTTAAAAATAAGTAGGTCGTAAAATTAGCTTCCAAACTTGTTGCAAATTGGTTTGTAATGTTTTCTACAATAATTTCAAAACTGTATTACTGTGATAAATCATATTTTGAATGTTATCTTCTCAAATATTTTTAAAATCAACCCTGCCTACGAAATCCTGTAAACTATGAAAATGCACAGTTCATATATTTTTTTCTGATAGACAGGTTTCATCGCATAAATTTTTACGTAATTCCTGCTAATGAGATAAAAATAAAATTTCCTTATCAACTTATTTAAGAGGATTAATTATTTTTTAATCCCATAGTAATTCATTTGTAGTTAACAAAACATCGATATAACATTAAAATGTCTTTCTTTAAAATTCTAAGTTAGTTTTTGTACGTAATTTAACATTGAATATATTGGGTCTCGTGAAAGTGAAGTTATTTTTGGAAATTAGAGCAATAAAATCAAAAACTATATCTCAAAAATGGTAAGAAATAGAGACATAAGGTTTAAATATTTAAAAAATTTAGTTTTATGATGTTTTTTATGTAATATTTGGTCCGTAATGACCTAAAACTAATTGGTAAAATTTTGATTTTTTATTTTAAGATTTCAAAAATTAATATCTCAAAAATGGTAAGAAATAGAGACTTGAGGGTTGAATTTTTGGAATTCTCACACCTTGTTTTGTCTAGAAAAAATTAATGTTTGGTCCGTAATGACCTAAAACTATTGAAAATTTTGATTTTTTGGTATTGCACAAAATTCATATCTCAAAAAAGGTAAGAAATAGATACTTGAGGTTTGAATTTTTAGAATTCTCACACCTTGTTTTGTTTAGAAAAAAATAATGTTTGGTCCGTAATGACCTAAAACTATTAGGGAAAATTTGGATTTTTTTTTGGAATTTTAAAAAATTCATATCTCAAAAAATGTAAGAAATAGAGACTTGAGGTTTGAATTTTTGGAATTCTCACAACTTGTTTTGTTTTGAAAAAATTAATGTTTGGTCCGTAATGACCTAAAACTATTAGGGAAAATTTTGATTTTTTTTTTGGAATTTAAAAAAATTCATATCTCAAAAAAGGTAAGAAATACAGACTTGAGGTTTGAATTTTTGGAATTCTCACACCTTGTTTGTCTAGAAAAATATAATGTTTGGTCCGTAATGACCTAAAACTATTAATGAAAATTTAGATTTTTTTTTTTTTGGAATTTTAAAAAATACGTATCTCAAAAAAGGTAAGAAATAGAGACTTGAGGTTTGAATTTTTGGAACATAACAACTAGCACACAACTTTATTTTTGGCCCATCAAAGAAAATCTTTGCATGTTAACAAAAATTTTAAAATAACAAAAATTATATCTAAAAAACGGGAAGAGATAGAGGCCTGCGGTTTGAATTTTTGGAATCCTCATACCGTCTTTAGTATAGAATAAAATTGGGCACATAATAGCTATTACACAACTTTATTTATGGCCCATCAAACAAAATCTCGCATCTTATTTTCGAGTTTCTTGTATTGAGATTTATAAATTTTTAGTTCGTTTTTTTTAAATATGTGTCATTTTCAGCCCAAAATCATATGTTACGAAAATCTGTGGACAACGCAGATACAGAATTAACACTTGGTGTTTTTTTGAGCGTATTTTCTGAGTGTCAGTTCCATGTTTTGAGGCCTAGTGTCATAAATGGAGTGTTCAAAATTACTCGATTGTGCACTTTATATGCTGCTGAGGTAAGAACATAATATTTTGTGATTGCTATTTTTTGAGGTTCAAATATTAAATTTTATTAATTTAGTATAATTCTACAAGTCTATTACGTCCTAAATCTAGTCATGTGATTTATAAAACTCCGCATCGCCTCGTTTTGTAAATTTTATTAGATATTCATTTCCTTGTTGCATAAATAGCTATTGACGGGCTATTTTAAGCTGGCTGACAGTACTGTGTAGAGTGCGGAATTTAGTAAGAAATCACTATCTCGCGGTGGGGGGGGGGGGTCATAAAAAGTCACATAAATGCATTTATTCCTTCGTAGTTGGTTTGAAAAAACATAGATGTCACAACATTCGTTACGCATTAATTTTCATAGCTGTGAATGCTGTCATTAAACGTTAAAATTGTCTATTAATTTTATCCTTAAGGGGGGGGGGTATGGTCAGAGCAGCACATTTTATACCCATTTTCAAGATTTTTTTTTAGAAAACTGTGAATAGTAACTTGATTGGGATAATACCTACAGTAAAGAACAACCTTTGAAGAGTATCCAAAAAAAATTTTATTGAAAAATATCGAAAATTAAGCTCGTGACATGAATTTGAAATTTTCGTTCAGGACAAAGAGTTGATTTGCGGTGAGACACATAACTAATGACTGGATCATCTAAAACAAAAAAACCAAAAATATTTCGTTAGTTTATGAGTTTCTTAAGGTCACGCTGTCGAGATATTTTTTTTTTCTTGCTTATTTTTTTTTTTATGGAAGTTTTTACAACTGAAAACAGAAACTTCGAAAAAAAAAATCCGTTTTTTTCGTTTATTTGACTTCAAACTTATACCAAAAATTAAATAATCTAGATATTTGAAAAAAATCGACAGCATTACCTCAAGAAACTCATAAACTAACGAAATATTTTTGGTTTTTTTGTTTTAGATGATCCGGTCATTAGTTATGTGTCTCACCGCAAATCAACTCTTTGTCCTGAACGAAAATTTCAAATTCATGTCACGAGCTTAATTTTCGATATTTTTCAATAAAAATTTTTTTGGATACTCTTCATAAGTTGTTCTTTACTGTAGGTATTATCCCAATCAAGTTACTATTAACAGTTTACTAAAAAAAAATCTTTTAAATGGGTATAAAATGTGCTGCTCTGACCATACTCCCCCCTTAATGCATAGTCTATTGTCGACTAATTTTAGAGCTAGGAATACTTAAGTAGAACTAGATTTTAAATTCTAGTAATTTTTACCTATTAAGTGAGGCTATTTTGTTTAGCAAAAGTCAACTTCAAACCTTAAAGAGAACTTTTGACAATTTAGGAAAATGAAAATTCCAGTTATTGAGAAGTGACATTACCTATAGAGGCGCTGTTGTCGCTTACAAAATGGCGATTGGAATAGGTATTTGCAGCTAAGCACCCTACCATCTGGTGAGCGTTTCATGAACTTGTGTACATCAGATAACATTTCGTTTTGTGTATTGGTTTTGTATGAAGTTTGTTTTTAAAGTTTTATTATAATCATTGAAAAATGTATAATACATATTGTTGTGTGCCTATGTGCAATTCATTGCAAAGAAGAAACCCGGAAATATCGTTTCATTTGTTTCCACTAATATCAGACACCGTACGGTTCGAAACAAAATTGGGAAAGCAAGAGGTTAGGAATCGACGCGATGTTTAGATAAACAATTTAAAAATTGGAAAAAAAGTGAGCCCTTATATCAAAGTTTGCTCATTACATTTTAATGATAGTGACTACAAAAAATATTTTCAATTTTGTATTTATTATCGCATATCTTGAAAATTCCTGTTATTGTGTGTGGGTTTGTAATGCACAAGTTTGTAGGCATAATGCATAAATCTTTATGAACTCTCTGTTTTTTTCAGTGACTCCACACAATATTATATGCCCAGCATTGTAGATTTCTACCCCTTGGTAAACAACACGGGAATTATTATTTCCCCCAATATAGTTAAAATAATCGACAATGAAAAACCGCCATAACTTAAAACCAGATAACAAAATGTAGTATTTTAGATGTTTACAAGTAATGTCACTTCACAGAATCAGAAAATCCCAAACAATTATTTATTTTTTGTCGTTTTTTGATACACTTTTCGCTATTATTTACTAGTAAATGTCAAGTGGTATCTGATTTAGAATGGTATCAAAAAAATCCGCGTGGCGCTACGATCTTAAAATTTTTCCCCTATAGAGGCGCTGTTGTCGCTTACAAAATGGCGATTGGAATAGGATATTTTTGACATTTGCCAGTTGATATACGCAAGAATTCACATTGCAGTTAATTTTCTGTTGCGATTTTAAAGACATTTTATTAAAGTTTTCTTCACTGTAACACATACAAATAATGCAATTAAATGAGCCACATCCAACAAAATCCTATTTCGTTAAGTTCCAAAATATTACGCTAGGCGTCACTTCAGTTATTGTCAGTTCTCAATAGGCTAATAGTTCAACTAAATATTGAAAATTCCAGTTGGTTCCACTTAAACGTTTGGAATAGCCTATTAAACAATTAATTTTTTTTACAGCAAGATTTAATGGACTTCTCCTTGGATTCTTCCCGTTTATGGACAATCTGGAGAGACCCATCTGGAACCTGTTCTGTCCTATCTGCTTGTCTGAACTCGCAGACTCGTGGTGAATGGCTACCAGCTATTCTTTCACCACCGTTGGATCCAGAATTTATCTCGCCAGATCCAGATATTGATCCAAAGCAAGCTTATGTCAGTTATATCTTTCATCCTGGCCGTTTTCCGCTGAGTGTTATCAGTAAAGCGCTGAGTATTTATAGGAGGAGCGCTGCATTAAGCGATATTAATGTTGGAGCTAATGTACTGAAACAGAGAGTTTGTGTAGCGGTCGAAACGGAAATTCAAACGGAGGTTCAAGAATATGAAGTCAGTGATATGGAATATTTGGACATAACTACGAGGTATGGCAGTAACGAAATGCCTAAAAGAACGAAATTCCCATTTAGTTCCGCTTAAAGCAACGCTTTTCTATATTTTCAAAATTTCCATTTTTTTGTGTGTCTTTAAAATATATAAAAGCCGGTCGCTATGGCGTAGTGGTCAGCTCATTTGACTGCTAACCGTGGGGACTCGGGTTCGAATCCCGGTGATGGCATGGATGTTTGTATTTGTCATAAAATTAATAAAGTATCCAAAATAAAAATAACAGAGTAGCTGGCTAAAGGTCTATATATATTAGAGCCAAAATCAATAAATAAAAAAAATATATATATATAAAAATGTTTTATATTTTTAACAAATGTCATTCGTTTCCATGGTTTCACTGTTGGAAAAAAAATATCGGTTTATTTCGTTTCAGATAATGTTTATGGGAGTGAATATAAAATACATTTTATTTAAGGTTACAGTCTGTTCCGAACGGTTAAGCGGAACTAAATGGGAATTTAGTTCTTTTAGGTTGTCACGAGAAGGGACCTTGCTTGGGTTATTTCATTTTTCACGTTGGAATGTCAAAATTTAAAATTCCAACAATGAAACCATGGAAACGAATGACATATGTCAAAATTAAATATTTTTTTTTAGATATTTTAATGACAAAAAAATAAATAAATGGGAAATTTGTATTAAGAATGACACAAAAAATCAAAATATAAAGAAAATGACATTTTAAAATGATTAACCTTAACCAAAAAATGTTTATTGTAAGTATGATTTACAAAGCTTAAACAACACGGTCGAAAAGCACGATTTAAACGATGAAAGTAACTATAGTCTGTTCCAAACGGTTAAGCGGAACTAGATTTTGTAATTTAGTTACTTTCATCGTTTAAATCGTGCTTTTCGGCCGTTTTGTTTAAGCTTTGTAAATCATACTTACAATCAACATTTTTTGGTTAAGGTTAATATCATTTTAAAATGTCATTTTCTTTATATTTTGATTTTTTGTGTCATTCTTAATACAAATTTCCCATTTATTTATTTTTTTGTCATTAAAATATATAAAAAAATAATTTAATTTTGACATAGGTCATTCGTTTCCATGGTTTCATTGTTGGAATTTTAAATTTTGACATTCCAACGTAAAAAATGAAATAACCCAAGCAAGGTCCCTTGTCGTGACAACCTAAAAGAACGAAATTCCCATTTAGTTCCGCCTAAGCGTTTGAAACAGACTGTAGATTGCAAAATCTAGTTCCGCCTAACCGTTTGGAACAGACTGTATTTTTTAAACTGATTAGCAGAAAAAATATTAATTTTTTTAACTGATAAGTAAAAAAAAAACGCTTCTATTATTTTGGGGGGGGGGTGAACGCTCAGTACCCTCTCCCCCTGGCAGCGGCCTTGGTATGATTATTACAAAATAAGGAAAAAAATGTTCTTCTAAATTATTGTATAATAGTATATTCTGTAACAAGGTTGGAATGAGAAAATTCGATGCGAGTGGAACATTCCGAGCGTGAGGAACCACGAGCATCGAATTTTCTCTTCCAATCGAGCCACAGACCCTTCTTTCTCCACGACCACCAGAAGAAAAAAAAATTAACAAATAATTATTTTAACAAACATTTTATCTTAACAAATAATTATTTTAACAAACATTTTATCTTAACAAATAATTTATATTACATAACAAATTAGTCAATTAATTAAATTAATTTTCTTATTTATTATTTGTTTAATTTTAATTTAATTTGCCGCACATCGGCCACTATTTTAGGTTAGGAAGTTATGTTGCATTTATTTAATGTATACGTTGCATATATCTTAATGTAACCCTACAAAAACAAAAGACAACAAGCATAGAATAATTATTTCATAACAAGTGATGGAATGAAATACACGCAAAATGCATAAGAAGATAAGTGCTTTAGAATAACATTCCAACTCTTGTGTTAGAATATTAACTTTCTGTAGTCAAAATTGCTTTTAGAATTGGTAAATTCTATAGTGGTTGTTGAGAAAATAAATTTCTAATACAAATAAAACCATTTAAAAATTTATCACTCGGAACTGAACCGAAAACCGAAAAAAACCGTTATTTTTGCCGGAACGAAAACCGTAACCGAACCGATATTTATTTTTTTAATTGAACCGGAACAAAAACCGAAACGAAAAAAATAACGGTTCGAACCCTTGGTCTTTAAAATATATAAAAATGTATTATATTTTTAACTAATGTCATTTGTTTCCGTGACAACCTAAATGAACGAAATTCTCATTTAGTTAAAGCAAAGAAATTTTTTTTGTATATTTTCAAATTTCTCAATTATTTATTTATTTTTGTCTTTACAATATATAAAAATGTATTATATATGCAACCTAAAAGAAAGAAATTCTTATTTAGTTCCGCTTAAAGCAAACATTTTTTATCTATATTTTCAAATTTTCCGTTTTTTTTTTGTGTCTTTGAAATATATAAAAATGTATTATATTTTTGACTAATGTCATTCGTTTCCATGGTGTCACTGTTGGAATTTTTAATTTTCACATGCCAACGTGAAACTTGAAATAACCTAAGCAAGTTCCTGTGTCTTTAATATATATAAAAATGTATTATATATACAAACTAAAAGAACGAAATTGCCATTTAGTTCCGCATAAAGCAAAGAAATGACCTATAATCTCACAAATAGATTGCGCCTGACGGAGGAATAAAATTTTTTAGTTTCTCAGCATTTTGTTAAATTTTTCTTTAAAAAAAATCGCCTAATTTTTTTTTCCTTTCAGATGCTGGTCTAGATTTTATTCTTGCTGTGTACAATACTATGCAGCAAGTGCAAAACCATTAGGTCTTCTACTTTTGCCTTCAGTATCAGGAGTAGTATTGCTTAAAAAAAGCATGTATTCATTTTTGCGACCGCTAGATGTCTTGGAGCAAATGATGTTCTGTCCAGAAACAACAACTTCCGAACAATTTACAAATTGTAACCAAGCAGAATTTAGCTCTGAATCAGAAGTGGTTCCAGATCTGATACAGTTGATGTCCATTTTGGTAACTTTAGAACAACAGTTGACTGAAAGTTTTAAATTTAATATTGAAAAAGAAATGGCCCAACTAAAAAGTCCTGATAAAGTAATGTCGGATTTAGTTATTGAACTTATGGTTGGAGCTGAAAATCCTGTAAGTATTTTATATAGTTTAATTTTTATAACAAGAATATTACGTCACGAATAATTGCCTATTATGTTTACATAATGCATATGTATACTTAATACAAGGGTTACCTTTTATGTTTTTACAAACGACCACTAGATGGCAATATTGAAATGTGTCATCACTATACAGGGTGTTTGTTTGAAACGGGGCACCCCGAATAACTCCTTTATTTTAAGAGATATAAAAAATTCTTCAGAATAAAAGTTAAACTAGACAAAAAGGCCCATCTAAAGGTTACTATAAGAATTCTGAGGCACTTCCGGTTTCACCGGAAATGATGTCAACTTTTGATCTAGCATAGGGAATCGATAATTTTATATTTTTTTCCTAAAAGTACATTAAATTAGCTTTACAATGACATCAAAAAATCATATTTTTATGTTAACCATTTCAAAATGGCGACCATTTATTTACAAAATAATAATCAACAATAGTTTTACAAAGTTGAACGTAGCAAGCTTTGAAAACAACAAAAAAAGAAACAAAATATCTCTAAAATAAACTATTTGACTATTTAGAAAAAAAACCTACAGTCTGTTCCAAACGGTTAAGCGGAACTAGATTTTGCAATCTAGTTACTTTCATCGTTTAAATCGTGCCTTTCGGCCGTTTTGTTTAAGCTTTGTAAATCATACTTACAATAAACATTTTTTGGTTAAGGTTAATATCATTTTAAAATGTCATTTTCTTTATATTTTGATTTTTGTGTCATTCTTAATACAAATTTCCCATTTATTTATTTTTTTGTCATTAAAATATAAAAAAAAGTATTTAATTTTGACATATGTCATTCGTTTCCATGGTTTCATTGTTGGAATTTTAAATTTTGTCATCCCAACGTGAAAAATGAAATAACCCAAGCAAGGTCCCTTCTCGTGACAACCTAAAAGAACTAAATTCCCATTTAATTCCGCTTAACCGTTTGGAACAGACTGTATTACTTTTTCAATTATTTTACAAAAAAAAAAAAAATTACAAATGTTCGATCAAACCACCATTATTATCCACACATTTTCTCATTCTTAATAAAAACTCTTCCATCGCCCTTATAAGAGTACACTCTTGGATATCCCGGATTGCACTTCTAACCCTTTCTTCTAAATCTTCTATCGTCGTTGGTGTTGTACCAACTTACCAACTTACTACCAATTAATATAATTTTTTTTTTTTCAAACAAAAATAAGCAAAATAAACTATTAAACTCTTGTTATTTATAAAACATTTAATTGAAAAATTAAAATTTAAGTTATTTCATGTTATTTCATATAATAACTAGTTATAACAGTTTATTTTAGAGATATTTTGTTTCTTTTTTTATTGTTTTCAAAGCTTGCTATGTTCAACTTTGTAAAACTTATGTTGATAATTATTTTGTGAATAAATGGTCGCCATTTTGAAATGGTTAACATAAAAATATGACTTTTTGGTGTCATTATAAAGCTAATTTAATGTACTTTTAGGAAAAAAATATAAAATTATCGATTCCCTATGCTAGATCAAAAGTTGACATCATTTCCTGTGAAACCGGAAGTGCCTCAGAATTCTTATAGTAACCTGTAGATGGGCCTTTTTGTCTAGTTTAACTTTTGTTCTGAAGATTTTTTGTATCTTTACAAATAAAGGAGATTTTCGGGGTGCCCCGTTTCAAACAAATACCCTGTATATCCTAAAGGGGTTCTTCTAAAAATCTGAAAAAATTCAATAATGCATATTGATGGAAACCGGAATAGTTGAATTTTTGATTAAATCAATGTTTCGAAAAATATTGAATTTTTTGTAACGTTGAAAAAATAATAATTATTTTTTAAATGTATTGTTACCAGTGCTGGTTTACTGAAATTTCTTGATCAAAAATGGCCTAGTTTAGAATGTTCCTGTAGTTGCTAGGAGGTGTACCCACTAAAATAATGTCTTTCATTGTTCGGTGACGTCATGTTCTTATAAAAATTGAACTATAGCATATAATTTTATGTTTTATTATTTTTAAATATTTTTAGATATTGTCATCTCAATTTTTATGGAGTCTCTCTCAAAATTTATCAAATTGCAACGATCTTTATGCCGCCATGCATCTGTTATTGGAACTATTAAGAATGGACGCCCATAGAGATTCAGAAAAATTATACCCAGATTTATCGAAAGAAAATTTGTCACTGAACCACTTATTCAGTTCTGAACTAGGTGTTTCTGTTGTTTCGGAATGTTTACACCAACAAGCAGTTGTACGGTAAGATTATTTTAACCCTTTACCGCATAGTGTGCCATATATGGCACATTCCGATTTTTATTTTTTATTTTACTTTTAAAACTGAGTCAGAACGTTACTTCATGAATGTTCATATATGCCATATACACAGCAATGGATCCTGCAGTATCTCAAGTAATGGGCTGCAATACATTTGAGGATATCAAGCGGAATTTGCACAACGATAACTCGAATTTATTGAGAAACAATCATATCGAAAACATTTTATTTTTTTAACAATATTACGGAACTAATGATTTTTTTCTTTCAGGTTTTCAATTTGTCGCAACTTATTATTACTTCAAAATATTTTGCTGGAAAGAAGAGAACTTGATTGGGGTATCCTAGAAGCAATTCGTTCTGTCTGTATGCCTGAAACAGTAGTTTTCATGCAGGCATATTATATAATAATGTGGCTCTCTGAACAACCAGCCCAACCGACTACTCTTTCAGAGACCACAGGTCGAAGATTTGCACCTTTGAAACTAACTCCTGTATATGGGTGAGCTATATAGAGCACTGTTTCTCAACCAAAAACGCACCGCGGACCACTAAAATATATAATTTTCTAACGCGGACCACTGATAATAATTGTTGTTTCATTTTTTGCAAGAAAACAAATATATTTAATGTGCTATTAAATACATTTATTTTATTTGTAGAAAATCAGAAAGTTTGCAGAAAATATACAAAATATAAATTATTTACATAAAAAATGTGCATGAAAAATTAAAAAAAAACTGCAAGAACCACATATAAAAACTTTCGCGGACCATTAACATTTTTCTGGACCACCTGTTAAGAAACACTGATATAGACCATATTAGTAACTACGTCACAAAATGGGATACCGTGCTGCCGTCTCGCGGTTGTATTCCTCTTATTTGAATTTAGCATGTTGTTTTTTTGTTAAATTATATTTTGGAAGTATAAAGGATTCCACACACCAAAGCGGCCGCGGTGGCGGCCACGGTAGCGATACGGCAGCGGCCTAACGCAACCTATACAATACAATGAGACCACGCACATACAAGCGTTCAGCTATCTGAGAACGCCACTGACTGCAGCGTTCAGTCTAGCGATCACCAAACACTGGCGGCCAAACTCGACAAGTTGCGTTAGGCCGCGCGATATTCATTGTTTATATACCACAGAGTGAATATATTTAAGAAAATAACGTCGAAAATAGATAATTTAACAGAAAAAATCATAGATCAGTAAAGGATCATTTAATTTTGTATGACTTAGCACATCCTGATTACAAGAATATTAGGAAAACAAATAAAGTGTGGGACGAAATAGGAAAAGTTTTGGAAATTGATGGTAAAGTCTGTTCCAAACGATTAGGCGGAACTAGATTTTGCAATCTAGTTACTTTCATCGTTTAAATAATGCTTTTCAGCCGTTTTGTTTAAGCTTTGTAAATCATACTTGCAACAAATATTTTTTGGTTAAGGTTAATATCATTTTAAAATGTCATTTTCTTTATATTTTGATTTTTTGTGTTATTCTTTATACAAATATCCCATTTATTTATTTTTTGTCATTAAAATATGTAAGAAAATTAATTTAAGTTTCGTTTCCATGGTTTCATTGTTGGAATTTTAAATTTTGACATTGCAACGTGAAAAATGAAATAACCCAAGCAAGGTCCCTTTTCGTGACAACCTAAAAGAACGAAATTCCCATTTAGTTCCGCCTAACCGTTTGAAACAGACTGTAAGTAGATTATTATTTTTCCTCTACATACAATTAATTATTCTATTGTATTCTCGCAATCAATATTATCATACAACTATATACCGTGATTCACTAACTGATCGCTACCGCTACCGCCACTCCCACCGCGTTAGTGTGAGGAGACCTGATCGCTAGTCGTATCGCTACCGTGGCCGCCACCGCGGCCGCTTTCGTGTGTGGAATCCTTAAATTAAGTTTTCAAAGTAAGAGAATGCTTCACGTCAAAACACAAGTCAATATTTATTTATTAAAATTCTTATTTTATACATTATAATTTAATATTTTTGCAGAACAATATTATTTTGCAGGTTAATTTTGAAAATTTTACGTTAATAATCGTTATTATGGCAAGTAACATAGCAATAAGTGTGTATGCCATATCTAAATGGTTTGAAGGAACAATATGTTATTTTATCCATTATTGTTTTTCATTTTCATCTGTCAAAAAATTTTGCAACTAAGAATGTAGCTGTAATGGTTACAATTTGGAGCAAAACAATACACCATTATGCATTCTAAAACAAAATATTAATGATTACTAAAGCCGCATTCAGACCTCTTTAAATTAACGAGTTATAGACTATGCGTTGTGTCGTTCTGAGTTATGCTTTAATGCATTCTTTTAACGTTCCATGTACCGTTCACATCTGTTATAAATTAGTACGTTACGAATAGCCCTCCATCTGTGAATTTTGAATCCAACTATTTAGCTTCGTAAAATATTTTATATGTATTATCGTTCTTATAATTCTGTTGTCTTAGATTTTAACTACCTAATTACCTAAATTGATCATATTTACTGTCCGTCTTTGTAATTTTGAGCAAGATTTGTTAATGATGACATTATGTTAGGTTATGTAAAGGCATTCGACAACTACGGTGTCATTGATAGAATGCGATAGCCAATGTGTTTACATGTCTGTCTCATTAAAACATCTCACAAGTTTAGAAAATTATGTACAATCCACAACAAACAGCGTATTAAATTTGGAGGTCTGAACGGTTTCACGTCTTACCATATGACAAACTTTCTGGTGACAGTGAACAGTCTATAATCTACAGTGCATCTATTGATTTAAGAGCTCTGAATGCGGCTTAAGTGAGGATGACGATCTTCACCTTATTTTTTAAATGTTGTTTATATTTTTTTAGGCTAAAAACCAAATCAAATCGTCTAATGACTCTTTTGGAATTATTTTGTATGAGCCAAGGTGGTAATTTGGCACACACTCAATTACGTAAGATGTTTTTTGAAGAGGATACTTTACCATATTGGCATATTTCCATGCTTGGCTATGTTAGACAGCTCGGTAAATTAATTTGGGCCGTCAGTGGTGATCTAAATATGGGCGAATGGCTTTTATCTAGTGGACAACATTTATTGCTCCAACAATATGTTAGATTACTCAATAGATGGTGTGAGTGGAATAATTGTTCAAGTAAGTAGCATTGTTTATAAAAATAATAAATTTGAAATTATTGTATGCGGGATGGCCCAAATACAAGGTGTCTCAAAAGAAATTTTATATTTAGTGGATCGATTAAAAAAAAAGTAAGCCGTATATAGAAAAAATGTTTATTAATTATTAAAATACACATTTTGGGGATTTATTTCTTAAAAATAATATCGTCTAAATGTAGACCCTCGAGTTCTCGGCACTCATTTAATCGAACAGTAAAATTACTTATGACGTCTCGGCAGGTGGACTCAGGGATGGCTGCCATTTCGTGACGGATATTTTCTTTCAAATGCGCCAGTGAAGTCGGTTTATTGGCGTAAACTTTAGATTTAAGATAACCCCATACGAAAAATTCCATAGGGGTTAAATCTGGACTGCGTGGAGGACAATTTATGTCACCTCTCCGGGAGATCAATTTAAAACGAAATTTAGCCTCTGACTGGCATCTTGGGGCTTTAATTCTTGCACCAATTGAATTTTGTAGGGGTGCAGCTTTAGGTCTTTGTGCATAATGCGATGTAATGATGATCTATGCACATTTAAAGCACTTGCGCGCTTCCGAATTGAAAGGTTCGGGTCGTCACGAACAGACTGATTAACATTCTCCACGTTTTCTACCGTTCTTGATGACCTAGGTCTCCCGGATTTTGATTTATCCAGCGTTGTACCAGTCTCTTCAAACTTTTTAACCCAATGTCGAATGAGAGGAATGCTTGGCGCATCATTTAAGTGGCGAAAACCTCGAATACTGCAGCATTTTCTACGCGCTACTGTCGCCGAATCACCGTTTTTGTAAAACTCTCGCACGCATAACGCGCGGTCTGCTCCCGAGAAACGCTCCATAGCGATTGAATTCCCAAGAGCCAGGCTACCTATTGACATAACCCCTGCGCCCCTCGGATACGTCGCGTTCACGCAGTAAGCTAAATAAATATAAAATTTCTTTTGAGACACCTTGTACAATAAAAAATGGTAATTCTCTTTTATAATGTTTTACAATATTTTTTAGGAAACTTTTTATTGGCCGTTTCTTTATTAAATTTGGGAGAATTTTATAAGGCACAAGATTTATTTTTGAAAGCTTCAAAAGGAATATTTTCTGAAAGATTTTTGGCTGAAAGAGTTCCAGAAGGTGCTACTGATGCTGTGGCTTTAGTAAACTATCACTTGAAAGTCATCAACTTGTTTGAGTTGCATGGTGCAAGAGACTGTGCAATAAATGTTGCAAGAACTGCACTCAGTATTGCTGAAAGTGATGATCCACATATTGTAAGTTTTTATAAACACAAGATTTGTCTAAAGTGGGTTTTATGCGGTTCAATTTATTGATGTATGTGAATTGTTCAAAACAATAAATTGAACAATTTGTTGACGAAAAAATTGATCAATTTATTTTGAAAATAGTATAAATTCTATTTTTCATAAAATTTTAAGGAAAAATAGGTATATTTTTATCTGTTTAGTTATCAGAGAGTCGAACCGGAACCGAACCGAAAACCGAAACTAACCAGAATTTTTATCAGAATCGTAACCGGAACGTTAAATTGCTCAATTTAAATACCGAAACCGAAACCAGAACAAAATGTTAATAACGGTTAATTTCGCTTTAATTTTGTTTTCATTAAATTAATTAATTAATCGCTTTCTTGCTACTAAATTTTATATTGACTCATAAAAGAATGAATCTATCAGCAGCAAATTTGAAGAACATATTAATGTATTGATTAAACATGGATTTTTAGGGTTTTGTAGGTATGACCAAGAAACCCTTATACCGTCATTTTGTCGTCTGTCTGTCTGTCTGTTCGGTAAAAATTGTAGCCAAACAGCTGAACCGTTGCAACTCGTTGACCCGCACATAGGAAAAATACTAAAACATATATCCCCCTAAAAATATAAACAAATATATGCTCATCGAAAAAAAAAATATTTTTTACAATTGTGTGTAGGCATCAAATGAAAGCCTTTGGTACGTGGATTAACGATCAAAATTTTATTTTTGCAAAATAAATTATTTTGTCGCGATTTTTGCCAAAATTGTGCAAAAATTTTTTTTGTCCCACACCCTATAGCCCATATGGTTTAAACTAAAAATCTGAAAAAATTCTAATTAATGTACATTGGTGTGAACCGGAATAGTACAACAGGAATTTTTGATCAGATTATGTTTTCGGAAAATAACCCATTTTTTGTGTTTTTAACTAAAATATGTAAAATATTTAATCCGCTATTTAACACAGTAAACGTCCGTAGTCCAGTGGTAACGTTCTCGCTTCGTAAGTTGCAAACTACTGTTTGATTCCCGGTAATTTTATTTTTCCGTTTTTTTTTTTGCATTTTTATTTTGTTTAAATTATTTTGTCAAAATTCTAGTTATATTTTGGCAAATGTTGCATTTAATTTTTAAAAACGTAAATTTAATAACCAGTGGGAAGTATTGAAATTATAATTTAATTCTATGTTTGAATGTATACGAAGTCAGAGGAGCGGAGTTGTTGACTTAAACAACCAATGGAAGCCATAGGCGCAATTTTTAAAATATTAATTAACCTTGCTATATAAAAAAAAATACTGCAAATATTTAGAAACGCAAATAATGGTATTAGGCATTCGAATTAAAATTAATAAAAAAATATTTTAACATAAAATTTGTTTTGGCATCCCAAATAATCATCATTCACTTACTAAATACCTGCGAAACCCTGAAATGTGTGAAAATTCACACTTCACATAAATTTTTTCAATTGCAGGCCTGACTAGTACAAAAATTAGAACTCGCTTGAATTTTGAAACTTTCAATGCAATTATTTTTTAAAATGCCGCATTTTAAAAAATGAAATAAATTTATTTATATAATTTTTTTTTTATTATTTTGTGAATTATTAATGTATATAATTAAAATATTTAAATTAAATGAAATAAATGAGTTATAAATAGGGTCCGGCAAAAATATGCAATGGTACTTTTGCCATAGGCGTGCTATTTTAAATTTTATTTTAACAAAAAACAAAAGAAAACACTTGTACCGCAATGAATTCTTATCTTAATAACGACACCTCATTATTTTGGGATTATATCCGAGATAGGTAATTCCGGTCACTCCTTTGCCATTGGTCAGTTTTTGATAAGATATTAAATTTTTATACGCTACACTATTTGTCAGCAGGGCACATTACAAATATATATAATTACATTTTATTTCTACAGGTAACACATTTGCCGCTTTTTATCGAAAAACACCTAACTAAAGTACCGTTGCATATTTTTGCCGGACTCTAATAATTAAAATACTTAAATTAAATTAAATAAATGAGTTATAAAACACAATACATATTGGATTCAATCTATTATCTTTAATTTATTATTTGTTATCCGGATTGATTCGAATATTTTGAATTTTCTGTATTCGATATCCGGATTGATTCGAATATTTTGAATTTTCTGTATTCGATATCCGGATATTCATTGATGTCGGATAGTTGGAAACCCTAGTTTTCTGTATAATTTGTAAAATTCTTCTGGTTGCACCATTTTAAAATTTCTTTACAAGCCTTCTCTTTCAAAGTCTTCAGATTTATCTTTTACGACAGCTCTAATTATTTATTTATTATTTAGTATTTAAATTTATTATTTTATATATAAATTTAGATGAAATCCCTAGACAAATATTGTGTGTGTAATTATTTTCTTAGCTGAATAGATTACAATATATATGCATTTTTTTAGGCTACTTTACATTCAGTAATGTTCGTCCACCATTTGGCTCTTGGTCATTATGAAGAGGCCTACGTATCGCTAATAGCCAATCCTGATCCACTAAGAAAAGAAGACAATCTCAGAGATTTAGTCAAAACGTTGTTGGATAAAAAAATGTTAGACGCTCTTTTGTCTTTTCCATTTGTAAATATGGAAGAAATTTTTACCAATATTATTATAGCAAGAGCAAGAGCTTGCGATTTAGTCTATAATATGTTCTATGATTTTCTTTTTTCATATGAAGTCAAAAGAGGAAATATGAGAGTTGGTAAGTTAGCAAATATACTCAAACTCTAGAAAATTATAATTCACCCCGGTCGTAGAAGTGTTTGGCGGCAACCAAGCCATTACTTGCCGGTAAATCAAATATTTCCCCTGATTTATACTACAATATTTAAAATATTTTTTTAAAATAAAAATATAGCATTATAGAGTAATGCACATGAGTGTAATTTTATGTTTTTATGTTTTAGCTGCTACGGTTATGTACGAACAAGCTTATAGACTAGGTCAACATAACACTATTGAATCTCTAGAATTGCAAGTGAAGTGTTACCTTGTTTGTATAAATTGTCTGAATTTGGTCGAGGATAATTTAAAATGGGTCCTACGTCCCGTGGATGAGGGCGAAGGTGTTTTAGAATTCACTGTACCCCAACCAGCAGGAACTGTTAACAAAGTAAGTTTTTTTTTTTTAATAGGTATGTTCGATTTGCACCTTCGCGTTATACTGCTAAACGCTAGCAGTAAAACGCTGCAGTTACCAGTTTACTACTAAAAACTGGTAACATACAGCAAGTTTAATTTTCTGTTTGATTTGTTTATACGTAAAGAATAAGAAGTACGTCTGACGTAAATGTTAAATGTCAGACAGATGTCAGATAACTTTCCAGGTTAAGAATCTTTTTACGATTTGGTTCGGAGATTATCTTGTGTGTCGAATAGGGTGACCAGACGTACTCTTTTTAAGAGTATTATACTCTTTTTTGAGTAATATTTTCTATACTCTTACTTTTTATAAAAAAAAAACCTGAATATACTCTTTTATGATGGTCACTTGTTTTTATTACTTCTAGTTTAGAAGTGAGGACCTTTTTTTTGCTCATCACTTCTATTTTGGGAGTGAAGACCTTTTTTTGTTTTGCTCGTCACTAGTATTTTTGAGTGAGGACCTCTGTTTTTTGCTCATTATTTGAATTTTTGGAGTGTAACCTTTTTTTTTAGTATACTCTTTTTCTGTGAAAAAAATCTGGTCAGCCTAGTGTCGAAAGGGTGAAAAATATTAGATATATTTAATGGATCTTGAAATATTATCAAATCCAGAATCATCTGATTCAGATTTAGATTTTTCGAGTTCGGATGATGAAGTTATGAACTGTATTTGCGAGGTTTACAAAATGCCCCAGGATAGAAAAACTGAAAAATTTTGTAGAAACTATTGTCCCAGGATATTAAAAAAAAGAATTTGTAAGACATTAGCCATTAAAGAATATAGTATAAATATCAAAACAAATATGCTAGCCATATTCCTGTCAAAAAGTCAAAAACAAAGTACCAACCATTTATTCTTTATCTATGGTACCAACTCAAAAAGGTAAACAAACACAGCCGTAACAAATAATCCGCAAGAGAAGCAGCTGTAACTTTTTCGCAGTAGCGTCATAAACTGGCAGTAAATTACGACAAATCGAACAGATTTGCAGTTACTGCGAAACAAAACGAACAGATTCTTTTAACGAGGCAGTAAACAGTAACTGCAAATGTGCAAATCGAACACACCTAATATAGGGTTAGCGGGCATCTTTTTGTTTTTGTTAAATTAATTTTTTATTGTAGAAAAAAGAGATCCATAAAATTAAGTCTCAAGTTAAATGGATGAATTTTGAGGATATTAAAAGAGAATTCGAGTTGGCAAATGGTCGTTTAAGATTGGCTAGGATAAGTCCACAGTCTTTAGCTAACCAGTTTAACACCGCTGATGAATTAGTTACGCAACTAAGTAGCAAGGGAATTTTCAAGAGCGCTTTGAAACTTTGCAGAGTTTTCAAGCTGCCTTACGATGGAGTTGTGGCTTCCGTTACAAATATGTGTTTACGGTGAGTGTAAAAATAGCATAACGTACTGTAACTTAACATAGCATAGTCTAGCATAACATAACATAATTTAGCATAACATAACATCACAGCTAAAGTTGCACAATGCACAATCAACTCTAATCTCGCTGACTGCTTTAAATACTTATCAAATACACTTTAATTAAAAAATTGAAAAAAATCGCTGCAATATTTGTTGTAACAGTTGCTGCAATTTTTGTTGTAACAGTTGCTGCAATTTTTGTTTCGGTTTCTGCAATTTACATGCTCTGATACGTGCAATTGTTGTGCAATTTTATTCCAAACATTGCGTGCGCAATTTTGTTGTGCAATAAAAATTGCATGTTTTCTAAAATACATATTAGATACATTTAACTAATTTAGAAACAATTTTTACACAAAAATTGCGTGTATAATTTTTTTGTGCAATAAAATTGCATGAGATTACCAAGATGCACTTAACTTTTAAAAATTCGAAAAAATGATGCAATTTACATGATATAATTGCACCGACACGTGCATTAATTGCGCAATTTTCTTCAAGACATTGCGTACGCAATTTTTTTGTGCAATTAAAATTGAATGTTTTCCAAAATACATGAGATTCACTTAACTTAAAAAAAAAAATTAAAAAATGCTGCAATTAACATACTATAGTTGCACTGACATGTGTAATAATTGCGCAATTTTCACACAAAAATTGCGTGCGCAATTTTTTGTGCAATAAAAATTGCATCAGTTTTCCAAGATGCACTTAACTTTTAAAAAATACTGCTATTTACATTATATAATTGCACATATACGTGCAATAATTGCGCGATTTTCTTCCAAACATTGCATACGCAATTTTTTTGTGCAATAAAAATTGCATGTTTTCCTAAATACATATAAGATGCACCTAAATTTTTAAAAAATCTGAAAAATGCTGCAATTTACATGCTATAATTGCACCGACACGTGTAATAATTGCGCAATTTTCACACAAAAATTGCGTCTACAATTTTTTTATGCAATAAAAATTGCATGTGTTTTCCAAAATATATATGAGATGCACTTAACTTTAAAAAAAAAATCGAAAAAATTATATTGAAACGATCTGGAATTTTTATTGAAACGATTTACTATATTTTTTATTGGAACGATTGCTACAATTTACTTTCAACAACTGCAATTTTTTCGTGCAATAAAAATTGTACATGCAATTAAAATAGCGCATGCAATTATTTATGCACATAAAATTGTGCATGCAATTAAAATAGCGCATGCAATTATTTATGCACATAAAATTGTGCATGCAATTAAAATAGTGCATGCAATTATTTATGCACATAAAATTGTGCATGCAATTTTTTCATGCAATAAAAATTGCAAGAGCAATTTTTTCGTGCAATTAAAATTGCAAGAGCAATTTTTTCGTGCAATTAAAATTGCACGTGAAATTTTTTCGTTCAATTAAAATTGCACGTGAAATTTTTTCGTTCAATTAAAATTGCACATGCAATTTTTTCGTGCAATTTCGCGTATTTTCATTGTCATATTTAATGTTCGTAAATTTCGTTACGAATATTTTTAAATACTTTAAAAATTTCCATCGTTTTAAACTACAATTTATTATTATTTTTTTTTAGATTAACTAGAAATAATAATCCAAATGCCTGGAACTGGTTAGTCGAGAACGATTTAGCAGATATGCAAGTGGTGGATAGTAGCCCTGCAAATGTCTGTTGGAATCTACTAGAAGAAATTTTGGAAGATTACGAAGAACCAAAAATGACTCATCTTCATAAAATAGTTGTTCAAAAACTGTTAGCTAATAGAGCAACAGTACCATACTGGGTCCTAGCATATTATAAGGTACATATTTGAACATTATCATATTTTCAGTGCTATAATTTTTTATTTTTTAGATTAATAATCCTGCGGAACTCTTAAGGATTTATATTATACACGGATGTATCCAGGAAGCTACAAATCTGGCGAGTCAACATCTTTGGGCCGCTCTTGGAAAAGGAAGAGAACATTTTGGTTTTGAAAAAGCTTTAGTCGCTTGTGGGTCACAATATGCATTGCCCATTTTTTGGTTCAGCAAACTTCAAGCAATTCTTCAAACTTTATCAGAAACTAATCCTAAATATAAGCAAGTAAGTATACATTTTAATTATACTTGAATATTACCATGGCATAATAATAGGGGATACGCATAAAATTTATATTTCCTTAAAACTACATTTTTTTGATATGTTAATGTTAGTTATGTCATCTAACAAAACAAAAAAACACATTTTAATTAATATTACAGCCAAATTATTTAATTAAAATATTGTAAATTTGAAATAAGCCGACCACGGCGCGAAGGTTGCCGAGTAAATACGACTGAGAATGCTGGGGTTTGACGTCACAGATACAGACTAAACATAATCTTTACGTGTGTATATTGTATTGTTCGAGAGTTTTGTATTTGTTTTTAAACAATTTATCACGCATTTATTATTAAAATAATTTATAAAATATATGTACTCACATTAAAATGGTCTTCACAAACATAAAGTTTACTTTTTTCTGAAATATCGGTTTTATTTCGCCTCATAGCTTTTCTGTTGTTTTTCGTCATCAGGTAATGATATAAATTGTTTTTTTGGATTTCTAATTGAACTATTTGTGCACATTGGTACTAAACAATATTTTCGACTATGTTTCGAAGTACTGGGGCCTGGATCTTCCATATTTTATATATTTTAATATAAAATTTAATTCGGTAAACATGTATAAATTGTTTTTATAGAATTAAACTTTATTTTAATTAAAATCACTCTAACTTTACATAACCCAGACTGTACGCAGTACACTGGGTAGGCTGTACTTAGTTGGGGTATGACGTCACACGTCGTTTTCGCGCGCTACATACATTTATAATTTTTTTAAGCCTTCAAATTAAAAAAAAAAATGCAAAACTATTTTTTATGTTTATATGCAACAAAAGGAATATAATAAATAATTTAAAAAAATCATGCTTATCCCCTATTATGTACCAAGGGCGTAATCATCCAGTAACGCCAATGGTGCATACAAGATTTTATTTTTTACTTCACATAAAATAAAAATTAACAAATATTTACACCTATCTGGTAGCCTATGACAATAAACAGTTTATAGACAAGCAACAAATGATTTTGTCTAAACATTTAATAGACCATATTAGTGTGTCGTCACATACATGTGCTGCCATCTGAGAGCTGAGTCCTTTGGAAGTTTTTGACTGGTTTAAAATACATGTGACATTACTTTTGTTACATTAATTTTATGAATATCTTCAATTTTGGAGCAAAAAATATGTATTTTTGATAAATTTATACTAATATATACAGTCCAGACACTCTATATTATAGAATAATGATTTTATAAATATATAAATAAGGATTCGAAGATATACAGTGGCTGGCCAAATTATTAGGGACAGTGCAGATTTTCTGTAATTTTCAAATGAATTTAATGAGAAAATAAGTGGCTTTGGGTCTCGTATTTATTTTTATTCAATAGAGTGCTTTATTTAGAATATAAAACGACATAATTGCTTATTCATAACCATTTATTTTTGTATAAAAAGTGTTAATTTAACAAATTAAGTAAAATTTTAATATTTGGTAATGCCACCCTTTGCTGCGATTGCGGCTTCCAGGCGTTTGGGCATGCTTTCTATGCAGACTTTTACGTTGTGTCGGAGATTGGGGTTGTGATGCCACTCTCTGATAAGGGTTTCTATAAATTGCCGCTTGGTGGTGATGATTTCTTTGGCGATCTCCCGCTTTTTAAAATAATAATGATACCAGCAACAAGAATATAGAAGAAAAATGATTTAAAAACAATTTATTTTCTCACAAAATGCATTTAAACTTGAAAATTACAAGGGGGGTGTGCTGTCCCTAATAATTTGGCCACCCACTGTGTTTATATGTTACGTTTTTAAATAATATGAAAATCGGAATATCTTTAGTATTTATTTAATTAACACTAAGTAATCATTAATATTTTGTTTTAGAATGCATAATGGTGTATTGTTTTGCTCCAAAATGTAACCATTACAGCTACATTCTTCCAATTTTTTTCGTTTTTTGACAAATGAAAATGAAAATCAATAATGTATAAAATAAAAACAACATATTGTTCCTTCAAATCATTTAGATATGGCACACACACTTATTGCTATGTTACTTGCCATAATAACGATTATTAACGTAAATTTTTCAAAATTAACCTGCAAAATAATATTGTTCAAAAATAATGACATTAAATTATAATGTATAAAATGAGAATTTTAATAAATAAATATTGATTTGTAGTTTTGATGTGAAGCATTCTCTTACTTTGAAAACTTAATTTATATTTCCAAAATACAATTTAACGAAAAAACAACTAAATTCAAATAAAAGGAATACAACCGCGAGGCGGCAGCACTTAATCCCATTTTGTGACGTAGTTACTAATATGGTCTATTTTGTATGCAATTTATTTTCATTTATTTTCATTTATTTTTATTTTTCAGGAATATCAAGATTTTCAAAAGCTGCTGAAGAAATATATAGACTTATTTAAGCTTGTCACCGCTGATACTTTTCAAATGGTCAAAATGCGTGAGCAAGAAATATCTATTATGACTTAAAAAATTATATATTAAGTATAGGCTATTCCATACGTTTAGGCGGAACTAACTGGAATTTTTATTTTTGTAAGTTGTCATGAGCTCTTCTTTTATGGTTTGAAGTATAAGCTGTTCACTTTTGTAAGAACAAACTAAGAGGAAATTTTTTTTTCAATAGTTTGCACCTTTGAAACTGTATGTCATGTTGGTATTAAAAAATTATAAAAAATGTCACTTTCTTAATAATTATCAGAACCAATAAATCTAAAGTTTTACAGCGTAAGGAATATTTTTAATTGACATTTAAAGTCCATATTACAGTATTAAAGTAACCAAAATAACTAGATCTGGTTTGTCCTTACAAAATTGAACAGCTTATAGACTTTTGTTAAACAAAATTATCAAAAGCCTCAGTTAATCTGTAAAAATAACTAGAATTGAAAATCTAGTTCCGCCTAAACCGAAATAGTCTTTAGTTTTTAAGTGTTTCAATATTGTTTATTAATTAAATTGTACTTTTTTTTATAATAAAATGATGAATTTTATATACTTTTTTTACTAAGCAAAAAGTTTAAGCCCAAATTTGAACTGTGAATAATATTTTTTGATATACTAAAATTAATTTTGGACCAATATTTTGAGCTTCCTATGTCTAAAAAAATAAATGTGTCTTTAAAAAACATTTTTCACCATTCAATTTGGGTAGATTGTTATTCTAAAAAAACATTTAAACAGAAAAACTCATCTAAAGGGTAGCATACAAATAAAACTAAAACTGGTTATATTAAAATTAATAAAATACTCATCTAAAGGGTAGCATACGAATAAAACTCAAACCGGTTATATTAAAATTAATAAAATACTCATTTGAAGGCTAGCATACAAATAAATCTCAAACCGGTTATATTAAAATTAATAAAGTACTCATCTAATGGGTAGCACACAAATAAAACTTAAACCGGTTGTATTAAAATTAATAAAATACTCATCTAAAGGGTAGCATACAAATAAAACTAAAACTGGTTATATTAAAATTAATAAAATACTCATCTAAAGGGTAGCATACGAATAAAACTCAAACCGGTTATATTAAAATTAATAAAATACTCATTTGAAGGCTAGCATACAAATAAATCTCAAACCGGTTATATTAAAATTAATAAAGTACTCATCTAATGGGTAGCACACAAATAAAACTCAAACCGGTCATATTAAAATTAATAAAATACTCATCTAAAGGGTAGCATACAAATAAAACTAAAACTGGTTATATTAAAATTAATAAAATACTCATCTAAAGGGTAGCATACGAATAAAACTCAAACCGGTTATATTAAAATTAATAAAATACTCATTTTAAGGGTAGGATACAAATAAATCTCAAACCGGTTATATTAAAATTAATAAAATACTCATCTAATGGGTAGCATACAAATAAAACTCAAACCGGTTATATTAAAATTAATAAAATACTCATCTAATGGGTAGCATACAAATAAAACTTAAACCGGTTGTATTAAAATTAATAAAATACTCATCTAAAGGGTAGCATACAAATAAAACTCAAACCGGTTATATTAAAATTAATAAAATACTCATCTAATGGGTAGCATACAAATAAAACTTAAACCGGTTGTATTAAAATTAATAAAATACTCATCTAAAGGGTAGCATACAAATAAAACTCAAACCGGTTATATTAAAATTAATAAAATACTCATCTAATGGGTAGCATACAAATAAAACTCAAACCGGTTATACTAAAATTAATAAAATACTCATCTAAAGGGTAGCATACGAATAAAACTCAAACCGGTTATATTAAAATTAATAAAATACTCATCTAATGGGTAGCATACAAATAAAACTTAAACCGGTTGTATTAAAATTAATAAAATACTCATCTAAAGGGTAGCATATAAATAAAACTCAAACCGGTTATATTAAAATTAATAAAATACTCATCTAATGGGTAGCATACAAATAAAACTTAAACCGGTTGTATTAAAATTAATAAAATACTCATCTAAAGGGTAGCATACAAATAAAACTCAAACCGGTTATATTAAAATTAATAAAATACTCATCTAATGGGTAGCATACAAATAAAACTCAAACCGGTTATACTAAAATTAATAAAATACTCATCTAATGGGTAGCATACGAATAAAACTCAAACCGGTTATATTAAAATTAATAAAATACTCATTTGAAGGGTAGCATACAAATAAATCTCAAACCGGTTATATTAAAATTAATAAAATACTCATCTAATGGGTAGCACACAAATAAAACTTAAACCGGTTGTATTAAAATTAATAAAATACTCATCTAAAGGGTAGCATACAAATAAAACTAAAACTGGTTATATTAAAATTAATAAAATGCTCATCTAAAGGGTAGCATACGAATAAAACTCAAACCGGTTATATTAAAATTAATAAAATACTCATTTTAAGGGTAGCATACAAATAAATCTCAAACCGGTTATATTAAAATTAATAAAATACTCATCTAATGGGTAGCATACAAATAAAACTCAAACCGGTCATATTAAAATTAATAAAATACTCATCTAATGGGTAGCATACAAATAAAACTCAAGCAACATAGAAAGAAAACGCGTCGGGAAAGAGCACAACTCGACAGGTAAGCTATTTGTCACAATTATATATATTTCTGAGATAAATAGTTCGGCTTTTATTCACTAGATGGCGCCCAATTTGAAAATCAGCGCCATCTATTGAAGAAAAGCCGAACTAATATTGAACATCAGCGCCATCTGTTGAGGAAAAGCTAAACTAATTTTTAATTTTAAACGTTAGCGCCATCTATTGGTGAAAAGCTGAACTAAATTTTAATTTTGAAAATTAGCGCCATCTATTGGTGAAAAGCTGAACTAAATTTTAATTTTGAAAATTAGCGCCATCTATTTGTAAAAAGCTGAACTAAATTTTAATTTTGAAAATTAGCGCCATCTATTGGTGAAAAGCTGAACTAAATTTTAATTTTGAAAATTAGCGCCATCTATTGGTGAAAAGCTGAACTAAATTTTAAGTTTGAAAATTAGCGCCATCTATTGGTGAAAAGCTGAACTAAATTTTAATTTTGAAAATTAGCGCCATTTATTGGTGAATAGCTGAACTAAATTTTAATTTTGAAAATTAGCGCCATCTATTGGTGAAAAGCTGAACTAAATTTTAATTTTGAAAATTAGCGCCATCTATTGGTGAAAAGCTGAACTAAATTTTAATTTTGAAAATTAGCGCCATCTATTGGTGAAAAGCTGAACTAAATTTTAATTTTGAAAATTAGCGCCATCTATTGGTAAAAAGCTGAACTAAATTTTAATTTTGAAAATTAGCGCCATCTATTGACAAAAAGATGAACTAAATTTTATTTTTGAAAAGCAGCGCCATCTATTGACAAAAAGGTGAACTAATTTTGAAATTGGAAAATCAGCGCCATCTATTGACGAAAAGCTGAACTATATTTTAATACTTTAAAATTTAGTGTAGCAATTTTCAAACTTTCAAATTAGTTGAGCTTTTTGTCAATAGACGGCGCTAATTTTTAAAATTAAAATTTAGTTCAGCTTTTCATCAATAGATGGCGCTAAATTTCAAAATTAAAATTTAGTTCAGCTTTTCACCAATAGATGGCGCTAATTTTCAAAATTAAAATTTAGTTCAGCTTTTCACCAATAGATGGCGCTAATTTTCAAAATTAAAATTTAGTTCAGCTTTTCACCAATAGATGGCGTTAATTTTCAAAATAGACCCCGAACTCAAAACTTGTAAGTTTATCAGGTAGAAAATAATAAAAATAGTATGTTTTTTAAAAAATTTATTTTCGAATTTTTAAAATACAGAATAAGTTCAAAATAAAAAATATTATCAGGAATGAATAGAGAACATAAAATACTCAAAATTATAATAAATAAATTTAAAAAAAAACATTTAGAAACGGATTTAAAATAATCAATAGTGAGTTTTTTGGCTAGGATCAACACTATAAGGAATCCCTACGATTATTGTAATAAAAAAAAAATAATAATAAAAACATTTTCAAAATTAATGTTTATTTGCCCTAGCCTTAATTTTCCGTTTCTAAATGTTATTATGAAATGCATCTACTTAAATCTAAATATTGAGCCCTTCTTCAAAACTGAATAATTGCAAAAATTAAACTATAGTTGCTATAGTAACATTTATTAAGTAAACTCAAGTACTTAAGATGAGTTCGTTTTTTCCGCACAGTATCCACAATATTATTTAACCGATAAACTAACGTAAATTTCAAAAAGTTAAAAAAAACAATTATTTAATCAGTTTTGAAAATTGGCTCAACAATTTTATAATGTTACTTATAAATAATTGACTTCCTATTGTCAAATTTTTTTCTAAAAATGCCCTAAAAGTGTCATATTTGGCTTTCATAATACCTATCTAATTAACTAAGGCCCTAGATTTAAATATTGCGTCAATACTAAACCACTTAAGTGTTAAAAATGTCGTTAAAGCCCTCCTTAAAACTGTTTAAAAAATTTTAAAAATTTCTCAAATCAGGTCAAATTAATAAAATACCGGCAAATGAACCTGTCACTTGCCGATAAAATGAAGACAGGAGGCTCTAACAGTTAACTCACAAAATGAGTTCCCAATTTGTTCTACCTTGAGCCAAATTTGCCCAAATTTGTTCCAAAAACTCTTTCGTAGTGTAAAATTTGTTCCAAAAATTATTTCCTAGTGCAAAATTTGAACCAAAAACCCTTTCCTAAAGCACAATTTGCTCAAAAACACTTTCCTAGAGTTAAATTAGCCTCAAAAACCCTTTTCTAGAGCAAAATTTGCAACTAAATTCATTTTCTAAAGCAAAATTTACCCCAATAATACTTTCCTAAAGCAAAATTTACACTAGAACAATTTCCTAGAGCAAAATTTACCCCTAAAACCTTTTGCGAGAGTAATATTTACCTCAAAAACCTTTTCAGAGAATAAAATTTACCCCATACCCCTTTTTTAAAGCAAAATTTACCCCAAAAATAATTTCCTAAAGCAAAATTTACCCCAAAAATAAATTCCTAAAGCAAAATTTACCCCAAAAATACTTTTTTAAAGCAAAATTTGCACTAAAACAATTTCCTAGAGCAAAATTTACCCCTAAAACCTTTTGCGAGAGCAATATTTACCTCAAAAACCTTTTCAGAGAAAAAAATTTTCCCCATACTCCTGTTCTAAAGCAAAATTTACCACAAAAATAATTTTCTAAAGCAAAATTTACCCCAAAAATAATTTCCTAAAGCAAAATTTACCCCAAAAATCCTTTCGTAAAGCAAAATTTACCCCAAATACTCTTTTAGATCAAAATCTGTATTAAAAAAAAAAAATCCTAGAACAAAATTTACCCCAAGAACCTTTTGCGAAAGCAGTATTTCTTTCAAAAACCTTTTTCTAGAACAAATTTTGCCTCAAAACAATTTTTTAGAACAAAATTTGTCCCAAAAAATCCTATCCTAGAGCAGAATTTGCTACAAAAACCCTTTCCAATAACAAAATTTGTCTCAAAAAGTCTTTTAGATCAAAATTTTCACTAAAAGCAATTTCCTAGAACAAAATTTTAACTAAAAACAATTTTCTAGATCAAAATTTACCCCAAAAACCTTTTCCTAGAACAAATTTGGTCAAAAGACTCTTTTATAGAACAAAATTTTACTCAAAAACTTTTTCTAGAACAAAATTTGCTTCAAAAACCTTTTCCTAGAACAAAATTTGTACTAAAAACAATTTTCTAGAACAAAATTTACCCCAAAAACCTTTTCCTAGAACAAAATTTGACTCAAAAACTTTTCCTAGAACAAAATTTGTACTAAAAACAATTTTCTAGAACAAAATTTACCCCAAAAACCTTTTCCTAGAACAAAATTTGACTCAAAAACTTTTCCTTGAACAAAATTTGCCTCAAAAACTTTTTCCTAGAACAAAATTTGTACTAAAAACAATTTTCTAGAACAAAATTTACCCCAAAAACCTTTTCCTAGAACAAAATTTGTACTAAAAACAATTTTCTAGAACAAAATTTACCCCAAAAACCTTTTCCTAGAACAAAATTTGCCCAAAAGACTTTTTGCTAGAACAAAATTTGCCCAAAAGACTCTTTCTTAGAACAAAATTTGACTCAAAAACTTTTCTTTGAACAAAATTTGCCTCAAAAACTTTTTTCCTAGAACAAAATTTGCACTAAAAACAATTTTGTAGAACAAAATTTACCCCAAAAACCTTTTCCTAGAACAAAATTTGCCCAAAAGACTTTTTCCTAGAACAAAATTTGCCCAAAAGACTTTTTCCTAGAACAAAATTTGCCCAAAAGACTCTTTCCTAGAACAAAATTTGACTCAAAAACTTTTCTTTGTACAAAATTTGCCTCAAAAACTTTTTTCCTAGAACAAAATTTGCACTAAAAACAATTTTCTAGAACAAAATTTACCCCAAAAACCTTTTCCTAGAACAAAATTTGCCCAAAAGACTTTTTCCTAGAACAAAATTTGCCCAAAAGACTTTTTCCTAGAACAAAATTTGCCCAAAAGACTCTTTCCTAGAACAAAATTTGACTCAAAAACTTTTCTTTGAACAAAATTTGCCTCAAAAACTTTTTTCCTAGAACAAAATTTGCCCCAAAAACCTTTTTCTAGAACAAAATTTGCCCAAAAGACTTTTTCCTAGAACAAAATTTGCCCAAAAGACTTTTTCCTAGAACAAAATTTGCCCAAAAGACTCTTTCCTAGAACAAAATTTGACTCAAAAACTTTTCTTTGAACAAAATTTGTACTAAAAACAATTTTCTAGAACAAAATTTACCCCAAAAACCTTTTCCTAGAACAAAATTTGACTCAAAAACTTTTCCTAGAACAAAATTTGACTCAAAAACTTTTCTTTGAACAAAATTTGCCTCAAAAACTTTTTTCCTAGAACAAAATTTGCCCCAAAAACCTTTTTCTAGAACAAAATTTGCCCAAAAGACTTTTTCCTAGAACAAAATTTGCCCAAAAGACTTTTTCCTAGAACAAAATTTGCCCAAAAGACTCTTTCCTAGAACAAAATTTGACTCAAAAACTTTTCTTTGAACAAAATTTGTACTAAAAACAATTTTCTAGAACAAAATTTACCCCAAAAACCTTTTCCTAGAACAAAATTTGACTCAAAAACTTTTCCTAGAACAAAATTTGTACTAAAAACAATTTTCTAGAACAAAATTTACCCCAAAAACCTTTTCCTAGAACAAAATTTGACTCAAAAACTTTTCCTTGAACAAAATTTGCCTCAAAAACTTTTTCCTAGAACAAAATTTGTACTAAAAACCATTTTCTAGAACAAAATTTACCCCAAAAACCTTTTCCTAGAACAAAATTTGTACTAAAAACAATTTTCTAGAACAAAATTTACCCCAAAAACCTTTTCCTAGAACAAAATTTGCCCAAAAGACTTTTTCCTAGAACAAAATTTGCCCAAAAGACTCTTTCTTAGAACAAAATTTGACTCAAAAACTTTTCTTTGAACAAAATTTGCCTCAAAAACTTTTTTCCTAGAACAAAATTTGCACTAAAAACAATTTTCTAGAACAAAATTTACCCCAAAAACCTTTTCCTAGAACAAAATTTGCCCAAAAGACTTTTTCCTAGAACAAAATTTGCCCAAAAGACTTTTTCCTAGAACAAAATTTGCCCAAAAGACTCTTTCCTAGAACAAAATTTGACTCAAAAACTTTTCTTTGAACAAAATTTGCCTCAAAAACTTTTTTCCTAGAACAAAATTTGCACTAAAAACAATTTTCTAGAACAAAATTTACCCCAAAAACCTTTTCCTAGAACAAAATTTGCTCAAAAGACTTTTTCCTAGAACAAAATTTGCCCAAAAGACTCTTTCCTAGAACAAAATTTGACTCAAAAACTTTTCCTTGAACAAAATTTGCCTCAAAAACTTTTTCCTAGAACAAAATTTGCACTAAAAACAATTTTCTAGAACAAAATTTAGCCCAAAAACCTTTTTCTAGAACAAGATTTGCCCAAAAAATTCTTTCCTAGAACAAAATTTGCACAAAAACAATTTTCTAGAACAAAATTTACCCCAAAAACCTTTTCCTAGAACAAGATTTGCCCAAAAAACTCTTTCCTAGAACAAAATTTGCCTCAAACCTTTTCCTATGAACAAAATTTGCCCCAAAAAATCCTTTCTAGAGCAAAATTTGCCACAAAAAATTCTTTCTAGAGCAAAATTTGCTACAAAAACTCTTTCCAAGAGTAAAATTTTACCCCATTTGTCCAATTACTCCAAATCCTTAAAATTATCTTCAGGATCTAAAGCATTTTGTCGACTGATTCCGCTAGAATTTGAAACAGTTCTAGCAGCACTAGCCTCGCTGTTTAGGCTACCAACGCTCGCTAGACTACTATCACTAAATTTACTTGGTGCTTCTAAATAATAACTCAAAGAAAGTTCACTACTTGCATTGGAGAGCTCTTTATTAGTCTCTAATACACTTTCATGAACTGTTTGTGTACCGAAATTTTGGACTACATTACATACTGAACTAACATTTACTGTATTATTTAATGGACTTGGAGAAATTGGACTATATTCGGTTGATTCACTTTTCTTTTCAGGTGAACTAAATTTATCTGTTGGTGTAAATGCTGAGTTATGACCTACGGAAACACTAGGGGTACTTATGTCTGATACAAGTGGGGTCGACTCATCATCGGAGTCCAAATTTGGGTCTTCTGGACCTGATGTCAAAAGTTTCTCTTTTAGGCGAGATAATTTTTCGGCACTAGTAGCTGGAGTAGTCTGAAAAATTAATGATAAATTTAAAAAGTGCTAGATTTAGAGTTGACTATTATTTTAACATGTTTTTATCCTCTACAATATTTTCAACATTAAAAAAATTGATGTGAAGTGTGAATTTTCACACATTTCAGGGTTTCACAGGTATTTAGTAACTGAATAATGATTATTTGGGATGCCAAAACAAATTTTATGTCAAAATATTTTTTCATGAACTTTAATTCGAATGCCTAATACCATTATTTAGATTTCTAATATGTGCAGTATTTTTTTTATATAGTAAGGATCATTAAGACTTTGAAAATTGCGCCTATGGCTTCCATTGGTTGCTTAAATCATAAGCCCCGCCCTCTGATTTCGTATACATTCAAACATAGAATTAAATGTATGTAATAGAAAACTTCCCACTGGTTATTAAATTTACGTTTTTAAAAATTAAATGCAATATTTACCAAAAATAGAACTAGAATTTTGACAAAATAATTTAAACAAAATAAAAATACAAAAAAAAAAAATTAAAATTGATAGGATTCGAACTCTAGTTTGCAAATTACAAATAAACGACGAAACGCACAACGCTACAAGCGCTTACTAATCTACTGTGTTACATAGCGAATTAAATATTTAACATATTTTAGCTAAAAACACAAAAAATGCGTTATTTTCCGAAAACATAATCTGATCAAAAATTCCTGTTGTACTATTCCGGTTCATACCAATGTACATTACTTAGAATTTTTTCAGATTTTTAGTTTAAACCATCTGGGCTACAGGATGTGGGACAAAAATTTTTTTGCTCAATTTTGACAAAAATCGCTTCCAAATAAATTATTTTGCAAAAATAAAATTTTTATCGTTAGTCCACGTACTAAGGGCTTTCATTTGATACCCTACTCATAATTTAAAAAAAAAAAAATATTTTTCGAGCACATATTTGTTTATATTTTTAGGGGGATATGTTTTTAGATGTTTTGGTATTTTTCGTATGTGCGGGTCAAAGAGTTGTATAAGCATGCCAAATTTCAACTCTCTAGGATTAGCCGTTTGGCTACAATTTTTACCGAACAGACAGACAGACGACAAAATGACGATATAAGGGTTTTTTGGACATACCTACAAAACCCTAAAAAGTTAACCATCAATTTATTGATGTATAAAGTAACCCAGATGGTTTAAACTAAAAATCTGAAAAAAATCTAAGTAATGTACATTGGTGTGGACCGGAATAGTACAACAAGAATTTTTGATCAGATTATGTTTTCGGAAAATAACGCATTTTTTGTGTTTTTTGGTTAAAGATGTAAATATTTAATATGTTATGTAACACAGTAAACCAATACGCTTTCATGGTGTAATGGTTAGCATTTTCGTTTTCTAAATTGAAAACTAGGGTTCGCTACCGGTCTGGAAACAATTAGACACTCAAATTAAAATTAACAAAAAAAATGATTTTAACATAAAATTTGTTTTGGCATCCCAAATAATCATCATTCACTTACTAAATACCTGCGAAACCCTGAAATGTGTGAAAATTCACACTTCACATCAATTTTTAAATTTATTAATTAATAAATTGAACCGTATAAAAAAAAATAACATAAAATTTGTTTTGGCATCCCAAATAATCATACTGACAAAAAAATATAGAGTAGGTGGCCAAATTATTAGGGACAGTACACCCCCCCTGTAATTTTCAAGTTCAAATGCATTTTGTGAGAAAATAAATTGTTTTAAAATCATTTTTCTTCTATATTCTTGTTGCTGGTATCATTATTATTTTAAAAAGCGGGAGATCGCCAAAGAAATCATCACCACCAAGCGGCAATTTATAGAAACCCTTATCAGAGAGTGGCATCACAACCCCAATCTCCGACACAACGCAAAAGTCTGCATAGAAAGCATGCCCAAACGCCTGGAAGCCGCAATCGCAGCAAAGGGTGGCATTACAAAATATTAACATTTTACTTAATTTGTTAAATTAACACTTTTTATACAAAAATAAATGATTATGAATAAGCAATTATGTCGTTTTATATTCTAAATAAAGCACTCTAATGAATAAAAATAAATACGAGACCCAAAGCCACTTATTTCCTCATTAAATTCATTTGAAAATTACAAAAAATCTGCACTGTCCCTAATAATTTGGCCACCCACTGTATGTATATACTTACATTTTCACCGAATTTCGTCCTGATACAATTTAAAACCGAATTATTCTTCCTATCCTCAACTGATTTTGAACGAATATAACTTTTACTAGCATCATCTTTAGTAACTAACAAACTTTGAGGTCTTGCCCTTTGTTTTTGGTTATTTTTGGATACATTTTTGGTGCTCTGAGCCCTTTGAATCACCTCTTGACTTCTCACATTAGTATGGTCTAAACTCAAACTCTTTGTATTTCTTTCTTGTTTGACAGTATTATTTGGTTTTTGTATTGAATTGTGTTTCTTATTTTGACCGTACATTGAACTTTGAACATTCTCTGTTACCCTACTCATCTCTTTATGAGGTTGTGGGTCGCTATTTTTACGGTCTAAACTTTTGAGGTCCACCATTATATAATTTTCTAATGATTTCTTTTGATCTGAAAAAATAAATTATATATTAATTAAAATATGTTAAGAGTTTTTTTTTAAACAGCCCTTTTTTCTGAGGGCAAAAGATATTTTTTGTTGTAGATAGGGAACGAAACGAAAACGATATTACCGATTTTTTTTTTTAAAGAACGATAACGAAATCTAACATTTATAGGCTATTTAAGCGGAACCAAATGAAATTTTAATTTTCTCAAGTTGTCATGAGCTAATTTTTTAATGTTTGAAGTTGGCTTTTGCTATTTTCCTAATATTTCAAATATTTTCCTAATATTACAAATATTTCCTTAGCAAATATTTCAAATATTTCTCTAGTATTTAAAATATTTTTCTAGTACTTCAAATATTTTCCTAATATTTCAAATATTTCCTTAGCAAATATTTCAAATATTTCTCTAATATTTAAAATATTTCCGTATAATTTCAAATATTTCCCTATATTTCAAATATTCCCAAGTATTTGAAACATTTTTCTAGTACTTCAAATATTTTCCTAATATTTCAAATATTTCCTTAGCAAATATTTCAAATATTTCCTTAGCAAATATTTCAAATATTTCTCTAATATTTAAAATATTTCCTTATAATTTCAAATATTTCCCTATATTTCAAATATTCCCAAGTATTTGAAACATTTTTCTAGTACTTCAAATATTTTCTTAATATTTCAAATATTTCCTTAGCAAATATTTCAAATATTTCCTTAGCAAATATTTCAAATATTTCTCTAATATTTAAAATATTTCCGTATAATTTCAAATTTTCCCTATATTTCAAATATTCCCAAGTATTTGAAACATTTTTCTAGTACTTCAAATATTTTCCTAGTATTTCAAATATTTCTCTAGTATTTAAAATATTTCCCTATAATTTAAAATATTTCCCTATATTTAAAATATTCACAAGTATTTGAAACATTTTTCTAGTACTTCAAATATTTTCATAGTATTTCAAATATTTTCCTAGTATTTCTAATATTTCTCTAGTATTTAAAATATTTCCCTATATTTCAAATATTCCCAAGTATTTGAAACATTTTTTTAGTACTTCAAATATTTTCCTAGTACTTCAAATATTTTCCTAGTACTTCAAATATTTTCCTAGTATTTCAAATATTTCTCTAGTATTTAAAATATATCCCTATAATTACAAATATTTCCTTATATTTCAAATATTTCCAAGTATTTGAAAATTTTTTCTAGTACTTCAAATATTTTCCTAATATTTCAAATATTTTCCTAGTATTTCAAATATTTCCTTAGTAAATATTTCAAATAATTCCTTAGTAAATATTTCAAATATTTCTAATATTTTCTATTATTTCAAATATTCCCCTAGTATATATTTCAAATATTTACTTGTATTTAAAATATTTCCTAATATTTCAGAGAATTCCCTAGTACATATTTCAAGTGTTTCCTAATATTTCCCTAGTATTTCCGATGTTTCCCTACTATTTCAAATTTTACCCTATTATTTCAAATATGTCCCTAGTACATATTTAAAGTATTTCCTAATATTTCCAATACTTCCGTAGTATTTCAAATATTTCCCTATTATTTCAAATATTTACCTAGTACATATTCTAAATATTTCTAAGTATTTCAAATTCTTTTTAAAAATATTAAAACTTAAAGAATTGATAGTGTATTTTTCGTTTTCGTTCTAAATTAAAAAAAACGGTATTTTTATCGTTCTCAGTCCCCTATTTTTTCGTTTAAAAATTGTAAAAAGGGTAAATACGTCACTATCCAAAGGGTAAATTGACTAAAATGATAACCCTTTTGTTTTTTTACAAGGGTCAAAATGACGGACATTATTGAACCAACGAGACACAAAAAAGGCACAATTTTTACCTTAAAATATAGGCTGTATTTCTGAAATTCAAATTTAAATAAATTTTATATTAATTATCTATAATTATAAATTATTTAAAATTATTAGCGATAGATGGCTACCAATATATTATCTGTCTCATTTTGTAATACGGAACTAACAGGAAAAGTTCATTTTTTATGTTGTATATTGACAATACATTTATAATATTATCATAGTATTGGTTCACACGGATACGCCAAAGTCTGTTTACACCACAACAGTCACCAAAGTAACCAGATCTAGTTTCGTATTACAATTAGAGACAGATTATACCAAAAAGTACTATATATGTCTTTTAGTAGATAATATCGAAAGTGACGTCAGCAATACTAGCGCCAGTAGCTTGCTAGTTTGTCAAACTAATCTTAAAAATATCGCGTTTTTACTTATTCATTGCCGGAGTATTGAGAACTGACAATAACTGTAGCGACGCCTAGCGGAATATTTTGGAACTAACGGAATAGGATTTTGTTGGATATGGCTCATTTAATAGACCATATTAGTGTGTCGTCACATACATGTGCTGCCATCTGAGAGCTGAGTCCTTTTGAAGTTTAAAATACATGGGACATTACTTTTTTTACCTTAATTTTATAAATATTTTCAATTTTGGAGCAAAAAATATGTATTTTTGATAAATATATACTAATATATACAGTCCAGACACTTTATATTATAGAATAATGATTTTATAAATATATAAATAAGGATTCGAAGATATATTTATAGGTTACGTTTTTAAATAATATGAAAATCGGAATATCTTTAGTATTTATTTAATTAACACTAAGTAATCATTAATGTTTTGTTTTAGAATGCATATTGGTGTATTGTTTTGCTCCGAATTGTAACAATTACATTTACATTATTAATTGCAAATTTTTTCGTTTTTTGACAGATGAAAATGAAAAACAATAATGGAAAATTAAAAACAACATATTATTCCTTTAAACCATTTAGATATGGCACACACACTTATTGCTATGTTACTTGCCATAATAACGATTATTAACTTAAATTTTTCAAAATTAACTTGCAAAATAATATTGTTCTGCAAAAATAATGACATATTAAATTATAATGTATTAAATAAGAATTATAATAAATAAATATTGATTTGTAGTTTTGATGTGAAGCACTCTCTTACTTTGAAAACTTAATTTATATTTCCAAAATACAATTTAACAAAAAAACAACATGCTAAATTCAAATAAAAGGAATCCAACCGCGAGACGGCAGCACTGAATCCCATTTTGTGACGTAGTTACTAATATGGTCTATTGCATTGTTTGTATGTGTTAAAGTGAAGAAAACTTTAATAAAATGTCTTTAAAATCGCAACAGAAAATTAACTGCAATGTGAATTCTTGTGTATCAAAAGGCAAATGTCAAAAAAATCCTATTCCAATCGCCATTTTGCAAAGGACAACAGCACCTCTATAAGTAATGTTTATTCTCAATTTTTCAACGACGTATGGGGTGCGAAATTAAAATATGTTAAACTGAATTTGTTTTTCCTATTTCTTGATTTCATTTTTTTAATTGTTAAAACTATTTTGTTATTTATTTTAAAAGCTGTTTTTTTCTGGTCCTCCTAATATATCGATACAAAGGAAATTATATAAAATTTTGGTAGTTGGTAGCCATTTATTTGGAACTAAAAGTGTTTTTTGTAATTTACCTGGTTGTGAAATAAATACGGATGCTTCATTTTTTCTTTTTGAAAGTGGTGTGGAGCATACTGAGCTATTTTCGCTGTGAGAGCCTTCTCCACGACTACAAACGCTTACAGGTTGCCAATGGAGTTTATTAAATGGATTCGCTTGGAGGAGGACAAAATCGGTTTCGCCTCCAACGCTACTAGTTCTACTTCGGCTTACGGGTTCTAAAAAATAAAATAAAAATCTATAGACATCTTAATATACTTAACACAAAAAAAAAGTTTCTTTTATGTTTTAATAGATAGTACTTAATTCATATAGTCGGATTGCTGATAGGTGACTGTTACATGTATGTATCAAATAGTGCATTCATATAATAATCTAGTTACCATTTTTCAGCGATTTTAAAAATCTTTTTTGTTATTTGACTTAGCTGTCAGTGTCTGGTCAATAATATTAATTAATAGATCTTGCGGCCAATTATTAAATTTACAAACTTTAATTTTAAATCTGCTGGAATATTTTAATTCCGAAAAAGAGAACAATGGGCCACTTATTTCTCTATCTTGTGTCCGTCAAAGAGTAGCAGCTGCCTTAAAGATTTCGGAATCAACAATTCGTAGAATTATAAAATGTAATAAATCTGAACTTCTCACTAACAAAATCACGAGAAAACGAAGGAAATTAAAATCTGAACCAGTTTATTTTATTGATACATTGGCACAAACGTATGGTCATGAAGTACTAAGATTACCTCATTATCACTGCCAGTTTAACCCCATTGAACTAATTTGGGGTATAACAAAAAATTATTATGATAGACATATTGGTCAAAACGGATATAGTGATAACGAAGTTTTGAAAATGTGGCAAGTAGCCTGTGATCAAATTAGTTGTGAAACTTGGGAAAAATCTGTTAAAAAAATCGAAAATTTAATAAATGAATGGTGGGAAAGGGAAAGGATTGTTGATGATATTAATCCAATAATAATAAATATAAGAAATGACAGCGATAGTTCAGATGACGACGATATCATGCATTACAGTGACTAATTTTTTAAAAATAAAAAAAAAAAACATTTAAATACAACTTGTAGCAATATATTATATAAATATATTTTTACTTAATATTTTATTACTTTGTACTTAGGGGAAACATAAAAATTTAATTTAATTAAACAACAAATTATAATCCAAAATTTACGTATGAGTATAAGTTTTTCCTTATTTATAATTATTACCTTAAAATTAATAATTTTGTTTGTTTGAGTACTGCTGTGAATTTATTTTCGTGCTCAAATTAGTAAAGATATCTACGAATAATGGCGTTTCTTTCTAATGCTTTGTTTTTTATTAAAATAATTTGGAAGGTTAGTAGTCAACTTGCGTCACTATACGTTACAATGGGTATGCAAATAATTATAATGATACAGACAGAGAAAGCATATAGTATTGTATATCGATACTTGTAGCAACGAACAGTCACCTATCAGCAATCCGACTATAGTGTTAATGCTAACGCGTAAGAATATTTGTTCTACACAAATCCCTATAACCATCCATAGCTACAATTTAGTGCATAAGCTTAAGAAAATGTTTAAAGAGACAAGCTATATTTCGTTAACTTTTATAAAGACAAACCAGATCTAGTTATTTTTGTTACTTTAATAGTGTATTACTGACTTTAATAATATTTAAAAAAATCAGCTGTTACCACCACAGGACCGACCGCCATCACAAAGTACTTGTTTAATTTATGCTCCTTTAACAAAAAATGTCTCAAAAGTTGTTAGTTATTGCTTCTATAGCAACTTTTGTTAAATAATTTTTTTTTCAAATATTTCTCTGTTATCAAATATTCGCAAAAATCTTAAAACCGACACGAGTAAACTCCCATTTCTAGTAAAAATTGATGTGAAGTGTGAATTTTCACACATTTCAGGGTTTCGCAGGTATTTAGTAAGTGAATGATGATTATTTGGGATGCCAAAACAAATTTTATTTTTTTTATTAATTTTAATTCGAATTCTTAATACCATTATTTAGGTCTCTAAATATGTACAGTATTTTTTACCGACCGCCAACATATATAAGGGAGGTATTGTGATCATACCGATTTTGACATTTCGAGATTTCGATGGATTCCACGAATTGAGGTCCCTACATAATGTTTTGACTATTTTTAGCATGATGTCTGTCGGTCTGTCTGTCCGTCCGTCTGTCTGTCTGTCTGTCCGTCCGTCTGTCTGTCTGTTCGTCCGTCTGTCTGTCCGTCTGTCTGTCCGTCCGTCTGTCTGTCCGTCCGTCCGTCTGTCTGTCCGTCTGTCTGTCCGTCCGTCTGTCTGTCTGTGTACACGTGCAGAGCAAATTCGGCTAAAAAGATTTTTATGAAACTGCATATTTAAGCTTTTGACATCAATGGCACGAGTTGATCAACTTTTGGTAAAAATCGGTTAACTAGAAATGGCAGTATACTCGTGTCGATTTTAAGATTTTTGCGAATATTTAGCAACAGAAAAATATTTCGAAAAAAATTATTTAACAAAAGTTGCTATAAATGCAATAACTATGGTCTATTTCAAAGTAGAAAAATGTGTGTAAGAAGATAGGAGCTGTTTGTCCTTGCTTCGGATTGGTTTAGATCGTCATCCCTATTACACTGTTCAAATATTGTTTTTAGTCCAAGTTGACAGATGTTCAGTGTCGTACATTGGAAATTATATTATTTATATTATTTAATTTTTTTCATATATTTTGTTATTATTTACATATTTAGACTTTTATTTATATTCTTGGCGTAGATTTTATGGAGAAAATTCTCCATGTAATTTGTTTTTACGCAGTTATATATTTTTTAGGTTATCTGACATATAAATATTTTTTGACACTTGACAATTAACAGATCAAGATAGAGGACTAATGTGAGGCCAAAAGACAGTCCAGCTGATTGTGCCCAAAGAAGAAGTTATTGATATAATTTTTAGACCTTCATATATACATATATTTTTAATTTTTATTTACAATAATTTAAATAAGAAACTTTAGCTCTGAAGATATATTGTTTGTTTTATTGCTTTATTTAAACTCTTTTAGCCAAATCTCTCTTTTTATATATAGCACATAATTTAAAAAATTAATATTTTTTTTAACTTTTTCAAATTCCCCATTAAACTGAATTTATGTCGTATAAATAACGTAAGTGTATTATCTGCCTTGTTTATTTCAATATCTTGTTAATCTTTTTTAAATTAAAAAAAAAATCACTTGCTAACCCAGATACCACGCCCATGCCCTAGTTGTAACTTATTTTAAATTTCCCTCTATACTGTATTTATCCAGTGTAAATCGTACTCAGTTCGCAGCGCTATCTACTTTTTTTTAATTTGAAATAGACCATAGTGTATAAGCCGTTCACTTTTGTAAGAACAAACTAATAGGAAATTTTGTTTCCAATAGTTTGCACCTTTGAAGCTGTATGTCATGTTGGTATTAAAAAATGTCACTTTTTTAAAATGTCGATCCATTTGACATATGTCATAATGAAAAATGATATGTTAATTATAATGATCATAACCTTATCAACCTAAAGTTGGTTTTACAGTGTAAGGAATATTTTTAATTGACATTTAAAGTCAGTAACACACCATAAAAGTAACCAAAATAACCAGATCTAGTGTGTTCTTACAAAAGTGAACAGCTTATACTTTAGTACTTTAAAGTTGACTATAATTTTAACATGTTTTTATCCTCTACAATATTTTCAACATTAAAAAAGATAAACTAATAATTATTTTCCTCGAGAATTCCCGAGAAAATTTTTCATTTCTCGAGAAATAAAAAATGTCGGGAAATCAGCAACGCGTACCGATTGATAAAAAATGAAAAACTTCCGTACCGGTAGTTAAATATTTTAAATATTAACAAACTGCTCTATTAGCAGAATTTACTTACTTGATGACCTTAAAATATAACTTTAAAACTAATATCTCAAAAAAACTTACCCAAAAGTCAAAATTTCTTAATCTAGATGCACATTTGAATCCACTTTTACTGACACAAAACAAAAAATAAAAAATAAATAAAAAAAAACATTTTTTTTTGTTAAAAAATCTTTATTTCATAATTATTGCCAATTTTTCAAAAAATGATTTGGTGAAAGTGTTTTTGGTAAAAGTGAATTCAAAATGTGTGTATTGTGAATGGAATGTGATGAATTAAAACTAGGTTAATTCGGGTACAAACTGGGTAATATGGAAAATGTCGGTCAATATGGGTAATAATGGCCCTCAAGTTATTTTGAGGGAAACAATATTGAATTGTAATTCTATTCGAATAATTAATTTACATACCTAGTATAAAGCCGCAATCAGAGCTCTTAAATCAATAGCTTATGCACTGTATCTTATGGACTGTTCACTGTCACCAGCAAGTTTGTCATATGATAAGACGTAAAACCGTTCAGACCTCCAACTACGCTGTTTGTTGTGGATTGTGCATAATTTTCTAAACTTATAACTAGTGAGATGTTTTAATGAGACAGGCATATAAACACATTGGCTATCGCATTCTATCAGTGACACCGTAGTTATCGAATGCCTTTACATAACCTAACATAATGTCATCATTAACAAATCTTGCTCAAAATTACAAAGACGGACAGTAAATATGATCAATTTAGGTAATTAGGTAGTTAAAATCTAAGACAACAGAATTATAAGAACGATAATACATATAAAATATTTTACGAAGCTAAATAGTTGGTTTCAAAATTCACAGATGGAGGGCTATTATACGTACTAATTTTAAGACCGGGAGCTCATGACAGTTTTTGGTCTCCGATTTCATACAGCATGCCTTTTGGAGGAGAGAATATTTACCCTGTGACAACAAAAAAGGGATGGTACTAAACCCCTGCACGCTTTCCGGTCATAGGGAAAATTGCATTTCCACTTAAACACAAAATTTTTGTGCTTTTCTCTGATTTAATATTGCTTGCCCTTTTGTCAAAAGAAAGTTATAACAAATTTAAAGTCTTTTAAATATATGCATGCGATTCGGAGGGTCCCAAAGGGCTCAAACGGTCATGTGATCTTGTAATAAAAAAATATGATTTTCTGCGTTTTCATACAGCATGCCTATAATTAAAAGACTTTAAATTTGTTATAACTTTCTTTGACAAAAGGGCAAGCAATATTAAATCAGGGAAAAACACAAAAATTTTGTGCAAGTGGAAATGCAATTTTCCATATGACCGGAAAGCGTGCAGGGGTTTAGTACCATCTCTTTTTTGTTGTCACAGGGTAAATATTCTCTCCTCCAAAAGGCATGCTGTATGAAATCGGAGACCAAAAACTGTCATGAGCTCCCGGTCTATTTATAACAGATGTGAACGGTACATGGAACGTTAAAAGAATGCATTAAAGCATAACTCAGAGCGACACAACGCACAGTCTATAACTTATTAATTTAAAGAGGTCTGAATGCGGCTTTAGAAAACAGTCGATAGTCGATAACGCATAGTGTATTAAATTTAGAGCTGTGAACGGTTACTTGAGTTACCATATGACAAACTAGTGACAATCAACAGTGCACAAGTCATAGCCTATAGTCGACTAATTTAAGAGCTCTGAACGCAGCTTCAATTTTGAGCAAGATTGAAGATATTGCGGAACTAGTAAATAATTTGTTTTACTAAATTGGACACATTGCTTCCCATATTAACCAGTTTGTCAACGAATTTGAGCATCAGAATATCTAAAAAGGGTCTAAACCCATATTTAGAACTAGATTTAATAGTATGTACCGTAAATACCAGATTTTAACAAATTTATCAAGATTGATATTTTTTCTTTTTGTACTGATAACAATTATTTTAATAAATGGTCTTACGCCACTGTACAACCGGAAATTATTGTCCGCCATTTTGAAAGACCATCCTGGTCTTTCCAAATAGCATGAATACTTCTTCATTTAGACTTTATATTCAATAGTTTATACATAGTTACATATATACATGTAATGTGCAGAACACCATAAAATATTGAGTTATTAGGTGTGTTCGATTTGCACATTTGCAGTTACTGTTTACTGCCGCGTTAAAAAAATCTGTTCGTTTTGTTTGGCAGTAACTGCAAATCTGTTCGATTTGTCGTAATTTACTGCCAGTTTATGACGCTACTGCGGAAAAGTTACAGCTGCTTCTCTTGCGGATTATTTGTTACGGCTGTGTTTGTTTACCTTTTTGAGTTGGTACCATAGATAAAGAATAAATGGTTGGTACTTTGTTTTTGACAGGAATATGGCTAGCATATTTGTTTTGATATTTATACTATATTCTTTGATGGCTAATGTCTTACAAATTCTTTTTATTAATATCCTGGGACAATAGTTTCTACAAAATTTTTCAGTTTTTCTATCCTGGGGCATTTTGTAAACCTCGCAAATACAGTTCATAACTTCATCATCCGAACTCGAAAAATCTAAATCTGAATCAGATGATTCTGGATTTGATAATATTTCAAGATCCATTAAATATATCTAATATTTTTCACCCTTTCGACACTAGGCTGACCAGATTTTTTTCACAGAAAACGAGTATACTAAAAAAAAAGGTTACACTCCAAAAATTCAAATAATGAGCAAAAAACAGAGGTCCTCATTCAAAAATACTAGTGACGAGCAAAAAAAAAGGTCTTCACTCCCAAAATAGAAGTGATGAGCTAAAAAAAAAGGTCCTCACTTCTAAACTAGAAGTAATAAAAACAAGTGACCATCAAAAAAGAGTATATTCAGGTTTTTTTTATAAAAAGTAAGAGTATAAAAAATATTACTCAAAAAAGAGTATAATACTCTTAAAATGAGTACGTCTGGTCACCCTATTCGACACACAAGATAATCTCCGAACCAAATCGTAAAAAGATTCTTAACCTGGAAAGTTATCTGACATCTGTCTGACATTTAACATTTACGTCAGACGTACTTCTTATTCTTTACGTATAAACAAATCGAACAGAAAATTAAACTCGCTGTATGTTACCAGTTTTTAGTAGTAAACTGCTAACTGCAGCGTTTTACTGCTAGCGTTCAGCAGTATAACGCGAAGGTGCAAATCGAACATACCTAGTGCTTTTAAAAAAACTATCATTCGAACAAAGCGTTAAATAATCTACCAACAAAAATCATTACTAACCACCATTTGTTTAATTTCTCATATTTACGGTACATATTATTAATTTCTTAGTTTCGTGCGTAGTTTTTGAAATCTAGTGACTTTTAAAGATGAATGGGACTTTGAAACCGATTGTTTTAACCCATTTAAGCCCACAATTTTTAAAGGTTTGGTACTCTTTACTACCCGTAATTATTTAGCTTTTGATAATTTTTTTAGCAAAAGTCAACATCAAACATTAAAAAATTAGCTAGTGACAACTAAAGAAAATTAAAATTTCATTTAGTTCCACTTAAAATAAATTAAATGCGAAAAAAGCAGAACTAGATTTTAAAATCTAGCAATTTTTATCGATTGAATAAAGCTTTTGTTTTAGCAACCACATTTTCTTAGCAAAACTCAACATCAAACATTAAAAAATTAGCTAGTGACTACTAAAGAAAATTAAAATTTCATTTAGTTCCACAAAAATAAATAAAATTAAAAAAAAAAGCGGAATTAGATTTTAAAATCCAGTAATTTTTACCAATTTAATGAAGCTCTTGATCATTTTCTTTAGCAAAATCCACTTCAAACATTACAAAATTAGCTTGTTACAACTTAAGAAAATTAAATTTCCACTTAGTTCCGCTTAAAATAAGTAAAATATAAAAAAAAAATTATCAGAAGTATGAAGAAATAAAAAATCTTGACTGTAACATGAAAAAAATACTATCTAGTCCCGCACGAAACTAAGAAATGGATTAATACAAGTTAATACTAAGTATCAATATTATAAATTTTCTATTAAAATTTCTAGAAGATTTATTAATTTATTGTTTAATTAATTTTTAAAATTTCTATTATTTGTACTATTTAAATTGTTTTTTAAAATATTTATTATTAAAGTTTTAAATACATATTTAATTATTTTTATAATATCAATGTTTAATTAATAATTAAAAACTAAGTAACGAATTTTTTGTCCTATAATATATCACTGGACAATTAAAAAATATATATATGGCACAAAAGTACACAAAAATCTCAAAAAAAATGAGTTACATTAATAAAAATAAAACAAATATCAACACTCAAAAATTTGAGTTATTTTTAAGTACTAAAAATTTTGAAATAAGTCTTTAATATTTATTTTTAAATTGTATTTTTTTCTATATGCGTCATGGCATTTGTATTTTAAAAAATTTGTTCTTAAAAATGTTTTCTTAAAATGGAATGTATAGAAGACTGCAGTAGGGTTATTAGGGCAAGAATGGGGCAAAATTGGGAGGGGGGCAAATAAAAATGGGAGTAATACTAAAAAAAAAGGGAAAATCTGTAAAAAAATTTGTTGGTAAAATTGAATTGCAATAAATGTTTAAATTGGGATGAATTTAACGGTAGGTGTACCCCCCCCCCCCCACAGATTTCAGTTTCTTATACAAAATTAACAATCTGAAATAAAATTAGAAACAATCTATTCATTAAAATTTGCAGTGAATAAAAATTTATCTAATCAGATTTTTTAATAGACATAATTTTTTCAGCCGCTAAAAAAATTCATATCTCAAAAACAGTAAGAGATAGAGACCTGCGGTTTGAATTTTTGGATTTTACATACTTTGTTTAGTCTAGTTTAGGCTAAAATGGCTAGCACACAACTTTTTTTATTAGACATCAAAAAAACCCTTGAAATTTTTTAATTGAGGCTAGATTTGATAATTGAAAAAAAAAATCATATCTCAAAAACGGTAAGAGATTGAGACCTGCGGTTTAAATTTTTGGATTCTACATACTTTGGTTAGTATAGAGAAAAATTGAAACTAAAATGGCTAGCACACAACTTTTTTTATAAGATATCAAAAGAACCCTTGAATTTTTTTAATGTGGCTAGATTTGATAATTGAAAAAAAAAATCATATCTCAAAAACGGTAAGAGATTGAGACCTGCGGTTTAAATTTTTGGATTCTACATACTTTGTTTAGTTTAGAGAAAAAATTACGCTAAAATGGCTAGCACACAACTTTTTTTTATGAGACATTAAACAAAAACTTCAAATTTTTTAATGTGGCTAGATTTGTTAATTGAAAATTAAAATCATATTTAAAAAATGGTAAGAGATAGAGACCTGCGGTTAGAATTTTTTGATTCTACATACTTTTTTAGTCTAAAAAAAAAAATACGCTAAAATGGTTAGCACACAACTTTTTTTATAAGACATTAACCAGACCTTTGAAAATTTTTGATGTGGATAGATTTGATAATTTAAAAAAATCATATTTAAAAAATGGTAAGAGATAGAGACCTGCGGTTTGAATTTTTGGATTCTACATACTTTGTTTAGTCTAGAAAAAAATTGACAATAAAATTTCTGGTTCAAGGGGGCAACAGAACTATCTCCAATAAATTGAATTGTGTAAAACCAACTTTAGAAATTTTATTTCAGGTTGTTTTTGTATAAGAAGCTTATGAGAACTATATTGAGAATAAACATTACCTATAGAGGCGCTGTTGTCGCTTACAAAATGGCGATTGGAATAGGATTTTTTTGACATTTGCCATTTGATACACAACAATTCACATTGCAGTTAATTTTTGCGATTTTAAAGACATTTTATTAAAGTTTTCTTCACTTTAACACATACAAACAATGCAATTAAATGAGCCACATCCAACAAAATCCTATTCCGTTCAGTTCCAAAATATTCCGCTAGGCGTCACTTCAGTTATTGTCAGTTCTCAAGAACTGACACGCTCGGATTCGCAGTCTGGTGGTCAAATATTGTACTACGCGACTGTAGTACTGTTTGAAATTATTACATATGTTCTGGTGTTGATTTTTTGTTAGAATGTTGATAGATACATTTTCAGAAAATAAAAATGTACTGTGCTTAAATTAACCTGTTCCCTGTTAGCATATTGACAGCTGAATACTAGACAATTCAGCCATTTTGCCATGAATTACAGCGCCGCCAACGGTAATGTCACTTCTCAATAGTTGTGCCTTCCGTTAAGACTTAAAACAGGAGGTCTTGATGGCAAACAGTGTCAACTTAGGGGAACATAGGGATGAAATATCCAAAACCAGGATATTTTCAGTTAAACGGGATAAAATTCGGGATACATATCAATACTGTTCATCTCTCCAAAATATTTCCATATTTTTCTCTAATTCACCCATCGTTTTTACTATTTCGTCTCTGTCTTGGTTGATTTTCCATATCTTGGGTCTCATTTTCATTTGACCCAATTTCCTCACCTTGTAACTGGTCTGGCGATGGCGGTATTAAAGATGTCTGGGGTATATCTTCTTCTGTTTCTTCTAAAACATCTTCACATGCTTCTTCATTCAAAGTTTGAAGGGCACCACAAATCATCTGGTCTTCTAAAGTTACCTAAAAGACAATAATAGGTATAACGATTATTGAAAAATGATAAAAAAAATACGCTTTTTGTCCAAGTTATTCAGTGAGATTCTGAAAACTGGCGTTAAGTTACGTGGACAATCGAATGTTAAATGGGTATTCTCAAATCTCAGCGTGAACTGTTTAGCGTTAAATCACGCTAACATTAATAGGTTCAACATATCTTTGCAGGTATAACTAAAGTCACTAGATTATACAAAGTAGCGCAACGGCGGCCATACTGGGGCTAAAAATGTCGCCAACACAAATGATTTTCACTGATTCCAACAGTACAAAAATAAGAAACTACTACTACCAAAATTTTAATTTTAAACATTGTAATCACGATTTTTTTTAATCAAAGATGCACTATAACAAAATTGTGGTACATTTTCAATTATTTTTTTTATTTTTATTAAATAAAATGGATATAATATATAAATTTAAATGAAACTTAACCTTAAATATTCAATCCGCTGACAAAGGAGGTTATTAAATTAGAGCGAGAAAGAGAGATGTGACAGCGCAGACGCAAACTTAAGAACTTGTTGTAAAAATTGCTGCTTTAGTTTGCTTAATAGGGGAAGCAATGTTGCCAATCAAACCCTCGGGTCTGTCGGCTTCTTCAAAGGCTTGCGCTACTTTATATAATCCAGTGACTTTAGGTATAACAATATAAACTTATGACAACAGTTAATTAATTTTAAAGCTTGCTTTTGACATTACTTTTATTTTCTATAGCCAACCCTTTAATTTCTTTTTAAACTCATAGTATATGTTTTACGGTTCCATGACAAGTGGGGCCGTAAGACAATTCGGGCCGTACATAATTGGGGCTTTTCACAACTGGGGCCATTAACAACTGGGGCGATGGACAATTCAGGCCGTTCACAATTCGGGCTTTTGACAACTGGGGCCATAACTATAAGAGCTAGAGTCTAGAGAATATTTTGTAAAACAATAAAACCACTTTTATTGATAAATAATTGTTTTTGATCTTAAATCACGAAATATAAAAGGCAACCTTAGTATAAGAAACCCAGGTCAAGAATAATATTCGGTTTAGAATTCATTCCCGCACTAGTGTAGAAAAGAACTCTATTACCTAACTGAAAACAGTTAGATAAGTAGGATTGTTTCTTAACGATCGTAAAAAAAAAATATTTTATAATATTTATACTCAAATTCTAGATCTGAAGTGCTTATACAGAAAACAAGTGCAAATAAACTAATATCATAGGTTTTCGTTTTACTATAGCTTCAAAAACGATACGCAGACGTCTAATTTCTTGCTTTAAACTTTGCAACCCTGAAATTAAATTAAGTGATATTTTTTCTGAAGCAGTAGTAAAACGAAAACATATTGTTAAAAAAAAGTGCATTTTGTGTTCACTAACAAAAGCCCATACCTGGTACTGTTCCAAAGATTAGCAAAATATCAATAAAAAGATTTAGCAAAACTTCTAAAATCTAGCAAATATTACAAGACCATAAAAAAATTACTAAAAAAGGACTAAAAATGGACTAAAAATGAAATAAAAATAAAAAAATCTAATCAAAAATATCACAAAATGGACCAAAAAATTTAAATTTGTCCTTTTGTGTTAATGACAGTCCGACAAAATCTCAGTTATCGGTAACCGGCCTGCCAGTTACCGATAAGAAAAATTTTCTCGGACTTTGTAAAAATTTATCAACATAAAAAATGCTGAAATAAAGTCTATACCAAACGATTAAACGGAACTAGAGTTTCAAATCTAGTATTTTTTAATAATTGATTGAAGCTTTTGATCATTTTGTTCAGGAAAAGCAAACTTCAATAAATAAAAAAAATAGCTAATGACAACTTACAAAAATGAAAATTCCAGTTAGTTCCAGCTAATCGTTTGGAATAGACTGTCAGACCAATTCTGTAACTCAGTTACTATGATAATAGTAACTAAAATTGTCTCTATGAGCAAGGTCAGTTACTATCATGAATGAAAGTCATTATACTTTTTATATTTTATCAGGTAGTAAAGTTACTACACAGTAATTTTTTACAGAATTGATCTGATTATGTAAAAATTCATAATTTAGGTGAAATTAGTTAAAATTCTTGAGTATGGGAGATTACTAAGCCAAATTAACTAATCTAAAATTTTGAAAAACTACAAAAGAGAGAGTGTAATTCATTAGTAATTTTAGTCACACTTTGCAGGTTATATTTTTGGCTAACTACTGTGGCATGTTTTATTAAAATTAAACTGTACCCTTAACAGTAGAAAACGACTTTTTTCTTTGGAACTTGAAGAAAATTCTGTGGCAAAATTTAATTTTTCAAATAATTATTACAGACTCTCTTAATAAAAGATGGAGAAAAATAAATTGAGAATTAGTAAATATCATTTTGGTTGATTTATTTTTATCATGACAATAAACGTCTTCACTCAAAAATAACCCGCGAAATTCAGGATTTAAACTGGGAAATTATTCCACATCCACCGTATTCAGCCGATATCGCGCCTTCCGATTTTCACCTAGGATAATTTTATAATTTCTCAGTTAATTTTCATTTTAATTTAGGTGTGTTTTATATCATTAATAATTGTATAAGATTGCCTCGTAACTTGTAGTGGTGGGGGTAAATAGAGAGGCTCACGTCATCCCTATGGTAACGGGACGTCAGTCTTTGTTTATCGTATATGTTATATGCACAAGAAGTTTGATTTCTAGCTATACCAGGTCTACAAGTATGAAATGCGGATTTTCTTTTAAAATAAAACACATTAAACTCAAAAGAACAGTAAAAGTTTATTTATTCAAAGTATGCTCCATTAGAAATTATACATTTTCCCATCTTTCAGGCAATTTGTGAATACCTCGCCAGTAGAACTCTTCCCCTTTCCCCGCAAACCATTCATCTAGCCATTCTTTCACATTTTCATATGAACAAAAGTGCTGCTCGGCAAGTGCGTGACCCATCGATGCGAACAAGTGGTAATCTGAAGGGGCCAAGTCTTGTGAGTAAGCGGCATGGGGTAGCACTTCCCACTTCAGTGCCTCCAATGTGTTGCAAACTGCTTTTGCCTTATGTGATGGAGCGTTATCGTGAACAAAGATTACCTTGTGTTGTCTTCTTTCGTATTCTGGTTTTATGAGCAGCGAATGGTTCAATTCGATCAGTTGTTGGTAGCGTTGGATATTGACTGTTTCACCAGGTTTTAACAATTCATAATAGACACCCTTTTGGTCCCACCAAGTACAGAGTATTTTTGCCAAAGGGATTCGGTCTTGCAGTTGATGTGGATGGTGAGCCTGGGTTCACCCATGATTTTTTGCGTTTGGGATTTTCAAAATAAATCCATTTTTCGCCAGTAATGATACGATGCAAAAAAGACTTTCTTTTGTATCGTGCAAGCAAAATTTCACAAGTGTTTTTGCGTTTTTCCATCTGCCTCTCATTCAATGCATGTGGAACCCATCTGCCGACTTTCTGGATCTTACCCATCTCTCGTAGGCGATTGGAAACAGCTTGTTGACTAACGCCTAACTGCTCTGCTAGTTGTTTTTGTGATTGACTATCGTCTTCCTGTAGCAATGTTTCCAATTTTGTATCTTCATATTTTTTTGGAGGTTTTCCATGTTCTTTGTCTGTAAGATCAAAGTCACCACTTTTGAAACGCCGAAACCATCGTTCACACGTATCTTGCGATGGACCATATTCACCATAAGCTTCTCGAAGCAGTCGGTATGATTCAGCAGCAGTTTTTTTCAAATGAAAACAAAACAGTAGTACTGTCCGCGAATGCTCTTTATTTGGCACAAAATTTGACATTTTTAACACAGTAAAACAAAACTATATGATCACTTTTCAAATTATAACCTATACGCATTTGACACTTAATGATAACTTAACAAAACGCCATATGTGTTGAAACTTTGAACTATACACTCTGTTTGCGCGGCAAGTTTGAAAAATATCCGCAATTCATACTTGTAGACCTGGTAAATCAGTATAAAATTTCCTTAGGTTTTTATTTATAATTTATTCAGTAGAACTGTTTCGAAATAAATATCTATTATGAATATAGTCAATAAAAATATTAAGAAACGTGCAACATGTATATTAATTCTGTATGCTAGTTTGAACTACACATACATGTGACGTATTTCCGTCTCACGCTCTGATTGGTCAGAAGTTCCGAGACAACCTTTACTTTAATAATCTTGTCCATAGTCAACCAATTTTTCCACTCAGGCAAAATAAGTTTATTAAAAATAAATTCTCAAATTTTTTTAACCATCTTTTAATCCTTAAAAACTAAATATTCTAAATATGCATCTAAATTGTTCTAAAAATCAGATCTAAAATTGATCTAATTTAAAATCCATACCTGTTTTTCCATAATACTTTGTTTACTGCCTCCTCTTTTAAGATCTTTATTTTCTTTTTCCTTAGAAACACTATTTTTCCTTTCTCGAACTGGTTCGTGGAAACTAACCATTCTTGTAGTCTTCGCTTCATCGTGCTTCACAACCGAAGTCAATTCTTGTTCTCGAAGACTCACAATAAGGACTCTGAATAATTCCCAGTCCCCAAAAGCCATTTTGAGCACCTTTTTGAGTTCTTCTAGATCGCAATGTAAAAGTACTCTACCGTTGATATTATTTTTTTCGATTAATGATGTATATCTTGATACTGATTCTGGGTTTATATCTGAATCGGATTTTTCGAATAGTTGACACACTCCTTTAACTGTCAGGGCTGATAGTTTGGTCTCAAAAAGTTCCGGCTGAAAAAAGTTTTTTTATACTTTAAGTTCACAATATCATTGTTATAAGCCGTTCACTTTTGTAAGGACAAACTAATTCTGGTTATTTTGGTGATTTTTATAGGTGTCAGGACAGAATTACATTGGACAAAATTACACGGGACAAAATTACACAGAAGAAATTACACATAGACAGAATTACACAGGGAAGAAATTACACAAGGACGAAATTACACATACGAAAATTACACTAAGACAAAATTACACATTTAATTTTTTTGTGTTTATGAATTTTCTGGTTGTGTTCTTTTTTATAAAACATTTTTTTTAAAGAGTTGGATTAAGTAAGTTTTGATACTTTTTTTGGAAAAATAAAAAATTGTATTTTAAGGGTTGGAAAAAGCAAATTTTAGTGTTATATGAATTAATAAAAAAATTGTATTTTCAGGGCTGGATTAAGTAAATTTTAGTGTTATATGAATAAATACAAAAAAAAAAATTGATGTGAAGTGTGAATTTTCACACATTTCTGGGTGTTGCAGGTATTTAGTAAGTGAATGATGATTGTTTGGGATGCCAAAACAAATTTTATGACAAAATATTTTTTTATGAATTTTAATTCGAATGCCTAATACCATTATTTAAGTTTCTAAATATATGCAGTATTTTTTTTATATAGCAAGGTTCATTAAGATTTTGAAAATTGCGCCTATGACTTCCATTGGTTGCTTAAATCATAAGCCCCGCCCTCTGATTTCGTCAAACATAGAATTAAATTATAATTTCAACACTTTCCACTGGTTATTAAATTTACGCTTTTAAAAATTAAAAGCAACATTTACCAAATATAACTAGAATTTTAACAAAATAATTTAAACAAAATAAAAATGCAAAAAAAAAAATAAAAAAAAAATTAACAGGATTCGAACCCTAGTTTGCAAGTTTCTTATATTAAGCGTACGACAAATCCAACCACGCCACGAGAGCTACTGTTTAGGTATGTTACACAACGTATTAAATAGTTAACATATTTTAGTTAAAAACACAAAAAGTGCGTTATTTTCCGAAAACATAATCTGATCAAAAATTCCTGTTGTACTATTCCGGTTCACACCAATGTACATTACTTAGAATTTTTTCAGAATTTTAGTTTAAACCATCTGGGCTACAGGGTGTAGGACAAAATTTTTTTTGCACAATTTTGGCAAAAATCGCTTCAAAATAATTTATTTTGCAAAAATAAAATTTTGATCATTAATCCACGTACTAAGGGCTTTAATTTGATACCCTACTCAGAATTTAAAAAAAATATTTTTTTTTCGTGGAGCACATATTTGTTTATATTTTTAGGGGGATATGTTTTTTAGATGTTTTAGTATTTTTCCTATGTGCGGGTCAAAGAGTTGTATAAGCATGCCAAATTTCAACTCTCTAGAATTAGCCGTTTGGCTACAATTTTTACCGAACAGACAGACAGACAGACAGACAGACAGACGACAAAATGACGGTATAAGGGTTTTTTGGTCATACCTACAAAACCCTAAAAATGTGCTTTCAGGGTTGGCTTTAGTAAATTATCGTGTTTTTTTAATACATTTTTAAAATTGTAATTTAAGGGTTGGATTAAGTAAACTATCGTGTTTTTTGAATAAATTTAAAATAAATGTATCTTAGGGTTGGATTAAGTAATTTTTGGTCTCAAATATGAATAAAAACAAAAAAATGTATTTTCAGGATTGGGTTAAGTACATTATTTTTTAACGTTAAAAAAATCTAATTTAAGGATTGAATTAAGTAAATTCTAATGTTCTTTTTAAAAAATAAAAATATTGGTTGGATTAAGTACGTTTTAGTGTTTTTCAGGAAATTGAGATATTTAATTTAATAGGAAGCTGTAATGTACATTTTTTTGTTAATTTTAATATTGAAAAAAAAAATTAAATGTGTGAAATGGAAATATGGTATCGATTGTCGATTGTTGACTTAAAAAAACTTTTTTTTTCAAAATATAACTAAAATTTATTTAATTCGACCCTTAAATATAATTTTTTTTATTTATTAAAAAAAAAAAAAAAATTTAACTAATCCAAGCCATAAAATACATTTTTTTGCTATTCAATATCACCAAGGGTTACGTAATCCAGCCCTTAAAATACATTTTTTTAAATTTATTTAAAAAAATAATACGATAATTTACTAAAGCCAATTCCGAAAATACATTTTTTTTTGTATTTTTTCATATTTGAGACCAAAAATTACTTAATCCAACCCTTAGAATACAATTTTTGTTAATTCATATAACACTAAAATTTACTTATTCCAACCCTGAAAATACAAATTTTTATTTATTCAAAAAAAAAAAAATAATAAAAACTTACTTAATCTAACCCTTCAAAAAATTTTTTTATATAAAAGAACACAAAGAGAGAATTAATAAACACAAACAAATTAAATGTGTAATTTTGTCTTAGTGTAATTTTCGTATGTGTAATTTCGTCCTTGTGTAATTTCTTCCATGTGTAATTCTGTCTATGTGTAATTTCTTCTGTGTAATTTTGTCCCGTGTAATTTTGTCCAGTGAAATTTCGTCATGTAACCATTTTTATAGTGTATTACTGACTTTTAGAAACTTGGCTATATTGTAAAAAAGGCTTTACAGTTTTGGGTTATGTTTGTATTATTTGAGGTTAGCATTATATTTACAAAATATTTAAGATGTACAACTAATTTTGTTCTACAAAAAGTTCAAAAATAAAAATTTTCCCTAATAGTTTTAGGTCATTACGGACCAAACATTATTTTTTTTATAAACAAAACAATGTGTGAGAATTCCAAAAATTCAAATCTCAAATTTCTATTTCTTACCATTTTTGTGATGTGAATTTTTTATATTAAAAATTTTTTCACAATTTCCCCCAATTAGTTTTAGGTCATTACGGACCAAACATTATATTTTTCTAGACAAAACAAGGTGTGAGAATTCCAAAAATTCAAACCTCAAGTCTCTATTTCTTACCCTTTTTGAGATATGAATTTTTTAAATTAAAAAAAAAATCATAAATTTTCACTAATAATTTTAAGTCATTACGGACAAAACATTATATTTTTCTAGATAAAACAAAGTGTGATAATTCAAAAAATTCAAATCTCAAGTCTCTATTTCTTACCTTTTTTGAGATATGAATTTTTTAAATTAAAAAAAAAATCTAAATTTTCCCTAATAGTTTTAAGTCATTACGGACAAAACATTATATTTTTCTAGATAAAACAAGGTGTGATAATTCCAAAAATTCAAATCTCAAGTCTCTATTTCTTACCTTTTTTGAGTATGAATTTTTTAAATTAAAAAAAAAAAAACTAAATTTTCCCTAATAGTTTTAAGTCATTACGGACAAAACATTATATTTTTCTAGATAAAACAAGGTGTGATAATTCCAAAAATTCAAATCTCAAGTCTCTATTTCTTACCTTTTTTGAGATATGAATTTTTTAAAATTCCAAAAAAGTCAAAATTTAATCTTAATAGTTTTAGGTCATTACGGACCAAACATTAATTCGTTTTAGACAAAATAAGGTGTGAGAATTCCAAAAATTCAAATCTCAAGTCTCTATTTCTTACCTTTTTTGAGATATGAATTTTTTTAAATTCCAAAAAAAAAAACAAAATTTTCAATAGTTTCAGGTCATTACGGACCAAACATTAATTTTTTCTACACAAAACATGATGTGATAATTCCAAAAATTCAAACCTCAAGTCTCTATTTCTTACCTTTTTTGAGATATGAATTTTTTTAAATTCCAAAAAAATCAAAATTTTCAAGTTTTAGGTCATTACGGACCAAATATTAATTTTTTCTAGACAAAACAAGTTGTGAGAATTCCAAAAATTCAAACCTCAAGTCTCTATTTCTTACCTTTTTTGAGATATGAATTTTTTTAAATTCAAAAAAAAATCAAAATTTTCAATAGTTTTAGGTCATTACGGACCAAACATTAATTTTGTAGACAAAACAAGGTGTGAGAATTCCAAAAATTCAAACCTCAAGTCTCTATTTCTTACAATATTTGAGATATGAATTTTTCAAAATTCCAAAAAAATCAAAATTTTCAATAGTTTTAGGTCATTACGGACCAAACATTAATTTTTCTAGACAAAACAAGGTGTGAGAATTCCAAAAATTCAAACCTCAAGTCTCTATTTCTTACCATTTTTGAGATATGAATTTTTTAAAATTCAAACACTTATCTATCAAAGTTTATAAAATTATTTTGGGTTCTTACCGGTAAAGTGGTGACCGCAGACAGCCCAGGGGGGGCATAGGGGGTCTGTGGACACAGATGATATGGGGATTGTAAAGATTGATCCCAACTAGGCGCCGTATTCCATCCCATAATCCCTTGATGTGGTTGATACAGCATTGTATTCGGCAAAGGGTTACGATTAAATTGACGCTAAAAGAAAAAAAACTTCTTAAGACTGGAATTCACAAAAATTAAAACTGTTTTTTTAAAAAAATCACAATTTATTCACTTCCAAACAGATGTCAACAAGTCTACGTATTAAAAATAACTGAATTAATAAAATTATGCGAAATTCACTAATTAGTTTTTAGATAACACAAAAGTAATAGGATTAAGAAAGTTATATAAAAGATTAATTTAAAATATTGATATGTATTGTTATTTTTCACACATTTCAGGGTTTGTAGGTATTTATTAACTGGGAACAAATTTCTAGAATTTAATTAAAACTAAAAATTGATGTGAAGTGTGGATTTTCACACATTTCAGGGTTTTGCAGGTATTTAGTAAGTGAATGATGATTATTTGGGATGCCAAAACAAATTTTATGTTAAAATATTTTTTTTATTAATTTTAATTCGAATGCTTAATACCATTATTTAGGTTTCTAAATATGTGAAGTATTTTTTACCGACCGCCAACATATATAAGGGAGGTATTGTGATCATACCGATTTGGAAATTTCGAGATTTCGATGGATCTCCACGAATTGAGGTCCCTACATAACGTTTTGACTATTTTTAGCATGATGTCCGTTGGTCTGTCTGTCTGTGTACACGTGCAGAGTAAATTCGGCTAAAAAGATTTTTATGAAACTGCATATTTAAGCTTTTGACATCAATGGCATGAGTTGGTCAACTTTTGGTAAAAATCGGTTGACTAGAAATGGGAGTTTACTCGTTTCGATTTTAAAATTTATAAAATATCCTTCTCGATACCGTTTACTTCAGTCTTTTTTTCACAGAAGAAAGCAGTTTCACTAACATTTCATCTCAGGCTGCAACCACTCGTGGATACCGGGCAATTTTGTAAAATACTCGTTGAAATTTGTGTATTTAATTTTCCGTACAATGTATACAAATGAAATCAGACATAAGCTGGATATTGCACGAGATACTTTTTTCATATTTTTTCTCACCGTGGACTGGTGCACTGTTATTTTGGAGTTAAGGCATTATTTCTACAAATAATAAAATTCAAACAAATTATATTTTTTCAAGCCCATTTTGCAATTTATTGTTCCAAGAAATCATTTAATTTCTAACTTTTTGACAGTGACAGCACTTATTTGTTACTTATTCGCTACTTTGACTACCGAATAACTTATCTGCCAGATAGCATAGTTTATTCGTAGGAATAACTTTATCTGAAGGTGGAAAGACGCTTTATAGGGATTTGCAGCTAAGCACCCTACCATCTGGTGAGCGTTTCATGAACTTGTGTACATCAGATAACATTTCGTTTTGTGTATTGGTTTTTTATGAAGTTTGTTTTTAAAGTTTTATTATAATCATTGAAAAATGTATAATACATATTGTTGTGTGCCTATGTGCAATTCATTGAAAAGAAGAAACCCGGAAATATCGTTTCATTTGTTTCCACTAATATCAGACACCGTACGGTTCGAAACAAAATTGGGAAAGCAAGAGGTTAGGAATCGACGCGATGTTTAGATAAACAATTTAAAAATTGGAAAAAAAGTGAGCCCTTATATCAAAGTTTGCTCATTACATTTTAAAGATAGTGACTACAAAAAATATTTTCAATTTTGTATTTATTATCGCATATCTTGAAAATTCCTGTTATTGTGTGTGGGTTTGTAATGCACAAGTTTGTAGGCATAATGCATAAATCTTTATGAACTCTCTGTTTTTTTTAGTGACTCCACACAATATTATATGCCCAGCATTGTAGATTTCTACCCCTTGGTAAACAACACGGGAATTATTATTTCCCCCAATATAGTTAAGATAATCGACAATGGAAAACCGCCATAACTTAAAACCAGATCACAAAATGTAGTATTTTAGATGTTTACAAGTAATGTCACTTCACAAAATCAGAAAATCCCAAACAATTATTTATTTTTTGTCGTTTTTTGATACACTTTTCCCTATTATTTACTAGTAAATGTCAAGTGGTATCTGATTTAGAATGGTTTCAAAAAAATCCGCGTGGCGCTACGATCTTAAAATTTTTCCCCTATTGTTTTTATCCGTCAGATAACGTTACCAGCCACTTTACCTGAAGGTGGAAAAACCGGCCCTAAATCATGTTATATGAAATAAATGACTAACTTAATAAATAAGCGGGATATTTGCTGGGTCCACTCAAATATAACAACCTGTATATTCATATACTCACTTGTGAAAAATTGTTGTATTGATCTAATTGCCAAGGCGGATATTGTGCATTTAAGAAATGTGGAACATTATAGGCATCGCTCTTCACCACATTCTAGTGACATAAAAGTTAGTTTCATTTTGAAAAGGAAAACATGGAGAGGTTGGCTAATACTTTTCTGGCAACTTTTTTTTTGTTGAGATATCTCGATTAGAGATGGTTCGTTCATGAACCAACCGGCTCACTGAGCCGGCTCAGTACACTGACCGAAGTGACACGGTTCACCAAATTGAAATGAGCCGGCTCACGGCTCACTGTATAGTTTCAAGAATACGATTGGTCGGGCGATTGTGAACAGTGACCGGAGTGATCCGGATCTGGATCGATGTCATGTTGAACTTCGCGAGAACTCAGCTTGTAATGTATTATCATAAAGTGTATTTTGTCATCAATTTGTAGGGCAGTTTATTTGAAACTAATAGGCTTAGTCTGTATTTTCTTACAACCATACTATATAAAAATATTAGGTGTGTTCGATTTGCACATTTGCAGTTACTGTTTACTGCCGCGTTAAAAAAATCTGTTCGTTTTGTTTCGCAGTAACTGCAAATCTGTTCGATTTATCGTAATTTACTGCCAGTTTATGACGCTACTGCGAAAAAGTTACAGCTGCTTCTCTTGCGGATTATTTGTTACGGCTGTGTTTGTTTACCTTTTTGAGTTGGTACCATAGATAAAGAATAAATGGTTGGTACTTTGTTTTTGACTTTTTGACAGGAATATGGCTAGCATATTTGTTTTGATATTTATACTATATTCTTTGATGGCTAATGTCTTACAAATTCTTTTTTTTAATATCCTGGGACAATAGTTTCTACAAAATTTTTCTGTTTTTCTATCCTGGGGCATTTTGTAAACCTCGCAAATACAGTTCATAACTTCATCATCCGAACTCGAAAAATCTAAATCTGAATCAGATGATTCTGGATTTGATAATATTTCAAGATCCATTAAATATATCTAATATTTTTCACCCTTTCGACACTAGGCTGACCAGATTTTTTTCACAGAAAAAGAGTATACTAAAAAAAAAAGGTTACACTCCAAAAATTCAAATAATGAGCAAAAAACAGAGGTCCTCATTCAAAAATACTAGTGACGAGCAAAAAAAAGGTCTTCACTTCGAAAATAGAAGTGATGAGCAAAAAAAAAGGTCCTCACTTCTAAACTAGAAGTAATAAAAACAAGTGACCATCAAAAAAGAGTATATTCAAGTTTTTTTTATAAAAAGTAAGAGTATAGAAAATATTACTCAAAAAAGAGTATAATACTCTTAAAAAGAGTACGTCTGGTCACCCTATTCGACACACAAGATAATCTCCGAACCAAATCGTAAAAAGATTCTTAACCTGGAAAGTTATCTGACATCTGTCTGACATTTAACATTTACGTCAGACGTACTTCTTATTCTTTACGTATAAACAAATCGAACAGAAAATTAAACTCGCAGTATGTTACCAGTTTTTAGTAGTAAACTGCTAACTGCAGCGTTTTACTGCTAGCATTTAGCAGTATAACGCGAAGGTGCAAATCGAACATACCTAGTAAAAATATTGCCCAAATCCCAGATGTCCGATTTATAAGGGCAATAAACATCGCCATAAACTTAACACATCTGGTTTAAAATACAGTAGCTACATAAAGTGAATTGTTTGTTTCAAAAATATTAGATAAGAGCCGGGGCTAAGCGACGTTCTACCTACGACCGACAATTGACTGACCTGTGTCTCGGGATCATGTTTACAGTTCATATATTGCGACAACCGAATTGATAGTCGTTTTTGTTAGCTTTAACAACATTTGTTTAAAAACAAGACAAAATTTCGTTCAAAATACATTTTAAGCTTAATTCAAGCTCTTCAGGTTCTTCTCTAAACGATTCTTTACTATCATAACCTAACTTAATGTCATAAATATTGAACCACAGGTTCCAGGTTGTTTAGTAAAGTTCAGCCACCAAGGTACGTGGGTGGCCAAATTATTAGGGACAGTGCAGATTTTCTGTAATTTTCAAATGAATTTAATGAGGAAATAAGTGGCTTTGGGTCTCGTATTTATTTTTATTCATTAGAGTGCTTTATTTAGAATATAAAACGACATAATTGCTTATTCATATTCATTTATTTTTTTTATAAAAAGTGTTAATTTAACAAATTAAGTAAAATGTTAATATTTTGTAATGCCACCCTTTGCTGCGATTGCGGCTTCCAGGCGTTTGGGCATGCTTTCTATGCAGACTTTTGCGTTGTGTCGGAGATTGGGGTTGTGATGCCACTCTCTGATAAGGGTTTCTAGAAATTGCCGCTTGGTGGTGATGATTTCTTAGGCGATCTCCCGTTTTTTAAAATAATAATGATACCAGCAACAAGAATATAGAAGAAAAATTATTTAAAAACAATTTATTTTCTCACAAAATGCATTTAAACTTGAAAATTACTACTACACCTACTGTATATTCACAGTGTTAATTTTTTTTTTTAACTTGCCTGTCTCGGTCCAGAGGGATTACTTCTATTAGACCATTCAGTATTCGACCCCCATTGTGGACCCAATTGATGCACTGGTGTTTTTGGACCATAAACCATAGTTTCTTCCGCTTGATTTTGATGTTCCTCTAAAAAAAAAAATTATTTTGTGTCATTTTAACCCTGAACGTTTCATTTACAAAAGTTCAAAATAGGGGATACGCATAAAATTTATATTTCCTTAAAACTAATTTTTTTTGATATGTTAATGTTAGTTATGTCACCTAACAAAACAAAAATCACATTTTAATTAATATTACAGCCAAATTTTTTAATTAAAATATTGTAAATTTGAAATAAGACCACAGCGCGAAGTTTGCCGAGTAAATACGACTGAGCATGAAGTCAAACCCCAGACAGCCCAGACTACAACATAATCTTTACGTGTGTATATTGTATTGTTCGAGAGTTTTGTATTTGTTTTTAAACAATTTTTCACGCATTTATTATTAAAATGGCAGATAAAGATTTTGTTTGGGCTCAGAGTGATAATTTACCCAACATTGATGCTTTTATGCTCATGGAATATATGAAAAATAATGAATTCAGTGCTAAAGAAATACGTGTCAAAACAGACTTGTAAGTAATCCATTTATATATTCTATAACTTTATGTAAACAAACGCTGCAACTCTGTAAAATGTAAATATTTATGTAATTTAAATGTCAGAATTTTACATTGTTTACATGAAGTTACAAAACGTTAGAGGCATAATTGAAATACTGCAATATAGGTTATATATTTTAATATAAAATTTAATTCAGTAAACATGTATAAATTGTTTTTATAGAATTAAACTTTATTTTAATTAAAATCACTCTAACTTTACAGAATCTATAAAAGTTATACAAACAAATAAGTTCACGACGGACTGTGTAGGCTGTACGCTGTAAACTGGGTAGGCTGTACGCAGTACACTTAAGTAGGGTATGACGTAACACGTGGTTTTTGCGCGCTACATACATTTATGATTTTTTTAAGCCTTCAAATTAAAAAAAATGCAAAACTGTTTTTTATGTTTACATGCAACAAGAAGAATATAATAAAAACAATTTAAAAAACCATGCCTATCCCCTATTGACCTGTATTTTATTAAGGCCCAGTTTTTCCACCTTGAGGTACCCCTCTAGGTAACTATCTGATAGATAAGGTTATGTGATGCTTTCTGTGCTGAATAAATGTCATCCCTTCTTTCAATACAAATTAATCTATCGGATAGTTATCTAACGGATAATGAGACTGACTTATTGAATTAACTGATTGGTAGAGTAGATTCAAATAGAGAAGGATACATGACGGTTACAAAATTGCGCAAATAAGGTAACGCCAGTGGCGGAGACAAATAAAATATTTTCAAACCAAATGGGACAATTAAATAATATTTTTTATTGAATTAGTTAAGGAACGATTTAAAAGCTATGTATTAAAATATAAATGAAAAAATATAAATAAAACGCTGTTTAATATAAATATGTCAGTCATAAATGACAGAAGGCAAATTAATTATGAATAAAAAAAATAAATATGACCAGACGGGGAAAAAGTATTGCAGTAAAATTAATTTTATTATTAAATTTATATCGGTCATATGTACTCTTAGAGATGCCATTTGCAGTAATCACTCGTTCCCGGAAATTTGTTACAGGAATTTTGAAGTTTTTCAAATTAACTTCCTCTTTCATGAAATGCATAACATTATTAATAATTTCGCGGCTCTGGCTATGAAGCACTTGTCCTTTACGTCCCACTAATTGCTTCTGCATTTTGTAAAACACTGTTTTTAAAATCAAAACATAAATTAATTTCATAACCTCAACTTATCCCACTGTTCTATTACCAAATATGTATTTTTCTACTTACGGCGTCTTTCACTAACAAATAATTCTTATTAAAAAATACGATTTTAGATTGTAGATGTATTCTAATAATATAGATATTTTATATAAAGACGTTGGAAGCTCCTAACTCATATAAGACTTGTACGGCTATGAGTAATAAACCTAACACCCCCATTATAAGTAAATTAGACCCGTCCAGACGAAAAATGGTTTCTACACACTTTTATTGATGTACTCAACTCTATTTGAATCGACTCCAAATAATCTTATTTGTCAGATAGTTATCTCGAGGTGTACCTCAAGGTGGAAAAACCGGACCTAAGTGATTTTAAGACAGTTGTCAAGCATTGACGTTTTACCTTTTATGACTTTTTTGATGTACGGATCCAAATTTATAGTAAAAGGTAAGAAAATTTTCAAATCGCTGACGAGAAGACTAGATCTGTGAAATGTAAGAAAAATATCGAATTTCTTTTCATCTCTGTCCAGTTCTAAAAGAGGCTCTTGTTCCTTGGAAATCGGTATTTTGGGTCGCACTCTGCAAAACAAAACAAAAATATTAACTCGCATTAATGCAATTGTCGTACTACAACATATACAGAAAATACATCATCTTTACAAGGATGGCAAAATATCATACTTTAATTTTAACCATTTCAAAACGGCGACAAGTTAAAAATAGCAATCTTTGAAAATGATTTTATTACATAAAAAACCAAATAAGACCTGCAAATTTTCTTGCCTCTTAGTAAGAGTTTGATATCAAAGGTGATACCATCAAATAATTTATAATTATGGGTTTCGTACGTTATTCAAATGAAGAAATGACAGATATGGTTCTGACATTCTGACATATGAGTTTATTAAATTATTTTGGGTTTTGGGGTTAAAATAAAATTACTAGCTATATAGGTCATTTCTTTGCTTTAAGCGGAACTAACTGGGAATTTCGTTCTTTTAGATTATCACAAGAAGGGCAATGTTTTTGGCACCCTTGGCAAATAAATTAAATACTTAAAATAACGTCCTTTTTATCTTCTTTTATTTTATTTAAGGAGGGCATATATATATTTTTTTTAATAGACAGGTGAAAATACAAAGTGATGACCTAAAAAATCAGCTGTGGCCACCACAAGACCGACCGCCATCATAAAGTACTTATATAAATTACATTCTTGCAGCAGAGTAGAAATAACTTGACCTAATATTTTCTAACAGAGATATAGTATTATTTATCATGACCATGGAAACGTTACATATAAATATGAAAAAATTGAGAATTTCGAAAAATTTTACAGAAATTATTCGAAATTTTTCGTTTTATCAAAAAACGTCTCAAATAAAAGTTATTAGTTATTGCTTTTATAGCAACTTTTGTTTAATAAATTTATTCGAGATATTTTTCTGTTGTGAAATATTCGCAAAAATCTTAAAATCGACACGAGTAAACTCCCATTTTTAGTCAACCGATTTTTACCAAAAGTTGATCAACTCGTGCCATTGATAGCAGAAGCTTAAATATGAAGTTTCATAAAAATCCTTTCAGCCGAATTTGCTCTGCACGTGTACACAGACAGACGGACAGACGGACAGACAGACAGACGGACGGACAGACAGACGGCCAGACAGACGGACGGACAGACAGACCGACAGCAGACCAACAGACATCATGCTAAAAATAGTCAAAACGTTATGTAAGGACCTCAATTCGTGGAGATCCATCGAAATCTCGAAACGTCAAAATTGGTATGATCACAATACCTCCCTTATATATGTTGGCGGTCGGTAAAAAAAAGGTCCTCACTCCCAAAATACAAGTGATGAACAACAAAAAAAGGTCCCCACTTCCAAAATACAAGTGATGAGCAAAAAAGGTCCCCACTTCTCCAAAATTTAAGTGATAAGCAAAAAAAAGTGAGCAATAGTAATAATATTAAGTAGTTGGCCGTGTGCTGTATTTACAAAAAATAATCTTTCGCATGTAATCGTATTAGAAAGTGACGTCATAGTTTTAGTGACTTTAAATGATGACGTAGATTTCCTGATATTGCGGATTACCTATATCGTGTTATGGTGGCACTTACTTAGCCGCTGAAACACTTACTTGTCATATAATGTCTTTAAAGATGTGTTATCATCGAGACTATCTTCAAACAAGTCGTAGTGTAAGATGATCCAAGTTGTTCGATATGGCCATTGTTCTGTAATATTGATCCAACTTGCCAAATGATACCAGTTGAAATCTATTTGGAAAGCCTTGAGGAGTCGCCCTAGAAAATATATCGGTTAGCAATGCGTCACTTGCGGCCAAACAATAATTTTGCCGGACTATAAGATGTTGAACAATTTTAAAATATTGTATCTCGAAAACGGTAGAAGATAGAGACCTGCGGTTTGAATTTTTGGAATTCCCATACTTTATTTAGTCTAAACAAAAATTGGGATCGTAATGGCTAGCACACAACTTTTTTTATGGCCTATAAAACAAAAATCTTGAAAATATTACAAGTAGCTTTAGTTCTGCAGTTGAAAAAATCATATCTCAAAAACGGTAAGAGATAGAGACCTGCGGTTTGAATTTTTGGAATCACCATACTTTGCTTAGTTTAGAAAAAAATTGGGTTAAAAATTGCTGGCACAAAACTTTTTTTATGAACCATAAAACAAATTCTTAAAAATTTTAAGTGTCTAAAATTTTGGAAATTTATAAAAATTATATCTTGAAAACGGTAATAGATAGAGACCTGCGGTTTGAATTTTTGAAAACTTCAGACTATGTTTTATCTAGAAAAAAAAAAATGGAACTACATAGGTACTACACAACTTAGGATATCGATTGTTTTATATCTTCAAAACATTTTTTAGGACAAAATTAGGTCATATAGAAACTTACCAGTAACATAAACTACGTTCATAAGTCGTCTCATACTTCTAGGATTAACATCGCTGAAATAGTCGTCCGTTAAGAGCATCTTAGTTAGATCGTGTGCTCCAACTACCATATTTAAGTTAGATCCTATAGAACTGGCGATTGATTCTGAAAGTTTCAATTTTCGGCTATTTTTTCTAGATGGTAGTTTTAGTTTTTCATTTGATGACATAAGAGCACTCTCAGATGATAATCGACGATTTGATAACTGAAATAAGGCTATTAGTATAACAGTACCCTAACCTAATACAATCATGTGCGCAAAATAGTGGGGTATTATAAATGTTAAAATTGTAATTGTAATCACAATAGTATCCATGGCACACTATTTTTAATAATTTATAATTTCAGTAGAAAAAAAAAAAATAAGTACAGTCGATTCAGCTTAATCAGGACACCAGTTAATCGGGACAACCGCTTATTTGGGACAAATCCTAAAGAACGGAAACAAAACCAAGGAAATAACACCAATTTTCTTCGTTTTTTCGGGACAATATTCCGTTTAATCGGGACAATAATCGTGTGAATTCCCGTGGCGCCGGAGAAAAATTGCCTGTAAAATATTAATTTTACAGGCAATTTTTCTTTTGGCGAGACACATTTGGCGAGTTGTAAAAACTAGCATAATACAAAAAAAATTGATTATATCGGTTTAAAATCTACAGAAATTATTTTGATGCGATTTTTGCCAAAATTGGGCAAAACATTTTCTGTCCCACATATTTCAGGATGTGGGACAGAAAATGGTACTTGGTACGTGGATTAACGATCAAAATTTATTTTTGCATAATAAATTATTTTGACGCGATTTTTGCCAAAATTGGACACAAAAAAATTGTCCCACACCCTGTAGCCCAGATGGTTTAAACTAAAAATCTGAAAAAATTCTAAGTAATGTACATTGGTGTGAACCGGAATAGTACAACAGAAATTTTTGATCAGATTATGTGTTCGGAAAATATTTTTTGTTTTTTTGTTGACGATGTACAAAAATTATAATTATATAACACACTATACTAGAAGGCGTATCCTGGTCTAATGGTTAGCTTACTCTCTTGCTCTAGGGTTCGCTCCCGGGCAGAGGAGTCAATTTTATTTTGTTTAAATTATTTTGTCAATATTTCAGTTATAATTTGGCAAATGTTGCATTTAATTTTTAAAAGCGTAAATTTAATAACCAGTTGGAATTATATTTTCATTCTATGTGTCATGTATACGAAACCAGAGGGGCGGAGCATATGACTTAAAACAACCAATGGAAACCATAGGCGCAATTTTCAAAATCTTAATGAACCTTACTATATAAAAAGATACTGCACATATTTAGAAAGCTAAATAATGGTATTAGGTATTCGAATTAAAATTAACAAAAAAATATTTTAACATAAAATTTGTTTTTAAATCTCTTAGATAACAGACGATAAATTATTTTAAAAATATCGTTCATTTTGCCGTGATTACTACAAAACAAAATTTGTCCTACACACTCAGCATGCCGCCTTCACTTATTATATATCTGCGAAACCCTGAAATGTGTGAAAATTCACACTTCACATAAATTTTTTTTAAAGTTAGGATCTTTTTTTTTGTCATCACACGTTTTTTAGAAGTGAGGACCTTTTTTTGTTTTCATTTGTACTAACAACCCTCTATTAACATTTACAATATCGCACTGTTATTTTTGCGCACATAATTGTGTCTAAAAATGAATTATATACTTACTGATCTAGCTAAGACTGAACTGCCGCCATATCCTAATTCATCGGCATCTGTCCAGCCAGTTCCCGGCTTTCTATACAAAGCCGCAGTTGTTTGAGCAACTTTAACTTTTCGTAACCCAGAATTTTGTAGGAAAAATGGCAGATGAACCAAATTTCTTAAATAATCATGGCCACCAATATTGCTTTCGTTGAAAAGACGTCGACTATTCATTTCGACGGCCTTTGAAAAAAAAAAATCAGATTAAATTCAAATCAATTTAGTGATTAACTCAGTTTTAAGCATGAGTTTAAACAAGGAATAGGACCGCACAGAAGAAGGGTACTTACCTTCTTTGCCCTATACAATGATTAAGAAATAAAATATTATCGAAAAAACAATTAGGAGGAACTAAATGGAAATATCGTTCTTTCACGTTGTCATAATAGGACTTTGCTTGGGTTATTTCGTGTTTCACGTTTGATATGTTAAAATTTAAAATTCCAACAGTGAAACCATGGAAACGAACGACATATGAAAAAAAAATTAATACTTTTTTCCGTGTTTTGAAGACAAAAAAAAAATTACACGCTTTTTTTTCTCGATCATATTGTAGAATCCTAAAATTGAGTTAATTATACTTATCAGTCAAGTAACAAAAAGATTTATATAATACATCTCGATTTAAAAAAAAAAACATTTATGGTTGAAAAATGGTCTAATATGTTCTAATTTATTAGGAAAACATATAAACACACCAAATTTTCTAACATAAACATTCCCAACAGCGAAAAATAAAATTAATTACCTTATCCCAAGCCATCTAGCGGCCCAAGAGAAAATTTATGAGAAAATGGACAACATAAAAAAAGATTATGTAATTAGGATACATAACTGAAGAGCCCAGGAGAAGAATGGTCATAGTCAAACATCGGTTTGGTAAGTTATTTGTTCTACATTCTGTAGAAAATACCAGATCTACAAGTATGAAATGCGTTTTTTTTTTTTTTTTTAATAAAACACATTAAACTCAAAAGAACAGTAAAAGTTTATTTATTCAAAGTATGCTTCATTAGAAGTTATACATTTTTCCCATCTTTCAGGCAATTTGTGAATACCTCGCCAGTAGAACTCTTCGTAGAGCCATTCTTTCACATTTTCATATGAACAAAAGTGCTGCTCGGCAAGTGCGTGACCCATCGATGCGAACAAGTGGTAATCTGAAGGGGCCAAGTCTGGTGAGTAAGCGGCATGGGGTAGCACTACCCACTTGAGTGCCTCCAATGTGTTGCAAAACTGCTTTTGCCTTATGTGATGTAGCGTTATCGTGAAGAAAGATTACCTTGTGCTGTCTTCTTTCGTATTCTGGTCGTTTTATGAGCAGCGAATGGTTCAACTCGATCAGTTGTTGTTGGTAGCGTTGGGTATTAACTGTTTCACCAGGTTTTAACAATTCATAATAGACCACACCCTTTTGGTCCCACCAAGTACAGAGCATTGTCTTTTTCCCAAAGCGATTCGGTCTTGCAGTTGATGTGGATGGTGAGCCTGGGTTCACCCATGATTTTTTGCGTTTGGGATTTTGAAAATAAATCCATTTTTCATCGCCAGTAATGATACGATGCAAAAAAGACTTTCTTTTGTATCGTGCAAGCAAAATTTCACAAGTGTTTTTGCGTTTTTCCATCTGCCTCTCATTCAATGCATGTGGAACCCATCTGCCGACTTTCTGGATCTTACCCATCTCTCGTAGGCGATTGGAAACAGCTTGTTGACTAACGCCTAACTGCTCTGCTAGTTGTTTTTGTGATTGACTATCGTCTTCCTGTAGCAATGTTTCCAATTTTGTATCTTCATATTTTTTTGGAGGTTTTCCATGTTCTTTGTCTGTAAGATCAAAGTCACCACTTTTGAAACGCCGAAACCATCGTTCACACGTATCTTGCGATGGAGCATATTCACCATAAGCTTCTCGAAGTAGTCGGTATGATTCAGCAGCAGTTTTTTTCAAATGAAAACAAAACAGTAGTACTGTCCGCGAATGCTCTTTATTTGGCACAAAATTTGACATTTTTAACACAGTAAAACAAAACTATATGATCACTTTTCAAATTATAACCTATACGCATTTGACACTTAATGATAACTTAAATAAAAAAATCCGCATTTCATACTTGTAGACCTGGTATATGTTTATAGACCGGGAGCTCATGACAGTTTATGGTCTCCGATTTCATACAGCATGTCTTTTGGAGGAGACAATATTTACCTACCCTGTGACAACAAAGAAAGGAGGGTACTAAACCCCTGCACACTTTCCGGTAATATAGAAAATTGTATTTCCACTTTTGTTTTTCCAAATTTTGTGTTTTTCTCTGATTTAATAATGCTTGCCATTTTATCAAAAGAAAGTTAAAACAAATTTAAAGTCTTAAAAATTATAGGCATGCGATTCGCCGGGTCCCAAAGGGCTCAAACGGTCACGTGATCTTATAATAAAAAAATATGATTTTCCGCGTTTTCATGCAGCATGCCGATGAAAAGAATTAAATTTTGTGTCATAAAACACATAAAAAATTGGCATGCGAGCTTTTTATTCAATGGTAGAGAGTCAGTATTAATGAGAACCAAGTTTCTGAATAAATATTGTTTTTATTTTAATGACCAATCTACTAAAAAAAAAAAAAAAATTAAAATTCATAAAGACTTTTGTGTGTTTAGTACTGTAGTATAGTAGGTATAATTGTAGATAAGTAGGTCTGTTTCCTAAAGGACGTAGAAAAAAAATTGATTTCCGAAAATTTCATCTAATCGTTTTCTCCCTGAACTCTTCATTTTAGGACACCTAAAACGAGTTTCCAAAGGCAGTCCTGGCAGTGTCCAAAATTTTTATTTTTTAAGTATCCTTATTACAAAAATTAATTTAACGTGATATGATTATTTTAATTTTAATAATATTTATTTTTTAATAGACTTACTTTTGAAATGACGTGTGGATCTATAGCTAAAATGACGATGAATGGACTTTTTTCTTCGGAGAACAACATGTGGACTGCATCCAGGACTAACAGGACTTTATCCTGTTCACAGCTGTCCAGTCCATCCACTATGACTACCAAACGAGTCTGCTGGGCACTTAGACTGTCCAGACACCTAAAAATTAGATCATCTAATAAACAAATAAGTGGCTTAAGTAGGAATCATTTTAGAAGCAACTTATAAAGTAGATTGTATACCGCCATGGTATTAACTAGAATTTTAAAGTCCGAGTGTTTTTCTATTTGACGGAATGTACGAGGGCGGATCAATAAGTACCCGTGTTTGAAGACAGGTGGCGTTGTTGAAGAAAGTTGGTATTACCGTCATGTTTTGCAATCAGTCAAACAACAACATATTAAATTTCAGACTGATTCATAGGTTAGCTTTTATTTGGCAGCTAGTTGTATCACACGTGTTTCGTATTTCTCGATAAAATGGAAAAGGAGCAATGTCGATCTGTAATTCGCTTTTTAGGGTTTTGTAAGTATGACCAAAAAACCCTTATACCGTCATTTTGTCGTCTGTCTGTCTGTCTGTTCGGTAAAAATTGTAGCCAAACGGCTAAACCTAGAGAGTTGAAATTTGGCATGCTTATACAACTCTTTGACCCGCACATAGGAAAAATACTAAAACATCTAAAAAACATATCCCCCTAAAAATATAAACAGCTCATCGACAAAAAAAAATATTTTTTTAAAATTCTGAGTAGGGTTTCAAATGATAGCCCTTGGTACGTGGATTAACGATCAAATTTTTAATTTTGCAAAATAAATTATTTTGATGCAATTTTTGCCAAAATTGTGCAAAAAATTTTTTGTCCCACACCCTGTAGCCCAAATGGTTTAAACTAAAAATCTGAAAAAAATCTAAGTAATGTACATTGGTGTGAACCGGAATAGTACAACAAGAATTTTTGATCAGATTATGTTTTCGGAAAATAACGCATTTTTTGTGTTTTTAACTAAAATATGTTAAATATTGAATTCGCTATGTAACACAGTATATAAGTAAGCGCTCGTAGCGTAGTGCGTTGTGTCGTCGCTTTGTTTTGCAAACTAGAGTTCGATTCCTGTCAATTTTAATTTGTTTTTTTTTTGCTATTTATTTTGTTTAAATTATTTTGTCAAAATTCTAGTTATATTTTGGTAAATGTTGCATTTAATTTTTAAAAGCGTAAATTTAATAACCAGTGGGAAGTGTTGAAATTATAATTTAATTCTATGTTTGAATGTATACGAAATCAGAGGGCGGGGCTTATGATTTAAGCAGCCAATGGAAGCCATAGGTGCAATTTTCAAAATTTTAATGAACCTTGCTATATAAAAGAAATACTGCACATATTTAGAAACTTAAATAATGGTATTAGGCATTCGAATTAAAATTCATAAAAAAAATATTTTGACATAAAATTTGTTTTGTCATCCCAAATAATCATCGTTCAGTTACTAAATACCTGTGAAACCCTGAAATGTGTGAAAATTCACACTTCACATACATTTTTTATGTTTTGTAACACTTGAATATTGTTTAGTCAAAGTAAAAACTAGTTTAAACCAGTGGCAAAGGATTGCCAATAGGTAGACTTGCCCTCCCATAAAAAAAATGTAATAAAAAAAATTTAGGGTAACCTTCAAAAATACATCAATTTATGTTTAAATTTTTGTCCAAGGCTTGGTTTACTAGTTATGATTTTTCTTAAATTTTAAAGTCTAATAACTTCCCTTTCTGATTTCGGATCTTTATAAAAAACAATAGGGTTCTTCCCAATTATTAGGAGAATTTTTTAGAACCAGAACGAACTTTCTAAGTTAATACGTTCTTGAGTTATCGTGTATACACCCACACAGACACACACACAAACAGACACACAGACACACACACATACGGACGGCACTTCGAAAATAGGTTTTTTGGATTCCCTGAACCATGAAACGTGGTCACCAGTCAAAATCTCGACATCAAAAATTTTCGCGATTACAATACTTGCCCCTTATATATTAAGGTCGGGCAAGTAAAAATGCTAGCAAAAAAATTGCAAAAGCCCGACTATTTGTAATTTAACGGAAAATGACCCGCCACTCACGATATAAAAAGACATTTTCCCCTACTTATTAAATTAATGAAATTACAAGTAGACACCCCAAAATGACTGATTAAAAAAAACTTACTTGACCATATCTTTCATAAGTGCAACTTCTCTATTCAAAGCCTGTTGAAACCCTTCACTTTTCAAAGTATCCAACTTGGCGATAGCCCTCTGAAGATGTCTTCTTTGCGAAAATATCAACGCCCTAAACATCTGAGTCCAAGTATACATGTTAGCCAAGAAGGTAATACCCAATATAATGCTGACAGTTATTATTATAACATTTAACGTAACCACTTCTGTTGTTATTGCTTTATATTCACTGGTTTCGTTCTTCTTGGAGACTGCAGTCAAAGATGGAAGATTTCCAGCTAGGTATATTGTTACCGCAGCCGCTCCTAACAGTAGGCAGATGAAACAGATCTCGAATATTACTATATAAGGGAGGCAGCACATTCGACGAAAACGCCAAGTTGTAGATGATTTTGCTGAAAAAAATACATAATTTGAAAAATTACGTAATTTTAAAAAATTGTATCTCGAAAACGGTAAGAGATAGAGACCTGCGGTTTGAATTTTTGGATTCCTCATACTTAGTTTAGTTTAGAAAAAAATTTAGGCGAAAATGGCTAGCACACAACTTTTTTTATGAGCGTTCAAACAAACCTTTGAAAATTTAAAGATGGCTCTGATGTCGGTAATTTAACAAATTCATTTTTCGAAAATGGTAAGAGATAGAGACCTGCGGTTTAAATTTTTGGAATCTACATACTTTATTTAGTTTACAAAAAAATTTGGTTCAAAATGGCTAGCACACAACTTTTTTTATGGGCCTTCAAAGAAACCCTTGAAATTTTTAATGTGGCTGATTTTGGCAAATTAAAAAAATTATATCTCGAAAACGGTAAGAGATAGAGACTTGCGGTTTGAATTTTTGGAATCCTCATACTTTGTTTAGTTTAGAAAAAAATTTGGTTCAAAATGGCTAGCACACAACTTTTTTTATGGGTCTTCAAACAAACCTTTGAAAATTTTAAATGTGGCTGATTTTGGAAATTTAAAAAAATTATATTTCGAAAACGATTTACACAGAAATGGCTAGCACACAACTTTTTTTATGAGACATCAAACTTCAAAATTTTAAATATGGTTACAGAATTAACAATTTAAAAAATGTATATCTCTAAAACGGTAAGAGATAGAGACTTATGGTTTGTATTTTTGTAATCTTAACTTACTACTTACATTTTGGTCTAAAAGCTCTGTACAATCTTGTAGAAATGGTTCCATAGTTGTTCTCTATAGCATCGTATAATGATCCAATCATTTGTACCACGGAATTTTCTCCTCCTGTAGTACTACTAACTCTTGTTTGATCAGTAAAATAAAATCTTATTGGTTGAGCAGTAGTCATATCAGTTGAAATAGCACTTGGTGGATGACAAAACATAACTTGAAGAATTAATTTAAGACTCGTTAACTTTTTAGTAATACTTGTTGTAACCGTATATGGCCAATCCCAATCGTATTTTTTTCTAATGTACCATAGAAGAAGAAGAAGCAGGTAGGAAAATATAAAAAGGGAGCCACCTGTTGCTAGCCCTATGATCCAGCTCAGAGTAGATATACCTACTATTGTTCCTATTAGAAGTGTATAGTGAAATATTACCAGGAATAGTAGGACTGAAAATCGAAATGCGGGATCCATCTGTAAAGAATATATTTTTAACGGGAGATTTATGTTTTATCGGCGTTTGATGCGTCGGTTGCCGGTAGTTGGGAAATTTGCGGACTCTAGGAAAATTTATTACTCCTTTCGTCCGAAAAATAAGGTATATGTTACTTAAAAAAGTTGTTGTTAAGTGTGAATTTTCACACATTTCAGGGTTTTGCAGGTATTTAATAAGTGTAAGAAGCCAACATACCAGGTCTACAAGTATGAAATGCGGATTTTTTTGTAAAATAAGACACACTTTTAAATAAACTCAAAAGAACAGTAAAAGTTTATTTATTCAAAGTATGCTCCATTATAAGTTATACATTTTTCCCATCTTTCAAGCAATTTGTGAATACCTCACCAGTAGAACTCTTCCCCTTTCCCCGCAAACCATTCATCTAGCCATTCTTTCACATTTTCATATGAACAAAAGTGCTGCTCGGCAAGTGCGTGACCCATCGATGCGAACAAGTGGTAATCTGAAGAGGCCAAGTCTGGTGAGTAAGCGGTATGGGGTAGCACTTCCCACTTGAGTGCCTCCAATGTGTTGCAAACTGCTTTTGCCTTATGTGATGGAGCGTTATCGTGAAAAAAAAATTACCTTGTGCTCTCTTCTTTCGTATTCTGGTCTTTTTATGAGCAGCGAATGGTTCAATTCGATCAGTTGTTGTTGGTAGCTTTGGGTATAAACTGTTTCACCAGGTTTTAACAATTCATAATAGACCACACCCTTTTGGTCCCACCAAGTACAGAGCATTGTCTTTTTGCCAAAGCGATTCGGTATTGCAGTTGATGTGGATGGTGAGCCTGGGTTCACCCATGATTATTTGCGTTTGGGAATTTCAAAATAAATCCATATTTCATCGCCAGTAATGATGCAAAAAAGACCTTTTTGTATCGTGCAAGCAAAATTTCACAAGTGTTTTTGCGTTTTTCCATCTGCCTCTCATTCAATGCATGTGGAACCCATCTGCCGACTTTCTGGATCTTACCCATCTCTCGTAGGCGATTGGAAACAGTTTGTTGACTAACGCCTAACTGCTCTGCTAGTTGTTTTTGTGATTGACTATCGTCTTCCTGTAGCAATGTTTCCAATTTTGTATCTTCATATTTTTTTGGAGGTTTTCCCATGTTCTTTGTCTGTAAGATCAAAGTCACCACTTTTGAAACGCCGAAACCATCGTTCACACGTATCTAGCGATGGAGCATATTCACCATAAGCTTCTCGAAGTAGTCGGCATGATTCAGCAGCAGTTTTTTTCAAATGAAAACAAAACAGTAGTACTGTCCGCGAATGCTATTTATTTGGCACAAAATTTGACATTTTTAACACAGTAAAACAAAACTATATGATCACTTTTCAAATTGTAACCTATACGCATTTGACACTTAATGATAACTTAATAAAACGCCGTATATGTTGAAACTTTGAACTATACACTCTGTTTGCGCGGCAAGTTTGAAAAAATCCGCATTTCATACTTGTAGACCTGGTATTTATTTTTACCAGAAAAAACGCATCAACTGTCAATACTCATTATTTACTAACATAAAAAATTTCTTACCCATTGCCTAGCAAAATTCTTCATTTCATCTCTTAATTTATTTAAAAGAAACGATTTTCCAGAGCCCCATTTTGCGTAGAGCCCTACGGTAATCGGCATAGACAGCGAAGGTTCTGATAACATGTCAGCCAAAGCACTACTGTATAAATCATAACCCAACATATTTTCGTTATCTTCATTTGTATTCAATCTTCTCGCTCCAAAAACTTGTCCCAAAATTTGTTTCTGATGATTTAAATCAATATTATACGCTGTCTCTCCTTGCTTATTAGGTCTGTATAAAAGCTGACTGTTTTTTGGATTTCGAAGAAGGATTTCTATTATTGCTTTCGAACGGGCGCGCATTGCTATATGAAGAACTGTATCCCCTTTTTTATCTGTTGCAGCTACTTTTGCTCTTTTATCTAGTAGGAGTTGGACTATTTCTGTGTGGCGAGACCTTACAGCCCTTAAAAGAGGGGTATCTCCATCCTGAAATTAAAAAACAATTAAAAATTAAGGTTCGGTAGTGAAAAAAAATATCTCGAAAATGGTTTGATGATTTTGAAAAAATTGTATCTCGAAAACGGTAAGAGATAGAGACCTGCGGTTTGAATTTTTGGAATCCCCATACTTTGTTTAGTTTAGAAAAAAATTGGGTTATATGTGGCTAACACACAACTTTTTTTATAAGCCTTCAAACGAACCCTTGAAAATTTAAAGGTGGCTCTGATTTCGGTAATTTAAAAAATTTATAACTCGAAAACGGTAAGAGATAGAGACTTGCGGTTTGACTTTTTGGAATCCCCATACTTTGCTTAGTTTAGAAAAAATTTGGTTAAATGTGGCTAGCACACAACTTTTTTTATAAGCCTTCAAACAAACACTTAAAAATTTAAATGTGGGTCTGATTTCAAAAATTTAAAAAATTCATATCTCAGAAACGGTAAGAGATAGAGACTTGCGGTTTGAATTTTTGGAATCCCCATACTTTGTTTAGTTTAGGAAAAAATTGGGTTAAAAATTGCTAGCACACAACTTTTTTTATTAGTCTTGAAACGAACTCTTGAAAATTTAAATGTGGGTCTGATTTCGGTAATTTAAAAAAATTTTATATCTCGAAAACGGTAAGAGATAGAGACCTGCGGTTTGAATTTTTGGAATCCCCATACCTTGTTTAGTTTAGACAAAAATTGGGTTATATGTGGCTAGCACACAACTTTTTTTATTAGTCTTCAAACGAACGCTTGAAAATTTAAGTGTGGGTCTGATTTCGGCAATTTAAAATATTTACATCTCGAAAATGATACGAGATAAAGACCTGCGGTTGGTATTTTTTAAATTCAAAGGCCCTAAGTGCCCTCTGGGTACTTTTTGGACAAATTCAAAACAAAAAATTTTTTTGTAAAATTTTTACTTTTTTGAACTTTTTTTTCAAAATTCAAAAATTTTTAACTCAGAAATGGTAAAACATAGAGCCCTGCGGATTGAATTTTTAGAATTCTCGTTTCTTATTTAGTCTAGAAAAAAATTGGGGATTCAATATATTAACTAGAATAATTTTTACAGGGGCCTAAACAAAACCCTCGAAAATGGCCGAAAATTGAAAAAATCGTAAGGGGTATACCTTAAAAAAATCTCGATTTTTAAGTAAAAATTTTTTGTCTTGAGTTTAGCTCAAAATGTGTATACTTATGTATTTTGGACCGTAGATCACAAAAATAACCTCCATTTTGAACTATGGTTTATCGTTTTTGAGAAATCTTCAATCAAACAGCCTAAAAAATCTCCCGAAAAGTAACAATATAAGTTCGTTTTTCGATAAAATTTAAAAATTTATATCTCGAAAACGGTAAGAGATAGGGACCTGCGGTTTGAATTTTTGGAATCCCCATATCTTGTTTACTTTAGGAAAAAATTGATTTAAAAATAGCTAGCACATAACTTTTTTTATTAGTCTTCAAACGAAACCTTGAAAATTTAAATGTGGCTCTGATTTCGGCAATTTAAAAAATTCATATCTCGGAAACGGTAAGAGATAGGGACCTGCGGTTTAAATTTTTGGAATCCCCATACTTTGTTTAGTTTAGGAAAAAGTTGGGTTAAAAATGGCTAGCACACAACTTTTTTTATTAGTCTTCAAACGAAACCTTGAAAATTTAAATGTGGCTCTGATTTCGGCAATTTAAAAAATTCATATCTCGGAAACGGTAAGAGATAGGGACCTGCGGTTTAAATTTTTGGAATCCCCATACTTTGTTTAGTTTAGGAAAAAGTTGGGTTAAAAATGGCTAGCACACAACTTTTTTTATTAGTCTTCAAACGAAACCTTGAAAATTTAAATCTGGCTCTGATGTCGGCAATTTAAAAAATTTATATCTCGAAAACGGTAAGAGATAGAGACTTGCGGTTTGAATTTTTGGAATCCCCATACTTTGCTTAGTTTAGAAAAAAATTGGGTTAAATATGGCTAGCACACAACTTTTTTTATTAGTCTTCAAACGAAACCTTGAAAATTTAAATGTGGCTCTGATTTCGGCAATTTAAAAAATTCATATCTCGAAAACGGTAAAAGATAGAGACTTGCGGTTTAAATTTTTGGAATCCCCATACTTTGCTTAGTTCAGAAAAAAATTGGGTTAAATATGGCTAGCACACAACTTTTTTTATTAGTTTTCAAACGAACCCTTGAAAATTTAAATCTGATACCAAATACTACACCAATTAAAAAAATAATAATAATAAACCGTCGTATTTAATTTTCAGTGTTTTTACATTTCTATTCTGTCTGCAGGATGTATTGAACATAATACAATTTTTTTTATAAAACTTCTTTAGATAATCCAAGTAAATCTTGTTTACTAGCCTTAAGGGGGGGGGGGGGGTCTGATAACCACATTTTACACATATTTTTGTAAATTTTTTTCAAATCTATGGTTAAATTTATTCATTTTCAAACTAAGTACATATATAAAGTATGTTTTGAAGAAGATACGAAAAAATTTTGAAGGCAAAATATGGCGAAATGAGCCAGCTGTGGCAAATCTTCTCAGACTCCGGGAAAAAAATTAGCGGTGACCAGCATAACTCGTCACTGGATCATCTGAAATCAAAAATCCAAGAAGATTTTGTTAGTTTATGAGTTTGCCGAGGTAACGACGTTGAGATGTATTTTTTTCATGTTTTTTTCTTTATTTTAACAATCACAAATATACTCATTTTTAGGTTTTTTTTAGGGGGAATTAATTTTTTTTGTCTTCTAAGTAACGCTAAAAACTGAAAAATTATTTTAAAAATAAAAACTCAACGTCATTACCTCGGCAAACTCATAAACTAACAAAATCTTTTTGGATTTTTGATTTCAGATGATCCAGTGACGAGTTATGCTGGTCACCGCAAAATCTAATTTTTTTCCCGGAGTCTGAGAAGATTTGCCACAGCTGGCTCATTTCGCCATATTTTGTCTTCAAAATTTTTTTGTATCTTCTCCAAAACATACTTTATATATGTACTTAGTTTGAAAATGAATTAATTTAACCATAATTTGGAAAAAAATCACAATATGCTTAAAATGTGGTTATCAGACCCCCCCCCTTAAGAAAACCCGGTATTTGGACATAACTCACCTTTGTAGCAATTTCCAAATCAGGATTAGAACTCAACAATAATTTAACAATTTGAATATTTCCTTTTTCAACAGCAGTGTACACAGCAGTTTTCCGATCTTTTCCACAGATATCCACGTCTGCATATTTCTTTAATAAAGCCTCCACAATGCCTCTATGGCCCCCTTTTACGGCATGAATTAAATTAGTATCCCCAGCTCGATCTTGAATATTTATATAGGCCCCAATATTAATTAGTGCAGTTGCTATATCGTAATATCCTTCTTTGCAGGCTATCATTAAAGCAGTGCAGCCATCTTTATCAAGTGCGTTTACATTGGGGCGATGTTCTAGTAAAAGGTTCACTACATCTACGTGGTTGCCCTGGGTTGCTACAAGAAGAGATGTCCAAGAATACATGCCTGAAACAAAAAAAAAATAAGCGTCAATTTTAGCTTGAGCGCTCATTGAAGTAAATCTGCGTTAAGGCAGCGCACAACCCTATAGTTCCCGATAGTTTCTTATACAAAACTAATAATCGGAAATAAAATTAATAACAATCTATATATCAAAATTTGCAGCGAATTTTTATCTATCTAATAGGATATTTTAAATTTTAGAAAAAACTGTTACGTAATTGTAATTAAGCAAATTGCATTAGAGGTGTTATCTTATAAACCAATCGACGCATATTTGTGTACGATGCGGCAAATTGTAGCTAAATCTTCATTCTACAAAAATGATTTTAGCTATTTTGTTCTATTGTGAAAACTACTTAGTTATGGTATTTGGTAGTCTATATTTGCCGCCATCTTGATTCTGCCGCGGTTCTCAAAATAGTTGTAACGAGTAAAAATGATTTAATTCTTGTGAAGAATACGTGTGTCAAGTGGCATTCCATTATCATCAAGTATAATATTTTTCGACGAGGGTTCTAAACTATAAGTAATCAAGTCGAAAAAAATGTTGACGTATTATTTGAACATTTCTACACAAAATTATATAAACATAAAAGTTATTTGAAACCCATAAATAGATTTAAAAAATTACAGAACAATGTTGTTGATGTCAATTATTAAGTTATTGAGCGATAATATTTTTACAATAAATATTTCTACAATTAAAAATATCCTATTGATAGATAAAAATTCGGTGCAAAATTTGATGTATAGATTGATACTAATTTTATTTCAGTTTGTTAATTTCGTATAAGAAATTGGTAACCTCTAGAGGTTATACGCAGCCTTAAAAGCTTTTAAATTATACTTCATTTTTAGGATTTTGTAGGTATGACCAAAAAACCCTTATACCGTTATTTTGTCGTCTGTCTGTCTGTCTGTCTGTCTGTTCGGTAAAAATTGTAGCCAAACGGTTAAACCTAGAGAGTTGAAATTTGGCATGCTTATACAACTCTTTGACCCGCACATAGGAAAAATACTAAAACATCTAAAAAACATACCCCCCTAAAAATATAAACAAATATGTGCTCATCGAAAACAAAAATATATTTTTTTAATTCCGAGTAGGGTATCAAATGAAAGCCCTTAGTACGTGGATTAACGATCAAATTTTTATTTTTGCAAAATAAATTATTTTGATGCGATTTTTGCCAAAATTGTGTCAAATTTTGTCCCACAACCTGTAGCCCAGATGGTTTAAACTAAAAATCTGAAAAAATTCTAAGTAATGTATATTGCTGTGAACCGGAATAGTACAACAGGAATTTTTGATCAGATTATGTTTTCGGAAAATAACGCATTTTTTTTGTGTTTTTAACTAAAATATGTAAACGAGTGAACGTCCGTAGTCCAGTGGTAACGTTCTCGCTTCGTAAGTTGCAAACCACTGTTCAATTCCCGCCAATAATATTGTTTTTGTTTTTTTGTTTTGTATTTTTATTTTGTTTAAATTATTTTGTCGAAATTCTAGTTATATTTTGGCAAATTTTGCATTTAATTTTTAAAAACGTAAATTTAATAACCAGTGGGAAGTGTTGAAATTATAATTTAATTCTATGTTTGAATGTATACGAAATCAGAGGGGCGGAGTTTATGACTTAATGATAGAGACCTGCGGTTTGAATTTTTGGAATTCCCACATCTTACTTAGTATGTAAAAAAATTAAGCATCTAGTGGCTAGCACACAACTTTATTAATAGGTCATCAAATATAAAGATTGAAAAATAACAAAAAGTGCCAACTTTAAAAAAACATATCTCAAAAACGGTAAGAGATAGAGACCTGCGGTTTGAATTTTTGGAATCCCAACACCTTGTTTAGTCTAGAAAAAAATTGGGATCAAAATGGCTAGCACACAACTTTTATAAATTTCAAAAATATACGATAAGAAATTTTTTCTTTAAAAAATCTTGTTTCCTGTATGTTTTGGTGCAATAAAAAAGTCCAAAAGTGGTCAATATCTTATAATATTCACTCAAACTTACCAGCTGTATCGACATTAGCCCCAGCTTGCAACAAACAGTCCACAATTTCAGCATAACCTTTTCTAGATGACCAAACCAAAGCAGTAGTTCCATATTTGTCCCCCACGTTGACTTTGGCGCCTCTTCTGACAAGTTCTTGAACTATTCTAGTGTGTCCACGACCTGAGGCCCACAGAAGAGAGGATATGTGGAAGTTACCATGCGCGTTTGCATCTGCTCCACGGTCTAAAAGAAGGACAGCAGTTTCGGTATGCCCTTTGTAGGTCGCCCACATTAAAGCGGTCCAGCCACCCTAAAAAAAAAATAATTTTCACATGTCAGGGTTTTGTAGGTATGTGAACGGTCAAAAGTGGCCGCGAGCTCAATGTAGAGGTCAATGAGACCCAACAGGAGGTACGCCATTAAATTATTTATCTCTGTATTTATCGTTTAACTTTATACTTATAACTAGCTGGCGTGCCCGCACTTCGTGATATTTTTGTAATGTACATTTTTGATTTAACGTATTTTTTTTTAATTTGTTTTACATCGGTCTAGTTCTGCAACGAGGCTTGTCGCCGATGCCAGGGGGCGAGCTCCTACACCTGGATGAGGGGTGAATGATTGTGAAAATGGAAGTAATGTTAAAGTCGATTCAAATAGAGTTGAGTACATCAATAAAAGTGTGCAGAAACAATTTTTCGTCTGGACGGGTCTAATTTACTTATAATAGGGGTGTTAGGTTTGTTACTCATTGCCGTAGAAGTCTTATATGAGTTAGGAGCTTCCAACGTGTTTATATAAAATATCTATATTATTAGAATACATCTACAATCTAAAATCGTATTTTTTAATAAGAATTATTTGTTAGTGAAAGACGACGTAAGTAGAAAAATACATATTTGGTAATAGAACAGTAGGATAAGTTGAGGTTATGAAATTAATTTATGTTTTGATTTTAAAAACAGTGTTTTACAAAATGCAGACGCAATTAGTGGGACGTAAAGGACAAGTGCTTCATAGCCAGAGCCGCGAAATTATTAATAATGTTATGCAGGTCATGAAGGAGGAAGTTAATTTGAAAAACTTCAAAATTCCTGTAACAAATTTCGGGGAACGAGTAATTGCTGCAACTGGCATCTCTAAGAGTACATATGACCGATATAAATTTAATAATAAAATTAATTTTACTGCAATATATATTTTTCCCCGTCTGGTCGGCATATTTACTTTTTTATTAATAATTAATTTGCCTTCTGTCTTTTATGGACTGATAATTATATTAAACAGCATTTTATTTATATTTTTTCATTTATATTTTAATATATAGCTTTTAAATCGTTCCTTAACTAATTCAATAAAAAATATTATTTAATCGTCCCATTTGGTTTGAAAATATTTTATTTATCTCCGCCACTGGCGTTGTTGCGCAATTTTGTAACAGTAGTGTATCCTTCTCTATTTGAATCTACTCTAACATATTATTCTCGCGCGAATAATATCAGCAAAATAATTTTGACATAAAAACCACTATAATAATTACCATATCTCTATGTTCTATGTCGGCTCCATTTTCCAAAAGCATAAGACAGATGTCTGTGTGTCCTTCTTTTGCAGCGCACAGAAGTGATGACCAATTATCGGCGTCTTCAGCGTTTGTGTCTGCACCATGGGCCAAAAGTTCCCGGACAAATCCACTACGCCCCTTTCCGGCAGCAAGCATAAGCGCTGTTGCCCCATTCTGCAAAAAAATATAATCAATATTAACTCGACAATTTTAACAATTCATATCTCAAAAACGGTAGGAGATAGAGACCTGCGGTATGAATTTTTGAAATCTTCACACCTTATTTAGGTTAGAAAAAAATTGGGGACTTAGTGGCTAGCACACAACTTTTTTATGGACGATAAATCAACACTTACAAAATTTTGCGAATGTTGAAATTTTTACAAGATAATTTTAAAAAAAATCATATCTCAAAAACGGTAAGAGATAGGGTCCTGCGGTTTGAATTTTTGGACTCTTCACATCTTATTTAGTCCAGAAAAAAATGGGGGACTTAGTGGCTAGCACACAACTTTTTTATGGACGATAAATCAACACTTAGAAAATTTTGCATATGTTGAAATTTTTACAAGATAATTGAAAAAAAAAATCATATCTCAAAAACGGTAAGAGATAGGGACCTGCGGTTTGAATTTTTGGACTCTTCACATCTTATTTAGTCCAGAAAAAAATGGGGGACTTAGTGCCTAGCACACAACTTTTTTTATAGACCATAAATCAACACTTAGAAAATTTTGAGAATGTTGAAATTTTTAAAATACAATTTAAAAAAAAATCATATCTCAAAAACGGTAATAGATAGGGACCTGCGGTTTGAATTTTTGGACTCTTCACATCTTATTTAGTCCAGAAAAAAATGGGGGACTTAGTGGCTAGCACACAACTTTTTTATGGACGATAAATCAACACTTAGAAAATTTTGCATATGTTGAAATTTTTACAAGATAATTGAAAAAAAAAATCATATCTCAAAAACGGTAAGAGATAGGGACCTGCGGTTTGAATTTTTGGACTCTTCACATCTTATTTAGTCCAGAAAAAAATTGGGGACTTAGTGGCTAGCACACAACTTTTTTTATAGACCATAAATCAACACTTAGAAAATTTTGCGAATGTTGAAATTTTTAAAATACAATTTAAAAAAAAATCATATCTCAAAAACGGTAAGAGATAGGGACCTGCGGTTTGAATTTTTGGACTCTTCACATCTTATTTAGTCCAGAAAAAAATGGGGGACTTAGTGGCTAGCACACAACTTTTTTATGGACGATAAATCAACACTTAGAAAATTTTGCGAATGTTGAAATTTTTACAAGATAATTGAAAAAAAAATCATATCTCAAAAACGGTAAGAGATAGGGACCTGCGGTTTGAATTTTTGGACTCTTCACATCTTATTTAGTCCAGAAAAAAATGGGGGACTTAGTGCCTAGCACACAACTTTTTTATGGACGATAAATCAACACTTAGAAAATTTTGCGAATGTTGAAATTTTTACAAGACAATTTAAAAAAAAATCATATCTCAAAAACGGTAAGAGATAGGGACCTGCGGTTTGAATTTTTGGACTCTTCACATCTTATTTAGTCCAGAAAAAAATGGGGGTCTTAGTGGCTAGCACACAACTTTTTTTATGGACCATAAATCAACACTTAGAAAATTTTGCGAATGTTGAAATTTTTACAAGACAATTCTAGGAGTAATAAAACATGTTTACCTCGTCTCTGTCATCAACTTGGACTTGCTTGTTCTCGAGAAATGCCTGCAGTCCTGGCAGATTGTCATCTTGGACAAAACCGCTCAGAGATCGAAAACATAGTGAAACCATCGATTCACTATGACTGAGTGTCTAAAAACAAATACTTAGATTAGTTACAGAGTGCGGGGAGGAGGACACTAATACAATAAACAAATGATAAATAGATCTGTTCACAATATACACTGACGACTCGTGGGAAAATAGCTTTTTGGGACAAACAAAACATGTGGAACAAAAATAAGTAACTGACAATTGAAATAAAAATATCGAAAACTGTAGAAGATAGAGACCTACGGTTTGAATTTTTGGAATCTCCATATTTTGTTTAGTTTAGAAAATAAATGGATTAAAAATACAGTCTGTTCCAAACGGTTAGGCGGAACTAAATGAGAATTTCCTTCTTTTAGGTTGTCACGAGAAGGGATCTTGCTTGGGATATTTCATTTTTCACGTTGGAATGTCACAATTTAAAATTCCAACAATGAAACCATGGAAACGAATGACATATGTCAAAATTAAATTATTATTTTTTATATATTTTAATGACAAAAAAATAATAAATAATAAATTTGTATTAAGAATGACACAAAAAATCAAAATATAAAGAAAATGCCAATTTAAAATGATATTAACCTTTACAAAAAATGTTTATTGTAAGTATGATTTACAAAGCTTAAACAAAACGGTCGAAAAGCACGATTTAAACGATGAAAGTAACTAGATTGCAAAATCTAGTTCCGCCTAACCGTTTGGAACAGACTGTAGCTAGCACATAACTTTTTGGCCAATTTTGACCAATTTTTTTTTTTGTCTCCGGTTTGGCTGAAAATTGTTACTGTTAAGTATTTTGGGCCGTAGATCTCAAAAATGTGGTCTATTCTGGGCTAAGGGTTCACATTTTAAGTAAATTCAAAAAAACTCTTTCAAAATCAACTCAAAAAACTAAATATTAAAACTGGGTAGATAATTAAAAAAAACTCAATTAGAGTAATAGATAGAGTTGCGATTTAAATTTTTGAAATCCTTACACTTTGTTTAGTCTATAAAAAAATTTGGAAGATAAATGGCTAACACACAACCTTCTTTATAGGCCGTCTAGAAAAACTTGATAAAGTAAAAAGTTTTGATAAATAAAAAAATCATATCTCAAAAACGATAAGAGATAGGGACCTGCGATTTGAATTTTTAGAATTTCCATACATTGTTTAGTTTAGGAAAAAATTGGATGAAAAATAGCTAGTAAACAACTTTTTTTATGGACCTTCATATAGAAACTAAAAAATATAAACTATAGATTTGACAACTTAAAAAATCATATCTCAAAAACAGTAAAAGATAGAGACCTGCGGTTTGAATTTTTGAAATCCCCATACTTTATATATTATAGAAAAAATTTGGAAGATAAGTGGCTAGCACACAACTCTTTTAATGGACAATCAAAAAACGTTTAAAACAAAAAAAAAATAAGTTTAAAAGTGAGAAATAAAACAATATATATCTCAAAAACGGTAAGAGATAGAGACCTGCGATTTGAATTTTTAAAATCCCCATACTTTCTTTAGTCTAGAAAAAAATTGGGAGATAAATGGCTAGCACACAACTTTTTTTATGGTCCATCAAACAAATTTTGAATCTGTAATACATACTAAAATGGGGTCTTGAGTGGTTTGACCGAAAGTGGCAAGGCATTTACGGATACTATAACATTTTTCCCCACTTTAGGTAGATTTAAAAAAAATCCAGGATTTTGACAGTTCTTTCTAAGGTCGCCCTTGACAGTTCATTATATATTGTGAACAGATTTTCTAAAATTAGTACATTGTAAACTAGACAGGAGCTAAAAATAAGTAAATGTCAAGATAAAAAAGACACTTGTTAGTTTTTTGAAACAATAATACAAATATAGTTAGTTTTAAAACGAAAAATATATATTTACAATCTTAAAAACATCGTTAACGATAATATTTTGCATAGGCATTTTGTTTAGTTGCAAATTTAGCACTAGTTTAGCAATAAAAGTAACTAAAAATGGCGCTCAAATTAAATCTGGTGAAAACAAATTTGTTTATTTTAAAACAAAATATTTCATTTAAAACATTCACCCTTTTGCAAATCGTTGCATTCAGGAGAATATACTGAATAATGTACTTCTGTACAAGTTGATCATCAAAATTCACGAGGAACAACAGAATTGATTTGCAAAAGGTTGAATTTGATCTGCAAAAGGTTGAATTTGATCTGCCAAAGGTTGAATTTGATTTGCAAAAGGTTGAATTTGATTTGCAAAAGGTTGAATTTAATCTGCAAAAAAGTGAAATTGATCTGTAATAAGATGAATTTGATTTGCAAAAGGTTGAATTTAATCTGCAAAAAAGTGAAATTGATCTGTAATAAGATGAATTTGATTTGCAAAAGGTTGACTTTGACTTGTAAAAGGTTGAATTTTACTTGCAAAAAATTGGAATTTGACTTGCAAAAGGTTGATTTTGATTTGCAAAAAGTTGAAATTATTTTGCAAAAAGTTGAATTTAATTTGCAAAAAGGTGAATTTGATTTGCAAAAGGTTGACTTTGACTTGTAAAAGGTTGAATTTGACTTGCAAAAAATTGGAATTTGACCTGCAAAAGGTTGATTTTGATTTGCAAAAAGTTGGAATTATATTGCAAAAAAATTGAATTTAATTTGCAAAAGGACGGATTTGATTTTCAAAAGGTTGAATTTGATTTGCAAAAGGTTGAATTTGATTTGCAAAAGGTTGAATTTGATTTGCAAAAGGATGAAATTGAAGTGCAAAACCTGTAACATCACATCCTAAATTCTAGTTAATTATTTGGCGTAGCATATAAGGTTATTAGCGCAATGTATAATAAAAAAGACAACACAAAATGTTTATCCTATTATCAAAAGCGTTATTTCATATTTATTTTATTCTAGCATACTAGGCTACTAGCGCAACACTTTGAAAACGTCACATCCTAAATTATTTTCGATCACATCGTAAGCATTATTTGTGCAGTTTTTTTTTTCATTACTTGATGATGTTTCCCGATGTGAAAAATTGGTCCAAAATGTAGGGCCATATGGTGATGATGGGGTACAGTTGGAGTCTGTGGTTCTGTGGGGGGCTCTAGCACTATTTCTGGGGGGTCTGTCCCGCCAGGGCCCCCCATTTGACGATCCGGAGTCCCCTTACGACTCATCTTGAAATTTACGAAATTAATAAATTTAAGCACTCTTACGCGAATACTTTTTAATTTCTCTTATTTTTTTAGAGGGGCCGGAAAAAAAATCTATTGTTTTAAAGTACAAGAGTACATAATAAATGTTTCTGGATAAAATTATTTTCTACTCTAGACCAATGGTATTCAACCTGTGTTCCGCGGAACTCTGGGGTTCCGTGGAACGTTTTCTTAACTTAAATTAAATGGTTTTATTCTGTTTTTAGGGTTTTGTAGGTATGACCAAAAAACCCTTATACCGTCATTTTGATATATGTCTGTCTGTTCGGTAAAAATTGTAGCCAAACGGCTAAACCTAGAGAGTTGAAATTTGGCATGCTTATACAACTCTTTGACCCGCACCCGGTAGTGGCGCTTTGCTCCAAGGCAATATGGCTGTTGTCTCTAGTACTCAGCTGTCAATATGCTAATAGCGAACAGGTTAATTTAAGCACTGTACATTTTTATTTTATGAAAATGCGAGTACATATTTGCGAAATTTTTTATGATGGGGAAATACCCTTTTAAAATGTGCCTCATATTTCCAGTGGCGGATCTAGCTTTTTGGGGGCCCAGGACTTAAAAATACCAAGGGGCCCTACACATGTTTTAATCAAAAAAATAAAAGACAGTATTAAAGGTTAATTATTATTTATTACATTTTTATTAATGTTGGATATTATTTTTAGGGTTTGTAGGTATGACCAAAAAACCCTTATACCATCATTTTGTCGTCTGTCTGTCTGTTCGGTATAAATTGTAGCCAAACGGCTAAACCTAGAGACTTGAAATTTGGTATGCTTATACAACTCTTTTACCCGCAAATAGGAAAAATACTAAAACATCTAAAAAACATATCCCCCTAAAAATATAAACAAATATGTGCTCATCGAAAAAAAAAAAATATTTTTTTAAATTCTGAGTAGGGTATCAAATGAAAGCCCTTAGTACGTGGATTAACGATCAAAATTTTATTTTTGCAAAATAAATTATTTTGACGCAATTTTTGCCAAAATTGTGCAAAAAAAATTTGTCCCACACCTGTACCCAGATGGTTTAAACTAAAAATCTGAAAAAATTCTAATTAATGTACATTGGTGTGAACCGGAATAGTACAACAGGAATTTTTGATCAGATTATGTTTTCAGAAAATAACGCATTTTTTGTGTTTTTAACTAAAGTATGTTAAATATTTAATTCGCTATGTATCACAGTAGATAAGTAAGCGCTCATAGCGTAGTATGTTTCGTCGTTGCTTTGTAGTTTGCAAACTAACGTTCGATTCCTGTCAATTTTAATTTTTCAGTTTTTTTTGCATTTTTTTTTTTTTGTTTAAATTATTTTGTCAAAATTCTAGTTATATTTTGGTAAATGTTGCATTTAATTTTTAAAAACGTAAATTTAATAACCAGTGGGAAGTGTTGAAATTATAATTTAATTCTATGAATGTATACGAAATCAGAGGGCGGTGCTTATGATTTAAGCAACCAATGGAAGCCATAGGCGCAATTTTCAAAACCTTAATGAACCTTGCTATATAAAAAAAATACTGCACATATTTAGAAACTTAAATAATGGTATTAGGCATTCGAATTAAAATGCATAAAAAAATATTTTGACATAAAATTTGTTTTGGCATCCGAAATAATCATCATTCAGTTACTAAATACCTGCGAAATCCTGAAATGTGTGAAAATTCACACTTCACATCAAATTTACAATATATAGATTCTGTTTGTAAACAAGTGCATTATGTTCATTGCCTCATGAAATAAAATTAGTTTTAGACAGGAGCAGCTAAAAGTTAAATTAGCAACTTGCAGGTGCAAGCATATTAGTGCAGTTTTGTTTTTCTGCGACAAATTTAATGAACAAACTCATAGTATCAGTTACTTTTTAACTCAAAATATATTCCCATGCCTTCCTCCTGTCCATAACCAAATCTTTTCCCAATCTGGACTTAGTATTAACTTTCCCTCCATTTTTCTTACGAAAAGAAAAAAACTAAGATGCCTATCTTTGTCCTGTCTTGAGTGACAGCCAAAAACACTACAATTTGTTCTACTTTTATAGTTTTTCACAACTTCTATAGACATTCTAACAAAAATTCAACACTAGAACATATGTAGTAAGTTCAAACAGTACTAGAGCGCCTAGTACAATATTTGACCACCAGACTGCGTATTCGAGCGTGTCAGTTCTCAATAGAGTTCCGCAGATGTAAGAAGGTTGAAAACCACTGCTCTAAAATAATAGATTTCGTTCCGGTACCCCTAATGTAAAAGAGCTAACCTTACACTGTCACATTTTCACTCTTTTATGGAGAATAGGGTTTATTAAAGTAAATTTTAATTATACCGTATGTTACTTTTGAGCATTATTTCACCATATTTTACGTGTTTCCATTTTTATTTATTTAAAATGAACTAAAAAATTTTTAAATTGAATTTTTTTGAAGTTGACATTTCACTTAAATTGGTTTTGTATACATTGTAAGATAACGAATTACCATGGTAACCATTTTTGATAAAAATAACCTTTCAATATGAAAGAATTGTAGAGCTTGAGGAAATAGTATATTATTATACGAATTTTATAAGACGATGTATTGTCACATGTGTTGTTTGGAGTACAATGAGAGTAGCGAGGAGTGCTCCAAAGTAACAATACGTCGTTTTTTATCGTATTAAGAAATCGTACAATAATCGAACAGATGTCGCGGATGGGATGTACTAAAGTCACTGGATTATACAAGTAGCGCAAGCCTTTGAAGAAGCCGTCAGACCCCAGAGTTTGATTGGCAACGTTGGTTCCCCTGTTAAGCAAACTAAAGGAGCAATTTTTACGTTCTTAAGTTTGCGTCTGCGCTGTCACATCTCTAATGTATCATTTTCATTCTGGTGTTGGAAGCGTGGAACAAGAAATTCAACCAAGAGGATCGCTGTATTTTGAAAAAACCCGTACCATGGTTTCGTAGGCGCGGTGTTACAAGCGCGGTGTCGCAAGTTCAGAAATTTCAACTCTAGCGCTGGCCGCACCGTCCAAACCATAGAAACAGATATATTTTTTCGGAATGGTGAGATCTTTAGCGAGACACTTATATTAATTTCTTTAAAAAAAATTAAAGAAACGTAATTTGATGTAGCGAAATAGCGACTTTTACAATGTTGTCGGCAGTCATAAAGTTTATTATTATGGATTCGGTTTCAAATATCTGGTCTGCAGAAATGTCATGCAGTGGGTATACTAATAATACACCCCCAAGCAGGGGCCAACAGAATCTTCATTCTAAACTGTGATGTCAAGTAAAAAATATTGTGTATTAAATTCTATTCTTGTAATTGAAGTAACTGTCTCTGTTTTTTGTGTCTCATTTTTTGCAACAAGTTAAAATAATCTCCCTGTTGCCTTTTGTTTCTATGTATGGGACGTACCCACCATCGATTTTCTTCATGTCGCAATAAGTCTAAATATACATAAAAAAAGAGCTAGACGTCTCCTTCGATTTGACGACATATTAAATGAAATTGAATAACCGTTTACTGCAAATAATTGTATAAACTTTTAGGTTAGATTTGGGTTAGATACAAATGTTGTCAATACCGAAAACGCGCACTTATCACGCCTCCAACCCCACCATGATATTCGAACTTGTAAATATAACACCACGCCTCTCACCCCTGTCGCGCCTTTTACACTACCATGAAAATGATGCATATCTCTCGCTCTAATTTAATAACCTCCTTTTTCTGCGGTTTGAATATTTAAGGTTAAGTTTCATTTAAATTTATATATTATATCCGTTTTATTTAATAAAAATTAAAAAAAATAATTGAAATTGTACCACAATTTTGTTATAGTGCATCTTTGATTAAAAAAATCGTGATTACAATGTTTAAAATAAAAATTGTTGGTAGTACTAATTTGTTATTTTTGTACTGTTGGAATCACTGAAAATCATATGTGTTGGCGACATTTTTAGCTCCAGCATGGCCGCCGTTGCGCTACTTTATATAATCTAGTGACTTTAGGACGTACGAGAATTGTGATGTTAATTGGGAGGGGGGGGGGGGGAATAATAGAGCTATTAGATACATACCAAGTGCATCTAATAAATATTAAGAAAGTCTTTATCAGTAAGATTTATATTTTGTAATTTATCGAATTTGATAAGATTTTGATATAATCATTTTGATAATTTTGATTACCACTCTAGATTATTGTGATTTTGTAAACAATTAGTTTATAAAAATGATTGTAATTTATAATTTCTATCAAGTACTAGATTTGCTGATAAGGTTATTAAAGGAACAAAGTACTTTTGCACTTTGCCCGCCCTGAATTGTAGACCGGGAGCTCATGACAGTTTTTGGTCTCCGATTTCATACAGCATGCCTTTTGGAGGAGAGAATATTTACCCTGTGACAACAAAAAAGGGATGGTAATAAACCCCTGCACGCTTTCCGGTCATAGGGAAAATTGCATTTCCACTTAAACACAAAATTTTTGTACTTTTCTCTGATTTAATATTGCTTGCCCTTTTGTCAAAAGAAAATTATAACAAATTTAAAGTCTTTTAAATATATGCATGCGATTCGGAGGGTCCCAAAGGGCTCAAACGGTCATGTGATCTTGTAATAAAAAAATATGATTTTCCACGTTTTCTACAGCATGCCTATAATTAAAAGACTTTAAATTTGTTATAACTTTCTTTTGACAAAAGGGCAAGCAATATTAAATCAGAGAAAAACACAAAAATTTTGTGCAAGTGGAAATGCAATTTTCCCTATGACCGGAAAGCGTGCAGGGGTTTAGTGCCATCCCTTTTTTGTTGTCACAGGGTAAATATTCTCTCCTCCAAAAGGCATGCTGTATGAAATCGGAGACCAAAAATGTCATGAGCTCCCGGTCTATTAGTTTTGTTTCCTTCTGTTAGCTGGCTCTAAAGCAACAGTTCTTAAACTGTGGTCCGCGTAACCATTACCGGTGATCCGCGAAACAATTTTGGCATTAACTTTACATCCCCCAACTTTTCGCTTTTATTCAAATAACTCATTTAATAAAAATCCTACATGGTCTGGACTTTTTGTATTTGTTGTTATTTAACTAGTTATTGACATAACTAAACAATAATTAGTAAAAATTTTATTATTTTTATTCAACTGCAAATTATTTACAGAAAACATATAATAAGATCTATTTTGACCAATATTTGATCAAGAAATGTTTGTATGAGTTTAACGTATTATAATTTGTAACTTTTTTTATTCTTTTTACTACTATTTTTATTAATTTTATGTTTTTTATTCTATATGCTAATAAAAATGTTCCTCTATAAATGCACAAGACCATTTATTAAAATATTTTTTTATGAAAACAATAAAAAAAGAAACAAAATATCTCTAAAATAAACTGTTATAACTAGTTATTATATGAAATAACTTAAATTTTAATTTGTAATTTGAGCATTTGTATTTTTTTTTTTTTTTATAAAATAATTGTAAATAGTAATAGTTTTTTTTTTTCTAAATAGTTAAATAGTTTATTTTAGAGATATTTTGTTTCTTTTTTTATTGTTTTCAAAGCTTGCTACGTTGAACTTTGTAAAACTTATGTTGATTATTATTTTGTAAATAAATGGTCGCCATTTTGAAATGGTTAACATAAAAATATGAATTTTTGGTGTCATTGTAAAGCTAATTTAGATTACTTTTAGGAAAAAAATATAAAATTATCGATTCCCTATGCTAGATCAAAAGTTGACATCATTTCCGGTGAAACCGGAAGTGCCTCAGAATTCTTATAGTAACCTTTAGATGGGCCTTTTTGTCTAGTTCAACTTTTGTTCTTTTGGTTTTTTGTATCTTTACAAATAAAGGAGATTTTCGGGGTGCCCCGTTTCAAACAAACACCCTGTATATCCTGATTTGATAATAAATTGATAGAAAATTGTAGTAAATACTTGTAGGTCAGGATTTTTATTAAATATACAATCAATTTTTGCAGACAAGTGTAAACCAAACTCGCCGGGAACAGATTTCAGTTTGTTATATGGGTCAAATCATATAGGAGTATCTGTAGTTTCTTGTTTATGCCTACGAAACCCTAGACATTTCTATATGTAATTATATTCGTAGATTCTTAGAGAACAAATCTGCAAAATACCTGTCAATCAAGAAACCCGAGTTAGCCAATCACGAGAACCTTAGGAACAATGACGTCACAGTGTTACTCAGATCACAAACACACACTAGCTAATTATATATGTACGATAATTTTAAAATAAAGGCTTTAAGGTCTGATTTATGAACTCCATAACATAAGGCATGGGCATAAAAATGAGTACAAAGGGGTGTCATTGTTCTGAACATCTGTTTACAATAAACAGAACATAGAGAGTATTGTATATTCTTATGTTATGCTTGTGTTATGGATCTATTATACATAAAACCTGGTTTATAATAGATATGTTATGGATACATAAGCATAAAAATTACACTACTCTCTTGGTTCTGTTTATTACAAACAGATGTATTGAAGGGTCACGCCCATTGTTCCATAACTATGCGTTATGTTATAAGTTTATTATAAACCTGAAAATCTTATAAATTCAAAAAATTCATATCTCGAATATCGTAAAAGATAGAGACCTGCGGTTTGGTTTTTTGGAATCCTCATTTATAATATATTGTTGAAAAAAATTGGGGCCTTAAACGCTAGAGATATTTTTGACTGAGATTGTTTTGAAAATATCCAAATTTTTGGGTTTAAATGACTGTATCTCAAAAAATAAAACTGATAAAGACCTGCGGTTGGAATTTTTGAAATCCTAAGGTCCGAAATACCCTTAGGGCAAATTTTAAACAAATTTGGAGACAAAAATTTTTTTTGTAAAATTTACAATTTTTCGAAAAAAAAATTTGTATTTTCAAAAATTCTTAACTTAAAAACGGTTGGAGATAGGGGCCTGCAGTTTCAAAATTTGGAATCCTCATATCTTGTTTAGTCTAGAAAAAAATTGGGGCCTTAATATTTCTAGTAGTTTAGTTTCTACAGAGGCCTAAACAAAATTCTTGAAAATGGCCAAAAATCGAAAATATCGTAAGGGGTATACCTTAAAAAAATCGCGTTTTTTGACCAAAATATTTTTGTCTCCGATTTGGCTGAAAATTGGTGCTATTATGTATTTTGGGTCGTAGATCTCAAAAATGTGGTTCCGAGCTATGTAATAATAATAATAATAATAATAATAATAATATTTATTTCATGTTAGATATCTTACGACGTTTACATTTGTCAGTACATATATGATAAATTCAATGAACAAAAGTAGAAAGTATTTGAAAACATTGAAAAATGAAATACAATATTAAATAATATAGAAAAGAGAGGGAAAAAAATATATATAAAATTAACAATGGTAGAGCAAAAAAACAACAGCTTACATGTTAGATGTAGGAACTGAAATCAATTTTGAAAAAATCGTCCGAATTGTAGAGACAATTCTCAATAAGAATTTTTTTTATTTTGAACTTAAACAATCTAATTGACAATTTTTTTAAAGAAACTGGTAAGTAGTTAAAGAAAGTGGCTGCCAAAAAAATACCATTCCTAGATTTAGACAATCTAAGTCTTGGTAGTCTGATGTTGCCAGCAGAACGAATATTGTAGACATGTCTAGAGGATACGGTTACATATCTGTTCGGGTTTTCTTTAACGTATACCAGACAAGTATAAACAAAAAGACTATAAAAAGACAAAATGCTACATTTCCTAAAGAGCTCTCGGCAGTGGTGCCTGTTAGGAACATTATTCAGGATTCTTACAGCACGTTTTTGGAGTAAGAAAATTCTGTTGACAGACGAGCTTAAACCCCAGTGAATTATGCCGTAAGTTAAACGCGACTGAAAAGCAGCAAAATAGAACATACGCAGCATATCAAAAGACACAGACGTTTTCAGCCTGATGAACGCATAGATAACCCTTTTAAGAACTTTTGCCAAATAGTCAATGTGATCATGCCAGCTAAGTTGACTATCGATATAAATCCCAAGAAATTTGATTGGCCCACCGAACTGAATATTAATATCAATATTGCGGTTAAGTGAAAAAATCATTTGTTGGGTTTTATTATTATTAAGGGAAAGTCGGTTTGAAGTGAACCAATCTTTAACTTTCACCATTTCCTGTTCTGTATTTTTGTATTGAAGGGTCAAACCCATTGTTCCATAACTATGCGTTATGTTATGAGTTTATTATAAATCTAGCTTAAGGCTACCCGATAAAGTAGTACACTAGCATAATTGGTCAAGCAAGTGCGAGCGCTTTTAATTTTTTTTTTTTTTTTTTACTCACAGTAGTACTGGAAAGATTTGGAAAACTATCTCTCCATCTATCCATTAAATGCTTCATTGTTTCTATTTTGTCCATCACCATACGATATTTTTTCTACACTAACATACACTCTTCAAGACACTTTAAACTGAATAGAATATTTACTAACTCGGAATTAAAAGCAAATATTTTACTTGTATAAAAAACTTAAACTTTTTCGAATACTATTGGTTGGGTTTTTCATTGCCAATGAAAAAAAAATTATACGTTATAATAAATTAATATAATTCCATTAACATAGAAAATACATGAGGAAGTTTTGAATATTTTGCATCATAACCTTTTGCATTTTTTTATTTGTTTCCTTAAATGTTTTATTAGTAATGCCACAAATTTGCAAATTTTAAAATTTTTAATTTTATAATATCTCAGAAATGGTAAGAGATAGAGACCTGCGGTTTGAATTTTTGGAATCTTCACACCTTGTTTAGTCTAGAAAAAAATTGGGATTAAAATAACTGGTATACAACTTTTTTTATGGGTCATCAAAAAATCATTGCGGAACGAAAATATTTTGTAACTTTGGAAAATGTTTTTTCTAAAATGGTAAGAGATAGAGACCTGCGGTTTAAATTTTTGGAATCCTCATACCTTGTTTAGTTTACAAAAAAATTGGGGACTTAATGGCTAGCACACAACTTTTTTTATGGACCATCAAACAAAATATCAAAGAAAGTAAAATTTTATACTTTTCAAAAATGTATATCTCAAAAACGGTAAGAGATAGAGACCTGCGGTTTGAATTTTTGGAATCCCCACACCTTTTTTAATATAGTATAATATTTTGAACATAGTGGCTAGCACACAACTTTTTTAATGGGCCATCAAACAAAATTCTTTCAGACCGTAAATTATTAAAAAACTTTGTAAAATATCTCAAAAACGGTAAGAGACCTGCGGTTTGAATTGAAATCCCCACACCTTGTTTAGCCTAGGTAAAATCTGGCAAATTAAAAAAAGCACACAACTTTTTTTATGGATACCAAATACTATTGGAAAAGCCAATTGTAGAAGATGACGTTATTAGTTTAAGTAAAAAATGCTTACGTTTTTTCTAACATCCCAGTCCTCCAAAATATTTAACATCACTTCTATTTTTTCCATTCTTTTCAAAAATGATGAAATCACAATTTACAAAATTACTCAACAATGAGAAGAGTTAATTGCAAAAACTAGTCTAAGACTGAAGTAAATTTGACTTATTCAAGGACGAAAATGGAAAAAAAAGTGGTAAAAAAACTTAGTTCTTAAGATTGCAATCGGTTGTTTATTAATTTGCATTTAATTGGTGTTTAAAGATACTGGTCATTTTTACTTAGAATAAGGTAGGTGTGAAACATGCTAACAAAAAAAATACAATTTTTGAAATTTCATATCTCAAAAACGGTAAGAGATAGAGACCTGCGGTTTGAATTTTTGGATTCTTCATATCTTGTTTAGTTTAGAAAAAAATTAGGGAGTTAATGGCTAGCACACAACTTTTTGTATGAGTCATCAAAAAAAATCTTGCACTCCACAAGTATTTAAAAACTTTAAAAAATAATATCTCTAAAACGGTAAGAGATAGAGACCTGCGGTTTGAATTTTTGGATTCTTCATATCTAGTTTAGTTTAAAAAAAAATTTGGGAGTGAATGGTTAACACACAACTTTTTTTATAGGTGATTTAAAAAAACGTTGCAAACCCCAAATATTTTACAACTTTAGAAAATTAGATCTCAAAAACAGTAAGAGATAGAAACCTGCGGTTTGAATTTTTGGAATCCTCACACCTTGTTTAATTTAGAAAAAAATTAAGGACTTAATGGCTAATACCCTTTTCACACTAGATCTTTAAGACGAGTGAACTTAAAGTTCACCGATGTTTAACATCGGTATGCTTTCACACTTGATGTTTAAATCTCCGGTGCTGTCATCAGCTACAGTAATTTTGTCCTTAAGTTACCGTCATGAAATTACCAGTTTTGAACTGTCTGCGCAGACGCACATTTTGAATTATTATAAACAAATATGGATATTTCATTTCATTCTACAATAAAGACACTACAATAAAGAATATATTACACCTGTATTAACATGTAAGTCGATACATTTTATCTCAATTATTGTAGCTCTGTATTTTATTAAACACATTATTAAAATAAATAATTTTATTATAACCATAAGTATAAACTTCTTATAACGTCGATATAATACAGTATTCTTGTTTATGATAATATAAAATGTTGACAGCACAAATTCAAGGAGTATTTTTTTATAATAGAAATTAAGTTGGCAATGCGGACGAAGTTTAAGACGCAGATCTCTGTCTTAAACATCGCTTGTATTTAGACGAGGCCTTACGGTTTCATATTAGCGTTTAAAGATACATTCACTTTAACATCCGATCTTAAAGATCTAGTGTGAAAAGAAAAAACGTTGCAGATCGCAAATATTTTACAATTTCAGAAAATTAGATCTCAAAAACGGTAAAAGATAGAGACCTGCGGTTTGAATTTTTGAAATCTTCGCACTTTTTTTTATTATAGAAAAAATTAGGGACTTAATGGCTAGCACACAACTTTTTTTATGGGTCATCAAAAAAAAAAAGCAAACCACAAATATTTTAAAACTTTAAAAAATAATATCTCTAAAACGGTAAAAGATAGAGACCTGCGGTTTGAATTTTTGGAATCTCCACACCTTTTTTAATATAGTATAATATTTGGAACATAGTGGCTAGCACACAACTTTTTTAATGGGCCATCAAAAAAAATTTTGCACTCCACAAGTATATAAAAACTTTAAAAAATAATATCTCTAAAACAGTAAGAGATAGAGATCTGCGGTATCAATTTTTGAAATCCCCACACCTTGCTTAGTATAGAAAAAAATTAAGCACTTAATAGCTAGCACACAACTTTTTGTACGAGTCATCAAAAAAAATCTTGCACTCCAAAAGTATTTAAAAACTTTAAAAAATAATATCTCTAAAACAGTAAGAGATAGAGACCTGCGGTTTGAATTTTTGAAATCCCCACACCTTGCTTAATATAGAAAAAAATTAAGAACTTAATGGCTAGCACACAACTTTTTTTATGGGACATCAAAAAAAAAAATCTTGCAGTCCGCAATTTTTTTTGCAACTTTAAAAAATAATAGCTCTAAAACGGTAAAAGATAGAGACCCGCGGTTTGAATTTTTGAAAGCCTCATACCTTATTTAGTATAGAAAAAAATTAGGGACTTAGTGGTTAGCACCCAACTTTTTTTATGGGACATCAAAAAAAAACTTGTACACCATAAATATTTAAAAACTTAAAAAAATAATATCTCTAAAACAGTAAGAGATAGAGACCTGCGGTTTGAATTTTTGAAATCCCCACACCTTGTTTAATATAGAAAAAAATTAGGGACTTAGTGGCTAGCACACAACTTTTTTTTAAACAAATTTTAGAAAAAATTTTGTAGAAAAACTTACATATTTATAAGCGCTTCTATTCCCAATAATATTTTTCATAGTTCCAATTTTCTTTTCCATTTTGAAAAATATTAGCTCTCAACGTTTGAGGCTACTAACGCAACACACAAATATATAAAATCTGTCAGCTCATAATGAAATCAGTACCAGACTAACACGCGTAAACGTTTAAACAAGTGAGTTACTTATCAAAAATTCATTATCTGTGTAATTATTGGTAATTATCTGGAGTTGAGATTTACAAAATACCTCATGTATTACTACGTCATAATATAATGTATTTTTTTCAAAAAAAAAATCTATTCGTAGAAGGTAAATTAAAAATTTAAATTTTTTTGCGGTAATGTATTATTAATTTAAAATTAATTTATTTATAACTCAAAAATGGTAAGAGATAGAGACCTGCGGTTTGAATTTTTGGAATCCTCACACCTTGTTTAGTTTATGATTAATTTTGTGACTTAATGGCTAGCACACAACTTTTTTTATGGGTCGTCAAAAAAAGACTTGCAGATCGCAAATATTTTACTACTACAAAAATGGTTTCGATAAAAATTAATATCTCTAAAACGGTAAGAGATAGGGACCTGCGGTTTGAATTTTTGGAATCCTCACACCTTGTTTAGTTTATGATTAATTTTGTGACTTAATGGCTAACACAGAACTTTTTTTATGGGTCGTCAAAAAAATATTTTACAGCTTTAAAAAAGGTTCCGATATAAAAATTATATCTCTGAAACGGTAAGAGATAGAGACCTGCGGTTTGAAATTTTGGAATCCTCATACCTTATTTTGTTTATGATTAATTTTGAGGCTTAATAGCTAGCACACAACCTTTTGTATGGGATGTGTAACAAGACCATATAAAACCGAAAATAATTAGAAACTTTAGAAATTTATATTTCTAAAACGGTAAGAGATAGAGACCTGTGGTTTAAATTTTTGGAATTCTCACACCTTGTTTAGTATTAAAAAAAATTGATGTGAAGTGTGAATTTTCACACATTTCAGGGTTTCGCAGGTATATAATAAGAGAAGGCGGTATGCTGAGTGTGTAGGACAAATTTTGCTTTGTAGTAATCAAGGCAAACTGAACGATATTTTTAAAATAATTTTTAAAATAATCGTCTGTTAATCTAAAAGCTTTAAAAACATCTTTTATGTTAAGATATTTTTTAGTTAATTTTAATTCGAATACCTAATACCATTATTTAGGTTTCTAAATATGTGGAGTATTTTTTTTTTTTTTTATATATAGCAAGGTTCATTAAGATTTTGAAAATTGCACCTATGGCTTCCATTGGTTGTTTTAAGTCATATGCTCCGCCCCTCTGGTTTCATATACATGACACATAGAATGAAAATATAATTCCAACTAGTTATTAAATTTACGCTCTTAAAAATTAAATGCAACATTTTCCAAAATATAAATAGAATTTTGACAAAATAATTTAAACAAAATAAAAATGGAAAAAAACAAAAAAAAAATGTCTCCTCTGCCCGGGAGGGAACCCTAGTTTGTTGTGTAGCAAGCGAGCTAACCATTAGACCAGGTATACGCCTTCTAGTATAGTGTGTTACATAACTATAACTTTTGTACATCGTCAACCAAAAAACACAAAAAATGCGTTATTTTCCTAAAACATAATCTGATCAAAAATTCCTGTTGTACTATTCCGGTTCATACCAATGTAAATTACTTAGAATTTTTTCAGATTTTTAGTTTAAACCATCTGGGCTACAGGGTGTGGGACACAAATTTTTTTTGCACAATTTTGGCCATAATCGCATCAAAATAATTTATTTTGCAAAAATAAAATTTTGATCGTTAATCCACGTACTAAGGACTTTCATTTGATACACTACTCCGAATTTAAAAAAAATATATTTTTTTTTGATGAGCAGATATTTCTTTATATTTTTAGGGGGATATGTTTTTTAGATGTTTTAGTATTTTTCCTATGTGCGGGTCAAAGAGTTGTATAAGCATGCCATATTTCAACTCTCTAGGTTTAACCGTTTTACAATTTTACGAAACAGGCAGGCAGACAGACAGACAGACGACAAAATGACGTTATAAGGGTTTTTTGGTCATACCTACAAACCCTAAAACACACAATTCTCCACACTTTGTTTAGTCCCTTTAATATTGTCCTTTTTCGTCGTGTCTTATTCATCAATCAATTTATTTGGAACTTTATTAAGATTAATTATTTATTTATTTATAAAGAAAAACCCAGATTATAAGAAATATTTGTTTTTGTGTTCCAATTATTATAAATAGATATTTGTTTATAACATGTTAAAAATAGATTTTTTGATTGTTCCATCAATAAATTTTAAAACGTCATTTTATTTTATATTTGGTAATATAAAACGTACAATAATTATAGCTATTAATTATAACTGTATTTTATCATATTCCCACGAGTAAAGATGAGTCATTATTATTGTTTATATTAACTAGAATTAAAGACAGCATTTTCTCGTTAATAGGAAAAACCGATAGTAATTGCAAAGGAAATTATAATGAAAGTAATTTTTTTATTATTTGATGATCCATAAAAAAAGTTGTGTGCTAACCATTAAATCCCCAATTTTTTTCTAGACTAAATAAGATATGAATATTCTAAAAATTGAAACCGCAAGTCTCTATCTCTTACCATTTTTGAGATACGATTTTTTTAAATTGTAATATATTTACGGTCTAAAAGTTGATTTTTCTATGATCTCTAAGAAAAGTTTTGTGCTAGCCATTTAGTCCCAAATATTTTTCTTAACAAAATAAGGTATGAGGATTCCAAAAATTCAAACCGCAGGTCTCTATCTCCTACCGTTTTTGAGATATGATTTTTTTTAATTCAACAAATTTAAAAAAAATCCAATTAGTTTTAGGTCATTGCGGATTAAATTTTAATTTTTTCTACACTAAACAAAACGTGATGATTCAAAAAATTAAAACCTCAGGTCTCTATCTCTTACCGTTTTAGAGATAGCTACTTTTTTAAACTCAAAAAACAAATCCCCTTAGTTTTAGGTCATTAAGGACCAAATATAAATTTTTTCTACACTAAACAAAACGTGATGATTCCAAAAATTAAAACCTCAGGTCTCTATCTCTTACCGTTTTAGAGATAGCTACTTTTTTAAATTCAAAAAAAAATCCCCTTAGTTTTAGGTCATTACGGACCAAATATAAATTTTTTCTACACTAAACAAAACGTGATGATTCCAAAAATTAAAACCTCAGGTCTCTATCTCTTACCGTTTTAGAAATAAGTACTTTTTAACATCAAAAAAAAAATTAAATCCTCTTAGTTTTAGGTCATTACGGACCAAATTTAATTTTTTTGTAGACTAAACGAGGTGCGGAAATTCTAAAAATTATAACCGCAGGTCTCTATCTCTTAACGTTTTTGAGACATTAATTTTTTAAAATAAAAAAAATAAAAATAAACCCCATTAGTTTTAGGTCATTACGGACCAAATTTTAATCAGGCGGAACTAGATTTTGAATTCTAGTAACTTTTAACGTTTGATTGAAGCTTTTGATGATTTTGTTTAACCAAAACCAACTTCAAACATTAAAAAATTAGCTCGTGACAACTTAAAAGAAAAATAAAATTTAGTTCCATTCCATAAATCCTTCGCTCTGCTATGCCCCTGCTGCGTTTTTATTTGAAATAAACTATAAGATCCATATCATCTAGAAAATTTCTCAAAACTTATTTATTCAAAAATAATAATTATAGTTTTGTTTTACCTGTAATGTCGGCCAACTTTTGACCGAAAATAATGATAATTTTTTATCCATTACACAAAAATCTGTACAATTCTTTAGTACTTCGCAAAATTTCACCAAATTTATTCACCAAATGTGCCAAGAATCATCTGATAAAAGATAAGAAATAATTTATTAATTTTTTGTTTACTTAAAATTTGAAAAATTTAAACACGTGTGCGCCTAATGCATCCGGCAACTAAATAAACACGACTGTCGTGCGGGTGGTATCAACAAATTGACGCAGGCGCAAACATTTTCATTTATAAAGCACTATTTTCTCAAGATTATTAAAGTAAAGGTTGTCTCGTAACTTCTGACCAATCAGAGCGTGAGAGCGAATACGTTACACGTATGCATACAAACTAGCATACAGAATTAATATACATGTTGCATGTTTTTAAATATTTTTATTGACTATATTCGTAATAGATATTTATTTCAAAACAGTTCTACTGAATAAATTATAAATAACAACCTAAGGAAATTTTATACTGATTTATATAAAATTTAAGGTGATGGGTATTTGTATTATAGTTAATAAATAACAATAAAATCGAATACAAATATAATTTTAGGAATATTTAAATAAAAATAGATAAATAAATTACTATAATAATATAGTAATTAATAAAAATTATGTGAAGTGTGAATTTTCACACATTTCAGGGTTTCACACATTTCAATGAAAACGAGTTGTATATTTCCTGTTTTCCGAGCTTTTTTTAGGGTTTTGTAGGTATGACCAGAAAACCCTTATACCGTCATTTTGTCGTCTGTCTGTCTGTCTGTCTGTCTGTTCGGTAAAAATTGTAGCCAAACGGCTAAACCTAGAGAGTTGAAATTTGGCATGCTTATACAACTCTTTGACCCGCACATAGGAAAAATACTAAAACATCTAAAAAACATATCCCCCTAAAAATATAAACAAATATGTGCTCATCGAAAAAAAATTTTTTTTTTTTTAATTCTGAGTAGGGTATCAAATTAAAGCCCTTAGTACGTGGATTAACGATCAAAATTTTATTTTGCAAAATAAATTATTTTGACGATATTTTTGCCAAAATTGTGCAAAAAAAAAATTTGTCCCAACCCTGTAGCCCAGATGGTTAAACTAAAAATCTGAAAAAATTCAAAGTAATGTACATTGGTGTGAACCGGAATAGTACAACAGAAATTTTTGATCAGATTATGTTTTCGGAAGATAACGCATTTTTTGTGTTTTTTTGGTTGACGATGCATATAGCTTATACTCATATAACACGCTGAGTTGTTAAGCGTGTGGTGGTCTAGAGGCTCTGTTGCGCGCCAACTACACAGATTTGTTATACACCACACAGGTTCGTTCCTGGCTTGTGAAGTCAAATTTTTTTTTTTTAATTGTTATTTTGTTTAAATTAATTTGTTAAAATTCTAGTTATATTTTAGCAAATTTTGAATTTAATTTTCAAGAGCGTAAATTTAATAACCAATTGGAATTTTATTTTCATTCTATGTGTCATTTATACAAAACCAGAGGGGCGGAGCGTATGATTTAAGACAACCAATGAAAGCCATTGGCGCAATTTTCAAAATCTTAATGAACCTTGTTATATAAAAACAATACTGCACTTATTTAGAAACCTAAATAATGATATTAGGTATTCGAATTAAAATTAACAAAAAAATATTTTAACATAAAATTTGTTTTTAAAGCTCTGAGATTAACAGACAATAAATTATTTTAAAAAGATCGTTCATTTTGCCGTGGTTACTACAAAGCAAAATTTGTCCTACACACTCAGCATGCCGCCTTCACTTATTATATACCTGCAAAACCCTACAATGTGTGAAAATTCACACTTCAAACCAATTTTTTAATTTAAAGGTAATCTACGATTTACAAGATATGTAATAAAATTGATGTTAAGTGTGAATTTTCACACATTTCAGGGTTTCGCAGGTATTTAGTAAGTGAATGATGATTATTTGGGATGCCAAAACAAATTTTATGTTATAATATTTTTTTATTAATTTTAATTCGAATGCCTAATACCATTATTTGGGTTTCTAAATATTTGCAGTATTTTTTTATATATCAAGATTCATTAATATTTTGAAAATTGCGCCTACGGCTTCCATTGGTTGTTTAAGTCATAAACTCCGCCCCTCTGATTTCGTATACATTCAAACATAGAATTAAATTATAATTTCAACACTTTCCACTGGTTATCAAATTTACGCTTTTAAAAATTAAATGCAATATTTGCCAAAATATAACTAGAATTTCGACAAAATAATTTAAACAAAATAAAAATGCAAAAAAAAAAAATAAATAAAAATTGACAGGAATCGAACTGTAGTTTGCAACTTACGAAGCGAGAACGTTACCACTGGACTACGGACGTTCACTCGTTTACTCTGTTAAATAGCGGATTAAATATTTTACATATTTTAGTTAAAAACACAAAAATACGTTATTTTCCGAAAACATAATCTGATCAAAAATTCCTGTTGAACTATTCCGGTTCACACCAATGTACATTACTTAGATTTTTTTCAGATTTTTAGTTTAAACCATCTGGGCTACAAGGTGTGGGACAAATTTTTATTTGCACAATTTTGGCAAAAATCGCGTCAAAATAATTTATTTTGCAAAAATAAAATTTTAATCGTTAATCCACGTACCAAGGGTTTTCATTTGATACCTTACACAGAATTGTAAAAAAATATATTTTTTTTTCGATGGGCATATACAGTCTGTTTCAAACGGTTAGGCGGAACTAGATTTGGCAATCTAGTTACTTTTATCGTTTAAATCATACTTTTCGACCGTTTTGTTTAAGCTTTGTAAATCATACTTACAATAAAAATTTTTTGGTTAAGGTTAATATCATTTTAAAATGTCATTTTCTTTATATTATGATTTTTTGTGTCATTCTTAATACAAATTTCCCATTTACAGTCTGTTCCAAACGGTTAAGCGGAACTAGATTTTGCAATCTAGTTACTTTCATCGTTTAAATCGTGCCTTTCGGACGTTTTGTTTAAGCTTTGTAAATCATACTTACAATAAACATTTTTTGGTTAAGGTTAATTTCATTTTAAAATGTCATTTTCTTTATATTTTGATTTTTTGTGTCATTCTTAATACAAATTTCCCATTTATTTATTTTTTTGTCATTAAAATATCTAAAAAAAATATTTAATTTTGACATATGTCATTCGTTTCCATGGTTTCATTGTTGGAATTTTAAATTTTGACATCCCAACATGAAAAATGAAATAACCCAAGCAAGGTCCCTTCTCGTGACAACCTAAAAGAACTAAATTCCCATTTAGTTCCGCTTAACCGTTTGGAACAGACTGTATTTATTTTTTTGTCATTAAAATACGTAAAAAAATGACATATGTCATTCGTTTCCATGGTTTCATTGTTGGAATTTTAAATTTTGACATTTCAACGTGAAAATTAAATAACCCAAGCAAGGTCCCTTCTCGTGACAACCTAAAAGAACGAAATTCCCATTTAGTTCCGCCTAACCGTTTGGAACAGACTGTATTTGTTTATATTTTTAGCGGGATATGTTTTTTAGATGTTTTAGTATTTTTCCTAACTGTCCTGGCTAATTGCCGAAACAGCAAAGGCCACAAAAGTTTATGATTAATTTTGAGACTAAGCTAATATACTATTCAATGGGACATCAAAAACAGCCTTGCAGAAAAAAAATCCCAACGTTTTTTCTGCCTTTGTTTCGTATCTAAGTCTTCATTAGATTAATAAAAACTATATTGATAAATGGCTTCATTTTTTTCAATTTCAGAAACGTATTTCTCACTATAAACTTTAAATTAATATTAATGTTCCTGTTCAATTGAAAAAATTATTTCATATTACAATACTTCTTTCTTTCCTATAACTTTCCCAATTATTATCTGCAAAAAGGATGGGGGGGGGCGAGTTCACCTGAATACAACGTCCTCGCGACCCCGATATATGAAGAACTTTTGAATGACTAGAAATAAAAAAAAACAGAAAATACTCGAGATTCAACGTGAGTTAAATTTTTTGGCGTACGCAGAAAAATATTGGGGGGGGGATATTTCACAACTTTATAATTTCTGGAATGGAATTTATACGTATGGAAAAGGCGAGCAATCTTGAAATGCGGAAATTATAATTTTAATTCTTTTCGAATTTTCGGAGGAATTTATTCCTCCTAGTGTGGGTAATGGAATACTTTTCCACACTAGTATGGAAATGAAATCCATGTCTTAACTGAAATGAGTTACTAATAAATATTGTTAAAACAATTTACTAAAAATAATATGATGCACACTTTTACACACTAGTATGATAATGGACTACTTTTACATACTAGTACAGTAATAAAGTTCTTTTCCATACTAGAGCAGTAATGGACTTTTCCGCACTAGTGTAGAAATGAAATACATTACTTAACTGAAAAGAGTTACTAATGAATATTGTTACTATTTCGATAAACAATTGACTAAAAACAATATTAAAACTCAGTTGAAATTTTTGGCGCACAGCAACAAAGGCTATTTGCGCCTAACGCAGCCTATCTAAATGACTACACTACATATTAAAAACAATAAATTAAACAATAAATAAAATCAATATAAATACGCATAATCTATTAAACCCACTATCGCACTAGTGGGGTAATGGAGTCCTTTCCACAATAGTGCAGTAATGAAGTACTTTTCACAATAGTGCGGTAATGAAGTACTTTTCCGCACTAGTACGGTAATGAAGTACTTTTCCGCACTAGTACAGTAATTGAGTCCTTTTCCACACTAGTAAGAAAATGAACTCAACCGAAATAAGTTTAAAATTAGGTTTGTTCAACGAAAAATATATTTACCTGTACTGAATGAGCAGCAACATTTTTGAGTATATTATAATAACAATAAATAGACCCATAATTTTTTGAAGGGCCAAACATGAGGGGGGTAACCTCGTGTTTTTGGACACATTTTGAGCTTTTTGAACTACCACTATCACCCATTGCACTTAAAACAAAAACACCGGAAGAAAATCCACGAAAAAAATTATCCGTCTTTAATTAATAGAAGATAAATTAAAACTGATTAGTTTAATCCAATACTCTCGGGAGTAGCAGGCCCAAAAGTGGTAATTCTCATTTTTCATGCACAATAATCGGTCCACCAAAAATCATTCTTGTTTCCCAAGTAAAATTTATTGAAAATTTAATTCACTAATGTACTATCTCAGATCACTTTAAAATATCACATTGAGTTTTGCTGGAATATAAAACGTACTGACTAATACAAGATCAATCGAGAAATTATCAATTTGTTATCAGTACGAGACATGTATGGTGTATATTACTACCAACATAAAAAATAATAATATTTACTATGTATTATATTTCTGGCGACTCGGATAATTTTGTTTATAAATATAATGACGTCGATTTTTGATAAAGTTTAATTCATTAATTAAATTTATACTAATATAAAAATTAATTAGTTTTTGAGTATGTATCTTAACTTAAAACTAAAAAACTGATCCATAAAGTTTTCTAAAATTTTGAATTTTGTATCTAGGATTATAAAAAAAGTTGTGTGCTAGCTAGGTTGGATAGATATTTTTTACAGAACCACTTTAGATATACAAGTGATGAACAAAAAAAAAGATCCTCTCTCGAAAAATACACGTGATGAGCAAAAAAATTTATGTGAAGTGTGAATCTTCACACATTTCTGGGTTTTGCAGGTATTTAGTAACTGAATGATGATTATTTGGGATGCCAAAACAAATTTTATGTCAAAATATTTTTTTATGAATTTTAATTCGAATGCCTAATACCATTATTTAAGTTTCTAAATATGTACAGTATTTTATTTATACAGCAAGGTTCAGTAAGATTTTTAAAATTGCGCCTATGGCTTCCATTGGTTGCTTATATCATAAGTCCCTCCCTCTGATTTCGTCACAGAATTAAATTATAATTTCAACACTTCCCTCTGGTTATTAAATTTACGCTTTTAAAAAATAAATGCAACATTTACCAAAATATAACGAATTTTGACAAAATAATTTAAACAAAATAGAAATGCAAAAAAAAAAAAACAATAAAATTAACAGGATTCGAACTCTGCAACGTTCGCACTGCAATTTACAAAGTGCGTTACGAAACCATCTGAGCTACCAGAGTTTCTTATCTGAAGTGTTACATAGCGAATTATATATTTAACATATTTTAGTTAAAAACACAAAAAATGCGTTATTTTCTAAAAACATAATCTGATCAAAAATTCCTGTTGTACTATTCCGGTTCACACCAATGTACATTACTTAGAATTTTTTCAGATTTTTAGTTTAAACCATCTAGGCTACAGGGTGTGGGACAAAAAATTTTTTGCACAATTTTGGCAAAAATCGCATCAAAATAATTTATTTTGCAAAAATAAAATTTTGATCGTTAATCCACGTACCAAGGGCTTTCATTTGATACCCTACTCAGAATTAAAAAAAAATATTTTTTTTTTCGATGAGCACATATTTGTTTATATTTTTAGGGGGATATGTTTTTTAGATGTTTTAGTATTTTTCCTATGTGTGGGTCAAAGAGTTGTATAAGCATGCCAAATTTCAACTCTCTAGGTTTAGCCGTTTGGCTACAATTTTTACCGAACAGACAGACAGACAGACAGACAGACAGACAGACAGACGACAAAATGACGGTATAAGGGTTTTTTGGTCATACCTACAAAACCCTAAAAAAGGTCCTTACTCTACAAATACAAGTGATGAGCAAAAAAGAGTAGGACAAGATTTACAATATCCCACTTCAAACTCTATACAGATGGCAGCACATAACGACTACACTAAATAATTCAAAAATTATCAGTGGCTCTATAACAATGGTTTCTGGAAGCGAGCTAACCATCTTCTAGTTTAATGACAAAACACTATCTTAGGCTAGGTTAGGTTAGTAAGTGTTTGGTTAGAAGAAGCCGAGCGAAGCGAGCTACCCATCTTCTAGTTTAATGACATAAATAAAAGTTCTGCACAGTCCCACCTGTTTAGAATCTCTGTATATTGAACAAATGACGTGTGTGTGACGCATGCACAGTGAGCAGTGGGATGTTGTAAATCTACACCAAAGAGTATATTGAGAGTTCTTTTATAAAAAGTAAAAGTAAAGAAAATATTACTTAAAAAAAGAGTATAATACTCCAAAAAAAGAGTACTATTACTTCCCCAAATTTTTTATAGACTAAAAAAAGTGTGGAAAATCCAAAAATTCAAACCGCAGGTCTCTATTTCTTACCATTTTTGAGAGATATTTTTTTATCTTCGAATGAAATATCCAAAATTTTGATTTTTTACCATGGCTTATAAAAAAGTTATAGGCTAGCTATTAAGTCCCCAAATTTCTTCTAGACTAAATAAGGTGTGTAGAATACAAAAATTCAAATCGCAGGTCTTTATCTCTTACCTTTTTTGAGATATATATATTTTTTTTTTTTCGCTTAAAATAAAAAATTCAAAATTATGAATTTTTTACCATGGCTCATAAAAAAGTTGTGTGCTAGCTATTAAATCACCAATTTTTTTCTAGACTAAACAAGGTGTGGGAATTCCAAAAATTCAAACCGCAGGTCTCTATCTCTTACCGTTTTTGAGATATGATTTTTTTATTTTTTTTATCTCCAAATTATTGATTTTTTTTACCATGGCTCATAAAAAAAGTTGTGTGCTAGCTATTAAATCTCCAAATTTTTTCTAGACTAAACGAGGTGCGGGAATTCCAAAAATTCAAACCGCAGGTCTCTATCTCTTACCGTTTTTGAGATAAAAAATTTTAATTTTTTTTTAACGCATTTTTTTTTTTTTTTTGTCATTACGGACCAAAATTTATTTTTTTCTAGACTAAACAAGGTATGAGGATTCCAAAAATTCAAACCGCAGGTCTCTATCTCTTACCGTTTTTGAGATATGATTTTTTATTTTTTTTTTTAAATGCAATTCTTTTTGGGTCATTACGGACCAACTTTTATTTTATTTTTTTCTAAACTAAACGACGTGTGAGGAATCCAAAAATTCAAACCGCATCTATTACCGTTTTTGAGGTATGATTTTTTTCAAATTCAAAAAATTTAAAAAATATCCCCTAGTTTTAGGTCATTGCGGACCAAATTTTATTTTATTTTTTTCTACACTAAACAAGGTGTGGAGTTTCCAAAAATTCAAACCGCAGGTCTCTATCTCTTACGGTTTGTGAGATATATTTTTTTAATCCTCTATTAAAATATCCAAAATTTTGATTTTTTTTTTTACCATGTTCATAAAAAAAGTTGTGTGCTAGCTATTAAATCACCAAATTATTTCTAGACTAAACAAGTTGTAAAGAATTCAAAAATTCAAACCGCAGGTCTCTATCTCTTACCGTTTTTGAGATATATTTTTTTAATCTTCGATTAAAATATCCAAAATTTTGATTTTTTTACCATGGCTCATAAAAAAAGTTGTGTGCTAGCTGTTAAATCTCCAAATTTTTTCTAGACTAAACAAAATGTAAAGAATTCAAAAATTCAAACCGCAGGTCTCTATCTCTTACCGTTTTTGAGATATATTTTTTTACCTGTGAATAAAATACATTTCAGTAGTTTCAAAGTTACAATGAAATTTATGTGTGTTGGTAAAACGAAATCATTGTCTTCCGTTGTAAGAAAAAAATATTTTTTCTTCAAGCGGATTATAATGCTAACATTACATTGTTCAATACATTCGGTAGAAATGATACATTTTTTTACTAGTAACAAAATGTGAACATTTTTATACTAGTAAATAGTTCATATAGTTATCAACAGATGGCACTGATGGCAGCAGTCGCCATAAACAAAACATCTGTCAATTTAATATGTTTGTAGCGTGGTTTGTAGTGAATTCAGAAATTAGTTACGTTATTAGTGAGTTACTTTATTATTATTCTGTGATCATTCTGTGATTAGTTTCAAAATACACAATATAAAGATCAAAAATTAAAAAATGTCTTAACCAATTCAATGTACACCGCCGGAATTAGCAGCAATAGCATCTGAAACTATAAAGTCATAAGTATTTATGGTTGCAAATTTTTAATAACTACGCTTGAAGAAAAAATAGTATATGTCACTCGGAGTAGAACGCCTTTTTTGTGCTTCGCTCAATATGCAAGCCTCGGCTGCGCCTCGGCAGCAACATTTGAGCTCAGCACAAAAAAGAGCGCGTTCTACTCCTAGTAACATAATATACTATTTTTGCAAATATCTGCGTTCCATTGCAAAATTCGAAAAAATGATGCAATTTTTGCTAAAAATTTTTGAAAAAAATCAGAATAATACACATTGTTGTGAACTGGAGTAGTATGCTCGGAATTTTAGATCAAATTTATTTAAATAAGTCACAGCAACTAATGTTACAAAAATAATGATGTCATTTCTGATTACGAAGAATTTTTAATACGTAACTTAAAATTATGTTTTAAAAACATTTGAATATTGTAACCCTGTAAGTCTGAATCAAATTTAATCTGTTTATATTTTATTAAAGTGTTTATATCCAAAGTCTCTAAGTGCCAGGTGTACCAATACCTTGCCAAGTTAAATTTAGATTTTATTTATTGGCAATACTCTATTACTCATTGTTACTCCTAGGTAATAAATGCTTTTTTTTTATATAAATAGAATTCATTCATTCTATTTCATCAATGAAGTCCGAGCGAATGCACCAATGACCGCAACCGAACGGTCACTTGCGGGTATCGCAAATTTTTCCCCGTTCGACATATGGTTTATTGAAAACATCAACTAAAAAACACTTTTAAAATTTCAAATTTACTAATTCTTCTTTCATAGCCTATCAAAAAAGTGTACTAGTTATTTAAACCTCAAATTTTTTCTAGACTAAACAAGATGTGAAGTTTTCAAAAACTGAATTGCAGTAAATCCTGGTTTAGATAATATATTTTTTTTGATGTTTGGTTTAGTACAGATTAATATTTTGAATACCCTGGATGTTTTGGTTATTTGTGTTAAGTGTTAAAAAGTTTGGCAAGCATTCCAAAGCTATGAGACATTTTTCGAAGCTAATATTTTGGAAATTTTCCATAAATATATTTATACTAAAATATTTTGACACAAAAATAAATTATACAAGATACAACCGAAGATTTTGTTTTCGTGTTTTTAAAACCACTTGTTGAGAAAAAAAAAAGTCCTCCCTCCAAACTACAAACCCAGATATTTTATAACAAAATCTTGCGGACCGGCGGTTGGGAAAAGGAATGGTTGTGACATGTCCAGTACAACCGAAGAAACAAGCGATCATTTTTTTGGAAGTGCTTCGTGAACGAACTTTTGTGGGTTTCGGTTCATCTTGGAAGACCAAAACAGTGGATTGTTACTTAGTTTTCGGTTCATATGAATAAATCCAAATTTTGTCGCCTGTAAAGATGTGGTATACGGATTTTGCAGTGCCTAGGTTGATTTTTTTTTTAGCATTCTCTTACACCAATCAACACGAGTTTTTTGAGCTTCGGTCAAATTATGCGGAATCCATCGGGAACAGATCTTTTACACAGCTAAATGTTCATGCAATATCGAATGTATTGCAGTCTGCGATATGCCAAAGGATGCCTCTATCTCACGGTAAGTCACATGCCGATCTTATTCAGTCATTTTGCGTACAGCATCGATGTTTTTATTTAAATGTTTTAAATAAAAACTTATTTTACGAGTTAACTATTAAAGATTTTCAAGTTGTTTTGTTGACAATAAATTATAATAAAAAAAACCTAATGCTTTTTTAATGTTGCTATTACGAAATTCTTTTTATATATAACTTTTTAAATTTAGTTATTTGTTAAGTAATATTTTTAAATTTAGTTATTTGTTAAGTAATATTTTTAAATTTAGTTATTAGTGAAGTAATATTTTGAAATTTTTGAGTCTACTCGAAAAATTGACCAACTTAGCGGCGCTCTAGCGGCGAAATCGTGCAACCCACAAAAAAACTTACAAAAGAATTTATTCCTCTTTAAGTCCGTATAGATATATTTTTTTCTAATTTTGCAATGGAGCGGAGATATTTGCAAAAGAACATTTTAATGCACGTTTCTGGAGGTTTTTTTCGCTATTCCGGCAAAAAAATCTGTATCAGTGTATTATTATTATTTTCTAATTGGTTTTTCACGATTTTTTTGAAATTAAATAAATCGTTTTTGTGGAGTTCGTTCAATCTTAAAGCGTAATTTTCCCGCACGTGAATCCAATTGAACAGATGTTTCAAACATTGATTCAATTTAATTTTAAATTGACTAAACAAAATATTGGACACTTAAGTACACACAATCTGGGGTTGTCCATTTATTTACAATCCACAGGGGTGAACAAACGTTTAAAAAAAAGACAAAAACTACAAAAGATAAAAACTAAAAAAAAAATGTTTCATTAATTGACTAGCTGGCGTTAATTGATTAGGGTTTTGTAGGTATGACCAAAAAACCCTTATACCGTCATTTTATCGTCTCTCTATCTGTCGGTCTGTCTGTCTGTTCGGTAAAAATTGTAGCCAAACGGCTAAACCTAGAGAGTTGAAATTTAGCATGCTTATACAACTCTTTGACCCGCACATAGGAAAAATACTAAAACATCTAAAAACATATCCTCCTAAAAATATAAACAAATATGAGCTCATCGATTTTTTTTTTAATTCTGAGTAGGTTATTACTTGGATTAACGATCAAAATTTTATTCTTGCAAAATAAATTATTTTGATGCAATTTTTGCCAAAATTGTGCAAAAAAAATGTCCCACATCCTGTAGCCCAGATGGTTTAAACTAAAAGTAATGTACATTGGTGTGAACCGGAATAGTACAACAGGAATTTTTGATCAGATTATGTTTTCGGAAAATAACGTATTTTTTGTGTTTTTTTGGTTGATGATGTACACAAGTTATAGTTATGTAACACACCATACTAGAAGGCGTATCCTGGTCTAATGGTTAGTTTGCTCGCTTGCTACCCAACAAACTAGGGTTCGCTCCCAGGCAGAGGAGTTTTATTTTTTGTTTTTTTATTGTTTTTTTTTCTTGGGAAATAATTAAAATACTAGAAAATATTTGAAATATTAGGAAATATTTGAAATATATACTAGGGAAAAATTTGAAATATGTATTAAGGAAATATTTAAAATACTAGAAAATATTTGAAATATTAGGAAATATTTGAAATATTAGAAAATATTTGAAATATTAAAAAATATTTGAAATAAATGCTAGGGAAATATTTGAAATATGTACTAAGGAAATATTTTAAGTACTAGAAAATATTTGAAATATTTGAAATATATACTAGGGAAATATTTGTAATACTAAGGAAATATTTGAAATATGTTCTAGGGAAATATTTGACATAATAGGGAAATATTTGAAATACAAGGGAATTATTTAAAATATTAGAAAATATTTTAAATCCTAGGAAATATTAGAAATACGTACTAGGGAAATATTTAAAATAATAGGGAATTATTTGAAATAATAGGGAAATATTTGAAGTAATAGGGAAATATTTGAAATATATACTAGGGAAATATTTGAAATACTACGGAATTATTTTAAATATTAGAAAATATTTTAAATCCTAGGAAATATTAGAAATATGTACTAGGGAAATATTTAAAATAATAGGGAATTATTTGAAATAATAGGGAAATATTTGAAGTAATAGGGAAATATTTGAAATATAAACTAGGGAAATATTTAAAATAATAGGGAATTATTTGAAATAATAGGGAAATATTTGAAGTAATAGGGAAATATTTGAAATATATACTAGGGAAATATTTAAAATAATAGGGAATTATTTGAAATAATAGGGAAATATTTTAAATATATACTAGGGAAATATTTGAAATACTAGGGAATTATTTAAAATATTAGAAAATATTTAAAATCCTAGGAAATATTAGAAATATGTACTAGGGAAATATTTAAAATAATAGGGAAATATTTGAAGTAATAGGGAAATATTTGAAGTAATAGGGAAATATTTGAAATACTTCAAAAGTATTTCAAATACTGACATTTTCAGACAACAAATATCAAATACAAATACCATGAAGAAAGTATTTGCAAATCCAAATACCAAGATCATTTTTTGAAGTATTTGAAACACAACATTTTAGTATTTGAAATATTATATTATATAGTATTTGAAGTATTTGAAATACAAAAAGTAATTGAAATACTTTTTTAAATACTTTATTTCAAATATTTTTAGTGGAGTGGACAGAAAATTCAGCTAACAGAAGATTAAATATTGATATACAAGATACCTGAAAAGATCTGGAAAGATCTGTTTCAAAGATTTAAAAAAACTTACTCCATGCTTTCGTCTCCAGCTCAAATGATGTCCCTCAAAAATATGCCAACCCTCCATATTCATTTTGACTCAAAAATTCAAAAAGTTTCCCATAAAAAAATTGCTTCACTCATTGATATTTTCCTGTAAAATAGTTTTTGTTGTCTAATTTAAACAACCTCGTAGCTCTTATAGTTGTTGAGATACCAATGGCGAGCAATTTAAAATGTATGGACCCTCTGAATATGGGTTCACCAATTTCAGACATTACAGAGGGTTCGTGATGCCAAAAAGGTTGGAAACCACTGGAGAACTCACTATAAACCACATGTAAACCCCATAAAACCCTTTTACAAACACTATAGACGTTATACTCTACAGAGCTACACCACAACACAATCCCCAGAGCACTAATTTTAATTTTAATCACCATTCACTAAGCAATTTTGGGGAATCAGTTCCGACCCAACGATCACAAGTTCCCGAGCTAAACAATCGAGAAATTCAACCCAAGAACAATTCATAATAAGTGAATCAAATGATTCAGATATGACGCACTGGGGGGGAGAGGGGTATTTTTGCGATAACCAATAGAAATACTTCCCCACAATTGCACTATTTTCTATGTTATTATTTTTTCGTTACGTATCTAGTTACGTAAAACGATATTGTATATAATTATTTGGTAATTTATTGTTTCTAAGAATGTTACGTAATTTTTTTGCTTTTTATTATAACAGTACTTCCCCCGTTAGTTTTAACCTATTTTTTTTGCGAGAACGGTCAAGGTTTTGTTAAAAAAAAAATATCTCAAAAATGGTAAAAGATTGAGACCTGCGGTTTGAATTTTTGGATTTTTCAGATCTTGTTTAGTCTTGAAGAAATTTTGGGATTTAATGGCTAGCACACAACTTTTTTTATGACCCATGACACTAAATTCAAAATTTTGGAAATTTTTATTCGCGGATAAAAAAATATATCTCGAAAATGGTAGGAGATAGAGACCTGCGGTTTGAATTTTTTGATTTTTCACATCTTGTTTAGTCTTGAAGAAATTTTGGGATTTAATGGCTAGCACACAACTTTTTTATGACCCATGACACTACATTCAAAATTTTGGAAATTTTTATTCGCGGATAAAAAAATATATTTCACAAATGGTAAGAGATAGAGACCTACGGTTTGAATTTTTGGATTTTTCACATCTTGTTTAGTCTTGAAGAAATTTTGGGATTTAATGGCTAGCACACAACTTTTTTTATGACCCATGACACTACATTGAAAATTTTGGAAATTTGTATCCGCGGATAAAAAAATATATCTCAAGAATGGTAAGAGATAGAGACCTGCGGTTTGAATTTTTGGATTTTTCACATCTTGTTTAGTCTTGAAGAAATTTTGGGATTTAATGGCTAGCACACAACTTTTTTTATGACCCATGACACTACATTGAAAATTTTGGAAATTTGTATCCGCGGATAAAAAAATATATCTCAAGAATGGTAAGAGATAGAGACCTGCGGTTTGAATTTTTGGATTTTTCACATCTTGTTTAGTCTTGAAGAAATTTTGGGATTTAATGGCTAGCACACGACTTTTTTTATGACCCATGACACTACATTCAAAATTTTGGAAATTTTTATTCGCGGATAAAAAAATATATCTCAAAAATGGTAAGAGATAGAGACCTGCGGTTTGAATTTTTGGATTTTTCACATCTTGTTTTGTCTTGAAGAAATTTTGGGATTTAATGGCTAGCACACAACTTTTTTTATGACCCATGACACTACATTCAAAATATTGGAAATTTTTATTCGGGGATAAAAAAATATATCTCAAAAATGGTAAGAGATAGAGACCTGCGGTTTGAATTTTTGGATTTTTCACATCTTGTTTAGCCTTGAAGAAATTTTGGGATTTAATGGCTAGCACACAACTTTTTTTATGACCCATGACACTCCGTTCAAAATTTTGGAAATTTTTATTCGCGGATAAAAAAACATATCTCAAAAATGGTAAGAGATATCGATTTGAATTTTGAGTTAAGTCCGAAATGCACTTAAGGCATATTTTGAAACAAAAAAAAATAGTTAATTTGAATTTTCTAGAAAAAAAAAATAATAATAAGAAACAAAAGGAGCGCGTGTGTTTATTTGCTGAAAATTTCGACAAATTTGCACCTACAAATTTTCGAGTAAGTGCTAATTTCCTAAATAGATACTAAAGACATAACATTAAATTACAGTAGGGGCCTGGTTATGTGAATAATAGAAACCAGAGTTGTTCATAAAATCAAATTGTTGGCCAACAAAATGGTAAAATTGGGGCGTTTTTAGGATTTTGTAGGAATGACACCAGAAAACCCGGTACGGTACGGTAGAAATTGTAGCCAAACGGCTCAACATAGAAAGTTGAAATTTGGCATACATGTACAACTTTTTGACCCACATATAGGAAAACTGTAGAGTTCAAAAAAATACAGCGCAGGATAAATATTGGATTGTTACATAAGTCCGTTCGTTTTTAGGGTTTTGTAGGTATGACCAAAAAACCCTTATACCGTCATTTTGTCGTCTGTCTGTGTGTCTGTTCGGTAAAAATAGTAGCCAAACGGCTAAACCTAGAGAGTTGAGATTCGGCATGCTTATACAACTCTTTGACCCGCACATAGGAAAAATACTAAAACATCTAAAAAACATATCCCCCTAAAAATATAAACAAATATGTGCTCATCGAAAAAAATATATTTTTTTTTAATTCTGAGTAGGGTATCAAATGAAAGCCCTTAGCACGTGGATTAACGATACAATTTTATTTTTGCAAAATAAATTATTTTGAAGCGATTTTTGCCAAAATTGTGCAAAAATTTTTTTGTCCCAAACACTGTAGCCCAGATGGTTTAAATTAAAAATCTGAAAAATTCTAAGTAATGTACATTGGTGTGAACCGGAATAGTACAACAGGCATTTTTGATCAAATTACGTTTTTGGAAAAAAACGCATTTTTTTTAATTTTTGGCAAATAATGTACACAAGTTATAGCTTTGTAACATGCTACACTGGAAGGTGTATCCTGGTGTAGTGGTTATGACACTGGCTTCTCACCCAACTAACTCCATCGAAAGGGATCGAATCCTGTGAGGAGACAATATCATTTTTTGTATTTTTTTTTTTGAATTTTTATATTGTTTAAATTATTTTTTCAAAATTCTAGTTATATTTTGGCAAATGTTGCATTTAATTTTTAAAAGCGTAAATTTAATAACCAGTGGAAATTGTTTAAATTATAATGTAATTGTTTCAATGTACACGAAATCAGAGGGGCGGAGCTTATAACAACCAATGGAAGACATAGGCGCAATTTTTAAAATTCATAATGAACCTTGCTGTATAATAAAAAAAAAATACTGCACATATTTAAAAACCTTAATAATGGTATTAGGCGTTCGAATTAAAATTAACAAAAAAAAAATATTTTAATATAAAATTTATTTTGGCATCCCAAATAATCATCATTCACTTACTATATACCTGCAAAACCCTGAAATGTGTGAAAATTCACACTTCACATATTTTTTTTTTTCACCTTTTATTCAATAAAATATACATTCTAAAAAAAACGTTTATTATCAAATGTACTGTCCATTATTTTCTATCAGTTTGGACAAACGCTCAGGCAATTTCATAATGCCATCTCTCCAGAAGGTTCCGCCTTTGCCCTCGAAAAATCTGTAGAGGTGAATTTTGATATCGTTCAAAGATGCGAAATTTTTTCCTTTAAGGGAATTTTGTAGAGAGCGGTAGTCGGAGCAAATGGTCCAGACATCGCACCATACGACTACCATTTCTTCTGCTTTCTATAAAATTCCCATTTAGTTCCGCCTAAACGTTTGGAACAGCCTGTACCTATTATAAGCCTGAAGCCGAATATACGTATATCAGAGCTACGTAAATCGAGACCCATCTGTATTTATATATATTTCCTAAATCATACCCCTATGATTAATAGCAAATATTTTATGCAGCAAACGGGGGGTAAAAAGGGAAATACTGCCCTTTTCCAAAGTTTAATAGTTTCATTAATTAAATTAAGTGCATCTACTCTTAATTAAGCCTACGTACAGACTAAAACTAAATAATTTGAATAAAAAAAACCTATGTTCACAAAATATTTTGACGGGAAGATTTTTTTTTTACGTTTATGGCCTTTATTACTGAGGCAATTAACCAGGACAATTCTATTTTTCATGATAAAAATTCCATGCCTGAACAGGTTTCGAACCCGAGACCTCAGCAACGACGGGAAGACTTAAAAATTAAGAAAACAAAAACCCAATTGCCCTAATGTTTTATAAATTAATAAATTTTATTTTGATTAAGCCTGTAGGCTATACCAAGCCTTTAAGCTTAACTAAATGGAATTTAAATTTTCTTAGGTTGTCACTAGCTAACTTTTGATATATTGAAGTAGGATTTTCCTAAGCAAAATAGTAAAAAACTTCAATCAATCGGTAAAAGTCACTAGATTTTAAAATCTATATCCGCTTAAACTAATTAAACAGCCTATAACGCCTGTTTCTTTGATTTAGGCGGAACTAGATTTTAAATTCTAGTAACTTTTACAGATTAAGTCAGACTTTTGATCATTTTATTTAACAAAAGCCCACTTCAAACCATAAAAATAGAGCTCATAACAACTTACAAGAATAAAAATTCCAGTTAGTTCCGCTTAAACATTTGGAATAGCCTATACGTACAGACTAAAACTGAATAATTTTAATTAAAATACCTAAGTTCACACAATAATTTGAAAGAATTAAAAAAAAAACAAAAAGAAAATACCCCAAAAATGTCTACGTCGTCCAAAACAATGATCTATAAATTAAATTAAATAAATTTTGTTTTAATTAAGCCTACGTACAGACTAGTACAAAATAAATTTAATTTAAAAAACCACATTTATACAATAATTTCACTGAAAACTTAAAAAAGAAACCCAAAAAATGCCTCAATTGTGCAAAATAATGTTTTATAAATTAAATTAAATAAATTTTGTTTTAATTAAGCCTACGTACAGACTAGTACAAAATAAATTTAATTTAAAAAACACATACATACAATAATTTCACAGAAAACTTAAAGAAGAAACCCAAAAAATGCCTCAATTGTGCAAAATAATGTTTTATAAATTAAATTAAATAAATTTTGTTTTAATTAAGCCTACGTACAGACTAGTACAAAATAAATTTAATTTAAAAAACACATACATACAATAATTTCACAGAAAACTTAAAGAAGAAACCCAAAAAATGCCTCAAGTGTGCAAAATAATGTTTTATAAATTAAATTATATAAATTTTGTTTTAATTAAGCCTACGTACAGACTAGTACAAAATAAATTTAATTTAAAAAACACATTCATACAATAATTTCACAGAAAACTTAAAAAATTGATATGAAGTGTGAATTTTCACACATTTCAGGGTTTTGCAGGTATTTAGTAAGTGAATGATGATTATTTGGGGTGCCAAAACAAATTTTATGACAAAATATTTTTTTATGAATTTTAATTCGAATGCCTATTACCATTATTTAAGTTTTTAAAGATGTGCAGTATTTTTTTTTTTTATATATCAAGGTTCATTAAGATTTTGAAAATTGCGCCTATGGCTTCCATTGATTGTTTTTAGTCATAGCTCCTCCCCTTTGATTTCGTGTACATTCAAATATATAATTAAATTATAATTTCAACAATTTCCACTGGTTATTAAATTTACGCTATTAAAAATTAAATGCAACAATTGCCAAAATATAATTAAAATTTTGAAAAAATAATTTAAACAATATAAAAATGCAAAAAATAAATAAAAAATAATATTGTCTCCTCCCGTAGGACTCGAACATGAGTCCGATTACGAATTCTTGGATAGAACGCAAGTATCTTAGCCACAGCACCAAGAAACACGTTACTGTTTAGCGTATTATATAACTATAAGTTGTCAACATTATTAGCAAAAAAACACAAAAAATGCTTTTTTTTCCAAAAACATAATCTGATCAAAAATTCCTATTGAACTATTCCGGTTCACACCAATGTACATTACTTAGAATTTTTTCAGATTTTTAGTTTAAACCATCTGGGCTACAGGGTGTGGGACAAAATTTTTTTTGCACAATATTGGCAAAAATCGCTTCAAAATAATTTATTTTGGAAAAATAAAAATTTGATCGTTAATCCACGTACCAAGGGCTTTCATTTGATACCCTACTCAGAATTAAAAAAAAATATTTTTTTTTTCGATGAGCACATATTTGTTTATATTTTTAGGGGGATATGTTTTTTAGATGTTTTGGTATTTTTCCTATGTGCGGGTCAACGAGTTGTATAAGCATGCCAAATTTCAACTCTCTAGGTTTAGCCGTTCGGCTACAATTTTTACCGAACAGACAGACAGACAGACAGACAGACAGACAGACAGACAGACAGACAGACAGACAGACAGACAGACGACAAAATGACGGTATAAGGGTTTTTTGGTCATACCTACAAAACCCTAAAAAGAAACCCAAAAAATGCCTCAATTGTGCAAAATAATGTTTTATAAATTAAATTAAATAAATTTTGTTTTAATTAAGCCTACGTACAGACTAGTACAAAATAAATTTAATTTAAAAAATTACGTTCACACAATTTCCCAGAAAAATTAAAAAATAACCCAGTAAAAATCCCAAATTGTCCAAAACAATGATTTCAAAATTAAATTAAATATTTTTTTTAATTAAACCTACGTACAAATTAGTACAAAATAATTTTAATTAAAAAAAATCTACATTCACACAAAACTGAAATCTTAAAAAAAACCAAAAATGCCCCAATTATGCAAAACAATGATTTACAAATTAAATTCAATAAATTTTGTTTTAATTATATAATATTAGCCTACGTGCAGATTAGTACAAAATAAATTTAATTTAAAAAACTACGTACACAGTAATTTCATAGAAAAATTAAAAAAAAAAAACATTAAAATAACCCGAATTGTCCAAAACAATGATTTAAGAATTAAATTAAATATATTTTTTTAAATAAGCCTACGTACAAACTACTACAAAATAATTTGAATTAAAAAAACAACGTTCACGCAAGAGAGAAAAATTAAAAAAAAAAAAAACATGCCCCAATTGTGCTAAATAATATTTTATAATATTAAATTAAATAAATTTTATTTTAATTAAGGCTACGTACAGACTAGTACAAAATAAATTTAATTTAAAAAACCATACTCATACAATAATTTCACAACAAACTTAAAAAAGAAACCCAAAAATTGCCTCCATTGTGCAAAATAATGTTTTATAAATTAAATTAAATAAATTTTGTTTTAATTAAGCCTACGTACAGACTAGTACAAAATAAATTTAATTTAAAAAACCACATTCATACAATAATTTCACTGAAAACTTAAAAAAGAAACCCAAAAAATGCCTCAATTGTGCAAAATAATGTTTTATAAATTAAATTAAATAAATTTTCAATTAATCTTACGTACAGACTAGTACAAAATAAATTTAATTTAGAAAACTAGGTTCAAACAATAATTTCACAGAAAATTTAAAAAATAACCCATTAAAATAGCCCGAATTGTTCAAAACAATGATATATTAATTAAATTAAATAAATTTTGTTTTAAATAAGCCTACGTACAGACTAGTACAAAATAAATTTAATTTAAAAAAACACATTCATACAATAATTTCACAGAAAACTTAAAAAAGAAACCCAAAAAAATGCCTCAATTATCCAAAACAATGATTTATTAATTAAATTAAATAAATTTTGTTTTAATTAAGCCTACGTACAGACTAGTACAAAATAAATTTAATTTAAAAAAACACATTCCTACAATAATTTCACAAAAAACTTAAAAAAGAAAACCAAAAAATGCCTTAATTGTGCAAAATAATGTTTTATAAATTAAATTAAATAAATTTTGTTTTAATTAAGCCTACGTACAGACTAGAACAAAATAATTTTATTTAAAAAAAACAAAATTCACATACAGAAAACTTAAAAAATACAAAAAAAGAGCCCGAGGCATGGACAACAAAACAATAAAACCGCAAAAAACAAAAAAAACAAGTCATAATTAACAAAAAAAGTCATAAAAATTAAAATTAAAAATTTTTATCCCCCGATACCACCTATGACTCTTCAATGTCATTGAGAATATACTTTAAAAATTGTTTTTTAGACATGTTTCTAACCTAAAACCACTATTTTAAACCACAAATACGATTAGATATTATTTATTGATAAATATAAACAAATATACAATGTTTTTTGACAAAAACATGTATAAAACACACAAGTTCGAACAAGTTTCAGTGTTAGAAAATAAGAACAAAGATACCTTGGAGAAATAATAACAAATAAATTGTTAAAATGTATAAAAAATATAACAATCTCACCTTTTAAACCGAAATGTAGACTTAAAATGGGTGATATAACCTCACATTCAACATTATTCTATAAACTGATTCTCTATTTTGGAACAACACTATTTTATCTTTTAAAGTAAATATAATACGTTTCTTTACTTTCGTGATTCATTAAATCTTTTGACAAACATTGTAAGACTGCTTGCTTCCCACTAGCCAGCTGTTCACTAGTAGTTCTAAAAATAACACTGATTTAGTTCTAAAATTTTATACCTAATATTTAGATATTTACACTTTTGACACACGACATTGAACGCATTTAAAATATAATAAATTTAGTTACATCACGTTCGTTAGAGTTAAGAAGATTATTTTAATCCTCTTAATTAATTTTATCAGAGATAAGAACTGATTGATTTGTTGATTTTAATTGTAAATATTTTTAAGGAGCAAGTGCAAAGATTATTTAGGTCAAATAATGAAAGTATTGGGCCATAGAATTGGCTATTCCAAACGTTTAGGCGGAACTAAATGGGAATTTCTTTCTTTTAGGTTGTCACGAGAAGGGTAGGCTGACCAGACGTAGTCTTTTTTAGAGTATTATACTATTTATTATATTATAAGTAATATGCTCTATAATCTCACTTTTTATAAAAAAAAAAAACCTTTATATACTCTTTTTAGCTCGTCACTTGTATTTTTGTAGAGTGAGGGCCCCAGCAAACATTTTTATACGAGCCAGTACTGGTAAAGCACATACTCCCCGGCATTGAAAGTAATGGGCCAGTACCCCGGTGTCCCCGTGGCCGTTACTGGCCCATTGATGTATCAGTTGCCGGCCCAGCAACGGTAAAGTGCAAAATAATCGCATTAGTTGCAAGATTTATTTCTGATGGTTTTAAGTAAAAAGTATGAGTGAAGAAGAGTGCTTATAAAATGCTGGTAAAGTACTTCGTATAGGCGAAATGCGAAATACAAATGTGAAGTACATTATTAATACTGGCGTTGCACTTACTTTTGGTGCCAGTAATTTACCAGCATAAAAGCAGTTTGCCATTATTCGGCCGTTAGTTGAATGTTTGCTGGGCGCCTTTGTTGTTTTTTTTTGCTCATCACTTATATTTTTGGCAGGGGCATATCCAGAAATTTGTCAAAGGGGGAGCTAATTTTAAAAAAAGTTGTAAATGATCCCCCCTAGGATGTTTGTAAAATAGGATAAAAAAATTAAATTTCTTTCATAATAAACTATTTATTGTCAAAGATTAAAAGAAAATCAGTATTTGTATACCAACCGGAACAAGAGCTACCATTTATATTATAAAACACTAACATTGACTAAATATCATAATAAAAAATAATAAAAATAATGGTATCACAATTTTCCGTTTTTGTAAATGAAAACTACATATTTAAAAATTGTTAGGGGGGGGGGCTGCAATTTTAAAATTAAATTAATCTTAGGTATTTAATAAGTGTATGAAGCCAACATAATAAAGAATGTTGTTTAAAAAAAATCACAACTCAAAAACGGTTAGAGATAGCGACCTGCGGTTAGAATTTTTAAATTCTCCGTAGTTTGTTTACTCTAGAAAAACATTGGGGCTTTAATCGTTTAACGCGTTTTGAGATTATGACAATTTTTTTAATGGCATAATTTACATTATTTGTGAAAATTGTGAATTTAAAAAAATCACAACTCAAAAACGGTTAGAGATAGCGACCTGCGGTTAGAATTTTGGGATTCTTCGTACTTTATTTAGTCTAGAAAAAAATTGGGGCTTTAATCGTTTGACGCGTTTTGAGATTATGACAATTTTTTTAATGGCATAATTTACATTATTTGTGAAAATAGTGAATTTAAAAAAATCACAACTCAAAAACGGTTACAGATAGCGACCTGCGGTTAGAATTTTTGGATTCTTCGTAGTTTATTTAGTCATGAAAAAAATTGGGGCTTTAATCGTTTAACGCGTTTTGAAATAACGACAATTTTTTTAATGGCATATTTTACATTATTTGTGAAAATTGTGAAATTAAAAAAATCACAACTCAAAAACGGTTAGAGATAGGGACCTCCGGTTAGAATTTTTGGATTCCTCGTAGTTTATTTAGTCTATAAAAAATTTCAGGCCCTATTCGTTTTGTGTATTTTAATTTTATGACAAATTTTAATATGGCGTGATTTATAGAAATTTTCATCTTCGCATGGACGTATCGCAAAAACCAAATGAGATAAAGACCTGCGGTTGAAATTTTTGAAATCTTGAGGCCCTAATTGACTTGTAAACATATTTTGGAACAAAAAAATTTTTTGAAAATTTTTCATTTTTTTTTAAATTTTTTGAAAATTTTATTAATTTCTAACTAAAAAATGGTTAGGGATATAAATCTGCGGTTTGAATTTTTAAAAATCTCTTACATTGTTTAGTCTAAAAAAAAATTTGGGCTTTAATAAACCAATTATTAAGTTTTGTATGGGCAGTAATCCAAAACCCTTGAAAATGGTCAAAAATTGAAAAAATCGTAAGGGGTACCCCTTACGATTTTTTCGAATTTTGAACAAAAATTTTTTGTCTCTGATTTTATTGAAAATTGGTACAAATATGTAATTTTGGTCATAGATCAATAAAATTTGGTCCATTTTGAAGTTTGGGCAAAAGTTTTGGAAATATAGGCAAAAAACTGACCCAAATCGACTCTAACTCAAAAACTAGAAAAGCATAATTTTTTTAAATATTTTTTTCATAATCCTCACCCCAAAATTAGCTTAAAACTATATTTTGACTAAAAACGGAGTTAAAAAAATTTTTGCCCAAAATTTCAAAATTTAAGAAATTTTTTTTTTTTATTTTGTTTGAAAATTGGTATACTTATACGTTTTTTGCCTTAGATCACAAATATATGGTCACTTTTGAGTTATTTTCTAAAATTTTGACATTTGCAGCAAAAAAGTAAAAATTTAAATTTTTTATTTTTGGGGTTTTTCCAGCATAACTCTCCAAATATTTATCCAATCAAAAAAATGCATTTAGATAAAAGATTTTCCTTCTTATTTTTAACAATATTTGTTTTATAAATTTTTTCTGAAAAGTCAACAATAAGGGAATAATTTAAATTTAATTTTTGTGGTTAAAGTTGTATTATATTATAAAACTAAGTAATTTCTTGAAAATAAAATAAAATTATCGATTAATAATAAATTAATCGAAAATTTTATTTATTAAAAAATATTGTTGGTTTAATCGATTAATTTAAACAAAATAATCGATTATTTCAATATTGGATTAATCGTTGTCATCAGCTTGGGTAGGTAGTCTGTGACGTGTAGCTTCTGACGTCATGCTCACTCGTATTTACTCGGCAACCTTCGCGCTGTAATCGGCTTTAATTTCAAATTTACAATATTTTAATTAAAAAATTTGGCTGTAATATTAATTAAAATATGATTTTTGTTTTGTTATGTCATATAACTAACATTAACATATCAAAAAAATGTAGTTTTAAGGTAATATAAATTTTATGCGTATCCCCTACTACAGCCCCCTAAAAAAAAATTCTATCCCCGCCTTAGTAGCCATCTTGTATTACATTTCGATAAGCTAAACTTTCCATACCTAAAAAAGTCAATACGAGTGAACTTAATTAAGAATATAATCAAAAAAACATTAACACAACTAAAACTAGTGTCCTTATAACAACAGAATTAATAAAATAATAAAAATATTACGAACAATACGTATAAAAAACTAGGTTAGTAATTTCTGTTTGCTGATTGGTCAATTTGACAATACAGCTGATTAAGAAATCAAAATTAATATAAAATTGAATTTATCTAAGTATATTTTAAAGGTGGTTGTATAAATATTAGTGAAAACTGTGTAGTTTTATTAAAAATAGTGATTAGTACTGTTTGAGTTGTTAAAAATATTTGACATCTCAAAGTAGGGTTATGTAATTTTTTTTTACGTAAATAATTAAATGATTTATTGATTAAATTTAATTTTAAACTTGGTGATAGTGTATAAATATAATAATGAGACCATCTAGTAATAGTATTGGGCCAAATGTGCCAGCATTTCTACGTAAACTATGGAAAATTGTCAACGATCCTACAATAGATGATTTAGTCGGTTGGAGTACAGATGGTGAGTCTTTCGTAATAAGAAATCCAGCTGAATTTTGTTATAATCTCTTACCGATCTACTATAAACATAATAATATGTCAAGTTTTATCCGTCAATTAAATATGTACGGATTTCATAAACTTGCAAATGAAAATGGTTGCGATAAAGATGAAATAAGATTTTTTCATCCATTTTTTCAACAAAATGAAAGTAGATTATTACAACATATTAAAAGAAAAATAGGTACATCTAAAACAGAAGAACGTAAAGTACCTATAGATCAAATCGGTAAAGTTTTAAATGACGTTAAACATTTACGTGGAAGACAAGAGAGTGTTGATACACAACTAGCGACAATGAAACAAGAAAACGCAGCTCTATGGAGAGAATTGGCCTTATTACGACAAAAACATATGAAGCAACAACAAATAGTCAATAAGGTAAGTGTTATAAAAACTATTGCAGAACTGGGCAATTTATTACTTTTAAAACTAATCAAAAACAATCATTGTTTCAAAATTCTGATCAAAAAATGTCAGAATGTTAAAAAATCGCTTAGCATACATATGCTAGGAAAAATTTAACTAAGTTACATATTTTTGAAAAATAAATTTATTATTATTATTATATTATATACAGGGTGTTTGCTTGAAACGGGGCACCCCGAAAATCTCCTTTATTTATAAAGATACAAAAAATATTCAGAACAAAAGTTAAACTAGACAAAAAGGCCCATCTAAAGGTTGCTATAAGAATTCTGAGGCACTTCCGGTTTCACCGGAAATGATGTCAACTTTTGATCTAGCATAGGGAATCGATAATTTTATATTTTTTTCCTAAAAGTACATTAAATTAGCTTTACAATGACACCAAAAAGTCATATTTTTATGTTAACCATTTCAAAATGGCGACCATTTATTTATAAAATAATAATCAACATAAGTTTTACAAAGTTGAACGTAGCAAGCTTTGAAAACAATAAAAAAAGAAACAAAATATCTCTAAAATAAACTACAGTCTGTTCCAAACGGTTAGGCGGAACTAAATGGGAATTTCGTTCTTTTAGGTTGTCAAGAAAAGGGACCTTGCTTGGGTTATTTAATTTTTCACGTTGGAATGTCAAAATTTAAAATTGCAACAATGAAACAATGAAACGAATGACATATGTCAAAATTAAATTATTTTTTTTTACATATTTTAATGACAAAAAATAAATAAATGGGAAATTTGTATTAAGAATGACAAAAACTCAAAATATAAAGAAAATGACATTTTAAAATGATATTAACCTTAACCAAAAAATGTTTATTGTAAGTATGATTTACAAAGCTTAAACAAAACGACCGAAAAGCACGATTTAAACGATGAAAGTAACTAGATTGCAAAATCTAGTTCCGCCTAACCGTTTGGAATAGACTTTATTTGACTATTTAAAAAAACTATTACTTTTTACAATTATTATACAAAAAAAAAAAAATTACAAATGTTCGATCAAACCACCATTATTGTCCACACATATTCTCATTCTTAATAAAAAATTAAGAATATTATTGTTTTGAAAGCTTGCTACGTTCAACTTTGTAAAACTTATGTTGATTATTATTTTGTAAATAAATGGTCGCCATTTTGAAATGGTTAACATAAAAATATGATTTTTTGGTGTCATTGTAAAGCTAATTTAATGTACTTTTAGGAAAAAAATATAAAATTATCGATTCCCTATGCTAGATCAAAAGTTGACATCATTTCCGGTGAAACCGGAAGTGCCTCAGAATTCTTATAGTAACCTTTAGATGGGCCTTTTTGTCTAGTTTAACTTTTGTACTGAAGATTTTTTGTATCTTTACAAATAAAGGAGATTTTCGGGGTGCCCCGTTTCAAACAAACACCCTGTATATAAGCCAGTACACATCTGTTGGTTCATTATATCAGCCAGTACACGTCTGTTGGTTCATTAGGTCAGCCAGTACACGTCTGTTGGTTCATTAGGTCAGCCAATACACGTCTATAGGTTCATTGAATTTGCCAGTACACGCCTATTGGTACATTAAATCAGCCAGTGCACGTCAATCGGTTCTTTAATGGCCGGTTGCTAAAGTAAGAGTTATCCCTAACTCGAGTTAAAATCATTTGTTTTTGTATGCTACAACATACAAAAACAAATGATTTTAACTCGAGTTAGAGAAAACTCTTACGTTAGCAACCCGACATAAGTCAGTTAGTGCATCCGAGTTATTTCATAAAATCAGACTGTACACGTAGGTTGATTTAAGCAGTCAGTAAACTTCACTTGTTTCATTAAATCAGGTAGTTCATATGAATATTAATTGTTGAACTAACTTGAAGTTTAAGATAAGGTAAACTTAAATAGATTCTTTACTTCACAAATAATTTTATTGTCACTAGACGTACATTTCGGCTTTACGAAGTAGCCATCTTCAGTAGCTGAATAAGACAATCAGTTTTATTCAGCTACTGAAGATGGCTACTTCGTACCCGAAATGTACGTCTAGTGACAATAAAATTATTTGTGAAGTAAAGAATCTCTTTAAGTTTACCCTAGTGCATATGATTTGGTTCATAAAATCAGTCCCTACACGTCGTCTGTGTATTCATTAAATCAGCCAGTACACGTCAGTTGATCCATTACAGCACCCAATACTCGTCAGTTGATCCATTAAAGCACCCAGTACACGTCTGTTGTTCCATTAAAGCACCCAGTACACGTCAGTTGATCCATTAAAGCACCCAGTACACGTCAGTTGATCCATTAAAGCACCCAGTACACGTCTGTTGTTCCATTAAAGCACCCAGTACACGTCTGTTGATCCATTAAAGCACATGTCCGTTGGTCCATCAATTTTATTCTGCACATCAAAATTTATAGCCATTTTTTATTCTGTTCAATTGCACCTGTTCTGCATTTTGCTAGCGTGACGTCAGTCTGTTTTTAGTTGGACTTGCATATATTTTTTTTCACAGTTCATTCAGTTCCTGAGTTACACGTCATATGCAAATGGACTACCAGATAGCGCAAGAGATAGAGTAGGTCTTGGTTAAGAAATAAAATAAATAAACTAATAAATATATCAATGGTTAGATTAGAAATATTTTTATTTAAATTTTAGATAATCTACAGCTTGAAAAAAACCAAAATATATAAAAAATAATAAGTTGAGTCCCCCTTAATTTCTTTTTTAACAGCAATTTTTACAGGCTCGCGCCTAGAAATTTATATTGGGGGGGGATGTACAGTATGACAGCCGTATCTGCAGGATATAGGTTCCAAGCCAATCCACTGATAACGAAATGAAACGCGGATTATAATAAAATCCGCTAACGAAATCCATCGATGATAACGAATTCCTCGGATGATAACGATATTCGCGGATAATAACGAAATCCGCGGATAATAACGAAATCCGCGGATAATAGCGAACCCATTCTAATTACCGTATACTTTCGTTTTATCTCTCGTTATATGTCCCTGTACTGTAATAGTTCACTCTTTTGTTAGTGTATTGCATAATATTTAATTAATAAATTGTGTAGAGTATTAAATAAATAATAAATAAATACAAATAATTATACAATGTATTCTTGTTGTGCTAATGTAACAATACCTACGTGATGATATGAAACAATGTTAATGACGTAGACAATGTGCTGTTAGGCTACTCCCGATATGTTTATAACACACGTCAGAAGATGACACCAGAGATGGGCGTCTACGCGTAAACTTGAATGTTTTACGTCTACGTGTAAATTTACCGTAGACAGCGTAGAGAAGTGTAGACTGTGTAGACACGTAGAATCTAGCGTAGAATAATGAAAAATGAGGTTCTGTAACGTTTAAAAAAATAAAATACCGCCAGTTTTATGCAGAAGAGATAATAAAGAACTCAAATTTAATATTTTTGACAGCTTTCTGATTAAAACAACTACTAACTTTTAATTTTAATTTTAATTTTACTTTAGTACTTCATACGGACAGAAACCAAGTAAGTAATTCATATTGTCCATAACAACATACGATTTGTGAGATAACATTTTTGGAAACAATATATGTAATTAGAACTACATAAAATTGAAATAAACATAAACATTAAAGTAAATAGACCATATTAGTGTGTCGTCACATACATGTGCTGCCATCTGAGAGCTGATTCCTTTTGAAGTTTAAAATACATGGGACATTACTTTTGTTACCTTAATTTTATAAATATTTTCAATTTTGGAACATAAAATATGTATTTTTGATAAATATATACTAATATATACAGTCCAGATACTTTATATTATAGAATAATGATTTTATAAATATATAAATAAGGATTCGAAGATATATTTATAGGTTACGTTTTTAAATAATATGAAAATCGGATCTATCTTTAGTATTTATTTAATTAACACTAAGTAATCATTAATATTTTGTTTTAGAATGCATATTGGTGTATGGTTTTGCTCCAAATTGTAAAAATTACATCTACATTATTAATTGCAAACTTTTCGTTTTTTGACAGATGAAAATGAAAAACAATAATGGAAAATTAAAAACAACATATTATTCCTTTAAACCATTTAGATATGGCACACACACTTATTGCTGTGTTACTTGTCATAATAACGATTATTAACGTAAATTTTTCAAAATTAACCTTCAAAATAATATTGTTTTGCAAAAATAATGACATATTAAATTATAATGTATAAAATAAGAATTTTAATAAATAAATATTGACTTGTAGTTTTGATGTGAAGCACTTTCTTACTTTGAAAACTTAATTTATATTTCCAAAATACAATTTAACAAAAAATGCTAAATTCAAATAAAAGGAATCCAACCGCGAGACGGCAGCACTGAATCTCATTTTGTGACGTAGTTACTAATATGGTCTATTTAAACTATTACCATTCTATTATTTCAAATATTACATTTAAACGTACTGCGCAAGTACAGTTTACATTCTACATTCGACACGTAAACAAAGGCATATTCTACTTGACATGTTTACGCGTAAAATCTACATTAGTCTACATCATGTATTCTACGCGCCCATCACTGGATGACACCTTCTATGATAGGGGAAACTTTTTAAGATCGCAGCGCCGTATGCGGCAAAGCTGGAACACTCGAAAGCCACATTAAACTGTTATTCGTATAGGGGAAAAATTTTAAGATCGTAGCGCCACGCGGATTTTTTTGAAACCATTCTAAATCAGATACCACTTAACATTTACTAGTAAATAATAGCGAAAAGTGTATCAAAAAACGACAAAAAATAAATAATTGTTTGGGATTTTCTGATTTTGTGAAGTGACATTACTTGTATACATCTAAAATACTACATTCTGTGATCTGGTTTTAAGTTATGGCGGTTTTCCATTGTCGATTATTTTAACTATATTGGGGGAAATAATAATTCCCGTGTTGTTTACCAAGGGGTAGAAATCTACAATGCTGGGCATATAATATTGTGTGGAGTCACTGAAAAAAACAGAGAGTTCATAAAGATTTATGCATTATGCCTAGAGACTTGTGCATTACAAACCCACACACAATAACAGGAATTTTCAAGATATGCGATAATAAATACAAAATTGAAAATATTTTTTGTAGTCACTATCATTAAAATGTAATGAGCAAACTTTGATATAAGGGCTCACTTTTTTTCCAATTTTTAAATTGTTTATCTAAACATCGCGTCGATTCCTAACCTCTTGCTTTCCCAATTTTGTTTCGAACCATACGGTGTCTGATTTAGGTGGAAACAAATGAAACGATATTTCCGGGTTTCTTCTTTTCAATGAATTGCACATAGGCACACAACAATATGTATTATACATTTTTCAATGATTATAATAAAACTTTAAAAACAAACTTCATACAAAACCAATACACAAAACGAAATGTTATCTGATGTACACAAGTTCATGAAACGCTCACCAGATGGTAGGGTGCTTAGCTGAAAATCCCTATAAATGTTGACGGTCGGTAAAAACATCACGAGATGTCAACCGCGCATGTCTAATTCTCAGATAGCCGAAAACGCGCATGTCGAATCCATGGATAAATGAAACAGCAGATATTGAATCCGCAGATAACTGAAATCGCAAAAACTCCAAGTCAGAACATGCGCGTTGTTATAGTGCGTTCGAAGGTGAGTTTGCAGTACAGGGCATATGGAGTAGTTCTTTTTCATACTCTCTAATGGGTTTACACAATGACACTATTCTTTTCTTGCTTGTCGACGTTGCCAGCTCTAAAACGCGCTGATATGTGAAGACGCAGTATTCTACAAATGGCCATTTGTTTTTGTTGACTGTTATTTTGAGTTTTATAAGAGTTGATTTTTGTAAATCATACGAGTTTTTCATATTATTATAATTGACACATTTGACACTTTTACAACATTTGGCAACACCGCTCCCATTTTCCATAAGAGCTATACTGCAAACTCACCTTCGAACGCACTATAGTTTCAGACTGATATAATTTTTAAAAAAATTTAATTTATATATTTTTTTTTTGTTCCAGCTTATACATTTTTTGGTATCAATTGTCCAGCCTTCATCTCGAACAACAATAGGTGTAAAACGTCGTTTTCCCTTAATGATAAACGATGGACCCCAAACAAAAGCTATAAAAATTAATCCACCCACAGATGGGGCAACAATCCACGAAATAGACCCAGACGCTGCTGGACAAAGCGAAGAAAATCTTCTAACCGACATACCAACCGTAACATCTCCGTTAGACTCAGACAATTTGGACAGTTCCGAAATCTTAGAAAACATTTTAGAAGTAGATATGGACGATACAATGGAAGATTTGGACCAAGATATAGACCTAATAACAAAATCAAATCAAAATATTTTATCTAACACATTAAGAAAAAACAAATTTTTGAACTCCGAAATATCCGAACAAATATTGGACAACGAAAACCAAATACTGGACACCGAAACACAAATTTTAAACACTGAAAACCAGATTTTGGACAACGAAAACCAAATTTTGGACACCGAAAACCAGATTTTGGACACCGAAAACCAGATTTTGGACACCGAAAACCAGATTTTGGACACCGAACCACAAATTTTGGACACCGAACCACAAATTTTGAACACCGAAAACCAGATTTTGGATAACGATAACCAGATTTTGGACACCGATGTTTTGGAGAGTGATAATCAAATTTTAAATCCACAAATTTATGATAGTCAAGAAATTTTAGAACCAGAATTTGATACGCATTCTCAATTGGATGAATCGAATAAACCATACGAAGTACTCCAGACACCGGATATAATGTTGAGTGAAGATGGAAAAACTTTATTACCGAAACCAGAATTTATGGATGCAGGAAATGCTATTAAAAATGTTTTGTCAGGTAAAATTTTATCTTCGGATGATTTGCAGAAATTGAAAACATTTTTTTTAATAAATAAAAATCTGTTTACAGAAAAAGCACCAAAAAAAATTGGTGAGTCTTCTAAGTCGGAGGAAATTTCTACTGTTCCAACTGCTTCGGATGTTAAATTAGATAAAAATCTCACCGTAGCAACAAGACAAAGTCCAGACTTATATAAATTTATCAACAACGTTAATGATTTTGGACTCCACGTGAACAATACGCAAGATGAACTCGATACAATCAAAGATATGCTTTACGACGGAGGCTACACATTAGATGCTAATCATTTTTTGGATCTCTTCAATCCAAACGATGGATTACCGATTGAAATACCACAAATTCCAATAACGGAAGATGAAGATTTCGGAACAAGTAATAATTTATTCGGCTCCGAACTAATAAGTTATAATCCGAATGATTTATTAAATTTTGATAAACTATTAGAAGAAACCGAAGAAGAAGCTGGATAAATAAATCCATAATTAATTCTATTGTTTATATATATTTGTAAAATATACATTTTTTTGAGGGTTTTGTCTACCCATTAATAAAGTTGTGTGCTAGCCACTATGTCTAAATTTTTTTTTATTTGCCAAACAATGTATAGGGATTCTTAAAATTCAAACCGCAGGTCTCTATCTCTTACCGTTTTTGAGATATTTAATTTTTTCTCCAAAATTGTTACATAGTTTTGATGGCTTATTAGGAAAGTTGTGTGCTAGCCACTAAGGTCCCAATTTTTTACTAAGATATACAAGGTGTGAGAATTCCAAAAATTCAAACCGCAGGTCTCTATCTTTTACCGTTTTTGAGATATTTAATTTTTTCTCCAAAATTGTTACATAGTTTTGATAGCTTATTAGGAAAGCTGTGTGCTAGCCACTAAGGTCCCAAATTTTTTTTAGAATATACATGGTGGGAGGATTCCAAAAATTCAAACCGCAGGTCTCTATCTCTTACCGTTTTTGAGATATTTAATTTTTTCTCCAAAATTGTTATGAGTACATAGTTTTGATGGCTTATTAGGAAAGCTGTGTGCTAGCCACTAAGGTCCCAATTTTTTTCTAGGATATACAAGGTGTGAGGATTCCAAAAATTCAAACCGCAGATCTCTATCTCTTACCGTTTTTGAGATATTTAATTTTTTCTCCAAAATTGTTACATAGTTTTGATGGCTTATTAGGAAAGTTGTGTGCTAGCCACTAAGGTCCCAATTTTTTACTAAGATATACAAGGTGTGAGAATTCCAAAAATTCAAACCGCAGGTCTCTATCTTTTACCGTTTTTGAGATATTTAATTTTTTCTCCAAAATTGTTACATAGTTTTGATAGCTTATTAGGAAAGCTGTGTGCTAGCCACTAAGGTCCCAAATTTTTTTTAGAATATACATGGTGGGAGGATTCCAAAAATTCAAACCGCAGGTCTCTATCTCTTACCGTTTTTGAGATATTTAATTTTTTCTCCAAAATTGTTATGAGTACATAGTTTTGATGGCTTATTAGGAAAGCTGTGTGCTAGCCACTAAGGTCCCAATTTTTTTCTAGGATATACAAGGTGTGAGGATTCCAAAAATTCAAACCGCAGATCTCTATCTCTTACCGTTTTTGAGATATTTAATTTTTTCTACAAAATTGTTATGAGTACATAGTTTTGATGGCTTATTAGGAAAGCTGTGTGCTAGCCACTAAGGTCCCAAAATTTTTCCACAATATACAAGGTGTGTGAATTCCAAAAATTCAAACCGCAGGTCTCTATCTCTTACCGTTTTTGAGATATTTAATTTTTTCTCCAAAATTGTTATGAGTAAATAGTTTTGATGGCTTATTAGGAAAGCTGTGTGCTAGCCACTAAGGTCCCAAATTTTTTTTAGTATATACAGGGTGGAGGATTCCAAAAATTCAAACTGCAGGTCTCTATCTCTTACCGTTTTTGAGATACGTATTTTTTTTAATTCAAAAATTAAAAAAAAAAAATAGTTTTAGGTCATTACGGACCAAATTAAACTTTATGTACACTAAACATGGGGTGATTCCAAAAATTCAAACCGCAGGTCTCTGTGTCTTACCGTTTTCGAGATAACTCTTTAAATTAAAAAAAAAAAATTAAAAAATCCCATTAGTTTTAGGTCATTACGGACCAAATTTAATTTTATTCTAGACTAAACGAGGTGTGAAAATTCCAAAAATTCAAACCGCAGGTCTCTATCTCTTACCATTTTTGAGATATTTATTTTTTTCTCCAAAATTGCTATCGTATTTTCATAGTTTTATAAAATGGCCTGTTAGGAAAGTTGTGTGCTAACCACTAATGCCCTAATTTTTTTCTAGACTAAACAAGGTGTGGAAATTCCAAAAATTCAAACCGGAGGTCTCTATCTCTTACCGTTTTTGAGATAATCATTTTTTTCTCCAAAATTGTTACCGTGAGTTTACATAGTAGCGTTTGATGGATTATTAGGAAAGTTGTGTGCTAGCCACTAAGGCCCCAATTTTTTTCTATATCAAGCAAGGGGTGGTGATTCCAAAAATTCAAACCGCAAGTCTCTATCTCTTACCGTTTTTGAGATATTTTATTTTTTTCCTCCAAAATTGTTGGAAGTTCTCATAGTTTTGTTTTACGGCTTATTAGGAAAGTTGTGTGCTAGCCACTAAGGCCCCAATTTTTTTCTATATCAAACAAGGTGTGGAGATTCCAAAAATTCAAACCTTAGCTCTCTATCTTTTACCGTTTTTGAAATATTTAATTTCGTTTCTCCAAACTTGTTATTATTATGAGTTATTTTTCATAACTTTGTTTGATGGCTTATTAGAAAAGTTGTGTGCTAGCCACTAAGGTCCCAAATTTTTTCTAGGATATACAAGGTGTGAGAATTCCAAAAATTCAAACCGCAGGTCTCTATCTTTTACTGGTTTGGAGATATGAATTTTTAAATTTTCTCAAAATACATTTCAATTTTTGCTACGTTTCGATGGTTCAGTTTAATAGCCTTTAAAAAAGTTGTGTGATAGCCACTATATCTCCAAATTTTTTCTAGACTAAACAAGGTGTGGGGATTCCAAAAATTCAAACCGCAGGTCTCTATCTCTTACCGTTTTGGAGGTATATATTTTTTTTTTGCACGAAAAAAATTTCAGAATTTGAATATATCATTACTCATAAAAAAAGTTGTGTGCTAGTTATAAAATCCCTAAATTTCTCCTAGACTAAACAAAGTGTGGAGAATCCAAAAATTCAAACCGCAGGTCTTTATCTCTTACCGTTTTTGAGATATATTTTTTTTATCTTCGAATAAAATATCCAAAATTTAGATTTTTTTACCATGGTTCATAAAAAAAGTTGTGTGGTAGCTATAAAATCCCTAAATTTCTTCTAGACTAAACAAGGTGTGAAGAATCCAAAAATTCAAACCGCAGGTCTTTATCTCTTACCGTTTTTGAGATATATTTTTTTTATCTTCGAATAAAATATCCAAAATTTTGATTTTTTTACTATGGTTCATAAAAAAAGTTGTGTGGTAGCTATAAAATCCCTAAATTTCTTCTAGACTAAACAAGGTGTGAAGAATCCCAAAATTCAAACCGCAGGTCTCTATCTCTTACCGTTTTTGAGATATATTTTTTTTATCTTCGAATAAAATATCCAAAATTTTTATTTTTTTACCATGGTTCATAAAAAAAGTTGTGTGCTAGCTATAAAAACCCTAAAATTCTTCTAGACTAAACAGGGCGTGAAAAATCCAAAAATTCAAACCGCAGGTCTCTATCTCTTACCGATTTAGAGATATTTTTAAATTTATATTTAGTTGGAGCACACAAATTTTACAAATATTATATAAGTATAAACTAGGAATATGTATGTAAAGTTATAAACTAATATAGAATTGTTCTAATTTGATCTATTCTACCCATATTTCCCCAAAATCTAATGCCTTTTTTGTGTTATCGGTGACAGAATTAGGTATTAGTATAGCCTAATAAACTCTAAATTAAGAGGCTCAAAAACCAAGGGGTAACTAAAAAAAATATACTTTTATCTATATTGTTTTTGAATACTGTTTTGTCACAATTGTTGGCTTCTCTAAGACACATCTTCCTCTTTTAAGTGTCAGGTCTTTACAATATCCCAAAATTTTAATCCCTTTGCCTTTGAGCCCCTCAAAAGATACCTATAGATCTTTTAAGGGCGAGTAGAACTTAGTTATAAAAATAGTATTAAGTATTAGACATAAAAATTATTTTTTGAAGAATAAAATTAAAGATAATCCAGATTTGTTAAACTGGGTTCAGATTAGTGAACCGATTCTGTAATGTAACGCGCTTTAAGGCGCATAGAGACTAAAATAAACAATACGGGATAAGCATAAAATTTATATTTCTTTGAAGCCCGGCCTTTCCACCTTCAGATAAAGTTCCAGGTAACTATCGGACAGATAAGGTTATTTGTAACTTCATCTGCTGAATAAATGTCAATACCAGTCAGTGAATCCAATACGTCAGTCTCATTATCCGTTAGATAACTATCCGATAGATACATTTGTATAGAAAGAAGGGATGACATTTACTCAGCAGATGAAGTTACAAATAACCTTATCTGTCAGATAGTTACCTGGAACTTTATCTGAAGGTGGAAAAACCAGGCCTAAAACTACATTTTTTTGATATGTTAATGTTAGTTATGTCACCTAACAAAACAAAATCACATTTTAATTAATATTATAGCCAATTTTTTTAATTAAAATATTGTAAATTTGAAATACAGTCTGTTTCAAACGCTTAGGCGGAACTAAATGGGAATTTAGTTCTTTTAGGTTGTCACGAGAAGGGACCTTGCTTGGGTTATTTCATTTTTCATGTTGGGATGTCAAAATTTAAAATTCCAACAATGAAACCATGGAAACGAATGACGTATGTCAAAATTAAATATTTTTTTTAGATATTTTAATGACAAAAAAATAAATAAATGGGAAATTTGTATTAAGAATGACACAAAAAATCTAAATATAAAGAAAATGACATTTTAAAATGATATTAACCTTAACCAAAAATTGTTTATTGTAAGTATGATTTACAAAGCTTAAACAAAACGGCCGAAAGGCACGATTTAAACGATGAAAGTAACTAGATTGCAAAATCTAGTTCCGCTTAACCGTTTGGAACAGACTGTACATTTGATTTTTTAAGCCTTCAAATTAAAAAAAAATGCAAAACTGTTTTTTATGTTATATGCAACAAGAGGAATATAATAAAAAATAAAAAAAATCTTGCCTATCCCCTATTTGAGATCTGTTCGCGAGCAGTTTGAGGCTAGAGAGCAGTGTATTTTATTCTTCAAAAAATAATTTTTATTATTGTTTTCTATATTTTTGTTGTATATGATATATTGTTTTATTTATTTAAAAAATTAGCAATGCAATTTTTGGACTGATAAAAGTGCTGAGAAATTTTTTACGAAAAGGTACTGGTCTAAGAACTGATATTTAAAACAGAGCCAAGTGAATATGGTGGCTGTGGATTGAGAGCTTTGAAGAACTACCTAACCAAAAAGGGAGCATTATCGTGATGTAGCTAAAGTCTGTTTTACATTATAATTTTCTTTGTAGTACTACGGATTTTTTGCGTAGTATTGACGTAAAAAGTATAATATGTAACACAATATAGGCTATTCCAAACCTTTAAGCGGAACTATATGTAATTTAAATTTTCTTAAGTTGTCACTAAATAACTTTTTATATATTGAAGTAGGCTTTTGCTGAACAAAATGATCTTTTTTTTATTTACTTTATTGGCCTTGGGTCTGACCACCACTTGGCCAAAAACAAAATGATCAAAAGCTTCAATCATTCTGTAAAAGTTAGTTAATTTGAAACTCTAGTTCCGCTTAAATCAAACAAACCAACTATACTTTCTTCAGACTTTAAATACTATCAGACATTCAACACAACTTTTGAAATTATGTCCAGTCCTACCTTGTTTAGTGTTTCAATACTTTGTCAGACGTACCAACTTTACGTTTTTTTTTTTTTTTTATGTTGTACCGTTTTACTTTTTCTAATCAAACATTTTTAATAATCTTGACTGAGTTCTGGTCTTGTAAATAAAAAACTGTACTAGCTAATGGTTGATATAATTAAATTTAAATTAGCATAATTCATCGATATTTATAAATTGATTTTTATAACCAAACTTTTATCTGTCGTTTCAAATTGTTAAGTTGGTAGTGAGAAGTAACAAAAGACAGGTGTTGAATGTATCTGACGTTAATACTTCAGAAAGAAGTTTGAATGACCTCATCAGTTTGAAAGTGTATTGAAAATTATAATGTAAAACAGCTTTTACTGGCTTGTCAATACTCGATAATTATAAAAAAGCACGGCTTTAGAATGTTCTGACGTAATTTTAATTTTGGATCAGTTACTAATGACCAGATCGTAGTTGGTAGCACTGTATAGGATGTATTTTTCTAACTTTTTGTTTTCTTGTATTTAGAATAAAACAAAAAAATCAAAAATATGTACATTATGCATAATAAAAAATTAGAAAAAATAAAGCATGTTGTTTTTATTTCTTTAAGTTTCTCTTCTTGGGCACGGACAGTCGATTTTTGACCACATACAACTCTTCTTAATCTATTAAGTTTCAAGTACTTACACATATAATAATAATAATTTTATTTTTTCAAAAATATTTACAAAGTTATATTGTTTAAAATATAATAATTTTTCATGGACTATTAAAGTACTACGGTGTTTGTGAATGGGGACAGAATTTGTTTACATAAATTTTACATTTTAAATTTGTATAACATATTCTGTTAAGTTTTTGTAAGCTTATTAATAAAGTTGTGTGCTAGCCGCAATGTCATCAATTTTTTTCTAGACTAATCAAGGTGTTGGGATTCCAACATTTCAAACCGCAGGACTCTATCTCTTACCGTTTTTGAGATACGAATTTTTAAAATTTTTTACTTTTCAAAGGTTTTGTTTGGAGCCCCATAAAAAAAGTTGTGTTCTACAGTCTGTTTCAAACGGTTAGGCGGAACTAAATGGGAATTTCGTTCTTTTAGGTTGTCACGAGAAGGGACCTTGCTTGGGTAATTTCATTTTTTACGTTGGAATGTCAAAATTTAAAATTCCAACAATGAAACCATGGAAACGAATGACATTAAATTATTTTTTTACATATTTTAATAAAAAATAAATAAATAAATGGGAAATTTGTATTAAGAAAGACACAAAAAATCAAAATATAAAGAAAATGACATTTTAAAATGATATTAACCTTAACAAAAAAATGTTTATTGTAAGTATGATTTACAAAGCTTAAACAAAACGGCCGAAAAGCACGATTTAAACGATGAAAGTAACTAGACTGCAAAATCTAGTTCCGCCTAACCATTTGGAACAGACTTTAGCTATTAATACCCAATAATATGTATATGAAATAGGGTGTGAAGATTCCAAAAATTCAAACCGCAGGTCTCTATCTCTTACCGTTTTTGAGATATGATTTTTCTAAATTTTCAGATTTTAATATTCTTTAAGTTTCTTTCGACGACCCATAAATAAAGTTGTGTGCTAGCCACTACATCTCACGACTAAACATGGTCTGAGGATTCCAAAAATTCAAACCGCAGGTCCCTCTTTTACTTTTTTATCTTTTACCGTTTTTGAGATATATATTTTTTAATTTACAGTTTTTTACAGAACTAAAATTTGTTTAACATTTGATTGCAAATATAAAATACATATAATAAAAATGTCATAATATATAATAGACAAATATAAAAATAAATAAATTAAAGAACAAAAAAGCATAAGGGTTTGGAATTAAGGGACTCCTGGGGCAAGTGTCCCCTTTTCCTTTACTGCGTACGCCCATGGTTAAAGTTACAAGGGGAAAGAAAATAACTACGCCATTGTTTTGACGTTTAGAAACGTGGTACAAGTGTGGTTATGTTTAATTTTTATTTATGTAAAATATGAATTAATAAATACTAATTAGTAAATAATTAACCATAAGGTGAAAAATGGTAAAAAATTAAACAGTTATATGTGAAATTATTTAATAAAATTTCCAAAATGAGTGTCGAAGTTTTAAATTTGCCCCAGAAGAAATATTATCGACAAAGGGCCCATTCCAATCCAGTAGCTGACCATTGCATAGAATAGTAAGTTAAAAAATTTACATATATATTAATTATCACAACACCTATTAAGGATGCAGTAACCTAAAAATGGTTGAAAACCACTACTGTACAGTCATTCTACCATGGAGCTACGGTTGTTTTCAATTGCTATTTTTTTTTCAAGTCCCCGAACCCCAGAAGATTTCGATTGGTCAACACTCTATCCGAATAAATCCAAAGATTCCAAAGTTGAATTTGCAGACGTCGGCTGTGGCTATGGAGGTCTATTAACCACTCTAAGCCCTATGTTCCCAAATACACTAATGCTCGGAATGGAAATCCGAGTTAAAGTGTCTGATTATGTGATGGATCGTATCAAAGCCCTAAGGTCCCAAAATGAGGGACAGTTTCAGAATATTGCTTGTCTTAGAACTAATGCTATGAAATATTTACCGAATTATTTCAAAAAAGGACAGGTAAATTAGTTTTGTTGGCCCATTAATAAAGTTGTGTGCTAGCCACAATATACCCAATTTTTTTCTGTGTCAAGCAAAGTGTGAAGATTCCAAAAATTCAAACCGCAGGTCTCTATCTCTTACCGTTTTTGAGATATGATTTTTTAAATTGACATTCTTTTGTAATTTTCAAGGGTTTTGTTTGATCGCCTATAAATAAAGTTGTGTGCTAGCCACTTGGTCCCCAATTTTTTTCTAGATTAAAAAAGTTGTGTAGATTCCAAAAATTCAAACCGCAGGTCTCTATCTCTTACCGTTTTTGAGATATGATTTTTTAAATTTACAGTTTTTTAACTTTGAATGATTTTGTTTGATTGCCAATAAATAAAGTTGTGTGCTACCCACTAAGTCCCCAATTTTTTTCTAAACTAAACAAGGTGTGAGGATTCCAAAAATTCAAACCGCATGTCTCTATCTTTTATCGTTTTTGAGATATTATTTTTCAAATACATGGTTTACAAAAATTCTGCTTTTACTCAAATTTATACTGCAAGCATGTTTTTGGGGCCTTATTTCTTTGGATTCTACATGTATTACTTAAGTTTTAACCTATGTACCTTAAAAGAGACTAATTACATCCAGTTTCAATGTATACACTAACTTTTTATAACGGGTACTTTTCGACTAGGGGGAAATCAATGTTATACGGCAAGTGACCCATCGATCGCCGATATCTGAAATTCTTCCCCGGGATATTTTTATCAAAAAATTTCATTTATTAGATTTGATCCAAAAGATGTTTCAAAAGTGATTTTGGGATGATGAGCATGAAAATTGTATTGATGGAAATCAAAATACCGTTTTTGAGATATTTTTTTCCTCCAAAATTGTTGGGATTTCTCATAGTTTTGTTTGATGGCTTATTAGGAAAGTTGTGTGCTAGCTACTACGGCCCAAATTTTTTTCTATACTAAACAAGGTGTGGGAATTCCAAAAATTCAAACCGCAAGTCTCTATTTCTAATCGTTTTTGAGATATGATTTTATAAATTTACAGTGTTTTTAATTTTGACCAATTTTGTTTGGTGGCCCATAAATAAAGTTGTGTGGTAGCCACTAAGTTCCCATTTTTTTTTTTTTTCAAAACTAAATAAGGTGTGAAGATTTCAAAAGTTCAAACCGCAGGTCTCTATCTCTTACCGTTTTTGAGATATGATTTATTTAAATTGACAGTTTTTTTTTTTAATTTTCAAGGATTTTGTTTGATGGCCTATAAATAAAGTTGTGTGCTAGCCACAACGTCCTCAATTTTTTTCTAGACTGAACAAGGTATGAAGATTCCAAAAATTCAAACCGCAGGTCTCTATCTCTTACCGTTTTTGAGATATATATTTTTTTCTGCGATTAAAAATTACAACATTTTTATCTTGTATAATTACTCATAAAAATAGTTGTTTGCTAATTATAAAATCCCTATATTATTATTATTTTTATTAATTTTTTACGTCATTTGCCTTCAAAATAATTTCCACTTTTACAACCAGTTTCAATATTTTTTGTTTCACTAATACTTTTTAATGCTAATAGACAATATTTCTATATCCCAAATCTTCTATTTCAGCTTAAAAAGATGTTCTTCCTATACCCAGATCCACATTTCAAAAGAGCAAAACATAAATGGCGTATTATTAACAAATGTTTACTGGCAGAATACGCTTACGTATTATCTGAAGATGGCGTAGTCTACACCGTTACAGACGTTAAAGACTTACACGAATGGATGGTACAGCATTTTACAGAACACCCTTTATTCGAAAGGATATCTGACGAAGAATTGGTAAGTTTAACTTACCATTTAGAAATGACAGACAGACTTATTGCTATGTTACTTGCCGTAATAACGATTATTAACATAATTGTGTAATTCTGTGGCAAATCTGTAATACCCTTTTCACACTAGATCTTTAAGACGAGTGAACTTAAAGTTCACCGATGTTTAACATCGGTATGCTTTCACACTTGATGTTTAAATCTCCGGTGCTGTCATCAGCTACAGTAATTTTGTCCTTAAGTTACCGTCATGAAATTACCAGTTTTGAACTGTCTGCGCAGACGCACATTTTGAATTATTATAAACAAATATGGATATTTCATTTCATTCTACAATAAAGACACTACAATAAAGAATATATTACACCTGTATTAACATGTAAGTCGATACATTTTATCTCAATTATTGTAGCTCTGTATTTTATTAAACACATTATTAAAATAAATAATTTTATTATAACAATAAGTATAAACTTCTTATAACGTCGATATAATACAGTATTCTTGTTTATGATAATATAAAATGTTGACAGCACAAATTCAAGGAGTATTTTTTTATAATAGAAATTAAGTTGGCAATACGGACGATGTTTAAGACGCAGATCTCTGTCTTAAACATCGCTTGTATTTAGACGAGGCCATACGGTTTCACATTAGCGTTTAAAGATACATTCACTTTAACATCCGATCTTAAAGTTCTAGTGTGAAAAGGGTATAAGATACATACAATCGTATCTAAGGAGTTCTTTAATGTGTTGTTATGGACAGTTTCTTACAGATTTTGTCTGTAAGCTTACAGGTTTGCCTGCAAAGTAATATTGTTTTATCTTCCGAAATTGTGCAGTCAGCTTTGGGGTCGACTCAGCCTCAAGTAAAATGAGTACTTGTTTATACAGGGAAATATTGTATATTCACAAAAACAAACCAAAGTGACATATTTTTGTTAAAATTTAAATATGTATACATACATAAATACATGCGTATGTAGAATTATGTAAGTGTTAAGTTTGTAAAATAATTGGATTTTTTATGTTTTATAACACTTGAATATTGTTTTTGTTGCTTAAGCTCCTCCCACTCATGTAAATATACTCTTTTTAGGGTTTTGTAGGTATGACCAAAAAACCCTTATACCGTCATTTTGTCGTCTGTCTGTCTGTTCGGTAAAAATTGTAGCCAAACGGCTAAACCTAGAGAGTTGAAATTTGGCATGCTTATACAACTCTTTGACCCGCACATAGGAAAAATACTAAAAGATCTCAAAAACATATCCCCCTAAAAATATAAACAAATATGTGCTCATCGAAAAAAAAAATATTTTTTTATAATTATGAGAAGGGTATCAAATGAAAGCCCTTGGTACGTGGATTAACGATCAAATTTTTATTTTTGCAAAATAAATTATTTTGAAGCGATTTTTGCCAAAATTGTGCAAAAAATTTTTTGTCCCACACCCTGTAGCCCAGATGGTTTAAACTAAAAATCTGAAAAAATTCTAAGTAATGTACATTGGTGTGAACCGGAATAGTACAACAGGAATTTTTGATCAGATTATGTTTTCGGAAAATAATGCATTTTTTGTGTTTTTAACCAAAATATGTTAAATATTTAATTCGCTATGTAACCAAGTTGATACGTCAGCACTCATAGCTATGTGCATTTAGTCATTGGTCTTCTAATTTGTAAACTTGCAAACTAGAGTTCGAATCCTGTCAATTTTTTTTTTTTTGTTTTTTTTTTGCAGTTTTCTTTTGTTTAAATTATTTTGTCAAAATTCTAGTTATATTTTGGTAAAATGTTGCATTTAATTTTTAGAAGCGTAAATTTAATAACCAGTGGGAAGTGTTGAAATTATAATTTAATTCTGTTTGATGTATACGAAATCAGAGGGCGGGACTAATGATTTAAGCAACCAATAGAAGCCATAGGCGCAATTTTCAAAATATTAATGAACCTTGCTATGTAAAAAAAATACTGCACATATTTAGAAACTTAAATAATGGTATTTGGCATTCGAATTAAAATTCATAAAAAAATATTTTGACATAAAATTTGTTTTGGCATCCCAAATAATCATCATTCAGTTATTAGATACCTGCAAAACCCTGAAATGTGTGAAAATTCACACTTCACATCAATTTTTTAACATAAATAAAATGTATTTTTCAACATTGTATTTATAATGTTTGGATATAACGACCTACGGTTATAACGACCGAATTTCATTGGTCAACGTCGTTATAAACAATATCCACTGTACTTTATTAAAAATTAATTCTTGGTTACACCTACGGAATCCTAAAAATGGAAAAAATCGACTATTGTGCTTTGGAACTTATAAATCTGAGATTTAATTAAATTTTTTTAGGCTTCCGATCCAGTGGTCCCAAAACTTTTTGAAAGTTCAGAAGAGGGTCAAAAAGTAACCCGCAATAATGGAGATAAATTTTTGGCAGTTTTTAGAAGAATTCCAGATTCTTTGAGTTGATGTATTATTTTTGAAATAAAAATTTTTTTGAGCAATTTTTTGTTTATTTATTGTAAATAATCTAATAAGAACATAAAACGTTCTGTATAATTTTCTTTGAGTAAATGTTTAGTACCAATTGCTTGGGCTTCAGCTTTAACACTCATTATCTGAAGTTGATGTGCTGAAAATTCAGCCACTGTAAAGTTGAACATTTTCAAAACAGCCTCCTGAAAGAAAAAAAAAAATGATGGCTTATAAAAAAAGTTGTGTGCTAAACGCCATTCAGGATAAATATGAGATAACGTCACACTTGGTTAATTTAATTGCCAATGTCATAATGTGATTTTACTAACATCAAAGAATTACTCAGTTGTTACATTTAGTTAAACATGATTCAAACAGAGAAGAGTATACGACCGTTACAAAACTGCGCAAACAAGATAACGCCAGTGGTGGAGACAAATAAAATATTTTTAAACCAAATGGGACAAAATATTATTAAATTAAATAATAATTTTTATTGAATTAATTAGAGAACGATTTAAAAGCTATATATTAAAATATAAATTAAAAAATATAAATAAAATGCTGTTTAATATAAATATGTCGGTCATAAATGGCAGAAGGCAAATTACAAATTATTATTATTATATTTTTTTCAAATAATTCGTATTAAAAAATACGATTTTAGATTGTAATGGGTGTTTTTTTTAGAGGTATAGAACTTTAAATTGCAATAAAACAACGATGGATTATTCGATTGACATGATTTTTTTTTTTTATTCGAAAGATAATCTTGTGGCATTACATTTTAAATATGATTTCTGGCATATGACCGCCACGGCTGGCTCGGATGTAGTCCAAACTGGACGTCCAATTTTCGATGACTTTTTCCAACATTTGTGGCCGTATATCGGCAATAACACGGCGAATGTTGTCTTCCAAATGGTCAAGCGTTTGTGGCTTATCCGCATAGACCAATGACTTTACATAGCCCCACAGAAAGTAGTCCAGCGGTGTTAAATCACAAGATCTTGGAGGCCAATTCACAGGTCCAAAACGTGAAATTAGGCGGTCACCAAACGTGTCTTTCAATAAATCGATTGTGGCACGAGCTGTGTGACATGTTGCGCCGTCTTGTTGGTATGATTTAATGTAATGCCACAAGATTATCTTTCGAATAAAAAAAAATTCATGTCAATCGAATAATCCATCGTTGTTTTATTGCAATTTAAAGTTCTATACCTCTAAAAAAAACACCCGTTAGATGTATTCTAATAATATAGATATTTTATATAAACAGGTTGGAAGCTCCTAACTCATATAAGACTTGTACGGCTATGAGTAATAAACCTAACACCCCTATTATAAGTAAATTAGACCCGTCCAGACGAAAAATGGTTTTTGCACACTTTTATTTATGTACTCAACTCTGTTTGAATCAAGTCTACTACATGTTGGTACCACTTTTCCACATTGCCACGTTTCAATAACATTGTTCGTATTTCTGTTTGACATGAACGAGTGAGATTAAACTTGTTAACGTTTTATTTTGATTTTATTTAGAAGTAGTTCGATATAACCTAACTTTTTTGACAATTAGCGAAGTGGCAAGACGTCAAGTTTTTCAACTATGACGTCATCTCATTCTTATCGTAAATGAACATTAGCTACTAGACCAAACAAGGGATGAGGAATCCTAAAATTCCAACCGCAGGTCTCTATCTCTTACCATTTTTGAGATATATTTTTTTTATTTCCGAATAAACATTTCAAAATTTTGGATGTGGTATCATGGCTTTTAAAAAAAGTTGTGTGCTAGCTATTAAATCTCCAATTTTTTTTCTAGACTAAACAAAGTGTGAAGAATCCAAAAATTCAAACCGCAGGTCTCTATCTCTTACCATTTTTGAGATATATTTTTTTTATTTCCGAATTAAAATTTCAAAATTTTGGATGTTGTATCGTGGCTTTTAAAAAAAGTTGTGTGCTAGCTATTAAATCTCCAATTTTTTTTCTAGACTAAACAAAGTGTGAAGAATCCAAAAATTCAAACCGCAGGTCTCTATCTCTTACCGTTTTTGAGATATATTTTTTTTTATTTCCGAATAAAAATTTCAAAATTTTGGATGTTGTATCGTGGCTTTTAAAAAAAGTTGTGTGCTAGCTATTAAATCTCCAATTTTTTTTCTAGACTAAACAAAGTGTGAAGAATCCAAAAATTCAAACCGCAGGTCTCTATCTCTTACCGTTTTTGAGATATATTTTTTTTTATTTCCGAATAAAAATTTCAAAATTTTGGATGTTGTATCGTGGCTTTTAAAAAAAGTTGTGTGCTAGCTATTAAATCTCCAATTTTTTTTCTAGACTAAACAAAGTGTGAAGAACCCAAAAATTCAAACCGCAGGTCTCTATCTCTTACCGTTTTTGAGATATATTTTTTTTATTTCCGAATAAAAATTTCAAAATTTTGGATGTTGTATCGTGGCTTTTAAAAAAAGTTGTGTGCTAGCTATTAAATCTCCAATTTTTTTTCTAGACTAAACAAAATGTGAAAAATCCAAAAATTCAAACCGCAGGTCTCTATCTCTTACCATTTGTAAGATACATTTTTTTAAAACAATTTCTTAATGTGTATAATAGTAAAAAGCAATATTATTGTACCTGTATAAATTGTTCTAACAAGGTAGAAACAAGCCATTGAGGAGGCATATTCAATATGTTCAGCACCAAATCTTTGCGGTTCTCAATATCATCATAGTCCCTAAACTGGACATAATACAACGGAGGCATTTCATTTAAATCATCCACCAGGTGCGCGAACATCTTACTATTTAAAGTGTCTCTAAAAAAAAGTTCATTCCTTGTATCAAGCAGTACACGTCAGAAAGTTCATCCAGTGTACCAGCCAGTACACGTCAAAAAGTTCATACATTGTACCAACCAGTACACGTCAAAAAGCTCATACATTGTACCAACCAGTACACGTCAAAAACTTCATACAATGTATCAACCACTACACGTCACAAAGATTATACAGTGGGTGGCCAAATTATTAAGGACAGTACAAATTTTCTGTAGTTTTCAAATGAATTTAAAAGGAAATAAGTGGCTTTGGGTCTCGTATTTATTTTTATTCATTAGAGTGCTTTATTTAGAATATAAAACGACATAATTGCTTATTCATAACCATTTATTTTTGTATAAAAAGTGTTAATTTAAAAAATTAAGTAAAATCTTAATATTGTGTAATGCCACTCTTTGCTGCGATTGCGGCTTCCAGGCGTTTGGGCATGCTTTCTATGCAGACTTTTGCGTTGTGTCGGAGATTGGGGTTGTGATGCCACTCTCTGATAAGGGTTTCTATAAATTGCCGCTTGGTGGTGATGATTTATTTGGCGATCTCCCGCTTTTTAAAATAATAATGATACCATCAACAAGTATATAGAAGAAAAATGATTTAAAAACAATTTATTTTCTCACAAAATGCATTTAAACTTGAAAATTGCAAGGGAGGTGTACTGTCCCTAATAATTTGGCCACCTACTGTACATTGTAGCAACTAGTACACGTCAAAAAGTTCATACAGTATCAATAGTGATTTATGTCAATTTTTTTCGTGTACCGGTGGATGAACCAAAGCAAAAAAGTGGCTAACCAGCCATAATTTAATATGGCTTACCCTATTAAGCCTTCCATAATGTTATGGATGATTATAAACATGTTTTCATCCATATCCAAAGGACCGGGTCTGTCTATGCAGGTTTTGCAATACTCATTTATTTCTTTTTTTGGTTTAAGAGCTCGTTTTCTAGTCTTCACGGTTGGATGGCATGATTTTACAAACGGGTATTCGCTTCTTATATTATTTGGTTGGGGAAAATAGCTGAAATTGGTGACAAATATAGCAAAATAAATATATTATTATTATTAAAACATTAATTGTCAAAGGTTTGAACCGGAACCAACAAAAAAAAAAAAAAAAATCAGGTGTGGCCACCAAAGGACCGACCGCCATCAGAAAGTACTTGTTTAATTTATGCTGCTTTATCAAAAAATTTCTCAAATAAAAGTTGTTAGCTATTGCTTTTATAGTAACTTTTGTTAAATACATTTTTTCGAAATATTTTTCTGTTGTTAAATATTCGCAAAAATCGACACGAGTAAACTCCCATTTCTAGCCAACCGATTTTCACCAAAAGTTGATCAACTCATTGATGTCAAGAGCTTAAATATGAAGTTTCATAAAAATCCTTTTAGCCGAATTTGCTTTGTACGTGTTCACAGACCGACAGACATCATGCTAAAAATAATCATAACATTATGTAGGGAGCTCAATTCGTGGAGATCCATCGAAATCTCGAAATGTCAAAATCGGTATGATCACAATACCTCCCTTATATATGTTGGCGGTCGGTAAAAAGACAAAGACGCAAAACAGCTAAGAGCGAGGGGACATCAGTTGGCGCACGCGCTTTTTGACAAATCTGGATAAAAATACAGAGGAATTGAATCATATTCTATTTGCCTAGTCTTTAAAACTTAGTTTTTTTTTTTCATACTATCGCACACAAATGACTTCGATTATAGTATATTCTGTAACAAGGTTGGAATGAGAAAATTCGATGCGAGTGGAACAATCCGAGCGCGAGCCGCAGGCGAGCGTGAGGAACCACGAGCATCGAATTTTCTCTTCCAACCGAGTCACAGACCCTACTTTCTCCACGACCACCAGAAAGAAAAAAAAAATTAACAAATAATTATTTTAAAAAACATTTTATCTTAACAAATAATTCACATTACATAACAAATTAATCAATTAATTAAACTATTTTTTTAAATTATTATTTGTTTAATTTTAATTTAATTTGCCGCAGATCGGCCACTATTTTAGGTTAGGAAGTTACAGTCTGTTCCAGACGGTTAAGCGGAACTAGATTTTGCAATCTAGTTACTTTCATCGTTTAAATCGTGCTTCTCGGCCGTTTTGTTTAAGCTTTGTAAATCATACTTACAATAAACATTTTTTGGTTAAGGTTAATATCATTTTAAAATGTCATTTTCTTTATATTTTGATTTTTTGTGTCATTCTTAATACAAATTTCCCATTTATTTATTTTTTTTGTCATTAAAATATAAAAAAAAATATTTAATTTTGACATATGTCATTCGTTTCCATGGTTTCATTGTAGGAATTTTAAATTTTGACATCCCAACGTGAAAAATTAAATAACCCAAGCAAGGTCCCTTCTCGTGACAACCTAAAAGAACTAAATTCCCATTTAGTTCCGCTTAACCGTTTGGAACAGACTGTATGTTGCATTTATTTAATGTAAACGTTGCATATATCTTAATGTAACCCTACAAAAACAAAAGACAACAAGTATGGAATAGTTATTCTATTACAAGTGATGGAATGAAATACACGCAAAATGCATAAGAAGATAAGTGCTTTAGAATAACATTCCAACTCTTGTGTTAGAATATTAACTTTCTGTAGTCAAAATTGGTTTTAGAATTGGTAAATTCTATAGTGGTCGTAGAGAAAAACTTTAATGTTCCAAGTCAAGGCGTTAATAATAACTCAAGTGTGGTGAGGCCTTTATATTCCTTCCTTTAAGCTGCATTCAGAGCTCAGTAAATTAAAACTCTGTGCGTTATGGATAGTTTTTCAACAATTGGTATGATCGAACAAGCTCGTACTATATCGCTCAACAGTAGTATAGCAACGACAAAGCACGAGCAGGTCCGATCATACCAAATGACCTCGTTTAAAAATTATCCATAGCGTACAACGTGTTGATTTACAGAGCTCTGAATGCAGCTTTATGGGTCTATTCTGTATGAGTTTTCTACCGCTGTAAGCGCTATAACCTTGCAAAATACAGCGCTGTAAGGAAAGTGCTATTCTGTATTGACACGCGTTGCTCTGTAAACTCTACACCGATGTAAAATATCTCTGTAAAGTTATGGCGATATTTTTCTGGCCGTAAGTCAGTTACAGTACTGTATAGAAGTCAAGTGGTATTGTTCGTGTCACCTAAAAAAAAATTAATGATCCAAATTTCGTCCTATTTCTAATGCAACTACAACAAGAGGATCATAACAGGTAATTATGCTTAAAATATCACGTTACAACCACACATAAACTTTTTTTTTAGAAATTATATACGAGTCAAAAAAAGATTGTTAAGGGATAGAGAAAATCCATTTTCTATCCCTGAAAATCATTTTATGAAGTTATTTAGATTGCATAAAAATTTAGTAATAAACACAATCAATGAATTAAGATTATATAGTGGACCTTTTTTTTCATGCATACATGTTACCATTTATATATTTTTATATACAGGTTTTAGAAACATTGTATTTTTTAAGTAATGGATCCTATCAGGCTACTACAGGGGCTCACAATTTCACTTCTATGAGCCACTCTATGGTTAGTAGATCGATAATAGAAATTTGTTATCTGATAACAACACATCTAATGCCAATTCATATAAAGTTCCCCATTACGAGGGAAGAAAAACGTGGAGTGAAAGAAGAGTAAGTTTTGCATAATATAGCAACAAAAGCAAGAATACCTAACTATGCTGACATTGATGATGATGAGCTTGAACCTGTAAATAATGAAGATCCTGAACCTGAAAATAATGAAGATCCTGTACCAAATGGTAAAATATTTGAAAAGAATTTAAAATTTTCAAAAACTTATTTAAAACTTTTTTTAACAGTTAATCAAGATATGATTTTGGAAAGCAGATTAGGAATTTATATGTTCAGCAGTCCATTGCATAATTTGATGTAAAAAATATGTTTATATGGAATAAAGATACATAAGATGCAAAGAGAAACTTTTATTTTTATAAACAAATTATAACAATAATTAATAAAAATTACAAACGTAAAAAACATGAGTATATGTGTATATACAAATTATATATACACTTACCGATCGATGACATTGATCAATACCTTAAATTTTGAGGTTAAAAATAAACATAGTGAAGTTAGCTACAATGTAAGCAAAGTTTAAATCGACCGAAATTACAGAATGTGTTACAGAATAGCTAATGCTCAATATTTACAGAGCCGCCGTAACTTGGCACTTTACAGTGCTAAGCTCACTACAGCGCTATAGTGATACAGTACTGTAAACATGTTTTTACAGAATAGACCCATTAGTCTTTTTATTCAATGATTACAAGTAACAATTCTATTCTATAGTTGATATAGCGATATTGAATACTGAACCGTATTTTACGCCGTTTCAAACCCTTATAATTTATTTATTGCGACAATTACCCAATGACTGGGGCGAGCTGTTTGAAAAGACAATCTCTATACATGATCATTTCTTGGTAGGTCGTTATTTCGCACTGCTCTTCAGCACTCAGATATAAATCTCTATCGACGTTTGCCCCAATAACGACGGTTATACTCAAAGTTCGATTGGCAATTTTTGGTGGTTCCACAATTCGATAATCTGGTAGATTCACCTCCATCTAAACCAGGATTAAAAAGAGTTTAAACTAATGGCTCAGTTACACGATGCAAGTAACTTGCACCAGTAAGTACTTGCACCAGTTACTGGCATCGTGTAAACGTACATGCAGTACTGGTGCCAGTACTGGCACAAGTATCTCATGCAAGTCAAGTGAATAGAAACCGTTCCTATTTACTGGCACAAGTAGCCGTGCCAGTGACTTAAAAATGGCCGCCATGAACAGCTGATGTATTTTCGCGGTTACAAAAACAAACTTTTTCACACCTTTTTTTAATAAATGTAGTTTTTGGCGCCGATTCATTTTTGTTTAGAAAGACGTACGCATAAAATACATAAAATTAGGTTAAACATCGAAAATTGGCGCGTTATAAAGACGGTTTTACGCATAAAAAATAATTGGAAGCATCTACATTTTGCAGTGTGTTTCGGGTTCTTTGCAAGGTTTCTTAAATAAGATACTGGAATACGTGTAAACGACAAAACGACTTGTGCAAGTACTGGCACAAGTACTTGTGCCAGTACTTGCACAAGTTACTGGCATCGTGTAACCGGGCCATAAGCTTAAAACCAGGAATAAATACAAGATCTCGGTTGTAGTACCACAATAGGGGATAGGCATAGGGTTACCAAATGTCTCTCGTGACAGAGTAGGATATTTCAACTAAAAATAGTAGTTTAGTAGGACACAGTAGGACAGTTTTTTTTTTTTTTTAATTTTTATTATGCTACGAAATATATACATAGGTATATATAGGGACCTAATTAAGTTAAAATCCCATAACAAGGCCATTTTTTCATAGTAAGGCATTTTTTTCATAATGAGGCCTTTTTTAAAATTTGTTTAATAATATTATAAAAACATTTTATTATAGATTATACATATGTTATTAAACAAATTTTCAAAAAGGCCTCATTATGAAAAAAGGCCTTATTATGGGATCCAACATAACATATAATTAACAAGAAACAGTCAATAAATAATAAGTAATACTACTATTATGAAAATTAAATTATATGTTTATTGGTTCACATCTTTCTTTATATTTAACAAAATCACATTTTACAAATAAAAATATAAAATAAATCATAAGAAATTTTTTTAAATTTTCTTTGTATATAATTAATAAGAAACAACCAATAAATAATTAACAATCAAGTTTAAATATATATGGTAATAAAAAATATAATTAGATATAAGCTGTTCACTTTTGTAAGAACACACTAGATCTGGTTATTTTGGTTACTTTTATGGTGTGTTACTGACTAAAATGTCAATTAAAAATATTCCTTACGCTGTAAAACCGACTTTAGGTTGATAAGGTTATGATCATTATAATAAAGATATCATTTTTCAATATGACATATGTCAAATGGATCAACATTTTAAAAAAGTGACATTTTTTAATACCAACATGACATACAGCTTCAAAGGTGCAAACTATTGAAAACAAAATTCCCTCTTAGTTTGTTCTTACAAAAGTGAACCGGCTATATGTTTATTGGTTGACGTTCACATTTTCTTTTTTTAATAAAATCATATTGTTTAGATGTAGGGGCTGTTTTTAATAAAGCTTTATCCTTAATGACGATAGAAATTTAGTCAAAACGTTATGCCTCGATCGCGTTCATCGGTAAACGTCGACTCAGCGGTAAAGGCGTCTTCAAAAGTAAAAATACTATAAAGTAGGACATTTCCGATATTTTTTAACAGTAGGTAGGACGAAGGACAAGGAGGTAAATTGTAGGACATGTCCTACTAAAGTAGGACGGTTGGTAACCCTAGATAGGCATGATTTTTTTTTTGTTATTATATTCCTCTTGTTGCATATAACATAAAAAACAGTTTTGCATTTTTTTTTAATTGAAGGCTTAAAAAAATCATAAATGTATGTAGCGCGCGAAAACCACGTGTGACGTCATATTCTACTTAAGTGTACTGCGTACAGCCTACACAGTCTGTCGTGAACTTATTTGCTTGTATAACTTTTATAGATTGTGTAAAGTTAAAGTGATTTTAATTAAAATAAAGTTTAATTCTACAAAAACAATTTATACATGTTTACCGAATTAAATTTTATATTAAAATATATATATATATTATATTGCAGTATTTCAATTAAGCCAACGTTTTGTAACTTCATGTAAACAATGTAGTAACATTCTGACATCTAAATTACATAAATATTTACATTTTACAGAGTTGCAGCGTGTATTGTTTACATAAAGTTATAGAATACATAAATGGTTATTACAAGTCTGTTCTGACACCACGTATTTCTTCAGCACTGTAGCATTCATTATTTTTCATATATTCCATGATAAATGCATCAATGTTGGGTAAATTATCACTCTGAGCCCTAACAAAATCTTTATCTGCCATTTTAATAATAAATGCGTGAAAAATTGTTTAAAAACTAATACAAAACTCTCGAACAATACAATATACACACGTAAAGATTATGTTGTAGTCTGGGCTGTCTGGGGTTTGACGTCACGCTCAGTCGTATTTACTCGGCAACCTTCGCACTGTGGTCTTATTTCAAATTTACAATATTTTAATTAAAAAATTTGGCTGCAATATTAATTAAAATGTGATTTTTGTTTTGTTAGGTGACATAACTAACATTAAAATATCAAAAAAATGTAGTTTTAAGGAAATATAAATTTTATGCGTATCCCCTATTTTGTCCCGGTCGCATTAGGTGATGAAGCAAAGCATTTTACTATCAGAAGTAGGATACAACCCATCTAAAGATGGCTGACATATCTTTTTTTTGGATTTTCAATATAGAAAGAAAGATTCAATATTAAGTTACCGCTAATTGTTGACCTTCTGCCCCATAAATAAATTCTCTTTGCATTTCCATTCCACGTTTGTGAAACGATTCTTTGGTGGCAATATGTTCTTGCAACTGAGTATAATCGACGAAGTATAAAGGCAACTGAGTTCTAGTCGCTGAAGGAATACCGTAAGTCTTAATCTGGAGAAGACAAGGTACTATTTCTCTAGGTCTTAACATACCCTTTGAAGGTATCACAGAAAGCATTATGATGTCAGGTTTTTCTTCACTGAAAAAAAATTAAATCCCAAAATTTTAGGAAATCCAAGGATAATATAGGATGTTTGAATGAACTTTTGGAGGATTTTGGTTTGGAGTAATTTTTATTTGGTGTGTAACTGTCTGTTATAATTTGGCAATAGTGTAGTCGGACGCAAACAATTCATTATGGAGTGTTTTATGGTTGGTCTATATTCGGAACAAGAATAAGGAATAGGAAATAAGAATAGTACACAAGATGTTAAAACATGGCTGCGCCGTATATCGGTTTAAGGATTCCACACACCAAAGCGGCCGCGGTGGCGGCCACGGTAGCGGCCACGGTGGCGATACGACTAGCGATCAGGTCTCCTCACACTAACGCGGTGGGAGTGGCGGTAGCGATCAGTTATTGAATCACGGTATATAGTTGTATGATAATATTGATTGCGAGAATACAATAGAATAATTAATAGTATGTAGAGGAAAAATAATAATCTACTTACAGTCTGTTTCAAACGGTTAGGCGGAACTAAATGGGAATTTCGTTCTTTTAGGTTGTCACGAAGAGGGACCTTGCTTGGGTTATTTCATTTTTCACGTTGGAATGTCAAAATTTAAAATACCAACAATGTAACCATGGAAACGAATGACATATGTCAAACTTAAATTAATTTTCTTACATATTTTAATGACAAAAAATAAATAAATGGGATATTTGTATTAAGAATGACACAAAAAATCAAAATATAAAGAAAATGACATTTTAAAATGATATTAACCTTAACCAAAAAATGTTTGTTGCAAGTATGATTTACAAAGCTTAAACAAAACGGCTGAAAAGCATTATTTAAACGATGAAAGTAACTAGATTGCAACATCTAGTTCCGCCTAATCGTTTGGAACAGACTTTACTATCAATTTCCAAAACTTTTCCTATTTCGTCCCACACTTTATTTGTTTTCCTAATATTCTTGTAATCAGGATGTGCTAAGTCATACAAAATTAAATGATCCTTTACTGATCTATGATTTTTTCTGTTAAATTATCTATTTTCGACATTATTTTCTTAGATATATTCACTCTGTGGTATATAAACAATGAATATCGCGCGGCCTAACGCAACTTGTCGAGTTTGGCCGCCAGTGTTTGGTGATCGCTAGACTGAACGCTGCAGTCGGTGGCGTTCTCAAATAGCGGAACGCTTGTATGTGCGTGGTCTCATTGTATTGTATAGGTTGCGTTAGGCCGCTGCATTATCGCCACCGTGGCCGCTTTGGTGTGTAGAATCCTTTATGTAGGAATGAAATATAACTTAAACATAAGAAAAGTTGGTAACATTTAACATTTTATTCTTATTCCAAGATTAAGAGACGATAAGCATGCGCACAATGGTCAAAATGTCGGCCGTAATAAAATTTGTTCAACAGATGTTTTCCAGCTGTGATCAGAAGGTTGGAAAAAACAATATAATGTGTGAAACACAAGCAAATAAATTTACAAAATCTTCTAAATCCATATTACTGAAAACGATTTTTTTTTTAAAGGTTATATTAAACACAACCTGTCAAACGACAACCGTTAAACACAGGCCAACGCAAGTACGCAGGCGCAGCGACGAAATGTTATGTCCGATATAAACGGTTTCATATTTTTTATTCTTGTGTACTATTCTTATTTCCCATTACATATTCTTGTTCCGTATATAAACCAACCATAACACCGCAAAGGAAACAAGCCTAGCTATCCAAAGATATGAACACGTATCTCTATACTATATTTCTAAGAACATTTAGAAAGATTTTTGCCGGCAGGGCAAATTGGGAGGGGCGGGATTGGTAGAAAAAGAAAATTAAAATAAATAAAAACTAATAAATATGAACACGTATCTCTATACTGTATTTCTAAGAACATTTAGAAAATTTTTTGCCGGCAGGTCAAATTGGGAGGGGGGGATTGGTAGAAAAAGAAAATTAAAATCAATAAAAACTAATAAAAACTGTAGGTACAGGCTATTCCAAACGATTAGGCGTAACTAAATGGGAATTTCGTTCTATTAGGGTATCACTTAAGTCACTAGATTATATAAAGTAGCGCAACGGCGGCCATACTGGGGCTAAAAATGTCCCCAACACAAATTATTTTCAGTGATTCCAACAGTACAAAAATAAGAAACTAGTACTACCAATAATTTTTATTTTACAGTCTGTTTCAAACGCTTAGGCGGAACTAAATGGGAATTTCGTTCTTTTAGGTTGTCACGACAAGGGACCTTGCTTGGGTTATTTAATTTTTTACGTTGGAATGTCAAAATTTAAAATTACAACAATGAAACCATGGAAACGAATGACCTATGTCAAAATTAAATTATTTTTTTATATATTTTAATGACAAAAAAATAAATAAATGGGAAATTTGTATTAAGAATTACACAAAAAATCAAAATATAAAGAAAATGACATTTTAAAATGATATTAACCTTAACCAAAAATGTTTATTGTAAGTATGATTTACAAAGCTTAAACAAAACGGTCGAAAAGCACGATTTAAACGATGAAAGTAACTAGATTGCAAAATTTAGTTCCGCTTAACCGTTTGAAACAGACTGTAAACATTGTAATCACGATTTTTTTAATCAAAGATGCACTATAACAAAATTATGATACAATTTCAATTATTTTTTTAATTTTTATTAATACTATGTTCCGTAACTGCACACCTAACTACCGCGGTCGCGGTGACGGTAAAGTCGTGGTAAGTTGTGGTTACCTGAAAACGAGTTTAAGTTACGGAACGGTAGTCACACTTCACAGTTGATAAAACAGACAACTGAACTGTCATTTTATGGACGTTATAGGTTATAGATATCCTCCTACAAACTTATTAATAAAAATATTTGTTTTATTAGTACTTGTTTACAATGGCACATTATATAAGAACATATATGATTTTTCCCGATATTATTTTTCACGACATCGATCAATATTACTAAAAATCAGTTACTTACACTCATTCTTACTGTTTTAATTATAGACTATAGTAAAATAATATTATAATTTACTACTTGCACTATAAAGAAACGATTAATTCCCTCCACTTAACTCTCGCCTTATTGTAATTGTTTTGAAATTCCCGCCTTTTGTAGTTTACATTAGATCTGAAGTTTGTAGTGGGAGGAAATAACCACACTAACCGCGATATTTCTACGGTTAGTTTGGTTACAAAAAAGTAACCAAAATTTTCAGTAACCGCGTTCCGAAACTTAACAATTTTCCTGAAAAGGTTAATGTCGTACACTTTCGGAACGGGAAACTTCAACCGCGGTTACTTTCGTCGAGTAATGGAACATTGTATAAATAAAATGGATATACAGTCTGTTCCAAACGGTTAAGCGGAACTAAATGGGATTTTAGTTCTTTTAGGTTGTCACGAGAAGGGACCTTGCTTGGGTTATTTCATTTTTCATGTTGGGATGTCAAAATTTAAAATTCCAACAATGAAACCATGGAAACGAATGAATATGTCAAAATTAAATATTTTTATTAGATATTTTAATGACAAAAAAATAAATAAATGGGAAATTTGTATTAAGAATGACACAAAAAATCAAAATATAAAGAAAATGACGTTTTAAAATGATATTAACTTTAACCAAAAAATGTTTATTGTAAGTATGATTTACAAAGCTTAAACAAAACGGCCGAAAGGCACGATTTAAAAGATGAAAGTAACTAGATTGCAAAATCTAGTTCCGCTTAACCGTTTGGAACAGACTGTAATATATAAATTTAAATAAAACTTAACCTTAAATATTCAAAACGCTGACAAAGGAGGTTATTAAATGAGAGAGAGATGTGACAAACTTAAGAACGTAAAAATTGCTACTTTAGTTTGCTTAACAGGGGAACTAATGTTGCCAATCAAACTCTGGGGTCTGTCGGCTTCTTCAAAGGCTTGCGCTACTTTGTATAATCCAGTGACTTTAGGTATCACGAGAAGGGACCTTGCTTGGGTTATTTCATTTTTCACGTTGGAATGACAAAATTTAAAATTCCAACAATGAAACCATGGAAACGAATGACATATGTCAAAAATAAAATACTTTCCCCACACTTAGGTACGCCCCTGTTTTATTAATTGAAAGATATAATGGTAAATACCCACAAATCATTTTGTGAAAAACGTCGATTTAATCAACAAATTAAATGCAGTTTTTAATTCTGAACATGTTTTCTACTTACACTTCTTCGAAATGAATACGTAGAGATCGTTAAATAAAAAATTTAACATTGCATTTCCTAGGTATATTCAATAAAAAAGTAGACACCAGATAGACAAAAATGTATAAAATTGTTTTTAAAAAAACATAAATTAACATAAAATACATGACAGTACATTTAGAATCCTTCTTAAATATGAAGTCTTGTCCGACAGCAGCAGTTCACGCTGGTATTTCTGAAATTTTCACTCTACATCCATTACCGCAATGGAATGCTATTACTTACACATATATTTTACAATAATAGGTTTGTTCGTAGTCACTTCGGTTTGTTTTTATCAGTCACAAGCATAGAATAATATTAAAACACTCCTACGAAGTCTATCCTTGCGTCTGATGAAAATAAACCTTTCGCAAATTACTTTACGAACAAATTCTACACTTACCCATACAATGTACACAGGAAAATTACATAAAATACATAATTAAAAGTCAGAAAATGTGTAAGAACTCATAATACCCACCATAAATTAAGTTTTTCGAAGTCCATACTTGTATCGAATGATAAAAAACCTTTGGAAATTACTCTACGAACAAATTTACACTTACCCATACAATATACACAGGAAAATTTACATAAAATACATAATTAAAAGTTGTAAAACGTGTAAAAACACATATACCCACCATAAAAATTTTCCGAGCAACAGGTTTTCTGAAAAGTATCTATCTCACTCCTACACACAGCAAATCCAATCTCACCATCTCTCTCTTACACATTGCCTATATGTAATAAAACAAATTTTTCAAAAAAACACAAAAATAACAAAAAATACATTTTCAAAATGTGTTAAAATAAAGTTATATACCTTTTAAACTACTAGGATTATTTGGATAAATTAATAAAACACAATTTAAGGTTCCTAATTGTCTGTTGGCCAAAGACGCTACTTTTGTTAAACGATTCATTCTTGTATTTCACCACCCCCAAGTGTAATTATTGTTTCAAAACCTTCCTTAGGCCTTCTTCTAACATTTTGACTTTTGATTTTAATACAAATTAACTTTTTTCACATTTTTTTGGGCATAAAAAGACGTAGCTGTAGCAGTTGATGTTCATTTCTTCAAAAGCACTGCGACACTAGCGACACAGACTGCCGAACGAGCGGAGGCTTGGGTGAACTAAAAACTATTTATAACAAAATATTCTTGAAATTTGTTCGTAGAGTAATTTCCAAACGTTTTTTGTCATCCGATGCAAATATAGACTTCGAAAAACTTAATTTATGGTGGGTATAAGATTTTTACACGTTTTCCAACTTATAATTATGCATTTTATGTAATTTTCCTATTGTTTTTTCTGTGTACATTGTATGAGTAAGTGTAGAATTCGTAGTGTAATTTCGAAAGAAACGTTTCGAAGAGTAATTTATGGTGGGTATTATAAGTTTTCACACATTTACCAACTTCTAATTATGTATTTTATGTACTTTTTATCAAGGTTTTCTGAAATATGGCTTGTTAAAATAAGGCTGTTCATTCAAACATCTTATAAATGTGGTAATACTTACACCCCGAAACAAAATGCAATGATTTTTTCTTTATCCATGTTTTTCAAGAAGAATAGTTTGCTAACCACTGTAAAGGTGAGTATTGGACCTACTGTAAATATCTCAGTCGAAAGGGAGACCACAACTCCTGGGTGGTAGTAATCAGTGTTTTCGAAGATGTTACCCGCTAGATCAGCTGTTGGAGAATAAAAATGCTTCACCCCTTGTGCTTCGACAGCTAGGGTGTAGATCGTTTGACCATATTCAAACGGCAGTCTTATCTACAAAAACATTGCAACTATAGTTCAGGTTAAATTAGATTTAATAAACATACTAGCTTTGAAATACTGTTACACGTCTTATTGCTGGACACTGCTCTGACTCTTTAGCCAGAGCAAAAAATAGTGCTCGCAGAGCACTCTCAGAGCAGTGTCCTTTCTAATCAAATGAGAATTTTTATCAAATCTAGAGCGACTGCTTGGCAAATCAAATACAAAATTTGTTCGCTGAGTGATCTGAGTGCATAGTAGAGCACCCTATTGAGTACGTTATTAAGTTAATTTTAATCAGTGTTGAGTATATTTGAAAAAGTATTTCAATTACTTTTTGGTATTTGAAATATTGTATTTCAAATAATTCAAAAAAGTGCTCTTGGTATTTGGATTTACAAATGTCTGAAAATATCAGTATTTGAAATACTTAAGAAGTATTTTAAATATTTCTTAGTATTTCAAATATTTCCCTAGTATTTCATATATTTTACTAGTATTTAAAATATTTTTTTAGTATATATTTCGAATATTTCCCTAGTATTTCATATATTTTACTAGTATTTAAAAGATTTTTTAATAAATATTTCAAATATTTCCCTAGTATTTCATATATTTTACTAGTATTTAAAATATTTTTTAGTAAATATTTCCCTAGTATTTCATATATTTTAATAGCATTTAAAATATTTCCTTAGTAAATATTTCAAATATTTCCCTAGTATTTAAATTATTTCGCTAGTATTTCATATATTTTACTAGTATTTAAAAGATTTTTTTAGTAAATATTTCAAATATTTCCCTAGTATTTCATATATTTTACTACAATTTAAAATATTTTTTAGTAAATATTTCCCTAGCATTTCATATATTTTAATAGCATTTAAAATATTTCCTTAGTAAATATTTCAAATATTTCCCTAGTATTTAAATTATTTCCCTAGTATTTCATATATTTTACTAGTATTTAAAAGATTTTTTTAGTAAATATTTCAATTATTTCCCTAGTATTTCATATATTTTACTAGTATTTAAAATATTTTTTAGTAAATATTTCCCTAGTATTTCATATATTTTAATAGCATTTAAAATATTTCCTTAGTAAATATTTCAAATATTTCCCTACTATTTCAAATATTTCCCTAGTATTTAAATTATCTCCCTAGTATTTCAAATATTTCCTTAGTATTTCATATATTTTACTAGTATTTAAAAGATTTTTTTAGTAAATATTTCAAATATTTCCCTAGTATTTCATATATTTTACTAGTATTTAAAAGATTTTTTTAGTAAATATTTCAAATATTTCCCTAGTATTTCATATATTTTACTAGTATTTAAAATATTTTTTAGTAAATATTTCCCTAGCATTTCATATATTTTAATAGCATTTGAAATATTTCCTTAGTAAATATTTCAAATATTTCCCTAGTATTTAAATTATTTTCCTAGTATTTCATATATTTTACTAGTATTTAAAAGATTTTTTTAGTAAATATTTCAAATATTTCCCTAGTATTTCATATATTTTACTAGTATTTAAAATATTTTTTAGTAAATATTTCCCTAGTATTTCATATATTTTAATAGCATTTAAAATATTTCCTTAGTAAATATTTCAAATATTTCCCTACTATTTCAAATATTTCCCTAGTATTTAAATTATCTCCCTAGTATTTCAAATATTTCCTTAGTATTTCATATATTTTACTAGTATTTAAAAGATTTTTTTAGTAAATATTTCAAATATTTCCCTAGTATTTCATATATTTTACTAGTATTTAAAATATTTTTTAGTAAATATTTCCTTAGTATTTCATATATTTTAATAGCATTTAAAATATTTCCCTAGTATTTAAATTATTTCCCTAGTATTTCAAATATTTCCTTAGTATTTCATATATTTTACTAGTATTTAAAATATTTTTTTAGTAAATATTTCAAATATTTCCCTAGTATTTCATATATTTTACTATAATCCGTCTCAATTTGTAATACGAAACTAGATCTGGTTACTTTGGTGACTGTTGTGGTGTAAACAGACTTTGGCGTATCCGTCTGAACCAATACTATGATAATATTATAAATGTATTGTCAATATAAAACATAAAAAATGAACTTTTCCTGTTAGTTCCGTATTACAAAATGAGACAGATAATAGTATTTAAAATATTTTTTTTTAGTAAATATTTCCCTACTATTTCAAATATTTCCCTTTTATTTCAAATATTTTCTTAGTATTTCAAATATTCTCTTAGTAAATATATCCTTAGTAAATGTTTCAATTATTTCCTTAATATTTTAAATATTTCCCTAGTATTTCATATATTTCTAATATTTCAAATACTTTCCTAGTATTTAAAATATTTCCTAAGTAAATATTTCAAATATTTCCCTATTATTTCAAATATTTGCTAATATTTAAAATATTTCCTTACTATTTTAAATATTTCCCCAGTATTTCAAATATTTCCCTATTATTTTAAATATTTACCTAGTATTTCTAATATTTCCCTAGTATTTCAAATATTTCTCTAATATCTTTAATATTTTACTAAGTAAATATTTACCTAGTATTTCTAATATTTCCCTAGTATTTCAAATATTTCTCTAATATCTTCAATATTTAACTAAGTAAATATTTCAAATATTTGCTAATATTTCAAATATTTCCTTACTATTTTAAATATTTTCTTAGTATTTCAATATTTCCTAATATTACAAATATTTCCCTATTATTTTAAATATTTCCCTAGTATTTCAAATATTTCCTTAGTAAATATTACAAACATTTCCTAATATTTCAAAATATTTCCCTAGTATTTAAAATACATTTACAGTATTTGATATACATGATTTAAAATACTTTTTCAAATAAAAGTATTGGATATTTTAAATACGTTTTATCAGTGATGACTAATAGTATTTGTTATTTCAAATACTTTTACAGTTTATTTGACATAGCTTTGGTTGCAATTAGAGTTCATTTCAATTAAGAATACAGTATGAACCAGAGAAAGAGACTTACTTCTATTTTACGTAAGTCCACAGGACTGTATTTGAAATAAATAGGACATATAGACTTGGGTTCCAGGACTCCATCAGGATTAATGCATTTCATAATTTCAGTTTTGTATTTCGAATTTAGCTCCTCCATTACAGTTGTGTCGATTCTATAGTTGACTGTAGCTTTTGTATTATTATAGAACCAATAAGCCTTAAAAAAATGGTGAATAAAATTCTTTCTCTCTCTCTCTCTCTCTCTCTCTCTCTCTCTCTCTCTCTCTGTCACACACACACACACACACACACACAATTTAGTGGCTCGCGGGCCGCAACAAAATTTTTGTAGCCCCTGAAGTGTTAAAAAAAATAACTTGGGCTTATTTAGGATAAAAATTTACCGTGCGATGAGTTTAAATATATCAAAACTGTGTTCTAATCCACAGCTGAAAATCCCAATTTAACAAAGAACCAATCAGATTACTTCGTTAGCTCGAACTCACCCGAGGAACAACGAAAATATGTGTTCCTAACTTAATACCTGTTGTCAACTCATTGGCGTGTAGAGAAAAATAGTGTTCATTTAATAATCAATTCGTATAAGGTAATAAAAATAGAATGTACGCCTATTTGTACGTGTCCTTGGAAATAAGTTTGATAACTAAATGTTTCTGTCAAGTGTTGCATAACGGACAAGATTTCTTGATCGCTCTGTATTTAAGAATATAAAATATACTTTTTCTTCAAGCGGTTTATAATGCTAACATTACATTGTTCAACACATTCGGTAGAAATGATACATTTTTTTACTAGTAACAAAATGTGAACATTTTTATACTAGTAAATAGTTCATATAGTTATCAACAGATGGCACTGATGGCAGCAGTCGCCATAAACAAAACATCTGTCAATTTAATATGTTTGTAGCGTGGTTTGTAGTGAATTCAGAAATTAGTTACGTTATTAGTAGAGCCCTGCGCGGATAAGCTTTTCTGTATCCGCATCCGATCCGCATCCGCACATCCATGATCCGCATCCGATCCGCATCCGCAGCTTTTGTAAATAGTAAATCCGCATCCGATCCGCATCCGCATCCGATCCGCATCCGCAAAAATATCCGCACTACAGGTTTTGCTGTCAGTTTGGAAAGACCTAACATATTTCGCCTGCTTAGGTAATCTCTGCTCTAAAACGCTACTCAAAATTTTTGGATTTACCAGCTTATTTATTACTAACCTAACCTAAGAGACCCCAAAAGTTTTAAGGCCTAGATGCGCTAATAACTTATTTAAATCTCGAGAGAGATAAAAATTTTGGGGGGCCTAAGCGTTCTTTTTCGTAGGAAGTAAGTGGCGTGCTGCTATTTTTAATATTGAATTTAAAAAAAAAAATCAGAAAAGTTACTTGATAGAAGGTGCTTCATATTTTTAGGATCAAGTAATTCTCTTACGCCATTTTGCGCATGAGTTAGGCGTTGGAACTTTTTCAAATAGCAACATGTGTCATTTTTCAAATTTTTGGGATCTGCAAGACTTTTTACTTCGGGTAGTATAAAAAAATTGGCAGGTTACATAATAAAATTTTCGAGAAAAAATTATGTAGGTAAATTTTGGTATTTAAATAAAACTTACTAATCAGTTTTATGTAAAAAAAAAACCTTTATCAGATTTAAAAGCCAGAATTAGAGCAGAGGTAGGAAGAATTACGTCGAAAGTGTACCAGGAAACTTTTGTCCAAAATATTATTTTCTATAATATATTCAATAATAAAAAGAAAGTTAAGTTGATTGTCTCAACTCAGTCTTGATCATGGACAATTGTCTTAATAAAAATAACATAAAGTGAGATTGAATGCTACAAAATATCATGTATATACAGACAACCGAAAATAACCGAGGACTGCGTAGTCAGAACACAATTGCTTGTTTCTCCGAAAGTAACCGAAGATTTAATGTTCACGCGGATATTGCGGATAAGCAGATATGACATTTAATCCGCATCCGATCCGCATCCGCCTGGTTTAAATGATAATTTATCCGCATCCGCAGAAAAGTTGCGGATATCCGCGGATTATCCGCGGATACCCGCGGATTTGCAGGGCTCTAGTTATTAGTGAGTTACTTTATTATTATTCTGTGATCAATCTGTGATTTGTTACAAAATACACAATATAATGATCAAAAATTAAAAAATGTCTCGACCAATTCAATGTACACCGCCGGAATTAGCAGCAATAGCATCTGAAACTATAAAGTCATAAGTATTTATGGTTGCAAATTTTTAATACCTACGCTTGAAGAAAAGATAGTATATGTCACTCGGAGTAGAACGCCTTTTTTGTGCTTCGCTCAATATGCAAGCCTCGGCTGCGCCTCGGCAGCAATATTTGAGCTCAGCACAAAAAAGAGCGCCTTCTACTCCTAGTAACATAATATACTATTCTTCTCTTTTCTGTTTGTAAAAATATTCCTACGATCTTTTCGGGATATTTGAAGTTTTTTATTACTAGCCTAACTGTAAAAATGTTTATAACAAAAATTGATTATAATAAAAAAAAATTAAAAATCCATTTGTTGTATATACTTTTTCCACTGAATGATTATTTAGGGAGTAACGGGGGTACCCTGAATTGTGTGAAAAATCACTCTTCTACAACAAATTTTTGACTTACTTGTATTGCTGGGTTCTTAACGCCGATATAAATATATTTTTGCTTAAATTTCAAGTTCCATGTATAAGGAGATAAGGTGCTACCATCGCCTTCAATACCAACCACTTTACAGATGAATTCTATTGTTCGATTTTGAGAAAGGAGCATTTTGAAACAAATCCTTGTATCTCCTGGCAGGTTATAGGATACTATAAAAGTCAAATATTCTATCGAATGGGGCTAAAACAAATTATATTAGTTGGATTGTTATATATTCATCCTCTTCTTCGGCCTATAAACGTTGAAACGTTTATGAGAAGAGTAAAAAAAGTATAAAGCTCTGCAAGGCTGCTTTCAGAGCTCTTTAAATTAGTTGACTGTTCACTGTGCGTTGTGGATCTGTTCAGTAGATAGTTTTGTTGGAAATATTAATTATATTTCGGTTATGTTTTGTAAACATATTTGCAGACCGCCGGTCGGCTTAACAGGAAATGGTTTATAGCAGTCCCTAATGGTTTATGGCGGGCTAATTTTTTTTAAGTTAAGCCTACATCTGGGGTCCATATTTTTTATTAGTTTTTAAGATGTACTAGGACTGCATTTTAAGAATTCAGTCACTATTCAGATTTTGTATCAGCAACAACTATTCTTTTCACTTTGTTTAATAAACTTTACTAACCTACCAGCTCTCTTTTATTTTATTCTTGTCTTACACAGAATAACGTAATCCCAACCAGTTTTAACGTTCAAGGCAGCGTTTACAACTACGGAAATTAGTGCGTTACGAATAGTGCGACAGTTGTGTGTTAAACCAACTACGGCTAGGGATGTTCCGATACTATTGATATGATACCAGTATCGATATCGCGATTTTAGTATCGATACTAATTTTCCGATGCTGTATTAATATCATTACAGTTAACCCAGTATCATATCATTTCTTTTTTTTTTTTTTGTTAAAAGAATATCGTATAATTTTTATTTATAAACATATAAATATTTGTGATTTATTTTTTTTTCAATAGAGGATAGGCATGATTTTATTTTTTATTATATTCCTCTTTTTGCATATAACATAAAAAACAGTTTTGCATTTTTTTTTTTTAATTTGAAGGCTTAAAAAAAATCATAAATGTATGTAGCGCCCGAAAACCACGTGTGACGTCATACCCTACATAAGTGTACTGCGTACAGCCTACCCGGTCTACAGCGTACAGCCTACACAGTCTGTCGTGAACTTATTTGCTTGTATAACTTTTATAGATTGTGTAAAGTTAGAGTGATTTTAATTAAAATAAAGTTTAATTCTATAAAAACATTTTATACATGTTTACCGAATTAAATTTTATATTAAAATATATAACCTATATTGCAGTATTTCAATTATGCCAACGTTTTGTAACTTCATGTAAACAATGTAGTAAAATTCTGACATCTAAATTACATAAATATTTACATTTTACTGAGTTGCAGCGTTTATTGTTTACATAAAGTTATAGAATACATAAATGGTTATTACAAGTCTGTTTTGACACCACGTATTTCTTCAGCACTGTAGCATTCATTATTTTTCATATATTCCATGAGCATAAAAGCATCAATGTTGGGTAAATTATCACTCTGAGCCCTTTAAATCTTTATCTGCCATTTTAATAATAAATGCGTGAAAAATTGTTTAAAAACAAATACAAAACTCTCGAACAATACAATATACACACATTATGTTGTAGTCTGGGCTGTCTGGGGTTTGACGTCATGCTCAGTCGTATTTACTCGGCAACCTTCGCGCTGTGGTCGGCTTATTTCAAATTTACAATATTTTAATTAAAAAATTTGGCTGTAATATTAATTAAAATGTGATTTTTGTTTTGTTAGGTGACATAACTAACATTAACATATCAAAAAAATGTAGTTTTAAGGAAATATATATTTTATGCGTATCCCCTATTGTAATTCTATTCGAATAAAAAAAATTAAAATAATCAGTCCAGTTACTTTATTTATACACCTCGTAGTCGACTAATTTAAGAGCTTTAAACGCAGCTTTAGAACTTGTTTTTTAAAATTTGTATTAATACTAAGACTAGGTATACCCCCCCCCCATCTATTTTATACATACCCTAAAATTTTCATCGGTGATTTTGATATCCAATAAATCTCTATGTGGGCAATCATATACTTTTTTTTGCCTACTCATAGATGTATGGACAATTTTATATTCACAATCACAATTTTTTTTTCGGACAAATTTGACCATTGTTTCCACGTTAGTAATATTTTCTAACGTAAAAGTCATATCTTTTATTATATTAAGTCCATGCTCAGCATCTGGCATTTGCAAAAAATGTTGTCGATATTCATTTCGGCTTATCGTTCTAAGAGTTTTATTCAACCTAAAAATTTTAAGGAAGAATGGAAAGGGGAACATGGAAAGGTTTATTAAAAAAGTTGTGTGCTGTCTACTTAGAACACAATTTTTTTAATGGTTTATTAAAAAAGTTGTGTGCTATCTATTACAGCACAATTTTTTCCTAGACTAAACAAGGTGTGGAAATTCCAAAAATTCAAACCGCAGGTCTCTATCTCTTACCGTTTTTGAGATATGATTTTTTAAAATTTTCATTTGTTATAATACTGACAGTATTTTTTTAATGGTTTATTAAAAAAGTTGTGTGCTATCTACTTAGAGCACAATTTTTTTTAGACTATACAAGATGTGGAGATTCCAAAAATTCAAACCGCAGGTCTCTATAGGGATTCGCAGCTAAGCACCCTACCATCTGGTGAGCGTTTCATGAACTTGTGTACATCAGATAACATTTCGTTTTGTGTATTGGTTTTGTATGAAGTTTGTTTTTAAAGTTTTATTATAATCATTGAAAAATGTATAATACATATTGTTGTGTGCCTATGTGCAATTCATTGCAAAGAAGAAACCCGGAAATATCGTTTCATTTGTTTCCACTAATATCAGACATCGTACGGTTCGAAACAAAATTGGGAAAGCAAGAGGTTAGGAATCGACGCGATGTTTAGATAAACAATTTAAAAATTGGAAAAAAAGTGAGCCCTTGTATCAAAATTTGCTCATTACATTTTAATGATAGTGACTACAAAAAATATTTTCAATTTTGTATTTATAATCGCATATCTTGAAAATTCCTGTTATTGTGTGTGGGTTTGTGATGCACAAGTTTGTAGGCATAATGCATAAATCTTTATGAACTCTCTGTTTTTTTCAGTGACTCCACACAATATTATATGCCCAGCATTGTAGATTTCTACCCCTTGCTAAACAACACGGGAATTATTATTTCCTCCAATATAGTTAAAATAATCGACAATGGAAAACCACCATAACTTAAAACCAAATCACAAAATGTAGTATTTTAGATGTTTACAAGTAATGTCACTTCACAAAATCAGAAAATCCCAAACAATTATATATTTTTTGTCGTTTTTTGATACACTTTTCGCTATTATTTACTAGTAAATGTCAAGTGGTATCTGATTTAGAATGGTTTCAAAAACATCCGCGTGGCACTACGATCTTAAAATTTTCCCCCTATTTTAAGATATTAGCGTCATAGATTAATGATTGTTTTTTACTTTTGTATTTTGAACATTTCCCATACGTTCATACCACCAAAAAGGGGGCCGCAAGTATTTTCATAAATGTCCATAAACTGAAAATTAATTAATAAATTTTTTAATTTTATTTTTTTAATTTTAATTTTATTTATTTTTACCTGAACGGTGGGATAAAAACAAACGTAGGATGTATAAAAAACATTTCCGTAATCAGGCCAAATATAGTTTTCGTTATCAACTATTTCTGACGAAGTTTCGTGTCGCCGTACTTTATATTTAACAGTTCCCTAAAAGAAATAGAAAAACATTGATGTGAAGTGTGCATTATCATATATTCCAGTATTTCGTAGGTATATACAAGGTGTCTCAAAAGAAATTTTATATTTAGTGGATTGATTAAAAAAAAAGTAAGCCGTATATAGAAAAAATGTTTATTAATAGGGGATAGGCATGATTTTTTTTTAAATTTTTTATTATATTCCTCTTGTTGCATATAAACATAAAAAACAGTTTTTAATTTTTTTTTTTTTAATTTGAAGGCTTAAAAAAATCATAAATGTATGTAGCGCGCGAAAACGACGTGTGACGTCATACCCCTTCTAACTGACGCATGACACTACTAGCTTACCCAGCGTTACATAGTCTGTTGTGAACTTATTTGTTTGTATAACTTTTATAGGTTATGTAAAGTTAGAGTGATTTTAATTAAAATAAAGTTTAATCCTATAAAAACAATTTATACATGTTTACCGAATTAAATTTTATATTAAAATATATAAAATATGGAAGATCCAGGCCCCAGTACTTCGAAACATAGTCGAAAATATTGTTTAGTACCAATGTGCACAATTAGTTCAACTAGAAATCCAACAAAACAATTTATACTATTACCTGATGGCGAAAAACAACAGAAAAGGCGAAATTTGTGGCTGAAAGCTATGAGGCGAAATAAAACCGATATTTCAGAAAAAAGTAATCTTTATGTTGTGTGCATAAATGCATTAATGTTGGGTAAATTATCACTCTGAGCCCTAACAAAATCTTTATCTGTCATTTTAATAATAAATGCGTGAAAAATTGTTTAAAAACAAATACAAAACTCTCGAACAATACAATATACACACGTGTAAAGATTATGTTGTAGCTGTATCTGTGACGTGAAACCCCTATCGTTTGACGTCATACTCAGTCGTTTTTACTCGGCAACCTTCGCGGCGTGGTCGGCTTATTTCAAATTTACAATATTTTAATTAAAAAATTTGGCTATAATATTAATTAAAATGTGATTTTTGTTTTGTTAGGTGACATAACTAACATTATCATATCAAAATAATGTAGTTTTAAGGAAATATAAATTTTATGCGTATCTCCTATTATTAAAATACACTTTTTGGGGATTTATTTCTTAAAAATAATATCGTCTAAATGTAGACCCTCGCGTTCTCGGCACTCATTTAATCGAACAGTAAAATTACTTATGACGTCTCGGCAGGTGGACTCAGGGATGGCTGCCATTTCGTGACGGATATTTTCTTTCAAATGCGCCAGTGAAGTCGGTTTATTGGCGTAAACTTTAGATTTAAGATAACCCCATAGGAAAAAGTCCATAGGGGTTAAATCTGGACTGCGTGGAGGCCAATTTATGTCACCTCTCCGGGAGATCAATTTGCCTGAGAAAATTTCACGAACACGTGGCAGAGACATATTGGACGTGTGTGAAGTTGCTCCGTCCTGTTGGAACCATGTTCTTTGGTTATAGCCAGGAAAGTTTTGCAGTTCAGGTACCAAGAAGTTGTCTAACATCTCCACATAACGCTCTGAATTCACTGTAACTGCACGCCCCCTTTCGTCTTTAAAAAAGTAAGGGCCGATAATTCCTCGCGCCGACATCGCAGCCCATACGGTCACTTTAGGCGAATGTAGGGGTTTCTGATGTTTGCGTTTCGGATTCGTTGCACTCCAGTAGCGGCAGTTCTGCTTATTTACGTGGCCATTAAGATGAAAATGAGCTTCATCCGAAAACAAAATGTTGGTAAACGTTGAAAATCGCTCAATCACCTGATTTACGAAATTAAGCCTCTGACTGGCATCTTGGGGCTTTAATTCTTGCACCAATTGAATTTTGTAGGGGTGCAGCTTTAGGTCTTTGTGCATAATGCGATGTAATGATGATCTATGCACATTTAAAGCACTTGCGCCCTTCCGAATTGAAAGCTTCGGGTCGTCACGAACAGACTGATTAACATTCTCCACGTTTTCTACCGTTCTTGATGACCTAGGTCGCCCGGATTTTGATTTATCCAGCGTTGTACCAGTCTCTTCAAACTTTTTAACCCAATGTCGAATGAGAGGAATGCTTGGCGCATCATTTAAGTGGCGAAAACCTCGAATACTGCAGAATTTTCTAAGCGCTACAGTCGCCGAATCACCGTTTTTGTAAAACTCTCGCACGTATAACGAGCGGTCTGCTCCCGAGAAACGCTCCATAGCGACTGAATTGCCAAGAGCCAGGCTACCGATTGACATAACCCCCGCGCCCCTCGGATACGTTGCGTTCACGCAGTAAGCTAAATAAATATAAAATTTCTTTTGAGACACCTTGTATTATAACTGCATATGGGTATATACATATTTGTCCAAGGCTGTATACATATAGGCAGTTTCTTTGGTTTAAGCGGAACTAGATTTTCAAATCTAGTAACTTTTACCGATTGATTGAAGCTTAATAGAGAAGATAATCGAGGTAAATATAAGTGTTGCCTCGCTCTGTACAATACTTACTTCATAGAGGCCCCTAAATAAAGGCCTCAATTCTAATTCAATTTTGACTCTTTCTTTGGGGCGTACTGTCTCCACAGAAGGGGTAACTGTGAAAGGGTTTATGGGTTGTTCATGTTTCGGATCATCTTCGTAATATAGTAAAAAATGAATATCAGAAAAACCAAAATTATATAAATAAAAACTGGTTTTATCTTCATTTTCACATTCTATGTCTCCAAAATTATAGTGAACTGGCAAAGCACATGGTCTTGAATAAGCACATTTTCCAAAAATTGTAACAGTAAATATATATGGATATCCAATAATAAGTTTCAAATTCTCCATTAAGCTGAGTTCTAAATGGATGATATATTTATGGTCCATGGAATATCTGGATTTCAAACCAAAAGTTATATCCAAAATTTCGCAAGGTTCTAGTATTCCAGATATTGGTTCAATACTTATAAAAGGTATTGATTGAAATTTAAACCTAAAACCAAAATTTACAGTCATGTGTAGGGATGGGAAAAAAACATCGATGTTTGTTTTAAAAACATCGATGTTTTTACCATCGATGGTCAACTGGCGATAGTATCGATAAAACATCGATGTCTACTACCGATGTCGATGTTTAAACTTTGAAATTCAGAAACTACTAGAGGCGCTGGAATCTTAAAAAAATAATTTTTATTAAAATTAGTACACAAAATATAATCGCCATCTATTGTGATATAACAATACTAATAGTGTTAGTTTTTATTCTTCTTAGCAGTTAGCAGAATACGAAAAAATAAGAAGAAACTTCTAATTTTTACAAACAATGCGAACGACCAAAGACACCAACACACTTTTTCTTTTTGAGTCTTGTTGACACTTTCCCAGTTGTTATTCCTCCAATCCCTGGATTTTTGTAAGTTGTCATTAGCTATTTTTTTATATATTGAAGTTGGCTTTTCCTGAACAAAATGATCAAAAGCTTCAATTAATCGGTAAAAGTAACTAGAATTGAAAATCTAGTTCCGCCTAAACCAAAGGAACAGACTTTATTTCAACTTAAAAAAGTATAAAAATAATTGTGTATGACAGTGTTATTTTTATGTTAAATAATATAAAATTAACATTAAGATTACTATATTAGTATTGTAATAAAATCCAATATTTCATTTTAGAAATGTAAAAATAATAAGGTCTGTTCCTTTGGTTTAGGCGGAACTAGATTTTCAATTCTAGTTACTTTTACCGATTGATTGAAGCTTTTGATCATTTTGTTCAGGAAAAGTCAACTTCAATATATAAAAAAATATCTAATGACAAATTACAAAAATGAAAATTGCGGTTAGTTCCGCCTAATCGTTTGGAATAGACTGTAGGTACAAATTAGGATTATTATATTGGGTTATATAATATTAATGTGAAATTAATTACTATTAAAAAGGAATATTTCTATTTCAAAATCTAATAAATGCTTTTTGTGTATTATGTGTTACTTTTTTCGTATTTTATCTTTACATTATTAAATAAAACCTATATAATATAAATAAATAGCTTTTTTTAATATTAATAAAACATCGATGTTTCCGATACATCGATGTTTTGCCTTCGATGTACAACCCTAGTCATGTGCGTAAAAATAGCAGTATCAAAAAAATATTAGTATAAATACAAAAAAAAAAAAATCTTGGTTTAAGTAATAACAAAGCCAAAATTTTCCTGATATATTATACTTTAAGAACAACTTTATTATTTTGATAAAAACTAAAAATTTTGACCGCCATCATAAAGTACTTGTATAAACTACATTCTAGCAGCAGAGTAGAAATAACTTGGCCTAATATTTTCTAACAGAGATATTATTTATCATGACCATGGAAACGTTAAATGTAGGTATGAAAAAATTTAGACTTTTGGTGCCCTATTCTGAATTATTACCATTAATTTTTACTGAACTCTCTATTCATGTTCTACCAGGTCTACAAGTATGAAATGCGGATTTTTTTCAAACTTGCCGCGCACACAATGTGTATAGTTCAAAGTTTCAACACATATGGCGTTTTGTTAAGTTATCAAGTGTCAAATGCGTATAGGTTATAATTTGAAAAGCGATCATATAGTTTTGTTTTACTGTGTTAAAAATATAAAATTTTGTGCCAAATAAAGAGCATTCGCGGACAGTACTACTGTTTTGTTTTCATTTGAAAAAAAAACTGCTGCTGAATCATACCGACTGCTTCGAGAAGCTTATGGTGAATATGCTCCATCGCAAAATACGTGTGAACGATGGTTTCGGCGTTTCAAAAGTGGTGACTTTGATCTTACAGACAAAGAACATGGAAAACCTCCAAAAAAATATGAAGATACAAAATTAGAAACATTGCTACAGGAAGACGATAGTCAATCACAAAAACAACTAGCAGAGCAGTTAGGCGTTAGTCAACAAGCTGTTTCCAATCGCCTACAAGAGATGGGTAAGATCCAGAAAGTCGGCAGATGGGTTCCAAATGCATTGAATGAGAGGCAGATGGAAAAACGCAAAAACACTTGTGAAATTTTGCTTGCACGATGCAAAAGAAAGTCTTTTTTGCATCGTATTATTACTGGCGATAAAAAATGGATTTATTTTGAAAATCCCAAACGCAAAAAATCATGGGTGAACCCAGGCTCATCCACATCAACTGCAAGACCGAATCGCTTTGGCAAAAAGACAATGCTCTGTACTTCGTGGGACCAAAAGGGTGTGGTCTATTATGAATTGTTAAAACCTGGTGAAACAGTTAATACCCAACGCTACCAACAACTGATCGTATTGAACCATTCGCTGCTCATAAAACGACCAGAATACGAAAGAAGACAGCACAAGGTAATCTTTCTGCACGATAACGCTCCATCACATAAGGCAAAAGCAGTTTGCAACACATTGGAGGCACTCAGGTGGGAAGTGCTACCCCATGTCGGTTACTCACCAGACTTGGCCCCTTCAGATTACCACTTGTTCGCATCGATGGATCACGCAGTTGCCGAGCAGCACTTTTGTTTATATGAAAATGTGAAAGAATGGCTAGATGAATGGTTTGCGGGGAAAGGGGAAGAGTTCTACTAATGTATATATAACATTTTTCCAAATAAAATTTTTGCCCAAAAATTTTTTGACTTCGATTTTAGCCAAAATATAGTTTTAAGCTAATTTTGGGACGAGGATTATGAAAAAAATATTTAAAAAATTCATGCTTTCCTAGTTTTTGTGTTAGAGCCAATTTGGGTCAGTTTTTTGCCTATAATTCCTAAACTTTTGCCCAAACTTCAAAATGGACCAAATTTTCTTAATCTATGACCAAAAATACATATATATACCAATTTTCAATAAAATCGGAGTCAAAAATTTTTTGCTTAAAACAACACGATTTTTTTAAGGTCTACCCCTTACAATTTTTTCGATTTATGGCCATTTTCAAGTGTTTTAGATTACTGCCCATACAAAACTTAATAATTGGTTTATTAAAGCCCAAATTTTTTCTTAGACTAAACAATTTATGAGAATTTTAAAAATTCAAACCGTAGATTTCTATCTTAAACCATTTTTTAGTTAGGATTTAATAAAATTTTCAAAAAATTTTAAAAAAAATGAAAAATTTTCAAAAAATTTTTTTGTTTCAAAATATGTTTACAAGTCAATTAGGACCTCTAGATTTCAAAAATTTCAACCGCAGGTCTTTACCTCATTTCGTTTTTGAGATACGTCTGTGCGAAGATGAATATTTCTATAAATCACGCCATGATAAAATTTGTCATATTTTTAAAATACGCAAAACTAATAAAGCCTCAAATTTTTTCTAGACTAAACCAAGTGTGAGGATCCCAAAAATTTAAACCGCAGGTCTTTATCTCTTACCATTTTAGAGATATGAATTTTTTACTTAGTATACCTTTTTAAGTTTTAAATTTTTGTTACTTTTCTAGGGTTATGTTTAAAAGCCCATTAAAAAAGTTATTTGCTAGCTATTAAATTCTTAATTTGTTTTCTATACTAAACAAGGTATGAAGATTCCAAAAATTTAAACCGCAGGTCTCTATCTCTTACCGTTTTGGAGATATGAATTTTTTATAAACTCCAACTTTTTAATTTTAGATTTTTTTTTACTTTTCCAAGGTTATACTTGAAGGGCCATTAAAAAAGTTGTGTGCTAGCTACTAAGTCCCTAATTTTTTTCTAACAAACAAAATATGGGAATTCCAAAAATTCAAACCGCAGGTCTCTATCTTTTACCATTTTGCAAATATGATTTTTTTAAAAAGTACAATTTTTTTATTTTTAAATTTTTTGCTGTTTCTAGCGTTATATTTGTAGGCCCATTAAAAAAGTTGTGTGCTAGCTACTAAGTCCCTATTTTTTTTTTAGACCAACCAAAGTGTGAGAATTCCAAAAATTTAAACCGCAGGTCTCTATCTTTTACCATTTTGGAAATATGATTTTTTTAAAAAGTACAATTTTTTTATTTTAAAAATTTTTGCTGTTTATAGCGTTATATTTGAAGGCCCAATAAAAAAGTTGTGTGCTAGCTACTAAGTCCCTAATTTTTTTATAGACCAAACAAAGTATAAGAATTCCAAAAATTCAAACCGCAGGTCTCTATCTTTTACCATTTTGGAAATATGATTTTTTTTAAAAGTACAATTTTTTTATTTTTAAAATTTTTGCTGTTTCTAGCGTTATATTTGAAGGCCCATTAAAAAAGTTGTGTGCTAGCTACTAAGTCCCTAATTTTTTTCTGGACTAAACAAAGTGTGAGAATTTCAAAAATTTAAACCACCAGTCTCTATCTCCTACCGTTTTGGAGATATGAATTTTTGAATTTAAAGTCAAATTTTAAAATAAATAAAATAGAACAATAATAGGTTTTGATCGCCGAGATATGCCAACGGAGTGGCCGAGCTCGTTAAATCACCCAGTTCTTACTGGTTAAAACAGTCTGAATTATGAGGTTGCTGGTTCAATTCCCCGTTGGTGATATTATTCGGGCGAGAATAATATGTTAACATTACTCCCATTCTCTCAATCATTTACCTTTCATCCAGGTGTAGGAGGTCGCTCCCTGGCATCGGCGATTAGCCTCGTTGCAGAAATAGGCCGATGTAAAATAAAAAAAAAAAAAAAGTTAAATAAAATAAATAAAAGTCTAGATATGGCAGAGAATATTGCCCATTTCTAGATCTCTGGTCATAGGTATAAAAGCCACGTAGTCATTATAACGTTTCAACCGATCCTATTATCCCTGTATAAACAGTACTTACGTATAATTATGTCCAGTATTATTACGTAATTTGGTTACCAAATATTTGGTACAACCAGGATAGATTTGACCAAATTCTAATATATTATCTTCACCAACTGTAACGGAAGGACATTCGATTGCAGCCTTAAACCAAATTGGAAGGTCATTATCGGAATTTCCATTCCACTCCACAGACCAGGCTTCATAAAAACTATCATTTTCTTCTACATCCGACCTGAATTTGACAGTAATTATTTGCGTTTCTTTTCCCATCCATCCTTGCATTGGTTTTACAGAAAAATTACTAAAAAAAAGTATTTATATTGTATATACAATAGACCACAGTTTCCCAAAAGGTGCTCCGCGATCTACTAGTGTTGCTATACAATGAATTTATTTTTTAATGCAACATGTACTATGTCATTACCATGGATACAGTTTTTGACAGCAATATAAATCGTGTTCATTTTCATTTGCAACATAGACAATTAGTGTGTATACTTTTGCTCATTGCTGATTTAATAATTAATCAACATGTATACAGATGAAGAAAAAATAATGATGGTAACTTGGTGTAACTCCCAAATGAGTTTAAGAGAAGTTTCTGCTGTATTTAGTGCAACTTATCCAGATCGGCCAATACCAAATCCCTCTACAATTTCAAGACTAGTTAATAAATTTCATCGCGAAGGATGTCTTAAGTCAAAACATAATAAAAAAAGAACTACATTCCACTTGCTTACAGAAGAGAAGCAGTTGGAAATATTATTACAAGTGGAAGAAAACAATCAAAATACTTTAAGATCAATTGCACAAACCGTTGGTGTCAGTATTGGATCTGTTTTTAACTTCTTAAAAAAAGAAAAGTTTCGATCATACAAATTTCAAAATCATCAAGAATTGTTAGAAAGGGACGCAGCAGTACGTATGCATTTTTGTTTTGAAATGTTTGAAAAAATTAATTCCGACCCAACAATGCTTCAAAGAATTTTATTTACTGACGAAGCAATGTTTACTCTAAATGGTGAAGTGCACAGACAAAATTTTAGGTACTGGAGTCGAGAAAAATTACATTTGTTTCATTCCTCCCGAACTCAAAGACCGCAAAAATTAAATGTTTGGGCAGGGATAATAGGAACCAATATTATAGGACCTTTTTTTATTGACGGTAACCTTAATGCCTCAAAATATCTAGCCCTTTTGCAAAACCAAATATTACCTGCGTTGCGAAACCTGAATATTAATGGACAAGTATGGTTTCAACATGATGGCGCACAAGTCCATTATTCTAGAATAGTTAAAGAATATTTACATAGAACTTTCCCAAAAAGCTAGATTGGAAGAAGAGGGTCGATGAATTGGCCAGCGAGATCTCCGGATTTGGAACCCAATGATTTTTTTTATTGGGGATAATTAAAGGCCAAAGTATATAATGGAGAACTTAGGGATGTTGCTGAACTGCAAGACAAAATTGTTCAAGCATCCAACAATATATACCTCAAGAGCAATTGCTGAATGTTTTGAATCATTTTTAGGGTTTTGTAAGTATGACCAAAAAACCCTTATACCGTCATTTTGTCGTCTGTCTGTCTGTCTGTCTGTCTGTCTGTCTGTCTGTCTGTCTGTCTGTCTGTCTGTCTGTTCGGTAAAAATTGTAGCCAAACGGCTAAACCTAGAGAGTTGAAATTTGGCATGCTTATACAACTCTTTGACCCGCACATAGGAAAAATACTAAAACATCTAAAAAACATATCCCCCTAAAAATATAAATAAATATGTGCTCATCGAAAAAAAAAAATATTTTTTTTAAATTCTGAGTAGGGTATCAAATGAAAGCCCTTGGTACGTGGATTAACGATCAAATTTTTATTTTTGCAAAATAAATTATTTTGAAGCGGTTTTTGCCAAAATTGTGCAAAAAAAATTTTGTCCCACACCCTGTAGCCCAGATGGTTTAAACTAAAAATCTGAAAAAAATCTAAGTAATGTACATTGGTGTGAACCGGAATAGTACAACAGGAATTTCTGATCAGATTATGTTTTTGGAAAAAAAAGCATTTTTTGTGTTTTTTTGCTAATAATGTTATAGTTATATAGTTATAACTATAACATTATTAGCACTGCCCAAGAAAATGAGTTCGAATCCTACGAGGGGAGACAATATTATTTTTTACTTTTTTTTTGCATTTTTATATTGTTTAAATTATTTTTTCAAAATTCTAGTTATATTTTTGCAATTGTTGTATTTAATTGTTAAAAGCGTAAATTTAATAACCAGTGTACACGAATGAGTTTCGTGTACAGAATGTACATTTTTGGATTTTGAATTTTGAATTTTGGATTTTGGATTTTGGATTTTGGATTTTGGATTTTGGATTTTGGATTTTGGATTTTGGATTTTGGATTTTGAATTTTGAATTTTGAATTTTGAATTTTGAATTTTGAATTTTGAATTTTTGAATTTTTGAATTTTTGAATTTTGGATTTTGGATTTTGGATTTTGGATTTTGGATTTTGGATTTGGATTTTGGATTTTGGATTTTGGATTTTGGATTTTGGATTTTGAATTTTGGATTTTGAATTTTATATTTTGGATTTTGGATTTTGGATTTTAGATTTTGGATTTGGATTTTGGATTTTGGATTTTGGATTTTGGATTTTGGATTTTGGATTTTGGATTTTGGATTTTGGATTTTTGATTTGGATTTTGGATTTTGGATTTTGGATTTTGGATTTTGAATTTTATATTTTGGATTTTGGATTTTGGATTTTGGATTTTGGATTTTGGATTTTGGATTTTGGATTTTGGATTTTGGATTTGGATTTTGGATTTTGGATTTTGGATTTTGAATTTTGGATTTTGGATTTTGGATTTTGGATTTTGGATTTTGGATTTTGGTTTTTGGATTTTGGATTTGGATTTTGGATTTTGGATTTTCATTTTGTATGCAAGTAAACGGAGAAACTTTTGAACATTTATTATGAGTGTTTATTAGTTATTTATTTATTATTATTATTTTTTATTTGTATTTTCAATAAAATATTTTGATTTTGCTAGTAAATATGATTTTTTTCTATGTTGCAAATGAAAATGGACAAGATTTATATTGCTGTCAAAAACTGTATCCATGATATTGACATAGTACATGTTGCATTAAAAAATAAATTCACTGTATATAAATATTGACTTGTAGTTTTGACGTGAAGCATTTTCTTACTTTGAAAACTTAATTTATATTTCCAAAATACAATTAAAAAAAAAATCATGGTAAATTCAAATAAAAGGAAGCCAACTGCTAGGCGGCAATACGCCTATTTTATGACGTATTTACTATTATGGTCTATTTCTATAAAAAATACTTATAAATCGAAATTTTGTAAAGATAGACGTGAAAATATTACTTACGTTTTTTCTGGAGGTTTAAATTTGAAAACAACGGGCAACTGCCCTTTGCTCTCAAGCATAAAAGTGGCGTAAACAGCATGGCAAGGAGCAGCCAACGGCAGTACATTGATTTTTGGTATTACCTTGACATCTGGGATCCACGAAAATTCGCTGTGAAAATTGTTACCTGAAATAATAAAAATTCAGCCCATTGTAAATATTGGATGTACAGTGATATGCATAACAGTGGAGCAACATCACATATAACCCCCCCCCCCCGCTGAAAGCCCTTAGACCAGTGTTTCTCAACCAAAAACGTACCACGTACCAGTAATGACATATTTATTATTGACCCAGAAAAGAATAATACGTTGTATAGCAAACAAAAGACGCACTGAATCATGCAGACCTCTTTTTGTAAAATACAAATTATTAACAGTTACTGGTATTTACAACCTAGAGTTGCTGGTCTATGTATTTAAAAATCAAATATACTTTGCTCGCCATTTGAACCAGCATTCATATAACACCAGAGGAAAAGATTGTTTCAGAATTCCAGTAAACATGCTGGAACTGACAAAAAAATCACCAAAAACTGTTGGTATTAAATTATTTAATTCACTGCCATTCCATGTCAGAAATGAAACGCAGTTTGCTGTATTTAAGCGGAAGATTAAGGTATTTCTTATAGAGCATTGTGTATACTCAATGAATGAATACTTGAAATCTTGTAAGGACTGGTGTAGTCATGCCAATGGGGAACATTGATTTTTGCTAATTTAATGTATGATTTTGTTGTTTTATTAATTGCATAACTTGTATTACTGATCAAGATCTGTGTAAAATTGTAAATTCATGTACTGACATATCCTCCATGCAGTCCTGTATTTAAAGGATTAATAAATATTATTATTATTATGGGGTTTGTCAGGTCTTGACAAGCGTCCACTAATCTCAAACTTCAGCAACTTTTTGAGCCGCGTATAACTAGAGACTAGTGGAGCTAAATACACACGACTGCATCCCAAACCCTGGCGATATGCAGCCGCGGAAATTACGCCAGATCCAGTGCCCGCACAATGCGGAGCGACCCGAGCAGCACTGCTTTCTGCATCCTGCAGATCAAAGAGTTGGCAGAAGATCTGCAGGCGGGAATGGACTCGACTTCCCTTCGATAGGAGGCTTTCATACCACCCAACACACCAACTATCAGGACTACAAGCTTAGCTTTATACCCGGGATACAGCTTTCTGAGCTCGGACAAGAGGTCCATATATTTGGACCTCTTTTTCCTCCTCCTTGAGAGAGATATTCTTCTTAGCTGGACTTGAGAATTCGATCACAAACATCTGTTTGGTCTCGATATCCAGGAGGGTTATGTCCGGCTTAGTGGCTGTCAGTAACCTCGAGGTGGGGACGGAGTAATTCCAATAAATTCGGCACTTGGAATTTTCCACCACCGATTCTATGTCAGAAGGGACGTACGGTATAACCGGTATTTGGTCAATACCATAGGCATGTCTAAGATGATAGTAGAGCACGCGGAGAGCAGCATTATGTCGAGACACGTAGCTCGACGCTGCAAGAGATGGACAAGCAGACAGAATGTGCATAATCGTTTCAGAATGGTGGTGGCACAACCTACAGAGTGTGGACTCCGCTATTATTATTATTATTATTATTATTAATATATTTAATATTCTACCGCGGACCACAAAAAATAATTGTACTATTAAACAAATTTGTTGTATATGTAAACTCTACATATAATATTTCATATCTCAGTAATAAATATTCACTGAAAAATGAACAAAAATCACAAAAAATCAACAATAAATCTCAAAAATAATAATTTTTAAGCTTTTCGCGGACCACTAAAATTTTGCTAAGGACCACCAGTAGTCCGCGGACCACCGGTTGAAAAACACTGCCTTCGACATCACGCTAAAAACAATTGATTCGGGTGAAAAATGACTAATACGTGCTTATTTTTAAAAATCTCGTAAATTCAAAATGTATACGATTAGGTACACTTCCTCCGCAACAAGGGGAAAGCAAATTCAAGTTATGTGAAAAAATAAATAAATAAAACAAAAATTATTTTGAAAATGGCACCAGAAATTTTTTTGAAAAAAATTGGATATTTTGCGGGTCCTTGCCAATTTTTGGGTTGAGAATACCGATTAGGTACACTTCCTCTACAACAAGGAGCGTGCAAGTTCAAGTTATGTGAGAAAATAAATAAATAAAATAACAACAATTTTTAAAATAATATCTTCACCAGTCCGCGTAAAAAAATAGATATTTTGCTGGTCCGCGTCAAATTTTTTGGTTGAGAATACCGATTAGGTACTTTTCCTCTACAACAATGGGCGTGCAAGTTCAAGTTATGTGAGAAAATAAATAAATAAAATAAAAATTATTTTGAAAATTATATCTTCACCAGTCCGTGTAAAAAAATTGATATTTTGCGGGTCCGCATCAATTTTTGGGTTGAGAATACCGATTAGGTACACTTCCTCTACAACAAGGAGCGTGCAAGTTCAAGTTATGTGAGAAAATAAATAAATAAAATAACAACAATTTTTAAAATAATATCTTCACCAGTCCGCGTAAAAAAATAGATATTTTGCTGGTCCGCGTCAAATTTTTTGGTTGAGAATACCGATTAGGTACTTTTCCTCTACAACAATGGGCGTGCAAGTTCAAGTTATGTGAGAAAATAAATAAATAAAATAAAAATTATTTTGAAAATTATATCTTCACCAGTCCGTGTAAAAAAATTGATATTTTGCGGGTCCGCATCAATTTTTGGGTTGAGAACACCGATTAGGTACACTTCCTCTACAACAAGGGGCGTGCAAGTTCAAGTTATGTGAAAAATAAATAAATAAAATAAAAATTATTTTAAAAATAATATTTTCACCAGTCCGCGTAAAAAAATAGATATTTTGAGGGTCCGCGTCAAATTTTTTGGTTGAGAATACCGATTAGGTACACTTCCTCTACAACAAGGGGCGTGCAAGTTCAAGTTATGTGAAAAATAAATAAATAAAATAAAAATTATTTTAAAAATAATATTTTCACCAGTCCGCGTAAAAAAATTGATATTTTGAGGTTCCGCGTCAAATTTTTTGGTTGAGAATACCGATTAGGTACACTTCCTCTACAACAAGGGGCGTGCAAAATGTGAAAAATAAATAAATAAAATAAAAATTATTTTGAAAATAATATTTTCACCAGTCCGCGTAAAAAAATAGATTTTTTGCGGGTAACACCGATTAGGTACACTTTCTCAATAACAGGGGACGTGCGAATTTAAATTATGTGAGACAATAAATAAAATAATAAAAATTTCTAAAATAGTTTCACCCTCATAAAAAAAAATGGATATTCCGGTCCGCACTAAGATTTAGGTTAAAAAGCACTGGACTTTATAATCTTCACTATTCCTGATAAATATTCCACCTTTATTGGTACTTTTTAAAATGGTTTGGTCTCTTTCAAAAATAACACCGAAAAAATATAAAACACAAATTTGGCCATTAATTTTGGACAGCGTCTTGAAAGTTTACAGCGCCGATTCGTTTGCGCATGCTGGAGCGCCGTTATTCAGGTCTGTACTAGCGTCTCTTTACGTTGAAGTGCACGTCTTACGTTCGCCAAAAAGTTTTAAAAAGTGTTAAAAAAATATTTTACTTTAATTAAAATATATAAACAATAAAATAAATAGTTAAATAATAGTTTAAAACAAAGTTAAATTATTTTTTATAAGTTTAAAAGACAGTAACAACAAATTATATATATATTTTTTAAATTGTGTTCAATAAAAAACGTTTCAGTACTTTTAAAAAGTATTTTCTAAATTAATATTTAAACAAAATTAAATTTAGTGCTAAAAGGATGTTGGTAAAAGATCAAAAGGACATCTAGATGTTGCCAAAAGGATTTCTAAAATTTTCTTGTATCCTATAATTGCTACAAAAAATTATGGGAAAGGTAAAAATTGATTATTTTCAAAAAATAAGAACTTTTATGCATCTTTAAAAACATTTTTCACGTAAATTTTTATGAGTGATTAAGGCCCGGTCTTTCCACCTTCAGATAAAGTTCCAGGTAACTATCTGACAGATAAGGTTATTTGTAACTTCATCTGCTGAGTAAATGTCATCTCTTCTTTCTATACAAATGTATCTATCGGATAGTTATCTAACGGATAATGAGACTGACGTATTGGATTCACTGACTGGTATTGACATTTATTCAGCAGATGAAGTTACAAATAACCTTATCTGTCAGATAGTTACCTGGAACTTTATCTGAAGGTGGAAAGACCGGGCCTTAAAAAATTATGAGTTAAAACATGAATTAATTAAAATGAAAATTATGAACATTTTTTTACCGACCGCTTACATATATAAGGGAGGTATTGTGATCATACCGATTTTGACATTTCGAGATTTCGATGGATCTCCACGAATTGAGGTCCCTACATAACGTTTTGATTATTTTCAGCATGATGTCTATCTGTATGTCTGTCTGTCTGTCTGTTTACACGGGCAGAGCAAATTCGGCTAAAAGGATTTTTATGAAACTTCATATTTAAGCTTTTGACATCAATGGCACAAGTTGATCAACTTTTGACTGGCCAAGTTATTTCTACTCTGCTGCTAGAATGTATTTTATACAAGTACTTTGTGATGGCGGTCGGTCCTGTGGTAGCCACAGCTGATTTTTTTCATACTTATATGTAGGGTTGTCAACTGTTAAGAACAAAAAAATGGAGAACATTTATTTAAAAAATATATTTATTCGTATATACTTTTTTTATATACGTAATTTTTATATAATTATACAATTATATAACATTGGTAACCTAAACAGTACACTTCTAATTGCACATAAAAATGTAATTTAATCATTTTTAATATTTAAATTTGTAATATTTAAATCAGGGCTTCGAACCGGAACTGAACCGAAAACCGAAAAAAACCGTTATTTTTGTCGGAACGAAAACTGGAACTGAACCGAAAAAAAAATATCGGTTTATTTCGGTTCAGATAATGTTTATGTGAGTGAATATAAAATACATTTTATTTAAGATTAATTTTTAAACTGATAAGCAGAAAAAAATCGTAATTTTTTTAACTGAAAAGTAAAAAAAAAAATGCGCTACTATTATTTGCGGGGGGGACGCCCAGAACCCCCTCTGGCAGAGGCCTTGGTATAATTATCACAAAATAAAGAATAAAATGTTCTTCTAAATTATAGTAGAAAATAAATTTCTAATACAAATAAAAGAATTTTAAAATTTATCACTCGGAACTGAACCGAAAACCGAAAACCGAAAAAAAACGTTATTTTTGCCGGAACGAAAACCGGAACCGAACCGATATATTTTTTGTTAATAGAACCGGAACGAAAACCGAAACGAAAAAAATAACGGTTCGAAGCCCTGATTTAAATATTTAATCATGTAAATATTTTGTTGAAAAAGAAAACATGTTCTCTTTAAAAGAGACCTGTTGACAATCCTACTTATATGTAACGTTTCATGGTCATGATAAATAATATCTTTGTTAGAAAATATTAGGCCAAGTTATTTTTACTCTGCTGCTAGAATGTATTTCATACAAGTACTTTGTGATGGCGGTCCTGTGGTGGCCACAGCTGATTTTTTAAAATATTTCACGTATTTTCTCAAATATTTTAATGCGTAATTTCTGTTATATCATTCACCTTGAAACTTGAAGGGATTAAAATTTTTATAAACTCATTAATTCGTTAATGAGGTTTTTAATATTTGTTATTCAGATAAGAAGGTCAAAGCGTTTGAACGTGTTAAAACATATTTTAATTAAATTTTACATTACCAATAAATTTTCAATTTAGTTATATATTTTAGTATTTGATTATTTCACCGGTAATTTGTGATTTGGCGGCTAGTGACTGCTCGAAAGCCGACAAACTTTATAACTTGGGTGTTTGAGATAAATTTGTTAATTTTTTTACTAATTTTAATTGTTGAGTGTTTTGTTTATTTAATTTAAGTTTTATATGTAAGAGTGATAGTTTTAAAAATAAATAAATTTGGTATAATTTATTGTTCTTTTTATAAAGCCCAGTAGTTTTTGACATCTCAGTTGATTGTTGGAAAATTTTGAAGAATTGGTCTTGAGAGGTAATTTTTAAAATATTTTGATTTTTTGTTTTCTTGATAATTAGCGGTAGTTTTGCGATATATCGGCAACTGATCGTTAGATTGCCGTCAATATTTGGAATTAATTTACACGTGCCAATACCTGGGGGCAGTTTTTTTTTTATCTTTAAAAAATTAAGCTTACTTACCAATAACTCTTATTTGGAGAGGAAATGGAAAATGTACCAAATCATCGTCTCTAATCAATTTGCCTTCTTCTAAATTATCGTACAGAAAAACACGTCCATATAATATGTGTCCAAAATGACGTTCTGGGCCTCTCGGTTTAAAATGACAATCAACTTCAGCAATATCTTCAGGAAAGAGTTGCCAAAATTTTATAGGTATTTCAAATGGTAAGTTTGGATCTAAAATGTATAAATAACTAGTATACTAATAAGTGATCTAATTAGACACAAAAAGACCAAGTTCTAGATCTGTTTTTGAATGGTTCTCTAAATTTTCGTGAACATTTAAGTCCGTTCTTTCCACCTTCAGGTAAAGTGACTGGTAACGTTATCTGACGGATAAAAACAATAAAGCGTCTTTCCACCTTCAGATAAAGTTATTCCTACGAATAAACTATGCTACAGTCTGTTCCAACCGGTTAAGCGGAACTAGATTTTGCAATCTAGTTACTTTCATCGTTTAAATCGTGCCTTTCGGCCGTTTTGTTTAAGCTTTGTAAATCATACTTACAATAAACATTTTTTGGTTAAGGTTAATATCATTTTAAAATGTCATTTTCTTTATATTTTGATTTTTTGTGTCATTCTTAATACAAATTTCCCATTTATTTATTTTTTTGTCATTAAAATATCTAAAAAAATATTTAATTTTGACATATGTCATTCGTTTCCATGGTTTTATTGTTGGAATTTTAAATTTTGACATCCCAACATGAAAAATGAAATAACCCAAGCAAGGTCCCTTCTCGTGACAACCTAAAAGAACTAAATTCCCATTTAGTTCCGCTTAACCGTTTGGAACAGACTGTATGTGGCAGATAAGTTATTCGGTAGTCAAAGTAGCGAATAAGTAACAAATAAGTGCTGTCATTGTCAAAAAGTTAGAAATTAAATGATTTCTTGGAACAATAAATTGCAAAATGGACTTGAAAAAATATAATTTGTTTTAATTTTATTATTTGTAGAAATAATGCCTTAACTCCAAAATAACAGTGCACCAGTCCACGGTGAGAAAAAATATGAAAAAAGTATCTCGTGCAATATCCAGCTTATGTCTGATTTTATTTGTAGGGTCATTGTGCTAGTGGTCAGCCATTTAAGGACATCATGATTTTCAACACGTCGCAAATATCGTACTTTTACTAATTAAAAATTAAAAAACACATATATAATTATTTAAATGTTTAAGTTTATTGTTCATTTTTTATTTTACAAAAATGCATATTTGTGTAATTAATAAAAAATAAAATGTAAAAATGTATCAAAATTACTAGTAGTCAGCCTTTAATGTTTAATAGTCAGCCACATAGGTGCTGGTAGTCAGCCTTGTTACTACTTACATTGAATTAGGTACATTAATTAATCACAGAATAAACATTTTAAAGAATTTCATCTGTAATATGGTAATATATGTATATCAAAAATCAGAAAGACAATTAATGAACTAAAAGAAGAGATAAGAGAACTTAAAAAGAAAGAAGAAGTGTGGAAAATAGAAAAAGAAAGTATGATACAAAGAATCGAAAGACTGAAAAATAAAGAGGAAGAACAAGAAAAAAGAAGGAAGAAAAATAATATCATTATAAAAGTAAATATAGGAAGAAATAACCAGGACACAAAGGAATTCATAAAAACAGCTGGGAGTGGATGTTGACATCAAAGAAGCTTATAAAATAATTACGAAAAATTAGACTGATTTAACAGTGTGGCGATGCAAAATTGGGAAGAAAAGCAAAAGATCCTGGCAAGTAAAAACAAATTAAAGGAACAAAAGATGTACATAGATCATGACTTCAAGAGACCTCAAGAGAAAGGACGATCCAGGGAAATATGAGGAATGTGGCGAAAGTAGAAAGAGAAAAAGGTAACCACATGGCCGTAGGATACAAAACAAATAATACCGGAGGAAAATGGTATAAATGGAACGAGAAAGAAGAAAATTCGACTATTCCTATCCAAAACTAATGTAAAAACAATTGGTGGCCAACTACTGGTATTCAATGTTCAATAGTCGGCCAGGTCCTAAAAAGACAGGCTGACTTCTGGTTTTTAAATTAATGATAAAAAAAGAAATAAATTTATCCAAGCAAAATAGAAATATTATTTTCCTGAATGTAAGATAGAAATAAAATATTTCAGTTTCTAAAACCCCAGTTGTCAGCCGCGTAGGCTGACTACTAGAATTTTCCAAAAATTGTTCGCCAGTGGTCAGCCTCATTAAGTATTTAATAAATCGAAGACATCTATGTTGAAAAACATTTTTATTATAATAATTAATGTTCTAAATATTTGTCCTAAATAAATTTATAGTAAAACATACAATAATTACCTCGTACAATATTCGAATCATACACTGCCTCACTAACCATAACTGGACTCAACACAGAGTATATGTTCAGACATGTTGTTGAGGTTGACTTCTTTTATTTACATTTAATGTTGAGAGACATCTATTCTTATTGGTTGAAAGTAATCGAAAAGTAGAAAGACTGCTGAATACTGGCATATAAAATTTTAAATATTTAGTTGGGATATTAAACTATTATTTAAGTTTTAATTTTAAAAAGGCCGACTACTGGAACAGGCTGACTACTTGCACACTGACCCTATGCCTTGCACAGAAAATTAAATAAACAAATTTCAACGAGTATTTTTAGATCGGGAGCTCATGACATTTTTGGTCTCCAATTTCATACAGCATGCCTTTTGCAGGAGAGAATATTTACCCTGTGACAACAAAAAAGAGATGGTACTAAACCCCTGCACGATTTCCGGTCATAGGGAAAATTGCATTTCCACTTGCACAAAATTTTTGTGTTTTTCTCTGATTTAATATTGCTTGCCCTTTTGTCAAAAGAAAGTTATAACAAATTTAAAGTCTTTTAAATATAGGCATGCTGTATGAAAATGCGAAAAATCATATTTTTTTATTACAAGATCACATGACCGTTTGAGCCCTTTGGGACCCTCCGAATCGCATGCATATATTTAAAAGACTTTAAATTTGTTATAACTTTCTTTTGACAAAAGGGCAAGCAATATTAAATCAGAGAAAAGCACAAAAATTTTGTGTTTAAGTGGAAATGCAATTTTCCCTATGACCGGAAAGCGTGCAGGGGTTTAGTACCATCCCTTTTTTGTTGTCACTGGGCAAATATTCTCTCCTCCAAAAGGCATGCTGTATGAAATCGGAGACCAAAAACTGTCAGAACTCCCGGTCTATTTACGAAATTGCCCGCTATCCACGAGTAGTTGCAGCCTGAGATGAAATGTTAGTGAAACTGCTTTCTTCTGTGAAAAAAAGGCTGAAGTAAACGGTGTCGAGGAGGATATTTTATATTAAACGTTAGCCGAGATCCACGCCTTACAATACAATGTTTAATAATAGGGGATACGCATAAAATTTATATTTCCTTAAAATTACATTTTTTTTTTTTTTATGTCACCTAACAAAACAAAAATTACATTTTAATTAATATTACAGCCAATTTTTTTAATTATAATATTGTAAATTTGAAATAATCCGACCACAGCGCGAAGGTTGCCGAGTAAATACGACTGAACATGACGTCAAACCCCAGACAGCCCAGACTACAACATAATCTTTACGTGTGTATATTGTATTGTTCGAGAGTTTTGTATTTGTTTTTAAACAATTTTTCACGCATTTATTATAAAAATGGCAGATAAAGATTTTGTTAGGGTCTCAGGGTGATAATTTACCCAACATTGATGCATTTATCATGGAATATATGAAAAATAATGAATGCTACAGTGCTGAAGAAATACGTGGTGTCAAAACAAACTTGTAAGTAAACCATTTATATATTCTATAACTTTATGTAAACAAACGCTGCAACTCTGTAAAATGTAAATATTTATGTAATTTAGATGTCAGAATTTTACATTGTTTACATGAAGTTACAAAACGTTAGAGGTATAATTGAAATACTGCAATGTAGATTATATATTTTAATATAAAATTTAATTAGGTAAACATGTATAAATTGTTTTTATAGAATTAAACTTTATTTTAATTAAATTGACTATAACTTTACATAATCTATAAAAGTTACACAAGCAAATAAGTTCACGACAGACTGTGTAGGCTGTACGCTGTAGACTGGGTAGGCTGTACGCAGTACACTTATGTAGGGTATGACGTCACACGTGGTTTTCGCGCGCTACATACATTTATGATTTTTTTAAGCCTTCAAATTTAAAAAAAAATGCAAAACTGTTTTTTATGTTATATGAAACAAGAGGAATATAATAAAAAATAAAAAAAAATCATGCCTATCCCCTATTGTTCCCAGTTCTCTTACCTGTTTCTTCCCATTTTAAAGCGACGCATGCATGATTGATATTTCTAATGAAAGTATGAAGACTATTTTTGAAATTTGGGCTACTAGTGCGACCAAAATCTAGATTTAATTCAGATATTATGCATATTTTCTCTCCTGTTCGCATTTTTATTATTTCCTCCATATATACCTCAAAAGAATTTGTATATTTAAATGGTAAATATTTTTTCATTTTCGAATCGATATATTCGCTATTTATTAGTGGGGCATTCAAACCATAAATTTCCAAAATTATTGGACTCTAAAAAAAAAATTCAAAGGTATACAGGGTGTTTGTTTGAAACGGGGCACCCCGAAAATCTCCTTTATTTGTAAAGATACAAAAAATCTTCAGAACAAAAGTTAAACTAGACAAAAAGGCCCATCTAAAGGTTACTATAAGAATTCTGAGCCACTTCCGGTTTCACCGGAAATGATGTCAACTTTTGATCTAGCATAGGGAATCGATAATTTTATATTTTTTTCCTAAAAGTACATTAAATTAGCTTTACAATAACACCAAAAGTCATATTTTTATGTTAACCATTTCAAAATGGCGACCATTTATTTACAAAATAATAATCAACATAAGTTTTACAAAGTTGAAAGTAGCAAGCTTTGAAAACAATAAAAAAAGAAACAAAATATCTCTAAAATAAACTATTAAACTCTTGTTATTTATAAAACATTTAATTGAAAAATTAAAATTTTAGTTATTTCATGTTATTTCATATAATAACTAGTTATAACAGTTTATTTTAGAGATATTTTGTTTCTTTTTTTATTGTTTTCAAAGCTTGCTACTTTCAACTTTGTAAAACTTATGTTGATTATTATTTTGTAAATAAATGGTCGCCATTTTGAAATGGTTAACATAAAAATATGACTTTTGGTGTTATTGTAAAGCTAATTTAATGTACTTTTAGGAAAAAAATATAAAATTATCGATTCCCTATGCTAGATCAAAAGTTGACATCATTTCCGGTGAAACCGGAAGTGGCTCAGAATTCTTATAGTAACCTTTAGATGGGCCTTTTTGTCTAGTTTAACTTTTGTTCTGAAGATTTTTTGTATCTTTACAAATAAAGGAGATTTTCGGGGTGCCCCGTTTCAAACAAACACCCTGTATATCACAAAGTGACCATATATTTGTGATATAAGGCTAAAACTGTATAAGTATACCAATTTTTCTATATATATAAAAAAAAAAAATTTTCCTAAAATTTTGAAATTTTGGCCAAAAATTTTTTGACTCCGATTTTAACCAAAATATGTTTTTAACCTAATTTTGGGGTGTGGATTATGAAAAAAATGTTTAAAAAATTCATGCTTTCCTAGTTTTTGAGTTAGAGTCGATTTGGGTCAGGGTTTTGCCTATAATTCCAAAACTTTTGCCCAAAATTAAAAATGGACCAAATTTTATTGATCTATGACCAAAAATACATATTTGTACCAATTTTCAATAAAATCGGAGACATTTTTTTTTTTTACTTAAAAATCGAGATTTTTTTAAGGTCTACCCCTTACGATTTTTTCAATTTTTGGCTATTTTCAAGGGTTTTGGATTACTACCCATACAAAACTTAATAATTACTTTATTAAAACCCAATTTTTTTCTTAGACTAAACAATGTAGTAGAATTCTAAAAATTAAAACCGCAGATTTCTATCCCTAACCATTTTTTAGTTAAGATTTAATAAAATTTTCAAAAAATTTAAAAAAAAATGAAAAATTTTCAAAAAATTGTTTTGTTTCAAAATATGGTTACAAGTTAATTAGGGCCTCAAGATTTCAAAAATTTCAACCGCAGGTCTTTATCGCATTTGGTTTTTGAGATACGTCCATGCGAAGATGAAATTTTCTATAAATCACGCCATATTAAAATTTGTCATAATTTTAAAATACGTTAAACGAATAAGGCCTCAATTTTTTTCTAGACTAAATAAACTACGAGGAATCCAAAAATTTTAACCACAGGTGGTTTTCTTTAACCGTTTTTGAGTTTTGCTTTTTTTTTCATTCACAATTTTAACAAATAATGTATATTATGCCAATAAAAAAAAATTTGTAATGTCAAAACGCGTTAAACGATTAAAGCTCCAATTTTTTTCTAGACTAAGTAAACTACGGAGAATCCAAAAATTTAAACCGCAGGTCGCTATCTTTTACCGTTTTCGAGTTGTGATTTTTTTTAATTCACAATTTTCAGAAATAATGAAAATTATGCCATTAAAAAAATTGTCTTAATCTCAAAACACGTTAAATGATTAAAGCCCCAATTTTTTTCTAAATTAAGTAAACTACGAAAAATCCTAAAATTTCAACCGCAGGTCGCTATCTCTAACCGTTTTTGAGTTGTGATTTTTTTAATTCACAATTTTTTCATATAATGTAAATTGTCAGAAGGGACGTACGGTATAACCGGTATTTGGTCAATACCATAGGCATGTCTAAGATGATAGTAGAGCACGCGGAGAGCAGCATTATGTCGAGACACGTAGCTCGACGCTGCAAGAGATGGACAAGCAGACAGAATGTGCATAATCGTTTCAGGATGGTGGTGGCACAACCAACAGAGTGTGGACTCCGCTATTTGGAATATGCGGTCCCTGTACGCCAAAGTATTTATAGCACTATCCTGACACGCAAACACAAAACCTTCTGTTTCCGATCTCAAACCAGCAGACTTAAGAAACGAGAACGTGAGTTCGGTGAACAACTCTAGACTTTAAATATGTTTGAAGAACACAGAGTGCATATTTGTACTCATGTTTTCTTTTTTCAACATGTCTGTCTCGCCTCGTTGCACCGAACTGGCAACTCTGTTGTATTCCTCCCGAGAGAGTTGTACTCCAGCGTTTTCCCTGGCGGGACTCAAGTCTGCCAGGTTAAATCTCGTTGCTGCTATTCGCGCTGCCTGGTAAAGAAACGCCCCTTTGCCACTAAATTCGTGCTCACTAACGAATTGTAATAGTGGGTCCTGACTTCTGAGGATACTGTTAGCTGTAACCAGGACGAGTCGATCGTGCAAACACTCCAGATTAAGTAATCCCCGACCCCCATTTTGACGAGGAAGGTATATGCGCTGCACAGAAGATTTCGGGTGAAGACTTCGGTTGATGTTCATGATCTTTCTGGTTCTTCTGTCGAGATCCTTAAGATCATCAACATTCCATTTCATTACACCAAAAGTGTATGAAATTAATGGGACAGCAAGCATGTTTGTGGCAGCGATCTTGTTCTTGCCAGACAGACATGATCTCCATATCTGCCTAAGTCGTCCCATATACTTGCTGCGAAGGGTCTGCTTAATAAGAGTGACATCTTGGACACCTCTCTCACTGATGCCTAAAAATGTGTAAGACCCTTCGGCATTAAGATGTTTTATAATGCTCCCATCAACCAATTGAACGTCTTCACCGTTGTCTAAACCTTTTCCTCTGTAGATATGAAAAACAGCGCATTTTTCCAACCCGAATTGCATACCTATCGCGGCAGTGTACTCAGCAACAGCATCTAAGGAGGCCTGAAGGTTTGTATCGTTCGAGGCGTAGAGCTTCAAATCATCCATATAAAAAAGATGGGTAATTTTGTGCTTACGCCTCGACGGGGGACCCGCCATGTAGCCACTGCCGCGTCTGAGCTCGATCGATAGGGGAAGAAGTGAGATGCAAAATAGTAGCGGGCTTAGGGAATCTCCCTGGAAAACGCCACGCTTGATATATCCACTCTGTCGACACTGCGGTTGATCCGCTTGGGACAACAAATTGTGTCTTCCAGAGGGACATAAGTTGCCCAATGCATCTTTCTATCTCCGGGTGGACTCGTAACATGCGCAGTAATGTTAAAATGAGAGAATTATTATTATTATTATTATTATTATTATTATTACCTGCTTGTCTATAAGGCAGAACACTTGAGTGTAATAAGGCCCCTTATTTTTTTCTCTAAAACATACTTTTATGAAGATATGTTTTTTTGGTTTCACTATTCCAGAGATGGGCTCTATTTTGAAAGGGCTGGAACAGTTATCGAGATCAAATTGAAATTTGGTAGGGTTTGTAGTTTCATTTATTAATTCTATTGTAGATTCTATCGTTTTATTATCGCTAATACGATAAAAATATAGACATTTTGTAGATATTATTACTGACGGACCTAAAATAAAAAATAACATTTTTTGAAAACTAGTAAATTTATTTAACTTGTATATAATGGAGGCAGTGATGGGCGCGTAGAATACATGATGTAGACTAATGTAGATTTTACGCGTAAACATGTCAAGTAGAATATGCCTTTGTTTACGTGTCGAATGTAGAATGTAAACTGTACATGCGTAGTACGTTTAAATGCAATATTTGATATAATAGAACGGTAATAGTTTAAATTTTCTTTAATGTTTATGTTTCTTTAATTTTTATGTTGTTCTAATTACATAAATTGTTTCCAAAAATGTTCTCTCACAAATCGTATGTTGTTATGGACTATATTGGATACAACAATGCCCGATGGCGGCGCTACGAGCGCTATGAACAGCTGATTGAAACGAGTAATGTGAAAGTTGTCCATATTTGTTTACATGTTAAATCATCGATTTGCAATGGATAATAAACAGCTATCCTTACTATATTATTTTAATTTTTTAAGTGCAACACCTTCTTCTAGGTGTGTAGTTGAAGGAAAAGAGTTGTTAAACGCCGGACATCTTATGTTGTGCGGAATTTTGGACAAAAATGATGAGCATGTCGACATATGTGGGTTATGTTTACAAACAAGCAGTTTGAGATCACCACCTCACGAAGTCACTGGGAAATTAAAATTTAGTAATGATGTTGAAGTTTTAAATATGTCCTGCACCTGTAAAGCAGGAACTACATGCAAACACATTTCAGCTGTCCTATTATTTTGTACCAGGTGGTTAACAAACCAAAATGAAAGAAGCCAAGATCAGGGCATTGATTGATTGTAATATTTGATTTTTCTTTTTTTTTGTGTGGTTTCTGTTGGTTTTTCTTTTTGTTCCAGAAACAATATATTGTGTATGGAAATATTAACCAGCACAGATTTAAAATGCCTGTGGTCTACTTTTAAAAAACCTGTCTTACAACAGTATGAACCGCAACCTCTGTTAGAAACTCCTTGCCTAAATAAATTGATTAAAAACAAAAGCAGGCACTGAAGGTTCAGTGAAAATGTATTAGAAAAGCTGCGTACAGAATTTAAGACCGCTTGCCCTAATTCTGCATTAAAATTACACGGGTAGATATTTAATTATGTTCGAGAAGGATTTTTATAATTTAGTGTTTGTTTTTTATTTAATTTGTTTAATAAATACTAGTTTGTTATTATCTCTTCCACAACACCAAATTTATTAACAATTCACAAATTGTTTCTCATTTGGAAAATAGTGGAAGTAAATATTTTTGTTACTTCCTTTTCTAGAGTGACAGCCAAACATACAGCAATTTGTGTTATAATAACTCATTATAACTTAAAGTAATATAAAAAAGAATAATAACTGCTATCAAAAGTTAATATAACAAACAAACTGCAACACTAAAGTTTAAAAGCAACACAAACTACATGAGAAAACACATGTAAACCAGATGTAAACAATAAACTATTACTCGTTTCGCCTAGTTCAGTTTTTATCCGCTTGGCGTCACTTCATAGCGCTGTTGAGCCCAATAGGGATTTGCAGCTAAGCGCCCTACTATCTGGTGAGCGTTTCATGAACTTGTGTACATCAGATAACATTTCGTTTTGTGTATTGGTTTTGTATGAAGTTTGTTTTTAAAGTTTTATTATAATCATTGAAAAATGTATAATACATATTGTTGTGTGCCTATGTGCAATTCATTGAAAAGAAGAAACCCGGAAATATCGTTTCGTTTGTTTCCACTAATATCAGACACCGTACGGTTCCAAACAAAATTGGGAAAGCAAGAGGTTAGGAATCGACGCGATATTTAGATAAACAATTTAAAAATTGGAAAAAAAGTGAGCCCTTATATCAAAGTTTGCTCATTACATTTTAATGATAGTGACTACAAAAAATATTTTCAATTTTGTATTTATTATCGCATATCTTGAAAATTCCTGTTATTGTGTGTGGGTTTGTAATGCACAAGTTTGTAGGCATAATGCATAAATCTTTATGAACTCTCTGTTTTTTTCAGTGACTCCACACAATATTATATGCCCAGCATTGTAGATATCTACCACTTGGTAAACAACACGGGAATTATTATTTCCCCCAATATAGTTAAAATAATCGACAATGGAAAACCGCCTTAACTTAAAACCAGATCACAAAATGTAGTATTTTAGATGTATACAAGTAATGTCACTTCACAAAATCAGAAAATCCCAAACAATTATTTATTTTTTGTCGTTTTTTGATACACTTTTCGCTATTATTTACTAGTAAATGTCAAGTGGTATCTGATTTAGAATGGTTTCAAAAAAATCCACGTGGCGCTACGATCTTAAAATTTTTCCCCTATAAATTACTTGGTTTCTCTTTGTATGAACTACTAAAGTAAAATTAAAATTAAAAGTTAGCAGTTATTTTAATCAGGAAGGATCAGGAAGCTGTCAAAAATATTAAATTTGAGTTGTTTACTTCTTTTTCTACTTAAAACTGGCGGTATTTTATTTTTTTACACGTTACATAACCTCATTTTTCATTATTCTACGCTAGATTCTACGTGTCTACACAGTCTACACTTCTCTACGCTGTCTACGGTAAATTTACACGTAGACGTAAAACATTCAAGTTTACGCGTAGACGCCCATCTCTGAATGGAGGTTATATTGCACGAGGATGAGGTTTACCACTCGACACGTAGACGAGGGTTGTATCATCCGAGTGTAATAAAATACTTAGTTTAAATACTTTGTATATTTTTTTTAATATATATTTTTTTAATATTTTTAATATTTTTTTTACCTATACATTCGCCAATAACGCACACAATTTTTTTGATTTCATCGTCGATAATTTGAAAAAAATCGACCATTTTAGTACATTGGTTAGTAGGTTTATAATAAAAATCGAAGCGATTTTTTTCATTTTTTTTCAGTCCTGAAAACTGGGTAATAGTTTGATGTTTAAACAACAAAATTCTTTCTATAGTGGCTGTAGAATGCACTGATAATTCCTGAAAAAAATAAAATTAAAATAAATATATATACAGGGTGTTCAATCTAAGTGTGCCACCATTGCTATCTCGAGATCTATAAGAGCTGCAAGGTTGGTTAAATTATCAAAAAATACCATTTTTCAAGTCTATTACAAAACTATTAACAAATTTTTTTTTATGATCAGTGATTCTCCAAATATGGGACCCAACTTTCTTATTTTAAATGAGAACATATTTTTTTATATTTTTGTTCAGAAAGGAATTTTATTCTGAATTATATTTTTTTACAATTCTGTGTAGGGTATCAAATGAAAGCCCTTGGTACGTGGATTAATGATCAAAATTTTATTTTTGCAAAATAAATTATTTTGAATCGATTTGTTCCAAATTTATGCGAAAAAAATTTTGTCCCGCACCCTGTAGCCCAGATGGTTTAAACTAAAAATCTGAAAAAATTCTAAGTAATGTACATTGGTGTGAACCGGAATAGTACAACAAGAATTTTTGATCGGATTATGTTTTCGGAAAATAACGCATTTTTTTGTGTTTTTAACTTAGATATGTTAAATATTTAATTCGCAGTGTAATACAGTAACTAAGTAAGCGCCCGTAGCGTAGTGCGTTTCGTCGTTGCTTTGTAATTTGCAAACTAAAGTTCGATTCCTGTCAATTTTAATTTTTCTGTTTTTTTGCATTTTTATTTTGTTTAAATTATTTTATCAAAATTCTAGTTATATTTCGGTAAATGTTGCATTTAATTTTTAAAAGCGTAAATTTAATAACCAGTGGGAAGTGTTGAAATTATAATTTAATTCTATGTTTGAATGTATACGAAATCAGAGGGTGGGGTTTAGATTTAAGCAACCAATGGAAGCCATAGGCGCAATTTTCAAAATCTTAATGTACCTTGCTATATAAAAAAAAATACTGCACATATTTAGAAACTTAAATAATGGTATTAGGCATTCGAATTAAAATTCATAAAAAAATATTTTAACATAAAATTTGTTTTGGCATCCCAAATAATCATCATTCAGTTACTAAATACCTGCGAAACCCTGAAATGTGTGAAAATTCCCACTTCACATCAATTTTTTTTTTATGAATTTTATATTTAAATAATATAATTTTTTTTTCTAAGATACGAATTGGTAATTGGTTCCGAAATCCGGGGGGGGGGGGGCAACTGACCCATCTTGCCCCCCCCCCCTTGCGGGCGCCTATGTCAAGGAAAATACACTTTCGGTAGTTTTTTTTTAATTTTAAGTTTTGTAAAAACAATTTTATTTCAAATATATTTAAAATAAATATTGAAAATAAGTACCTATTTAAAATTCGGGACAATTCGGAACAAAAAACCCAAATTCGGGACAAATATTGCCTCTGAAAAAATTCAGGATGCAAGGCGGAAATTCGGGATTGTCCCGCCCAATTCGGGACGTATGGTCACCTTAATTTAAAGTGTTTGGATATAACGACCCACGGTTATAACGACCGAATGTCATTGGTCACTTCAACGCCGTTATAAACGATATCCACTATCAGGGGCGGACTGGCCCTAAAATTTTTGTGTGGAAAAAATGTTACCAGCCCATTAATAAAAAATCGGTAGTGGCCACCACAGGACCGACCGCCATCATAAAGTACTTGTACAAAATACATTCTAGCAGCAGAGTAGAAATAACTTGGCCTAATATTTTCTAACAGAGATATTATTTATCATGACCATGGAAACGTTACATGTAAGTATAAAAAATTGAGACAGGCTAGGCGGGGTTATGCAATTTTCAAAATCTTAATGAACCTTGCTATATAAAAGAGAAAGAAAAAATGCTGCACATATTAAGAAACCTAAATAATGGTATTAGCCATTCGAATTAAAATTAATAAAATATTTTAACATAAAATTTATTTTGGCATCCCAAATAATCATCATTCACTTACTAAAACCTGCGAAACCCTGAAATGTTTGAAAATTCACAATTCACATCAATTTTTTAATTTTCAATTTTTGGTACTTTACGACAATTTTATTTGATGGCCTATTAATAAAGTTGTGTGCTAGCCACTAAATCTTCAATTTTTTTCTAAACTATTTAAAGTCTGAGGATTTCAAAAATTCAAACCGCAGGTCTCTATCTCTTACCGTTTTTGAGATATGATTGTTTGGAAAATTCAAGTTGGCATTTCCATATTTAAAAAAATGATAAATACATAATAATATTAAAAAAATAATAAATAAAATAATGTAAACCTATGTTTGTTAATAATAATAATAATAATAATAATAATAGTTTACTTATTTAGCTAATGCTAGTAAGATCCATATTAACAAACATAAACATATAAACATTATAATAAACATTCAAATCAAATTTAATCCTTATTTTGTCAATTTAAACCATTATTTGTCCACTTAGTTCATGCAAAACGTGATTTTTGTCAAATTTAAATATCGATTTTTCGTAATTTAGTGCTTTAAAATTTTAATAACATATTTGAATTAATTGTTTGGGACCTTAAAAATAAGTAGGTCGTAAAATTAGGTTCCAAACTTGTTGCAAATTGGTTTGTAATGTTTTCTACAATAATTTCAAAACTGTATTACTGTGTTAAACCATATTTTGAATGTTATCTTCTCAAATATTTTTAATATCAGCCCTGCCTACGAAATCCTGTAAACTATGAAAATTCACAGTTTATATATTTTTTCAGATAAACAGGTTTCGTCGCATAAATGTTTACGTAATTCCTGCTAATGATATAAAAATAAAATTTCCTTATCAACTTATTTTAGAGGATTAATTATTTTTTTAATCCCATACTAACTCATTTGTGGTTAACAAAACATCGAGATAACATTAAAATGTCTTTCTTATAAATTCTAAGTTATTTTTTACGTATTTTAACATTGAATATATTGGGTCTCGTGAAAGTGTAGTTATTTTTGGAAATTTGGGTATTAAATCAAAAACTATATCTCAAAAATGGTAAGAAATAGAGACCTAAGGTTTAAATCTTTAAAAAATTTAGTTTTACGATGTTTTTTCTGTAATATTTGGTCCGTAATGACCTAAAACTAATTGGTAAAATTTTGATTTTATTTTGTAATTTTAAAAATTCATATCTTAAAAAAGGTAAGACATAGAGACTTGAGGTTTGAATTTTTGGAATTCTCACACCTTGTTTTGTCTAGAAAAAATTAATGTTTGGTCCGTTATGACCTAAATCTGTTAGGGAAAATTTTGATTTTTTTTTGGAATTTTAAAAACTTCATATCTCAAAAAAGGTAAGAAATAGAGACTTGAGGTTTGAATTTTTGGAATTCTCACACCTTGTTTTGTCTAGAAAAAATTAATGTTTGGTCCGTAATGACCTAAAACTATTGAAAATTTTGATTTTTTGTAATTTTAAAAATTCATATCTCAAAAAAGGTAAGAAATAGAGACTTGAGGTTTGAATTTTTGGAATTCTCACACCTTGTTTTGTCTAGAAAAAATTAATGTTTGGTCCGTAATGACCTAAAACTATTGAAAATTTTGATTTTTTTGTAATTTTAAAAATTCATATCTCAAAAATGGTAAGAAATAGAGACTTCAGGTTTGAATTTTTGGAATTCTCACACCTTGTTTTGTCTAGAAAAAATTAATGTTTGGTCCGTAATGACCTAAATCTATAAGGGAAAATTTTGATTTTTTTTTGGAATTTTAAATAATTCATATCTCATAAAAGGTAAGAAATAGAGACTTGAGGTTTGAATTTTTGGAATTCTAACACCTTGTTTTGTCTAGAAAAAATTAATATTTGGTCCGTTATGACCTAAATCTATTAGGGAAAATTTTGATTTTTTTTTGGAATTTTAAAAAATTCATATCTCATAAAAGGTAAGAAATAGAGACTTGAGGTTTGAATTTTTGGAATTCTCACACCTTGTTTTGTCTAGAAAAATATAATGTTTGGTCCGTAATGACCTAAAACTATTGAAAATTTTGATTTTTTTGTAATTTTAAAAATTCATATCTCAAAAATGGTAAGAAATAGAGACTTGAGGTTTGAATTTTTGGAATTCTCACACCTTGTTTTGTCTAGAAAAATATAATGTTTGGTCTATAATGACCTAAAACTATTAGGGAAAATTTTGATTTTTTGAGGTTTGAAACTGTTTGAAATATATATATATATATATATTACGACATAACGGTATATTATGTACATAGTTAGAAAACGGCCCAATTTGTATACGGCCCTTGTGGAATTTTCCACATTTTCCACATGGCCAGTCCGCCCCTGTCCACTATATACATAGGTAATTTCTTTGGATTAAGCGGAACTAAACGGACATTTCGTTTCCTTTAGTTGCCACAAAGGTCTATAGTCTATTTCTTTGGTTTAAGCGGAACTAGATTTTAAATTCTAGTAATTTTTACGGATTAAGTGAAGCTCTTGATAATCTTGTTTAGCTTTGATAATCTTTAACATTTAAAAGAGAACTCATGACATTTTTGGAAAATTAAGTACTTCTTGCACCCCTGATTTCTTAATTTTAGGCAATATATTTACTTACAGAAAAAGTTAAAGTTCTTTTCTCTGATAAATTGACATAAACTTTTCCAAAATCAAGCAAAAAATCATGCTTCAAATACAGTTCTTTCTCCATATTTTAATAATATGTTTTTTACGTCAAATGTCAATAAAAAATCAACAGCCAACTACGATTTGAGAATTATTTTGAAAATTTCGCGAAAAGAACAGGTAGAAATCCTCCCCACTCCATTTATTAAATGTCAAATGACGCAATTTGTGTTTTTACAGAAATGTGATATTATTTTGAAAACGTAATAGTTATTTAAGTCGTAAAAATGTTAAAGTCTTTATTAAGTTTATTTTTAATAACATTTTCATGTGCTCAGATATTGGGAAATTTAAAATCATACAAAATATGTGAGTACAGGTTATGTTTAAAATTTTTTTCTTTGTTAATTTTAACCATTTTTTTTCAGATGCCTTTGATATTGATGATAGAATATGTTCACAAACAATTAAAAGAAAGGTTGAATTATCCCATGGTAATCATTCAGCGATATTTATACATCAAGCAAGATTAAACGATCATGCACGAATAGTTAATATTGATTGTAAATTTCAAATCGATGCTACTCCTCTTGATGGTATGATTTAATTTAAGTTTAACAAGGTGTTGGTTTTAATTTTCTTGTGTATTGTAGTTGTATCATCAGTTACACAATATTTCAAAGGTCGAAAACAAGATCGTAATTTAGGTAAAGAATATTTTAAACGTTTAGGCGGAACTAACTGGAATTTTCATTTTTGTTAATTGTTATGGTTTCACTTTTTATGGTTTGAAGTGGGCTTTTCCTAAACAAAACTCACTTAATCAGTAAAAGTTACTAGAATTGAAAATCTAGTTCCGCCTAAACCAAAGAAACAAACTATATATAATTTTTATTAAACGCTACAGTTCGGAATTAAACTTTTCGGGGAAATATCGAGAAAGTTTTCGAATAAGGTATTTAAAGTTGATTATTTTACTTTACTTTTTTTTAATTTTTAGTTAATCCCTTATAACTCTTGAAATATTCGCCTTATTGAAAAAATGTATAAAACAAAAATTGATGTGAACACATTTCAGGGTTTCGCAGGTATTTAGTAACGAAATGATGATTATTTGGGATGCCAAAACAAATTTTATGTTAAAATATTTTTTTATGAATTTTAATTCGAATGCATAATACCATTATTTAAGTTTCTAAATATGTGCAGTATTTTTTTTTATATAGCAAGGTTCATTAAGATTTTGAAAATTGCGCCTATGGCTTCCATTGGTTGCTTAAATCATAAGCCCCGCCCTCTGATTTCGTATACATTCAAACATAGAATTAAATTATAATTTCATCACTTCCCACTGGTTATTAAATTTACGCTTTTAAAAATTAAATGCAACATTTACCAAAATATAACTAAATTTTGACAAAATAATTATGTAGAATAAAAATGCAAAAAAACAAAAATTAAAATTGACAGGAATCGAAGTCTAGTTTGCAAATTACAAAGCAACGACGAAACGCACTACGCTACGAGCGCTTACTTATCTACTGTGTTACATAGCGAATTAAATATTTAACATATTTTAGTTAAAAACACAAAAAATGCGTTATTTTCCGAAAACATAATCTGATCAAAAATTCCTGTTGTACTATTCTGGTTCACACCAATGTACTTTACTTAGAATTTTTTCAGATTTTTAGTTTAAACCATCTGGGCTACAGGGTGTGGGACAAATTTTTTTTGCACAATTTTGGCAAAAATCGCATCAAAATAATTTATTTTGCAAAAATAAAATTTTGATCGTTAATCCACGTACTAAGGGCTTTCATTTGATACCCTACTCAGAATTAAAAAAAAAAAATTTTTTTTTGATGAGCACATATTTGTTTATAATTTTAGGGGGATATGTTTTTTAGATGTTTTAGTATTTTTCCTATGTGCGGGTCAAAGAGTTGTATAAGCATGCCAAATTTCAACTCTCTAGGTTTAGCCGTTTGATTACAATTTTTACCGAACAGACAGACAGACAGACGACAAAAAGAACGGTATAAGGGTTTTTGGTCATACCTACAAAATCCTAAAAAGATGAATTTTTTTATTTTAAACAATTTTTCTCTTATACATTTTTCTGTAAAGTAACTAATAAGGGAGATATTTCAGGTTTTTGGTTTGAGCCCACCGTAATTCCACAAATTTGCTTCCAACTGAAAAAATTTATAGAGCAGAAAAGATGTGTTTGTTTTTTTTGAACAATTTTTATTATGTACATTTTTGCTGTAAGATCAATAATTAGCGAGATATTTCACTTTTTCAATAGTCAGCCCCCCCCTAACTCTCCAAATATGCCAATTGAAAAAATGTATTGAGAAAAAAAAAAGTGTTTTCTTATTTTAAACAATTTTTGTTGTATTCATTTTTCTTTAAGGGGGATAAGTCTGATAACCACATTTTAAGCATATTTTTGTGAATTTTTTTCAAATCTATGGTTTAATTTATTCATTTTCAAACATATATAAGTACATATATAAAGTATGTTTTGAAGAAGATACAAAAAAATTTTGTAGGCAAAATATGGCGAAATGAGCCAGCTGTGGCAAATCTTCTCAGACTCCGGGAAAAAAATTAGATTTTGCGGTGACCAGCATAACTTGTCACTGGATCATCTGGAATCAAAAATCCAAAAAGATTTTGTTAGTTTATGAGTTTGCCGAGGTAATGACGTTGAGTTTTTATTTTTAAAATGATTTTTCAGTTTTTAGCGTTACTTAGAAGACAAAAAAAATTAATTCCCCCTAAAAAAAACCTAAAAATGAGTATATTTGTGATTGTTAAATAAAAAAAAAACATGAAAAAAAATATATCTCAACGTCGTTACCTCGGCAAACTCATAAACTAACATAATCTTTTTGGATTTTTGATTTCAGATGATCCAGTGACGAGTTATGCTGGTCACCGCAAAATCTAATTTTTTTCCCGGAGTCTGAGAAGATTTGCCACAGCTGGCTCATTTCGTCATATTTTGCCTTCAAAATTTTTTTGTATCTTCTTCAAAACATACTTTATATATGTACTTAGTTTGAAAATGAATAAATTTAACCATAGATATGAAAAAAATTCACAAAAATATGCTTAAAATGTGGTTATCAGACCCCCCCCCCCTTAATTAATCTATTTCCGGGACCCAGGCCCGAATTTTTTGTATTTCCAGGACCCAGGCTCAAAATTATTGTATTCCGGGACCCGAGCTCGAAATTATTGTACATCCGGGACCCAGGTTCGAAATTATTCTAATCCCGGGTTCTGAATTATTGTATTCCCGGTGCGCGCGTCCATAATATTTTAATCACGGATCCAGAATTATTTTATTCCCTGGGCCGGGTTTAAAATTATTGTATTTTCGGTATCCAGATCCAGAATTATTGTATTCCCAGAGGCCGGGCTCTAAATTAATATATTTCCACGGTCCAGGCTCGAAAATATTGTATTCCCATGCTTCAAATTATTTATTTATTTATTTATTATAATTAAGGACACTACAGACCAATGGTCCCAAATGTGCCCATACATAAAAGTAAATATACATTCACAACTTACAACCTATATTTAACAATATGTGTATACATATATAAACTTATAAATATTTATTAAACATGTAACAAAATGAGAAAAAATAACTAATAAAAAATAGAAAATGTGGAAGTAAAAAACAAAAATTTTATACGCTCAAGATGAACACAACGAAATTCATATTAAACAAGTCAATGTCTTCATTCATTTGTAGAGTCTGGTTATGTAGTGATACCATCCGGTTAAGGGGGCTCATTCTGTACTGATCGGTTCTAGCATGTCGAACTTGAAATACTATATTTTTCCTTCTCGCTCCAACGCGTGGAATTTTGATATTAATCTGAGGAAGGATTTCCGAACAAAACAGACCGCCATTAAGTATTTTGTACAGCAGAAGTAAGCTACTAGTATCACGTCTTTTACTTAATGCTATTACTGAATATTTTACACGTAATACCTCAGATGATTCATATCTAGGATATAAATTATTGTATTCTCAGGGCTCAGGTTCAAAACTATCATATTCCCAAGGCCAGAGTCCAAAATTATTGAATTGGGCTCAACAGCGCTATGAAGTGACGCCAAGCGGACTATAACTGAACTAAGCGAAACGAGTAATAGTTTATTGTTTACATCTGGTTTACATGTGTTTTCTCGTGTAGTTTGTATTGCTTTTAAAAGTTAGTGTTGCAGTTTGTTTGTTATATTAACTTTTGATAGCAATTATTATTCTTTTTTATATTACTTTATGTTATAATGAGTTATTATAACACAAATTGGTGTGTGTTTGGCTGTCACTCTAGAAAAGGAAGTAACAAAAATATTTACTTCCACTATTTTCCAAATGAGAAACAATTTGTGAACTGTTAATAAATTTGGTGCTGTGGAAGTGATAATAACAAACTAGTATTTATTAAACAAATTAAATAAAAAACAAACACTAAATTATAAAAATCCTTCTCGAACATAATTAAATATCTACCCGGGTAATTTTAATGCAGAATTAGGGCAAGCGGTCTCAAATTCTGTACGCAGCTTTTCTAATACATTTTCACTGAACTTTCAGTGCCTGCTTTTGTTTTTAATCAATTTATTTAGGCAAGGAGTTTCTAACAGAGGTTTCGGTTCATACTGTTGTAAGACAGGTTTCTTAAAAGTAGACCACAGGCATTTTAAATCTGTGCTGGTTAATATTTCCATACTCAATATATTGTTTCTGGAACAAAAAGTAAAACCAACAGAAACCACACAAAAAAAAGATAAATAAAATATTTCACAATCAATCAATGCCCTGATCTTGGCTTCTTTCATTTTGGTTTGTTAACCACCTGGCACAAAATAATAGGATAGCTGAAATGTGTTTGCATGTAGTTCCTGCTTTACATGTGCAGGACATATTTAAAACTTCAACATCATTACTAAATTTTAATTTCCCAGTGACTTCGTGAGGTGGTGTTCTCAAACTGCTTGTTTGTAAACATAACCCACATATGTCGACATGCTCATCATTTTTGTCCAAAATTCCGCACAACATAAGATTCCCGGCGTTTAACAACTCTTCTCCTTCAACTACACACCTAGAAGAAGGTGTTGCACTTAAAAAATTTAAATAATTTAATATGGATAGCTGTTTATTATCCATTGCAAATCGATGATTTAACATGTAAACAAATATGGACAACTTTCACATTACTCGTTTCAATCAGCTGTTCACAGCGCTCGTAGCGCCGCCATCGGGCATTGTTGTATCCAATAGTCTCTCCGAACTGTAGCGTTTTTATACTCATCATGTCTGGTCCATTTTTTAAATAGTTAATTTCCAGGTCTTTATGCTGTGATTCAAAAAATAGATTTTCGAATAGATTTTGAAACTGGAGAATGTATAGATTTTATACGATTTCGAAGAAAAAGTGGTAGCTGGTCACCGAAAATTTGTGGTAAGTACGGACTTTTACTCATTTGGCGGCAACTGAGCCATCGGTTGCCGTTATTTATAAAATTTCCCCGCTTGTCACAAAATTATTATTATTATTTTTTTAATTTTAGGTGAAGAAAACATAGCACAAGTGATGATACTTGAAGGTGAAACTGATTTGGAATCTCGACTTGCTTATATAAGCAATGATGGTGTGATAGAAGTAAATATTTTTGTAAGCAAAGAACCGCTAAGAATTCGGGAGAAAATGGAGTTGATTCTTATTTTTACACCTTATAAAAGTAAGTTTTATTATATTTAACAATGTCTTAAATAAATCAAGGTGTGGGGATTCCAAAAATTCAAACCGCAGGTCTCTTACCGTTTTTGTGATATGATTTTTTTAAGTTTGTATTTTTTGTTATTTTTCAATGTTTCTGTTTGATGGCGCATTAATAAAGTTGTGTGCTAGCCACTAGGTGCTCAATTTTTTTACATACTAAGTAAGATGTGGGGATTTCAAAAATTCAAACCGCAGGTCTCTATCTCTTACCGTTTTTGAGATATGATTTTTTAAAGTTGGCACTTTTTGTTACTATTCAATCTTTATATTTGATGACCCATTAATAAAGTTGTGTGCTAGTCACTATATGCTCAATTTTTTTACATACTAGGTAAGGTGTGGGGATTTCAAAAATTCAAACCGCAGGTCTCTATCTCTTACCGTTTTTGAGATATGATTTTTTTAAGGTGGCACTTTTTGTTAGTTTTCAATTCTAATGTATGATGACTCATTAATAAAGTTGTGTGCTAGCCACTAGATGTTCAATTTTTATACATACTAAATAAGGAGTGGGTATTTAAAAAATTCAAACCGCAGGTCTCTATCTCTTACCGTTTTTGAGATATGATTTTTTTAAGTCAGCACTTTTTGTTAGTTTTTAATGTGTATGTTCATGACCCATTAATAAAGTTGTGTGCTAGCCACTAGATGTTCAATTTTTTTACATACTAAATAAAGAGTGGGTGTTTAAAAACTTCAAACCGCAGGTCTCTACCTCTTACCGTTTTTGAGATATGATTTTTTTAAGTCGGCACTTTTTGTTAGTTTTTAATGTGTATGTTCATGACCCATTAATAAAGTTGTGTGCTAGCCACTAGATGTTCAATTTTTTTACATACTAAATAAAGAGTGGGTGTTTAAAAACTTCAAACCGCAGGTCTCTACCTCTTACCGTTTTTGAGATATGATTTTTTTAAGTCGGCACTTTTTGTTAGTTTTTAATGTGTATGTTCCATGACCCATTAATAAAGTTGTGTGCTAGCCACTAGATGTTCAATTTTTTTACATACTAAGTAAAGAGTGGGTGTTTAAAAAATTCAAACCGCAGGTCTCTATCTCTTACCGTTTTTGAGATATGATTTTTTTAAGTCGGCACATTTTTGTTAGTTTTTAATGTGTATGTTTTATGACCCATTAATGAAGTTGTGTGCTAGCCACTAGATGTTCAATTTTTTTACATACTAAATAAGGAGTGGGTATTTAAAAAATTCAAACCGCAGGTCTCTATCTCTTACCGTTTTTGAGATATGATTTTTTGTAAGTCGGCACTTTTTGTTGGTTTTTAATGTGTATGTTTCATGACCCATTAATAAAGTTGTGTGCTAGCCACTAGACGCCCAATTTTTTTACATACTAAGTAAGGTATGAGGATTCCAAAAATTCAAACCGCACGTCTCTATCTCTTATCATTTTTGAGATATTAATTTTTTTTATAGATCAAATTTGTAATTATTCTGTTTTTTTCAAGGGTTATGTTTGAACGCTTATTAAAAAAGTTGTGTGCTAGCCATTAAGTCCCCAATTTTTTTCTAAACTAAACAAGGTGTGGGGAATCCAAAAATTCAAACCGCAGGTCTCTATCTCTTACCATTTTTGAGATATACATTTTTTTAAAGATCAAATTTGTAATTATTATGTTATTTTCAAGGGTTGGGTTTGAACGCTTATTAAAAAAGTTGTGTGTTAGCCATTAAGTTCCCAATTTATTTCGAAACTAAACAAGGTGTGGGGAATCAAAAAATTCAAACCGCAGGTCTCTATCTCTTACCATTTTTGAGATATTATTTTTTTTTAAAGATCAAATTTGTAATTTTTCTGTTAATTTCAAGGGTTGGGTTTGAACGCTTATTAAAAAAGTTGTGTGCTAGCCATTAAGTCTCTAATTTTTTTTTAAACTAAACAAGGTGTGGGGAATCAAAAAATTCAAACCGCAGGTCTCTATCTCTTACCGTTTTTGAGATATTAATTTTTTTTATAGATCAAATTTGTATATATTCTATTTTTTTGAAGGGTTATGTTTGAACGCTTATTAAAAAAGTTGTGTGCTAGCCATTAAGTCCCCAATTTTTTTCTAAACTAAACAAGGTGTGGGGAATCCAAAAATTCAAACCGCAGGTCTCTATCTCTTACCATTTTTGAGATATTAATTTTTTTTAAGATCAAATTTGTAATTATTCTGTTTTTTTTCAAGAGTTGTGTTTGAACGCTTATTAAAAAAGTTGTGTGTTAGCCATTAAATCCCCAATTTATTTTTAAACTAATCAAAGTGTGGGGAATCCAAAAATTCAAACCGCAGGTCTCTATCTCTTACCATTTTTGAGATTTTAATTTTGTTTTAGAGTGCAGTATATATACAGATTTTTGCGGCTCAAGCAATCTTGGTAAATGCATCTCGAACGAATATTTCGGCGATGGACTTATAAATTGTCCATTTTCCAAATGCACGGACGAAACGGATTGTAATTCTGTGTACCGTAATTTAATGAATATTGACCCCCTTGCCCCGTGTCTTGAAGGAGATCTCAGTGACTGCCATATTGCCCCCCATGGTACGAATTCGAATGCGAAAGTTACAGCTGGTGCTGTAGCGTCCCTTTTATTGAGTTTTGTTGTGTTTGTACTATGTGTCTGGATGTGTAAGAAGTATGGAAAATTATGTTTTTCGGCAGATTGTGCGAATCCACCAGAAAGAAATAATCAGGTAAGGTTTTTTTAAATATACACTATCCCATTAAAGGGGGGGGGGTTCTGATAACCACATTTTAAGCATATTTTTGTGATTTTTTTTTCAAATCTATGGTTAAATTTATTCATTTTCAAACTAAGTACATATATAAAGTATGTTTTGAAGAAGATACAAAAAAAATTTGAAGGCAAAATATGCGAAATGAGCCAGCTGTGGCAAATCTTCTCAGACTCCGGGAAAAAAATTAGATTTTGCGGTGACCAGCATAACTCGTCACTGGATCATCTGAAATCAAAAATCCAAAAAGATTTTGTTAGTTTATGAGTTTGCCGAGGTAATGCACAATTTTTTTGTAGACTAAACAAGGTATGAGGATTCCAATAATTCAAACCGCAGGTCTCTATCTCTCACCGTTTTTGAGATATGATTTTTAAAAAATTTCATTTTTGTTTTAAAACTGACAGTATTTTGTTAGACGGTCTATTAAAAAAGTTGTGTGCTATCTACTTAGTGCACAATTTTTTTGTAAACTAAACAAGGTATGAGGATTCCAAAAATTCAAACCGCAGGTCTCTATCTCTTACCGTTTTTGAGATATAATTTTTTTAATCTTCCCAAAATATTTGTTAAATTTTAATTTTTGTTAATTTACCAGAATTTCTTTAATGTCGCTTTAAAAAAGTTGTGTGCTAGCCATAAATTCTCTAATTTTTTTCTACACTAAAAAAAATGTGAGGATTTCATAAATTCAAACCGCAGGTCCCTATCTCTTACCGTTTTTGAGATATAATTTTTTTAATCTTCCCAAAATATTTGTTAAATTTTCATTTTTGTTAATTTACCAGCATTTCTTTAATGTTGCTTTAAAAAAGTTGTGTGCTAGCCATAAATTCTCTAATTTTTTTCTACATTAAACAAAACGTGAGGATTTCAAAAATTCAAACCGCAGGTCTCTATCTCTTACCGTTTTTGAGATATGATTTTTATTACTTTATTACATATATACCGGCAATCGATAGATCAACATAGTCGTCAAACATTGACAACTGCGGATTTTTATAAAATTAATTGTATTTTATTATTTTTTTTAGGCATCACGAACGATAGAACTTCAAAATCGAACTGAGCCTCCTGTTCCAGCAATAACAGGTCCAACGGCCCCTCCGATAGATGAAAATAAAGATCTTCCTCCTTCCTACGATAGTCTGTTTCCCCAATAAATATATTCCCCTACATAATTATTTATATATATTTTTTATTTTTGTATTATGACTAATTTATAATAGGATAGATCTGCAATGGCTTTGTGGTAGAACTGTTAGCTACGGCCACAAAGTACCAGGTTCAAATCCCTGAGGAATTTTTATCTTTATAAGGTTGCGTTTATATTGGAGCGGCGATAAAAGCTATTAGACTCAACAATGACCTATGGCGGCGCAGTGATCGCTGTGAAACAGCTGATTGAAAAGCAAACACTTTGAAGCTGTATTAGAATATCTACGTACAATATTTGAGACTGCATGCCCTAATCCTGTATTAAAGTTACTCGGGTAGATATTTATTTATGCTCGAGAAGGATTTTTATAATTTAGTATTTCTTATTTGAATATTTTTAATAAAACTAGTTTGTTAAATATTAATAAGTTAACAATATTGATGTAATCTGTAGCTTTTAAATGCTTTTAGTACACTCTCACTCTTTTTCCGTATTTATAGCATTTTCCCATGCTTTTTAGGGTTTTGTAGGTATGACCAAAAAACCCTTATACCGTCATTTTGTCGTCTGTCTGTCTGTTCGGTAAAAATTGTAGCCAGACGGCTAAAAGTAGAGAGTTGAAATTTGGCATGCTTATACAACTCTTTGACCCGCACATAGGAAAAATACTAAAACATCTAAAAAACATTTCCCCCTAAAAATATAAACAAATCTGTGCTCATCGAAAACAAAAATTTTTTTTTTTATATTCTGAGTAGGGTATCAAATGAAAGCCCTTAGTACGTGGATTAACGATCAAATTTTTATTTTCGCAAAATAAATTATTTTGAAGCGATTTTTGCCAAAATTGTGCAAAAAAAAATTTGTCCCACACCCTGTAGCCCAGATGGTTTAAACTAAAAATCTGAAAAAATTGTAAGTAATGTACATTAGTGTGAACCGGAATAGTACAACAGGAATTTTTGATCAGATTATGTTTTTGGAAAAAAACGCATTTTTTGTGATTTTTTGCTAATAATGTACACAAGTTATAGCTTTGTAACACGCTACACTGGAACGTGTGTGCTGGTGTAGCAGTTTTTGACGCTGGTTTCTCACCCAAGTAACCCGATCCGAAAGGGATCGAAACCTGCGAGAAGAGACAATATTATTTTTTGTTTTTTTTTTTTTTAATTTTTAAATTGTTTAAATTATTTTTTCAAAATTCTAGTTATATTTTGGCAAATGTTGCATTTAATTTTTAAAAGCGTAAATTTATTAACCAGTGGAAATTGTTTAAATTATAATTTAATTCTGTGTCAATGTACACGAAATCAGAAGGGCGGAACTTATAACAACCATTGGAAGCCATAGGCGAAATTTTTAAAATTCTTAATGTACCTTGCTATATAAAAAAAAAAATACTGCATATATAGAAACCTAAATAATGGTATTAGGCATTCGAATTAAAATTAACAAAAAAAATATTTTAATATAAAATTTGTTTTCGCATCCAAAATAATCATCATTCACTTACTAAATACCTGCAAAACCCTGAAATGTGTGAAAATTCACACTTCGCATCAATTTTTTACCCACTAATCTCTTTCACAACACCAAATATATTTATTATTTTCACAAATTGTTTTACATTTGGAAAAAATGGAAGTGAATATTTCTCTCATTTCTTTTCCTAGAGTGACAACCAAATACACAGCAGTTTGTGTTATGGCAACTCATTATAACACAAAATAATATAAAAAAGAATAATAGTTGCTATCAAAATTTAATGTTACAAACAAACTGCAACATTAAAGTTTAAACGCGATACAAACAACACGATGTAGCAACTAGTAAACAATAAACAGTTACTCGTTCCACTAGTCCGCTTGGTTTCACTTCATAGCGCTGTTGAGCCCAATAGGAGTAGCTATAATAGCTATTATAGAGGGGGGGTTGTATATCATTGCTTCGTTAGTATCTCTGTTCTTATCGTTTTATTACCGCTCCAACATAAACGCAAATCAATTTAGGTGTCGTCTCAGTTTCGATACTTAAAAATGGATTCGAATAATGGGGATTGAAAAGTTGTGGCGATTGTATAGTTCCAGAGGTCGAGAAATAGCTGCACCATATGCTAATTAGGAGTTTGGAACTTGATTGATTTTGGATCATTTTGAGGCCCAATTTGAGATTTTTTTTAAGTTCACGAAGATTGTGATATTTAAAAATTTTTATGAATAAATAAATGCTTTTACTTTCAGACTTAAGGCTGGATTTAGTGTTTCTTTAAATTGTATACACTTGTTTTAAACCTGATTTTAAACTGGTTTTAAACTAGTTCTTAATTGTTTTTTATCAAAAAAAATTGACTGAATATTTTCGACTCAAAATTTGGAATTGATATAAGCCTTTTATGCTCAAACTTAGTATTTTGAACACTTAATAGAATAGAAAATTCACAAGCTAAAATACTAGGTTACTTTCTGCATTTCAGGCTATTAGAGCACGACAATTTTACTTTAAAAATGAAACTCTCGCGGCACGTCCGGAAATTTCGCAGTACGCAAAAGACACTGCTGTATATCTACAAAAATTTTTCTAATAGCCTGAAATGCAGAGAGACTAGTATTTTTTATATGGCTATATTTGCTCATATTTTTATCAATTTTACAAGCAATGTAGTATAGCGTGTACTTATACGTATTTCGTCATGGTATTTAAACACATAGGGGACTTGACGAAACTTGGCGGGAAGTAACCCATCGGTTTCCGACAAATTCATTTTTCCCCGCTCTGAAAATTTCTGTGTTTAAAATTGCCTTGTATATTAAATTAAGTCTGGATTTCAAGGATTCTGGGATGCGACTAACCTCTCAATTTCTTAACTAAACAAGATAGGAGGATTCCAAAAATTCAAACTGCAGGTCTCTATCTCTTACCATTTTTGAAATATTATTTTTTTAAATTACCTTTGAAATTTTCCAGGGTTTTGTTTAATTGCCAATTAAAAAAGTTGTGTGCTAGCCACTAACCTCCCAATTTTTTCTTAAACTATCTAAAGGGGGAGGATTCCAAAAATTCAAACCGCAGGTCTCTATCTCTTACCATTTTTGAAATATTATTTTTTTAAATTACCTTTGAAATTTTCCAGGGTTTTATTTAATTGCCAATTAAAAAAGTTGTGTGCTAGCCGCTAACTACCCAATTTTTCTCTAAACTAACCAAGGTGTGAGGATTCCAAAAATTCAAACCGAAGACCTCTATCTTTTACCATTTTTGAGATATTATTTTTTTTAAATTGTCATCCTTTGAAACTATTCAGTGTTTTGTTTGATGACCCATTAAAAAAGTTGTGTGCTAGCCACTAACCTCCCAATTTTTCTCTAAACTAAACAAGGTGTGAGGTTTCCAAAAATTCAAACCGCAGGCCTCTATCTGTTACCATTTTTGAGATATTATTTTTTTTAAATTGTCATCCTTAAAACTTTTCAGGGTTTTGTTTGATCGCCCATTAAAAAAGTTGTGTGCTAGCCACTAACCTCCCAATTTTTCTCTAAACTAACCAAGGTGTGAGGTTTCCAAAAATTCAAACCGCAGGCCTCTATCTGTTACCATTTTTGAGATATTATTTTTTTAAATTGTCATCCTTAAAACTTTTCAGGGTTTTGTTTGATCGCCCATTAAAAAAGTTGTGTGCTAGCCACTAACCTCCCATATTTTTTTCTAAACTAACCAAAGTGTGGGGATTCTAAAAATTCTAACCGCAGGTCTCTATCTTTTACCGTTTTTGAGATATAATTTTTTTATTCTTCCCAAAATATTTGTTAAATTTTCATATTTGTTAATTTACCAGCGTTTCTTTAATGTTGCTTTAAAAAAAGTTGTGTGCTAGCCATAAATTCCCTAATTTTGTTCCAAACAAAACAAGGTGTGAGGATATCAAAAATTCAAACCGCAGGTCTCTATCTCTTACCGTTTTTGAGATATAATTTTTTTAATCGTCTTAAAAAATTTGCTAAATTTTCATTTTTGTTAATTTACCAGCGTTTCTTTAATGTCGCTTAATTTTTTTAAAATAATTTTGTTTTCATCCCAGTATCCTTGAGAACCAGTCGTAAGATGTATTTTGATATTATCCGCGATTATGTAACTTTTGTACGTACCAAATGGTGCCAAAATAATCAAAACTAGCCACATATATGTATGTATATATTTTTTGTACAATCTATTGATATAATCTTGTGTATTTCAATAAATTTTTTAAGGTATTTTTATGGTTTTTTAAGCTTTCGGCGCCCAAATAATATTGAAAGAACCCGTCACTGGAAACTAATCAAAAAGTTGCCTGAAGAAAGTTAAGTTCAAAATCTTTTATGATTTTCAATAAAAAAGTTTAGTTTTTTTTTCTTTTATCTACTGTGCTATAGCCTATTTATTTGGTTTAAGCGGTACTAGATTTTGAATTCTAGTAACTGTTAAAGTTTGATTGAAGCTTTCGATTAGTTTGTTTAGCAAAAGCAAACTTCAAACATGAAAAAATTAGCTCTGTAAATGTACCATGAAAAAGTGCCTCAAGAAAGTGTACACCAAAATCACTTGTGTATATATAGATCAGTGGCGCAGCCAAGGGGAAGGGGCGACGGGCCTGGGCCCCTCCCAGGACCAGCAGATTACACGGCACTGCTCGGAGAGTTAAAAATAAAATTTGTTAACCACAACAGTAGTTAATTTTTAAATTACTTCATTGTAAACAATATTGGCATTTTTTTCGTGTAAATAAACATTTTTTTAAGATTGCCTACTCTTGATAAAGTGACATAATTATTGTTCAAGTGAAAATACATCAATTTCCAAATATGCTCCAACGAATTATATGAAGGGGAGCATTGATCCTTTTTTCCCCTGACACATCGACTAAAACATTCACCCAGTCAAATGATAAAACTGTTTTAAACAACTAATTACTCGATTCAGATAAGATAAAGTGGAAATCTGACTTCGGTATAACCTTCAGATTGTAATTTTAAAATGACACCTCAAACGTGAAATAGAGTAGAAATAGTAGAAATATAATAAAGAGAGAAGTTTTGGAGACAATCGCGCTCTTAAAATCGGCATTTGGTTTTATTTTGTAGATAAATGTGAATATCAATATCTTGGGTATTTTTGAAATTATGATGTTTTACACACAAAAAGGACTGATACAAGTTGTGCTGAACAACAGTGGCGTATTCAGATGGAGGGAGGGGGGGGGCACAAGAGAAATATTGAGACTTCAAAAATATATCCCGCGAAAAATATAAATAAATATGTATTTATCGAAGAAAAAATCAAGTGAAAGTTTTTGATACATGGATTAACAATTACATTTTTTTCTCAACAAATAATGGAATTATTATTTGATATAACCATCAATATCCAACAGCAGGGGTGTCGAACTGATTTGGGTCGCAGTCTATTTTACATACAAAATGATAAGCAGTGACGGAACTTTAAATATCCCGAAGGGTTTCTTGACATTTTTTTATAAACAGAAATGGGGAAGAGTATATTTTACATTTTTAAATATATTTTTCCCCTAAATAAGCTCAAGTTGAGGGCCTAATGCGGCCCGCGAGCCCTCGACATTTGATTCGGCCCTCCCCAAGACAAAATCCTGGCTGCGCCACTGATATAGGCTATTCCAAACATTTAGGCGAAAGTAACTGGAATTTTCATTTTTGTCAAGTTGTCATGAGCTCTTTTTTTTACGGTTTGAGGTGGACTTTTCCTAAACAAAATGATCAAAAGCCTCACTTAAACGGTAAAAATTACTAGAATTGAAAATTTAGTTTCGCTTAAACCAAAGAAACAGGCCATACTTTTGTTCTTTTTATTAATAATCATGACAATTTTCTCTACAATATGCGTTTAGCAGATACGAACGTTTGTTTCAAAATATTGCGAAATACTCTTTTAGTGTTTATGGTACAGTTGGCAACACTGTCTGTCTGAATCAATATTGGCAACGTTGTTTTTTTCCAATCTGTCATTAGCTTGGTTAAAAACACGTGTTTTTAAAATAAAGTTTAATTAAAAAAAAACATTTAATTGACGATGGCAGGACCAAGAAAACGAAGAACAATCGAACAGAAAGAAAGTGGAAGTGAAAATGAAGAGCAAATGGAAATACAGGTTAGTAAAATCAAAAATAAATGTTAGGTTATGCGGCACACTATAAAAATCGAACCATATTTTAGTAATTTACACATTTAACTTATTGATTTTTCATTTTATTCAAATTTTGTATTTAATTTAATTAATTATTTATCTTAAAATTAAACGCAAATAATTTTTATGGAAGTAAAAAATCTAAATTTTATTTATTCAAAAAAGGCTTAAACCAGACACACCCAATTTTTTTGACATACAATACAAACAATGCTTTTTCCAAAAATTTCAACCGCAGGTCTCTATCTCATACCGTTTTTGAGATATTATTTTTTTAATTTTAATTTTCTGTTATTGAAAGTATATTTTTGATAGCCCATTAAAAAAGTTGTGTGCTAGCCATTTATAACTCAGACTAAACAAGGTGTGGGGATTCCAAAAATTCAAACCGCAGGTCTCTATCTCTTACCGTTTTTGAGATATGATTTTTTTAAATTTTCATTTGTTATAATAGTGGCAGTATTTTTTTTAATGGTTTATTAAAAAAGTTGTGTGCTATCTACTTAATGCACAATTTTTTTGTAGACTAAACAAAGTATGAGGATTCCAAAAATTCAAACCGCAGGTCTCTATCTCTTACTGTTTTTGAGATATGAATTTTTAAAATCTTCATTTTTGTTATAATACTGACAGTAATTTTTAAATGGTCTATTAAAAAAGTTGTGTGCTAGCTACTCAGAGCACAATTTTTTTCTAGACTAAACAAGGTATCAGGATTCCAAAAATTCAAACCGCAGGTCTCTATCTCTTACCGTTTTTGAGATATGATTTTTAAAAATTTTCATTTTTGTTTTAAAACTGACAGTATTTGGTTAGACGGTCTATTAAAAAAAAGGTTCTATCTACTTAGTGCACAATTTTTTTGTAGACTAAACAAGGTATGAGGATTCAAAAAATTCAAACCGCAGGTCTCTATCTCTTACCGTTTTTGAGATATGATTTTTAAAAATATTCATTTTTGTTTTAAAACTGACAGTATTTTGTTAGACGGTCTATTAAAAAAGTTGTGTGCTATCTACTTAGTGCACATTTTTTTTTAGACTAAACAAGGTATGAGGATTCTAAAAATTCAAACCGCAGGTCTCTATCTCTTACCGTTTTTGAGATATGAATTTTTTAGATTTTCATTTTTGTTTTAAGACTGACAGTATTTTTTTTGATGGTCTATTAAAAAAGTTGTGTGCTATTGAGAACTGACACGTTCGAATACGCAGTTTGGTGGTCAAATATTGTACTAGGCGCTCTAGTACTGTTTGAACATATTACATATGTTCTAGTGTTCAATTTTTGTTAGAATGTCGATAAAAGTTGTGAAAAACTATAAAAGTAGAACAAATTGTAGTGTTTTTGGCTGTCATTCAAGACAGAACAAAGATAGGCATCTTAGTTTTTTCTTTTCTTAAGAAAAAATGGGGGGAAAGTTAATATTAAATCCAGATTGGGAAAAGATTTGGTTGTGGACAGGAGGAAGGCATGGGAATATATTTCGAGTTAAAAAGTAACTGATACTCTGCGAGTTTGTTCATTACATTTGTCGCAGAAAAACAAAACTGCACTAATATGCACCTGCAAGTTGCATATTTAACTTTTAGTTGCTCCTGTCCAACTAAAACTAATTTTATTTCATGATGCAATAAACATAATGCACTTGTTTGCGAACAGAATCCATATATTATAAATTCAGATGACCGACACTCAAATGTACCACATAAAATTACGTGCCTGGTATTTAACACGTAAACTACAAATTACACTTCAATCTACTGAAATTAAACTTTAAATACTGTAATTTGATGCCCTTCTGTTATACACCTCGATACAAGTGTAGCGCTTAAAAATTTAAAAATTTCGCAAATATTTACTCGCATTTTCATAAAATAAAAATGTACTGTGCTTAAATTAACCTGTTCGCTATTAGCATATTGACAGCTGAGTAATAGAGACGACAGCCATATATTGCCTTTGAGCAAAGCGCCGTTACCCGTAATGTCACTGCTCAATACCCTCACTATAAGGCAGCAGTCTGACTGATCGAGCGCCGTCGTGTAACGTAGCGTCGAGTCGTGTAGCGTCATTTAAAAATTTAAAGCTGGTCTGACTGATCAAGTACTGTCGAGTATTATCGATCATTCAGTGTCAAGTAAATTTGTTTCTCATTTGTCAAATAGTGCATATTCCAACCTAAAACTATCAAACAGTTAATTTTGTTTTTGAGGTAATATTTGGACAATAAGTTTTTTTTTTATACAATATTAGTATGTCAGATAGCGACGAGGCTGAAATTCTCTACTTAATATGGAGAAATAAAATTTAAAAAAAGAAGAAAAACTTATGGGTTCGAAACATATTTTTAGATAGAGAAGTGTTAGGAGAATTTCACCTTTTGAAACCTCAACTCGAAAATGATGAGTCAATGTTTTATAGCTATTATAGAATGAATAAATCATCATACGAGTTACTGATACATTTAATTCATTATTTCAATAATTCATTAAAAAAACTAAAATCATACACTTATTTTGGAACGGAGGGAGTATTTTACTTTACAAATAAAAATATTAAATTGGAAAAACAGTAATGTTAGAGTGAACAATATTTTGAAAATCATCTGGGAATCTAAATATTTAGAACTTCCATTTAATATCTTACATGAATAATAAAAAATCCAATTTTCCACTAGTTTAGTCTTACATTTGATACCCTACATTTTTTGAGCAAATTATTGAGTGCAATCACCCAAAATTATTATTGAAAATTAATTTATGTCCGTGATTGATCATAGAGATCGTCGTTTTCTCTAACTAGATTGATTAATAAATCAATCTCGATTGTACTCCACACTTTACTAATTAGCAAGTCCATTTTACTCTATATTGTAATTTTGTTTTTTTTTTGACGTTCCAACTGTCAAATAATATATGGTTATGAACTGTATATGCTTAAATGCGCATGTGCTGTTGCCTCGAGCGTCGTGTGAAATTCAAACCGGTTTGAAATACAAACAACTTGATGCTACTTGACAGCAAACGATGGTTCAGTGCGACTCATGCGCTTAGTTAACGTGTGTTTGAAATTTGCTCGACAGCAAACGATCGACAGCACTCGATCAGTCAGACTGCTGCCTAAGTTAGGTTCATTTTACGCCAGTTCGGTTTACGCCGATTCTCCTAGGAAAGGAACTGCGTATATCGAGATTTACCTGTATTCCCTATCTAGGAATTCTCTTACCAGTTTCTAAAATTTATTTTTGTTTCAGAGTGTTGAGGCCGATTTTGAAGGGCGTAATCCGGAACAAACTGATTTTCATGGGATCAAGCAGTTGTTGAATCAACTATTTTTAAAATCTCATATCAACACTTCTGAATTGGTTGATATGTTGATAGCCCAACAAGGTGTGGGTAGTGTTTTGAAGCAAAGTCTTGATGACGACGATGATGAAGAAGACGAAATTGACGATACAGTTTTTGGAATAACCAGCGTTGTTAATCTTGCAGCTAATAAAGTAAGATTTTTTCCCAAAAATATTTAAAAAAATCCTATCAACTGCTATACATTACCTTTTATATTTCGGGATTTGAGATCAAAAATTATTTCTAAATGTAATGGGTGTTTTTTTTAGAGGTATAGAACTTTAAATTGCAATAAAACAACGATGGATTATTCGATTGACATGAATTTTTTTTTATTCGAAAGATAATCTTGTGGCATTACATTTTAAATATGATTTCTGGCATATGACCGCCACGGCTGGCTCGGATGTAGTCCAATCTGGACGTCCAATTTTCGATGACTTTTTCCAACATTTGTGGCCGTATATCGGCAATAACACGGCGAATGTTGTCTTCCAAATGGTCAAGCGTTTGTGGCTTATCCGCATAGACCAATGACTTTACATAGCCCCACAGAAAGTAGTCCAGCGGTGTTAAATCACAAGATCTTGGAGGCCAATTCACAGGTCCAAAACGTGAAATTAGGCGGTCACCAAACGTGTCTTTCAATAAATCGATTGTGGCACGAGCTGTGTGACATGTTGCGCCGTCTTGTTGGTATGATTTAATGTAATGCCACAAGATTATCTTTCGAATAAAATAAAATTCATGTCAATCGAATAATCCATCGTTGTTTTATTGAAATTTAAAGTTCTATACCTCTAAAAAAAACACCCGTTATATCATATTTTAGGACAAAAAAAAAATCAAAATGTATATTTAATGTATAAATGTATATTTAATTTACCAGATATACGGGTCTATTCTCTAAGCATGATGTTAAAATCTTAGCGTCAGAAACTGACGTTAATTTTTTTAACACCATTTTTAACCTAAATGCTATTCGCTAAACATGCGGGATCCATCTGTAAAGAATATAGTTTTAACGGGAGATATATGTTTTATCGGCGTTTGATGCATCGGTTGCCGGTAGTTGACAAATTTGCGGACTCTAAGAAAATTTATTACTCCTTTCGTCCGAAAAATATGGTATATGTTACTTAAAAAAAATGTTGTGAAGCGTGAATTTTCACACATTAACCAAAATGCTATTCGCTAAACATATATGTGTTAAAATAATAGCGCGGCGGCGTTAAAATAGCTAGTTAACGTTCTACAATAAGCGCCTACCGAAACGGTGGCTTTAAAAGTTAACGCTAGTGTTTAGTTTGCAAAAATGTCTGATCCTATGTAAGTAAATGTCATGTTATTTAAAAAAAATTAATAAAACACAAAACGGTAGGAATATTAATCAACTTTCTATTACTTTTTAAAATTCTTTACAGTAGAGATAAGAATGACGCTTCATAATTTTTGTTATACAAGTAACCCAGACGCAAGTTCAAGTAATTGTATAGAAAGGAAGTAAATGGAGTATTGGAGAGCAGTTTTGGTTTTTGTTGAGACACAGAACTTAAAATTATAATCCTCTGAAAGCTACAAAACTTCATTTATGCCTCCGCCGTGTTTCAAAATATCCCAGAACATTTTAATGGTGTATTATTTGATAAAGAAACAATTGATGAGATTGATAATGACGATCACAACAGTGTTATTCCAGGGTAGAAATAGCGTAATAAATCAAATTTAATAATTAATATCACCGAACACATAAAAATAGAATGAACATATAATTTACATATTATTAAAAAATTAGATAAACTGTTATAATACAATGTATATAAATTGATTAAAAAAAGTTGAATAAAGTTATATTTTTATTTAATACACTGTGGAAACCAGTTATAATGAGTATCACAGGACCAAACATTTTTGTTCCATTTTTAAAATAAATTTCGCCACTGAATATTTAATTCAACACCGAAATATTAGGTTAAGATTCTCTTGGCATTTGACTAAATAAATACTCCTGTTAAAATTCAACGTAACAGCGCATGCGCGTGCAGTAAATATTAGCCTCTCTACAGGGTGAGTTAGCGCCTCGCGTTAACAAATATTGTATTAACGCTTACCTTAACAAATGCTCTTATATAGAATAGCATTTTTGGATAATGACGTTAGACATGGAGTTAAAATAAAAATATTAACCTGACGCTAATTTTAACGCATTTCTTACAGAATACACCCGATATTTCGTTCAAATTCGTTTATTTTATTATTGCGCCTGAAGCAGGGTTAAAAATTAATTAATTAATTTATTTTTTTTTCAGGAAAAGGACAGCGTAAAACAGCTTTTTGCAATATTAAACGAGTTGATAGAAAAATATCCCGACCAAACGATTAAAGAAAAAATTGAACAACTTTTATCTGACCAATCAAAAAAATTAGGTCTATTAGTTAACGAAAGGTTCTTAAATATACCACCAAAAATCGCCGACCCCCTAATGGGGTCGTTACTGGGAGAAATAGAAAGATTTTCCAAAAAAAATGACTCCTATAAATTCGATTATTATATAATGATATGTAAGACACATAAATGTTTTTCAAAAGAAAAAAAAGGTAAGAAAATTTAATTTATTTTTTACAGCTTTCGAGAATTTGTGGTAATGAGGTTATATAACATAGAGACTGAACGCGGGCAACTTGTTATGAAGCCAACATCTCTGTAGGCGGGTTGACGAAGTATTGCCCCTTTGATTAGTGCGGGTTGTTTCCTTCAATATTATACTGACAAGAATTGCAAGTAAAAAATTTTTTTTATACCGTAAACTGCAAATTTTAATACGAATAAAATAAATTTCATAAATAATATTAAATTATTTCAAATATTTGAAGTATGTACTAGGGAAATATTGGAAATAGTAGGGAATTATTTGAAATAGTAGGGAATTATTTGAAATATTAGGAAATATTAGAGATAATAGGGAAATATTTGAAATACTAACGAAATATTTGAAATAATAGAGAAATATTTAAAGTACTAGGGAAATATTTGAAATAATAGGGAAATATCTGATGTACTAGGAAAATATTTGAAATAATAGGGAAATATTTAAAGTACTAGGGAAATATTTGAAGTACTAGGGAAATATTTGAAGTACTAGGGAAATATTTGAAATACTAGATAAATATTATTTGAATTAACAGGGAAATGTTTGAAGTACTAGGGAAACATTTGAAATAGTAGGGAAATATTTGAAATAATAGGAAAATATTTAAAGTAATAGGGAAATATTTGAACTACTCGGGAAATATTTGAAGTACTAGGGAAATATTTGAAGTACTAGGGAAATATTTGAAGTACTAGGGAAATATTTGAAGTACTAGGGAAACATTTGAAATAGTAGGGAAATATTTGAAATAATAGGGAAATATTTAAAGTAATGGGGAAATATTTGAAGTACTCGGGAAATATTTGAAGTACTAGAAAAATATTTGAGATACTAGATAAATATTTGAAATAATAGGGAAATATTTAAAATATATCCTAGGAAAATATTTGAAATAATAGAGAAATATTTGAAGTACTAGGGAAATATTTGAAATACTAGAGAAATATTTAAAATAATAGGGAAATATTTGAAATACTAGAGAAATATTTTAAATAATAGGGAAATATTTGAAGTACTAGGGAAATATTTGAAGTACTAGGGAAATATTTGAAATACTAGAGAAATATTATTTGAATTAATAGGGAAATATTTGAAGTACTGGCGAAATATTTGAAGTACTAGGGAAATATTTGAAGTACTAAGGAAATATTTGAAGTACTAGGGGAATATTTGAAATACTAGAGAAATATTTTAAATAATAGGGAAATATTTGAAGTACTATGGAAATATTTGAAGTACTAGGGAAATATTTGAAGTACTAGGGAAATATTTGAAATACTAAAGAAATATTATTTAAATTAATAGAGAAATATTTGAAATAATAGGGAAATATTTGAAATACTAGGGAAATATTTTAAATAATAGGGAAATATTTGAAGTACTAGGGAAATATTTGAAATACTAGAGAAATATTATTTGAATTAATAGGGAAATATTTGAAGTACTATGGAAATATTTGAAGTACTATGGAAATATTTGAAGTACTGGCGAAATATTTGAAGTACTAGGGAAATATTTGAAGTACTAAGGAAATATTTGAAGTACTAGGGAAATATTTGAAATACTAGGAAATATTTTAAATACTTTTAAAGTATATCAAATACTGACATTTTCAGACAACAAATATCAAATACAAATACCACGTCGAAAGTATATGCAAATCCAAATACCAAAAACATTTGTTTGAAGTATTTGGAATACAATATTTCAAATACCAGAAAAAAATTAAAATACTTTTTCAAATATTTCAATTCAAATAAGCCTGAAATTATTATTTTTTTATAGAGGAAGGAACCAGTTTTGTAAACCAAGAAGAAGAGATCTTTTCAAATGCTGCAGACATAGCTTTTGAGTTTTCCGTTCAAGATGAAACAGATACATCGGTTGGAGGATTTTGGACCGAAGAAGATAAGCAAATGTTACCATATAGAAGAGTTCTTTTTATAATGGCATCGAAATTTCCAAATATAGTGCATAACGTCAAGTCTTTTGTGGCTTAAAAATATACTCATATCAAAAAAAAAATGGCGAAATTATTTGAGATTAATTGCATTTGACGATTTATTTCCCGAAAAATTGTCCGAAATTGACGAAAAATAGGCTCTAAAGCAATGTTTCTCAACCAAAAACGCACCGCGGACCACTAATAATATTATAAAATAACTAAAAACAAATTCAGTTTTTCAAATGCAATCTTATTTTTAAATTTATTATTTAAATGTTTTCTTTTCTGTAAACAAGTTGTGTTTGTAACACTTGAGGCCTATACACAATCCATTTGAGCTAATTGCTTTTATATAAATAAATATAGTTACTTAAGACGTATAAGTTGTCGCCATTTTTTGCCAAAAAAATATATTTAATCTTAATATATAACCATATATTAGACCTTATAAATATATATGTATACTTACGTAGCTTTTATATTATATGCAAGTATTTGTACTGATAATAAATATGATAAGAAAACCCGACAAGAAAACAAAATAAAAAATTATTTTTCCAAGCCCGACTCCTAGCTTCTTTGGCGGCAACCGGCAGCTCACTCGCGGATAATGTGTTGAGGTTCCCCGGTATTTACAAACGGTAATGCAAATGGTAAAATTGTATTTATTTTATTTAAAGTTATTTATTTATGTAGTTGCATTACATTTATAGTATATATAATAAGTCTAATATATTTAAGGTGGCAGCATTGAATTTTTTAAATAAATATGTAAGTTGCCCCTTAAACCAAAAACATCATTTTTCTAATGTTTGTAAAAATAGCAGTGTCCACAAGTTTTCTCATGTTTTACTAAACTAGCTAACCAAACAATTTTATTCTTTAATACAATTTTGAGTATATTGAAAAGTAAGTTGATTTTATATTTAAGACATATTTTAACCAAATTTAGTATGATAATAGATTAAAACCAGGATTCGAACAGAGGCCATAAAGCATCTCAAAATTCTCATTCTAAGGGAGTGTTTCGGAAGGAGTAAATTGCTATTTTTATTCTATAAAACGTCCCTTGGACATAGTCATGAAATTCGGCAAGCATATTTTCTCCATGATGTAAGCACCCACAAACAATAAATTTTTTGAAATTCGACCCCAAAGAGGGTGAAATATGATTTCAAGGATTCTTCCATATATCTTGGAACCAATAAGATATCGACTTAGTTTTTGCTTATAAAGGTTACAAATATTTATGAACGAAATTCAGAATTTTGCCCTAAACAACCCTTAAATCTACATTCGGGGTCAATTGTAGAACGCTTCGCATTTCCTATGTTTATTGAGATAACATTCCGTTTTGGCATATAAGTGTCATTTTAAAATCTTTAGAAACTTATTGAGTTTTTTTACCGACCGCCAACATATATAAGGGAGGTATTGTGATCATACCGATTTTGACGTTTCGAGATTTCGATGGATCACGAATTGAGGTCCCTACATAACGTTTTGACTATTTTTAGCATGCTGTCTGTCCGTCCGTCTGTCTGTCCGTCTGTCTGTCCGTCCGTCTGTCTGTCCGTGTGTCTGTCTGTCCGTCCGTCCGTCTGTTTGTCTGTCTGTGTCACGTGCAGAGCAAATTCGGCTGAAAGGATTTTTATGAAACTTCTGCCATCAATGGCACGAGTTGATCAACTTTTGGTAAAAATCGGTTGACTAAAAATGGGAGTTTACTCGTGTCGATTTTAAGATTTTTGTGAATATTTCACAACAGAAAAATATTTCGAAAAAAATATTAAACAAAAGTGGCTATAAAAGCAATAACTAATAACTTTTATTTGAGACGTTTTTTGATAAAACGAAAAATTTCTAATAATTTCTGTAAAATTTTTAAGTCTCAATTTTTTCATACTTATATGTAACGTTTCCATGGTCATAATAAATAATATATCTGTTAGAAAATATTAGGCCAAGTTATTTCTACTCTGCTGCTAGAATGTATTTTATATAAGTACTTTACGATGGCGGTCGGTCTTGTGGTGGCCACAGCTGATTTTTTTTTAATAATTTCACCCCTAAAGAGACAATAGCTTTTTCACTTTTTTTTATTCTTTTTGTTTTGTTTTTTATTTTTATTTTGCCATTTTGCGCCCCCTTCAAGTGGCGCCCAGGGCACGTGCCATGCCTGCCATACCCCCAGGTACGCCTCTAGTCAAAATGACTGTATAAGGGTTTTTTGGTCATACCTACAAAACCCTAAAAACGAACAGACTTATGTAACAACCCAATAATACTAATCTAATGATAAAATATAATAATTTATTACTTTATTAATAGGTATTAATACCAAACAATGCACAATTGTTGAGGTATAGTTATAGATTAATACAGACTGTAGCGTCAACGCGTTGATATAAAACCAAGCATATACCGTTCAGCCGTTTAGTAGGCCAGAGAGAGCGTATAAGACTAGTTGATAGAAACATTTCAAGTGGTGCATTGTACGTAAGTTTGAGTGATTTTGTGTAGTGAAAATATATTTTTTTAGTCAATGGTAAGTAAATTTTAGCCTTAAATATCTTAAATATACTAAAAATATTCTTAAAAAATATGTTATTTCTTTTTTAACAAATTTTATTTCTCTTTTAACTTTAATTTTGTTACTTTCTTTTCATATTGTTACTTTAAAAATTTTTTTTTTGTACACATTGTACTTTGGGGAGATTTATTGACCCCCCACTTTCAAAATAAGGTGTGAGGATTCCAAAAATTCAAACCAGAGGTCTGTATCTATCATAGTTTTTGAAAAATTATTTTTTCAAGGTTTTGATACTTTTGTGTTTTTGATAGCTCATTAATAAAGTTGTGTGTTAGCCATTATAAGCCCAATTTTTTTCTAAATTAAATAAAGTGAGAGGATTCCAAAAATTCAATCCGGAGGTCTTTATCTTTTATAGTTTTTGAAATATTATTTTTTCAAGTTTTTGATACTTTCTAGTTTTTGATAGCAAATTAATAAAGTTGTGTGTTAGCCATTATATTCCCAATTTTTTTCTAAATTAAATAAAGTGAGAGGATTCCAAAAATTCAATCCGGAGGTCTTTATCTTTTATAGTTTTTGAAATATTATTTTTTCAAGTTTTTGATACTTTCTAGTTTTTGATAGAGAATTAATAAAGTTGTGTGCTAGCCATTATATTCCAAATTTTTTTCTAAATTAAATAAAGTGAGAGTATTCCAAAAATTCAATCCGGAGGTCTCTATCTTTTATTAATTATTTTTGAGTTATTATTTTTAAATTTGGCAGTTTTGGTTATTTTCTATGGGTTTTGTTTGATTGCTATTAATAAAGTTGTGTGCTTGAATTTTTTTTTTTTGTGTTATTGAATACTAAACAAGGTGTAAAGATTCCAAAAATTCAAACCGCAGGTCTCTATCTCTTACCGTTTTTGAGATATAATATTATGAATAAAAAAAAAAAATTGATATAGTTTAGTTTGGGAGTTGATAGCCTATATTGTACTCGAATTATTAATATCCCAATTATTTTCTAGATTAAATAAAGTCCAAAAATTCAAACCGCAAGTCCACTATCTTGTACCATTTTTGAGATTTTGATAGTTGAAAAAAAATAATTTAATTTTCATTTTTCAAAGGTCTGTTTCTTGTCTCATAAAAAAAGTTGTGTGCTAACCATTAAGTCCCCAATTTTTTTCTATACTAACCATGGTGTGGAGATTCCAAAAATTCAAACCGCAGGTCTCTATCTTGTATCGTTTTTGACATATTATTTTTTGGTTATTTTTTTTTTTATTTTTCAAGGTTTGGTTTGTAGGCTTATTAAAAAAGTTGTATGCTACCTATAAAATCAATTTTTCTTTTGTATGCTACGTAAGGTATGAGGAGTCCAAAATTTTGAACTGGGGTCTCTATCTTGTATCATTGAGATATAAATATTTAAATTTCACAAAATACTATTTTTTTATAAATTAAAATTTTTGTTACTTACGAAGGTTTTGTTTGATGACCCATTAATAAAGTTGTGTTCTAGCCACTACTTGCTTAATTTTACTAAATACTAAACAAGGTGTGAGGATTCCAAAAATTCAAACCGCAGGTCTCTATCTCTTACCGTTTTTGAGTTATGAATTTGTTAGTTTTTGTTAGTTTTCAAAACGTTTGATGGCTTACTAATAAAGTTGTGTGCTAGCCACTAGATGTTATCACATATTAAACAAAGCATGAGGATTCCAAAAATTTAATGCGCAAGTCCCTATCTCTTATAATTTTCAAGATATATATTTTCTAAGTCTACAGTTTTTGTTATTTTTCAATGGTTTCATTTGATGAACCATAAATAAAGTTGTGTGCTAGCCACTAGATATACAATTTTGTTACTTACTAAACAAGATGTGGGGATTCCAAAAATTCAAACCACAGGTCTCTGTCTCTTACCATTTTTGAAATATTATTTTTTTTTAAATTGTCATCCTCTGAAACTTTTCAGGGTTTTGTTTGATTGCCAATTAAAAAAGTTGTGTGCTAGCCACTAACCTCCCAATTTTTCTTTAAAGTAACCAAGGTATGTGGTTTCCAAAAATTCAAACCGCAGGTCTCTATCTCTTACCGTTTTTGAGATATTTTTTTTTAAGTTGTTGACATTTTTTGTTATTTTTCATTGTTTATGTTTGATGGCCGATTAATAAAGCTGTGTGCTAGCCACTAGATGGTCAATTTTATTACATACAAAACAAGGTGTGGGGATTGCAAAAAAGTAATGCGCAAGTTCCTAATTGTTACAGTTTTCAAAATTTATATTTTCAAAGTTTGCAGTTTTTGTTATTTTTCAAGAGTGTCATTTGATGGGCCATAAATAAAGTTGTGTGCTAGCCACTAAGTTCCCAAGACTTTTTTAGATTAAATCAGGTGTGGGGATCCCAAAAATTTAAATCGCAGGTCTCTAGCACTTACCGTTTTTGAGATATTTTTTAGTGTATTTAGACTTTTAGTGTATTTAGAAAATTTGATAATAGATTTTTGTAATATTTTTAAATTTATTTTTTTAGCGAAATTCAAAAGTTATAAGTGAAATCTTTATTTCAAAAGTAAGCTACTTTGCTCAGAAATGGCTTAACTTTGTAACTATGCATTATTTTACACCATTCGCATACTAAAATCTCATTTGCGCTTGTGGCTTTGAATACTAATTTAAAATAATAGACAGGGGGAGAACTTGGTATTACGCATTTAAATGCAGAACAACTTAATATGTTTATTAAATAATAAACAGAATTATTATATAATAAAATGTATAATCTGGACAAGGCAATTTATCTTAACAGTTTTGGAAATTTTTAGTTTTTATTTTTCCGGGGTTTGAAGGCCCATAAATAAAGTTGTGTGCTAGCCACTAGATGCCCAATATTGTTACAGACTAAACAAGATGTGGGAATTCCAAAAATTCAAACTGCAGGTCTCTATCTCTTACCGTTTTTGAGTTATGATTTTTTTAAGTTGGCACTTTTTGTTACTTTTCAATGTTTATGTTTCATGGCTCATTAATAAAGTTGTGTGCTAACCACTAGATACCCAATATTGTTACAGACTAAACAAGGTGTGGGGATTCCAAAAATTCAAACCGCAGCTCCCTATCTCTTACCGTTTTTGAGATATGATTTTTTTAAGTTTGCACTTTTTGTTACTTTTCAATGTTTGTTTCATGGCTCATTAATAAAGTTGTGCCCAATTTTGTTACCTACTAAACAAGGTGCGAGGATTCCAAAAATTCAAACTTCAGGTCTCTATCTCTTACCATTTTTGGGATACTATTTTTTTAAATTGTCATATTATGAAATTTTCCAGAATTTTGTTTGATAGTTATTACAAAACCCATTAAAAAAGTTGTGTGCTAGCCACGAACCTCCCAATTTTTTTCTAAACTAACAAAAGTATGAGAATTCCAAAAATTCAAACCGCAGGTCTCTATCTCTTACCATTTTTGGGATATTGTTTTTGAAAAATTGTCATCTTTTGAAACTTTCCAGGGTTTAGTTTAAAAGCCCATTAAAAAAGTTGTGTGGTAGCCACTAAGTACTCAAATTTTTCTAAACTAAAAAAGGTGTGAAAATTCCAAAAATTCAAACCGCAGGTCTCTATCTCTTAACATTTTTGCGATATATATTTTTTAAATTGTCATCCTTAGAAACTTTTCAGGGTTTTGTTTGATTGCCAATTAAAAAAGTAGTGTGCTAGCTACTAACCTCCCAATTTTTCTCTAAACTAACCAAAGTGTGAGAATTTCAAAAATTTAAACCGCAGGTCTCTATCTCTTACCGTTTTAGAGATAATAATTTTTTATCGGAACCATTTTTATAGTTGTAAAATATTTGCGGTCTGCAAGTTTTTATTTGACGACCCATAAAAAAAGTTGTGTGCTAGCCATTAAGTCACAAAATTAATGATTAACTAAACAAGGTGTTAGGATTCCAAAAATTCAAACCGCAGGTCTCTATCTCTTACCATTTTTGAGATACGATTTTTTTAAATTTGTCAGTTTTACTTTTCTCAGATTTTATTTGAAGGTCCATAAATAAAGTTGTGTGCTAGCTATTAAGTCTCTATTTTTTTTTCTATACCAAAACTAATGTGAGGATTCCAACGTTCTAAACCGCACGTCTCTATCTATAACCATTTTTGATTTTTTTTCGTAATTAAATTGTACAAACCATATAGGAAGTTGTACAATACTATAATCTAAAAATTACTTTAACCAGAACAAAATAGGTACCTACTGTCTGTCATACATTTACTTTCGCAATCATGCAATAAAGCGATTGTTAAACAAGGGAATGCTTTCAAATACATGAGATTTTTTTCTTGAGCAATACACGAAATTAACAAGTATTATCGAAGAAATAAGAGGGTTCTCTTTAGTCTCTTTAAATTGATTTAGAGAAGTCTCTTTAAATTAATTTACGTTCTAGTTTCTTGTAAAGTGTTTAGAAATAAGAAATATAGCTAGGCAGGAAGTCAACTAATAAAGTAAAAGAACTAGATGGCCTTCTTAATGTTTATACCTTTTTAGTACAAAAAATGGAATGTCTCGGGACAAATTATGCACTGGCTTGACAATATCATGCGAAGGACATTTATGTGATTGTCTAATAAATACTATTGTACAGAAATGAAAGGACTAACTTTGAAAGTTGTAAAAAATAAACATAACTAAACAGCTGTAACTAAGTGGGACGATGATTGCTTATTAAACATTGATACCCTCTTCACACTAGAACTTTAAGACGAGTGAACTTAAAGTTCACCGATGTTTAACATCGGTATGCTTTCACACTTGATATTTAAATCTCCGGTGCTGTCATCAGCTACAGTAATTTTGTCCTTAAGTTACCGTCATGAAATTACCAGTTTTGAACTGTCTGCGCAGACGCACATTATGAATTATTATAAACAAATATGGATATTTCATTTCATTCTACAATAAAGACACTACAATAAAGAATATATTACACCTGTATTAACATGTAAGTCGATACATTTTATCTCAATTATTGTAGCTCTGTATTTTATTAAACACATTATTAAAATAAATAATTTTATTATAACAATAAGTATAAACTTCTTATAACGTCGATATAATACAGTATTCTTGTTTATGATAATATAAAATGTTGACAGCACAAATTCAAGGAGTATTTTTTTATAATAGAAATTAAGTTGGCAATGCGTACGAAGTTTAAGACGCAGATCTCTGTCTTAAACATCGCTTGTATTTATACGAGGCCATACGGTTTCACATTAGCGTTTAAAGATACATTCACTTTAACATCCGATCTTAAAGTTCTAGTGTGAAAAGGGTATTACTAAACATTGAGAAACAATTTAAATTCTGCCGATTTGAAAACACAAGGGCCGTATAGTCGGATTGCTGATAGGTGACTGTTACATGTATGTATCAAGTAGTGCATTCATATAATAATCTAGTTACCATTTTTCAGCAATTTTAAAAATGTTTTTTGTTATTTGTCTTAGCTGTCAGTTGTCTGTTAATAATATTAATTAATAAAGCTTGCAGCCAATTATTAAATTGACAAACTTTAGTTTTAAATCTGCTGGAATATTTTAATTCCGAAAAAGAGAACAATGGGCCACTTATTTCTCTATCTTGTGTCCATCAAAGAGTAGCAGCTGCCTTAAAGATTTCGGAATCAACAATTCGTAGAATTATAAAATGTAATAAATCTGAACTTCTGAACAAAACACGAGAAAACGAAGGAAATTAAAATCTGAACCAGTTTATTTTATTGATACATTGGCACAAACGTATGGTCATGAAGTACTAAGATTACCTCCTTGTCACTGCCAGTTTAACCCCATTGAACTAATTTGGGGTATAACAAAAAATTATTATGATAGACATATTGGTCAAAACGGATATAGTGAAAACGAAGTTTTGAAAATGTGGCAAGTAGCCTGTGATCAAATTAGTTGTGAAACTTGGGCAAAATCTGTTAAAAAAATCGAAAATTTAATAAATGAATGGTGGGAAAGGGAAAGGATTGTTGATGATATTAATCCAATAATAATAAATACAAGAAATGACAGCGATAGTTCAGATGACGACGATATCATGCATTGCAGTGACTAATTTTTTTAAAATAAAAATAAACATTTAAATACAACTTGTACCAATATATTATATGAATAAATATATTTTTACTTAATATTTTATTACTTTATACTTAAAGGAAACATAAAAATTTAATTTAATTAAACAACAAATTATAATCCAAAATTTACGTACAGTCTGTTCCAAACGGTTAAGCGGAACTAGATTTTGCAATCTAGTTACTTTCATCGTTTAAATCGTGCCTTTCGGCCGTTTTGTTTAAGCTTTGTAAATAATACTTACAATAAACATTTTTTGGTTAAGGTTAATATCATTTTAAAATGTCATTTTCTTTATATTTTGATTTTTTGTGTCATTCTTAATACAAATTTCCCATTTATTTATTTTTTTGTCATTAAAATATCTAAAAAAAATATTTAATTTTGACATATGTCATTCGTTTCCATGGTTTCATTGTTGGAATTTTAAATTTTGACATCCCAACGTGAAAAATGAAATAACCCAAGCAAGGTCCCTTCTCGTGACAAGCTAAAAGAACTAAATTCTCATTGAGTTCCGCTTAACCGTTTGGAACAGACTGTATTTATAAAAATAATGAACAAATTGTAATGAAACATTTCATTATGTCCATAATCCAAATAAGTAATTATGTAAAGATCATAATACGAAATTACTAGGGATGTTTTTCATTTTTTTACTATTTTATGTCAAGAAAAAATATTGCAAAGACAAAATTTAAAAAGATTGCTGTCAGTGTCACTTGTCATTTGAATTTACAAAATGGAAAAAAAAGGCAAAAATGTAAGAACTTCACGACTTACGAGTGCAGTTTATTACTTCATATATAAGAAGAATACATATGTACAATAGAGAGTAAGAAAACTGATCAGATCAATGTGAAACCTGATGCAAAATATCTTAAGGATTACTATAAGCAGTTTACTTTTGTAAGAACCAACTATGGTTTATTTCAAATTAGAAAAAAGTAGATAGCGCTGCGAACCGAGTACAATTTACACTGGACAAATACAGTATAGCGGGAAATTTAAAATAAGTTACAACTAGGGCATGGGCGTAGCAACTGGGTTAGCAAGTGATTTTTTTTTTTTTTTAAATATAAAAAATGTTAATAAGATATTGAAATAAACAAGGCAGATAATACACTTACGTTATTTATACGACATTAATTCAGTTTAATGGGAAATTTGAAAAAGTTAAAAAAATATTAATTTTTAAAAATTATGTACTATATATAAAAAGAGAGATTTGACTAAAAGAGTTTAAATAAAGCAATAAAACAAACAATATATCTTCAGAGCTAAAGTTTCTTATTTAAATAATTATTGTAAATAAAAATTAAAAATATATGTATATATGAAGGTCTAAAAATTATATCAATAACTTCTTCTTTGTGCACAATCAGCTGGTCTGTCTTTTGGCCTCACATTAGTCCTCTCTCTTGATCTGTTAATTGTCAAGTTTCAAAAAATATTTATATGCCAGATAACCTAAAAAATATATAACTGCGTAAAAACAAATTACATGGAGAATTTTCTCCATAAAATCTACGCCAAGAATATAAATAAAAGTCTAAATATGTAAATAATAACAAAATATATGAGAAAAATTAAATAATATAAATAATATATATTTCCAATGTACGACACTGAACATCTGTCAACTTGGACTAAAAACAATATTTTTACAGTGTAATAGGGATGACGATCTAAACCAATCTGAAGCAAGGACAAACAGCTCCTATCTCTTTAACACATTTTTCTACTTTGATATAGACCATAGATCTGGTTATTTTGGTGATTTTTATAGTGTACTCTGACTTTTAGAAACTTGGTTATGTTGTAAAGTCATTACAGTTTTGGGTTATGTTTGTATTATTTTAGGTTAGTATTATATTTACAAAATATTTAAGATGTCACTATTCAAAATGAAATATGACAAATGATATTTTGTTAAATGACATATTTATAATCTGACTTTTCAAATTATTTTTCTGTAATACCAACATGACATACAGTTTCAAAGGTGCAAACCGTTGAAAACAAAATTTCCACTTAGTGTGTTCTTACAAAAGTGAACAGCATATATTTTCTTATTTTTGTTCTGTTGGAATCACTGAAAATCATTTGTGTTGGGGACATTTTTAGCCCCAGTATGGCCGCCGTTGCGCTACTTTATATAATCTAGTGACTTTAGTTCTTACAAAAGTGAACTACTTGTAGAAGCAGTTCACAAAATGTAGACGTACTAAACATGACATCACAAAAACATGTGTCGCTTCTAGTGATGCAACTGCACTGATTCGAGTGCCCTATACTTGAATTTTCTGCCAAAATGCTATCCTCTTTGCGATGAGAATATTTTAAAAATGTTAAACAAATTTGGAAAGTATATTTTAATTTAATCTGTTGAATAAAATTAACAGGTGTTCGGTTAGGTTATTGACAAATCAAATACTTAAATAGGAAGTAGACGAACATTTTCTATCAAGATGACATAATAAGTAATACTAACCTACTATTTCTACTGTTTACAATTTGTCTCTAAAAAAACTGAGCAAATTTATTCAGTCGTCTTGGATAAGTTTGGGAATAAATAACATGCAATATATTTAATAAAACACTCATCTAAAACAGTGTTCTTTAACCTTTTTTCCCCCGCGGACCGGCTGAAAGCTAAGACACCAATACTAAGACAGTAAATATATATATATATATAGTATTTTATTATTATATAGGTATATGTTATACAGTTATATATAGTCAGATTGCTGATAGGTGACTGTTCGTTGCTACAAGTATCGATATACAATAATATATGCTTTCTCTGTCTATATCATTATAATTATTTGCATACCCATAGTAACGTATAGTGACGCAAGTTGACAAATTATTTTAATAAAAAACAAAGCATTAGAAAGAAACAGCATGATTCGTAGATATATTTACTAATTAGAGCGCGAAAATAAATTTACAGCAGTACTCAAACAAACAAAATTATTAATTTTAAGGTTATAATTATAAATACGTAAATTTTGGATTATAATTTGTTGTTTAATTAAATTAAATTTTTATGTTTCCCCTAAGTACAAAGTAATAAAACATTAAGTAAAAATATATTTATTAATATAATATATTGCTACAAGTTATATTTAAATGATTATTTTTATTTAAAAAAAATTAGTCACTGTAATGCATGATATCGTCGTCATCTGAACTATCGCTGTCATTTCTTGTTTCTTATTTATTATTATTGGATTAATATCATCAACAATCCTTTCCCTTTCCCACCATTCATTTATTAAATTTTCGATTTTTTAACAGATTTTGCCCAAATTTCACAACTAATTTGATCACAGGCTACTTGCCACATTTTCAAAACTTCGTTATCACTATATCCGTTTTGACCAATATGTCTATCATAATAATTTATTGTTGTACCCCAAATTAGTTCAATGGGGTTAAACTGGCAGTGATAAGGAGGTAATCTTAGTACTGCATGACCATACGTTTGTGCCAATGTATCAATAAAATAAACTGGTTCAGATTTTAATTTCCTTCGTTTTCTCGTGTTTTGTTCAGAAGTTCAGATTTATTACATTTTATAATTCTACGAATTGTTGATTCCGAAATCTTTAAGGCAGCTGCTACTCTTTGATGGACACAAGATAGAGAAATAAGTGGCCCATTGTTCTCTTTTTCGGATTTAAAATATTCCAGCAGATTTAAAATTAAAGTTTGTAAATTTAATAATTGGCCGCAAGATCTATTAATTAATATTATTAACAGACACTGACAGCTAAGACAAATAACAAAAAACATTTTTAAAATCGCTGAAAAATGGTAACTAGATTATTATATGAATGCATTACTTGATACATACATGTAACAGTCACCTATCAGCAATCCGACTATAATTACAATTTTTAGTGCGACATATGCTACTGCTTCTTTGTTACAAAATTTGATACATGTGGCTGCAGAGTTGTTTCTGAGAGACGAAGCACTGCGTTAACATCCATTCGATTTCTCTGTTTAGTTTTCATAATTGAAAAAATCTTTTCGTACAAATAAGGAGTCGAAAAAATGACTAATAATTTGATAGCTTTATAACTCAAACATGGATATTCTTTTTCTAGCGATTTCCAAAATTGAGACAATGATAGCATTTTATGTCTGGACACTAGAGTAATATCACAAGACAACTCGATCAGGTTTTCTTTTGCACGAGGATCAAGTACACATGACTTTATATGTTACGCGATTAGAATTAGACAAAAGGTTACTTATTTTCTAGAACACCTTATTTTTATATAATAATTTAATAATGGTCATAAAATTTATGCAAAAATGTGGAATCAATTAAAAAAATATATGTTTTATAAATAAATTTGATTTATATTCAAACTTTCTCACATTTATAGCAAATCAATATTGTAATAAATTTTATTTAGGAATTTATGACTTATTAAACTTAAATTATATTAAATATCAATCAGAATATAAATAAATTAATGAAACGCGCATCCACAGAGTGGCATTCAATTAAAACTCAAACAGAATAAAATAAAATTAGTAAAACACTCATCCAAAAGGTAGCATTCAATAAAAACTCAAACTGCGTACCTTAAAATTAATAAAATACTCATCTAAAGGGTAGCATACAAACAAAACTCGAACCGCGTACCTTAAAATTAATAAAATACTCATCTAAAGGGTAGCATACAAACAAAACTCAAACCGCGTACCTTAAAATTAATAAAATACTCATCTAAAGGGTAGCATACAAACAAAACTCAAACCGCGTACCTTAAAATTAATAAAATACTCATCTAAAGGGTAGCATACAAACAAAACTCAAACCGCGTACCTTAAAATTAATAAAATACTCATCTAAAGGGTAGCATACAAACAAAACTCGAACCGCGTACCTTAAAATTAATAAAATACTCATCTAAAGGGTAGCATACAAACAAAACTCAAACCGCGTACCTTAAAATTAATAAAATACTCATCTAAAGGGTAGCATACAAACAAAACTCGAACCGCGTACCTTAAAATTAATAAAATACTCATCTAAAGGGTAGCATACAAACAAAACTCAAACCGCGTACCTTAAAATTAATAAAATACTCATCTAAAGGGTAGCATACAAACAAAACTCGAACCGCGTACCTTAAAATTAATAAAATACTCATCTAAAGGGTAGCATACAAACAAAACTCAAACCGCGTACCTTAAAATTAATAAAATACTCATCTAAAGGGTAGCATATAAACAAAACTCAAACCGCGTACCTAAAAATTAATAAAATACTCATCTAAAGGGTAGCATATAAACAAAACTCAAACCGCGTACCTTAAAATTAATAAAATACTCATCTAAAGGGTAGCATATAAACAAAACTCAAACCGCGTACCTTAAAATTAATAAAATACTCATCTAAAGGGTAGCATGCAAACAAAACTCAAACCGCGTACCTTAAAATTAATAAAATACTCATCTAAAGGGTAGCATATAAACAAAACTCAAACCGCGTACCTTAAAATTAATAAAATACTCATCTAAAGGGTAGCATATAAACCAAACTCAAACCGCGTACCTAAAAAATTAATAAAATACTCATCTAAAGGGTAGCATACAAACAAAACTCAAACCGCGTACCTTAAAATTAATAAAATACTCATCTAAAGGGTAGCATACAAACAAAACTCAAACCGCGTACCTTAAAATTAATAAAATACTCATCTAAAGGGTAGCATATAAACAAAACTCAAACCGCGTACCTAAAAATTAATAAAATACTCATCTAAAGGGTAGCATATAAACAAAACTCAAACCGCGTACCTTAAAATTAATAAAATACTCATCTAAAGGGTAGCATATAAACAAAACTCAAACCGCGTACCTAAAAATTAATAAAATACTCATCTAAAGGGTAGCATATAAACAAAACTCAAACCGCGTACCTAAAAATTAATAAAATACTCATCTAAAGGGTAGCATACAAACAAAACTCAAACCGCGTACCTTAAAATTAATAAAATACTCATCTAAAGGGTAGCATATAAACAAAACTCAAACCGCGTACCTAAAAATTAATAAAATACTCATCTAAAGGGTAGCATATAAACAAAACTCAAACCGCGTACCTTAAAATTAATAAAATACTCATCTAAAGGGTAGCATATAAACAAAACTCAAACCGCGTACCTAAAAATTAATAAAATACTCATCTAAAGGGTAGCATATAAACAAAACTCAAACCGCGTACCTAAAAATTAATAAAATACTCATCTAAAGGGTAGCATACAAACAAAACTCAAACCGCGTACCTTAAAATTAATAAAATACTCATCTAAAGGGTAGCATGCAAACAAAACTCAAACCGCGTACCTTAAAATTAATAAAATACTCATCTAAAGGGTAGCATATAAACAAAACTCAAACCGCGTACCTTAAAATTAATAAAATACTCATCTAAAGGGTAGCATATAAACAAAACTCAAACCGCGTACCTTAAAATTAATAAAATACTCATCTAAAGGGTAGCATATAAACAAAACTCAAACCGCGTACCTTAAAATTAATAAAATACTCATCTAAAGGGTAGCATACAAACAAAACTCAAACCGCGTACCTTAAAATTAATAAAATACTCATCTAAAGAGTAGCATACAAACAAAACTCAAACCGCGTACCTTATTCATAAAATAGCAATGCACTGGCTTCTAGATCATGAGGGCTCGGGTTTGAATCCCGGTTTTGGCATAGATTTTTCAAAAAATAAATGCATCTACTGGATAATGGCCATAGTAGCCAAGTCCAAAAATTAAAAAAAAAAAAAAAAACTTTTCCTCAATAGATGGAAATAGATGGTGATTTTAAAAATTTAAGGTAAGTTTAAATTTTTTTCAATAGATGGCGCTGATTGTCAAAATTTAAAATTAGTTCAACTTTTCCTCAATAGATGGCGCTGATTTTCAAAATTTAAGGTAAGTTCCATTTTTTCTCAATAGATGGCGCTGATTTCCAAAATTTAAAATTAGTTCAATTTTTCCTCAATAGATGGCGCTGATTGTCAAAATTTAAAATAAGTTCAACTTTTGCTCAATAGATGGCGCTGATTTTCAAAATTTAAGGTAAGTTTAACTTTCTCCAGAAAAGAAGCAGATTTTGCTCGGTTGCAGTGTATTTTGTGTATTTTGTGTATTTTGTGTATTTTGTGTATTTTGTGTATTTTGTGTATTTTGTGTATTTTGTGTATTTTGTGTATTTTGTGTATTTTGTGTATTTTGTGTATTTTGTGTATTTTGTGTATTTTGTGTATTTTGTGTATTTTGTGTATTTTGTGTATTTTGTGTATTTTGTGTATTTTGTGTATTTTGTGTATTTTGTGTATTTTGTGTATTTTGTGTATTTTGTGTATTTTGTGTATTTTGTGTATTTTGTGTATTTTGTGTATTTTGTGTATTTTGTGTATTTTGTGTATTTTGTGTATTTTGTGTATTTTGTGTATTTTGTGTATTTTGTGTATTTTGTGTATTTTGTGTATTTTGTGTATTTTGTGTATTTTGTGTATTTTGTGTATTTTGTGTATTTTGTGTATTTTGTGTATTTTGTGTATTTTGTGTATTTTGTGTATTTTGTGTATTTTGTGTATTTTGTGTATTTTGTGTATTTTGTGTATTTTGTGTATTTTGTGTATTTTGTGTATTTTGTGTATTTTGTGTATTTTGTGTATTTTGTGTATTTTGTGTATTTTGTGTATTTTGTCTTTTCTTTGTCTTTGTCTTTTCTTTGTCTTTTCTTTGTCTTTTCTTTGTCTTTGTCTTTGTCTTTGTCTTTGTCTTTGTCTTTGTCTTTGTCTTTGTCTTTGTCTTTGTCTTTGTCTTTGTCTTTGTCTTTGTCTTTGTCTTTGTCTTTGTCTTTGTCTTTGTCTTTGTCTTTGTCTTTGTCTTTGTCTTTGTCTTTGTCTTTGTCTTTGTCTTTGTCTTTGTCTTTGTCTTTGTCTTTGTCTTTGTCTTTGTCTTTGTCTTTGTCTTTGTCTTTGTCTTTGTCTTTGTCTTTGTCTTTGTCTTTGTCTTTGTCTTTGTCTTTGTCTTTGTCTTTGTCTTTGTCTTTGTCTTTGTCTTTGTCTTTGTCTTTGTCTTTGTCTTTGTCTTTGTCTTTGTCTTTGTCTTTGTCTTTGTCTTTGTCTTTGTCTTTGTCTTTGTCTTTGTCTTTGTCTTTGTCTTTGTCTTTGTCTTTGTCTTTGTCTTTGTCTTTGTCTTTGTCTTTGTCTTTGTCTTTGTCTTTGTCTTTGTCTTTGTCTTTGTCTTTGTCTTTGTCTTTGTCTTTGTCTTTGTCTTTGTCTTTGTCTTTGTCTTTGTCTTTGTCTTTGTCTTTGTCTTTGTCTTTGTCTTTGTCTTTGTCTTTGTCTTTGTCTTTGTCTTTGTCTTTGTCTTTGTCTTTGTCTTTGTCTTTGTCTTTGTCTTTGTCTTTGTCTTTGTCTTTGTCTTTGTCTTTGTCTTTGTCTTTGTCTTTGTCTTTGTCTTTGTCTTTGTCTTTGTCTTTGTCTTTGTCTTTGTCTTTGTCTTTGTCTTTGTCTTTGTCTTTGTCTTTGTCTTTGTCTTTGTCTTTGTCTTTGTCTTTGTCTTTGTCTTTGTCTTTGTCTTTGTCTTTGTCTTTGTCTTTGTCTTTGTCTTTGTCTTTGTCTTTGTCTTTGTCTTTGTCTTTGTCTTTGTCTTTGTCTTTGTCTTTGTCTTTGTCTTTGTCTTTGTCTTTGTCTTTGTCTTTGTCTTTGTCTTTGTCTTTGTCTTTGTCTTTGTCTTTGTCTTTGTCTTTGTCTTTGTCTTTGTCTTTGTCTTTGTCTTTGTCTTTGTCTTTGTCTTTGTCTTTGTCTTTGTCTTTGTCTTTGTCTTTGTCTTTGTCTTTGTCTTTGTCTTTGTCTTTGTCTTTGTCTTTGTCTTTGTCTTTGTCTTTGTCTTTGTCTTTGTCTTTGTCTTTGTCTTTGTCTTTGTCTTTGTCTTTGTCTTTGTCTTTGTCTTTGTCTTTGTCTTTGTCTTTGTCTTTGTCTTTGTCTTTGTCTTTGTCTTTGTCTTTGTCTTTGTCTTTGTCTTTGTCTTTGTCTTTGTCTTTGTCTTTGTCTTTGTCTTTGTCTTTGTCTTTGTCTTTGTCTTTGTCTTTGTCTTTGTCTTTGTCTTTGTCTTTGTCTTTGTCTTTGTCTTTGTCTTTGTCTTTGTCTTTGTCTTTGTCTTTGTCTTTGTCTTTGTCTTTGTCTTTGTCTTTGTCTTTGTCTTTGTCTTTGTCTTTGTCTTTGTCTTTGTCTTTGTCTTTGTCTTTGTCTTTGTCTTTGTCTTTGTCTTTGTCTTTGTCTTTGTCTTTGTCTTTGTCTTTGTCTTTGTCTTTGTCTTTGTCTTTGTCTTTGTCTTTGTCTTTGTCTTTGTCTTTGTCTTTGTCTTTGTCTTTGTCTTTGTCTTTGTCTTTGTCTTTGTCTTTGTCTTTGTCTTTGTCTTTGTCTTTGTCTTTGTCTTTGTCTTTGTCTTTGTCTTTGTCTTTGTCTTTGTCTTTGTCTTTGTCTTTGTCTTTGTCTTTGTCTTTGTCTTTGTCTTTGTCTTTGTCTTTGTCTTTGTCTTTGTCTTTGTCTTTGTCTTTGTCTTTGTCTTTGTCTTTGTCTTTGTCTTTGTCTTTGTCTTTGTCTTTGTCTTTGTCTTTGTCTTTGTCTTTGTCTTTGTCTTTGTCTTTGTCTTTGTCTTTGTCTTTGTCTTTGTCTTTGTCTTTGTCTTTGTCTTTGTCTTTGTCTTTGTCTTTGTCTTTGTCTTTGTCTTTGTCTTTGTCTTTGTCTTTGTCTTTGTCTTTGTCTTTGTCTTTGTCTTTGTCTTTGTCTTTGTCTTTGTCTTTGTCTTTGTCTTTGTCTTTGTCTTTGTCTTTGTCTTTGTCTTTGTCTTTGTCTTTGTCTTTGTCTTTGTCTTTGTCTTTGTCTTTGTCTTTGTCTTTGTCTTTGTCTTTGTCTTTGTCTTTGTCTTTGTCTTTGTCTTTGTCTTTGTCTTTGTCTTTGTCTTTGTCTTTGTCTTTGTCTTTGTCTTTGTCTTTGTCTTTGTCTTTGTCTTTGTCTTTGTCTTTGTCTTTGTCTTTGTCTTTGTCTTTGTCTTTGTCTTTGTCTTTGTCTTTGTCTTTGTCTTTGTCTTTGTCTTTGTCTTTGTCTTTGTCTTTGTCTTTGTCTTTGTCTTTGTCTTTGTCTTTGTCTTTGTCTTTGTCTTTGTCTTTGTCTTTGTCTTTGTCTTTGTCTTTGTCTTTGTCTTTGTCTTTGTCTTTGTCTTTGTCTTTGTCTTTGTCTTTGTCTTTGTCTTTGTCTTTGTCTTTGTCTTTGTCTTTGTCTTTGTCTTTGTCTTTGTCTTTGTCTTTGTCTTTGTCTTTGTCTTTGTCTTTGTCTTTGTCTTTGTCTTTGTCTTTGTCTTTGTCTTTGTCTTTGTCTTTGTCTTTGTCTTTGTCTTTGTCTTTGTCTTTGTCTTTGTCTTTGTCTTTGTCTTTGTCTTTGTCTTTGTCTTTGTCTTTGTCTTTGTCTTTGTCTTTGTCTTTGTCTTTGTCTTTGTCTTTGTCTTTGTCTTTGTCTTTGTCTTTGTCTTTGTCTTTGTCTTTGTCTTTGTCTTTGTCTTTGTCTTTGTCTTTGTCTTTGTCTTTGTCTTTGTCTTTGTCTTTGTCTTTGTCTTTGTCTTTGTCTTTGTCTTTGTCTTTGTCTTTGTCTTTGTCTTTGTCTTTGTCTTTGTCTTTGTCTTTGTCTTTGTCTTTGTCTTTGTCTTTGTCTTTGTCTTTGTCTTTGTCTTTGTCTTTGTCTTTGTCTTTGTCTTTGTCTTTGTCTTTGTCTTTGTCTTTGTCTTTGTCTTTGTCTTTGTCTTTGTCTTTGTCTTTGTCTTTGTCTTTGTCTTTGTCTTTGTCTTTGTCTTTGTCTTTGTCTTTGTCTTTGTCTTTGTCTTTGTCTTTGTCTTTGTCTTTGTCTTTGTCTTTGTCTTTGTCTTTGTCTTTGTCTTTGTCTTTGTCTTTGTCTTTGTCTTTGTCTTTGTCTTTGTCTTTGTCTTTGTCTTTGTCTTTGTCTTTGTCTTTGTCTTTGTCTTTGTCTTTGTCTTTGTCTTTGTCTTTGTCTTTGTCTTTGTCTTTGTCTTTGTCTTTGTCTTTGTCTTTGTCTTTGTCTTTGTCTTTGTCTTTGTCTTTGTCTTTGTCTTTGTCTTTGTCTTTGTCTTTGTCTTTGTCTTTGTCTTTGTCTTTGTCTTTGTCTTTGTCTTTGTCTTTGTCTTTGTCTTTGTCTTTGTCTTTGTCTTTGTCTTTGTCTTTGTCTTTGTCTTTGTCTTTGTCTTTGTCTTTGTCTTTGTCTTTGTCTTTGTCTTTGTCTTTGTCTTTGTCTTTGTCTTTGTCTTTGTCTTTGTCTTTGTCTTTGTCTTTGTCTTTGTCTTTGTCTTTGTCTTTGTCTTTGTCTTTGTCTTTGTCTTTGTCTTTGTCTTTGTCTTTGTCTTTGTCTTTGTCTTTGTCTTTGTCTTTGTCTTTGTCTTTGTCTTTGTCTTTGTCTTTGTCTTTGTCTTTGTCTTTGTCTTTGTCTTTGTCTTTGTCTTTGTCTTTGTCTTTGTCTTTGTCTTTGTCTTTGTCTTTGTCTTTGTCTTTGTCTTTGTCTTTGTCTTTGTCTTTGTCTTTGTCTTTGTCTTTGTCTTTGTCTTTGTCTTTGTCTTTGTCTTTGTCTTTGTCTTTGTCTTTGTCTTTGTCTTTGTCTTTGTCTTTGTCTTTGTCTTTGTCTTTGTCTTTGTCTTTGTCTTTGTCTTTGTCTTTGTCTTTGTCTTTGTCTTTGTCTTTGTCTTTGTCTTTGTCTTTGTCTTTGTCTTTGTCTTTGTCTTTGTCTTTGTCTTTGTCTTTGTCTTTGTCTTTGTCTTTGTCTTTGTCTTTGTCTTTGTCTTTGTCTTTGTCTTTGTCTTTGTCTTTGTCTTTGTCTTTGTCTTTGTCTTTGTCTTTGTCTTTGTCTTTGTCTTTGTCTTTGTCTTTGTCTTTGTCTTTGTCTTTGTCTTTGTCTTTGTCTTTGTCTTTGTCTTTGTCTTTGTCTTTGTCTTTGTCTTTGTCTTTGTCTTTGTCTTTGTCTTTGTCTTTGTCTTTGTCTTTGTCTTTGTCTTTGTCTTTGTCTTTGTCTTTGTCTTTGTCTTTGTCTTTGTCTTTGTCTTTGTCTTTGTCTTTGTCTTTGTCTTTGTCTTTGTCTTTGTCTTTGTCTTTGTCTTTGTCTTTGTCTTTGTCTTTGTCTTTGTCTTTGTCTTTGTCTTTGTCTTTGTCTTTGTCTTTGTCTTTGTCTCTGAAAAACAACCCGCAGAACCCAGGATTGTTTAAAATAAAACACATTTATATTCATAATTTATAAATAAGTTTATTATTACAAAATACACAAGAAAATTTCATTCAGGACAGCTAATTTTTGCCAAAATTTCACAAATTTTTGCTCAAAACTGCTAATTTTAGTCAAAATTGTACAAATTTCTGTACAGGTTTGCTAATTTTTGTGATAATTTTTAGCGGAATTTCACAAATTTTGGTTCACATCTGCCAATTTTGGCTAAAATTTTACAGATTTTTGCTCAGGTCTGCTAATTTTTTTGCTGATATTTCACAAGCCATTTTGTGTCACTTTTAGTTTTCGTGATTTGGGTGGGGGGAATCTCGAAAACAGTAGTCTCTAACTCAAAACTGATTAGTTTATCATTTTTATTTTGTCAAAATATGTATATGAACTGACCTTGAACCAAATCCGAGTCAAAAAGATTTCAAAATCAATTTTGAAAATTTGATTCAAAAATCTAAAAAAAAAAAAATCACATTTTTTTCGAGTTAAGGCCATGAAAATTTGGTTTTCGGGTAATTTAAAGACAGCAAATTGAATGGTGGAAACCTTTTTTTAATATAACTTTTAATTTTCGAGATATGGAATGCTCATAATATATTTTTTGTTCCAGGTTCTCTGAAGAGGTCTTCAATTTTGAGTGATAAGTGACGTGTTTTTGTGAAAATGTGTTAAGTGTTAAATATTGACAAATGAAACCAACAGAACTGATTACAAGAAAATATGAGGGAAATATGGAAACTCTTTTATATTTTCCAAATTTTACTAATTGGTAAGTCAAACATATTTTTACTAAAAGTTTTTCAGGTTTATATCTAAATTATGTTACAAATAAAATTAAACTGCAGTACTAGAGCTGGAAATATTTTAAATAAAGTATTTGAAAAAGTATTTCAATTACTTTTTGGTATTTAAAGTATTCTATGTAAAATACTTAAAAAAAAAATGTTCTTGGTATTTGGATTTACAAATACTTTCTCCGTGGTATTTGTATTTGATATTTGTTGTCTGAAAATATCAGTATTTGAAATACTTTAGAAATATTTCAAATATTTCCTTAGTATTTTAAATATTTCCTTAGTATAATTTAAAATATTTCCCTAGTATATATTTGAAATATTTCCCTAGTATATATTTGAAATATTTCCCTAGTATATATTTGAAATATTTCCCAGGTATTTACAATATTTCGCTATTATTACAAATATTTCAAATATGTCCCCATAATTTGAAATATTTCCCTAGTTTTCCAAATATTTGAAATATTTCTCCAGTATAATTTGAAATATTTCCCTAGTATTCCAAATATTTGAAATATTTCCCTAGTTTTCCAAATATTTGAAATATTTCTCCAGTATAATTTGAAATATTTCCTTAGTATTCCAAATATTTGAAATATTTCCCAAGTATTTACAATATTTCGCTATTATTACAAATATTTCAAATATGTCCCTATAATTTGAAATATTTCCCTAGTTTTCCAAATATTTGAAATATTTCCCCAGTATAATTTGAAATATTTCCCTAGTATTCCAAATATTTGAAATATTTCCCAAGTATTTACAATATTTCGCTATTATTACAAATATTTCAAATATGTCCCTATAATCTGAAATATTTCCCTAGTATTCCAAATATTTGAAATATTTCCCAAGTATTTACAATACTTCTCTATTACTTCAAATATTTCAAAAATATGTACCTATTATTTCAAATATTTCCCTAGTAGAATTTCAAGTATTTCCCTAGTATATATTTGAAATATTTTCCTAGTATTCCAAATATTTGAAATATTTCCCAAGTATTTACAATATTTCACTATTACTTCAAATATTTCAAATATATCCCTATTATTTCAAATATTTCTCTAGTATAATTTCAAGTATTTCCCTAGTATATATTTGAAATATTTCCGTAGTATTCCAAATATTTCCCATTATTTCAAATAATTTTTATTATTTCAAATATTTCCTATTATTTCAAATATTTCCTAGTATTTCAAATATTTCCTAGTATTTTGAAATATTTCTTAGTATTTCAAATATTTCCTAGTATTTAAAATATTTCCTAGTATTTAAAATATTTCCTAGTATTTAAAATATTTCCTAGTATTTAAAATATTTCCTAGTATTTCTAAAATTTTGGTAGTATTTGAAATATTTCCCTAGTGTTTCAAATACATGTTATTTGAAATTAATTATTTTAAATACTTTTTCAAAATATTATATTTTTTAAATAATTGTTATGAGAGACGACCAATAGTATTTGTTATTTCAAATATTTCGATCGGCATTTGATATTTGAAATACTTTTAGTAGTATTTGGTACAACTATGTGCAATACAATAATTTTTTTGGGGGGCTTGGAAGTCAAAAATATTTTTCTTGGGGGGCTCGAAAGTAAATTTTTTCTTGAGAAGCTCAGAAGACATTTTTTTTCTTGGGGGGCTAAGAAGCATTTTCTCTTGAAGAGCGGCATGTTCTATTACAAAAAATGTTTCTATTAATAATGTGTTTTTAATGTTGAGAGGGGGGGTCAAGCCTATGACTCACCTAGGTGCGTGCCAGTCTGCATATCGTTCTTCAGGTCTTCGGCAATTACGTTAACAGCCGGTGATCGTAGGCAGAACCGGGATTCATCTGTAAATAAAATTGCAAATTATTCACAGTCCAAAAACGCAATTTTGGGTAAACTTAATCTAGACGACCGGCGTAGCGTAGTGGTAACACATGTGCTCTGCGTTGCTAGTTTCGGGTTCGAGCATGGAATTTTCAAAAATATAATTGTCTTGTCTAAATGCCGAAGCAACAAAGATCAAAAATAAAAAAATAAATTAAACTAAATCTAATCATTAAATAGGTGAATGTGAAAACAACAAGATTTAATGGTTCAAATAAATATAGGTTTATGACACTGGGTTTCGAATATCTGGTTTCGGACACCGGGTTTCGAATATCTGATTTCGAACACCGGGTTTTGAATATCTAGTTTCAGATACCCAGTTTAAGACACCCGGTTTCGGACACCCGGTTTCGGACACCCGGTTTCGGAAACCCGGTTTCGGACACCAGGTGGCGGAAACCCGGTTTCAGAAACCCGGTTTCGGACACCCGGTTTCGGAAACCCGGTTTCAGACACCCGGTTTCGGAAACCCAGTTTCAGACACCCGGTTTCGGACACCCGGTTTCAGACACATATCTGGTTTCAGACACCCAGTATATATCAGACACCCACAAATATCTTGTTTCCGACACCCAGTTTCAGAAACCCGGTTTCGGACACCCGGTTTCAGACACCCGGTTTCGGAAACCCGGTTTCGGAAACCCAGTTTCAGACACCCGGATTAGGAAACCCGGTTTTGGAAGCCCGGTTCCGGAAACCCGGTTTCGGACACCCGGTTTCGGACACCCAGTTTCAGACACCCGGTTTCGGACACCCGGTTTTGGACACCCGGTTTCGGACACTCGGTTTCGGACACCCAGTTTCGGAAACCCGGTTCCGGAAACCCGGTTTCGGATACCCGGTTCCGGAAATCCGGTTTCGGACACCCAGTTTCAGACACCCAGTTTCAGACACCCAGTTTCAGACACCCGGTTTCGGAAACCCGGTTTTGGACATTCAGTTTCAGACACCTGGTTTCGGACACCCATTTTCGAACACCCGGTTTCGGACACCCGGTTTTGGACACTTGGTTTCGGACACCCGGTTTTGGACACCCGGTTTCGGACACCCGGTTTCGGACACCCAGTTACGGACACCTGGTTTAGGAAACCCGGTTTCGGATACTCGGTTTCGGACCCTCAGTTACGGACACCTGGTTTCGGAAACCCGGTTTCGGACACTCGGTTTCGGACATTTGGATTAAAACACCTGGTTTCGGACACCGGGTTTCGAATGTCTGGTTTCGGACACCGGGTTTCGAATGTCTGGTTTCGGACACCGGGTTTCGAATGTCTGGTTTCGGACACCGGGTTTCGAATGTCTGGTTTCGGACACCGGGTTTCGAATGTCTGGTTTCGGACACCGGGTTTTTGACTCAAGGTTTCGGACACCGGGTTTTTGACTCAAGGTTTCGGACACCGGGTTTTTGACTCAAGGTTTCGGACACCAGGTTTTGGATATCCAGTTTCGTAAACCCGGTTTGAGACATCCAGTTTCATAAACCCGGTTTCGGACACTCGGTTTCGGACATTTGGATTAAAACACCTGGTTTCGGACACCGGGTTTCGAATGTCTGGTTTCGGACACCGGGTTTCGAATGTCTGGTTTCGGACACCGGGTTTCGAATGTCTGGTTTCGGACACCGGGTTTCGAATGTCTGGTTTCGGACACCGGGTTTCGAATGTCTGGTTTCGGACACCGGGTTTTTGACTCAAGGTTTCGGACACCGGGTTTTTGACTCAAGGTTTCGGACACCAGGTTTTGGATATCCAGTTTCGTAAACCCGGTTTGAGACATCCAGTTTCATAAACCCGGTTTCGGACATCCAGTTTCGTAAACCTGTTTCGGACACCCGGTTTCGGAAACCTGTTTCGGACACCCGGTTTCGGCCATCCAGTTTTGGACAAGTTTTAGACACTCAGTTTCGGACACCCAGTTTCGGATACCCAGTTTCGGACACCCAGTTTCGGAAACCCGGGTTTCGGACACTTGGTTTCGGACACCTGGTTTCGGACTCCGGGTTTTGGACATCCAGTTTCGGACACCCAGTTTCGGACACCCAGTTTCGGACACCCGATTTCGGACAAGTTTTGGACACCCAATTTCGGATACCCAATTTCGGATACCCAATTTCGGACACCCGGTTTCGCACACCCGGTTTCGCACACCCGGGGTTATAATATAAAGGTTAATTTTGAAAAAAAAGTGTGTGTTGTGGAGAAATGTATAGTCTGTTCCTTTGCTTTAAGTGGAACTAGATTTCCAAATCTAGTATTTTATCAATTGATTGAAGCTTTTGATCATTTTGTTCAGCAAAAGCCCACTTCAATATATAAAATGTTAGTAATATAGACAACTTAAGAAAATCTAAATTCCATTTAGTTCCGCTTACAGCTTTGGAATAGCCTATAAAAGTGTAAAAAAATCGTTCGATAAAATTTTAGTTGTGATGGCTTGTGAAGAAATAGAAGAAAAATTAACAAATATTTAGTTAAATTAGCTTAATTAATAGGCCCTAATAGCCACAGAAGAGCAACACAATTCATTGTGTAGAATACTTTGTACATCCTTTCATTTTCTTTGACCCATTTATTGGCCCTACTTTTAATCCACTTTCTCTTTATGACTCTCAATTATTACTCACCGATGGGTCAAGATAAAATACCAAAAATTTCAATTTTATTTTCTGATGTATCTGCGTATTATAAAGTACAGGGTTCTTCAACCTTTTTGCCACCGCGGACCGGTGAAAATAGGATAAATATTAACTTATAATAGCACAAATAAAAACCAATATATATACTATTTTATTATTATTATAGACCGGGAGCTTCAGCCTTTTTTTCACAGAAGAAAGCAGTTTCACTAACATTTCATCTCAGGCTGCAACTACTCGTGGATAGCGGGCAATTTCGTAAATAGACCGGGAGTTCTGACAGTTTTGGGTCTCCGATTTCATACAGCATGCCTTTTGGAGGAGAGAATATTTACCCAGTGACAACAAAAAAGGGATGGTACTAAACCCCTGCACGCTTTCCGGTCATAGGGAAAATTGCATTTCCACTTAAACACAAAATTTTTGTGCTTTTCTCTGATTTAATATTGCTTGCCCTTTTGTCAAAACAAAGTTATAACAAATTTAAAGTCTTTTAAATATATGCATGCGATTCGGAGGGTCCCAAAGGGCTCAAACGGTCATGTGATCTTGTAATAAAAAAATATGATTTTCCGCGTTTTCATACAGTATGCTTATAATTAAAAGACTTTAAATTTGTTATAAGTTTCTTTTGACAAAAGGGCAAGCAATATTAAATCAGAGAAAAACACAAAAATTTTGTGCAAGTGGAAATGCAATTTTCCCTATGACCGGAAAGCGTGCAGGGGTTTAGTACCATCTCTTTTTTGTTGTCACAGGGTAAATATTCTCTCCTCCAAAAGGCATGCTGTATGAAATCGGAGACCAAAAATATCATGAGCTCCCGGTCTATTAGGTAGTCAAGGATGAAATTTGTAGAAAAAAATTCAAAGTTGGTTGATAACTTACAAATATAAGGAATTATTTTATTATCAGAGTATGCACCCAGTAGGAACTCAGCTGTTAGATGACAAGGATTTTTTTGTTATAAAAATTTAAATTAAAAACAAACAATACATAAATAAAAGAATTGTTTATTTATTGTTATTATTATTACCAACTTAAATTAAAAATACACGCACATTAAAAGAAATCAGCTTAGTATAGTAGGATTTAAATGTATATTGTTCTTTTTTTATCAAAATAAGTAATCGTATTTAAAATTCTGAATTATGATCAATAAAGCGTGATGAATTGCAAAATTTTCACCTATTTAACCATAAAAACTTTTTGGAACAATTAGCTAATAGCAGTCGCGTACAAAGGGCAGGGTTGAGTCCGACCCCCCCCCCCCTTGTATGCCAGCTATTAGATATCTAAAGAAGGTGCGATGATTTCAAAAATCCAAACTGCAAGTATTTATCTCTTACTATTTTTGAGATATATGTTTTCTAAAATTCCAAAAATTTTATAAATTTTTTTAAATAATAATAATAATTATCTACAAAAGTGTGGAAATTTCAAAAATTCAAACCGCAGGTCTCTTATCTTTTACCGTTTTTGAGATATAAATTCAAAGTTCAAAAAAAGTTATTTTACATAGTTTGGTTTGGGAGTGGATAGCTTGAATTTTACTAGGCTTTTTAATGTTTCAATTTTTTTATAGATTAAATAAGGTTTGAAGATTTCAAAAATTTAAACCGCAGGTCTCTATCTCTTACCGTTTTTGAGATATATTTTTTTGAAGTTGAAAATAAATTATTGTACAAAGTTTGGTTTGGGAGTTGATAGCCTAAATTGTATTCGGATTATTAATGTCCAATTTTATTTCTAGATTAAGTAGGATTGGGAGATTTCAAAAATTTAAACCGCAGGTCTTTATCTCCTACCGTTTTTGAGATATATTTTTTGAAGTTGAAAATAAATTATTGTACAAAGTTTGGTTTGGGAGTTGATAGCCTAAATTGTATTCGGATTATTAATGTCCCATTTTATTTCTAGATTAAGTAGGGCTTGGAGATTTCAAAAATTTAAACCGCAGGTCTCTATCTCTTACCGTTTTTGAGATATATTTTTTTGAAGTTGAAAATAAATTATTGTACAAAGTTTGGTTTGGGAGTTGATAGCCTAAATTGTATTCGGATTATTAATGTCCAATTTTATTTCTAGATTAAGTAGGATTGGGAGATTTCAAAAATTTAAACCGCAGGTCTTTATCTCCTACCGTTTTTGAGATATATTTTTTGAAGTTGAAAATAAATTATTGTACAAAGTTTGGTTTGGGAGTTGATAGCCTAAATTGTATTCGGATTATTAATGTCCCATTTTATTTCTAGATTAAGTAGGGCTTGGAGATTTCAAAAATTTAAACCGCAGGTCTCTATCTCTTACCGTTTTTGAGATATATTTTTTTGAAGTTGAAAATAAATTATTGTACAAAGTTTGGTTTGGGAGTTGATAGCCTAAATTGTATTCGGATTATTAATGTCCAATTTTATTTCTAGATTAAGTAGGATTGGGAGATTTCAAAAATTTAAACCGCAGGTCTTTATCTCCTACCGTTTTTGAGATATATTTTTTGAAGTTGAAAATAAATTATTGTACAAAGTTTGGTTTGGGAGTTGATTGCCTAAATTGTACTCGGATTATTAATGTCCCATTTTTTTTTCTAGATTAAGTAGGGTTTGGAGATTTCAAAAATTTAAACCGCAGGTCTCTATCTCTTATCGTTTTTGAGATATACTTTTTTGAAGTTGAAAATAAATTATTGTAGAAATATACCAATACAATAGACGGTAAATTTAAAAAAAATATCTAGAGACAGATACAGATACCTAAGAAAAATATTATCTAGATGCAGATACAGATACATGTCAAAAAAATTTGTATCTAGATACAGCTATATACTTTTGAAAAAAACACTGAAAAATGAAAATATCATATTTTTTACCAAACAAACAGTGCATGTTAATCAGTGTTATACAGGCTGTTCAAAAATGACCGTGACTTCACAAAAAGCCCACTAAAGTCAAGGTAAAACACTATTCTACGGAATAAATTTGTACTAAATAACGTATGTATTATGTTAGCACTATTAGCACTATTATGTACCTACTATTTTGGTACATAAAAAACTATTTTTACGGCCGTTTAAAATCTACGAAAAAGAGTGAGAATATATATATTTTGACATTCCATATAAATTTAATTTGTAAAGGTCAGAATTTCAATAGTTTTCTGAATTTTGTTTATAGTAAAAATAAAATATTTAAAATGACAATTTATAATTAAACTATTATATTAGCTCGGTATCATGGTATAAAAATAAAGCAACGATCAAAGTATCTGAAATACAGATACAAACAGTGTTGTAATGTATCTAGGTATTTGTATCTAGATACAGTAACTAGATACTGTACAAGTATCTAGTTACTGTATCTAGGTACATTTTAAAATATGTATCTGTATCTGTATCTAGATATGTATCTGTATCTGTATCTAGATATTTAAATCAGTATCTAAGTATCTGTATTTCAGGTACTTTTTTCAGATACTTTCTTATTTTGTCCTTTTCAAGGTCTTTTTTACAAAATATGTCCTTACGATTTTTCAAGTTGGTAATACATTTAGTATCATTCAGATATTTGAATTTTAAGTTTAAATTAACCAATCAGCGACCAGTAAACTCTTTCTTGCTTGGTGGGAGTAAAAACATGCTTCAGCCATTTTCAGAGCTGGAAATACAATTACATTTTATTAAAATTTTATAGATAAAAATAAATTAAATAAATAAATTATAAGTTTGAGAATTATGATAAAATACAAGTTCTATATGTAATTAATTAAATTTTGGAAAACATTCTTTTATTTTTTATTTATTTTTTTATTTTTTATTTAAAAAAAAAAAGGAAAAAATAAAAGGATGTTTTCTAAAATTTAATTAATTACATATAGAACTTGTATTTTAATTAATAATTCTCAAACTTATAATTTATTTATTTATTTAATTTATTTTTATCTATAAAATTTTAATAAAGTGTAATTGTATTTCCAGCTCTGAATAAATTTAAAAAAATAATAAATAAAAAAAAAATAAATAATTTTATTAACAACGGTTAAGTAAAACAACCATTAAGTAATTATCTAATCTAAGAATAAGAATTAATTTTATAAATGTGAATTAAATAAAGAAAAATATAATAAATAAAATTGTTGTTTTATTTTTGTTATCCTAAATACTCATTTAATAATCAGTAATTTATTAGCGAACAAAAAATGTTCGAGATATCCGCTGAAATTGGAATAAAAAAGTGATTTTTTTAAAGATTACATAGGTATATAGTTAGTTAATATTTCTGACACACAGCTTCAAAGGCTATTTGTGTTTATTTTAAGAGTAATAATAGTGCATAACTTATTTTTTATTGTGAACAAATATATTCCTTGCTCTAGTTATTTCTTTTTTTTGTGGTGTTTTCATTTTTCCGAAAGTATCTTAAAAGTATCTTGAAGTATCTAGATACATTGTAAAACAAAATGTATCTGTATCTAGATACTTTTTAAAATTTGTATCTGTATCTGCATCTAGATACATTTTTCCTCAAGTATCTGTATCTGTATCTAGATATATTTTCAAATGTATCTATTACAACAGTGGATACAAAATACTTAAATTTAAATATGTAGATACAGATACAGACACATATTTCAAAAAGTATCTAATTACTGTATCTAGATACTGATAGAGATTATTACAACACTGCCTATATCTGATACTTAAGAGAAGACGTTGCAGTTGTGGATAAGACCAAATATAAAAGAAAATAACCAAGTTCATAAATAAATAAGTTTTCAACGAGTATATATTTATAAATAATTTTTCAGTGATTCTATAAATCATTTCTTTGTCTATGGTATTTGTCCTCCAGTATTTCCTAAGGGGCCAATTATTTTTATTATTATTATTTTTATTGTCTTAGACACGACAAATTATTGCTAATAAATTACCAAAAAAACGTCAACTATACTATTGTTACAAAATATATTACAAAATGTATTTAAAAGGCGTATCTCCTAAAGAAATTTATATTAAATTTTTATAGTTAAATTTATTTTATGGTCTTAAGCGGGTTTATGAAAAACTTTCGAGAACAGCCATGTTTAACATGCCCTTAACACATCAGTTCAAATCCTTGTAATCTACTTTATATTTCAAAAATTATTAATAATTCTTAACTTTCTAATATAACAAATTATTTTGCCCTATATATGAAACCTTCAAAGAGGTTAAGCCAATGTCGATTAACCGAAATAACAGGAAAAAAATTCAAGGAAATAAATATTTGGTCTTGAAATTTTTTTTATGAAATGCGATTGCACTGATTTTTGACGCAAATTGAAGGTGTGCTTGCCAATTAAAATTGTTATTAATAGCTTTTAAAACAATTCAAAACAGAGTTTAGTTTGATTGTCCATTAAAAAAGTTATGTGCTAGCCATTAGGTCCCTATTTTTTTTCTAGACTAAACAAGGTTTGGGGATTCCAAAAATTCAAACCGCAGGTCTCTATCTCTTACCGTTTTTGAGATATGATTTTTTTAAATGAGCAGTTTTTTTTTACTTTTCAATAGAGTTGTTTGAAGGTCCATTAATAAAGTTGTGTGCTAGCCACTAAGTCTTTAATTTTTTTCTAGTCTAAACAAGGTGTGGAGATTTCAAAAATTTAAACCGCAGGTTTCTATCTCTTACCGTTTTTGAGATATGATTTTTTTAAATGAGCAGTGTTTGTTACTTTTCAATAGAGTTGTTTGAAGGTCCCTTAATAAAGTTGTGTGCTAGCCACTAAGTCTTTAATTTTTTTATAGACTAAACAAAGTGTGAAGATTCCAAAAATTTAAAACGGAGGTCTCTATTTCTTACCGTTTTTGAGATATGATTTTTTTTAATGAACAGTTTTTGTTACTTTTCAATAGAGTTGTTTGAAGGTCCATTAATAAAGTTGTGTGCTAGCCACTAAGTCCTTAATTTTTTTCTTGACTAAACAAGGTGTGAAGATTCCAAAAATTTAAACCGCAGGTCTCAATCTTTTACCGTTTTTGAGATATGAATTTTCTTTTTAATTCCAAAATTTTTCAAATTTTGATCGATTAGTTTTAGGGCATTACGGACCAAATATTTAAACAAAATCCTTTAGTAGACTAAACAAGGTGTGGAAATTTCAAAAATTTAAACCGCAGGTCTCTATCTCTTACCGTTTTTGAGATATAAATTATCTAAAATTCAAAAAATGTTCCGATTTTTCACGAATAATTTTAGGGCATTACGGACCAAATATTTAAACAACAATCCTTTGGTAGACTAAACAAGGTGTGGAAATTTCAAAAATTCAAACCGCAGGTCTCTATCTCTTACCATTTTTGATATACAATTTTTTTAAATTTCCATTTTTTGATACTTATCAAAAGTTTTGTTTGATAAGCCATTAATAAAGTTGTGTGCTAGCTATTTAACAACCAATTTTTTCCTAAACTAAACAAGGTGTGACGAATCCAAAAAATTAAACCGCAGGACTGTATCTCTTACCGTTTTTGAGATATTTCAATGTTTACATTTTGTAATACATATTTCAAATGCCTAACATATGAAGGTCGTCTATTTTCTCTTTTTATTTATTATGAAATGCATCTTTAAGTTAAATTATTATTTATTAACGTACATGTGTCAAAGTACTAAGTTCAATGAAATATTGAAGATATTTTTCATTGACAGGTATTTCAAAATAATTTTGGAAAAATTTCAAGGGCATTTTAGTAAAAATTTTGTAAGATTTAATACACAAAAAAATCTTTAATGTCACCAAAAGCTGTTAACTAAAATGGACTGAACATATGGCTGTGGAGAAATGGTTATTTAAAAGAACTTATTAATTTTCTAGATTAAATAAAATTTTTGTTAAAAAACTACAAAACGAATTTCTGTTTGTTTCTTTGTCTGTTCTTTGTTGTCTGTTTATATAAAACCAAACGGATAGACCAATTTTCAGCAAATTTAGTACAAAGGGTAAAATAATCCGAGGACGGTTTTAGTGAGGGTTCCAACTTCGTCCATGTCCCCCTATGGGGTTTAAGGGGGGTAAAACATCAGTTTCGCACTTTCCGTGCAGATTGAATTGATTACATTGGCTAAATCTTAAGAGGTATTAGGTCGTCAATGATGAAATTTGTAGAAAAAAAGGCAAAGTAGGTTGATAACTTACAAATATAAGGAATTATTTTATTCATCAAAGTATGCACCCATATTGTCTATACACTTTTGCGATTTAAGCGGCAGGTTGTTCAGGCCGGTGATATAAAACCCTGGCGGAAGAGAGGCAATGAATTCCTGGAAGGCCAGTTTTACAGCATTGTCGGAATTAAACTGTTTTCCTATTAAAAAGTTGTCCAAATTGCAGAAGAAGTTGTAGTTAGTTAGGTCTGTTTCTTCAGGTACGTCACCGACACAGTACTGATCTTTTGTGGGTTCTTCATATCCACTCTTGTAATGTTAAAGTTGCGTAATACTGCAGTTGCTACTATACCAATTATAATCTTATTGCTCAAAATCGAAGAGAATATTAGAATTATTAAACATTATACTGTAAGGCGTGGATCCCAGCTAAAGTTTAATATAAAATATCCTTCTCGACACCGTTTACTTCAGCTTTTTTTTCACAGAAGAAAGCAGTTTCACTAACATTTCATCCCAGGCTGCAACCACTCGTGGATAGCGGGCAATTTCGTAAAATACTCGTTGAAATTTGTGTATTTAATTTTCCGTACAAGACATACAAATGAAATCAGACATAAAGTTTGTTCCAAACGGTTAGGCGGAACTAGATTTTGCAATTTAGTTACTTTCATCGTTTAAATCATGCTTTTCAGCAGTTTTGTTTAAGCTTTGTAAATCATACTTGCAATAAACATTTTTTGGTTAAGGTTAATATCATTTTAAAATGTCATTTTCTTTATATTTTGATTTTTTGTGTCATTCTTCATACAAATATCCCATTTATTTATTTTTTTGTTATTAAAATATGTAAGAAAAATAATTTCATTTTGACATACGTCATTCGTTTCCATGATTTCATTGTTGGAATTTTCATTTTGACATTCCAACGTGAAAAATGAAATAACCCAAGCAAGGTCCCTTTTCGTGACAACCTAAAAGGACGAAATTCCCATTTAGTTCCGCCTAACCGTTTGAAACAGACTGTAAGCTGGATATTACACGAGATACTTTTTTCATATTTTTTCTCATCGTGGACTGGTGCACTGTAATTTTGGAGTTAAGGCATTATTTCTACAATTAATAAAATTCAAACAAATTGTATTTTTTGAAGTCCATTTTGCAATTTATTGTTCCAAGAAATCATTTAATTTCTAACTTTCTGACAGTGACAGCACTTATTTGTTACTTATTCGCTACTTTGACTACCGAATAACTTATCTGCCAGATAGCATAGTTTATTCGTAGGAATAACTTTATCTGAAGGTGGAAAGACGCTTTATTGTTTTTATCCGTCAGATAACGTTACCAGCCACTTTATCTGAAGGTGGAAAGACCGGCCCTAAATGTTTAATTTAAATAAATATACTATTTTGAATTTTGTGAAAATTTTGTGTTTTTAAACAAATACCCCTGCGAACCGGTTGTTGAGCAAATTGAATAGGAAGCGATCTGTTGACCAATCTAGGCTATCGCTAACTTTTAAAATTACCCTCGAATTTCTAAATTTAAATAAAATAAGTTGATTACTATAAAAAATTAATCTCACTATTTAAGAGACAGTTTAATGTCTTCCGAGTAATTCTGTACCATTAAGTCAACCTCAACATTGAGTGTTTGTTAAACACGGAACAAAATAAAAGAGTAAAATCCTTTCAATGTTCTCGATCATCTCGAGACTTTCAAGTGCTACATTTCTTGTTTAGAAATCAAGTGTTTAGAGCTGGAGGCTTTTCTAAGTTCACGGGTATATACATACATATATACCGAGTAGATAAACTCTCTACCTTCGGGCTTAGGAAATTCATTTATTTCCTGTTTCAATTGCTAAATACGGAGCAACCACACAACAAATAATTGCTACTGCATCTTACGAAACCACCTGCTTCCATAATTTTTAACCAAATACAACCAGATCAATTCTGTAAAAAGTTACTATAATAGTTACCGTGTAGTAACGTTACTACAAGATAACTTTTATACGGGTCTATTCTGTATCTTAAAAAGTTAAAAATTAACCTCAAGGTCGAAGTTAAAAAAAATTAACCACGCTTTATAATATTTTGTTATTATGTAACTCTATGGCGTTTAAATTTTAACCTGGATGTGGTTGATTCAGTAAGCTATATTCTGAATTTTAACTCCAGCCAAATACATGGCGTTAACTTTTAACCAGCTGTAATTCTAACTTCTAAACGTCAAATAACCAGAAAAAATTTATGTTTAGAATTAATCATGGCAAGTCGGTTTATTTTAAACCAATTATTACTATGGTCTATTTCAAAGTAGAAAAAAGTAGATAGCGCTGCGAACCGAGTACGATTTACACTGATCAAATACAGTATAGCGGGAAATTTAAAATAAGTTACAACTAGGGCATGGGCGTAGCAACTGGGTTAGCAAGTGATTTTTTTAAAATATAAACGTTAATAAGATATTGAAATAAACAAGGCAGATAATACACTTACGTTATTTATACGACATAAATTCAGTTTAATGAAATTTTAGAAAGTTAAAAACATATTAATTTTAAAAATTATGTACTATATATATAAAGAAAGATTTGGCTAAAAGAGTTTAAACAAAGAAATAAAACAAACAATATATCTTCAGAGCTAAAGTTTCTTATTTAAATAATTATTGTAAATAAAAATTAAAAATATATGTATATATGAAGGTCTAAAAATTATATCAATAAATTCTTCTTTGGGCACAATCAGCTGGGCTGTCTTTTGGCCTCACATTAGTCCTCTCTCTTGATCAAAATTGTCAAGTGTCAAAAAATATTTATATGTCAGATAACCTAAAAAATATATAACTGCGTAAAAACAAATTACATGGAGAATTTTCTCCATACAATCTACGCCAAGAATATAAATAAAAGTCTAAATATGAAAATAATAACAAAATATATGAGAAAAATTAAATAATATAAATAATATATATTTCCAATGTACGACACTGAACATCTGTCAACTTGGAATAATAACAATATTTTAACAGTGTAATAGGGATGACGATCTAAACCATCCGAAGCAAGGACAAACAGCTCCTATCTTCTTACACACATTTTCTACTTTGAAATAGACCATAGAACAAATTGAACATCAAGAGGTTAATAAGTAAAAAATTAATGTAGGTGAATAACAAAAAATATAAAAATGGTTTTTAGGAGATCAGTTCAAATTAAACAAAGGCATCTGTGTGATATGAGTGACCCTTTTAATTTACCTGAAGAAACATTTTAAAATATTTTCATTTGTCTAAAACTTGTACGGAATATCTCGTTTTACAAATGTTGTTTGAAAATCCGAGAAGAACCAAAAGATTTCCCAATATATTGAAAGTAAATATTTAAAACTTTAAAACTGTGATACATTTATAAATTTTTATTTCTTTGTTTAAAAATAAAAATAAGGTAATCATAACTTGAAAATAAAAGTATCTTAATATAGAAGAAAGAAAAGAGATAAAAAATATTGATACATTTCCACGTTATGGTAATATTATATTATTTACTTTCTGCACCCATAATTATTTATGTATAAATATTGTACATTTGCGCAAAATAGATTTATTTTATTTGATCGTTGTTCATTCCCGATTCAATCATAACACATGTTTACATTAAATCCACACTTACACAAGCCAAATACCTTCCCTTGTAGATAATTTCACAACATAATTTTAACCATAAGACCTAGCCCTCACTGACTACTACTTTTTCCGCAATTTGGACAACTTTTTATTAGGAAAACAGTTTAATTCCGACAATGCTGTAAAACTGGCCTTCCAGGAATTCATTGACTTCGTCCGCCAGGGTTTTATACCACCGGCCTGAACAACCTGCCGCTTAAATGGCAAAAGTGTATAGACAATATGAGTGCATACTTTGATGAATAAAATAATTCCTTATATTTATAAGTTATCAACCAACTTTGCCTTTTATTCTACATTCTTGACTACCTAATAGTTTTTGAGACAGCAATATTGGACAAATTAAGATGAAAACCTTATTTATACGTTCTTGTACTTTGATTTATATAGGTACATATTTATTGTGGAGAGAAACTGTATGTGTTCAAGTGTTAAGTGAAACCAATTGTGGCCCCCGCACTAAAAGAGAAAGTCTACGCCCATGTAAACAATTTCTAAAGTACATAAATGCATTATTTACAACAAATTATTACTGGAATTCTTATCATTATATTGAACTTTCGCAAAAAGGCTCTCATTTTTTAGTAAATAACTATTATTTTAAAAGAAATTCTTCAAAAATATTTATAAAAATTACATTTAAAAAGAAATTTGATATATTTCAATACAAATCTCAATACAAATAACTATAAAATGCGATATATTTTTTTGAACTCTACATTTTTCTTATATGTTAATTTTCTATGACAAACTTTTGAGAGCATTAATATTTCCTCTGCCCTTAACAAATAAAGTTTTGGAATCAAGTTGAGTTTTGAAAAGCCAAACGAAACAATAATTATATAATTATATAATTAATTAACATATTATTCAAATATAGTAAATTAAAATCTTCAAAATTTCTCACGATTTCCCGTGTTTTATTTAAAACTGTGCCAAGTTCATGATATTTCTTTTAATAACCGCCTTCATGTTTATAAATTAAAAATATATTAAATATTACATAATATTAACTAGGTTAGTTCATACAAAAAATATGAAATAGGCATACATGGATTAGTGTATAATAATATAGTCGGATTGCTGATAGGTGACTGTTCGTTGCTACAAGTATCGATATACAATACTATATGCTTTCTCTGTCTATATCATTATAATTATTTGCATACCCATAGTAACGTATAATGACGCAAGTTGACAACTAACCTTCCAAATTATTTTAATAAAAAACAAAGCATTAGAAAGAAACGGCATGATTCGTAGATATCTTTACTAATTTGAGCATGAAAATAAATTTACAGCAGTACTTAACCAAACAAAATTATTAATTTTAAAGTAATAATTATAAATAAGGAAAAATTTATACTCATACATAAATTTTGGATTATAATTTGTTGTTTAATTAAATTAAATTTTTGTTTCCCCTAAGTACAAAGTAATAAAATATTAAGTAAAAATATATTTATTCATATAAGATATTGCTACAAGTTGAATTTAAATGTTTATTTTTATTTTAAAAAAATTAGTCACTGTAATGCATGATATCGTCGTCATCTGAACTATCGCTGTCATTTCTTGTATTTATTATTATTGGATTAATATCATCAACAATCCTTTCCCTTTCCAACCATTCATTTACTAAATTTTCGATTTTTTTTAACAGATTTTGCCCAAGTTTCACAACTAATTTGATCACAGGCTACTTGCCACATTTTCAAAACTTCGTTATCACTATATCCGTTTTGACCAATATGTCTATCATAATAATTTTTTGTTGTACCCCAAATTAATTCAATGGGGTTAAACTGACAGTGATAAGGAGGTAATCTTAGTACTTCATGACCATACGTTTGTGCCAATGTATCAATAAAATAAACTGGTTCAGATTTTAATTTCCTTCGTTTTCTCGTGATTTTGTTAGTGAGAAGTTCAAATTTATTACATTTTATAATTCTACGAATTGTTGATTCGGAAATCTTTAAGGCAGCTGCTACTCTTTGATGGACACAAGATAGAGAAATAAGTGGTCCATTGTTCTCTTTTTCGGATTTAAAATATTCCAGCAGATTTAAAGTTAAAGTTTGTAAATTTAATAATTGGCAAGGTCTATTAATCAATATTATTAACAGACACTGACAGCTAAGACAAATAACAAAAAACATTTTTAAAATCGCTGAAAAATGGTAACTAGATTATTATATGAATGCATTACTTGATACATACATGTAACAGTCACCTATCATCAATCAAACTTATAATAGTACTTTATTTAACAAGTATATAATTAAGGCTTTATTGCACAGGATGAGGTTTACCACCCAAGCCGTAAGCGAGGGTTGTAATCATCCGAGTGAAATATTATTACTGCAATTTATTTACAATTAAAATTATATTAAATAAAAAATGTAAGGATCATTTTGGAAACTATAACTTGTTATTAATAAAACTTTTGACGTTGGTCTGTATTTTTTTATGAGCTTTTATTTCCCGGTAGCAAAATAATCTTTTCCGTCATTCATATTAATATAAAATAAGAATTTTTTTGAAAAAATATTATAAAACAGTTAAAGACTATCCGGTAGTCAAAGAATTTTTATTAAGTACATTTTTAGTCGGGTATTAAAGTGTACAGTAGGTCATTGACGTGTTGAGCATTTCCCGTGAAAAAACTCGGCTATTGTCTTACAGTACCGTAACATCATATTTCTTAACTGGAAACTACAAAATTTATTATGTCAGGTTTGTATCTTGATCGACTATTGAAGTCTCCATGTTAAGTTTAGACATTTTTAATTGTATCTCACAAATAGTAAGAGATAGAGACCTGCGGTTTAAATTTTTGGAATCCTCACACCTTGTTTAGTCTAGAAATAAATTGGAGATTTAGTGGCTGGCACACAACTTTATTTATGGGGCATTAAACAAAAAGCTTGAAAAGTAACAATAATGGAATAATTAAAAAAATCATATCTCATAAACGGTAAAAGATAGAGATCTGTGGTTTGAATTTTTTTTATCTTCACATTTTGTTTAGTCTAGGAAAAAAATTGAGATTTAGTGGCTAGCACACTACTTTATTTATGGAACATTAAAGAAAACACCCAAAAAGTAACAAAAATAGAAAATTTAAAAAAATAATATCTCAAAAACGGTAAGAGACAGAGACCTGCAGTTTAATTTTTTTGAATCTTCACGCTTTGTTTAGTCTAGGAAAAATGTTTAGTTTTAGTGGCTAGCACACGACTTTATTTATAAGGCTTTAAACAAAACGGTCAAAATTTAACAAAAGTTTAAAAGTTAAAAAATGAACTTAAAAATGGTAAGAGATAGAGACCTGGGGTTTAAATTTCTGAAATCTTCATATCTAGTTTAGTTTTTACGAAAAGTTTAGATTTAGTGGCTAGCACACAACTTTATTTATGGAGCATTAAACAAAATACTCGAAAAATAATAAAAATTGAAAATTTAAAAAAATCATATCTCAAAAACGGTAAGAGATAGAGACCTGCGATTTAAATTTTTGGAATCTTATACCTTGTTTAGTTTATGTAATTTTTTTAGATATAGTGGGTAGCACACAACTTTATTGATGGAGCATTAAACAAAGCAATCGTAAAGTTGCTAACCTTGAAAACTAAAAAAAAATAGTATATCCAGAATTTTAAAAGATACAGACCTGCGGTTAAATTTTTGATTTTTTGAGGCCTTACTACTCTTAGAACACATTAAAATTAATCCAATGCAAAAAAAAATGAATTTATGTTTTTTTGTTTTGAGATTTTTCAGAAACTAAAACTATGAGATATAAATTTGTATTTTGTATTTTAAAAAGTTAACATGTTTAATTAAAAAAAAAAAAAATTAGAATTAATAGCTAGCACACAATTTGTGGATCTTCAAAGATAGCCCCGAAAAAAAAAATAAAAAATTGAAAAAATTTTAGAGGTATTTTGTTTCTTTTTTTATTGTTTTCAAAGCTTGCTACGTTCAACTTTGTAAAACTTATGTTGATTATTATTTTGTAAATAAATGGTCGCCATTTTGAAATGGTTAACATAAAAATATGATTTTTTGGTGTCATTGTAAAGCTAATTTAATGTACTTTTAGGAAAAAAATATAAAATTATCGATTGCCTATGCTAGATCAATAGTTGACATCATTTCCGGTGAAACCGGAAGTGCCTCAGAATTATTATAGTAACCTTTAGATGGGCCTTTTTGTCTAGTTTAACTTTTGTTCTGAAGATTTTTTGTATCTTTACAAATAAAGGAGATTTTCGGGGTTTCACCTCGAGGCGGAGTTGGCACTAGAGGATTAAATACCCACAAAACCCTGAAATGTGTAAAAATTTACACTTCACATAACATTTTTTATATTAAGGTTACTTTAAATAATCATTAAGCTTGAAAAATTTTGGAAAAAAAGTAATTTATTTAAGTCAGCTGTGTGAAATCAAAAACTGTTTTAATTTTGTCAGGTTCATTTCTTGCTGTACTATTGAAGTCTCTCAACCATTTATTTTGAATCTAAGTTCGTCTCTGCTTCCAAAGCTATTACAACAGACTTCAGTAACGGTACCTGGAGTACTTCTTCATTCAGCCTCCACTTTTTTTATTTAAATACCCAAGAATGCAATGTTTTAACAATGTTTTTTTTTTCAAGTTTTAATAGAGGAAATAAACTTGAAAATGGTTGTTAATTTTTTAAAACTTTCTATGATAAACCGAAGTCCAGTGTCGTTTTTACGTAAAATCATCCGAGTCATAAATTTCATTACGTATTAATTTTTTATTTTATACTAATTAGAAAATTTGTGAAATATTTATTGTGTTTTTTGCTACAAAAATATTACTTTTGAAACGGTACACAGGATGTTTGTTTGAAACGCCGTACCTCGAATAACTCCTTTATTTTAAGAAATACACAAAAAATTTCATAAAAACCATTTTTTTTTTAGAAATTCGACTTTATTCATCAACATACTCTCCTTCAAGAGTGATACATTCATTCCAATGCTCCTAAAATTAAAGAAAAATAATAATTAATTAATTTAAATTCAGCATACCAATCAGTAATAGTTTTGCCTGGTGCAGAGTCTCTATAACGCTTATCAAGCCACTGTTTGACTTCATCAGTATTTTTTCCCATAAAAAAACAATGTTTAATCAACACACGAAATTCTTTTTTATCCATTCTTTTGAAAATTACAAAACTGGAGTCACTAAAACCACTGTAACCTCTAAACTAATTGTCAGAATGTCATGAAATTTTCACACGTATCGTTTGAAGGTTGGTACTATCCAGAAACCATATGGGTCTGTCAACAGTGTTGCCATATATATGTCAGACCAGAGACTTATTGAGTGAAGTGTTATATGTTGCCAAAGCAGTGGTCGAGCTTGTTAAATCACGCATTTCTGACTGGCAAAAACAGTCTGAATTGTGAGGTAGCTGATTCAAGTACCCGTTGGTGATATTATTCGGGCGAGAATAATATGTTTACATTACTCTTATTTCACAATCATTCACCCCCTCATCCAGGTGTAGGAGCTCGCCCCCTGGCATCGGCGATTAGCCTCGTTGCAGAAATAGGCCGATGTAAAATAAATAAAAAAAAAAATAAATAAAAAAACTTAAAGTATCTATTCGGTTTGTTAAAAGCTGGCTCTTAATAATTCCAAATCAAAATTCCGAATGCATTTTTCGTTTTAGAAAGTGAATCCTATTATCAACCACATTCATCTAACTTTCTTTTGTAATACAACTAATTTGGAGTACCATTTCTACACGCAATATTGCAGCATTAGAATCAATATTGCCCCTAGGATTTCTTTTACGATAAACAAATATAGTGTTACCTCGGTTAACGAATATAATTCGTTCCATGAGATTCGTAGTACGAACTATTCAAGCGATTCCCAAACTTTTTTGACCGCGACCCGGTACCTTACGTACCCGTACGTACCCGGTTACCCACCTTACGAAAAATAAAAACATTTATGTACAAAACAAATTTTATTTTAAAGCGGTAGCTTTATAATAATAAAGAGTAATAAATAGTAATAAAGAGTAATAAATAGTAATAAAGAGTATAGTATAGTAATAAAGAATATAGTATAGTAATATAGGGTACAAATACACACTGTTCTAGTGATTAACTGATGTAAAAAAAAATAATATGTACAAAAAATTTCAAAATGTTTGTATTTTTCGCGATTAGTTTTAGGTCATTACGGACTAAATATTTTAACAACAATCCTTTTCTAGACTAAACAAGGTATGGAGATTCCAAAAATTCAAACCGCAGGTCTCTATCTCTTACCGTTTTTGAGATATAAATTTTCCAAAATTTCAAAATGTTTGTATTTTTCGCGATTAGTTTTAGGTCATTACGGACTAAATATTTTAACAACAATCCTTTTCTAGACTAAACAAGGTATGAAGATTCCAAAAATTCAAACCGCAGATCTCTATCTCTTACCGTTTTTGAGATATAAATTTTCCAAAATTTCAAAATGTTTGTATTTTTCGCGATTAGTTTTAGGTCATTACGGACCAAATATTTTAACAAAAATACTTTTATAGCCTAAATAAGGTGTGGAGATTCCAAAAATTCAAACCGCAGGTCTCTATCTCTTACCGTTTTTGAGATATGAATTTTGTTAAATATTTTTTTAATTGACAGCGTTTGTTTTGGAGGCTAATAGCCAGATTTGCACTAGCTTTATTGTACCCCTAATTTTTTTCTGGACTAAAAAGGCTGTGAAGATTTCCAAAATTCAAACCGAAGTTCTCTATCTATTACCATTTTTGAGATATGAATTTTGAAAGTTAAATATTTTTTTAATTAACAGCGTTTGTTTTGGAGGTTAATAGCCAAAGTCATACTAACTTTATTGTAACCCTAATTTTTTTCTAAACTAAACAAGGTTGTAGAATTCCAAAAATTCAATCCGCAAGTTTCTATCTCTTACCGTTTTAGAGATATAAATTTTGAAAGTTGCAAAACAATTTTAATCGACACTGTTTGGTTTGGAGGCTAATAACCAGATTTGTACCACTATTATTACAGCCTTAATTTTTTTCTAGACTGAATAAAGTATAAGGATTTTAAAAATTCAAACCGCAGGTCTCTATCTCTTACCGTTTTTGAGTTATCATTTTTTTAAGTTGGTACTTTTTGTAATTTTTTATTGTTAATATTTGATTGCCCATTTATAAAGTTGTGTGCTAGCCACTATATGCCCAATTTTGTTACATACTAAACAAGGTGTGGGAATTCCAAAAATTCTAACCACAGGTCTCTATCTCTTACCATTTTTGAGATACGAGTTTTGAAAAAAGTAATAATCGAATTCCAGTATTGTCTCTAAATCAACCCGAAATTAAAATAATTTTCAAATTTTGAATAATTAATCAAAATGTTTCAAAACGTAACCTTTTAAACCTAAAATTGCAAAAGGAAAGTATTTGTTGCAAAATTAAATAATAAAATCAAAATTTTATGTGTTTTTATGTAATAAGAAATTAGTAAAATGAAATATTTTGTTCATTTGATTCGAAATTAATCGGTCATAGTCATGTTTTACGCAACTTCTCAAATATATCAACAAATTATATTGAAATTTCTCTTTGAATTTTTAATAACCATCTGTTATATAAAACCTTATACATTTTTGTGTTTATGATCATTTTTTAGACAGTTACTGCCCTTCTAAGGCCTTATTTTCTTTGAAATTTAAACCTAGAAAGAAAGAAAATTATTACAAAAAATTTTTAGTTTTCCAAATTTTTCTTATACTTCATAAAAAAAAATCTAGGTAACTTATTAAAGCCCTATTTTTTTTCTTAGACTAAACAAGGTGTGAGAATTCCAAAAATTTAAACCTCAGGTCTCTATCATTTACCTTTTTCGAGATATAATTTTTCGAACTTAAGCCAAATTTATCAAATCAATTCCTATTTTTATTTTTTTTTCAAGGTATTGTTTGATGGCTCATTAAAAAAGTTGTGTGATAGCCACTAAGTTCATAGTTTTTCTCTTAACTAAACAAGATGTGAGAATTCCAAAAATTCAAACCGCAGGTCTCTATCTTTTACCGTTTTCGAGATATAATTTTTCGAATTTAAGCCAAATTTATGAAATCAATTCCTATTTTTATTTATTTTCAAGGTATTGTTTGATGGCTCATTAAAAAAGTTGTGTGATAGCCACTAAGTTCATAAGTTTTCTCTTAACTAAACAAGGTGTGAGAATTCCAAAAATTTAAACCGCAGGTCTCTATCTTTTACCGTTTTCGAGATATAATTTTTCGAACTATAGCCAAATTTATGAAATCTATTCCTATTTTTAATTTTTTCAAAGTGTTGTTTGATGGCCCATTAAAAAAGTTGTTTGATAGCCACTAAGCTCATAATTTTTTTCTTAACTAAAAAAGGTGTGAGAATTCCAAAAATTTAAACCGCAAGTCTCTATCTTTTACCGTTTTCGAGATATAATTTTTCGAACTTAAGCCAAATTTATCAAATCTATTCCTATTTTTAATTTTTTTCAAGGTATTGTTTGATGGCCCAATAAAAAAAGTTGTGTGATAGCCACCAAGTTCATAATTTTTCTCTTAACTAAACAAGGTGTGAGAATTCCAAAAATTTTAACCGCAGGTCTCTATCTTTTACCGTTTTCGAGATATAATTTTTCGAACTTAAGCCAAATTTATCAAATCAATTCCTATTTTTAATTTTTTTCAAAGTGTTGTTTGATGGCCCATTAAAAAAGTTGTGTGATAGCCACTAAGTTCATAATTTTTCTCTTAACTAAACAAGGTGTGAGAATTCCAAAAATTCAAACCGCAAGTCTCTATCTATCACCGTTTTTAAAATATAAATTTATAAATGTGCAAAAAAAAATAATATAATTTTTGGTTTAGGAGTTAAGGAAGTCACAGCTATTTAAGTTAAACATTATACTTCATTCCAATTATGTTAATCCATGCTGTAGTGCATTTTTACCGTTTTTAAATAATTTACAACGGTACTCAAAGAACGGAAGTAATTACAGCATTTTTTTTATTTAACAAGCACTTCCACCACAAATACCTTAACAATACAAAATAAGAACAAATATAAAGACATTTTAAAGGAAGATCTCTTGACAGCTTTCTTTTGTTTGTTTAATTGTATAAATAAATTATTTTTAACAAGAAATACATTGTTTTAAAGAAACAATTGAATTTCTCCAGAAAAATGTTTGATTTATTTTTTATCTTTCTAGGTGTAAACGGTGAAGATAATAGAGACAGAATAATTGAAAGATGGGATGGGTCAACAGACCAAGAACTGATGGACGAAAGAAGAGACGTAGAAATTCTAAAAGCAGTCCAAGAATCGATGAAAGAATATAATGCTAAACATCCAAATCATCAATGGGCCAGGTAATTTAAAGATCACAAGTAGTTATGTGTAGGATTAAATGAGGTTTTATATAGGGCAGTCAGCTAATCAGTGCAGTTGCGTCACTGCAAGCGTCACGTTTTAGTGACGTCATATTTAGTACATCCACATAGCATCCATTTAACGAATGTAATATTTGTACGCTGTCACTTGTATCGAAATGAAATGAAAATATAAGAATAAGAACATAATATAAACAAATAAACTATTCTAATAGGCTAAGTAGTCAACTAAATTAACTACTGTAGTTAAATAAATTAACTACTGTAGTTAAATAAATTAACTACTGTAGTTAAATAAATTAACTACTGTAGTTAAATAAATTAACTACGAATGAAACGAAAACAGAGGATTCTTACTTTAAGGACCGTATTCATAAACGTTCATAATTGAATTTAATGATAATAGTGCATAATGATCATTAAATATTTGTTTTGTATTCATGAATGCCAATAATGTGTTATGTACATTAAATGTTTCATTATATAGTGAATTTATTTTTTAATGCAACATGTACTATGTCATTACCATGGATACAGTTTTTGACAGCAATATAAATCGTGTTCATTTTCATTTGCAACATAGAAAAAACCATATTTACTAGCAAAAACAAAATATATTATTGAAAATACAAATTAAAAAAAATGATAATAATAATAAATAAATAACTAATAAAAACTTATAATAAATGTTCAAAAGTTTCTCCGTTTACTTGCATATAAAATGTTAAGCGATCATAAAAATGATTCAAAACATTCAGCAATTGTTCTTGAGGTATATTGTTGGATGCTTGAACAATTTTGTCTTGTAGTTCAGCAACATCCCTAAGTTCTTCATTATATACTTTGGCCTTTAAATATCCCCAATAAAAAAAATCATTGGGTGCCAAATCCGGAGATCTCGCTGGCCAAATCATCGACCCTCCTCTTCCAATCCAGCTATTTGGAAAACTTCTATGTAAATATTCTTTAACTATTCTTGAATAATGGACTTGTGCACCATCATGTTCAACCCATACTTGTCCATTAATATTCAGGTTTGGCAACGCAGGTAATATTTGGTTTTGCAAAAGGGCTAGATATTTTGCGGCATTAAGGTTACCGTCAATAAAATTTACCTATAATATTGGTTCCTATTATCCCTGCCCAAACATTTAATTTTTGCGGCCTTTGAGTTCGGGAGGAATGAAACAAATGTAAATTTTCTCGACTCCAGTACCTAAAATTTTGTCTGTGCACTTCACCATTTAGAGTAAACGTTGGTTCGTCTGTAAATAAAATTCTTTGAAGCATTGTTGGGTCGGAATTAATTTTTTCAAACATTTCAAAACAAAAATCCATACTGCTGCGTCCTTTTCTAACAATTCTTGATGATTTTGAAATTTGTATGATCGAAACTTTTCTTTTTTTAAGAAGTTAAAAACAGATCCAATACTGACACCAACGGTTTGTGTAATTGATCTTAAAGTATTTTGATTGTTTTCTTCCACTTGTAATAATATTTCCAACTGCTTCTCTTCTGTAAGCACGTGGGATGTTCTTTTTTATTATGTTTTGACTTAAGACATCCTTCGCGATGAAATTTATTAACTAGTCTTGAAATTGTAGAGGGATTTGGTATTGGCCGATCTGGATAAGTTGCACTAAATACAGCAGAAACTTCTCTTAAACTCATTTGGTAGTTATACCAAGTTACCATCATTATTTTTTCTTTATCTGTATACATGTTGATTAATTTTTAAATCAGCAATGATCAAAAGTATACACACTAATTGTTTATGTTGCAAATGAAAATGAACACGATTTATATTGCTGTCAAAAACTGTATCTATGGTAATGACATAGTACATGTTGCATTAAAAAATCAATTCATTGTATATATTTTACAATGCTTGATACATGTTCACCGCCAGTTTGAAGATTATCATCTTCATGCGGAGATGCATGATCATAATACGCGAAATAAAAATAATATACGTCCTGATTTTACTCGACAAATCTAGAAATAGCAACAATAATTACGCTATAATTTTTTTAAATGTTTTACCCTTCTACCTCGGGCAAAAACCAACTAGCAATTTTCAAACAACTATGAAGAATTATCTTATTCCTAAAGCATTTTATTCTACTGACGACTACCTGTATTTTTTTTAGGAGAAAACGGGCTGAATCTGGAGTGTGTTATCCTGAGTTAGGATGTTTTGAAAGTACTGGTCCTTTTGGATATTTGGACGCCTTGCCAGGTTCTCCAGATGAGATTTCAACTACATTTTTACTTTATCCTGGCAGAAGAAGAGCCAGAAGTGTTACTCTAGGTATAATTTTATCCTCTAAAGGATGGTATCCAATTGACGTAGACGTAGAATTCTACGTAAATCGTCGTCCATATTATTTGACGAATACATATTATTCAACACTTTTTAAGAAACTTCTTTTACAAAGATGTTAACTTAAACAGTTTTAACACGATGTTCTAATTTTATTGCAAGCCAAAATAACAAAATCTACGTTCGACGTTATATTTCTACGTTCTACGTTTTACGTCTACGTCAATAGGGGATAGGCATGATTTTTTTGTATTTTTTATTATATTCCTCTTGTTGCATATAAACATAAAAAACAGTTTTTAATTTTTTTTTTTTGTAATTTGAAGGCTTAAAAAAATCATAAATGTATGTAGCGCGCGTAAACGACGTGTGACGTCATACCCCTTCTAACTGACGCATGACACTACTAGCTTACCGGCGTACATAGTCTGTTGTGAACTTATTTGTTTGTATAACTTTTATAGGTCATGTAAAGTTAGAGTGATTTTAATTAAAATAAAGTTTAATTCTATAAAAACAATTTATACATGTTTACCGAATTAAATTTTATATTAAAATAGATAACTTATATTGCAGTATTTCAATTATGCCTCTAACGTTTTGTAACTTCATGTAAACAATGTAGTAAAATTCTGACATCTAAATTACATAAATATTTACATTTTACAGAGTTGCAGCTTTTGTTTACATAAAGTTATAGAATATAAAATAAAAATTACTTTGACACCACGTATTTCTTCAGCACTGTAGCATTCATTATTTTTCATATATTCCATGAGCATAAATGCATCAATGTTGGGTAAATTATCAGTCTGAGCCCTAACAAAATCTTTATCTGCCATTTTAATAATAAATGCGTGAAAAATTGTTTAAAAACAAATACAAAACTCTCGAACAATACAATACACACACGTGTAAAGATTATGTTGTAGCTGTATCTGTGATGTGAAACCCCTATCGTTTGACGTCATACTCAGTCGTTTTACTCGGCAACCTTCGCTCCGTGGTCGGCTTATTTCAAATTTACAATATTTTAATTCAAAAATTTGGCTATAATATTAATTAAAATGTAATTTTTGTTTTGTTAGGTGTCATAACTAACATTAACATATCAAAATAATGTAGTTTTAAGGAAATACAAATTTTATGCGTATCCCCTATTGGAAACCATCCTTAACACTAAAGCAAATATTGAAGCTATCATCTGTTTGACCAATAAATTTATAAAAAAAAAATGTTCTATATTGTATTCTTCCAGGTGAGACACCTTTATTGGAAGTGCCTTTCCAAAACCTTTCCAAAGCTTGGGAATGGGCAACAAAAGGTGGTTTTAACACATCGCAACCAACAAAAATTTTGGTCCATGGATTTGGAAGCTCTTGCTCACATATCTGGGTCTATGAAATGAGGAGTGCCCTTATGTCAGTAGTAAGTAAAAACAATTTAATTAATTTGCGAAAATTTCGTTACAATAAAATTAAAATTAAAAAATCCCAGAGTTTTTTCTGCATTTGCAAAAATAGAAATAGCTATTATTTTTAGGGCCACAATTTGTTACTAAATACCTATAAAATCCGGAAGTGTGTGAAAATTCACACTTCACATCAATTTTTTAAATTAAGATTTATTAAAAAAAAAAAAAATGTGAAGTGTGAATTTTCACACATTGCAGAGTTTTGCAGGTATATAATAAGTGAAGGCGGCATGCTGATTGTGTAGGACAAATTTTGCTTTGTAGTAATCACGGCAAAATGAACGATATTTTTAAAATAATTTAAAATAATCGTCTGTTAATCTAAGAGCTTTAAAAATAAATTTTATGTCAAAATAAATTTTATGTTAAAATAAATTTTATGTTAAAATAAATTTTATGTTAAAATATTTTTTTGATAATTTTAATTCGAATAACTAATACAGTCTGTTCCAAACGGTTAAGCGGAACTAAATGGTAATTTCGTTCTTTTAGGTTGTGACGAGAAGGGACCTTGCTTGGGTTATTTCATTTTTCACGTTGGGATGTCAAAATTTAAAATTCCAACAATGAAACCATGGAAACGAATGACATATGTCAAAATTAAATATTTTTTTTTAGATATTTTAATAACAAAAAAATAAATAAATGGGAAATTTGTATTAAGAATGACACAAAAAATCAAAATATAAAGAAAATGACATTTTAAAATGATATTAACCTTAACCAAAAAATGTTTATTGTAAGTATGATTTACAAAGCTTAAACAAAACGGCCGAAAGGCACGATTTAAACGATGAAAGTAACTAGATTGCAAAATCTAGTTCCGCTTAAGCGTTTGGAACAGACTGTATCATCTGTCTCATTTTGTAATACGAAACTAAGAGGGAAATTTCATTTTTTATGTTGTATATTTAAAATATCATCTTAGGGTGGTAATTCTGAAGTGGCACCTATCAAATTATTAGACATGTCTATCACAATTTTGACATGTCAATTTGTTATCTGACATATGTAGTTTTTGAGTGAATATAACCTCGATATAATAAAACTTAACAATATTTAAAAGCCAGGTTTACAAGTTCACATGTTTCCATAAAAGTCTATTTACACCACAACAGTCACCAAAGTAACCAGATCTATGGTCTATTTCAAAGTAGAAAAAAGTAGATAGCGCTGCGAACCGAGTACGATTTACACTGATCAAATACAGTATAGCGGGAAATTTAAAATAAGTTACAACTAGGGCATGGGAGTAGCAACTGGGTTAGCAAGTGATTTTTTTTTTTTTAATATAAAAAAGGTTAATAAGATATTGAAATAAACAAGGCAGATAATACACTTACGTTATTTATACGACATAAATTCAGTTTAATGGGAAATTTGAAAAAGTTAAAAAAATATTAATTTTAAAAATTATGTACTATATATAAAAAGAGAGATTTGGCTAAAAGAGTTTATACAAAGCAATAAAACAAACAATATATCTTCAGAGCTAATGTTTCTTATTTAAATAATTATTGTAAATAAAAATTAAAAATATATGTATATGTGAAGGTCTAAAAATTATATCAATAACTTCTTCTTTGGGCACAATCAGCTGGGCTGTCTTTTGGCCTCACATTAGTCCTCTTTCTTGTCAACTGTCAAAAAATATTTATATGTCAGATAACCTAAAAAAATATATAACTGCGTAAAAACAAATTACATGGAGAATTTTCTCCATAAAATCTACGCCAAGAATAAATAAAAAGAGTCTAAATATGTAAATAATAACAAAATATATGAGAAAAATTAAATAATATAAATAATATATATTTCCAATGTACGACACTGAACATCTGTCAACTTGGACTAAAAAATATATTTTAACAGTGTAATAGGGATGACGATCTAAACCAATCCGAAGCAAGGACAAACAGCTCCTATCTTCTTACACACATTTTTCTACTTTGAAATAGACCATAATTTCGTATTACAAATTGAGAAATGGTTTTGTATATTAATAAAAAAAATTGATTGGTGTGTCAAATAAAAATCCTTAATATGTAGATTAAAGAAAATAAAAAAATTATTTGGATGCAATTTTTGCGAAAAATGCGCCAAATATTTTATCCTCCATCATATTTCTCAGAGGGGTTGGTTTAAAAATCTTTAAAAAATTCAGAGTAATGCACAAGAGTGTGAATTAACTATTTATTTTAACATTTATATTTTAGGAAGATTGCAATATTGTTTGCGTGGACTGGGAGAATGGAGCAACGTTGCCAAATTACGTTAAAGCAGCTGCCAATACAAGACTTGTTGGTAAACAGCTGGCAATGCTGTTAAAAGGCCTGGAAGATCATGTTGGACTCACTAGAACCAAAATGCACCTGATTGGGTTCTCATTAGGTGCACACGTTGCTGGATTTGCTGGTGCAGAATTAAGAAATGTCAGCAGAATTACAGGTAACAAATTTATTTACTTAATCCCAAAGCCTTTTTATCATTATCTGGTGATAGGCTGTTGGCGTTTTTCTATTAATCTCGCGGTGTCCTCCATATTTTTTTCCAAATTTTTTCTATCTTGTGTCATATTCCTTGTTTCTTCCCATTTCATCCATTCTTGCAGTCGCTCATAAAAAATCAGTCCGGTTACTTAATTTACACATCTTGTAAATATTCCCCGAGACCATTATTATTTATTTATTTTTATTTTTTTTTTTTTTTTAGGATTGGACCCAGCTGGTCCCCTATTCGAATCCCAGGACCCAATTGCCCGTTTAGATGCAACAGATGCAGATTTTGTAGATGTTATACATTCAAATGGGGAGAACCTAATTTTAGGTGGTCTGGGTTCTTGGCACCCAATGGGACATGTTGATTTTTATCCAAATGGTGGAAGAATGCAAAATGGATGCTCCAATCTTTTTGTAGGAGCATTTTCAGATATTATTTGGTGTAAGTATGGAAAAATATAAACAAAATATTTATAATAAAGTCTGTTCCAAACGGTTAAGCGGAACTAAATGGGAATTTAGTTCTTTTAGGTTGTCACGAGACGGGACCTTGCTTGGGTTATTTCGTTTTTCACGTTGGGATGTCAAAATTTTAAATTCCAACAATGAAACCATGGAAACGAATGACATATGTCAAAATTAAATATTTTTTTTTTATATTTTAATGACAAAAAAATAAATACAGTCTGTTTCAAACGCTTAGACGGAACTAAATGGGAATTTCGTTCTTTTAGGTTGTCACGACAAGGGACCTTTCTTGGGTTATTTCATTTTTCATGTTGGAATGTCAAAATTTAAAATTACAACAATGAAACCATGGAAACGAATGACCTATGTCAAAATTAAATTATTTTTTTATATATTTTAATGACAAAAAAATAAATAAATGGGAAATTTGTATTAAGAATTACACAAAAAATCAAAATATAAAGAAAATGACATTTTAAAATGATATTAACCTTAACCAAAAATGTTTATTGTAAGTATGATTTACAAAGCTTAAACAAAACGGCCGAAAAGCACGATTTAAGCGATGAAAGTAACTAAATTGCAAAATCTAGTTCCGCCTAAGCGTTTGAAACAAACTGTAAATGGGAAATTTGTATTAAGAATGACACAAAAAATCAAAATATAAAGAAAATGACATTTTAAAATGATATTAACTTTAATCAAAAAATGTTTATTGTAAGTATGATTTACAAAGCTTAAACAAAACGGCCGAAAGGCACGATTTAAACGATGAAAGTAACTAGATTGCAAAATCTAGTTCCGCTTAACCGTTTGGAACAGACTGTACAGTCTGTTTCAAACGGTTAGGCGGAACTAAATGGGAATTTCGTTCTTTTAGGTTGTCACGAAAAGGGACCTTGCTTGGGTTATTTCATTTTTTACGTTGGAATGTCAAAATTTTAAATTCCAACAATGAAACCATGGAAACGAATGACATATGTCAAAATTTAATATTTTTTTTTTATATTTTAATGACAAAAAAATAAATACAGTCTGTTTCAAACGCTTAGACGGAACTAAATGGGAATTTCGTTCTTTTAGGTTGTCACGACAAGGGACCTTTCTTGGGTTATTTCATTTTTCATGTTGGAATGTCAAAATTTAAAATTACAACAATGAAACCATGGAAACGAATGACCTATGTCAAAATTAAATTATTTTTTTATATATTTTAATGACAAAAAAATAAATAAATGGGAAATTTGTATTAAGAATGACACAAAAAATCAAAATATAAAGAAAATGACATTTTAAAATGATATTAACCTTAACCAAAAATGTTTATTGTAAGTATGATTTACAAAGCTTAAACAAAACGGCCGAAAAGCACGATTTAAGCGATGAAAGTAACTAAATTGCAAAATCTAGTTCCGCTTAACCGTTTGGAACAGACTTTATGTTTAAATTTGTAATACGAAACTAGATCTGGTTACTTTGGTGACTGTTGTGGTGTAAACAGACTTTGGCGTATCCGTGTGAACCAATACTATGATAATATTATAAATGTATTGTCAATATACAACATAAAAAATGAACTTTCCCTGTTAGTTATGTATTATAAAATGAGACAGATAATATCTAAATAAATTTGTTATAATTTAAAATTTATATTTTGATTTTTTTAGCATCTGCTGTCGAGGGAAGATCTTTATGTAATCATCGACGAGCTTATAAATTTTTCACGGATTCAGTTTCTCCAAGATGTAGTTTTCCAGCCTTTCCATGTGATTCTTATGAGGATTTTTTGGCTGGAAGATGTTTTCCATGCAGTGGAAAAGAGTAAGTATTGGAAAAAAATGGATACCATCAATAGATTTGGAAAAAAAAAAACATTTATAAACAATATTATTTTAATTATTATGTTCATAATAACAAATGCTCTTACAGAATAGCATTTTTCTAAATATTTTAAAAAATAACCCCTTATATTTAACCTCACTTGATTTTTTTGTTCTTTTAGCTGTGGCAATATGGGCTATTACGCTGATAAATCAACAGGACGAGGTCAACTCTTCCTTTTAACAAGAGATGAAGAGCCATTTTGTGGTAAGAAGAACGATCAACAGTTTTTAAAATTTTTGAAACTAAAAAAAATATTTTTTCAGCAAATCAATATAGTGTTACTGTGGAAAGTTCTCCAAGCAAGAAACCAGTTGTCAATTATGGAAAAATCAAAATTACCCTAGTTGGAGATTTGGATTTAAACGAAACATTCACTTTGACAAAGTAAATTTTCAAAATTTCTAAAAAAATAAATCAAAATTTCTAAACAATTATTTAACTTTTTTTTAGGAAAGATGATGAACAGTTAATGCCTGGAAAGATGTTATCCAAAATTCTAGTACCCCATCCAATCATTTCAGAACCGAAAAAAGTCCAAATTTTATATCAAGGTTATTCCGGATGGATTTCTTCTGGATTAAAAAGATGGAGAATAGATAAAATAGCTTTAATGGATAGTTTTGGAAAGATGTATGGATATTTTATTATATATATTTCTTCAAAATCAATGTTATAATGATAAAATTTCTACCATGAGTTCAAAAAGTAATTACATAAGGGTTGGCTATGGAAAAATGAAATAATGTCTACTGAAAGTTTTAGAATTAATTAACTGTCATCACTGTTGTTTTATGTCATAAGTTTATATTGTTATTAGACCGGGAGCTCATGACAGTTTTTGGTCTCCGATTTCATACATCATGCCTTTTGGAGGAGAGAATATTTACCCTGTGACAACAAAAAAGGGATGGTACTAAACCCCTGCACTCTTTCCGGTCATAGGGAAAATTGTATTTCCACTTAAACACAAAATTTTTGTGCTTTTCTCTGATTTAATATTGCTTGCCCTTTTGTCAAAAGAAAGTTATAACAAATTTAAAGTCTTTTAAATATATGCATGCGATTCGGAGGGTCCCAAAGGGCTCAAACGGTCATGTGATATTGTAATAAAAAAATATGATTTTCCGCGTTTTCATACAGCATGCCTATAATTGAAAGACTTTAAATTTGTTATAACTTTCTTTTGACAAAAGGGCAAGCAATATTAAATCAGAGAAAAACACAAAAATTTTGTGCAAGTGGAAATGCAATTTTCCCTATGACCGGAAAGCGTGCAGGGGTTTAGTACCATCCCTTTTTTGTTGTCACAGGGTAAATATTCTCTCCTCCAAAAGGCATGCTGTATGAAATCGGAGACCAAAAACTGTCATGAGCTCCCGGTCTATATATAAAGATTGCAGTACACATTATTTTATTTTTCCATAGCCAACCCTTATGTAATTACTTTTTGAACACATGGTATTAACCAACTTCATTTAATGGACACCTGCGAAACCCTAAAATACATAAAAATTCACTTATTTTTATATTTTTCAGAACTTCAGTATGCCGTAAAAATTTATTACTAGAATCAGGAGTACCAATTACTTTACAACTACAGAAAGGCGATTGTTCCATACCTGAAGAACCAGAGATACCAACAGAAAAATCCCAAAAAACTAATGAAATAAATGAGACCTACGTTCCCCAAGAAACAAGGAAGTTTATTCCGACACCTGTTGTCAAAATTGGAAACGAGGTCGTCTCGAAAACTTTAGAAGATCGTTTGGATCATGGAGAAAAAAATAGTATATATGATTGGCATCCGGTTAATGAACCTATTTCCAAAAATGATCTTTATTCGGAAGAAATTGGGTCTAATAGGGCCTTCAATATGAAATCAGTCAGGTCTAGAAAACAAGCTGATGTTGGGACTTATTATGAAATTGCAGAACCAGTTTTAAAAAAGGTACTGTGAGAATTTTGAGACTTCAGAATTTTAATTAAAAATGCCAGTATTATAGTCGGATTGCATTCATATAATAATCTAGTTTAGGGTGAACATTCGTCCCGCATTTTGATTTGGTGTCCCCAGGGCCGAATTTGGCTCTGTACTTATATTTGGGAGGTGAAGACCTTTTTTAGGGTTTTGTAGGTATGACCAACAAACCCTTATACCGTCATTTTGTCGTCTGTCTGTCTGTCTGTTCGGTAAAAATTGTAGTCAAACGGCTAAACCTAGAGAGTTGAAATTTGGCATGCTTATACAACTCTTTGACCCGCACATAGCAAAAATACTAAAACATCTAAAAAACATACCCCCCTAAAAATATAAACAAAAATGTGCTCGTCGAAAAAAAAAATATTTTTTATAATTTTGAGTAGGGTATCAAATGAAAGCCCTTAGTACGTGGATTAACGATCAAATTTTTATTTTTGCAAAATAAATTATTTTGAAGCGGTTTTTGCCAAAATTGTGCAAAAAATTTTTTGTCCCACACCCTGTAGCCCAGATGGTTTAAACTAAAAAACTGAAAAAATTCTGAGCAATGTACATTGGTGTGAACCGGAATAGTACAACAGGAATTTTTGATCAGATTTTTTTAGAAAAATAACGCATTTTTTGTAATTTTGGTTGACGATTTACAAAAGTTATAGTTATGTAACACACTAGACTAGAAGACGTATCATGGTGTAATGGTTAGAATACTCGCTAGCTACCCAGAATTCTAGGTTCGCTCCCTCTCAGAGGAGACAATTTTATTTTAAAATTTTTTTCCATTATTATTTTGTTTAAATTATTTTGTCAAAATTCTAGTTATATTTTGGCAAATGTTGCATTTAATTTTTTAGAGCGTAAATTTAATAACCAGTTGGAATTATATTTTCATTCTATGTGTCATGTATACGAAACCAAAGGGGCGGAGCATATGACAACCAATGGAAGCCATAGGCGCTTGATATATAAAAAAAAAAATACTGCACATATTTAGAAACCTAAATAATGGTATTAGGTATTCGAATTAAAATTAACAAAAAAATATTTTAACATAAAATTTGTTTTTAAAGCTCTTAGATTAACAGATGATAAATTATTTTAAAAATATCGTTCATTTTGCCAAGTTTAACACAAAGCAAAATTTGTCCTACACACTCAGTATGCCGCCTTCACTTATTATATACCTGCGAAACCCTGAAATGTGTGAAAATTCACACTTCACATCAATTTTTGAAATATTAACCCTTTACCGCATAGTGTGTCATATATGGTACATTCCGATTTTTATTTTTTATTTTACTTTTAAAACTGAATCAGAACGTTACTTCATGAATGTTCATATATGCCACATACACAGGAATGGATACTGCAGTATCTCAAGTAATGGGCTGCAATAGATTTGAGGATGTCAAGCGGAATTTGCACTTCAACGATAACTCTGAATTTATTGAGAAAGGACAACTAGAAGATACGACCTTTTCTTTCAAAAATTCGAGGGCGACTGCTTTTAATCCCTAATGAAGAACACCTAGCAATTGACGAGCAAATAATACGGAATCATTTTCTTTTGTAACATAATGTCGAATCATAATGTTCCATGTATGGCACAAACCCTAAATTATTATTTTAATTATTATTTTTTCATAAAAATAATAATTAATAATTTAAATATATTTTTTTAATTAATTTTTCTATCAATAAGAACCAATTCCTAATGCCCATGAATTATTTCAGCCCAAAATAAAAATTCATGCAGTAAAGGGTTAATTTTTTAAATTTCCAAAATTTCAAAATTTAAACTGTGGTCAGCCCCAAATTTTTTCTAGCCTAAACAAGGTATGAGGATTTCAAAAATTTAAACCGCAGATCTCTATCCCTTACCGCTTTTAGGATAGAATTTTTTTTAAATTTCTGATGGGATTATACATATTTTTTAACCTATTTGATAAGAGTATTTTTTTCTAAATACAATTATGTATTAGTTTAATATCCTTACATAATAAAAATATTGAAAAAAATGCGATATAAATTTAAATAATTTTTTATTTGTAACATTTTTTAATTTTAGGCTACAAATAAGAATGCAAGGAGTCATAATATAGACAAAAAGGAGATAACAGAGCCTATTTTAGGCCCTACAACTTTAAAAACTGTTGGAGTCACTACTTCAAAATCGGTCCTTTTACAAAAACTAGCACCCGAGACTGACTGGGTAAGCACAAACAAATTTCGAAATATTAACGATGTACAAAATCACCAGATTAGTTATTTTAATTCAAAACCAGAAAACTTGTATAGGGAGGGTATCGAAAAATTAGTACAACGTTGGGAAACCCTAATAAATAATAATGGAAATTATATTTTGTTATTATACATTACAAATAATTCTGGGAAAAAAATATTTTGTACTTTAAAATAATGAATTTCTTTCCGGTCGGTAATACCCTTTTCACACTAGAACTTTAAGACGAGTGAACTTAAAGTTCACCGTTGTTTAACATCGGTATGCTTTCACACTTGATGTTTAAATCTCTGGTGCTGTCATCAGCTACAGTATGTCCTTAAGTTACCGTCATGAAATTATTTTGAACTGTCTGCGCAGACGCACATTTTGAATTATTATAAACAAATATGGATATTTCATTTCATTCTACAATAAAAACGCTACAATAAAGAATATATTACACCTGTATTAACATGTAAGTCGATACATTTTATCTCAATTATTGTAGCTCTGTATTTTATTAAACACATTATTAAAATAAATAATTTTATTATAACAATAAGTATAAACTTCTTATAACGTCGATATAATACAGTATTCTTGTTTATGATAATATAAAATGTTGACAGCACAAATTCAAAGAGTATTTTTTTATAATAGAAATTAAGTTGGTAATGCGGATGTTTAAGACGCAGATCTCTGTCTTAAACATCGCTTGTATTTAGACGAGGCCATACGGTTTCACATTAGCGTTTAAAGATACATTCACTTTAACATCTGATCTTAAAGTTCTAGTGTGAAAAGGGTATTAACACATTTTTATTTTTAGGAAGAAGAAACTTCAAAGAAATTGGACTCCAAAAAAGACAGTCCATTACAAATGATAATGTTAACAGTCCAATTTTTACCAGAAAGACTTTCCAGAATGTTCCAACAAGCAGAAAAATATGCCCGGGAAACACTTTTTCCATTAATATCTCAACATACACCAAAATTGATTTCAAATTTCATTGCACCCAAAGAACGATATGTTCCTCTAGAATTCAATGAAGTCTCAACTAAAAAATCCAGATCTAACGAGGAGTTAGTTGTTAAAACCGATTTTAGTCCCCCAGATATACCGGTTAAACTGACAAGATCAGATGCCGATATCGAAGTTGTAGAAAAAAATGAAACGGTTAGCAAAAGAAGTGATAGTGAAGAAAAAAGTGAGGAGAATCAAGTGGAAAAAGGGACTGACAAACCAAAGGTTGGTATTTGCTTATTTTTACCTTTATTGGATTTTTAAAATTCAAACCACAGGTCTCTATCTCTTACCGTTTTTGAGATATGAATTTTTCAGAATTTCCTAAATTTCACAATTTTAACTGTGTTAGTTTTAGGTTGTTTCGGACCAAATTTTGGAGCCCTAATTTTTTCCTAAACTAAGCAAGGTGTGAGGATTTCAAAAATTGAAACCGCAGGTCTCTATCTCTTACCGTTTTTGAGATATTAATTTTTCAAAATTTCAAAATTTTACTTGTAATAGTTTTACGTCATTTCGGACCAAATATTACAGCTTCAATTTTTTTCGAAACTAAACAAGATGTGAGGACTTCAAAAATTCAAACCGCAGGTCTCTATCTCTTACCGTTTTTGAGATATTAATTTTTCAAAATTTCAAAATTTTACTTGTAATAATTTTAGGTCATTTCGGACCAAAAATTACAGCCTTAATTTTTTTTCTAAACTAAACAAGATGTGGGGATTCCAAAAATTCAATCCGCAGGTCTCTATCCCTTACCGTTTTTGAGATATGAATTTTTCAAATTTCCAAAATTTCAAAATTTTACCTGAAATAGTTTTAGGTCATACTGGATCAAATATTACAGTCTTAATTTTTTTACAAACTAAACAAGGTGTGGCGATTTCAAAAATTCAAACCGCAAGTCTCTATCTCTTACCGTTTTTGAGATATTAATTTTTAAAAATTTCAAAATTTGTACCGATAGTTTTAGGTCATTCCGGACCAAATATAACAACCCCTAATTTTTTCTAGACTAAACAAGATGTGAAAATTTCAAAAATTCAAACGGCAAGGCTCCATCTCTTACCATTTTTGAGATATGAATTTTTTTAAATTTCCAAAATTTCAACATTTTACCTATGATAATTTTATGGGATAGTTTCAAGTCATTCCGGACCAAAAATTACACCCCTCATTTTTTTCTATACTAAAGAAGGTGTGAAAATTTCAAAAATTCAAACCGCAAGGCTCCATCTCTTACCGTTTTTGAGATATCATGTTTTTAAATTTCCAAAATTTCAACATTTTACCTATGATAATTTTATGGGATAGTTTCAGGTCATTCCGGACCAAAAATTACACCCCTCATTTTTTTCTATACTAAACAAGGTGTGAAAATTTCAAAAATTCAAATTGCAGGTCTCTATCTCTTACCGTTTTTAAGATATGAATTTTTCAAATTTCCAAAATTTCTAAATTTTTCCCTCGATAGTTTTAGGTCATTCCGGACCAAATATTTCAACCCCTAATTTTTTCTAGACTAAACAAGATGTGAAAATTCCATAAATACAAACCGCAGGTCTCTATCTCTTACCGTTTTTGAGATATGAATTTTTCAAATTTCCAAAATTTCAAAATTTTACCCTCGATAGTTTTAGGTCATTCCGGACCAAATATTTCAGCCCCAATTTTTTTCCAAACTAAACAAAGTTTAAGGATTTCAAAAATTCAAACCGCAGGTCTCTATCTCTTACCGTTTTTGAGATATGAATTTTTGAATCAACAAACTTATAAGTTTACGACTAATATTAATTATTTATTGTGTTTTCTAGGTGTTTGAAAATAATGATATTAAGGACAAAAAATTATTCGTGAATCTGCCAGTTTTTGATGAAAGAGATCGAGGGATCAAGTATATCCCACTGGAATACCCAGACGCGTTACACGCAGTTGAAAAAATCACGAAACGATAGTTTTTAAGATTTGTTGTTATGAATATAAAGTCAAATATATTTAATTTTAAAATAAAAATTATATTTAACAAAAAATATTTTGTATTTAAGTGTCGCCCAGCACCCACAGATCCCTCATTTTAGGTTCCTAGAGAGCACTTTATGCTAAGGATCAATGGAGCTGAATACACACGATTGCATCCCCAACCCTGGCAATATGTAATCGTGGATATTTTGTGTTTTTTAAGGTGTTGAAAAGCACCCACAGATCCTTCATTATAGGTTCCTAGGCAGCACTTTATGCTAAGGATCAATGGAGCTGAATACACACATTTGCAACCCCAACCCTGGCAACATGTAATCGTGTGGCCAAGCATCCACAGATCCCTCATTTTAGGTTCCTAAGGAGCACTTTATGATAAGGATCAATGGAGCTGAATACACACGATTGCATCCCCAACCCTGACAATATGTAATCGTGGATATTTTGTGTTTTTTAAGGTGTTGAAAAGCACCCACAGATCCTTCATTATAGGTTCCTAGGGAGCTCTTTATGCTAAGGATCAATGGTGCTGTATACACTCATTTGCATCCCCAACCCTGGCAATATGTAATTATGTGGCCAAGCATCCACAGATCCCTCATTTTAGGTTCCTAAGGAGCACTTTATGCTAAGGATCAATGGAGCTGAATACACACGATTGCAACCCCAACCCTGGCAATATGTAATCGTGGATATTTTGTGTTTTTTAAGGTGTTAAAAAGCACCCACAGATCCTTCATTATAGGTTCCTAGGGAGCTCTTTATGCTAAGGATCAATGGTGCTGTATACACTCATTTGCATCCCCAACCCTGGCAATATGTAATCGTGTGGCCAAGCATCCACAGATCCCTCATTTTAGGTTCCTAGGCAGCACTTTATGCTAAGGATCAATGGAGCTGAATACACACGATTGCATCCCTAACTCTGGCAATATGCAATCGTGGATATTTTTTATTTTTTAAAGTGTTGACAAGTATCCATAGATCCCTCTTTTTAGGTTCTTATGGAGCATTTCATACTAAGCAACTTATACAGCAATTTAGGCTATCAGCGCCCAAATGACGTATAGATTTACTTAATTGTATTAAAAATATTAAATTGAAAAATATTCCAAAAAAATATAGAAATATATATTTTTGAAAAATAATTTTTTTTGAGTCAATTACAAAAAAGCCGACCGGCGTAGCGTAGTGGTAACACATATGCTCTGCGTTGTTAAGGTCTCGGGTTCAAATCCCGTTTAGGCATGGAATTTTTCAAAAAATAATTGTCCTGGCTAATTGCCAAAGCAGCAAAAGCCATATAAATTAAAAAAAAAATAAATGTTTTTACCGAGAAAATAAGAGATATCGGCAAGTGAATGGGCACTTGCCGTCAGAAGTGTATTTTTCCCGGATACCTGTATAGATTTAAATGCAAAATATGTTTTTGTTAGGTGAGCCGAGGTACAGTTTAAAAAAAATGTCAAAAAGTCCTTTTTTTTAGGTATTTCTTGACAAAAAATGTGCCAAAAAAATTCACTTAATAATATACTTACAAAACATGGCGTAGAGACTCACAAATTTTCCAGTAACTGGTAAAAATGGTGTACAGCAGCTTAGGCTATTAGCGCCCAAAGGACGTATAGATTTACCTAATTGTGTTAAAAATATTCCAAAAAAATACAGAAATATGCATTTTTGAAAAATATTTTTAAAAAATTTACAGTCAAGTATAAAATAAAATCTGAGGTACAGATTCAAAAAAATATCAAAAAAATCCTTTTTTTAGAAATTTCTTGACAAAAAAAATGCCAAAACAATCTCTTACTTATGTATATACTTACAAAACTTGGCGTAAAAAGATCGCATTAATTTTTCTATAATTGGATTTTATATAATAGAACAATATTTAAAATCCAGATATTTTTAAAATTTGAAAAAATGGTATGCAGCATCTTTGGCTATTAGCTCCCAAAGAACGTACAAACTTAGAGCTGTTAAAAATATTGAAACAAAAAAAAACATTTCAAAAATTTACCTTCACAATACTTTCCACGGAATTTTTGTAAATTTGTAAAAATAGTGTGCAGCATTTTCGGCTATTAGCGCCCAAAGAACATACATACTTACAACTGTTAAAAAATATTGAAACGTAAAAACATTTCAAAAATTTACTTACACAATACTTCAAAATTAAAATCCACATAATTTTTTGAAATTTGTAAAAATAGTGTGCAGCATCTTTGGCTATTAGCACCCAAAGAACATAAAGCTATTAAAAATATAGAATCGAAAAAACATTTTCAAAAAATTTTCCAGCACAATACTTACAAAAATCCACAGAATTTTTTGATATTTGAAAGCATGTTGTATATCAGTTTAGGCTATTAGCACCCAAAGAACATACAAACTTACTTAGAGCTGTTAAAAATATTGAAACGTAAAAACATTCCAAAAATTTACCTTCACAATATTTACAAAAAAAATTAAATCCATAGAATTTTTGTAAATTTGAGAAAATGGTGTGTAGCATTTTCGGCTATTAGCGCCCAAGGAACATACATACTTAGAACTATTAAAAATATTCAATCGAAAAAAACATAAAATTTACCTGTACAATACTTACAAAAAATTTAAAATCCATAGAAATTTTTGAATTTTGAGAAAATGGTGAGCAGCATCTTCGGCTATTAGCTCCCAAGGGATGTCGGCTCACTATCAGATGTCCCTTCTTAACCCTTCAATAGGCACTCAACTTGTTTCATCACTATTGCACTTTTTCAAATTTTACTTTTTATAAAACTGGTAACAATGTGTACTCACAGCATTTATGGCTACTAGCGCTTAAGGTAGTTATTAATTTAAGGGTATTTTATACAAAAAATGCACTGGTCAACATGCGTTGTTGACTTAAAACGTTTCATAGACGATTCTGAACGAGAAATATTTTGAAGGATTAATGACGTAATGTCTACCAAAATTATCAAATAAAGTATTACGTAAAGAAAATAATCCTCTTAATTAGTTTCGCTAATGAGAATTTTAGTGTGGATTTTTTTGCGTAGTTCTATATTACGTAAACAATAAATGGACCACGGCAGTGCACAGCCTTTTTAAATATGAAAACTTAAAAATAATTTTTTAATTTTATCTATAATAATTTTGTTAACCCGTATTAGCATTATAGGCTATTCCAAACGTTTATGCGGAACTAAATTGCTTATGCGTAGTTCTGTATTTTAACAATAAATGTATAAACAATAAATGGACCCCGACATTGCACAGCATTTTTAAATATAAAAATTTAAAAATATTTTTAAAAATTTATTACAGGGCTTCGAACCGTTATTTTTTTCGTTCCGGTTCAATTAAAAAAATATACATATATAGTTCGGTTCCGGTTTTCGTTCCGGCAAAAATAACGGTTTTGTCAAAATCAGTATACAGGGTGTTTGTTTGAAACGGGGCACCCCGAAAATCTCCTTTATTTGTAAAGATACAAAAAATCTTTAGAACAAAAGTTAAACTAGACAAAAAGGCCCATCTAAAGGTTACTATAAGAATTCTGAGGCACTTCTGGTTTCACCGGAAATGATGTCAACTTTTGATCTATCATAGGGAATCGATAATTTTATATTTTTTTTCTAAAAGTACATTAAATTAGCTTTACAATGACACCAAAAAGTCATATTTTTATGTTAACCATTTCAAAATGGCGACCATTTATTTACAAAATAATAATCAACATAAGTTTTACAAAGTTGAACGTAGCAAGCTTTGAAAACAATAAAAAAAGAAACAAAATATCTGCCATCACTGCCTTAAAATGGCCTTTACAAGAAAATTTTTAGCGGGTTTTAGCAACAGATTTTTTTCAAAAATATTAAGAAAAAAATCTGTTCCCAGGGATGGGCCACGTGGAGGCACCCGCAGGACACAATATTGCAAAATTAAGTAATTAGAGTGGGTTCCTAACGACTTGGTGACTCATAAGGGCAGAAAAAAGCCCCCCCCCCATAAAAATAAAATTTAATTCTGAGTTGTCCATAAGAAAGAAAATTGGTTCCGAGCTTAAATGGTATATTAGCATTAAACTAAAATTTTTATGATTAAGTTTGCAATATTTTGCCCCCCAACCCCATCTGAAAAAAAGCAAAACAAAACAAGCAAAAATAATAAAATATAAATACAACAATGACAAAAATGCGGTAAAACAGAAAAAATGGCAATAGAATACAAACAAAAAATTGCAATAAAACAGCAATCAGCAACATCTGCAATGCATACAAAATAAGCATAATACATATAAATGGGGCAATGCATATAAATGGGGGCAAAACATACAGAAATGTGAGAAATACACATTAAAATTGGGGGCAATACACACAAAATTTGGGGCAATGCACACAAAACGGGGGCAATGCATACAAGGCAGGGGCAATGCATACAAGACTGGGGCAAAATTGGGGGCAATACACATAAAATGGCAATAACACAAAAAATTGCAATAAAACAGCAATAGCAGCAATCAGCAACATCTGCAATACATACAAACTAAGCAATACAAGTGAAGCATACATATAAATGGGGCAATGCATATAAATGGGGGCAAAACATACAGATATATGAGAAATACACATAAAATTGGGGGCAATACACACAAAATTGGGGGCAATACACACAAAATTGGGGGCAATACACACAAAATTGGGGGCAATGCATACAAGGCGGGGGCAATTCATACAAGGCGGGGGCAATTCATACAAGGCGGGGGCAATCCATACAAGGCGGGGGCAATTCATACAAGGCGGGGGCAATGCATACAAGGCGGGGGCAATACACACAAAATTGGGGGCAATACACACAAAATTGGGGGCAATGCACACAAAATTGGAGGTAATACACAAAATTTGGGGCAATACACATAAAATTGGGGGCAATACACACAAAATTGGGGGGCAATACATACAAAATAAGCATATTAAACATGAAAACGAATACCTGAAAACCTAGAGAATACTGGTATACGAAGTGTAATCTGAAACAGACAACATGAAAGAAAACAAAAAGAAAACGTGAAATCATTTTTATAAAACGAAACCTAAAACCATAAGTATACAAACTCTGGGCGATTTGTAGATAACAGGCATTTGAGCTGGGTCTCGCAGTCAAGATATCTAGCAGCCGGTAAGCACAGGCTCAGCCATCACTGCAAATTAGCACCCCAAGTTCTGAAACATTTAGATTAGTCTTATATCTAAGGGAGGGTGCCACTCAGGTGGCAAAATGGCAAGATGTTTAAAGGAAACACCTCACTTTAGGTCAAAGGGAGAGCTCAGTTTTATTGCTAAAGCGTTAAGAGACGATCTTAACGCCTGGAGGAGAAACGCCTCTATTTTTCTAAATTGAGGAGTTGTTAAGAAAACAATTTCTTAAACCTCGCTGGGGACTAAAATCACTTAAGATTATTAATTTACTACCTTTTTACCATTGAAATAACCAAATTCTAGACCTTCATTGTTGGGGGATAACCAAATTCTGGACCTTCACTGTTGGGGGATAACCAAATTCTGGACCTTCACTGTTGGGGGATAACCAAATTCTGGACCTTCACTGTTGGGGGATAACCAAATTCTGGACCATTACTCTTGGGGAATGACCAAATTCTGGACCTTCACTGTTGGGGGATAACCAAATTCTGGACCTTCACTGTTGGGGAATGACCAAATTCTGGACCTTCACTGTTGGGGAATGACCAAATTCTGAAACTTACTTAAATTTTTTGTATTTAAAACAAAATTATATGCTAATTTAATTTAAAATTATTAGAAACTTCATTTCAACAATTTCTGCTTTCTTCTTAAGGCCTCTTGGTGCATTTCGAACAGATTCAAAGTTAAAAAAGCAGATTTTTATAAATCTAATCTTAAAATTTTGAAAACTTATTTCAAATTTTCTGCATTTAAACCAAAATTATGTAATTTATTTTAAATTATCAGAAACTTCTTTTCAGCAAATTCTTTCTTCTTAAGGCCTCTTGCTGCATATCGAGTAGAATCAAAATAAAAAAGCAGATTTTTATAAATCTAATCTTAAAATTTTGAAAACTCTTTTCAAATTTTCTGTATTTAAACCAAAATTATGTAATTTATTTTAAATTATCAGAAACTTCTTTTCAGCAAATTCTTTCTTCTAAAGGCCTCTTGCTGCATATCAAGTAGAATCAAAATAAAAAAGCAGGTTTTTAAACCGTTTTTTTTTTATAAAAAATTTTAAAACTTATTTAATATTTGCTATATTTAAAATAAAATTATAGGTTTTCATCTAGTAGATGTATAAGTTTCTAGACCTCTGATACTATATTAAAGTCACATGGTTTGCGTGACGTTTCTACCGCATTTATTTCTGAATACACTCAAAACACAAACTTTTCTAAAATTTTAAATTGGTGACGAATAGGGTATACTAGGGCAGTACCTCCGGCACTATAAAGTCACATGGGTAACGTGACGTTTCGATCATATAAAACTAATTTTATTTAACGTATCTATATTATTTAAAATAATTATGGGTTCTTATCACCTAAGTGGCGAACAGGGCATAGTAAACCGGCACTATAAAGTCACAGGGCTAGTGACATTTCGATTATTTAAAAAAAAATTAAATAATCGGTTTCTTTATTAAATAATGAATAGGGCAAAATAGGTTCTCAATTTCTAGACCTCCGGAACTGTAATAGAAATACATGGGTAGCGTGACGATTGCTGTATGAAAAAGTATTTTAAATCAATCGAGATTGACTCAAATCTCATGATTGTATATCGAAAAATTAAATGAATATCATGGGACTGAAAATTTGTATGAACTATAATTATTGGTTCCAATCACTTAAGTTGGAAATAGGGTTGAGTATGTTCTCTGTATTTATATAAAAATCACATTGGCTGTGTGACTTTTCGTTTTACTAATATATAAACAGGTTTAATTAATGGAAAGTGAGTCGACACCTGAAATGACTGCATATCGAAAAACCAAAAGTGGATTCCAGCCTGTCAACCTGGTTTTAGGCTACGTTGGTAATTATCTTACCATGGAGTTATAATTTGAGGTTTTAAATTTTTTGAAAAAAAAACTAAATTATTTTTGGAAATTTTTTTGAAATATTATTTTTGAAGAACTAAGTTTGCTAAATTTAAATCTGAAAAATGACTGGTTTTATCCCTATAGAATGAATTTTAAGTATTACTCTATACTGAGTCGACCCCTAAGCTGATCTTTGATTAATGAAAATTATTTTCGAAAAATATTTTTGAAAAAAAAAATATTATTAATTATGATTTTGATCACTTATGAGATTATGACAAAATTAAAACAAAAACTTTGAGAAAAATATTTTTTAGAAGAATTTTGAAAACGTTTTAAAAACAAAAAACAAATGCTAAATTATTTTGGTAAAAAAATTTCAAAATAATGATATTACCTCGAACATTGTGAATTTTTTTATTTAAAAACAGAAAATAACTGGACTTATTAACTCTATGCCGTTTTTTTTTCTCTAAAGTTATTAGTTGACCCAGAACTGATACAATTTCCCAAATATTATTGAAATATTAAAAAAGTAAAAAATTTAAAAAATAACGAAAAAAATTATGATTTTTTTGAGAACAAATTAAAAAAAAATAATAGTTAAAATTAACTGGTCACATATATAGTAATTTTTAAGTATTAGTCTACTACTATTAATATAAAAATTTTGAAAAATAATTTAATACTGGTTATATCTCTATATAATAATTTTTAAGTATTACTTGATGATGCGTCAGCCCCTGTGCTGACTGCATAAAATCTTAAACATTATTAAAATAATAACAAAATAAAAAATAGAAAAAAACTAATTTGTTATTAAAATTTTAAAAATGCTATTTTTAAAAAACTATTTTAAAAATAATGTTCATTCTTGAAAATACTAAAAATGTCTATATTTTATTTAAATTAGTCTGCTGAGTCGGTTCTTAGCCGATCTGCATATCAGAATAAAAATTCAATGGTCTGAATTTAAACCATTTTCTTGTGCTCTGTAGCCAAATCAAAACCACGAAACCGCACAACTAAAAAATAAGTTAATATTAACAAAAAAATTGATTAATAAAAATAATATTAATAATAATAAATAAGAGCTATTAGCGCATATACTAACAGTCATTATAATACTTCTAATGGCAATAAAAAAAACTATAAAATACGTTTTAAAAATGGTTAAAATTAATTTTAATTTACGGCTTTAGGGTTAGCCAGTTAGTGCTATATCAAAGGATATAACATTGAAATGTCCTCTTTTTGAAAGAGGACATCAAAAAATCCCCCAAAGGATTATAGTCTTACACACAAAATCACAAAAAACAAATAAAAGTATTATTAATTAATTTAAAAAACATCTTTCTGGTCGGAATATGTTTGACTTAACCTAAAATTTTCCATTCATTTCAAGCGCTAAATAGCCTCATCCAGAAGTACCTAAAGGTAACACCTATCCCTAGGTTCGCCAACCAATTTGGTTGGGCTTCCCTTGGGGGTCCCAGGATTACCTAAAAAGTCAACCGGGATCACTGGCAAAATATATTCATATTGGCGAAATTATCAAAAAAGGATAATTTATGTTGTTTAACGTCATCCAGCCTCTTCCATACCAAAGGATATGGCCTTGTCAGCCTTCGGTCAGACGGAAGGGCGCCGGGAACCGAGGGCGCAAATAATTTTGTAAAAAGGGAATAAAAAAAAATAATTAAATTTCAACCAATTTTCTACAATCATCAACTTAAAAATAAAACGCTTGATGAATGAATTTCCAATGAATCCATCCAAGTCAAACGTTGGAAACACTCCACCACATACTTCAAGGATCTTAAGAAAACCTCCCCTGTATCCTAAAAATACAGGAACGATAATCCTCCCCATGGAAAATTCATACAGTCCATCCTGCCTTAGTGAGAGGCCAAATGTTTCCCAGCTATGGAGAACGGACTTCCCAAACACTCTGAAGAGGGACGTAGGGTTCCCTAGGTCCAGCCAGTAACTTCTGGAGAGTACACCAGTGGACCCATGACCCTGAGACCCAAATACAAATACAAAGAAAATTTTAATGTTCGCAAGATGACTTATATTTTTTTGAGCAAAATTTTGATATAATTTATAAAGGTCAACCAGCGTTAGGCTACTATCGCCAGGTATAAGTTCAAATTGACAAACATTTTACAATTACATATTGACCAGAAAAATTTAATTTTAATTAATTAATTTTATTTTTAACGTTAAGTTCTAACTTTGAGAACAATATAGGATTGTTCTGAAGTATTGTCCGGGGTTTGAGCCCTGTTTTGTGTTGTGTAAGCAAATGTGTAACCACGTATTACAATTTTTAAAAGATAAAAATATTAATAAAACCAAAAAATGATTTGAAATCCGCCAATTTCGCGCCATTTCGGATTTGATCCAAATTTGAACCCAATGGACTACAAATACATCAGAACTAAATGGAGCCGATTTTGGACTCCAAACTTTCATGGGACAGCTCAGTAAAAAAAATTGAATTCTGAATTTGGAAAACTAAATATTAAAAAATAATTTAAAAAAATTATTTCTAAAAAAACATTAAAAAATATTGATTATTAAAATTTTAAAAATGCTATTTTTAAAAAACTATTTTAAAGCTATTAGCGCATATACTAACAGATATTATAATACTTCTAATGGCAATAAAAAATAACTCTAAAATACGTTTTAAAAATGGTTAAAACTAATTTTAATTTACGGCTTTAGGGTTAGCCACTTAGTGCTATATCAAAGGATATAACACTGAAATGTCCTCTTTTTGAAAGAGGACACCAAAAAATCCCCCAAAGGATTATAGTCTTATACACAAAATCACAATAAACAAATAAAGGTATTTATTATTAATTAATTTAAAAACATCTTTCTGGTCGGAATATGTTTGACTTAACCTAAAATTTTCCATTCATTTCAAGCGCTAAATAGCCTCATCCAGAAGTACCTAAAGGTAACACCTATCCCTAGGTTCGCCAACCAATTTGGTTGGGCTTCCCTTGGGGGTCCCAGGATTACCTAAAAAGTCAACCAGGATCACCGGCAAAATATATTCATATGGCGAAATTATCAAAAAAGGATAATTTATGTTGTTTAACGTCATCCAGCCTCTTCCATACCAAAGGATATGGCCTTGTCAGCCTTCGGTCAGACGGAAGGGCGCCGGGAACCGAGGGCGCAAATAATTTTGTAAAAATGGAATAAAAAAAAATAATTAAATTTCAACCAATTTTCTACAATCATCAACTTAAAAATAAAACGCTTGATGAATGAATTTCCAATGAATCCATCCAAGTCAAACGTTGGAAACACTCCACCACATACTTCAAGGATCTTAAGAAAACCTCCCCTGTATCCTAAAAATACAGGAACGATAATCCTCCCCATGGAAAATTCATACAGTCCATCCTGCCTTAGTGAGAGGCCAAACGTTTCCCAGCTATGGAGAACGGACTTCCCAAACACTCCGAAGAGGGACGTAGGGTTCCCTAGGTCCAGCCAGTAACTTCTGGAGAGTACACCAGTGGACCCATGACCCTGAGACCCAAATACAAAGAAATATTTAATGTTCGCAAGATGACTTATATTTTTTTGAGCAAAATTTTGATAAAATTTATAAAGGTCAACCAGCGTTAGGCTACTATCGCCAGGTATAAGTTCAAATTGACAAACATTTTACAATTACATATTGACCAGAAAAATTTAATTTTAATTAATTAATTTTATTTTTAACGTTAAATTCTAACTTTGAGAACAATATAGGATTGTTCTGAAGTATTGTCCGGGGTTTGAGCCCTGTTTTGTGCTGTGTAAGCAAATGTGTAACCACGTACTACAATTTTTAAAAGATAAAAATATTAATAAAACCAAAAAATGATTTGAAATCCACGAGTTGAATTTTGGCAATATTCCAAAACGCGCCATTTCGGATTTGATCCAAATTTGAACCCAATGGACTACAAATACAACAGAACTAAATGGAGCCGATTTTGGAATCCAAACTGTCATGGGACAGCTCAGTAAAATAAAAATGAACTCTGAATTTGGAAAACTAAATATTGAAAAATAAATTTGGAAAAATTGGATATTTAATTTATTTAAAAAAATTGCCATTTGAAGTATTTTTAGTAATAATTTATCAATGCCTAAGTGGCGTATTGATTATAAAATATTTCTTTTTTTCTAGACCTCCGGTACTATGTCAAAATCACGTGAAATTGACATTTTGTCCGTTTAAATATTTTAAATTTATTTTTGTAAGTTTTGCTTACGCTGAGTCAACCCCTTGGTTGACTGCAGAGTATCAAATTTGGAATACGAAAATTCCGTGGTGTCCGGGTTTTGAACCCGTCTGCCAGGGTTTCATAAGTTAAGATTTTTACCACAGAGCAAGTAATTTTTAATACTAAAAATTATTTAAAAAAATAATAAAATTGTTAAGAAAATTTTAAAAAGGTTATTATTAAAATTATTTTTAAAAGAACATTATTTTAGCAAACTAGTTTTGAAAAAAAAATAGGAAAAAAATTTGAACTATTTTTGAAAATTATTTTTTGTAATTATTGTTGATAAATAAATTTTGAAAAATTTAACAGAAACAGAAACTGATCAGTCATTTTAAGTATTACTACTTGGCAGAGTCGATCCAATTGCCGATCTGCACAGTAACGGAAAATTAAATTTCGTGACATCGGGGTTTGAACCCGAGTCCCTGTTAAAAATTAAAATAGACCAGCTATTATCTGTTTTTAAACAGTATTTTCCCAGCATCGGAAAATCAAAATTTTGACAATTACGGAATAAGCAATTATTGTTGCCAAAAAATTAAATCTTTTTTTGAAAAACAAATATTGAAAAGTACATTTTAAAAACTAAAACTGAAAACCGGTTTGTTAACAGTTTGTTTTACACAGTCATTTTTCAGTATTATACTATGCTGAGTCAACCCCAGAGCTGATAAACAGCAAACTCCACGGCATTCCGTGGAGTATGGATTTTGAAACAACTATTTTTGAACATCAAACTTTGGAAATGAAACGTTCTAAATCGAAAAAAAACAACAATTTGAAAAAAAAACTAATTGGAAATATATTGGAAAAATTTATTTTTGATAACTTATTTTTTGAAAACCTATTTTTTGAAACTTATTTTTAAAAACCAAATTTTGGAAGACTAATTTTAAAATAAATAATTTAAAACTATCCCTATTTATGCAGTCATTTTTAGGTATCCCTCACAGCTGAGTCAACCCCTGAAAGGACTACACAGTATCGGAAAATGAAGGCTGGGTAGTCCGGGAATTGAACCCGAGTCCCTCTGCTTCATAGGTAATCATCTCGCATTAGAGATTTTTAAAATATTTTGAAAAAAAAAATACATAATTTAGTAAATTTAATTTGGTTGATAAACTAATTTGGTAAAAAATAAATATATTTTTGAAAACAAATTTTTGAGAACATAGTAAACTACATATTTTAGAAAATGTATTTTGAGAACCTATTTTCGAGAACCTAGTTTTGGAGGAAAGAATTTTTTTTTGAAAACTAATATAAAAATAATTTAAAAAGTTAATTTTGAAAACTCTCTTCCTGAAAATGAATTATGAAAAAAATATTTAGAAAATTTATTTTAGAGTATTTTCGAAAAAAATAATTTTGAATTTAATATTTTTGAAAGCCTATTAGAGCATATTTTTAAAAAAATAATTTTTAAATAAACTATTCCGAAAAGCTGTTGTTGAAAACTTTAAAATCTACTTGTTAAAACAACTTTACCTGAAATCTAATTTTGAAAAAAAGAATTACCTACTAGTCAAAAAATATATTGAAACTATTTTGAAAAAATACGTAAATAACGTTTTTAAAACAAAGATTGAAGAAAAACTATTTTGTTTGTTTGTTGGCTTTAGCAACTTTAGCTAACTAGCCAAAAAAACTATTTTTAAAATAAAAAATTAAACGATTTAAAAAACCTGCTTTTTAATTATCTTTTCCTGAAATCAACTCCTGAAGTATCCTAAACAAAAAACAGAATTAGCACAAAATAAATCATAAAAACTAAACTTAAAACTAATTTTTAAATAACTTAAAATTAAAACTTTCAAGCACCTGTTGAACAGGATTTAATTTTTACCAACACTAACCAATTAATTTACTAGAAGTTGCATTTTGCAAAATCCAATAAAGAAAACTGGTCCTCAACATGTCGGATTTAAAGCACCTACAGACATGTCCCATTATCGGACCAAAAGCAGCCCAATAATATGAACAAATCATGTAGGATTTATATAAGGTTGGTAACACTACATCTGGTTATGAGTAAAAAATTCGTTCACTCGAAAAAAATACCCACTTCCAGAGAGCATTACCGGGTATTAGCACCCACATAAAATTCGACAAATATGTAAAATAACATGTGGCTGTAATACCCAAGAAATATTGTTTTAATTTAAAAATCTGGAAGTCTTGATTTGTTGGAAACTGCTTCTGTTGAATCTCGAGAAGACGCAACCATACCTAATTGCCTCTCCTGCGAGTGTTAGTAGGTTGAGCTGAAAGAGGAGGTGATCTTTCCTAACGGCGAACGTAATTCTTTCCGGGGAAGGCGCAAGGAAAAAGCGAGTTACCCCCCACCCACCAAAAACCCAAATGTGGAAAGAAATAACGTTCAACCGTATTGTATTCACACAACAGAGCTGGTTCCTCCACGTCTATAGAAGAGTCCGTGGAGGGCTCCATTGTAAGCCATCGCCGCCCGATCCGATGCACATGGAAAGGGCTTGGGCTCCACCGGAGGAATCGCGAGGGCAACGAGCAACCTAGAGGAAAGAGGAAGCTTGCCCAGAACAAAAACTTGTGCCCGCATTAAAGGGAATCCGAGTTTGCACAAGTATCAGGGTAACCTGAAATGTTTACTTCTGACCTCAGGAATTTTAAACTAATATTAAAACAACAAAAAATGGCGTGAGTGTTCAAAACAACTCACTAAAAGAAAAAAATAGTGAAGTTTATAACTTCAAGAGTTAAATTTTTTGAAGGCTCGTCCTTCACTCGGTCGATCAGTTTATCTATCGAAAGATTCTTTATCGACCGGCTTCCAAAAGTTAACTTTTACTGAATTTATTGTTTTACGAGCGCTACCCATCCGTTGGGTAGTTGGCCCCGTGATCAGGCGGTGTCAAACATCCCTTACCCTTGGCTATGCCTTGGGGGGAAACATCAGATCGTCCTGACCAGTAAAAAGACTCTACCAAATAAACAAAACTCATTCGTGACATCTTTGGTCACCTTCAGTCAACTAGTATCTCTCGTCTCCCTCGGCTAGGCCGTTAAGGTAGGGAAAAACTCGGAAGAGACTTGGTTAACCGGCGCCTACAATCCCTGAGACAGAAATAAACCATGTGTATTATGAAAAGCGCAGTGTATTTAGTGTTGTGTGTGTTTTGGTAAGATTTAACTAACAACTGAATAACCAAAAAGTTACCAGTTGTTAGAACTCACCAGTCCTCTGAATTATCTGTCAGAATCAACTAGAATCTTTCTAGATAAACGTCCAAATCTAAATCGACCCTAGTTAATAACAACAGACGCATCAAAGGGGGTGTAGTACCTGTAGTTTATTTTTTGCAAAACCCAACAGAAACATACGCAGATGATCTGTGAGTGCCACAAGAAATAAACACACTTTCACACAAAGGTACCATGTGTGGAAGGATATTGAATTGGTCTACAAGCAAACCTTGCAGCATACAAAACAGACACACGATTGTTAGTTTGATTTATGCATCTCTAACATACCTTTACTTCGGCTGATGTACAATTTGATAAACTTTTTTAGGGTGCCAAAGAAACAAATTCACCCTAAAAATGATTACAGACTGTACAGACAGAATCAACTTGGATATAAGAGGCTTTTGATATTTAATAAAAGTATTACTTTTCCCCCGTTTCTCACGGAGGAAAAATATTTCAACATTCAAAATTTATTTACCTACCTAAACTAAAATTTCTTTATATTTCTTTCAATTTGTGTTAAATTTTCTTTATTAAACATGCATTACTTTACTTTTTTCAATCAATCAAAAATCATGCATTTTATCAATAAAAAATCATTTATTTCTTTCTTAATCATTGTTGTTTTGCAAATTTGTAGGTCCTAACCGACCTGTGTGTGGTACAAAGGGGTAGTTTTAAGGGGCAGACATTTGCTAGCCCCCCAAAACAATAAATACACCCCAAAGTACGCGTGTGCTTGTACCTAAGTACTGTTTGTGTTTGTGTTACCAGGGACGTGCCCTAGATGGCAGCACTAGCTAACCAAACAGGGCACAAATTGGCTGTCCTCATGGTAAGCGTGTGTGATTTTATTTTTTAATATTATCATGCACATTTTTATATGTATGTGTATTTGTCTGTGTGTACGTGTGTGTGTTACTCGGAGTATGCCCTAAGGGGTAGCACTAGCTTCCCCCCCAGGTCAATTAAAGACCACTCCGAAGTAAGCGTGTGGGAATTTAATTTTGCTTTAGTTGGGGTGTGTTTTAAGCGGTAGCTTTAAGCTTCCCACCCAAGACACGATACAGGCTACCCCAAGGAAAAGCGAAAAGCGAAATTCAAAATTAAAAACTCAAAAATATTTAAAAAAAATTTAATACAAAAATGAATTATCTTAAAAGTGTGTCTATAAATTTGAGAATAAAAGATTCTCTACAAGTTCTATAGGAGAATCTAAAAATTTAAATCTAAATTTAACTAAATTTGACTAATTAAAAATTTGACTAAAAATTTGAAGTTAAAGATACTACTCAAAAAAATTATCTCAAAACATTGACTAAAAAATGTACTCAAAAATCGGTCTAAAAAACTAATTCTAAAATATTGACTTAAAAGTTTAACTATTTAAATTGACTCTAAAAATTTCCTAATCATTAAAAAAAAAACAATTTAAAAAATTTGTGTGTGTGTGTATGCATATATATAAAAAAGGTACAAAAATATATTTCTCTTAAAAAAGCTGATTCTAAAATATTGACTTTAGGTAAATAAAGTCAATATTTTACGTGATGACCTGAAAATAAAAATCTGCTCAAATTCGAGCCGACAATATTAAAAAATATTGTCCCTTATCTGTTTCTTTCTTAATTCTAGCATGCAAAATTACTGTGTGCCTTTTTAGTGTGTCATGAAAATGCCTCAAATATATCCAGTCAGCCTTAGTAAATTAATGTCCAGTTCAAATAAGAATGCAGTAGTAAACGCTGCAAAACGAAAACGATTTACAGCAAATACTTTATATATAAAATGAATTATTTGAAAATTTAAATAAATAATACGATAACAATTAGGTTATCGACACAAATTCCATACAAAGGATATTTTGAATTTGAAATATTAATTTTTAAAAATTATATAAAATATTTAAAAATGGTTTAAAACCCCAAACAGAATCATTATTTCACCAGAATTAATGTCTGTATTAAATAATGTAACGATTATTTTGACAAGTTTTGTTAATTGCAAGAGATGATGCATTCTTAATTGAAATAAACTACAGAAACATTTCTACTTAACGGTTTTACACGGCTGTTTTAGTTCTCAGATGTCCTTTTGGATCTGGTCCCGTTTCGTCCTCGTCCTGGTTGGTTCTGATGTCCTTTTGGATCTGGTCCCGTTTCGTCCTCGTCCAGGTTGGTTCCTTATCCTGCTTGGCTCCTGTCCTAATTGGTTCCTTATTCCAGTTGGTCCTTATCCAAGTCCTTTGGGATCTACAAATAATTAAAATTCATTAAAAATAAATAAAAATAATAGGTTCCAAACGCCTAGTAGCGGCGTATAAGGGGCAGAGAAGGTAAGTACAGTTTCTAGACCATCGGCCATAGATATGAAAGTCAAATAAAAAAATTAATTGTAAAACTATAGTCAGTTTTTTTGGTTTAAGCGGAACTATATTATGAATTCTAGTAACTTTTACCGTTTAAGTGAGACTTTTGATCATTTTGTTTAGCAAAAGCCCTCTTTAAACCTAAAAAGAAGTACTCATGACAACTTAAAAAAATGAAAATTCCAGTTAGTTCCGCTTAAACGTTTTGGAATAGCCTAATTAATAAAAAATTGATGTGAATTTTCACAAATTGAAAGTTGTCTAAATTATCGAGCTGATCCTATAATGTACCGCGTAACGTAATGCTCTGTTGAAATGTTTGTCGCGAACGAATTGCAAACTTCCTCTGGGTGAGGTGACGTACGTCAGTGTGTCCAATAAACTGTAAGGCCCGGTCTTTCCACCTTCAGGTGAACTTCTAGCAGACCGTCTGACAGTTGAGGTTATGTGATACTTTCTGTGCTGAACAGATGTCATCCCGTCTCTCAATACAAATTTATCTGACGGATAATGAGACTGACGTATTGAATTCACAGATTGTTAATGACATTTATGCAGCAGATGAAGTTCCAGATAACCTTGTATGTCAGATAGTTACCTACAGGTTTACCTGAAGGTGGAGAGACCCGGCCTCAATAAATTATTATTTTGAAAGTACCTTACCGAAGGCTGCTGGTCCATCCAGGTCAATCGTAGGTCTCCACAGCTCCCAATCAGTGTCGTGTAGCATTTTTGAGTACTAGTGCCTTCAGGAGATACCTAAAAAATAAAAATAAATTACAAAATTTTGTCAGCTTGAACTTAAAATTTAATTTAAAAAATGTCGTACAGTCTGTTTCAAACGCTTAGGCGGAACTAAATGGGAATTTCGTTCTTTTAGGTTGCCACGACAAGGGACCTTGCTTGGGTTATTTCATTTTTCACGTTGCAATGTCAAAATTTAAAATTACAACAATGAAACCATGGAAACGAATTACCTATGTCAAAATTAAATTATTTTTTTAATATATTTTAATGACAAAAAAATTAATAAATGGGAAATTTGTATTAAGAATGACACAAAAATCAAAATATAAAGAAAATGACAATTTAAAATGATATTAACCTTAACAAAAAAATGTGTATTGTAAGTATGATTTACAAAGCTTAAACAAAACGGTCGAAAAGCACGATTTAAACGATGAAAGTAATTAGATTGCAAAATTTAGTTCCGCTTAACCGTTTGGAACAGACTTTATAAAAAAATTTATAAAAAATTGATTTGAAAATGCATACTAAAAATATGAGTTCAGAAAAAACGATTTTAATGTAAAATAAAAACCTTAAATATTTCAAAAATTACATACTACAAAACATTTTAGATTAAAAAATTGACTAAAAAGTAACAACAAAAATTTTAATTTAAAATATTGACCCTATAATTATATTAGAGTTTCAAAAACTATTATCTGTCTCATTTTGTAATACGGAACTAACAGGAAAAGTTCATTTTTTATGTTATATATTGACAATACATTTATAATATTGTCATAGTATTGGTTCACACGCATACGCCAAAGTCTGTTTACACCACAACAGTCACCAAAGTAACCAAATCTAGTTTCGTATTACAAATTGAGACGGATTATACTATTATCTGTCTCATTTTGTAATACGAAACTAAGAGGGAAATTTCATTTTTTATGTTGTATATTTAAAATATCATCTTAGGGTGGTAATTCTGAAGTGGTTCAAAATATTTGACATGTCTATCACAATTTTGACATGTCAATCGCAATTTTGACATGTCAATTTGTTATCTGATATATATAGTTTTTGAATGAATATAACCTAGATGTAAAAAAACTTAACCAAATATTTAAAAGCCAGATTTACAAGTTCACATGTTTCCATAAAAGTATATTTACACAACAGTTACCAAAGTAACCAGATCTAGTTTCGTATTACAAAATGAGACAGATTATATATTAATAAATAAAAAAAAAAACACTCACCATAAGCACAATATCTCCTAGCAACCCTCCACCAACCCACTTCTTGGAAGTCCAATCTAAATTTTTCAAATTGAACAGCAAGTCCGAAGTTTATCAACGAACCAGGTTAAATCTAAAAAAAAAAAAATAAAATAAAATTCCAAATTTTTTACAAAAATCGATCAATTGCGAAAATATTGCGCTTCTAAAATTATTAACAAAAATATACATTTTGAAAATACTATTAAAGTCCGACTCACATATATCTTAACCGCAATCGAGCGTTCATTTGCCGACATTAGACCTAACACCGCTATCAACAATAAATTTTTTAACAAATTCAAACACTAGCCCGACTGTTACAAATTTATCCGGCTTCAGACCCATCACTAGCGGATAAAATTCCAAGCTACCGGTCAACATATATTATTAAAAAAATACAGATAAAATATAAAATATTATGCAACAATATCAATCCCGTATTAAATTTATTAGTAAAAGAAATTTAATTAAAAATCCCTATTTAGTTCGAACTTGTTAAAAATTGTCAAGTCTTATCTAAATATCAGACATAGCACTCATTAAGAAGTCATTAATTCCCGAAAATATTTTAATCCCTTATCAATTTCTTCAAGGTGAATTTTATGTAACTAATTTTGCGTATTAGAATTTACAAAAAATACGTAAAAATAATAGAAAAAATGCATAGAAATACCTATTGTTTAAAAAAATATATAATTCCTACCTTTCTCAAAATTTTTGGTAGCAACCACAGGATGCAGGATAATTTAAATGTCCTTTCAGCAACTTCCAGACATTAATTTGGCTTTTTCCAAACATCCAGGCACTAAATTTTATTTTGTTTTAAATAAAAACTTTATAAAACAATTTTATTAAATATTAAAACGTTGTGAAACGTTTTTTTTTCCACACAAATTTTAAAAAATTATAATTTGTTATTATATTCTTTTATACTAATAAAAAAATAATTTAATTTTGTTTTAAAACTATTAATTTCGTTGTTTAAACAAATTAATTAACTTAAAACTATTTTTTAACACTTTTTTAAAGTTTTAGCACACGTAAATCACACAAAACGTTGAGACGACGACACTGATCAGAATTCACCCACACCACTAATCACCCAGAGGTAACTAGCTTGATAACGTATCTAAGCACAGCGCTTAAGAGGGAGTTAATTACGCTTGCGCAGTCGGGCCTGTTCAATAGTTTTATATTTGTGAAATGATATTTTTAGGATTTTGTAGGTATGACCAAAAAACCCTTATACCGTCATTTTGTCGTCGGTCAGGGTTTCGCAGGTATTTAGTAAGTGAATGATGATTATTTGGGATGCCAAAACAAATTTTATGTTAAAATATTTATTTTGTTAATTTTAATTCGAATGCCTAATACAGTCTGTTTCAAACGGTTAGACGGAACTAAATGGGAATTTCGTTCTTTTAGGTTGTCACGAAAAGGGACCTTGATTGGGTTATTTCATTTTTCACTTAGGTTGTCAAAAATTAAAATTCCAACAATGAAACCATGGAAACGAATGACATATGTCAAACTTAAATTAATTTTCTTATGTATTTTAATGACAAAAAAATAAATAAATGGGATATTTGTATTAATAATGACACAAAAAATCAAAATATAAAGAAAATGACATTTTAAAATGATATTAACCTTAACCAAAAAATATTTGTTGCAAGTATGATTTACAAAGCTTAAACAAAACGGCCGAAAAGCATGATTTAAACTATGAAAGTAACTAGATTGCAAAATCTAGTTCCGCCTAACCGTTTGGAACAGACTTTACCATTATTTAGATTTCTAAATATGTGCAGTATTTTTTTTTATATAGCAAGGTTCATTAAGATTTTTAAATTGCCAAATTCTGTCTGTCTGTCTGTTCGGTAAAAATTGTACCCAAACGGCTAAACCTAGAGAGTTGAAATTTGGCATGCTTATACAACTCTTTGACCCGCACATAGGTAAAATACTAAAACATCTAAAAAACATATCCCTCTAAAAATATAAACAAATATGTGCTCATCAAAAAAAAAATATATTGTTTTAAATTCTGAGTAGGGTATCAAATGAAAGCCCTTGGTACGTGGATTAACGATCAAAATTTTATTTTTGCAAAATAAATTATTTGGAAGCGATCTTTGCCAAAATGGTGAAAAATTTTTTTTGTCTCATACTCTGTAGCCCAGATGGTTTAAACTAAAAATCTGAAAAAATTCTAAGTAATGTACATTGGTGTGAACCGGAATAGTACAACAGGAATTTTTGATCAGATTATGTTTTCGGAAAATAACGCATTTTTTGTGTTTTTAACTAAAATATGTAAAATATTTAATCCGCTATTTTACACAAATTAAAGCCTCAATTTTTTTCTACACTAAATAAACTACAGAGAATCCAAAAATTCTAACCGGGGGTCGCTATCTCTAACCGTTTTTGAGTTGTGATTTTTTTTAATTCACAATTTTCACAAATAATGTAAATTATACTATTAAAAAAATTGTAATCCTAAAACGCGTTAAACGATTAAAGCTCCAATTTTTTTCTAGACTAAATAAATTACAGAGAATCCAAAAATTCTTACCGGGGCTCCCTATCTCTAACCGTTCTTGAGTTGTGATTTTTTTTAATTCACAATTTTCACAAATAATGTAAAATATGCCATTAAAAAAATTTTCGTAATCTTAAAACGCGTTAAACGATTAAAGCCCCAATTTTTTTCTAGACTAAATAAACTACAGAGAATCCAAAAATTCTAACCGGGAGTCGCTATCTCTAACCGTTTTTCAGTTATGATTTTTTTAATTCACAATTTTCACAAATATAGTAAAATATGCCATTAAAAAAAATTTCGTAATCTCAAAACGCGTTAAACGATTAAAGCCCCAATTTTTTTCTAGACTAAATAAACTACAGAGAATCCAAAAATTCTCACCAGGGGTCGCTATCTTTAACCGTTTTTGAGTTTTGATTTTTTTTAAATCACATTTTTCACAAATAATGTAAATTGTCATTAAAAAAAAAATACCGTGATCTCAAAACGCGTTAAACGATTAAAGCCCCAATTTTTTTCTAGACTAAATAAACTACAGAGAATCCAAAAATTCTAACCGGGGGTCGCTATCTCTAACCGTTTTTGAGTTGTGATTTTTTTTAATTCACAATTTTCACAAATAATGTAAAATATGCCATTAAAAAAATTTTCGTAATCTTAAAACGCGTTAAACGGTTAAAGCCCCAATTTTTTTATAGACTAAATAAACTACGGAGAATCCAAAAATTCTAACAGGGGGTCGCTATCTCTAACCATTTTTAAGTTGTGCTTTTTTAAATATATGTAGAATAAAACAATTGTTTGAAATAAAACGATATTGATAAAAATTTTATTTAACAATTGCACACAAATTTTAAGTTGTTTTAGATTTTTAAAAATTTTCTAGATGTTGGGTAACTAAGGCCCCGGATCGTTTGAGCTATATGAATCTATGAATCTCTCCAAATCTTCTAGTTTCCTCATCTCCTGCTGGATGTGCTTCATGTGGCCGTATCGCAGCTTCTTCAACTGTTTTATACATAGTGATTCTTCTCCAACAGAAACTACAAATAAAGAATTAATTTTGAAAATAAAACATTTTTGGATGATCGATAAATAGGGGATAGGCATGATTTTTTTTATTTTTTATTATATTCCTCTTGTTGCATATAACATAAAAAACAGTTTTACATTTTTTTTTAATTTGAAGGCTTAAAAAAAATTATAAATGTATCTAGCGCGCGAAAACCACGTGTGACGTCATACCCTACTTAAGTGTACTGAGTACAGCCTACCCAGTCTACAGCGTACAGCCTACACAGTCTGTCGTGAACTTATTTGCTTGTACAACTTTTATAGATTGTGTAAAGTTAGAGTGATTTTAATTAAAATAAAGTTTAATTCTATAAAAACAATTTATACATGTTTACCGAATTAATTTTTTTTATTAAAATATATAACCTATATTGCAGTATTTCAATTATGCCTCTAACGTTTTGTAACTTCATGTAAACAATGTAAAATTCTGACATCTAAATTACATAAATATTTACATTTTACAGAGTTGCAGCGTTTATTGTTTACATAAAGTTATAGAATACATAAATGGTTATTACAAGTCTGTTTTGATACCACGTATTTCTTCAGCACTGTAGCATTCATTATTTTTCATATATTCCATGAGCATAAAAGCATCAATGTTGGGTAAATTATCACTCTGAGCCCAAACAAAATCTTTATCTGCCATTTTAATAATAAATCCGTGAAAAATTGTTTAAAAGCAAATACAAAACTCTCGAACAATACAATATACACACGTAAAGATTATGTTGTAGTCTGGGCTGTCTGGGGTTTGACGTCATGCTCAGTCGTATTTACTCGGCAACCTTCGCGCTGTGGTCGGCTTATTTCAAATTTACAATATTTTAATTAAAAAATTTGGCTGTAATATTAATTAAAATGTGATTTTTGTTTTGTTAGGTGACATAACTAACATTAACATGCAGTGAAATTATTTTTTAATGCAACATGTACTATGTCATTACCATGGATACAGTTTTTGATAGCAATATAAATCGTGTTCATTTTCATTTGCAACATAGACAATTAGTGTGTATACTTTTGCTCATTGCTGATTTAAAAATTAATCAACATGTATACAGATGAAGAAAAAATAATGATTGTAACTTGGTATAACTCCCAAATGAGTTTAAGAGAAGTTTCTGCTGTATTTAGTGCAACTTATCCAGATCGGCCAATACCAAATCCCCCTACAATTTCAAGACTAGTTAATAAATTTAATCGCGAAGGATGTCTTAAGTCAAAACATAATAAAAAAAAGAACAACATCCCACGAGCTTACAGAAGAGAAGCAGTTGGAAATATTATTACAAGTGGAAGAAAACAATCAAAATACTTTAAGATAAATTGCATAAACCGTTGGTGTCAGTACTGGATCTGTTTTTAACTTCTTAAAAAAAAAGTTTCGATCATACAAATTTCAAAATCACTAGGGATTGTTAGAAATGGACGCAGCAGTACGTATGGATTTTTGTTTTGAATTGTTTGAAAAAATTAATTCCGACCCAACAATGCTTCAAAGAATTTTATTTACAGACGAAGCAACGTTTACTCTAAATGGTGAAGTGCACAGCAAAAATTTTAGGTACTGAAGTCGAGAAAATTTACATTTGTTTCATTCCTCCCGAACTCAAAATCCGCAAAAATTAAATGTTTGGGCAGGGATAATAGGAACCAATATTATAGGGCCTTTTTTTATTGACGGTAACCTTAATGCCGCAAAATATCTAGCCCTTTTGCAAAACCAAATATTACCTGCGTTGCCAAACCTGAATATTAATGGACAAGTATGGTTTCAACATGATGGCGCACAAGTCCATTATTCTAGAATAGTTAAAGAATATTTACATAGAACTTTCCCAAATAGCTGGATTGGAAGAGGAGGGTCGATGAATTGGCCAGCGAGATCTCCGGATTTGGCACCCAATGATTTTTTTTATTGGGGATATTTAAAGGCCAAAGTATATAATGGAGAACTTAGGGATGTTGCTGAACTGCAAGACATAATTGTTTAAGCATCCAACAATATACCTCAAGAGCAATTGCTGAATGTTTTGAATCATTTTTATGATCGCTTAACATTTTGTATGCAAGTAAACGGAGAAACTTTTGAACATTTATTATAAGTTTTTATTAGTTATTTATTTATTATTATTATTATTTTTTTAATTTGTATTTTCAATAAAACATTTTGATTTTGCTAGTAAATATGTTTTTTTCTATGTTGCAAATGAAAATGAACACGATTTATATTGCTGTCAAAAACTGTATCCATGGTAATGACTATGTCATGTTGCATAAAAGAATAAATTCACTGTATCAAAAAATGTAGTTTTAAGGAAATATAAATTTTATGCGTATCCCCTATTGCATCTGGTGTTCCTCAAGGGTATCATTTAGGACCATTACTTTTTGTTAACGGCCAAACTTCGCAGCCTTGTGTTATTAATTTTAACATTAATTTATTACCTTCAGTGTTCGTTATTGAATTTTCTTTATGGTCCCCGGGTTGACTCGTCTGTGAAGGTCTCGCCAACGTCTCTGCCAAAACCTGTTTGATCTCCAAGCTCAGTTCTTGGTCGAGTTTCATCTGCCCCCCCTGGGACTGGGAGTGGGACAGCGATGCCGTCACAGATGGTGTCGCCGACTGGGTCTGCTGGAGATGGGTCGTTAATGTCCCACTGGCTGTTGTTCCCGGTAATTGGGGCTGAAATTGAACCTGCTCGACACTTCCGAACTAAGACAGGGATCGAAATGAACTGTTTACAATTATTTTGCTAGTTCCAAAATTGTTATTTATATTATAAGGATTGTAAAGTGTATCATTATGGTATTAATATTGACAGTTGAGGTGTTAGGCGAGTCTGATTACACGATGTGTATCATAGTGATTAATTACGGTAATGCATACATAGTTTTATCTGCTAATATTTTTCTAGTATTTAAAATATTTCCCTATTATTTCAAATATTACCCTACTATCATATTTCAAATACAGTCTGTTCCAAACGGTTAGGCGGAACTAAATGGGAATTTCGTTCTTTTAGGTTGTCACGAGAAGGGATCTTGCTTGGGTTATTTCATTTTTCACGTTGGAATGTCACAATTTAAAATTCCAACAATGAAACCATGGAAACGAATTCCGTATGTCAAAATTAAATTATTTTTTATATATTTTAATGACAAAAAAAATAATAAATGGGAAATTTGTATTAAGAATGACACAAAAAATCAAAATATAAAGAAAATGACATTTTAAAATGATATTAACCTTAACCAAATTTTTATTGTAAGTATGATTTACAAAGCTTAAACAAAACGGTCGAAGAGCACGATTTAAACGATGAAAGTAACTAGATTGCAAAATCTAGTTCCGCCTAACCGTTTGGAACAGACTGTATTTAAAATATTTTCTCATTATTTCAAATATGTATTTCTCTAGTATTTCAAATAATTCCCTAGCATATATTTCTTAGTATTTCATATAATTCCTAATATTTAAAATATTTTCCTAGTATTTCAAATATTTCCCCACTGTTTTAAATAATTCCCTATTATTTCAAATACTTCTCAATATTTCAAATATTTCTCTAGTGTTTCAAATATTTCCCTATTATATCAAATATTTCCCTAGTATTTCAAATATTACCTTAGTACATATTTCATATATTTCTCTAGTATTTCAAATATTTCCCTAGTGCATATTTCAAATATTTCTTTAGTATTTAAAATATTTTCTCATTATTTCAAATATTTCCCAACTATGTTAAACAATTCCCCATTATTTCAAATATTTACCTATTATTTCAGATATTTCCTAATATTTCAAATATTTCCCTAGTACATATTTCGAATATTTCTTTAGTATTTAAAATATTTTCTCATTATTTCAAATATTTCCCAACTATTTTAAACAATTCCCCATTATTTCAAATATTTACCTATTATTTCAGATATTTCCTAATATTTCAAATATTTCCCTAGTACATATTTCGAATATTTCTTTAGTATTTAAAATAATTTCTCATTATTTCAAATATTTCCCAACTATTTTAAATAATTCCCCATTATTTCAAATATTTACCTATTATTTCAAATATTTCCTAATACTTCAAATATTTTCCTAATATTTCAAATTTTCCCTAAGTTTTCAAATATTTCCTTATCATTTCAATAGAATGTTTTCTTACCCCGGCAGGTTTAGTTCTATCTTCGGGAAGAGTTCGAAATTCTCTGCTCAAAGCCCTGTCGATAAGGTTGACGATGTAGCTTTTGCTTTGGTGGATTTCAATGGCACTGTGGTCATCAACCCCAGCGTACGGAACTCTCTGAAGTGGAAGAGTATCTCCAGCAGACCTATCATCAATATTCGAAGTCCACGATTTCTTCTTCTGGTTCAGCATCGAAGTTTCACTCGTTTCATTCTCTGGATAACCTAGGAGGAATCAAAATTTACCATTAACGATAACGGTTAAGCAAAAATTAAGAACTACTCAAATATAAAATTGTCAAAGCAATCCGACCAACCCCTACATTCACCTACCAAAGTATCGGGGATTGTTTGACTATTGTATAATGCAAATTTATTCATTTATCAGGTCTACAAGTATGAAATGAATATTTTTTTCAAACTTGCCGCGCAAACAGATTGTATAATTCAAAGTTTCAACACATATGGCGTTTTGTTATCATTAAGTGTCAAATGCGTATAGGTTATAATTTGAAAAGTGATCATATAGTTTTGTTTTACTGTGTTAAAAATTTCAAATTTTGTGCCAAATAAAGAGCATTCGCGGACAGTACTACTGTTTTGTTTTCATTTGAAAAAAACTGCTGCTGAATCATACAGACTGTTTCGAGAAGCTTATGGTGAATATGCTCCATCGCAAGATACGTGTGAACGATGGTTTCGGCGTTTCAAAAGTGGTGACTTTGATCTTACAGACAAAGAACATGGAAAACCTCCAAAAAAAAATGAAGATACAAAATTGGAAACATTGCTACAGGAAGACGATAGTCAATCACAAAAACAACTAGCAGAGCAGTTAGGCGTTAGTTAACAAACTGTTTCCAATCGCCTACGAGAGATGGGTAAGATCCAGAAAGTCGGCAGATGGGTTCCACATGCATTGAATGAGAGGCAGATGGAAAAACGCAAAAACACTTGTGAAATTTTGCTTGCACGATACAAAAGAAAGTCTTTTTTGCATCGTATCATTACTGACGATCAAAAATGTATTTATTTTGAAAATCCCAAACGCAAAAAATCATGGGTGAACCCAGGCTCACCATCCACATCAACTGCAAGACGCTTTGGCAAAAAAACAATGCTCTGTACTTGGTGGGACCAAAAGGGTGTGGTCTATTATGAATTGTTAAAACCTGGTGAAACAGTTAATACCCAACGCTACCAACAACTGATCGAATTGAACCATTCGCTGCTCATAAAACCAGAATACGAAAGAAGACAGCACAAGGTAATCTTTCTTCACGATAACGCTCCATCATATAAGGCAAAAGCAGTTTGCAACACATTGGAGGCACTCAAGTGGGAAGTGCTACCCCATGCCGGTTACTCACCAGACTTGGCCCCTTCAGATTACCACTTGTTCGCATCGATCGGTCACGCACTTGCCGAGCAGCACTTTTGTACATATGAAAATGTAAAAGAATGGCAAAAAAATAAAAAAATCCGCATTTCATACTTGTAGACCTGGTAAAAGGCATGAAAAAGCAAAATAGAAAAAATAGTATAAAAAACTCCTACCGGGTTTGTTATATGCTTGGCTTTCGAAGTTCTGTGAGAACTCTACAGTTTCCTGGTTATCATTAAAAATGCCTTGTTCTTGCATAGCAGTTCCAGGTCTAGTAAGAACTGAACTCTCACTCTGTTGGTCCATTTCGTTCTTCTCTGTCTGGACCACATGGTGATTATGCATAAATTGGCTAAGCTCCGCATAATTTAGAGATGGTGAAGTATCTGGAGGTATTTGTGAACCCTATAAAAATATATTTCAATATTTTAGTTTTACGGTGTACCCCCGTAACTCCCCAAATATTTATGTAACTGAAAAAATTCATTGAACAAAAAAGATTTGTTTTGTTATTATAAACAATTTTTGTTTTACACGCTTTTGCTACTAAGGCAATAATAAGGGAGTTATGACGTGTGTAAATTAAATAACGGGACTGGCAACATAGTGTTTGATCTGGCAAAATTTGAGACGCGGGACTTGGAGCGGTAGGTGAACATGTGATACGCCTGCAGTACGAGTTTGAACTCGCTAGAGTAATTTTGACCAAGTATTAAGAATGACACAAAAAATCTAAATATATTAAAAATGACTTTTACCTTTTGGGTATCATCTTTTTCTGCTGTTAATTTAATTCTACCAGACATTTTTTTCTCTGGAGGTTTGACAGTATGGTCACTCGCTTTTCTACTGGGTACTATCTCAAATTCGTTCAGCATTCTGTCAAATGCCTCTGTAGTTATTGGAGGAATGTCCAATTTTTCTTCTTCAGCATTTGAAGTATCTGGAGATTCTTTCATTTGTTTCTTAACCTATTGGAGATGGACAAGATAAACAATACCAAAAATATTTGAAGCACAATTTCTAGAAAACTAATGGCTCAAATTGAAAAAGTGGACAAAATTAAAACATACCTGTTTAGTTTTTATCAAAGATGGAGGTAATTTGGGTTTTAAAAGATGTGGGAATATCTTCTTAGTAGTTCTTTTATATTTATTGACACTGCTTTTTGAACATTTAGTTCGGACTGATTTGTCATCGGATACATCAGCTATACTCTCTTCAAAAGCTTTCTGGTAATGATCTAAGAGAGCCTTCATTTTTAAGCCCTTTGGTCCAAGATCATCGAAGTCATCGTCGCCTCTGCAAAACAAAAATTTCATAGAAGTTCAAATATTGTTTTTATGGCTGTTAGAAAACAGGCCCTATGCCCCTACCTGATACTATTATCGGCATTTTCCAGATCGCTTGTACTTGCTTGTTGTTTTCCTATAGACGCTGCCACAGCGTTTGCTGCAGCTCTTAATTTGTTTGCCGAGATGAAACCTTGAGAAGGTTGTGGTAAACTTGATCTGGGAGACATCTGGAAAGAACGAGGTCTCGCACATCTTCCTGGGTCTGGTTGAGAAGCACCGTGCAGACATAAGGCCGAAGCCCTTCGGAAGGTATCAGAAGTAACTGGTCTTCTATAAAATCTACAGAAAAAAAAAAAAAATATAAGCGCTGTTTATTGTGACTACTTTTTAATCTTTTTTTTTATTAATACACTCAAATTTACAGTCTGTTTCAAACAGTTAGGCGGAACTAAATGGGACTTTCGTTCTTTTAGGTTGTCACGAGAAGGTCCCTTGCTTGGGTTATTTCATTTTTCACGTTGGAATGTCAAAATTTAAAATTCCAACAATGAAACCATTGAAACGAATGACATATGTCAAAATTAAATTATTTTTCTTACATATTTTAATGACAAAAAAATAAATAAATGGGATATTTGTATTAAGAATGGCACAAAAAATCAAAATATAAAGAAAATGACATTTTAAAATGATATTAACCTTAACCAAAAAAAGTTTGTTGCAAGTATGATTTACAAAGCTTAAACAAAACGGCTGAAAAGCATGATTTAAACGATGAAAGTAACTAGATTGCAAAATCTAGTTCCGCCTAACCGTTTGGAACAGACTTTATTTAGCGTAGTCGTTATGTGCTGCCATCTGTATAGAGTTTGAAGTGGGATATTGTAAATCTTGTCCGAATATTGAATACCCGTCGACCAGTGGGAAGACCTCGCAAGAGATGGAGGGTTCAGCTAAATAAAGATTGGTGTACAGGACACATGGAAAGACCTGACGATAAACAGATCAAGATGACTTATATGAATGAGGCAAAAAATCAACTCTACTGATAGTGCACAAAGAAGACAAAGAATAAGAATGGTATACAAAATACCTAAAAATATTTGACGTACCTTATTTTTCTGTCACTCCTGGTTGAACAATATAAAAATGGATCCAGACTGATTTGGATGTTGCTCATAGTTTCCATTTCGAAATTCATATTGATATTAAATTTGTACAATGAATTTTTAGAATTTTATATTTTTAAATGTCAAAAAATTATGATATAACGCGACAGATTTAACTTGTTTGAAAAAGGGAATAGTGCCATGGAAACGAATTGACAACACAGTCTTAAAAACAAAGAAATATTAAAAACCCTAAATAAAGAAACTAACCCATAGTGACTGTTAAAATCCCTCAAAAAAAAAAAAAAAAATTATATGTAAGCTATTGAGAAACTTTTTAAGCCTGAAACAGAATGCACAGCGCGCTACGCCGTCATTTGCGACGGCGTTGCTGAGAACGCCGGTGAATTTTCGCCTGCCCACAATGCAATAATTTTTAACGCCGTCAAGTGTCACGTGACAACCTATATCTGTGTTTATACGTACGCTTTCTTTTATTAAAAGTATAATGGATGATGAAGACTTGTGTGTGATGTTATTTATGTTGTATGCAAGTTATTTATACATACAAACACTTTACCATTCAGTAAAAACTGAGGTTAGGTGTTCTGCGTCAACGTTCAACGGCGTCAAAAGTTGGAAGTTGACGAACATTCAGTATCAACGGTGTTCGAACGCCGCTAGGACGTTCCACATTCTGTGCACTTGCGTACGACAGCTTGGTTTTAACTTTCTTCTGACAGATAGCGCCGTACGAACGCCGTCAACGCGCCGTAGAACTTGTTGCATTCTGTTCCCCACTTTATTCATAGGATTTAACATGTGCTTTGCGTTGCTAAGATCTCGAGTTCAAATCCCATTCAGGCATGGAATAAAAAAAATAAAATAAAAAAATAAGAATTGGAACTTAACGCTAGCTTTAAAAATCCTTCTGAAAAAAATCCTATTCTTTAGAACGCCTGAAGCAGATTTTCTAATAGAAATAAAAACTCACCTAGGTGTTCTAACAGAGACAGCTGTTTTAGTTCTGGGCGGAAGATTTTGAGTTGGATTTTCCGGCCCTTGTGAAGGATGCATAGACCTTCTAGCCATTTGAGAAGTTGTAGACGGCCTAAAAAATCAAATAATTGTAATTTAGTGACCAAGAAATATTTTTGTGACACTATGTACAGGCTATTCCAAACGATTAGGTCCTCCACATAAGTTCATAATCCAGTGAGCGGTTTCGGATATGAATCTCCCCATATCCGCTGACTGGTTGCAATATTTGTTAGGAAGTTAAGGGTTGTTAAATTAAACTCGACATTTTAACTCTATTAACAATTGCGGGTTTATTATTTACATTATTTTATTTTTTCCATAGATAACCCTTATGTAATTTCTTTCTGAACTCATGATACGTACAAGCTATTTTTTTATATAATAAAATCAAAAGCTTCAATCAATCTGTAAAAATTACTAGGTTTGAAAATCTAGTTCCGCCTAATGGCTTGTAATAGACTTAATGCGCATAATCAAAATGACGGGGAATTTTTATTTTTATATAAACATTACCAACAGAAGGAAATGAAAATGTTTATTCTAACCTACAAACATTGATTAAAATCTGTCTAAAAAATATCAAGTGCATTTTTATATGGTATTTAAGAAAGTTTTGTATTAAATTATGTATAATTCAAAGAGATTTTTACCTGGGCATATGTTGATTTTGAGGCCAGCAATCCCAATGTTGCGCCCCAACCGAACGGAGTTCATCTCCATAATATCCGGGGGGCATTGGAGAAACTGGTCTTGGAGCCACCTGAGGAGTGACTGGCCTTTCCATTTGGACACGGCCGTCCATGCGAGACATACGCTGGACTCCTCTCGGCCGATAACAGGAGTTTGAGGGATAGTAATACCTGAAAAAGAAAAATATCTCAGAAACGGTAAGAGATAGAGACCTGCGGTTTGAATTTTTGGAATCCTCACATCTTGCTTAGTAAGTAACAAAATTTGGAATTAAGTGGCTATCACACAACTTTATTTATGAGTCATTAAATAAAATCTTTGAAAGATAACAAAAAATTGACAAATTAAAAAATTTATATCTAGAAAACGGTAAGAGATAGAGACCTGCGGTTTGAATTTTTGGAATCCTCACACCTTGTTTAGTATGTAACAAAATTTGGACTTAAGTGGCTAGCACACAACTTTATTAATGAGTCAACAAATAAAATCTTTGAAAGATAACAAAAAATTGACAAATTAAAAAGTTCATATCTCAAAAATGATAAGAGATAGAGACCTGCGGTTTCAATTTTTGGAATCCTCATGCTATGTTCAGTCTAAAAAAAATTTGGATATTTAATGGCTAGCACACAACTCTTGCTATGAGCGGTAAACAAACTCTCGAAATGTATCAAAAATGGAAAATCTTATAAATTTAAAAAATTCATATTTCGAAAATCATAAAAGATAGAGACCTGCGGTTTGTTTTTTTGGAATCTTCATTTATTAAATATTGTTGAAAAAATATGGGGCCTTAATCGCTTAAGCTGTTTTTGAGTTAGATTTTTTTGAAAATAATCAAATTTTTGGGTTTTAGTAATCGAATCTCGAAAACTAGAAATGATAGAGACCTGCGGTTGGAATTTTTGAAATCCTAAGGCCCGAAATACCCTAAGGGCACATTTTGAATCAATTTGAAAAAAAAAATTTTTTTTTTAAATTTTGAATTTTTTGAAAAAAAAAAATTGATATTTCAAAAATTCGTAGCACAAAAACGGTTGGAGATAATGACCTGCAGTTAGAAAATTTGGAATGCTCATACCTTGTTTAGTCTAGAAAAAAATTAGAGCCTTAATATATCTAGTAGTTTAGTTTGTACAGGGGCTTAAACAAAACCCTTGAAAATGGCCAAAAATCGAAAAAATCGTAAGGGGTACACCTTAAAAAAATCGTGATTTTGAAGCAAAAAAAAAAATGTCTCCGATTTTATTTAAAATTGGTACACATATGTATTTTTGGTCATAGATCAATAAAATTTGGTCCATTTTGAAGTTTGGGCAAAAGTTTTGGAATTATAGGCAAAAAACTGACCCAAATCGGCTCTAACTCAAAAACTAGGGAAGTATGAATTTTTTAAATATTTTTTTCTTAATCCTCACACCAAAATTAGCTTAAAACTATATTTTGGCTACAATTGGAGTCAAAAAAATTTTGGTCAAAATTTCAAAACTTTAGGAATTTTTTTTTTTTAATTTTGTTGGAATATTGGTATACTTATAAATTTTTAGCCTTAGTTCACAAATATATGGTCACTTTTGAGTTATGGTCTAAAATTTTGACATTTACGGCAAAAAAGTAAAAAAAAATATCGGCAAAAAACTGACCCAAATCGTCCCTAACTCAATAACTAGAAAAACATGAATATTTTCAATATTTTTTTTATAATCCTCACCATAAAATTAGCCTAAACTATATTTTGGCTAAATATGAGTGAAAAAATTTTTGATCAAAATTTCATTATTTTAGGTATTTCTGCCTCTCATTCAATGCATGTGGAACCCATCTGCCGACTTTCTGGATCTTACCCATCTCTCGTAGGCGATTGGAAACAGCTTGTTGACTAACGCCCAACTGCTCTGCTAGTTGTTTTTGTAATTGACTATCGTCTTCCTGTAGCAATGTTTCCAATTTTGTATCTTCATATTTTTTTGGAGGTTTTCCATGTTCTTTGTCTGTAAGATCAAAGTCACCACTTTTGAAACGCCGAAACCATCGTTCACACGTATCTTGCGATGGAACATATTCACCATAAGCTTCTCGAAGCAGTCGGTATGATTCAGCAGCAGTTTTTTTCAAATGAAAACAAAACAGTAGTACTGTTCGCGAATGCTCTGTATTTGGCACAAAATTTGACATTTTTAACACAGTAAAACAAAACTTTATGATCACTTTCCAAATTATAACCTATACGCATTTGACACTTAATGATAACTTAACAAAACGCCATATGTATTGAAACTTTGAACTATACACTCTGTCTGCGCGGCAAGTTTGAAAAAAATCCGCATTTCATACTTGTAGACCTGGTAGATAAGAAATGAGGAATACAAAAATTTATATCGCAGGTATCAGGTATATCAGGTGAGAAGATAAAAGATATTCAAACACAATATCGAGAATGGAAGAAAATTAAAAACAAACATTTTTAATTTTTGAATGAAAAATATCACCTGTCATTTTAAAGAAATGTAATTTTATCTAAGTGTAGATGAAGTTCAATTGAATCAATTTTGTTGGAAAACATGGAAAGTTTAATGAGTTTCCATAAAACAAACTAAACTTTAATTGGAAAATAATAAAAAACAGATCATTACCACCTACGATCTTAAAATCACACAAAATCGTCCATATTTATTTTATGATATTTTTACAAAAGTTTTAAAAAGTTAAATATAAAATTAACCACCGTTTTAGTAATAAATAAAATCGCTTTAAATATAATAAATAAATAAATCTTTTTGTTGCAAAAATATATAGCCGGTTCACTTTTGTAAGAACAAACTAAGAGGGAATTTTGTTTTCAATAGTTTGCACCTTTGAAGCTGTATGTCATGTTGGTAATAAAAAATGTTACTTTTTTAAAATGTTGATCCATTTGACCTATGTCATAATGAAAAATGATATCTTAATTATAGTGACCATAACCTTATCAACCTAAAGTCGGTTTTACAGTGTAAGGAATATTTTTAATTGACATTTAAAGTCAGTAACACACCATAAAAGTAACCAAAATAACCAGATCTAGTGTGTTCTTACAAAAGTGAACAGCTTATATAATGATCATAACCTTATCAACCTAAAGTCGGTTTTACAGCGTAAGGAATATTTTTAATTGACATTTAAAGTCAGTAACACACCATAAAAGTAACCAAAATAACCAGATCTAGTGTGTTCTTACAAAAGTGAACAGCTTATACTTTTCGATTGAATATTTGGGGAGTTACGGGGGTACACCTTAAAACTAAAATCTTGAAATATCTGTTATTATTTACTTTAAATCAAAAATATATACGAAGAAACTAAATGTAATAAATTTATTTTTTAATTTACTTGATTTTGAAGATTCTATTTTAGTGGTTTTGTACAACATGTTACAAAATCAGTGTATCTGATTTGGACGCCTGTCGTCGGGACGCCAGCTGGCGTTGTGGTCACGTGTACGGCGTCGGAAGTAGCGTCACTTGATATACCAGAACCGTATTCAGAAATTTTTGATTTTGATAAATTTATTAATTTACCCAACATTGATGCTTTTATGCTCATGGAATTTATGAAAAATATTGAATGCTACAGTGCTGAAGAAATACGTGGTGTCAAAACAGACTTTTAAGTAAACCATTTATGTATTCTACAACTTTATGTAGACAATAAACGCTGCAACTCTGTAAAATGTAAATATTTATGTAATTTAGATGTCAGAATTTTACTACATTGTTTACATGAAGTTACAAAACGTTAGAGGCATAATTGAAATACTGCAATATAGGTTATATATTTTAATATAAAATTTAATTCGATAAACATGTATAAATTGTTTTTATAGAATTAAACTTTATTTTAATTAAAATCACTCTAACTTTACACCATCTGTAAAAGTTATACAAGCAAATAAGTTCACGACAGACTGTGTAGGCTGTACGCTGTACACTAGGTAGGCTGTACGTAGTACACTTATGTAGGGTATGACGTCACACGTGGTTTTCGCGCGCTACATACATTTATGATTTTTTTAAGACTTCAAATTAAAAAAAAAATGCAAAACTGTTTTTTATGTTATATGCAACAAGAGGAATATAATAAAAAATAAAAAAAAACATGCCCTATTTTAAACTTTAGATCTGAAATGTGGTGGACTGAGTACAATCCTGTGGTGCGTAGGATATCTCCTCCCTCTGTTACTCCTGTGAGTCAGGTAGGACGATTAAACGATCCTCTCAGAGGGAAATTCACAGAAAAATCACAGTTCCGTAATCTGGATCAGAATTTCTCTTATCGTCCTCGCATTTACACAGGATTAATTGTTAAATATCTAACATTTTCACTAAAATTAAAACGTACAAGGAAGAATATCCTTCCAATGGAACAACAATAAATTATAGAGATCAATTTATAAAGGATCTAGTATTGGTATAAAAGATATCTGTATGTACACAATAGAACGAGATGTGTGAGTGAAGTAAAAAATTATAAAAATAGAAAGCAATTCTTTAAGCTTAATATAACTTTTTTTTTCTTATAAGAACGTATAAATCAATATTGAATATGATATATATGACAAGTCTATGAAATACCGAAAAAGATAAGAATTAAAATAAAAGAGATTTAAAAAAAATGATTTATTATAAGAAAGAACAAAGCAAAATTTGGAAATACAATTAACCCTTTCAACTTCTAAACCAGTTGTACTATCTAGGGTAAAATTTATATTTTATTATATTTATATTTAAACCGAAATATGTAATACATTTTAGTATTTTTTTTTTTAGGGTTTTGTAGGTATGACCAAAAAACCCTTATACCGTCATTTTGTCGTCTGTCTGTCTGTCCGTCTGTCTGTCTGTCTGTCTGTCTGTCTGTCTGTCTGTCTGTCTGTCGGTCTGTCTGTCTGTCTGTCTGTCTGTCTGTCTGTCTGTCTGTTCGGTAAAAATTGTAGCCAAACGGCTAAACCCAGAGAGTTGAAATTTGGCATGCTTATACAACTCTTTGACCCGCACATAGGAAAAATACTAAAACATCTAAAAAACATACCCCCCTAAAAATATAAACAAATATGTGCTCATCGAAAACAAAAATATTTCTTTTAAATTCTGAGTAGGGTATCAAATGAAAGCCCTTAGTACGTGGATTAACGATCAAATTTTTATTTTTGCAAAATAAATTATTTTGATGCGATTTTTGCCAAAAATGTGCAAAAAAAAATGTTGTCCCACACCCTGTAGCCCAGATGGTTTAAACTAAAAATCTAAAAAAATTCTAAGTTATGTATATTGGTGTGAACCGAAATAGTACAACAGGAATTTTTGATCAGATTATGTTTTTGGAAAATAACGCATTTTTTGTGGTTTTTGGTTCACAAAGTACAAAAGTTATACCAATGTAAGACACTCACATGCATGGCGTGCGATGGCTACATGCGTTAGAGCACTCTTAAACTGGCTGGAAAACGAAGGGTTTCGATTTCGAGTACGGAGTGAATTTTATTTTTTCTGTTTTTTTTTTTGCATTTTTATTATGTTGAAATTATTTTGTCAAAATTCTAGTTATATTTTGACAAATGTTGTATTTAATTTTTATGAGCGTAAATTTAATAACCAGTCTTATTATATGATTAACAGACGATAAATTATTTTAAAAATATCGTTCATTTTGCCGTGATTACTACAAAGTAAAATTTGTCCTACACACTCAGCATACCGCCTTCACTTATTATATACCTGCGAAACCCTGAAATGTGTGAATATTCACACTTCACATCAATTTTTTTAAAAATAATAACCGATTGTTTTTATTTTTTTATATATTTTATGTAAAAATCAAAATTAAAAAAAACCCCTAATAGTTTTAGGTCATTACGGACCAAATTATAATTTTTTTCTAGCCTTAATGAGGTGTGAGAATTCCAAAAATTCAAACTGCAGGTTCCCTTACCATTTTAGAGATATGATTTTGAAGTTGTAAAATATTTGCAATCTGCAAGGATTTTTTTGATGACCCATAAAAAGAGTTGTGTGCTAACCCTTACATCCTCAATTTTTATTTACACTAAAAAAGATGTGGGGATGCCAAAAATTCAAACATCAGGTCTGTAGATCTTTTAGCTTTTTCTGAGGTTTTTTTTAGAGATTGCGAGTAACAGCGAAAATGTAACACTTCACTCAACGAGTCTCCGGTATGACATATATATATGGCAACACTGTTGACAGGCCCATATGATTTCTGGATAGTACCAACCTTCAAACGATACGTGTGAAAATTTCATGACATTCTGACAATTAGTTTAGAGGTTACAGTGGTTTTAGTGACTCCAGTTTTGTAATTTTCAAAAGAATGAAAAAAAAAGAATTTCGTGTATTGATTAAACATTGTTTTTTGATGGGAAAAAATACTTTTGAAGCCAAACAGTGGCTTGATAAGCGTTATAGAGACTCTGCACCAGGCAAATCAACTATTACTGATTGCTATGCTGAATTTAAATTAATTAATTTTAATTTTTTTAACTTAAGGAGCGTTGGAATGAATGTATCACTCTTGAAGGAGAGTATGTTGATGAATAAAGTCGAATTTCTAAAAAAAAAAAAAATGTTTTTCTTAGTTAGTCCGGACACTTATTGAGCGAAGTTTTATATTTATATAGTTTTGTGTAAAAATAATCAAATAATACGTCAACATTTTTTTTTCATGATTGTTTATAATTTAGAAAATTCGTCGAAAAATATTAAACTTTATAATGAAATGCCACTTGGTACATGTACTCTTTACAAAAAATAAATCATTTTTACCCGCAGCACCTATATTAAGATCCACGATAGATTCGAGATGGTGGCAAAAGTAGATTACCAAGTACAATAACTATAATTAGTTTTCACAATAGAACAAAATGTCTACAAACAATTTTAGAATGAAGATTTAGCTACAATTTGCCGCATCGTACACAAATATGTGTCGAATAATTTACAAGATGGCGTCTATAATGCAATTTGTTTATTTACAATTACATGACAGTTTTTTATTACAATTAAAAATATCCTATTAGATAGATAAGAATTCGCTGTAAATTTTGATGTATAAATTGTTACTAATTTTATTTTAGATTGTTAGATTTGTATTAGAAACTGTACAGTTGTGCGCATTTAAAGTTAAATCCTATCTTAAATAATAAATACACAGTGTGAATTAATTTTATTGTACAAAACTCGTATTGAAAGGGTTAAATAAGGGTTAGCGACCTACGCGCTAGCAAAAACTATTTCCAGAACATGGTAATATAATATTTATCTGTATTAAGGTGCGTATAAATTTCTGCTGATAAAAAACGGAAGACTTTTTTTGTAGAAACGTTAAAAAACTATAAAAGTTTCGTTTGAAAAATTATACCATTTTAGCTGGATACAAATGCTTTTTTTTTTTTATTTCAGTCGCGAAATAGACTCTCTGTTAACTGTATGAATGCGTAATTGGCAAACTTTTCTACTAAATTCTCGCTTTTACATTTTTATATACATATTTTACTCTAAAATTTTATGTCATTATATAAAAGGATAATAAGAAAAATTCTATATCTGATGTAGAGATATCAGTACTAGGTGGGGAGGGAGAATGAAAAATGGGGAGAATTATGTGCCCCCGCAGTAGGGGGCAAGAGGGGGCACCTTCCCCTTTTTGGAGTCTCCATTTTTAAGTACAATGCCAGCACCTACTTGTATTAAATAAAAACGATAAATTTACAAAAATGACACACTGACACTGACAATTTCTACACTGAATATAATCAACATACTATCACAATGGCTTGCGGGCAATTATTAAATTCACATGTAATATGTAAAAAAAATAAATTTTGACATATGTCATTCGTTTCCATGGTTTCATTGTTGGAATTTTAAATTTTGACATCCCAACGTGAAAAATTAAATAACCCAAGCAAGGTCCCTTCTCGTGACAACCTAAAAGAACGAAATTTCCATTTAGTTCCGCCTAATAGACCGGGAGCTCATGACATTTTTGGTCTCCGATTTCATACAGCATGCCTTTTGGAGGAGAGAATATTTACCCTGTGACAACAAAAAAGGGATGGTACTAAACCCCTGCACGCTTTCCGGTCATAGGGAAAATTGCATTTCCACTTGCACAAAATTTTTGTGTTTTTCTCTGACTTAATATTGCTTGCCCTTTTGTCAAAAGAAAGTTATAACAAATGTAAAGTCTTTTAATTACAAGCATGCTGTATGAAAACGCGGAAAATCATATTTTTTTATTACAAGATCAGATGACCTTTTGAGCCCTTTGGGACCCTCCGAATCGCATGCATATATTTAAAAGACTTTAAATTTGTTGTAACTTTCTTTTGACAAAAGGGCAAGCAATATTAAATCAGAGAAAAGCACAAAAATTTTGTGCAAGTGGAAATGCAATTTTCCCTATGACCGGAAAGCGTGCAGGGGTTTAGTACCATCCCTTTTTTGCTGTCACAGGGTAAATATTCTCTCCTCCAAAAGGCATGCTGTATGAAATCGGAGACCAAAAATGTCATGAGCTCCCGGTCTATAAATATATATGTAATTTAGATGTCGGCATTTTACTACATTGTTTATATGAAGTTACAAAACGTTAGAGGTATAATTGAAATACTGCAATATAGGTTATATATTTTAATATAAAATTTAATTCGGTAAACATGTATAAATTGTTTTTATAGAATTAAACTTTATTTTAATTAAAATCACTCTAACTTTACACAATCTATAAAAGTTATACAAGCAAATAAGTTCACGACAGACTGTGTAGGCTGTACGCTGTAGACTGGGTAGGCAGTACACTTAGTTGGGGTATGACGTCACACGTGGTTTTCGCGCGCTGCATACATTTATGATTTTTTTAAGCCTTCAAATTAAAAAAAAATCAAAACTGTTTTTGTATATGCAACAAGAGGAATATAATAAAAAATAAAAGAAAAATCATGCGTATCCCCTATTGTCACAAAACGAAATGATATGTCCCTGAAACCACCTTGCCCTATTTGTTTTTCTCTCGCTATCTTTTTTTCGTCAAATAAGCATTATCAAAGGTCTGCATAAATCAAGATAGGTCCTTATGTAAATTGAACCCTTAAATTTGCCAACTTTCCGACAATAAATTTACTGTAACAAAAAAAAAGTTTCTCAAGTATTCGCCGGAATCTACATTGATCTAATTCAAAAAGGTGGCAAGTTCAGCTTTCGGGTAAACAATTGGAAAAACAAAATTCACACGGCATTAACTTCTAGAGTTAGTGAACATCGATTTTATTGCTTTAAAGAGTTCGAGCAACGCTTCAGGGCGTTTGTCCTTAAAGTTGGGACATATTACGGTCATCTAATAAACTAGGAACTAAGAAACATTTTGAGTTGGGTTCATAATAGCAAACCGAGCCTTTAATGTATTACGTAAGGTGATAAATTTATTTTGAATGTATAACACCGGTCAACAGGAATTTTGAGTCTGTGTTCTGCTATCTGATTTTTATTTCTTCCACATTATTAATTAAAGAAAAAATAGTTTTACCCGAAAAAGTTTGCTTTTGTAGCTATCAGAATGAAATTACGGATTTTAAGAAAATTTCCCTTTTATCAGACCTTTATTGTATGTAAAAATAATACAAACTTTTGTTATGAATTTGAATCAGTTTTATTTACAAGAAAACAATTCGAAACAAACAACTACTGTAACAGAATATATAAAAAAGTTTAGAAATGAAGTGTGAATATTCACACATTTCAGGGTTTCGCAGGTATATAATAAGTGAAGGCGGTATGCTGAGTGTGTAGGATAAATTTTACTTTGTAGTAATCACGGCAAAATGAACGATATTTTTAAAATAATTTATCGTCTGTTAATCATATAATAAGACTGGTTATTAAATTTACGCTCTTAAAAATTAAATACAACATTTGTCAAAATATAATTAGAATTTTGACACAATAATTTCAACATAATAAAAATGCAAAAAAAAAAACAGAAAAAATTAAATTCACTCCGTACTCGAACTCGAAACCCTTCGTTTTCCAGCGCATTTTAGCTTACGACACCAGTGCTCTAACCAATAACGCCATCGTACGCCTTGCATGTGAGTGTCTTACATTGGTATAACTTTTGTACTTTGTGAACCAAAAACCACAAAAAATGCGTTATTTTCCGAAAACATAACCTGATCAAGAATTCCTGTTGTACTATTCCGGTTCACACCAATATACATTACTTAGAATTTTTTTAGATTTTTAGTTTAAACCATCTGGGCTACAGGGTGTGGGACAAAAATTTTTTTGCACAGTTTTGGCAAAAATCGCAGCTAAATAATTTATTTTGCCAAAATAAAAATTTGATCGTTAATCCTCGTACTAAGGGCTTTCATTTGATACCCTACTCAGAATTAAAAAAAAATATTTTTTTTTCGATGACCACATATTTGTTTATATTTTTAGGGGGGTATGATTTTTAGATGTTTTAGTATTTTTCCTATGTGCGGGTCAAAGATTTGTATAAGCATGCCAAATTTCAACTCTCTAGGTTTAGCCGTTTGGCTACAATTTTTACCGAACAGACAGACAGACAGACAGACAGACAGACAGACAGACAGACAGACAGACAGACGACAAAATGACGGTATAAGGGTTTTTTGGTCATACCTACAAAACCCTAAAAAGTTTAGAAATGATTATTTTTCGTATTTCTTCTGTGATTGTATGGACTTTCTCGTATTAGCCCCCAAATATAGTCCCCCGTCATACTCTCATTGTATTGCCCCTGATAACGACGTTCAAAATCCATCACGTCTTGATGAAAACGTTTACCTTGTTCTTCCGAATAGGCTCCCTTGTTATCTTTAAATTGGTCCAAGTGAACATGTAACATATGCACTTTAAGGGACATTCTGCAACCCATGAGTTTAAAGTTATCAAGCATAGTTGCAATAAGCTCTTTGTAATTGTCTGCTCTGTTGTTTCCGAGAAAACCATGAACCATTGCCTTCAGGCTTTTCTTTCATGAGTATTGAGTATCTATGAAAATTCGTCACTGGCCATTAATTTCTTTATTTGTGGTCCGACAAAAATAAAGGTAGCAAGGATATTTAGTATAACCGCCTATGCAAGGCGGTCGGAATCTCATGCATTCCTTCTGACTGGCGTCTTTTCGTAGACAGTTCTACAAAAAGTTTAAAAGTTGTCCTTCTTTACAATGGAAATAGATTTCCATCTCTTCCTTTGACTCATTCCGTAATGCTCAAAGAAAATTACGAAAATGTGAAAATGGTGCTTGAGAGTTTAAAGTATGATGAGTATACCTGGCCAGTGATAGGGGATTTTAAGATGGTTAGTTGGATTTCTGATGGCACGCATCCCATCAGAAATCCAACCATTCTCTTGTTTTGATAAATTCGCCGCAAATATAGCAGGATGAGTCTACCTCGTGTTTACAACTTTTTGACGCCATTTTTGGATCTGCCGCCACACAAAATGCGTTGTATCGCTGCAATGCACATGCGCATACCGACTATGAACCACGAGCCACTTGCTTTCCACCCGCTCGTCCCCACCCTTACTTAATATAACGCGCTTCTCCTTATATGGTCATAAAAATAAACAAATATATATTGATCGTTGTAAAATGTACAAAAGCAAAGTTTTTCAAAAATAAACGAAGGTTTTAGTTATTTTTCGATATAAAGAATCAGAAAATAGTCATTAAAATAAAGACTCAAAATTTTTTTTTTTTTTGTTAACGTGTGTAACCTGTCTCAATTTGTAATACGAAACTAGATCTGGTTACGTTGGTGACTGTTGTGGTGTAAATAGACAAGTTAGCAATAAATGACAATCAATTTAAAGAAAGTTAACTTTAATTTTTCAGTAATTAAAACGATTGAACAATTTGTAGTTTATCCTTTTATTGATATTTACTTTCATAATTAAATAGTAGGATACGGAAATGAAATAATTTTCAAAGAATATTTCAATGAAAGAAACAAATACAGGAGAGAGTTTTGAAGAATTTTTAATTTGATTAAAATGATTATTTGTAAGAACTAAGTAAATCTTAACTAATTGAACGTAGCAAGCACAGAATGAATTCAAATTTCAATATAGGGTTCGCGAAATAATATATTACTTAGAGTAACTATTGATTTCTCACTCTTGAATGAATCCACACCAGAGAGAGAATCGCTACCGTTTCGTTTTGATAGTGTAGTAGTACAGTGGTACACAAACTATTTTTGACGAATCTCTTTTTACCAAAAGTCAAATATGTCGTCAAGGATGATATTTGTAGAAAAAAGGCAAAGTTGGTTGATAACTTACAAATATAAGGAATTATTTTATTCATCAAAGTATGCACCCATATTGTCTATACACTTTTGCCATTTAAGCGGCAGGTTGTTCAGGCCGGTGGTATAAAACCCTGGCGGACGAGAATCAATGAATTCCTGGAAGGCCAGTTTTACAACATTGTCGGAATTAAACTGTTTTCCTATTAAAAAGTTGTCCAAATTGGGGAAGAAGTGGTAGGGGATAGGTCTGGTGAGTATGGAGGATGATGAAGAAGTTCCAACTTCAATTCCTGTAGTTTTGCCACATTTGTGCAGTGTGTGGTCTAGCGTTATCATGCAATAAGATAAGAGTCGATCTGTTGACCAATGCTGTTTTTTTTTTTGCTATTTCGTCCAGTTGGTTGCTGTGACCGATGAGCCAGTTTTTTTTTTTGTTGGTTTCTAAGTTACCTTTACGAAATTTGGGGAACCAATTTGCCAATTTGATATTGTCTGCTGCGTAGTAACACTAGAGCCAAATACACTATTAATGTTTCGCGCGGTCTGCGATGCCGTAGTTCCACCTAAGAACTCATACTTCATAATAGTGCGAAATTTAGACCGTTCCATTTTCAACAAAATAAATTTAAAAAAAGTTTTTGTTTTTTTTAGAGCATAATGATTTCTTTAAACAGGCGAGAAGTGTAAATTTTCAACAAAAAAAAAAAACAACTAAAATAAAGTCAATGTAAAATAAAGTCAATGTCAAATAATAAGCTGTTAAAGTTGGCAATATTACTAACTACAAATTTCATCCTTAACGACCTGATAGTATTGAAAATCTAGTTCCGCCTAAACCAAAGAAATAGACTTTAGTTCAATTTTTAATATGTCAAAATTTCCAAATAGCGCCACTTATTTTCGATAATGCCAAATATAAAACATGACGGAGTAGGGTGACCATTCGTCCCGCATTTTAACATTTTGTCCCGCATTGAGATGCGTCCCGCAAAAGTCCCGCATTGTCCCGTATTTGGATTTGGCAGGTGAGGACTTTTTTGTTCTTGCTCTTTACTTGGATTTGGGAGGTGAAGACCTTTTTTTGCTCTTCACTTGGATTTTGGGAGATGAGGACCTTTTTTTTTGCTCCGTCCCGCATTGCCTTCTTGAGAAAATGGTCACCCAGTGACAGAGGACAGTCTACGAAGACAGTTAAGTGTGCATAGGTGACATAATACTCTGTATGTCACTGTCGAGAAATTACAGAACAAACCCTATGGTTTTATTATAATTTAAGAAAAGCTGTTTAAGTTGGCATTTCTGGGTACCAACACATGAAATACGATAATAATTACTCTATAACCAAATATTTAGGTGTATATCTAGTAATTTTCTCTATCTCTGGTGTAAAATACGCTCTGTTGGCAGTAAATCTGGTTTGAATTTAATGTGAAAAGCCGTAGGTGTAATGCAATTCAGTATTTTACTAATTCCTCGTTTCTGTACGCTAGAATAAACTCCATAAATCAGTCAGAGTGAAAACACGGACCGCGTCTACCGATTCATTGTCCGTATTAACTTTTCTCAAATTGGACATGTCCGCTATATATTCACGAAAACAAGTGCGCTCTACGCGTATTCATAATTTAGACAAGAATATGTTTTTCTCTATACAGGATGTGAACTTTTAAAGGGTGATCCAAAATTATTGACCGCCTTGTTCTAATTTTTTATTTGCCGCATTGTTGTAATAGTGAACTATGATTGACAGTTTACATTACAGTGAATTTATAGAAGGGACAAAAATTTATGTATTAAGAGTGTTTTTGAATCAGATTACGAGGTTCATTTCAAAAGTAGCAGGTCTACAAGTATAAATGCGGATTTTTTTCAAACTTGCCGCGCAAACCGATTGTATAGTTCAAAGTTTCAACACATATGGCGTTTTGTTATCATTAAGTGTTAAATGCGTATAGGTTATAATTTGAAAAGTGATCATATAGTTTTGTTTTACTGAGCATTCGCGGACAGTACTACTGTTTTGTTTTCATATGAAAAAAACTGCTGCCGAATCATACCGACTGCTTCGAGAAGCTTATGGTGAATATGCTCCATCACAAGATACGTATGAACGATGGTTTCGGCGTTTCAAAAGTGGTGATTTTGATCTTACAGACAAAGAACATGGAAAACCTCCAAAAAAATATGAAGATACAAAATTGGAAACATTGCTACAGGAAGACGATAGTCAATCACAAAAACAACTAGCAGAGCAGTTAGGCGTTAGTCAACAAGCTGTTTCCAATCGCCTACGAGAGATGGGTAAGTTCCAGAAAGTCGGCAGATGGGTTCCACATGCATTGAATGAGAAACAGATGGAAAAACGTAAAAACACTTATGAAATTTTGCTTGCACGATACAAAAGAAAGTCTTTTTTGCATCGTATCATTACTGGCGATGAAAAATGGATTTATTTTGAAAATCCCAAACGCAAATAATCATGGGTGAACCCAGGCTCACCATCCACATCAACTGCAAGACCGAATAGCTTTGGTAAAAAGACAATGCTCTGTACTTGGTGGGACCAAAAGGGTGTGGTCTATTATGAATTGTTAAAACCTGGTGAAACAGTTAATACCCAACGCTACCAACAACAACTGATCGAATTGAACCATTCGCTGCTCATAAAACGACCAGAATACGAAAGAAGACAGCACAAGGTAAAGTCCTAATGGAATCTTTCCCCCGGTTCTTCACTAAAATCACCTAGGTTTTCTGGTAAGTGGTCATAATACAACCGAGAATATTAAAGTTGGAAAGCATATTTTCCACTAATTCTCTGCCTTATGATTTCCAACAAAATTTTGTACTACTTGAATAAATGAACAAGAATTAGATTCAATCTCGTTTATTGATGCGGTTGGATTGGATTGTGGATCTTCAGTAGGTTGCCTTATCTGAGGACCATCAAATACGGAGTGATTATTTAATGGCGAGACGACGTCACTGGAAGTTTTAATAATTTGCCGTTTCATACACATCGTAGCAGGCGATTATGCGCGCATTCGCATAATCTTTTTTTCTTCATAATCAAATTTTCTTCAAAGTTATTATAGTCATAGTATTTTGCTAGGAGGCACGTAAAATTCGGTGACGTCGTCTCGCCATTAAATAATCACTCTGTATTCTGGCTTTCAGTTTTTCAGAGTTAATCCCAGGAAATTTACGTGTCAAGTATTTAAAGCCTTCAAAAATTGCTACATAAACCCAAACTTGATATGCAAGGGTGGAAATATAATTTTCTTTCTGGCAACGAAAGGTTCGTTGACAACGTTTTGTTTTTCTTGAATTATGATATTTCTAAATGGAAATCATCCAATTTCTGCTAACCCAGTGCTGATCCTTAGCTCTGCTGTCCCAAAGACATAAAAAACAAGGATATTTTGTATATCCACTTTGCTGTCCAAGGAGGAAGTTTACCGTTTTTAGATAAAAAAAACTAAAATCAATCTGTATCTCAAAAACTAGAGCTGCTACGAAAAAGAGTCAGGTATTTTTGAAATCAGCACATCAAAAATATCAAAAATCAGTTATTACTTTTCCGGCACCAAGATAAAAAATTATTTTGTTGGGTAGTGTAATCGATCAAATGTTCTTATTAATTGCGTTGGTCAACAAATAAACTGTTCAACGATTGCCAACATGCAGGACATAAAATTCAATTGTATCTTTTTTTGTCGGAACAGTTAAAAACAGCATTCCCAATAGAAATGTTTGTATCTGTAATAAAAACTATCAATTTTTTTGTTTGTTTCCGAGCTTAACTGGAGCTGATTTCATTCATATTCAGAATTATATTCGCGTGAGGGAATACATACAAAAACATTCGTAGATTCGTTAGTTGGGGCCGTAAAAAGTAGGATATACGTTTTTGTACCGAGAATTCTGTTTTATTTTTGTTCTTTGGTACATGATAGTTTAAAAACTATCAAATTTTTTTGGATTTAAAAAAAAAAATATTTGAAGTGTGAATTTTCGTACATTTCAGGGTTTCGCAGGTATTTAGTAAGTGCATGATGATTATTTGGGATGCCAAAACAAATTTTATATTAAAATATTTTTTTATTAATTTTAATTCGAATGCCTAATACCATTATTTGGGTTTCTAAATATTTGCAGTATTTTTTTTATATAGCAAGGTTCATTAATATTTTGAAAATTGCGCCTATGGCTTCCATTGGTTGTTAAAGTCATAAACTCCGCCCCTCTGATTTCGTATACATTCAAACATAGAATTAAATTATAATTTCAACACTTCCCACTGATTATTAAATTTACGCTCTTAAAAATTAAATGCAACATTTGCCAAAATATAATTTCGACAAAATAATTTAAACAAAATAAAAATGCAAAAAAAAAATAAAATTAACATGATTCGAACTCTGGTTTGCAAATTACAAGGCGCATGACAAAACCAACTACGCTATTAGAGCTACTGATCTGGTGTGTTACATAGCGAATTAAATATTTAACAAATTTTAGTTAAAAACACAAAAAATGCTTTATTTTCCGAAAACATAATCTGATCAAAAATTCCTGTTGTACTATTCCGGTTCACACCAATGTACATTACTTAGAATTTTTTCTGATTTTTAATTTAAACCATCTCAGCTACAGGGTGTGGGACAAAAAAAATTTGCACAATTTTGGCAAAAATCGCGTCAAAATATTTTATTTTGCAAAAATAAAATTTTGATCATTAATCCACGTACTAAGGGCTTTCATTTGATACCCTACACAGAATTGTAAAAAAATATTTTTTTTTTCGATGAGCATATATTTGTTTATATTTTTAGGGGGATATGTTTTTTAGATGTTTTAGTATTTTTCTTATGTGCGGGTCAAAGAGTTGTATAAGCATGCCAAATTTCAACTTTATAGGTTTAGCCGTTTGGCTACAATTTTTACCGAACAGACAGACAGACGACAAAATGACGGTATAAGGGTTTTTTGGTCATACCTATAAAACCCTAAAATAAACCCTATTAGTTTAAGGTCATTACGGACCAAATTAAATTTCCAAAATTTCAAAATTAAACTGGATAGTCATACCTACAAAACCCTAAAAAGGTCCTCACTTCTAAAATTACATTTCACTACCTTACTTTTGTATTAATTTGGTTATTTAGCGCCCTTTCGAATTTCATGTCAGCGCCCCCCTCCTAGTGGCGCCCACATGCACCGGTTCTGCTGACAGATAAGGTTATGTGATACTTTCTGTGCTGAGTAAATGTCATCCCGTCTTTCAATACAAATGTATCTATCGGATAGTTATCTAACGGATAATGAGACTGACGTATTGAATTCACTGATTGGTATTGACATTTATTCAACAGATGAAGTTCCAGATAACCTTATCTGTCAGATAGTTAACTAGAGGAGTACCTCAAGGAGGATAGACCGGGCCTTACAGGTTTATAGAATATCTTTTCTCCACGACCACTATAGAATTTACCAATTCTAAAACCAATTTTGACTACAGAAAGTTAATATTCTAACACAAGAGTTGGGATGTTATTCTAAAGCACTTATCTTCTTATGCATTTTGCGTGTATTTCATTCCATCACTTGTTATGGAATAACTATTCCATGCTTGTTGTCTTTTGTTTTTGTAGGGTTACATTAAGATATATGCAACGTTTACATTAAATAAATGCAACATAACTTCCTAACCTAAAATAGTGGCCGATGTGCGGCAAATTAAATTAAAATTAAACAAATAGTAAATAAAAAAAATAGTTTAATTGATTTATTTGTTATGTAATATAAATTATTTGTTAAGATAAAATGTTTGTTAAAATAATTATTTGTTATTTTTTTTTTTTTTTTTGGTGGTCGTGGAGAAAGTAGGGTCTGTGACTCGGTTGGAATGAAAAAATTCGTTGCACGTGGTTCCTGCGGCTCGCGCTCGGAATGTTCCACTCGCATCGAATTTTTTCATTCCAACCTTGTTACAGAATATACTATTCTTTATAACTAAATTGATATTTAATTAAATCAGACAGGTTAAGCTCATATTTTGAAAATACAATATCTTGCAGTCACAGGACGATTATTTTGTCTACTTGTATAATTTATGAGACATGGAATTTTCATTTGAGACATATATAGACATAGTATTTCAAGTAATGTAACATCTAAGGCATAATTTCAAGCTTAATGCCCTCTCCAAATTTAATAGTTCACTTAATTTGAACTTATCTCTAGTAATGGAGTATTGGAAAAGCACTGCTGCCCAATAAAGTCGGTAAATGCGATTACACTCCTTGGAGAGAAATTAACAGAACGGTCTGGATAACTTACAGGTCGAGGGTTTTACGAAATTAAGAAAAAAATTGACGATCAAGACGGTCAAGAAAAAGTTAATGTCTTTAATAGGAGAAGATTTTTTTAAAAGTGGTATAGAACGTATAGACTACGAGCAGTGGTGGCGGAGCAGGGGCTAGCTCTTAAAATCTGGGGGGACCAGAAAATTTTTTAGAAAAATTTGGTGGTCCAGGAAATACTTGATTTTTTTTTTTATCGTTTAGAAATGAAAAGTGGTGTCCAAAATAAAGGCATTACTTCAAAAATATATTTTTCTCCAAGGGGAAAACTGGGGAGCCAGAGCAATTTTTGCATACTAATTTAAACAAAATATAAAAAAACAGAAAAAATAAAATTGTCTCGAGACCGGAACCCTAGTTTGCAAAAGAGAGCGCTAACCATTACACCATGAAAGCATGTTGGTTTAATTTGTTAAATAAGTTATTAAATATTTTATATGGTCAAGCAAAAAAACAAAAAATGCTTTATTTTCCGAAAACATAATCTGATCAAAAACTCCTGTTGTACTATTCCGGTTCACACAAATGTACAATACTTTTTTTCAGATTTTTAGTTTAAACCATCTGGGCTACAGGGTGTGGGAAAAAATTTTTTTTAGCACAATTTTGGCAATAATCGTATCATAATAATTTATTTTGCAAAAATAAAATTTTGATCGTTAATCCACGTACCAAGGGCTTTCATTTGATACCCTACTCAGAATTTACAAAAAATTTTTTTTTTTCGATGAGCAGATATTTGTTTATATTTTTACGGGGATATGTTTTTTAGATGTTTTAGTATTTTTCCTATGTGCGGGTCAAAGAGTTGTATAAGCATGTTAAATTTCAACTCTCTAGGTTTAGCCGTTTGGCTACAATGTTTACCGAACAGACAGACAGATAGACAGACAGACAGACAGACAGACAGACAGACAGACAGAAAGACAGACAGACAGACAGATAGATAGACAGACAGACAGACAGACAGACAGACATACAGACAGACAGACGACAAAATGATGGTATAAGGTTTTTTTTATCATACCTACAAACCCTAAAAATTGATGTGAAGTGTGAATTTTCACACATTTCAGGGTTTCGCAGGTATATAATAAGTGAAGGCGACATGCTGAGTGTGTAGGACAAATTTTGCTTTGTAGTAATCACGGAAAAATGAACGATATTTTTAAAATAATTTGTCGTCTGTTAATCTGAAGCCGCATTCAGATCTCTTAAGCCTGTAATACATGATGCGATTTCTCGTTTTGAATCTCGTACGATTTATCGTACGATAATTATTCCTAACGGTATCGGTCACGTGACTATGCGCAATTATCTACTGCGTCGATATCTGTTCATTTCTATACAATATTTTAGGTCTGGAGTATAAATATTGGATGGTTTTCAATATCGTACAAGATCTCGTACGAAAATCCTGTAGTACACGATACAATAATTCTTGTACGATAAATCGTACGAGATTCAAAACGAGAAATCGCATCATGTATTACAGGCTTTAAACAGTAAGTTTGTTCTACGACTACATTATGCTTTAATAAGCATAATGTAGTCGTAGAACAAACTTTAGAGGCATCTAATAACCTAGAACGATATATTTCTTTATTATTTAGATTATTCGTGAAATTCGTAATGAGGACCTTCTATCATTTATGATTTTGAGTGCACTCTGGTAGATTAGAACGATTGGACAGCATCAATTTTCGAAATTGTCGGAATATTTATTACAAATGGCTGGCAATATTTTGACGTATATATATTGAGAGACATTATTTTAACTGACGGGCTTACTACTTTATTTTTCAAATAATCCCATCAAATTGATTTTTTTATTTAAAATTTACACTTGACATACGTATTTACATGCTGGAAAAAAATGATCCTGCAAAAACTTTAACACAATTTAGGATTTTGTAGGTATTTATGAAAATGCCGAATTTTTAGGACACTGATGGCGAACCTATGTCCTTTTGGGCTATGCCTGTAACCAAATGAAATAAATAAATAAATAAATTGTTATATAAAGCTTGCAGTAGACTATTTTATTTTTCCATAGCCAACCCTTATGTACTTTCTTTTTGAACTCATGGTATAATAGTATATTGTGTAAAAGCCAACTCTTTCTTCAAAGGAGGAATTAATTTTAATACTTTAAATAATAGGAGATAGGCATGATTTTTTTTATTTTTTATTATATTCCTCTTGTTGCATATAACATAAAAAACAGTTTTGCATTTTTTTTTTATTTGAAAACTTAATAAATATGGGTAGAGCTGCAGCTTGAAAATAATAAAAAAACAAATTTTTTTTTTGAACTGAAAATGCATTTAACATAGTAATTGTGGTGTGAAAATGCTTTTTTTTAAATATATTTTGAACATTGAATGCTATTGTTTCATAAATATTTACAAGTTTCCTTTGAATAAGTCTACGTCGCGCTGCTTATATCCTAGCGTCAAGGAAAGTGCAAATGTAGGCTTGTAAAGGGGTAGCGGTGCATGGGCAGTGGTGATAAACTGGTGGGGATCGGAGCTAGAATACTGTTAGCGTCACAATAACAGTGATAACAGTACTATGAAATTATTGAATGAATTTATTTAAGTCTTAACTGAAATCGGTATACCTGTATTTCTAAAAATTTATTGTTTAGGTAGGTATTAATAATTAGTATTTTCTAACTTTTTCTTTTAAATTTATATAAGTATCTTAGCTTAACAAATACGTTTCGTATTTTAGATTATAAAACAATAGGTTTAAAAAATGAATACTGTCAAATCATTATTGGAAATTCCATTTAACAGACGAACGTTAGAAGAAAAAATCAGCTGTGGTCACCATAGGACCGACCGCCATCGTTAAGTACTTATATAAAATACATTCTAGCAGCAGAGTAGAAATAACTTGGCCTAATATTTTCTAACAGAGATATAATTTATCATGACCATGAAAACGTTACATATAAGTTGGAAAAAATTGAGACTAGGAAAAAATTTCGAAAAATTTTACAAAAATTATTCAAAATTTTTCGTTTTATCAAAAGACGTCTCAAATAAAAGTTATTAAATATTGCTTTTATAGCAACTTTTGTTCAATAATTTTTTTCGAAATATTTTTCTGTTGTGAAATATTCACAAAAAGCTTAAAATCGACACGAGTAAACTCCCATTTTTAGTCAATCGATTTTTACCAAAAGTTGATCAACTCGTGCCATTGATGGCAGAAGCTTAAATATGAAGTTTCATAAAAATCCTTTCAGCCGAATTCGCTCTGCACGTGTACACAGACAAACGGACGGACGGACAGACAGACAGACGGACGGACAGACAGACAGACAGACCGAAATACATGCTAAAAATAGTCAAAACGTTATGTAGGGACCCCAATTCGTGGAGATCCATCGAAATCTCGAAACGTCAAAATCGGTATGATCACAATACCTCCCTTATATATGTTGGCGGTCGGTAAAAATTGATATTAAAACATTGGGGCGACACACACCAAATTTAAATATTTCGGAAAGTGCAAAAAGCAAAAATTATAATTATAAGAGGCAATTCAACAAAGTCTTATGTGATAAAACGTCGTGGTTTAACACCTAAACCTATCCTTGTATTATAATTTGCAGCTCTGAGTCCCAAAAAGTCACGAGCCGCCACTGAGTTTTCCACTTTGCTATGGCAACAAAAAACGATAGATTTCTGATAGGTGAGTAGAAAAAAATCATTATTACTATTTACAATAAATCAATTTTTAATTTTGTTCTTTTGTTGACAATAACTTTAATATATATTTTTTTTATTTTTTGATTTTAATAATTTTTAAAAAGTTTTTATTAATTTCCGAGCATTCCAATTAGTGCCGCTTCACTAGTCATTTTAATTTGACAGATGTAAAAAAAAAACAGTGAAGTCCTTTTTATGAATTTAAAAATGTACGCCAAATTAAATTATCCAGCAGGATTAGGTTATCCTTTATGTAGAAAAAACACATACGCTTTGACAGGATAACTGTTAAAAATAATGTGCTTATATTTCGTACAGGATATAAAAACAAAAAAAATTACATAAATAAATAAAATGAAAATATTAAAATTGAAGTGTGTAGTTTCACACTTTTCAGGGTTTTGTAGGTGTTTAGTAAGTTAAAAAATTATGAGTACATAGCAAAAAATCAGCTGTGGCCACCACAGGACCGACCGACATCACAATCTACTTGTAAAAAATAAATTCTAGCAGCAGAGTAGAAATAACTTGGCCTAATATTTTCTAACAGAGACATTATTTATCATGACCATGGAAACGTTACATACAAGTATGAAAAAATTGAGAATTTCGAAAAAAAATTCAAATTTTTTTCGTTTTATCAAATTTGTCTTAAATAAAAGTTGTTAGTTATTGCTTTTATAGCAACTTTTGTTAAATAATTTTTTTCGAACTATTTTTCTGTTGTTAAATATTCGCAAAAATCTTAAAATCGACACGAGTAAACTCCCATTTCTAGTCAACTGATTTTTACCAAAAGTTGATCAACTCGTGCCATTGATGTCAAAAGCTTAAATATGCAGTTTCATAAAAATCCTTACAGCCGAATTTGCTCTGCACGTGTACACAGACAGACAGACAGACAGACAGACAGACAGACGGACGGACAGACAGACAGACCAACAGACATCATGCTAAAAATAGTCAGAACGTTATGTAGGGACCTCAATTCGTGGAGATCCATCGAAATCTCGAAATGTCCAAATCGGTATGATCACAATACCTCCCTTATATATGTTGGCGGTCGGTAATAAGTGTAACGAATTGGTTAATTCCCCCAACTAACTTTCCCAATAACTTTCACAAACCATTCGTCGAGAGAATTTCTATGAAAGGGGCAGCAATAGTTTTTTAGGGATTGTAAAGGGTACTTTGAAGTCGACATTTGTGAGAATTCAGATAATAAAATAAAATTAGAAACCTTACGTTTCAGCCCGTAACTTTAGAAATATATTTTTTTATGGTTCATTGTTCAAATAGATATTTGTTCAAAGTTATTGCTTAATAACTTTGAACACTAGCGTCTCCTTGAACAATGCTTAAACCCTTTTTCCTAGAATCACTACTAGCACTCTTATATAAACACCCGTCTCTCTGAAGACAAGGTCAGAAAGTATTCAGAAGTAGGTCAAACTGTGTAAAATAATACTTACTCTGAAGGATGTGGTGGTGCCATCATATATTGTCCTGGGGGTGGTTGTCCTTTGCGTCTATACAATTCAGACACATCGGTATTTGGGCCTGGTTCTCCCTGATGCCAAGCATAGCTGCTCCCAGCCCGACAACAAATAATAATAATAATAATTACAATAAATTAAATAAATTATGACTTTTGTGACTACAGGCGTGCACTCAAGGTCGTGAACCTCCCAAAACACTCAAAAAACAAAGTCTTGAAGCGACATATTTTTCTTGTAATTGAACGTGAGCCCTCAAGAAAATTTTGGTTTCTGAAGCTGCCGAAGAAAATTTTGGTTTCTGAAGTCGCCTAAGAAAATTTTGATTTCTGAGCCCCCCCCCCCCCAAGAAAGTTTGATTTCTGAGCCCCGACCAAAAAAATTTGGATTTTGAGCCACAAAGAAAATTTTGGGTTTCGGAGCCTCTAAGAAAATTTTAGTTTCTGTGCCTCCTCTAAGAAAATTTTAGTTACTGAGCCCCCCAAAAAAATTTGGGGTTCTGAACTCCCAAGAAAAATTTGAGTTATAAGCCCTCGCTAGTAAATTTTGGTTTTTGATCCCCCAAGAAAATGTTAAGTTTCGGAGCCACTAAGAAATATTTATTATCTGTGCCCCGCTAAAAAAATTTTGGTTTCTGAGCAACCCCAAAAAAAATTTGAGTTCTGACCCCCCAGATAAATTTTAGTTCTAAGCCTCTCCAAGAAAAATTTGAGTTCTGAGCCCCCCCAAGAAAATTTTGGTTTCTGAGTTGCTTCAAGAAAATTTCGGTTTCTGAGTTCCCCCCAAATAAAATTTGGATTCTGAGCTGCTTTAAGAAAATTATGAAACTGAGCCCCCAAGAGAATTTTGGTTTCTAAGTCACCTTAAGAAAAAAAAAATTCTGAGACCCCCCCCTAGAAAAAAATCGGAGTGACCACCTGTGCAATTATTCTAGAATGTTGAAAATGAAAATTTTGTCACTTATCAATAAAGATACTTACTTGGGATCTGGATGGACAGCTTCCACATCACTGTCAGCGTATTCTGGAAGTTCTGGATCATAATAAAAAGCTCTGGATACCGGATATCCATAGTTTGGATTTGGGTGACGAGACATTTTCAAAATATCTGAAACAAAGAGAAAAAAATATAAAATAAAAATGTCAAATTGAACAATATTTTGTGAATAATTTATCTTGTTAATCTATGTAATAAGAGCCTTCATTTATTTAATAACCCCTACATCAGGGGTGGGCAAATCTTTTGGCTATCGTGCCACATTGGAGATGAAAATTTGACAGATATAATAAATAATAAGATATAATTTTAAATATTTTTTTTGTTACGAAGGATATTTTATAAATTTTAAAAGCAACATTTTTAAACCAAAACGTGTATTTATTATGCAATTTAAAGAAAAAAAATTAAAAGAAAATTGGAAAGAATGAAAATTTGAAAGAATATGGAAATAGAAAGGACACATTTTTTTTTTATCAATAGTAGTAGGAAAATAAATTTTCCTACTATAGTCGGATTGCTGACAGGTGACTGTTACATGTATGTATCAAGTAGTGCATTCATATAATAATCTAGTTACCATTTTTCAGCGATTTTAAAAATGCCTTTTGTTATATGTCTTAGCTGTCAGTATCTGTTAATAATATTAATTAATAGAGCTTGCGGCCAATTATTAAATTCACAAACTTTAATTTTAAATCTGCTGGAATATTTTAAATCCGAAAAAGAGAACAATGGGCCACTTATTTCTCTATCTTATGTCCATCAAAGAGTAGCAGCTGCCTTAAAGATTTCGGAATCAACAATTCGTAGAATTATAACGGGTGTTTTTTTTAGAGGTATAGAACTTTAAGTTGGCATTACTGTTCAAGATGGCGACCGATTTAACAGCTGTCAAGTGATTTATTCTCAGTTTGGTTTGGCAATTCATCATGAATAGACTCACGCCTGAACAACGCTTGCAAATAGTGCAATTTTAAAATTTAAATTCAAAAGACACGTTTGGTGACCGCCTAATTTCACGTTTTGGACCTGTGAATTGGCCTCCAAGATCTTGTGATTTAACACCGCTGGACTACTTTCTGTGGGGCTATGTAAAGTCATTGGTCTATGCGGATAAGCCACAAACGCTTGACCATTTGGAAGACAACATTCGCCGTGTTATTGCCGATATACGGCCACAAATGTTGGAAAAAGTCATCGAAAATTGGACGTCCAGATTGGACTACATCCGAGCCAGCCGTGGCGGTCATATGCCAGAAATCATATTTTAAATGTAATGCCACAAGATTATCTTTCGAATAAAAAAAATTCATGTCAATCGAATAATCCATCGTTGTTTTATTGCAATTTAAAGTTCTATACCTCTAAAAAAAACACCCAATAAATCTGAACTTCTCACTAACAAAATCAAAAGAAAACGAAGGAAATTAAAATCTGAACCAGTTGATTTTATTGATACATTGGCACAAACGTATGATCATGAAGTACTAAGATTACCTCCTTATCACTGCCAGTTTAACCCCATTGAACTAATTTGGGGTATAACAAAAAATTATTATGATAGACATATTGGTCAAAACGGATATAGTGATAAGTTTTGAAAATGTGGCAAGTAGCCTGTGATCAAATTGTGAAACTTGGGCAAAATCTGTTAAAAAAATCGAAAATTTAATAAATGAATGGTGGGAAAGGGAAAGGATTGTTGATGATATTAATCCAATAATAATAAATACAAGAAATGACAGCGATAGTTCAGATGACGACGATATCATGCATTACAGTGAATAATTTTTTTAAATAAAAATAAAAATTTAAATACAACTTGTAGCAATATCTTATATGAATAAATATATTTTTACTTAATATTTTATTACTTTGTACTTAGGGGAAACAAAAATTTAATTTAATTAAACAACAAATTATAATCCAAAATTTACGTATGTGTATAAGTTTTTCCTTATTTATAATTACCTTAAAATTAATAATTTTGTTTGTTTGAGTACTGCTGTGAATTTATTTTCGTGCTCTAATTAGTAAAGATATCTACGAATCATGCCGTTTCTTTCTAATGCTTTGTTTTTTATTAAAATAATTTGGAAGGTTAGTTGTCAACTTGCGTCACTATACGTTACTATGGGTATGCAAATAATTATAATGATATAGACAGAGAAAGCATATAGTATTGTACATCGATACTTGTAGCAAATGTACTTCACTTATCAGCAATCCGACTATACTATTATTTATTTATTGAAAAATGGTAATCGGAGGAAAAGCATAGTAAGCAACACGCGCAGAATGCATATTCCGCACTCGAATGATTTGTTTCACTCGCCTGCAGCTCGTTTGCAAACTTCATTCTTACATCCGCGTTAGTTGCATAATATACTATTATTAAAAACGTCGCATTTTCTGTTATCCTTGTTATCAATGTGCATCAGAAAATCTACTCATTTCAAAAAGGATATTACATAAAAGTCCTTTTGTTAAACGTTTTTAATAAATTTTATTAAAAAATAATCTTATTTTGCTGATCTTTTCTTTACTGAATGAACAAAAAAATCTGTATTCTATTTGCCATTGTATACTTTACTTCCAAAGAATTTAATGATAAAAAATTCTTTTAATTATAAGTTTGAATTACATACTTTTATACTCTTGTTTTTAAAAATACTTTTAATAGTTTCTTTTTCAAGAATTTAATAAATTTTGTTATGTTTAAAAAATAAGGTAAATAAAAACTAAAATGGGAATGCATGCTAAATGTCCACTTGCTTGGCTACAATTTCCACCACACAGGGATACCTTTTAAGTTTTTACTAAAACAAAGAAAGAAAAAAAATTTTTTGGAACAAACTATTTTATTGATTTTCAAAATATTCGCCTTTAAGATTAATACACTTTTGCATGCGTTCAAATCAATTCTCGAAACATTTTTTCCACTCTGAAGTTGGTATCTCAAAAACATGGTTTTCAACAGTTCTTGAGGTGATGAAAATCGCTGTCCATGCATTTTTTGTTTGACATTGGGTCAGGGAATAAATCAGGTGAATATAGTCGGATTGCTGATAGGTGACTGTTCGTTGCTACAAGTATCGATATACAATACTATATGCTTTCTCTGTCTATATCATTATAATTATTTGCATACCCATAGTAACGTATAGTGACGCAAGTTGACAACTAACCTTCCAAATTATTTTAATAAAAAACAAAACATTAGAAAGAAACGGCATGATTCATAGATATCTTTACTAATTAGAGCACGAAAATAAATTCACAGCAGTACTCAAACAAACAAAATTATTAATTTTAAGGTAATTATAAATAAGGAAAAACTTATACTCATACGTAAATTATGGATTATAATTTGTTGTTTAATTAAATTAAATTTTTATGTTTCCCCCAAGTACTAAGTAATGAAATATTAAGTAAAAATATATTTATTCATATAATATATCGCTACAAGATGTATTTAAATGTTTATTATTATTTTTTTAAATTAGTCACTGTAATGCATGATATCGTCGTCATCTGAACTATCGCTGTCATTTCTTGTATTTATTATTATTGGATTAATATCATCAACAATCCTTTCCCTTTCCCACCATTCATTTATTAAATTTTTTTAACAGATTTTTCTCAAGTTTCACAACTAATTTGATCACAGGCTACTTGCCACATTTTCAAAACTTATCACTATATCCGTTTTGACCAATATGTCTATCATAATAATTTGTTGTTATACCCCAAATTAGTTCAATGGGGTTAAACTGGCAGTGATAAGGAGGTAATCTTAGTGCTTCATGACCATTTGTACCAATGTAACAATAAAATAAACTGGTTCAGATTTTAATTTCCTTCGTTTTCTCGTGTTTTGTTCAGAAGTTCAGATTTATTACATTTTATAATTCTACGAATTGTTGATTCCGAAATCTTTAAGGCAGCTGCTACTCTTTGACAAACACAAGATAGAGAAATAAGTGGTCCATTGTTCTCTTTTTCGGACTTAAAATATTCCAACAGATTTAAAATTAAAGTTTGTAAATTTAATAATTGGCCGCAAGATCTACTAATTAATATTATTACCAGACACTGACAGCTAAGACAAATAACAAAAAACATTTTTAAAATCGCTGAAAAATGATAACTAGATTATTATATGAATGCATTACTTGATACATACATGTAACAGTCACCTACCAGCAATCCGACTATACCTACAAAACCCTAAAAGTGACAGTTGATTTAAGGAGAAATCCACACATTTATTTAAAATACCAATACTGCCTACTAAAATACAACAAGTAGATATATTTTTATTTTGCGTGTTTCAGCGAGTATGTACTTGTTTGGAATAAACATCTTTTTGAAGGGAATTTTCCTGTCAAAAAATCCTTTGAACAGTTCGTTTGAAAGGATAGCTTACGGCTTAGGAAATACGCTTTTATGAGGATTTTCAAAACTTTTGTTTCTTCTTAAAATATACAGGTGATGCTGATTGTAGAAAATCGAGAAAATCAATGCACAAAAGGAAGAAAATTAGATGTATCATAGTTTAAAGTACGAGGGTTATCTTTTATGTTTTTACAAACGACCACTAGATGGCAATATTAAGATGTGTCATTACTATAATCGTAAGATTTGACATTTCGTCGGCTGAAAATAATAAAGTTGTATGTGACATTTTTTGTAAAATGCACTTTTCAATACTATAGAGTTGTATGTCACGTAACCTACTTGTTCCAATAATTTCCATAAGATAGCATTACCGGCGTCGGAAAAAAAAGCAGAAAACAATAGTTGTATGTCTTAAAAAATAAAAAACTTACAAAACATAGTTGTACAAGGTCTCAAAAGAAATTTTATATTTAGTGGATCGATTAAAAAAAAAGTAAGCCGTATATAGAAAAAATGTTTATTAATTATTAAAATACACTTTTTGGGGATTTATTTCTTAAAAATAATATCGTCTAAATGTAGACCCTCGCGTTCTCGGCACTCATTTAATCGAACAGTAAAATTACTTATGACGTCTCGGCAGGTGGACTCAGGGATGGCTGCCATTTCGAGACGGATATTTTCTTTCAAATGCGCCAGTGAAGTCGGTTTATTGGCGTAAACTTTAGATTTAAGATAACCCCATAGGAAAAAGTCCATAGGGGTTAAATCTGGACTGCGTGGAGGCCAATTTATGTCACCTCTCCGGGAGATCAATTTGCCTGAGAATTAAGCCTCTGACTGGCATCTTGGGGCTTTAATTCTTGCACCAATTGAATTTTGTAGGGGTGCAGCTTTAGGTCTTTGTGCATAATGCGATGTAATGATGATCTATGCACATTTAAAGCACTTGCGCGCTTCCGAATTGAAAGGTTCGGGTCGTCACGAACAGACTGATTAACATTCTCCACGTTTTCTACCGTTCTTGATGACGTAGGTCGCCCGGATTTTGATTTATCCAGCGTTGTACCAGTCTCTTGAAACTTTTTAACCCAATGTCGAATGAGAGGAATGCTTGGCGCATCATTTAAGTGGCGAAAACCTCGAATACTGCAGAATTTTCTACGCGCTACAGTCGCCGAATCACCGTTTTTGTAAAACTCTCGCACGCATAACGCGCGGTCTGCTCCCGAGAAACGCTCCATAGCGACTGAATTCCCAAGAGCCAGGCTACCGATTGACATAACCCCCGCGCCCCTCGGATACGTTGCGTTCACGCAGTAAGCTATTTATTTAAACATAAAATTTCTTTTGAGACACCTTGTATTATTATTATATTGTATTTTTTTCCCAGTACTATATAACTGGTTAAATAAATGTGTGCCAGCGTAAACAGCCTACGTTATTTTGTGCAAAACAATTTTTACACCCCCCCCCCCCCCCCCCAACTTTTAAAAATATTCTATTTGAAATATTTTAGTCCAGTATCGCTTCTGTTAACTTTTCTATCCGATTATACTAATTTAAAATTTTTTAAGCTTCTGAACGAAAAATTCTTTTGAAATAAGTTTAAAAGTTCTAAATAGAAATTCAGACTAACGTTTATGAAGCGCGATATTACACCAAGAGATAAAAAACTTTTATTGACTTTGAAAATGAAAAATAACAAACACAATAGGCTTTACACATCACACGACTGTGTTTTTTGATTGTCAATTTCAAAAAATCACATCTACAAATGTGAGTGCGTAACATCGAAATTTTATAAAGATGTATCAATTATTTTAGAATAATAAACTAGACCATTTCACGTAGAATCATAATATATCTAACCCTATACATCAAAGATTAATAATAACGCAGTTATCACAGCGTAAACAGAAGCCCGAAATGCAAATATGTTGAGAGATGTGGAGTTTTTCAAAAAGTGGTAGTGCTACGTAATTATTTATCCTCCACTGCCTAGCGGTAGCTAAAATTACTATTACCGTTTTATATATTTAATTTTATAATTGTTATGTTCCACTTTCTTGGAATTAATGTATATTTAAATATATTTAACCCACTAGTTAAATAATATTGATGGATGTAGCTGTTTTTTAGGGTTTTGTAGGTATGACCAAAAAACCCTTATACCGTCATTTTGTCGTCTGTCTGTCTGTCTGTCTGTCTGTCTGTCTGTCTGTCTGTCTGTCTGTCTGTCTGTCTGTCTGTCTGTCTGTCTGTTTGTCTGTCTGTCTGTCTGTTCGGTAAAAATTGTAGCCAAACGGCTAAACCTAGAAAGTTGAAATTTGGCATGCTTATACAACTCTTTGACCCGCACATAGGAAAAATACCAAAACATCTAAAAAACATACCCCCCTAAAAATATAAACAAATATGTGCTCATCGAAAACAAAAATATTTTTTTTAAATTTTGAGTAGGGTATCAAATGAAAGCCCTTAGTACGTGGATTAACGATCAAATTTTTATTTTTGCAAAATAAATTATTGTGATGCGATTTTAGCCAAAATTGTGCAAAAAAAATGTTGTCCCACACCCTGTAGCCCAGATGGTTTAAACTAAAAATCTAAAAAAATTCTAAGTAATGTATATTGGTGTGAACCGAAATAGTACAACAGGAATTTTTGATCAGATTATGTTTTCGGAAAATAACGCATTTTTTGTGGTTTTTGGTTCACAAAGTACAAGAGTTATACCAATGTAAGACACTCACATGCAAAGCGTGCGATAGCGTAATGGGTTAGAGCACTGCTAAAATGAGCTGGAAAACGAAGGGTTTCGAGTTCGAGTACGGAGTGAATTATATTTTTTCTGTTTTTTTTTTTTATTTTTATTATGTTGAAATTATTTTGTCAAAATTCTAGTTATATTTTGACAAATGTTGTATTTAATTTTTAAGAGCGTAAATTTAATAACCAGTCTTATTATATGATTAACAGACGATAAATTATTTTAAAAATATCGTTCATTTTGCCGTGATAACTACAAAGTAAAATTTGTCCTACACACTCAGCATACCGCCTTCACTTATTATATACCTGCGAAACCCTGAAATGTGTGAATATTCACACTTCACATCATTTTTTTTTTCTTTTCTGTTAACTTTATTTCTTGATAGAACATGATGTATAAATAGTAAATAATACACTTGGTTATATTCCACAAAATATTTTATTAAAACTTAATGTATTTCGGCTTGTTCTCATCTTCAGAAGAATGAATGTACAAGAAAAAATCTTGTACATTCATTCTTCTGAAGATGGCTTAACAAGCCGAAATATATTAAGTTTTAATAAAATATTTTGTGGAATATAATAAAGAGTAGAAGCTAGAAGTACCTTAAATTATTTTTTCATTTTGTATTCAAATATTTCATTTAAAAAAAATGTCAGTATCAAAACAAAATTGTCAATTTTTGACAATATTCTTACTATAAAAAAATAATGAAAAATAATATTTGATAAACTTACATTTTATATATTAAATCTAATGGATGCAACAACATATGATTTCACCATTGAGGGTTCAAAAATCACGATATAATTTTTCAGAAAATGAACAAACTTTTAGTATGAAAAATGACAGATCGCCTTTGAGTTATTATGCAAAACAATGTCCTTATTTACAGTGTTGCCATGGTCATACTAAAAATGCAACAACGGGGGCAAAACACCCCTTCAGCGATATTGGACAAGAGCGTAAAAAAGGACTCGGCTTGAACATCAGTGAGCGCCTATACAGATGGTGTGATGGCCAATATTTACATTTATGTAACTCCGTATATGTGTTGTCCACATCATAAAGACATGTGTATAGGGTAGTCGGCGAATCAGTGCAGTTGCATCACTGGAAACGTCACATGTTTTTGTAACGTCATGTTTAGTACATCTACAAGGTGTCTCAAAAGAAATTTTATATTTAGTGGATCGATTAAAAAAAAAGTAAGCCGTATATAGAAAAAATGTTTATTAATTATTAAAATACACTTTTTGGGGATTTATTTCTTAAAAATAATATCGTCTAAATGTAGACCCTCGCGTTCTCGGCACTCATTTAATCGAACAGTAAAATTACTTATGACGTCTCGGCAGGTGGACTCAGGGATGGCTGCCATTTCGTGACGGATATTTTCTTTCAAATGCGCCAGTGAAGTCGGTTTATTGGCGTAAACTTTAGATTTAAGATAACCCCATAGGAAAAAGTCCATAGGGATTAAATCTGGACTGCGTGGAGGCCCATTTATGTCACCTCTCCGGGAGATCAATTTGCCTGAGAAAATTTCACGAACACGTGGCAGAGACATATTGGACGTGTGTGAAGTTGCTCCGTCCTGTTCGAACCATGTTCTTTGGTTATAGCCAGGAAAGTTTTGCAGTTCAGGTACCAAGAAGTTGTCTAACATCTCCACATAACGCTCTGAATTCACTGTAACTGCACACCCCCTTTCGTCTTCAAAAAAGTAAGGGCCGATAATTTCTCGCGCCGACATCGCAACCCATACGGTCACTTTAGGCGAAGGTAGGGGTTTCTGATGTTTGCGTTTCGGATTCGTTGCACTCCAGTAGCGGCAGTTCTGCTTATTTACGTGGCCATTAAGATGAAAATGAGCTTCATCCGAAAACAAAATGTTGGTAAACGTTGAAAATCGCTCAATCACCTGATTTACGAAATTAAGCCTCTGACTGGCATCTTGGGGCTTTAATTCTTGCACCAATTGAATTTTGTAGGGGATGCAGCTTTAGGTCTTTGTGCATAATGCGATGTAATGATGATCTATGCACATTTAAAGCACTTGCGCGCTTCCGAATTGAAAGGTTCGGGTCGTCACGAACAGACTGATTAACATTCTCCACGTTTTCTACCGTTCTTGATGACCTAGGTCGCCCGGATTTTGATTTATCCAGCGTTGTACCAGTCTCTTCAAACTTTTTAACCCAATGTCGAATGAGAGGAATGCTTGGCGCATCATTTAAGTGGCGAAAACCTCGAATACTGCAGAATTTTCTACGTGCTACAGTCGCCGAATCACCGTTTTTGTAAAACTCTCGCACGCATAACACGCGGTCTGCTCCCGAGAAACGCTCCATAGCGACTGAATTCCCAAGAGCCAGGCTACCGATTGACATAACCCCCGCGCCCCTCGGATACGTTGCTTTCACGCAGTAAGCTAAATAAATACAAAATTTCTTTTGAGACACCTTATACATAGCATCCATTTAACGAATTTAATATGCGTACGCTGTCACTTGTATCGAAATTAAATGAAAATATAAGAATAAGAACAGAATAGAAACAAATAAACTATTCTAATAGGCTAAGTAGTCCTAAAAAGGGCTGATGTGATCCAAAAATATGATCAAAGAAAATAAAATAGAAATACGTTGAATTTAACCTAAAAAGCTATGCACTACACACAATCTATAAGATATCTATAAGGAAATATATAACTAAACACAAAACTGCGATGTGAAGTGTGAATTTTCACACATTTCTGGGTTTTGCAGGTATTTAGTAACTGAACGATGATTATTTGGGATGCCAAAACAAATTTTATGTCAAAATATCTTTTTATGAATTTTAATTCGAATGCCTAATACCATTATTTAAGTTTCTAAATATATGCAGTATTTTTTTTATATAGTAAAGTTCATTAAGATTTTGAAAATTGCACCTATGGCTTCCATTGGTTGCTTACATCATAAATCCCGCCCTTTGATTTCGTCAAACATAGAATTAAATTATAATTTCAACACTTTCCACTGGTTATTAAATTTACGCTTTTAAAAATTAAATGCAACATTTACCAAATATAACTAGAATTTTAACAAAATAATTTAAACAAAATAAAAATGCAAAAAAAAAACAAAAAATAAAATCAACAGGATTCGAACCCTAGTTTGCAAGTTAAGTTATATTATTAAGCGTACGACAAATCCAACCACGCCACGAGAGCTACTGATCTGGTATGTTACACAATGTATTAAATAGTTAACATATTTTAGTTAAAAACACAAAAAATGCGTTATTTTCCGAAAACATAATCTGATCAAAAATTCCTGTTGTACTATTCCGGTTCACACCAATGTACATTACTTAGAATTTTTTCAGAATTTTAGTTTAAACCATCTGGGCTACAGGTGTGGGACAAAAATTTTTTTGCACAATTTTGGCAAAAATCGCATCAAAATAATTTATTTTGCAAAAATAAAATTTTGATCGTTAATCCACGTACCAAGGGCTTTCTTTTAATACCCTACTCAGAATTATAAAAAAATATTTTTTTTTTTTTCGATGAGCACATATTTGTTTATATTTTTAGAGGGATATGTTTTTTAGATGTTTTAGTATTTTTCCAATGTGCGGGTCAAAGAGTTGTATAAGCATGCCAAATTTCAACTCTCTAGGTTTAGCCGTTTGGCTACAATTTTTACCGAACAGACAGACAGACAGACAGACAGACAGACGACAAAATGACGGTATAAGGGTTTTTTGGTCATACCTACAAAACCCTAAAAAGGTTTTTAGAAATTACTATAAGTTAGATATGTGAACACAAGTATCAAAACACATCAGAGCGTATTATAAGATGCCAAATATAAAAACTTTTGAAAATTACCTTACCGGTTAAGGCCCTTATTTTTTTTCTATACTAAACAAGGTGTGAGGATTCCAAAAATTTCATTCACAAGTCTCTATCTCGTTTATACCATTATTGTTTTTTAGATATAAATTTTGAAATTTATACTGAGTATTAAACCAAATTTATACTGAGTTTATTAAAGCCCCAATTTATTTCTAGACTAAAAAATATATAAGATTCAAAAAATAAAATCGTAAGTCTCAATCTCTTACCGTATTTTAGAAATAGTAATGAATTTTGGAAACAGCTCAAAAAATCATTTTGCCGTATTTTGTTTTCAAGTCAATAGCCAAAATTGTACTGGGTTTATTAGAGCCCCAATTTTTTTCTAGATTAAAATATGTATAAGAATTCAAAAATTTAAATTGTAGGTCTCTATCTCTTATCGTTTTTTCGATATTAATTTTGGAAATGGCCCAAAAAAATCATTTTAACGAATTTTGTTTTAAAGTTAATAGCCAAAATTGTACTGGGTTTATTAAAGTCCCAATTTTTTTCTAGACAATAAAATATATGTTAATTCAAAAATTTCAAACCGCAGGTCTCTATCTATTACCGTTTTTAGGGTTTTGTAGGTATGACCAAAAAACCCTTATACCGTCATTTTGTCGTCTGTCTGTCTGTCTGTCTGTCTGTCTGTCTGTCTGTCTGTCTGTCTGTTCGGTAAAAATTGTAGCCGAACGGCTAAACCTAGAGAGTTGAAATTTGGCATGCTTATACAACTCGTTGACCCGCACATAGGAAAAATACCAAAACATCTAAAAAACATATCCCCCTAAAAATATAAACAAATATGTGCTCATCGAAAAAAAAAATATATTTTTTTAATTCTGAGTAGGGTATCAAATGAAAGCCCTTGGTACGTGGATTAACGATCAAATTTTTATTTTTCCAAAATAAATTATTTTGAAGCGATTTTTGCCAATATTGTACAAAAAAAATTTTGTCCCACACTCTGTAGCCAAGATGGTTTAAACTAAAAATCTGAAAAAATTCTAAGTAATGTACATTGGTGTGAACCGGAATAGTTCAACAGGAATTTTTGATCAGATTATGTTTTTGGAAAAAATAGCATTTTTTGTGTTTTTTTGCCAATAATGTTGACAACTTATAGTTATATAATACGCTAAACAGTAACGTGTTTCTTGGTGCTGTGGCTAAGATACTTGCGTTCTGTCCAAGAATTCGTAATCGGACTCATGTTCGAGTCCTACGTGAGTAGACACTATTATTTTTTATTTATTTTTTGCATTATTATATTGTTTAAATTATTTTTTCAAAATTTTAATTATATTTTGGCAATTGTTGCATTTAATTTTTAATAGCGTAAATTTAATAACCAGTGGAAATTGTTGAAATTATAATTTAATTATATATTTGAATGTACACGAAATCAAAGGGGAGGAGCTATGACTAAAAACAACCAATGGAAGCCATAGGCGCAATTTTCAAAATCTTAATGAACCTTGATATATAAAAAAAAAAAATACTGCACATCTTTAAAAACTTAAATAATGGTAATAGGCATTCGAATTAAAATTCATAAAAAAATATTTTGTCATAAAATTTGTTTTGGCACCCCAAATAATCATCATTCACTTACTAAATACCTGCAAAACCCTGAAATGTGTGAAAATTCACACTTCACATCAATTTTTTAGATATAAATTTTGGAAATAGCCCAAAAAATCATTTTACAATATTTTGTTTGGTAATTAATAGCCAAATATGTACTGAGTACATTATCGCCAGGAAATAAAATATAGACTAAATAAAGTGTGAAATTTTTAAAAATTCAAACCACGAAGCCTTTTTCTTTTAACAATTTCTAGAATTTATAAAATTTAAAAATGTTTACCCCTGAATTTTTATTAGTTAGGCTAACTGTTCTACTTAGCTGCTATACAGTACACATAACGAATTAAAAAAATTAGATTATATATTTAAAACAATTTTTAAAGTTGAAAAACGATCTTTTTTTACTGAAAACTTTTTTACAATTAACCCAAACTGTCATGAGCAGAAGAAAATTCCATAATTTATGTAAAACGAATGCAAATTTTTTGGAATAATTATTTTTTGCCAGTTCAAAGGTCGTTAGTACAAAAAACTGTTAACATTTACGCGAAAGTATCAAAAATATTTAAATGCAGTGGTTTTTATTTCTTAATAAAAACTAAGAATAGTTTTTATTAAAAAAAGATCTATTTTCGCGATGTAATTCATTTTCAATACAATAAGATCGAGAAAAAAGATCTTTAGATAATAATGGAATTTAATTATTTTTAAATTATGTTGGCAATATCACTCCCTACTATCATTTAACCAATGAAGTTCTATATTAGGTCGTCAAGGATGAAATTTGTAGAAAAAAAGACAAAGTTGTTTGATAACTTACAAATATAAGGAATTATTTTGTTCATCAAAGTATGCACCCAAATTGTCTATACACTTTTGCCATTTAAGCGGCAGGTTGTTCAGGCCGGTGGTATAAAACCCTGGCGGACGAGAGTCAGTGAATTCCTGGAAGGCCAGTTTTACAGCATTGTCGGAATTAAACTGTTTTCTTATTAAAAAGTTGTCCAAATTGCGGAAGAAGTGGTAGTCAGTGGGGACTATGTCTGGTGAGTATGGAGGATGATGAAGAAGTTCCAACTCCAATTCCTGTAGTGTTGCCACAGTCATTTGTGCAGTGTGTGGTCTAGCGTTATCATGCAATAAGATAGGAGTCGATCTGTTGACCAATGCTGTTTTTCTTTTTTGCATCATTTCGTCCAGTTGGTTGCAGTATATTTCTGCTGTGATCGATGAGCCAGGTTTATTTTTTTTTGTTTGGTTTTTAAGTTACTAGAAATTTGGCGAACCAATTTGATATTGTCTGCTGCGTAGTAACGCTAGAGCCAAATACACTATTAATGTTTCGCGCGGTCTGCGATGCCGTAGTTCCACGTAAGAACTCATACTTCATAATAGTGAGAATTACCGACCGTTCCATTTTCAACAAAATTAATCTAAAAAAAAAGTTTTTGATATTTTTTACAACATACAATGATTTCTTTAAACAGGCGAGATGTGTATTTTTCCAACAAAAAAAAAAAAAAAAAACAGAACGGTAAAATATTAAGCCAATGTCAAATAATAAGCTGTTAAAGTTGGCAATATTATTAACCCTTTACTGCATGAATTTTTATTTTTGGCTGAAATAATTCATGGGCATTAGGAATTGGTTCTTAATGATAGAAAAATTAATTAAAAAAATATATTTAAAATATTAATTATTATTTTTATGAAAAAATAATAATTTAGGGTTTGTGCCATACATGGAACATTATGATTCTACATTATGTTACAAAAGAAAATGATTCCGTATTATTTGCTCGTCAATTGCTAGGTGTTCTTCATTAGGGATTAAAAGCAGTCGCCCTCGAATTTTTGAAAGAAAAGGTCGTATCTTCTAGTTGTCCTTTCTCAATAAATTCAGAGTTATCGTTGAAGTGCAAATTCCGCTTGATATCCTCAAATCTATTACAGCCCATTACTTGAGATACTGCAGGATCCATTGCTGTGTATGTGGCATATATGAACATTCATGAAGTAACGTTCTGATTCAGTTTTAAAAGTAAAATAAAAAATAAAAATCGGAATGTGCCATATATGGCACACAATGCGGTAAAAGGTTAACTACAAATTTCATCCTTGACGACCTGATTTAATAGTGTTTTATTGATTGTTTGTATCTCCTATCTTTATCTTTTGATAATTTTATTGAGCAAAATCCCACTTTAATCGTTAAAAAATCAGCTCGTGTAACTTAAAATAAAAAATAAATATAAAAATTCCATATTGATCCGCTTAAACGTTTGGAATAGGACCTATATTTTAGGATATTTTTTTTTCCTTTTTTTATAAATTTTTCTTTTTTCGCGTTATTAAAAAATAATATAGATTAAAATTTCGCGTCCAAAACATAATCCTAGTATTCTATACCTTTGACAAAAAATGATTTCCGTTAAAAAAAGTTTTTTTTTGAAATCAATGTTAGAGCCCATTGATCAAATATAATTCACAATTTTATTTTTTTTTATTCAAGCCGAATGAATCCGGATAATATTTTTATTTCGCGACCTATGTTAGAAAACTGAAAACCACCGGAAAACCGGATAACTACACAAAAAGAGAAAAACCAGTAGCATCAAAAAGTTTCAGAACAAATTAAAAAAAATAATGAAATGTTATAAATGAAATAATATATTTTTTTTAATTTGAAGGCTTAAAAAAATCATAATTATATATAGCGCGGGAAACTCACGTGTGACGTCATACCCTACATAAGTGTACAGCGTACAGCCTACCCAGTGTACAGCGTACAGCCTACACAGTCTGTAGTGAACTTATTTGCTTGTATATTTTTTATAGATTGTGTAAAGTTAGAGTGATTTTAATTAAAATAAAGTTTACTTCTATAAAAACAATTTATATATGTTTACCGAATTAAATTTTATATTAAAATATATAACCTACATTGCAGTATTTCAATTATGCCTCTAACGTTTTGTAACTTCATGTAAACAATGTAGTAAAATTCTGACATCTAAATTACATAAATATTTACATTTTACAGAGTTGCAGCGTTTACTGTTTACATAAAGTTATAGAATACATGGTTTACTTACAAGTCTGTTTTGACTCGTATTTCTTCAGCACTGTAGCATTCATTATTTTTCATATATTCGCATAAAAGCATCAATGTTGGGTAAATTATCACTCTGAGCCCAAACAAAATCTTTATCTGCCATTTTAATAATAATGCGTGAAAAATTGTTTAAAAACAAATACAAAACTCTCGAACAATACAATATACACACGTAAAGATTATGTTGTAGTCTAGGCTGTCTGGGGTTTGACGTCATTCTCAGTCGTATTAACTCGCCAACGCGCTGTGGTCGGCTTATTTCAAATTGACAATATTTTAATTAAAAAATTTGGCTGTAATATTAATTAAAATGTGATTTTTGTTTTGTTAGGTGACATAACTAACATTGACATATCAAAAATTTAGTTTTAAGGAAATATAAATTTTATGCGTATCCCCTATTGCATCTGGTGTTCCTCAAGGGTATCATTTAGGACTATTACTTTTTGTTAACGGCCAAACTTCGCAGCCTTTTGTTATTAATTTTAACATTAATTTATTACCTTCAGTGTTAGTTATTGAATTTTCTTTATGGTCTCCAGGTTGACTTGTTTGTGATGGTGTGTTATATTAATTAAAATGTGATTTTTGTTTTGTTAGGTGACATAACTAATATTAACATATCAAAAAATGTAGTTTTAAGGAAATATAAATTTTATGCGTATCCCCTATTGGTTTGAATGCATGCAAAAGTGTATAAATCTTAAAGGCGAATATTTTTGAAAGCAATAAAACAGTTTATTTCAAAAAAATATTCTTTCTTAATTTTTGTAAAAAATTAAAATGTAGCCCTAGTAGAACAGCATTATATTACACAGTTTTAGTGCCACTGCTATACTCGTGAGATGTCCTTTCATTACATTGGGGGAAGGACAACACTCCTGCGTACAAATGAAAGCTACTATCCTATTCTATACCAGGACTAAATTTATATAGTGTCTCGTTAACTTTAACAAAATTTAAATTGTCCTGAATTTTTTACTAATTTTCATTAAATATAACGAAATGTTTTAAATCGAGAAAAAAAATCTTTAAATAGAAGTGTAATAGTAGGTTAAGAGCTTCTGCGGAAACACTAATCTGGAAATGGAACAGGAACTGATCCGATTAAACCGGAAGTGGATGGTCAAGTGTCCTTTTCAAACATTGAACAATTCTCTCAAGGTAAATTATTAAAGAATACTACAAAAAATTAGTTTGCAGGATTTATAAAATTATATCAGTAAGAGATAGAGACCTGCGGTTTGAATTTTTGGAATTCCCACATCTTGTTTAATATGTACCTAAATTGGACATTTAGTGGCTAGCACACAACTTTATTAATGTAGCATCAAACATAAACATGGAAAAATAACAAAAAGTGCCAACTTTAAAAAATCATATCTCAAAAACGGTAAGAGATAGAGACCTGCGGTTTAAATTATTGGAATCCCCACACCTTGTTTAATATGTACCTAAATTGGGTATCTAGTGGCTAGCACACAACTTTATTAATGGGTCATAAATCATAAACATTAAAAAATAACAAAAAGTGCTAACTTTAAGAGATCACATCTCAAAAACGGTAAGAGATAGAGACTTGCGGTTTTTGGAATCCCCATACCTTGTTTAATATACACCAAAATTGGGCATCTTGTAGCTAGCACACAACTTTATTAATGGGCCATGAAACATAAACATTGAAAAATAACAAAAAGTGCCACCTTAAAAAAATCATATCTCAAAAACGGTAAAAGATAGAGACCTGCGGTTTGAATTTTTGGAATCTCCACATTTTGATTAATATGTACCTAAATTAAGAATCTAGTGGCTAGCACACAACTTTATTAATGGGCCATGAAACATAAACATTGAAAAATAACAAAAAGTGCCACCTTAAAAAAATCATATCTCAAAAACGGTAAGAGATAGAGACCTGCGGTTTGAATTTTTGGAATTCCCACGTCTTGTTTAATATGTACCTAAATTGGACATTTAGTGGCTAGCACACAACTTTATTAATGGGTCATAAATCATAAACATTAAAAAATAACAAAAAGTGCTAACTTTAAGAGATCATATCTCAAAAACGGTAAGAGATAGAGCTTTGCGGTTTGAATTTTTGAAATCCCCATACCTTGATTAATATGTACCTAAATTGATCATTTAGTGGCTAGCACACAACTTTATTAATGGGTCATGAAACATAAACATTGAAAAATAACAAAAAGAGCTAACTTAATAAATTGTATCTTAAAAACGGTAAGAGATAGAGACTTGCGGTTTGAATTTTTGGAATCCCCATACCTTGTTTAATATATACAAAAATTGGGCATCTTTTAGCCAACACACAACTTTATAAATGGGTCATCAAACATAAATATTGAAAAATAACAACAAGTACCAACTTAAAAAAATCGTATGTAGAAAACGGTAAAAGATAGAGACCTGCGGTTTAAATTTTTGATTTCCCCATACATTTTTTAGTCTAGAGAAAAATTGGGGCATTAATAAAATCAGTACAAATTTGGTTATTAACTTCCGAAAAAAGCAATAAAAATGTAAATTTCAAAATTCGTATCTAAAAAACGGTAAGGGATAGAGACCTGCGGTTTAAATTTTTGGAATTCTCACATCTTTTTTATAGAAAAAGATTCAGGTTTAAATCGGGAAGGTCCTTTTGGTTTTATGGCTACTCAAAATACATTCATTTGCAAATGTTTCAACTTTGAAGGAATATATCTCCAAAACTAAATAAAATAGAGGCCTCTGGTTTGGATTTTTGGACTCTTGAGGTTCTATATACCTTAAAAATTAATTTTCAAGAAATTTCAAATAAAAAATTTTTTTGCCTAATTTTGAATTTTTTTGAAAATTTAAAAAAATCATATCTCAAAATTAGAAAAAGATAAAGCCTTCTGGTTTAAATTTTTGGAATTCATACATATTTCTCAGTATGGAAAAAAATTAAGGTCTTAATCGGTACGGCCCTTTTGGTTTTATGGCCGCTCAAAAAATAATCAACATTTGCAAATTTCAATGAACATATCTCAAAAACTAGACGAGATAAAGACCTCCGGTTTGAATTTTTGAACTCCTCAGGTCCTAAATGCCCTTAGAACATATTTTGACAAAATTCCAAATAAAAAAAATTTTTTGAAAATATTTGATTTTTTGAAGTTTTATTTGAAAATTTAAAAAAATCATATCTCAAAATTAGTAAAAGATATAGACTTCCGGTTTGAATTTTTGGAATCTCCATACCTTGTTTAGTCTACAAATAATTTGGGGCCTTAATATTCCAAGTAGTTTAGTTTGTACAGGGGCCTAAACAAAACCCTTGAAAATGGCCAAAATATGAAAAAATCTTAAGGGGTATACCTTAAAAAAATCGCATTTTTTGAAGAAAAAAAAAAAAGATCTCCAATTTTAATAAAATTTGGTATATACGTGTATTTTGGGCCGTAGATCTCGAAAATGTGGTCCATTACACCAATTAGCGACTTATTTTTGAGAAAATTAAAAAAAAAGTGTTTCAAAATTTTTGTAACTCAAAAACTAGGAGAGGAGAAATTTTTTAAATATTTTTTTCATACTTCCCACCCTCAAATTAGCCAAGAAAATATATTTTGGAATAATTTTTTTTTTTTTTGTCAAATTTATATATGCTGTTCACTTTTGCGACCAAACTAAAAGTTGATCAATTCGTGCCATTGATGTCAAAAGTTTAAATAAGAAGTTTCATAAAAACCCTTTTAGCCGAATTTGCTCTGCACGTGTACACAGACAGACAGACGGACATACAGACGGCCAAACAGACAGACAGACAGACAGACAGACAGACAGACAGACAGACAGACAGACAGACAGACATCATGCTAAAAATGGTGAAAACGTTATGTAGGGACCTCAATTCGTGGAGATCCATCGAAATCTCGAAATGTCAAAATCGGTATGATCACAATACCTCCCTTTTATATGTTGGCGGTCGGTAAAAATGTCATATTATTAATATGTCATACCATTCGACATATGTCATATTGAAAATTGATGTTTTATAGACCAGCGGTTCGAAAAGACATTAGGTGTCCCGAAATTAAAAGTAAAATTAAAAATGGGAAAATGTGAGAAATTTTGTAACATTTTGAAATCTGGATCTTAACCTCTGAAGAAAATTCGTAAATGAGCAAAAATATGATTTTAAAAGACAGTGAAATATAAAATAACTTAATATAATTTTAATAATATAATAATAAAACATTAATATATCGTATGACGGTCTTCCTAATTGTTTGTAAAAAAATTGTGAATAAAATTCGAAGAAAATCTTGGGATGTACACAGATAAAAATGGTGAGGAAATATTTCTTGGGGGGGGGGTCCTAAGAAAATGTCGTATTTAGTTCGTAAAAAGTTGGCAGCCTTAATCTACAATCGACAATGTATAACGCATTAAATTTAGAGGTCTGAACAGTTGATCGTGTTACCATATGACAAACTTGTAGTGACAGTCAACAGTGAACAACTCATATCGTATAGTCGACTAATTTAAGAGCTCTGAACGCTACTTTACTTATTAAAAAAAAAATACAAATTAGCTCAACTTTTTTGTGGGTCATCAAATAAAATTTTAAATATCTTAGTCTTTTTTTGTTCTGATTAAAGAGAAAATAATTTACTTTCGTGAAAATTCTTATCAGATACAAGAAAATTATGGCAAAGCTAATAATTTTAAAAAAAAGTAGAACACGGGAGGTTTTTTAGCAGTTAATTTAATACAGATTACAGGGAAGATAATGTAAAATATTTTCATGAAAATTGCTGCATTAAGGTCATATATCAATAGAAAAAAAAATCTAATTATGTCATAATCATAAATTAGGTATATAATTAGGTATTACCAACGAAGAAGAACTAATATGTTGAGATGATGAATATCAAATAATAAAAAAAAAAACTCTTAAGAGGAATAAGAGCTTTGATACAAAATACGCGAAGTGCATCTATTACACAATACCCAGTAAGTAGATAAGGAGAATTGCTACTTAATCTTACATATAAAAATGCATTTCTATTTCTTTGTTTGTTTCTATGTCGGTCTGTTCTTTATGGAAAGCCAAACGGATAGACCAATTTTCACCAAATTTAGTACAGGGGGATATAATAATCCTAGGAAGGTTTTAGTGAGGGTTCCAATGTCACCCATGTCGCCCTAGTACCCTTTTCACACTGGTTCTTTAAGATCGGATGTTAAAGTGAATGTATCTTTAAACGCTAATGTGAAACCGTACGGCCTCGTCTAAATACAAGCGATGTTTAAGACAGAGATCTGCGTCTTAAACATCGTCCGCATTGACAACTTAATTACTATTATAAAAAAATACTCCTTGAATTTGTGCTGTCAACATTTTATATTATCATAAACAAGAATACTGTATTATATCGACGTTATAAGAAGTTTATACTTATTGTTATAATAAAATTATTTATTTTAATAATGTGTTTAATAAAATACAGAGCTACAATAATTGAGATAAAATGTATCGACTTACATGTTAATACAGGTGTAATACAAGGTGTCTCAAAAGAAATTTTATATTTAGTGGATCGATTAAAAAAAAAAGTAAGCCATATATAGAAAAAATGTTTATAAATTATTAAAATACACTTTTTGGGGATTTATTTCTTAAAAATAATATCGTCTAAATGTAGACCCTCGCGTTCTCGGCACTCATTTAATCGAACAGTAAAATTACTTATGACGTCTCGGCAGGTGGACTCAGGGATGGCTGCCATTTCGTGACGGATATTTTCTTTCAAATGCGCCAGTGAAGTCGGTTTATTGGCGTAAACTTTAGATTTAAGATAACCCCATAGGAAAAAGTCCATAGGGGTTAAATCTGGACTGCGTGGAGGCCAATTTATGTCACCTCTCCGGGAGATCAATTTGCCTGAGAAAATTTCACGAACACGTGGCAGAGACATATTGGACGTGTGTGAAGTTGCTCCGTCCTGTTGGAACCATGTTCTTTGGTTATAGCCAGGAAAGTTTTGCAGTTCAGGTACCAAGAAGTTGTCTAACATCTCCACATAACGCTCTGAATTCACTGTAACTGCACGCCCCCTTTCGTCTTCAAAAAAGTAAGGGCCGATAATTCCTCGCGCCAACATCGCAGCCCATACGGTCACTTTAGGCGAATGTAGGGGTTTCTGATGTTTGCGTTTCGGATTCGTTGCACTCCAGTAGCGGCAGTTCTGCTTATGTACGTGGCCATTAAGATGAAAATGAGCTTCATCCGAAAACAAAATGTTGGTAAACGTTGAAAATCGCTCAATCACCTGATTTACGAAATTAAGCCTCTGACTGGCATTTTGGGGCTTTAATTCTTGCACCAATTGAATTTTGTAGTGGTGCAGCTTTAGGTCTTTGTGTATAATGCGATGCAATGATGATCTATGCACATTTAAAGCACTTGCGCGCTTCCGAATTGAAAGGTTCGGGTCATCACGAACAGACTGATTAACATTCTCCACGTTTTCTACCGTTCTTGATGACCTAGGTCGCCCGGATTTTGATTTATCCAGCGTTGTACCAGTCTCTTCAAACTTTTTAACACAATGTCGAATGAGAGGAATGCTTGGCGCATCATTTAAGTGGCGAAAACCTCGAATACTGCAGAATTTTCTACGCGCTACAGTCGCCGAATCACCGTTTTTGTAAAACTCTCGCACGCATAACGCGCGGTCTGCTCCCGAGAAACACTCCATAGCGACTAAATTCCCAAGAGCCAGGCTACCGATTGACATAACCCCCGCGCCCCTCGGATACCTTGCGTTCACGCAGTAAGCTAAATAAATATAAAATTTCTTTTGAGACACCTTGTATATTCTTTATTGTAGTGTCTTTATTGTAGAATGAAATGAAATATCCTTAATTGTTTATAACAATTCAAAATGTGCGTCTGCGCAGACAGGTGATAACTGGTAATTTCATGACGGTAACTTAAGGACAAAATTACTGTAGCTGATGACAGCACCAGAGATTTAAACATCAAGTGTGAAAGCATACCGATGTTAAACATCGGTGAACTTTAAGTTCTAGTGTGAAAAGGGTATTATTGAATGTCCCTAGTATAACTAATTTGTTCATATCGCTGGATGGATTGAATCTGTACATTATTTATAACCAAGATTGTGTTTTTAATTCAATTGATCAAAGTGTCTTCTCATGTTTCGCAGTATGTAAGGGAGCAATTTTTATAAAAACTACATTGTCTTCTCCATGACATGGCTTACTCTAAGATAAAAAAGGGTCGGATTTCTAGAGAATTGAAAAGGAACATATCCCTTGAGAAGTACAAATAAAAATTTGTATTTTGAGATAGCAATCTTGTGTACAGAAATATACCATACATTCATGAAATTGTAAGAAAATTTAAAATTTGAATTTTAAATCTTCCAATAAGGTTTTTCAATTCTTTGAATTTCTAAAGTTTGGTTTAAATCCACTCAAAATTAACATTATTGAATTGATTGTAAAGACCCGGTCAAATGAATTCAAAGACCTTTATTGATTTATTTCTGAATTTAAATTAGTTTACCTCGAATAATAAACATTCAATTTGTTGAAACACCTTGCTAAAGAAATACGGAAAAGAATAATTAATGAAGACCAGCCACTGAGAGATAATGACGAGTATACAATGTTGAAAAAAATCAGCAAAACCGACTGCCATCACAAAATACTTGTATAAAATATCTACATTCTAGCAGCAGAGTAGAAATAACTTGGCCTAATATTTTCTAACGGAGATATTATTTATCATAACCATGAAAACGTTGAATTTTTATTTTTGTAAGTTACACGAGCTGATTTTTTAATGATTAAAGTGGGATTTTGCTCAATAAAATTATCAAAAGATAAAGATAGGAGACACAAACAATCAATAAAACATATTATAGAGATATGACGTAGATATTATATTAGGTCGTCAAGGATGAAATTTGTAGTTACCAGGTCTACAAGTATGAAATGCGGATTTTTTTTTTTAATAAAACACATTATACTCAAAATAACAGTAAAAGTTGATTTTTTCAAAGTATGCTCCATTAGAAGTTATACATTTTTCCCATCTTTCAGGCAATTTGTGAATACCTCGCCAGTAGAACTCTTCCCCTTTCCCCGCAAACCATTAGCCATTCTTTCACATTTTCATATGAACAAAAGTGCTGCTCGGCAAGTGCGTGACCCATCGATGCAAACAAGTGGTAATCTGAAGGGGCCAAGTCTGGTGAGTAAACGGCATGGGTTAGCACTTCCCACTTGAGTGCCTCCAATGTGTTACAGATTTTGCCTTATGTGATGGAGCGTTATCGTTAAGAAAGATTATCTTGTGCTGTCTTCTTTCGTATTCTGGTTTTATGAGCAGCGAATGGTTCAATTCGATCAGTTGTTTGGTAGCGTTGGGTATTGACTGTTTCACCAGGTTTTAACAATTCATAATAGACCACCTTTTGGTCCCACCAAGTACAGAGCATTGTCTTTTTGCCAAAGCGATTCGGTCTTGCAGTTGATGTGGATGGTGAGCCTGGGTTCACCCATGATTTTTTGTGTTTGGGATTTTCAAAATAAATCCATTTTTTATCGCCAGTAATGATGCAAAAAAGACCTTTTTGTATCGTGCAAGCAAAATTTCACAAATATTTTTGCGTTTTTCCATCTCTCTCATTCAAAGCATGTGGAACCCATCTGCCGACTTTCTGGATCTTACCCATCTCTCGTAGGTGATTGGAAACAGCTTGTTGACTAACGCCTAACTGCTCTGCTAGTTGTTTTTGTGATTGACTATCGTCTTCCTGTAGCAATGTTTCCAATTTTGTATCTTCATATTTTTTCGGAGGTTTTCCATGTTCTTTATAAGATCAAAATCACTACTTTTGAAACGCCGAAACCATCGTTCACACGTATCTTGCGATGGAGCATATTCACCATAAGCTTCTCGAAGCAGTCGGTATGATTCAGCAGCAGTTTTTTTCAAATGAAAACAAAACAGTAGTACTGTCCGCGAATGCTCTTTATTTGGCACAAAATTTGACATTTTTAACATAGTAAAACTAAACTATAAGATCTATTTCAAATTATAACCTATACGCATTAGACACTTAATAATAACATAACAAAACGCCATATGTGTTGAAACTTTGAATTATACACTCTGTTTGTGTGGCAAGTTTGAAAAAAATCCGCATTTCATACTTGTAGACCTGGTAAATATAAAAAAAATGATGTGAAGTGTGAATGTTCACACATTTCAGGGTTTTGCAGGTATTTAGTAAGTGAATGATGATTATTTGGGATGCCTTTGAGATACCAACTTCAGAGTGGAAAAAATGTTTCGATAATTGGTTTGAGGGCAAAAGTGTATAAATCTTAAAGGCAAATATTTTAAAAAGCAATAAAACAGTTTATTCAAAAATAAGTTTTCTTTCTTTATTTTTGTAAAAACCTAAAAGGTAGCCCAAGTAGAAGTTTTTTGTAATACATAATATTTCACTCCAACAATAAGGACAATTTTATTTGTCAGATAAATGTATATTCATCCTTATCCTTTGAACCTTGACAAATAAAATTTTTCAAATGTAAAGATGACCGTAATTTTTTTTTATGATTCCCAGGACGTTTGACTTGTTCGAATAATAAATCAAACTGCCTTGTCGATCTCATTTCAGACTCTGTGCATTTTTAACGACAGCAAACTTTGACAATACAAGAAAAAGGAAAAAAACGAACAAAATACACAAAGAATAAAGATTAAAGGATGAACGACTTATGGAAACCACAAGGAGTATAAGATTAGACGGGATTAACAATAAAATGATAGGCATGGCATAAGATCAAGAGTACAAGCTGGAGTACCCGCACTCAGTGGCGGCTGAGGCATGTCCTCCAAAAAATTTTAATAAAAAAACTGAATTTAAAATCTCAATTGTATTTTAAAATTGCATTCAACTAGCTAAATAAAGTCTGTTCCAAACGGTTAGGCGGAACTAGATTTTGCAATCTAGTTACTTTCATCGTTTAAATCGTGCTTTTCGGCCGTTTTGTTTAAGCTTTGTAAATCATACTTACAATAAATACTTTTTGGTTAAGGTTAATATTATTTTAAAATGTCATTTTGTTTATATTTTGATTTTTTGTGTCATTCTTACAGTCTGTTTCAAACGCTTAGGCGGAACTAAATGGGAATTTCGTTCTTTTAGGTTGTCACGACAAGGGACCTTGCTTGGATTATTTCATTTTTCACGTTGCAATGTCAAAATTTAAAATTACAACAATGAAACCTTGGAAACGAATTACCTATGTCAAAATTAAATTATTTTTTTAATATATTTTAATGACAAAAAATTAATAAATGGGATATTTGTATTAAGAATGACACAAAAAATCAAAATATAAAGAAAATGACAATTTAAAATGATATTAACCTTAACAAAAAATGTGTATTGTAAGTATGATTTACAAAGCTTAAACAAAACGGTCGAAAAGCACGATTTAAACGATGAAAGTAACTAGATTGCAAAATTTAGTTCCGCTTAACCGTTTGGAACAGACTGTAATACAAATTTCCCATTTATTTATTTTTTCGTCACTAAAATATGTAAAAAAAATGATTTAATTTTGACATGTCATTCGTTTCCATGGTTTCATTGTTGCAATTTTAAATTTTGACATTCCAATGTGAAAAATTAAATAACCCAAGCAAGGTCCCTTCTTGTGACAACGTAAAAGAACGAAATTCCCATTTAGTTCCGCCTAACCGTTTGGAACAGACTGTATATCTGCATATATTTATTTTTATTATTTCTAATTCAAAGATTTTTTATATGTTTTTAAAATTTAGATCTAGAAAACAATGAAATAATTGAGGTGAAGTGTGAATTTTCACACATTTCAGGGTTTCGCAGGTATTTAGTAACTAAATGATGATTATTTGGGATGCCAAAACAAATTTTATGTCAAAATATTTTTTTTATGAATTTTAATTCGAATAATTAATACCATTATTCAAGTTTCTAAATATGTGCAGTATTTTTTTTATATAGCAAGTTTCATTAAGATTTTGAAAATTGCGCCTATGGCTTCTATTGGTTGCATAAATCATAAGCCTTGCCCTCTGATTTCGTATATATTCAAACATAGAATTAAATTATAATTTCAACACTTCCCACTGGTTATTAAATTTACGCTTTTAAAAATTAAATGCAACATTTACCAAAATATAACTAGAATTTTGAAAAAATAATTTAACGCTACGTACAACGCCCAGAGATTATTAGTTTCTTATACCAAACTAACAGACAAAAATAAAATAAATAACAATCTATGCATCAAATTTTGCACAGAATTTTTATCTATCTAATAGGATATTTTTGATTGTAGAAAAAATTATTGTAAAAATGTTATTGCTAAATAACTTAATAATAGGTATTACACAATAATGTTCTGTAATTTTTTAAATATATTTGTGGGTTTCAAATAATTTTTATATTTATATAGTTTTGTGTAGAAATGTTCAAATAATACGTTAACATTTTTTTCGACATGATTGTTTATAGTTTAGAACCTTCGTCGAAAAATATTATACTTGATGATAATGAAATGCCACTTGGTACAAGTATTCTTTACATAAAATAAATCATTTTTATCCGTCGTAACTATATTGAGAACCGCGGCAGATTCGAGGTGGCGGCAAAAGTAGATTACTAAGTACAATAACTATAAGTAATTTTCACAATAGAACAAATTATCTCCAAACATGTTTGTAGAATGAAGCTTTAGCTACAATTTGCCGCATGGTACACAAATATGCGTCGAATGGTTTACAAGATGGCGTCTATAACGCAAGTTGTTTATTTACAATTACATGACAGTTCTTTTGACAATTAAAAATATCCTATTAGGTACATAAAAATTCGCTGAAAATTTTGATGTATAGATTGTTACTAATTTTATTTCAGGTTGTTAATCTTGTATAGGAAACTGTACGGTTGTGCGCACCCTTAAACAAAATAAAAATGCAAAAAACACAGAAAAATTAAAATTGACAGGAATCGAACTCTAGTTTGCAAATTACAAAGCGACGACACAACGCACTACGCTACGAGGGCTTACTTATCTACCGTGTTACATAGCGAATTAAATATTTAACATATTTTAGTTAAAAACACAAAAAATGCGTTATTTTCCGAAAACATAATCTGATCAAAAATTCCTGTTGTACTATTCCGGTTCACACAAATCTACATTACTTAGAATTTTTTCAGATTTTTAATTTAAACCATCTGGGCTACAGGATGTGGGACAAATTTTTTTTTGCACAATTTTGGTAAAAACCGCATCTAAATAATTTATTTTGCAAAAATAAAATTTTGATCGTTAATCCACGTACAAAGGGCTTTCATTTGATATCCTATTCAGAATTTTAAAAAAATATTTTTTTTTCGATGAGCAGATATTTGTTTATATTTTTAGGGGGATATGTTTTTTAGATGTTTTAGTATTTTTCCTATGTGCAGGTCAAAGAGTTGTATAAGCATGCCAAATTTCAACTCTCTAGATTTAGCCGTTTGGCTACAATTTTTACCGAACAGACAAACAGACAGACAGACAGACGATATAAGGGTTTTTTGGTCATAACTACAAAACCCTAAAAAGGCAGCTCAGGCTGTCATCAATGATGATGACGAATATCAATCGATGAACTGCGTCAAACTTGTATAGATGGCTTTTGAAGTTTTTAAAACTTAGCAAATATAGAAAATAATCGGAGTATCTTTTCCCAAGATCTTAATGTTCAATTCACATGACATTTTCTAGGTAAATTGTGTCTCTAAATATATAAATAAATAAATAAAACTAGAGAAGTATATTACATATGAAATAAATGCGACCGGTTGGTATAATGGAAAATATATACAGTAGGTGGCCAAATTATTAGGGACAGCACACCCCCCCCCCCTGTAATTTTCAAGTTTAAATGCATTTTGTGACAAAATAAATTGTTTTTAAATCATTTTTCTTGTATATTCTTGTTGCTGGTATCATTATTATTTTAAAAAGCGGGAGATCGCCAAAGAAATCATCACCAGCAAGCGGCAATTTATAGAAACCCTTATCAGAGAGTGGCATCACAACCCCAATCTCCGACACAACGCAAAAGTCTGCATAGAAAGCATGCCCAAACGCCTGGAAGCCGCAATCGCAGCAAAGGTGGCATTACAAAATATTAAGATTTTACTTAATTTGTTAAATTAACACTTTTTATACAAAAATAAATGATTATTAATAAGCAATTATGTCGTTTTATATTCTAAATAAAGCACTCTAATGAATAAAAATAAATACGAGACCCAAAGCCACTTATTTCCTCATTAAATTCATTTGAAAATTACAAAAAATCTGCACTGTCCCTAATAATTTGGCCACCCACTGTATTTTCCGGAAAATTTTACTCCTGATTTATATGCAACGCGCAGTATAGAATAATACTGTGGGTTGCAAACTCATGAATTTTGCAAAAGCAGAATTTTGAAATTTTTAAAAACCATATCACAAAAACGGTAAGAGATAGAGACCTGCGGTTTGAATTTTTGGAAATAACAGACCTTGTTTAGTCTAGGAGAATATTAAGGCTGTGATAAATTAAGTACAAATTGAGCTATCAACGCACAAACCAAACACTAGAAAAAGATTTTTTTACAAATTTAAAAATTTATATCTCAAAAATGGTAAGAGATAGAGACCTGCGGTTTGAATTTTTGGAAATAACAGACCTTGTTTAGTCTAGGAGAATATTAAGGCTGTGATAAATTAAGTACAAATTGAGCTATCAACGCACAAACCAAACACTAGAAAAAGATTTTTTTACAAATTTAAAAATTTATATCTCAAAAATGGTAAGAGATAGAGACCTGCGGTTTGAATTTTTGGAAATAACAGACCTTGTTTAGTCTAAGTGAATATTAAGGCTGTGATAAACTAAGTACAAATTGGGCTATCAACGCACAAACCAAACACTAGAAAAAGAACACAACCTACCCCAATATTTATAATTTATTTATAATATATTTAATTACAACATAACATTATACATATTTAATGTTATATTTCATTTTAAATTGAATATTGGAGCAATTAAATTAATATTATTTGATACAGAAGGCTTTCTATCGATTTATAATGTTTCATTTATAATTCACAAATATCAAAAACAATTTTGTGATAATAAAGTGAAACTGAAACTGGAAGTGACTTAATGAATTAGCTTTACAAAAATATGAGATAAAAAAAAAAAAAAAAACTGCTGTCTTGAAATATGATTTTATCCAACATGTTACAGAAAAGATGTTTTATTTACCAGTTGGGTAGAAGTTGAAGAAAATATTCCTGTATCCATATGTAATAGTGAATTTTGTCTTTGAAATTACTAAAAAGATAAGAGAGTAGTTCAAATTTGACCTGGATTTTTTTTGTTGTTGTTAACACATATTATGAATTACCATCTAGACTAGTGTTTCTCAACCTCTCCTGGCATGAGACCCCCCCAATTATGTAAAAATTGTCTGTGGGATCCCTATATAAAAAATTATTTTTCCAAGCCCGACTTCTAGCTTCTTTGGCGGCAACCGGCAGCTCATTCGCGCATAACGTGTTGACGTTCCCCGGTACTTACATGATATTTGTTTGAAACGCCGTACCTCGAATAAAGCCTGGTTTATAATAAGCCCATAGCATAACTGCATATGCATTAAACAATAGATTTGACCCTTCAAAACATCTGTTTGTAATAAACAGAACAAAGAGAGTAGTGTAATTTTTATGCTTATGTTCCATAACATATCTATTATAAACCAGGCTTAACTCCTTTATTTTAAGAGATACAAAAAATTCTTCAAAAGAAAAGTTAAACTAGACAAAACGGCCCACGTAAAGACTATAATAAGAATTCTGCATCACTTCCGGTTTCAGCGGAAATTGTTTCAATCGGTACTGTATTTTTATATTTATTTTTTCTTGAAAGTACATTAAATGAGCTTTACAAGGATATCAAAATATAATTTAATTTGATCCATTTCAAAATGGCGACCATTTATTTACAGTTACCATTTTTAGGGTTTTGTAGGTATGACCAAAAAAACTCTTATGCCGTCATTTTGTCGTTTGTCTGTCTGTCTGTTCGTTAAAAATTGTAGCCAAACCTAGAGAATTGAAATTTGCTTATACAACTCTTTGACCCGCACATAGGAAAAATACTAAAACATCTAATAAACATAACCCCTTAAAATATAAACAAATATGTGCTCACCGAAAAAAAAAAAATTGTTTAAATTCTGAGTAGGGTATCAAATGAAAGCCCTTAGTACGTGGATTAACGAACCAAATTTATTTTTGCAAAATAAATTATTTTGATTCGATTTTTGCCAAAATTGTGCAAAAATTTTGTTCCACACCCTGTAGCCCAAATGGTTTAAACTAAAAATCTGAAAAAATTCTAAGTACATTGGTGTGAACCGGAATAGTACAACAGGAATTTTTGATCAGATTATGTTTTCGGAAAATAACGCATTTTTTGTGTTTTGAACTAAAATATGTTAAATATTTAATTCGCTGTGTAACACAGTAGATAAGTAAGCGCTCGTAGCGTAGTGCGTTTCGTTGCTTTGTAAATTGCAAACTAGAGTTCGATTCCTGTAATTTTTTTCTGCATTATTATTTTGTTTAAATTATTTTGCCAAATATTAGTTATATTTTGATAAATGTTGCATTTAATTTTTAAAAGCGTAAATTTAATAACCAGTGGGAAGTGTTGAAATTATAATTTAATTCTATGTTTGAATGTATACTAAATCAGAGGGCGGAGCTTATGATTTAAGCAACCAATGGAAGCCATAGGCGCAATTTTCAAAATTTTAATGAACCTTGCTATATAAATAAAATACTGCACATATTTAGAAACTTAAATAATGGTATTAGGTATTCGAATTAAAATTCATAAAAAAATATTTTGACATAAAATTTGTTTTGGCATCCCAAATAATCATCATTCAGTTACTAAATACCTTCGAAACCTTGAAATGTGTGAAAATTCACACTTCACAACAGTTTTAAATGAAAATTTTAATACTAAAATTTTAACCAAACTGAGAATGAACTTTTACACTAATAAATTTTTTGCTTAGTAGCTATAATTTTTTCTAGACGTTTTTCTTAGGTTTTATTAGGTATTTGAAAACAGCTATGGAACCTATGTACTTGCTTAGCTTTTAATAGGGTTATTAGAACGTTAGTATCATAAAAAAATAAGTTAATTTATATATATATATATAATCTAGTAGCATATTCGTACGTGTTTCGACGCTAAGCGTCGGTTTATGGCGCTACAATCGACGCTACCCGACGCTCTAAAGCTCAGTCGTTTCACGCATATTGTAAAGGAAGGACGTCGCGACGCACAGCGCCGAAATACATCGCGTCAGTTTAATGTGAATTTTCAAAAAATAAAAAAGTAGACAAAGTTTGAAAAAAGTACAAAAATAGTGACTTTTATTCAAAATTAAAAATAATAATAATAATTTTATAATTAATTTAATAAATTTTGTGTTTTTTTTATTTAATAATGGTGTTTTTTAGTGTCTTGTATTCCAGAACAGTTTTCAAAAATATATTTTGAAATGGTGAGTTTTTAAAAATGTTTCCACTTTCTTTCGGTTATTGTCATTAGCAGTTTTATAATTTCTATCGTACAGACAGACAGACAGACAGACATACAGACCGACAGAGACATACATACAGGCAGATAGACAGACAGACAGACACACAGCCAATTAACCCTTTACTGCATGAATTTTTATTTTTGGCTGAAATAATTCATGAGCATTAGGAATAGGTTCTTATTGATAGAAAAATTAATTAAAAAAATATATTTAAAATATTAATTATTATTTTTATGAAAAAATAATAATTAAAATAATAATTTAGGGTTTGTGCCATACATGGAACATTATGATTCTACATTATGTTACAAAAGAAAATGATTCTGTATTATTTGCTCGTCAATTGCTAGGTGTTCTTCATTAGGGATTAAAAGCAGTCGCCCTCGAATTTTTGAAAGAAAAGGTCGTATCTTCTAGTTGTCCTTTCTCAATAAATTCAGAGTTATCGTTGAAGTGCAAATTCCGCTTGATATCCTCAAATCTATTGCAGCCCATTACTTGAGATACTGCAGGATCCATTGCTGTGTATGTGGTATATATGAACATTCATGAAGTAACGTTCTGATTCAGTTTTAAAAGTAAAATAAAAAATAAAAATCGGAATGTGCCATATATGGCACACTATGCGGTAAAGGGTTAACTTGGTTACCAGATATTTTGTCTATGTATTAAGATAGGCTTGCTTCTATATCGAAGTATTAAATATGAGGTCGTCAAGGATGAAATTTCTAGTTAATAATATTGCCAACTTTAACAGCTTATTATTTAACATTGGCTTAATATTTTACCGTTCTGTTTTTTGTTGGAAAGTTACACATATGTTTAAAGAAATCATTGTATGCTCTAACAAATATCAAAAACTTTTTTAAAATTAATTTTGTTGAAAATGGACGGTCGGAAATTCGCACTATTATGAAGTATGAGTTCTTACGTGGAACTACGGCATCGCAGACCGCGCGAAACATTAATAGTGTATTTGGCTCTAGTGTTACTACGCAGCAGACATCCAGACCAATTCTGTAACTCAGTTACTATGTTAATTGTAAGTAAATTTGTCACTATGAGCAAGGTCAGTTACTATCATGAATGAAAGTCATTATACTTTTTATAATATTTTATCTTGTAGTAACGTTACTACACAGTAAATTTTTACAGAATTGATCTGTATATCAAATTGGTTCGGCAAATTTCGTATGGGTAACTTAAGAACTAAAAAAAAAAAACTGGCTCATCGACCACAGCAGAAATATACTGCAACTGGACGAAATGATGCAAAAACTTAAATTAAAACAGCCTAGATTGGTCAACAGATCGACTCCTATCTTATTGCATGATAACGCTAGACCACACACTGCACAAATGTGGCAAAACTACAGGAATTAGAGTTGGAACTTCTTCATCATCCTCCATACTCACCAGACCTAGCCCCCACTGACTACCACTTCTTCCGCAATTTGGACAACTTTTTAATAAGAAAACAGTTTAATTCCGACAATGCTGTAAAACTGGCCTTCTAGGAATTCATTGACTCTCATCCGCCAGGGTTTTATACCACCGGCCTGAACAACCTGCCGCTTAAAGTGTATAGACAATATGGGTGCATACTTTGATGAATAAAATAATTCCTTATATATTGTAGTTATCAACCAACTTTGCCTTTTTTTCTACCAATTTTATCCTTGACGACCTCTTGCTCTTTTAAATATCAGATATGTTGTCCGGTTACTTAACCCTTTACCGCATAGTGTGCCATATATGGCACATTCCGATTTTTATTTTTTATTTTACTTTTAAAACTGAATCAGAACGTTACTTCATGAATGTTCATATATGCCACATACACAGCAATGGATCCTGCAGTATCTCAAGTAATGGGCTGCAATAGATTTGAGGATATCAAGCGGAATTTGCACTTCAACGTTAACTCTGAATTTATTGCGAAAGGACAACTAGAAGATACGACCTTTTCTTTCAAAAATTCGAGGGCGACTGCTTTTAATCCCTAATGAAGAACACCTAGCAATTGACGAGCAAATAATACGGAATCATTTTCTTTTGTAACATAATGTAGAATCATAATGTTCCATGTATGGCACAAACCCTAAATTATTATTTTAATTATTATTTTTTCATAAAAATAATAATTAATATTTTAAATATATTTTTTTAATTAATTTTTCTATCTTTAAGAACCAATTCCTAATGCCCATGAATTATTTCAGCCAAAAATAAAAATTCATGCAGTAAAGGGTTAATTTACACAGTTCGTAGATTCACTCTTAATTTTTTTTCTTTTTCAAACTTCGTGCCAAAATTTAAAAATTCCATTGTTCAATTGATTTTCAGTTGAATTACAATTAAAATTTCTTGGTATTAGTTTCAATCTAATTTAATCAAACTGTCAAACTAATTTTAATAAAAGCTAACCAAGTCATTCGATAACGTTTGTCGTTTTATTTGGTTGAATCTTGCTGATTTTAACAGCTATTTCTCAATACTCTACCATTTTATATAGACTTGGTTAATATGCAAATGGTAAACGTTGGTTTTTCATTAAATTTGCAATAATTAATTTATATAACAGAGTTGCAATTTAGGTAAAATTCACTCGATAACTTTGTTATATAACTAATTAACCAGACAACTCGGCTAAAATGTACTCTATGTTAACCCTTTACTGCATGAATTTTTATTTTTGGCTGAAATAATTCATGAGCATTAGGAATTGGTTCTTATTGATAAAAAAATTAATTAAAAAAATATATTTAAAATATTAATTATTATTTTTATGAAAAAAATAATAATTAAAAAAATAATTTAGGGTTTGTGCCATACATGGAACATTATGATTCTACATTATGTTACAAAAGAAAATGATTCCGTATTATTTGCTCGTCAATTGCTAGGTGTTCTTCATTAGGGATTAAAAGCAGTCGCCCTCGAATTTTTGAAAGAAAAGGTCGTATCTTCTAGTTGTCCTTTCTCAATATATCCAGAGTTATCGTTGTGCAAATTCCACTTGATATCCTCAAATCTATTGCAGCCCATTACTTGAGATACTGCAGGATCCATTGCTGTGTATGTGGCATATATGAACATTCATGAAGTAACGTTCTGATTCAGTTTTAAAAGTAAAATAAAAAATAAAAATCTGAATGTGCCATATATGGCACACTATGCGGTAAAAGGTTAATAAATTTAATATTTGTGGTTGCCAAAAAAACGCATTTTTTGTGATTTTTGGCTAATAATGTACACAAGTTATAGCTTTGTAACACGCTACACTGTAACGTGTATGCTGGTGTAGTGGTTTTTGACGCTGGTTTTTCACCCAAGTAACTCGATCCGAAAGGGATCGAACCCTGCGAGAAGAGACAATTTTGTTTTTTTTTTTTTAATTTTTATATTGTTTAAATTATTTTTTCAAAATTCTAGTTATATTTTGGCAAATATTGCATTTAATTTTTAAAAGCGTAATTTTATTAACCAGTGGAAATTGTTTAAATTATATTTTAATTCTGTTTCAATGTACACGAAATCAGAGGGGCGGAGCTTATAACAACCAATGGAAGCCATAGGCGCAATTTTTAAAATTCTTAATAAACCTTGCTATATAAAAAAAATACTGCACATATTTAGAAACCTAAATAATGGTATAAGGCGTTCGAATTAAAATTATCAAAAACCAGTGGCGAAGGGAAACCTCCGCTAGACTTGCCCTCCCATAAAAAATATATTTAAAAAAAAATGTAAATTAAAAAAAAAAAATTTTAATATTTAGATAAATCTTCAAAAATACATCAAATTATGTTTTATACAAATTTTTGTCCAAGGCTTGCTTTACAAGTTACGAATTAATTATCATGACCATGGAAACGTTACATATAAGTATGAAAACATTGAGACTTGGAAAAATTTTAAATAATTTTACAAAAAAATTTCGAAATTTTTCGTTTTATCAAAAAACGTCTCAAATAAAAGTTAATAGTTATTGCATTTATAGTAACTTTTGTTCAATAAATTTTTTCGAAATATTTTTCTGTTGCTAAATATTCGCAAAAATCTTAAAATCGACACGAGTAAACTCCCATTTCTAGTCAACCGATTTTTATAAAAAACAATAGGGTTCTTCCTATATAATAGGAGAATTTTTTAGTACCAGAACGAACTCATTAAGTTAAACCGTTTTTGAGTTATCGTGTATACACACAGACAGACACACACACACACACACACACACACACATACGGACGGCACTTCGAAAATAGGTTTTTTGGATTCCCTGGACCATGAAACGTGGTCATCCGTCAAAATCTCGACATCGAAAATTTTCGCGATTACAATACTTGCCCCTTATATATTAAGGTCGGGCAAGTAAAAATATTTAAAAAACAATGTAAATTTAAAAAAAAAATTAAATTAAATATTCAGAAAAATCTTCAAAAATACATCTAATTATGTTCTATACAAATTTTTGTCCAAGGCTTGCTTTACTAGTTACGAATTAATTATCATGACCATGGAAACGTTACATATAAGTATGAAAAAATTGAGACTTGGAAAAACTTTAAATAATTTTACAAAATTTTTTCGAAATTTTTCGTTTTATCAAAAAACGTCTCAAATAAAAGTTATTAGTTATTGCGTTTATAGTAACTTTTGTTCAATAAATTTTTTCGAAATATTTTTCTGTTGCTAAATATTCGCAAAAATCTTAAAATCGACACGAGTAAACTCCCATTTCTAGTCAACCGATTTTCATAAAAAACAATAGGGTTCTTCCTATTTAATAGGAGAATTTTTTAGTACCAGAACGAACTCTTTAAGTTAAACCGTTTTTGAGTTATCGTGTATACACACAGACAGACACACACACACACACACACACACACACACACATACGGACGGCACTTCGAAAATAGGTTTTTTGGATTCCCTGGACCATGAAACGTGGTCATCCGTCAAAATCTCGACATCGAAAATTTTCGCGATTACAATACTTGCCCCTTATATATTAAGGTCGGGCAAGTAAAAATATTTTAATATAAAATTTGTTTTCGCATCCCAAATAATCATCATTCACTTACTAAATACCTGCAAAACCCTGAAATGTGTGAAAATTCACACTTCATATCAATTTTTTTAAATTTGTGCTTATTTCTCCGGTCTCTACTTATAATATTTTGAGCATTTTTGTACAAAGTAAGAGATTCAAACAAAAATACTGACGAAAATTAAAAAATGAAATGTTTAAAAAAATTTTAAAATAAAGAATTTAAGAATGAAAAAATTGATGTGAAGTGTGAATATTCACACATTTCAGGGTTTCGCAGGTATATAATTAGTGAAGGCGGTATGCTGAGTGTGTAGGACAAATTTTACTTTATAGTAATCACGACAAAATGAACGATATTTTTAAAATAATTTATCGTCTGTTAATCATATAATAAGACTGGTTATTAAATTTACGCTCTTAAAAATTAAATACAACATTTGTCAAAATATAATTAGAATTTTGACAAAATAATTTCAACATAATAAAAATGCAAAAAAAAAACAGAAAAATAAAACTCACTCCGTCCGTACTCGAACTCGAAACCCTTCGTTTTCCAGAGAATTTTAGCTTCCGACACCAGCGCACTAACGCGTTGCGCCATCGGACGCTTAGCGTATCAGTGTCTTACATTGGTATGACTTTTGTACTTTGTGAACCAAAAACCACAAAAAATGCGTTATTTTCCGAAAACATAATCTGATCAAAAATTCCTGTTGTACTATTTCGGTTCACACCAATATACATTACTTGGAATTTTTTTAGATTTTTAGTTTAAACCATCTGGGCTACAGGGTGTGGGACAAAATTTTTTTTGCACAATTTTGGCAAAAATCGCATCAAACTAATTTATTTTGCAAAAATAAAAATTTGATCGTTAATCCACGTACTAAGGGCTTTCATTTGATACCCTACTCAGAATTAAAAAAAAATATTTTTGTTTTCGATGAGCACATATTTGTTTATATTTTTAGGGGGGTATGTTTTTTAGATGTTTTAGTATTTTTCCTATGTGCGGGTCAAAGAGTTGTATAAACATGCCAAATTTCAACTCTCTAGGTTTAGCCGTTTGGCTACAATTTTAACCGAACAGACAGACAGACAGACAGACAGACAGACAGACAGACAGACAGACGACAAAATGACGGTATAAGGGTTTTTTGGTCATACCTACAAAACCCTAAAAAGCGAAAATAAGTACATAACAAAAATGACGTTGTTTTCGTGCTTGTAAGTATAATGGTTGTCATTACAGATATACATAATTAGATATTGTTTTTTTAAGCATTAATGAAAAATAATACGTAGCCATTAAGTGAAAATAATATTACAATAGGTGGGTCGGTGGCACATGTGATTATTGATCCGTTGTTCGCGCAAGCAAATGTACATAAATAGCATCGTTACACTCAAAATTTGCATTGGAAAATAAACACCGGCTACACAACAAGTTAAGACCTAAGAAACTTATCTCTCGGAAGAACGTTTTCTACAACAGCTGTGGTATTCAAAATTTTTGATCACGTACCCCTAAATCCAAAAATAATGGTACATGTACAAGGTGTCTCAAAAGAAATTTTATATTTATTTAGCTTACTGCGTGAACGCAACGTATCCGAGAGGCGCGGGGGTTATGTCAATCGGTAGCCTGGCTCTTGGGAATTCAGTTCTATGGAGCGTTTCTCGGGAGCAAACCGCGCGTTATGCGTGCGAGAGTTTTACAAAAACGGTGATTCGGCGACTGTAGCGCGTAGAAAATTCTGCAGTATTCGAGGTTATCGCCACTAAAATGATGCGCCAAGCATTCCTCTCATTCGACATTGGGTTAAAAAGTTTGAAGAGACTGGTACAACGCTGGATAAACCAAAATCCGGGTGACCTAGGTCATCAAGAACGGTAGAAAACGTGGAGAATGTTAATCAGTCTGTTCGTGACGACCCGAACCTTTCAATTCGGAAGCACGCAAGTGCTTTAAATGTGCATAGATCATCATTACATCGCATTATGCGCAAAGACCTAAAGCTGCACCCCTACAAAATTCAATTGGTGCAAGAATTAAAGCCCCAAGATGCCAGTCAGAGGCTTAATTCTCAGGCAAATTGATCTCCCGGAGAGGTGACATAACTTGGCCTCCACGCAGTCCAGATTTAACCCCTATGGACTTTTTCCTATGGGGTTATCTTAAATCTAAAGTTTACGCCAATAAACCGACTTCACTGGCGCATTTGAAAGAAAATATCCGTCACGAAATGGCAGCCATCCCTGAGTCCACCTGCCGAGACGTCATAAGTAATTTTACTGTTCGATTAAATGAGTGCCGAGAACGCGAGGGTCTTCATTTAGACGATATTATTTTTAAGAAATAAATCCCCAAAAAGTGTATTTTAATAATTAATAAACATTTTTTCTATATACGGCTTACTTTTTTTTTAATCAATCCACTAAATATAAAATTTCTTTTGAGACACCTTGTATAATTAGCTAGTGTGTATTTGTGTTTTGGGTAACACTGTGACGTCATTTTTCCTAAGGTTCTCGTGATTGGCTAACTGGGAAACAGGGTATACCCAGTTTGACTTGATTGACAGGTATTTTGCAGATTTATTCTCTAAGAATCTACGAATATAATTACATATAGAAATTTGTAGGATTTCGTAGGCATAAACAAGAAACTCTAGATACTTCTATATCCTTTGACTGATATCAACAATATTTTGCAGATTTATTCTCTTAGGATCTACAAATATAATTATTTACAGAAATGTCTAGGGTTTCGTAGGCATAAACAAGAAACTCTAGACACTGCTATATCCTTTGACCGCTATTAACAATATTTTGCAGATATATTCTCCAATAATCTACGAATATAATTACATACATAAATGTCTAGGGTTTCGTAGGTATTAACAAGAAACTTTAGACACTGTTATCCTTTGATATGAACAATATTTTTCAGATTTATTCTCTAAGAATCTGCGGATAAAATAACATACAGAAATATCTGGGGTTTCGTAGATATAAATAAGAAACTCTAGACGCTCCTATATTCTTTGATTGATATGAAAAACATTTTGCAAATTTATTCTCTAAAAATCTGCGGATAAAACAACGTATAGAAATATCTAGAGTTTCGTAGGCATAAACAAGAAACTGTAGAGAGAATTTCTAAAAATGTTTCAATTTTTTTTCGTTTCATCAAATAATGTCTCAAATAAAAGTTGTTATTTATTGCTTTTATAGCAACTTTTGTTCAATAAATTTTTTCGAAATATTTTTCTGTTGTGAAATTTCGCAAAAATCTTAAAATCGACACGAGTAAACTCCCATTTCTAGTCAACCTATTTTTAACAAAAGTTGATCAACTCGTGCCATTGATGTCAAAAGCTTAAATATGAAGTTTCATAAAAATTCTTTTAGCCAAAATTGCTCTGCACATGTACACAGACAGACAGACGGACAGACAGACAGACAGACAGACAGAACGACAGACATGATGCTAAAAATAGTTAAAACGTTATGTAAGGACCTCAATTCGTGGAGATCCATCGAAATCTCTAAATGTCAAAATCGGTATGATCACAATACCTCCCTTATATATGTTGGCGGTCGGTAAATATATTGTGTGGTATCAAAAAAAAGCTCTTAAAATTGGTTATTCAAAAAATTTTGTGTACCAAGGTAGTGAGGTCGAGTTTTTTTATTTTTTTATTAGTTGTCGTTATTCAAAATTTCGTTATAAAAATTCTGCAAGCGCCCATGATACGAAATAATACATTTTTTTCCATGGAGGAATCGCCCCCCCCCCCCCTTGTATCTGTCTTTGGTAGCAGAATACTCGGTCTTCACATGGGTGATCTATTTATGTTTTTTATCTTGTTATTTATTTTGTTAATTCAATTAAACTGATATAAATTTGGTGTCAAATAAGTATCTAAATATGAGGATGAAAAAATCCAGTATTTTATATTTGTTTAAAAATGCCCTCGGTCTATTTGAACCCCAGTCACGCTCAAATCTGATAAATTTGTTTGCGGTCGGTAAAAATGTAGAAATCTCATTTCGTGGATAGACATTGAACACTCGAAATGTCAAAATCGGTATGACCCAATACCTCCTTTATACTTATAATTATGTATTTTATACTTTATGTATTTTATACTTTATGTATTTTATACTTTATGTACTTTATACTTATGTAGCTTCAAGTACAATGTTTCTCACAATGTTACTACCCAAGCTGTACATGACACATTTAACCATAAAGGGCATCGAATATTTTTGACATTGACGTTTGAATAATTAGTTTAGATTTTTTATCAGTTTCCAGTATTTTTATTAGCAGAAAATTCTTTGTAATTGCCACTTTTGTATATATTTTGATAAGTAAAAAATCCAAATAATCAATATAACTGTATAGGCTATTCCAAATGTTTAACCAGAACTAAATGGAATTTCTAATCGCAGTCTTCCATTATCAGATCGTGAAATTTTTTAATAACCTCCTTACTACGTATTATAAGCGTAAATCGAGGTCCCTACGCAAGTTATTTGGGGTTGATTTATAAAGTTGTCTTGAAAACATACATACGTTATAAACTAGTTTAACAGAGTTCTATCATAAATTTAACAATAAGGGAAGCATGACTGAAGTCATACAAAGGAATAACCATGATAAATGATCGTGGAAAACTCTAAAATGAGGGAAAATGTTGAACAAACAAATACTCACGAATATTAGCCACGATAAATATTTAATAGGCTTACCACGTTTCTCATTTAAATATAAGCTAAATGAAAAATAATTTATGAGATGGATGAAATTTCATTATAAACACTCAAATAATAAATCTCTTGTCTACTTTTTAGGGTTTTGTAGGTATGACCAAAAAACCCTTATACCGTCATTTTGTCGTCTGTCTGTCTGTCTGTCTGTCTGTCTGTCTGTCTGTTCGGTAAAAATTGTAGCCAAACGGCTAAACCTAGAGAGTTGAAATTTGGCATGCTTATACAACTCTTTGACCCGCATATAGGAAAAATACTAAAACATCTAAAAAACATATCCCCCTAAAAATATAAACAAATATGTGCTCATCGAAAAAAAAAAATATTTTTTTATAATTCTGAGTAGGGTATCAAATGAAAGCCCTTGGTACGTGGATTAACGATCAAATTTTTATTTTTGCAAAATAAATTATTTTAAAGCGATTTTTGCCAAAATCGTGCAAAAATTTTTTTGTCCCACACCTTGTAGCCCAGATGGTTTAAACTAAAAATCTGAAAAAATTCTAAGTAATGTACATTGGTGTGAACCGGAATAGTTCAACAGGAATTTTTGATCAGATTAGGTTTTTGGAAAAAAACGCATTTTTTGTGATTTTTGGCTAATAATGTACACAAGTTATAGCTTTATAACAAGTAACACTCTAACGTGTGTGCTGGTCTAGTGGTATTTGACGCTGACTTTTCACCCATGTAACCCTATCCGATAGGGATCGAACCCTGGAGAAGAGACTATATATATATATATATATATTTTTTTTTTTAAATTTCTATATTGTTTAAATTATTTTCTCAAAATTCTAATTATATTTTGGCAAATGTTGCATTTAATTTTTAAAAGCATAAATTTAATAGCCAGTGAAAATTGTTTAAATTATAATTTAATTCTGTTTCAATGTACACGAAATCAGAGGGGCGGAACTTATAGCAACCAATGGAAGCCATAGGCGCAATTTTTAAAATTCTTAATGAACCTTGCTATATAAAAAAAAATACTGCACATATTTAGAAACCTAAATAATGGTATTAGGCGTTCGAATTAAAATTAACAAAAAAAATATTTTAATATAAAATTTGTTTTCGCATCCAAAATAATCATCATTCACTTACTAAATACCTGCAAAACCCTGAAATGTGTGAAAATTCACACTTCACATCAATTTTTTATTTATGACAAATATAGTCTGTTTATTTGGTTTAAGGGGAACTAGATTTTGAAAACTAATAATTTTTTTGGATTAAATGATAATTTTGATCATTTTGTTCAGCAAAAACCCACTTCAATCATTAAAAAGAGTTTTTTTTTTTATAAATCAACCTATTATTTAAAGTTTTTAGATATAAATGTTCTAAAAATCCAAAAATTTAAAAATTTTGCGCGATTAGTTTTATGTCATTGCGGACCAAATATTTAAACAACAATCCTTTTCCTAGACTAAACAAGGCGTGCTGATTTTAAAAATTCAAACCGTGGGTCTCTATCTTTTACCGTTTTCGAGATATAAATTTTCTAAAAATTCAAATATTTCGAAATTTTGCACGATTAATTTTAGGTCATAACAGACCATAGTAATCCTACTTAACAAGATGTGAAGAATCCAAATATTCAAACCGCAGGTCTCTATCTCTTACCGTTTTTGAGATATAAATTATGGATACAAATATGAATATGATTTATGACAATTTCAAAAGAGTATTTTTGAATTTACTCAAAAATGTGAGCCCATAGCTCGGAATAGACCACATTTTTGAGATCTACGGCCCAAAATACATAAAAGTACCAATTTTGAGATTATATTAACGTTTTTGAGATATGAACTTTCTAAAATTTCAAAATTTTTCAAATTTTGCACGAATAGTTTTAGGTCATCACGGACCAATTATTTATACAACAATCCTTTTCCTATAGTAAACAAGGTGTGGAAATTTCAAAAATTCAAACCGCAGGTCTCTATCTCTTACCGTTTTCGAGATATAAATTTTCTAAAAATCCAAAAATTTAAAAATTTTGCGCGATTAGTTTCTGGTCATTACGGACCAAATATTTAAACAAAAATCCTTTTCTTATACTAAACAAGGTGTGGAAATTTGAAAAATTCAAACCGCAGGTCTCTATCTCTTACCGTTTTCGAGATATAAATTTTCTAAAAATCCAAAAATTTAAAAATTTTGCGCGATTAGTTTAGGGTCATTACGGACCAAATATTTAAACAAAAATCCTTTTCTTATACTAAACAAGGTATGGAAATTTGAAAAATTCAAACCGCAGGTCTCTATCTCTTACCGTTTTCGAGATATAAATTTTCTAAAAATCCAAAAAAAATTAAATTTTGCGCGATTATTTTTAGGTCATTACGGAACAAATTATTAAACAACAATCCTTTTCCTATACTAAACAAGGTGTGGAAATTTGAAAAATTCAAACCGCAGGTCTCTATCTTTTACCGTTTTCGAGATATAAATTTTCTAAAAATCTAAAAAAAAAATAAATTTTGCGCGATTAGTTTTAGGTCATTACGGACCAAATATTTAAACTTTTTTAGACTAAACAAGGTGTGGAAATTCCAAAAATTCAAACCGCAGGTCTCTATCTCTTCCCGTTTTCGAGATAAAAATTTTTAATTGTTAGATTATGTTAATTTTCTATGCTTTGGTTTCATGACCCATAAAAAAAGTTGTGTGCTAGCTATTTAGAATACATTTTTTTTATAAACTAAACTAGGTATGAAAATTCCAAAAATTTAAATCGCAGGTCTCTATCTCTAACCGTTTTTGAGATACGATTTTTTGAAATTTCAGAAAAAAAAAGAAAAAGAAAATTTTAAAATTTTGTATTTGTAATAAAACTAGCTAGGTATTTGTGAGTTTAGAAGTTCTTTAATCCCAACTGCAGGTCTTTATCTCCTTTAGTTTTTGAGATATGAGTTTTAGTAAAATGTGTTTGCCATTTGTTATAATAATTACCTCTCGAGGGCATATCCTATTATATAAAGTCCTGTTCGTCCTGTAACTGCAGGACCCGCATTTATTCAGACCATTTAAAAGGACGAAGGACATTCCACTAAAATATTATCATTTCCACTTGAGGTTTTTTTATGAGTTCGCAAATTTTCTTTTATTTCGAGGAATAAGTATTTTATTTTATTAACAAAATATATGACGTGTGTAAATTAATTAATCGGACTGGCAAAAAAGCGTTTAATCTGGTAACATTTTGGACGCGGGACTTGAGGGGGCGGCAGCTGAACATGTGATACGCCTTCAGTACGAGTTTGAACTCACTAGAGTAATTTTGTTATCCGTAGTGATTTTTTTCATGAAACAGTTTTTTCTATGCGTTCTAAAAAAGAGTAACATTCATTTCGAGCAACGGTGTGCTATCAGACTTTGCTTCAGACTTGGGCACAGTATGTATGTACATCTAAATAATATCTCAGTAATAAAATAATCACTGAAAAATGAACAAAAATCACAGAAAATTGACAAAAAATCTCAAAAATAATAATTTATAATTCTTTCGCGGATCATAAATTTTTTTGTTAATGACCTTAATAGTCCGCGGACCACCGGTTGAGAAACACTGGCTTAGTTAATACTAATAATTAACTCAAAAAAGCATTAAAACAAAAAATAGATTAAAAAATAAAAAATTTACCTGTTAATATAAGTAATATACATTTTTTTTTATTACACTCCTTACGAAATATACTTACGAAACCCTCAGATGTGAAAAAATTCACACAACACATCAATATTTTCAAGTTAATAATGTACTAAAATTTTAAATTTTTTAGTACAAAATTAACTTAAAAGAGTAAGGCATTAAATCCAAAAAATAGATTAAAAAATAAAAAATTTACCTGTTAATATAAATATACCTTTTTTTATTTCACTCCTTACGAAATAAACTTACGAAACCCTGATATGTGTAAAAATTCACACAACACATCAATATTTTCAAGTTAATAATGTACTAAAATTTTAAATTTTTTAGTACAAAATTAACTTAAAAGAGTAGGCATTAAATCCAAAAAATAGATTAAAAAATAAAAAATTTACCTGTTAATATAAATATACCTTTTTTTATTTCACTCCTTACGAAATAAACTTACGAAACCCTGATATGTGTAAAAATTCACACAACACATCAATATTTTCAAGTTAATAATGTACTAAAATTTTAAATTTTTAGTACAAAATTAACTTAAAAGAGTAAGGCATTAAATCCAAAAATAAAAAATTTACCTGTTAATATAAGTAATATACATTTTTTTTTATTACACTCCTTACGAAATATACTTACGAAACCCTCAGATGTGAAAAAATTCACACAACACATCAATATTTTCAAGTTAATAATGTACTAAAATTTTAAATTTTTTAGTACAAAATTAACTTAAAAGAGTAAGGCATTAAATCCAAAAAATAGATTAAAAAATAAAAAATTTACCTGTTAATATAAATATACCTTTTTTTATTTCACTCCTTACGAAATAAACTTACGAAACCCTGATATGTGTAAAAATTCACACAACACATCAATATTTTCAAGTTAATAATGTACTAAAATTTTAAATTTTTTAGTACAAAATTAACTTAAAAGAGTAAGGCATTAAATCCAAAATAGATTAAAAAATAAAAAATTTACCTGTTAATATACATATACCTTTTTTTATTTCACTCCTTACGAAATAAACTTACGAACCCTGATATGTGTAAAAATTCACACAACACATCAATATTTTCAAGTTAATAATGTACTAAAATTTTAAATTTTTTAGTACAAAATTAACTTAAAAGAGTAAGGCATTAAATCCAAAAAATAGATTAAAAAATAAAAAATTTACCTGTTAATATAAATATACCTTTTTTTATTACACTCCTTACGAAATAAACTTACGAAACCCTGATATGTGTAAAAATTCACACAACACATCAATATTTTCAAGTTAATAATGTACTAAAATTTTAAATTTTTTAGTACAAAATTAACTTAAAAGAGTAAGGCATTAAATCCAAAATAGATTAAAAAATAAAAAATTTACCTGTTAATATACATATACCTTTTTTTATTTCACTCCTTACGAAATAAACTTACGAACCCTGATATGTGTAAAAATTCACACAACACATCAATATTTTCAAGTTAATAATGTACTAAAATTTTAAATTTTTTAGTACAAAATTAACTTAAAAGAGTAGGCATTAAATCCAAAAAATAGATTAAAAAATAAAAAATTTACCTGTTAATATAAATATACCTTTTTTTATTTCACTCCTTACGAAATATACTTACGAAACCCTGATTAGTGTAAAAATTCACACAACACATCAATATTTTCAAAAATAATAGCTTAGTTAATAATGTATTAAAATTTAAACATTTTTAGTACAAAATTAACTTAAAAGAGAGGCCTTAAAACTAAAAAATATATTTAAAATAATGTACCTGTTTTACCATATTAATACATATTAGTTCCTCTCTTAAATGGAGCATAGGGCCTCCGTAAATTGCCACCTCGATTACGTTAATAATTTATGTAAACAATATAAAAATCACATTTTTTACACATATTTGTAAAAACACGCAAAAAATATTATTTCTATAAAATAATTTAACAAAATATAAATTTAACAAGTTTCTACTTTGAATATTAAAACGCAAATGGCTTATCAGTAAATCTAAACTAATCTTAGATAACTTGATTCTTAATCTTTTCTAATTAATGCACTTGCATACGCGTGTCTTATACAATTTTAATGATGTAATATGTAAAAATTGATGTGAAATGAGAATTTTCACACATTTCAGAATTTTGTAGGTATTTAATAAATGTAAGAAGTCTAGAGAATGCTAGAGGTCTAAGACAATTTTTTTTTTTGTAAAATCACATTAAAATCAACAGATTTTAATAATAATTTTTATTCGATATTTAAGTACTAAGAGCTTCCATTTAATTAATTTAAAATTGAACACAGATCGAGCGGGGAAAATTACTAAATATCGGTAAGCGACGTGCCAGTTACGGATAAGTGGTATTTTACCGGACTATGAAAAAATTTGATGATTCTGATTTTAATAAAATTTTGTATACTTACGTATTTTGGGTATTTTATGAGAATTTTAAGTATTTTACTAATATTACTCACCCCCAAATTAATATACAAACGTTCTTTTAGTTCAAATTGGGAGCAAAAAATTATATTTAAAGAATTGGAATTATTTTTGTTATAACACAAAAATTAGAAGGGTGGGATTTTTTTAAATATTTTATTCATATTCTGTATCTCCAAATTAGTCTACAAATAGATTTTGATCCAAATTGGAAATATAAAAAAATACCAAAATTTACATTTTTTTTTTAAATTTGGTTGTATCTGAAAAACTAGACAAGTAGGAATTTTTTAAATATTTTTTTCATATTCTCTACCTCAAAGTTAGTTTACAAAAAGATTTTGGTCCAAATTGGAAACAAAAAAATACCAAAATTTGCTATTTTTACCGACCGCCAACATATAAGGGAGGTATTGTCATACCGATTTTGACATTTCGAGATTTCGATGGATCTCCACGAATTGAGCTCCCTACATAACGTTTTGACTATTTTTAGCATGATGTCTATCGGTCTGCCTGTCCTTCTGTCTGTCTGTCTGTCCGTCCGTCCGTCCGTCTGTGTACACGTACAGAGCAAATTCGGCTTAACAGATTCTTATGAAACTTCATATTTAACCTTTTGACATCAATGGTATGAGTTGGTCAACTTTTGGTAAAAATCGGTTGAGTAGAAATGAGAGTTTACTCGTGTCGGTTTTAAGATTTTTGCAAATATATAGCAACAGAAAAATAATTAGAAAAAATTTATTTAACAAAAGTAGCTATAAATGCAATAACTAATAACTTTTATTTGAGACGTTTTTTAATAAAACGATTTTTTTTTTCGTTTAGGCCAAAATATTAGGCTTATTAATTAAGTTATTTCTACTCTGCTGCTAGAATGTATTTTACACAAGTACTTTGTGATGGCGGTCGGTCCTGTGGTGCCCACAGCTGATTTTTTTTTTTTCATATTTATATGTAACCTTTCCATGGTCATGATAATTAATATCTCTGTTAGAAAATATTAGGCCAAGTTATTTCTACTCTGCTGCTAGAATGTATTTTATACAAGTACTTTATGATGGAGAGCGGTCCTGTGGTGGCCACAGCTGATTTTTTTTTTTTTGTATAATCACATCAAAATCAGTAGATTTTAATAATAATTTTTATTCGATATTTGAGTACTTAGAGCTTCATTTCATTATTTTAAAATCGAACACAGATCGAGCGGGGAAAATTAACAAATATCGGTAAACGACGCACCAGTTACGGGTAACTGGTATTTTACCGGACTATGAAAAATTTGATGATTCTGATTTTAATAAAATTTTGTACATTTCTATATTTTGGGTATTTTATGAGAATTTTAAGTATTTTACTAATATTACTCACCCCCAAATTAATATACAAAAGTTTTTTAGTCTACTAATAGATTTTGGTCCAAACTGGAATCATAAAAAAATATCAAAATTGGCTATTTTTTTTTAAATTTGTTTGTAACTGAAAAACTAGAAGAGTAGGGTTTTTTTAAAATATTTTTCATTTATAGGCTATTCCAAACTTTTATCCGGAACTACTAACAAGAATTTTTATTTTTTAAGTTATCATGAGCTCTCCTTTTAAGGTTTGAAGCTTTTGCCAAATAAAATGAGCAAAAGCCTCACTTAAAAGGTAAAAGTTACTAGAATATAAAATCTACCTTCGCTTAAACCAAAGAAATGGGCTGTAGTTCCCACCTCTAAATTAGTCTAAAAACACAATTTGGTCCAAATTGGGAAGCGTTGTCAACTGTTTTACCACTAAGAAACAGCAGTAAGGTAGTTTTAATATAACGGGTGTAAAAAATTCAATTTATAACAAAATCTGCCATCAAAATTTTGCTACTAAATATTTTACAACAATTTTTTTACGGCGCGTTTTCTTTGTATTTTAAGATGTAACATTACCTGTGTTACTATATTACATTTAGGTCATAAAATGTTTTGATATGTTGCATTTTAGTGATCTTACATTGGAGTAACATAACTAACAATGGATATAGTCTATATTTTCTGTTTATTATACTATATGATGCGCTTTTCAACGGGAAGTTCGTATTCCCGCAGGAAGAACGTATCTACTATTATATTGTACAAGTGTTGGTATATATGTTCTATTCAACTTCTGGTGTATCTTCATTTTTCCGGTAACGCGGAGAGAGGAAAATGAACCGCCGTCTTATCCGGGTGATATTTTTTTAGTGCTTAGACTTAATTTTATTTCGACAGGGGGTACTGACTAATTTTTATTGATAAAAATCATGCATTTTTTCCTCGAATCCGTGTCGAATCAAAGTCACCATTGATCGGCACGGACAGGTTTTATCAGACGATAATTCAAAAATATTCTTAATACAAGACGGCCGGTCCAGAATATTTACGGCGAGAATCAAAGTGTTAAATGGTAATAATGGTTCAGGATAGCTTTTTGGACGTGCGAGATAATATTTTGAGGTATCAGAAAACATTTTTCAAAGAATATGGTCCATTATTAGAGCATTTTGAGGCAAAAATATGCTTACAAGGTTTCAAAAAGTGACAGCTGTCAATTTTTTTGCATTTTAAAATGGGACGAGATTTCACAGTTTGAACGTGTTTCTTGACAGAAGAATACTAATTAAGGATTTAAGGTGAATTAACGATAAAGTTTAAGACATTTGCAGGGCGAATTTCCATACAATAGTGTTAAAAAAAGATTTATATATATTAAAAATTTCAGGGTTAATCAAAGTGTTAAGTGGTGATAATGGTTCAAGATAGCTTTTTTGACGTGCGAGATAATATTTTGAGGCATCAGAAAACATTTTTCAAAGAATCTGGGCCATTATTGGATCATTTTGAGGCAAAAATATGCTAACAAGATTTCAAAAGGTGACAGCTGTTAATTTGTTTGCAATTTAAAATGTGACGAGATATCACATTTTGAACGTATTTATTGACAGAAGAAAACTAATTAAGTCTTTAAGGTGAATTAACGATAAAACTTAAGACATTTGCAGCGGGAATTTCTATAAAATAGTGTTAAAAAAAGATGAGCGACGAGTTTTATAATCGACAAGTGCGACAAAATGCCTTATTATATTAAAACGAGTCGCGAAGAGACGAGTTTTAACAACGTAGGGGAGAAGACCGGCGTAGCCGGGCTGAGGCCCCTAGTTTACAATAATATCAGAGTAGATGTTATTGCGTTTCCTATCAGTAGCGGATCGTGCTGTAAAGGGTTGTAGTACTTTTATAGGTATAACTTATTATAGGTTACTAGTTGTATAGTATTGGACCAGTGATTGTTCAGATGTCCACAGCAAAAAATTCATAAGTGTAAAACTTCATTCTCAGTTTAGTTAAAATTTAAGTGTTAAAATATTAATTTAAAAAGAGTTGACTATTTTTAGCCAAATCACTGTGGATATCTTTATTTATTCAGATAGTGTTATTTTTATGAAATATTACTTCATCAGTGTTAAAATTAACACTACTTTAACACTATTTATTTTCTAACACTATAATTTAACCAGTATGTAAGTAAACTTTACACTAAATTTGACCAAAAAATCAGCTGTGGCCAACACAGGACCGACCGCCATCACAAAGTACTTGTATAAAATACATTCTAGCAGCAGAGTAGAAATAACTTGACCTAATATTTTCTAACAGATATTATTTATCACGACCATGGAAACGTTACATATAAGTATGAAAAAATAGATACTTAAAAAATTTCAAAAAAATTTACAAAATTTTTTCGTTTTATCAAAAAATGACTCAATTAAGAGTTGTTAGTTATTGCTTTTATAGCAACTTTTGTTAAATAAATTTTTTCGAAATATTTTTCTGTTGCTAAATATTCGCAAAAATCTTAAAATTGACGCGAGTAAACTCCCATTTCTGGTCAACCAATTTTTACCAAAAGTTAATCAGCTAGTGCCATTGCTGTCAAAAGCTTAAATATGAAGTTTCATAAAAATCCTTTTAGCCGAATTTGCTCTGCACGTGTACACAGACAGACAGACGGATGGAAAGACAGACAGACAGACAGACAGACAGACAGACGGACAGACGGACAGACGGACAGACGAACACACAGACAGACAGACCGACAGACATCATGCTAAAAATAGTCAAATCGTTATGTAGGGACCTCAATTCGTGGAGATCCATCGAAATCTCGAAATGTCAAAATTGGTATGATCACAATACCTCCTATATATGTTGGCGGTCGGTAAAAATATGAAATGTAACATTTATTTATTTTACATAGGCCTGTTTCTGTAACGAGGCTAATCGCCGATGGCAAGGGGCGAGCTCCTACACCTGGATGAGGGGTGAATGATTGTGAAATGACAGTAATGTTAACATATTATTCTCGCACGAATAATATCACCAACGGAGAATCGAACTACCGACCGCACAATCCAGACTGCTTTTCACCAGCCCAAACTGCACGACTTAATACGCTCGGCCATGAAGTGTAACAGAACTATATATTGCGGCGGACGAATTCTACGTCAATAGTATCCCTCCGCCAATATGACTTTTACTGACTTCAAAACGATGTTAAACAGGATAGGTGAAATGGCATCTCCTTGTCTGACTCCAATATGAATTTCAAAAGGCTGTGACAAAAGGTTTCCTACTTTCACTCTGTTTATGGATCCCGACACACACCATAGTCATCTTGATAAGTTTTCTGGGGATTCCAAATTCGTCTATGATGTTTCAGAATTTCTCCACGTATAATGCTGTCATAGGATTTCTTGAAATCAATAAAAACATATTTTGTTCCTAACATTTTTCAAGAATTTATCTTAAAGAGAAAATTTGATCTGTTGTCGATCTGCTAGATCTTGGTGAATAAATATATATCAAAAGACTATCTATGATGATTGCCAACCAAAGCACGAGTTAACATAGTTAGAATGAAATATCAGATTGATCCTGATTTTATTAACTCAGCCCCATGATATATCTTCTATTTTTTGTTTCCAAACCATTTTATCATTTATGAAATTTGTCAATATTGAACATTGAATTTATAGCATTTTCATGACGAACCCACAAGATAAATTTTGAATTTTGTAAACAAATTTATCAGATTTCAGCGTGACTGGGGTTCAAATAGACCGAGGGCATTTTTAAACAAATATAAAATACTGGATTTTTTCATGCTAATATTTAGATATTTATTTGACACCAAATTTATATCAGTTTAATTGAATTAACAAAATAAATAACGAGATAAAAAATCAGCTGTGGCCACCACAGAACCGACCGCTATTATAAAGTATCTACTTATGGCAACTTTTGTTAAATAATTTTTTTCGAAATATTTTTCTGTTGCTAAATATTCGCAAAAATCTTAAAATCGACACGAGTAAACTCCCATTTCTAGTCAACCGATTTTTACCAAAAGTTGATCAACTCGTGCCATTGATGGCAGAAGCTTAAATATGAAGTTTCATAAAAATCCTTTTAGCCGAATTTGCTCTGCACGTGTACACAGATAGACAGACAGACAGACAGACAGACGGACGGACAGACGGACGGACAGACAGACCAACAGACATCATGCTAAAAACAGTCAAAACGTTATGTAGGGACCTCAATTCGTGGAGATCCATCGAAATCTCGAAATGTCAAAATCGGTATGATCACAATACCTCCCTTATATATGTTGGCGGTCGGTAAAAACTTAAATAGATAACCCATGTGAAGAACGTGTATTCTGCTACCAAAGACAGATACAAGGGGGGGGGCGCACTATCCCATGGAATGAAATTATATATTTTCTTCTATATATACAGGATGTATACGGTCATCTTATTTCTTTTTTAATGGATGATACTACAGGTCAAAAACTTATATTACGAATATTGTTAAGAATAAGAAGACAAATCTTTTATCTACATACATTTTTTTGATTGGATAAATATTTGGAGAGTTATGGCGGAAAAACCCCAAAAATTATAAATTTAAATTATTCCCTTGTTATTGACTTAACAGCAAAAACTTATAATACAAATATTGTTAAGAATAAGAAGACAAATCTTTTATCTAAATGTATTTTTTTGATTGGATAAATATTTGAAGGGTTATGGCGGAAAAACCCCAAAAATTATAAATTTAAATTACTCCCTTATTATTGACTTAACAGCAAAAATTTATAAAACAAATATTGATAAGAATAAGAAGGCAAATCTTTTATTTAAATGCATTTTTTTACTTGCCCGACCTTAATATATAAGGGGCAAGTATTGTAATCGCGAAAATTTTCGATGTCGAGATTTTGACTGATGACCACGTTTCATGGTCCAGGGAATCCAAAAAACCTATTTTCGAAGTGCCGTCCGTATGTGTGTGTGTCTGTGTGTGTGTCTGTGTGTATACACGATAACTCAAAAACGCTTTAACTTAAAGAGTTCGTTCTCGTACTAAAAAATTTTCCTAATAATTGGGAAGAATCCTATTGTTTTTTATTAAAATCCGACGCCGGAAACGGAAGTTATTAAACATTAAAATTTAAAAAAATTCGTTACTAGTAAACCAAGCCTTGGACAAAAAATTGTATAGGACATAATTTGATGTATTTTTGAAGATTTACCTAAATCTACTTTTAAATTTTTTTTTTAAATAATTTTTTTAAAATTTTTTTTTTTATTATTACTACTTGCCCGACCTTAATATATAAGGGGCAAGTATTGTAATCGCGAAAATTTTCGATGTCGAGATTTTGACGGATGACCACGTTTCCAGGTCCAGGGAATCCAAAAAACCTATTTTCGAAGTGCCGTCCGTATGTGTGTGTGTCTGTGTGTGTGGCTGTGTGTGTGTCTGTGTGTGTGTCTGTATGTATACACGATAACTCAAGAACGGTTCAACTTAGAGAATTCGTTTTGGCAAGTCTAGCGGAGGTCTCCCTTCGCCACTGGTTTTTTCTTTTTAATCAAGTTACCTATTATTCAAAATTTTGATTTTTTAATAAGACTTTTTAAAAGTGTGTTAAGTCAAACATATCAGATATTATAAACAAATCATAATTTAGAAGATATTTGAGGTATTTGAATGTTTACATAAATTTTTAATGGCGTGAATTAATAAATCTTGAATGTTTACATTGAAGTAGAATGTAAATATGTCAAGAACGTTGTTATTCTAATTTGAATATATTTTCATATTAAATATGACATAATTACTGCAGGATAACTAAGCTGAAAATACTTTGCCCTACAAATTTTGCGTGGGTTGCCCTAAAAACCTGCGGGGGATGTTCTACAAATTTTGAGGGGGTTCCTCTAATCAAAACCCCTCCCCCTTGAGTGTATGTTTGATGTACTACAGTTTGGTAAATGAAATATGTACATAGATAATCATAGAGTATATTATTATGTTGTACAATAATATTTTCACGTTTGATTGAATTCATATGTAACACATTTAAATCCGAAAATTGATTTCTCATGTATTGAAGATCAAATTAACACCTTACGGATGAGTTGCTTATTGACGGTATCACATGAAATTATTAGGTCGTCAAGGATGAAATTTATAGAAAAAATTCAGCTGTGGCCACCACAGGACCGACCGCCATCACAAACTACTTGTATAAAATACATTCTAGCAGCAGAGTAGAAATAACTTGGCCTAATATTTTCTAACAGAGATATTATTTATCATGACCATGGAAACCTTACATATAAGTATGAAAAAATTGAGACTTGGGAATTGGAATTTTGAGACAAATTGTATGAAAAATTGAGACTTGAAAAAATTGGGAATTTTACAGAAATTATTCAAAATTTTTCGTTTTATCAAAAAACGTCTGAAATAAAAGCTATTAGTTATTGCTTTATAGCAACTTTTGGTCAAAAAATTTTTTCGAAATATTTTTCTGTTGTGAAATATTCACAAACATCTTAAAATCGAAATGAGTAAACTCCCATTTTTGGGGTTTTGTAGGTATGACCAAAAAACCCTTAACCGTCAATTTGTCGTCTGTCTGTCTGTCTGTCTGTCTGTCTGTCTGTCTGTGTGTCTGTTCGGTAAAAATTGTAGCCAAACGGATAAACCTAGAGAGTTGAAATTTGGCATGCTTATACAACTCTTTAACCCGCACATAGGAAAAATACTAAAACATCTAAAAAACATATCCCCCTAAAAATATAAACAAATATGTGCTCATCGAAAACAAAAATATTTTTTTTAAATTATGAGTAGGGTATCAAAGGAAAGCCCTTAGTACGTGGATTAACGATCAAATTTTGATTTTTGCAAAATAAATTATTTTGATGCGATTTTTGCCAAAATTGTGCAAAAATTTTGTCCCACACCCTGTAGCCCAGATGGTTTAAACTAAAAATCTAAAAAAATTCTAAGTAATGTATATTGGTGTGAACCGAAATAGTACAACAGGAATTTTTGATCAAATTATGTTTTCGGAAAATAACATAATAGCATTTTTTGTGGTTTTTGGTTCACAAAGTACAAAAGTTATACCAATGTAAGACGCTCACATGCAAGGCGTACGATGGCGTTATTGGTTAAAGCACTGGTGTCGTAAGCTAAAATTCGCTGGTAAACGAAGGGTTTCGAGTTCGAGTACGGAGTGAATTTTATTTTTTCTATTTTTTTTTTTTGCATTTTTATTATGTTGAAATTATTTTGTCAAAATTCTACTTATATTTTGACAAATGTTGTTTTTAATTTTTAAGAGCGTAAATTTAATAATTATCTTATTATATGATTAGCAGACGATAAATTATTTTAAAAATATCGTTCATTTTGCCGTGATTATTATAAAGTAAAATTTGTCCTACACACTCAGCATACCGCCTTCACTTATTATATACCTGCGAAACCCTGAAATGTGTGAATATTCACACTTCACATCAATTTTTAGTCAATCGATGTTTACCAAAAGTTGATCAACTTGTGCCATTGATGGCAGAAGCTTAAATATGAAGTTTCATAAAAATCCTTTCAGCCGAATTTACTCTGCACGTATACACAGACAGACAGACAGACGGACGGACGGACAGACAGACCAACAGACATCATGCTAAAAATAGTCAAAACGTTATGTGTAGGGACCTCAATTCGTGGAGATCCATCAAAATCTCGAAAGGTCAAAATCGGTATGATCACAATACCTCCCTTATATATGTTAGCGGTCGATAAAAAACAAAACGGTAAAATATTAAGCTAATGTCAAATAATAAGCTGTTAAAGTTGGCAATATTAACTACAAATCCTTGACGACCTGTTAAAATAAGAAAAAAATAATAATTTTTTTTCTACATTATTATATCTTATACACGTAATCTTACTGTGTTATTAATTCCATATATCTTTGTAGCTCTTATGAAGATTTAAATTAAATCAAAACGTTAGCGAAGTTAATATTTTTTATTTTTTTTATTTTCTAACTGGTCTGAATCCCATCACACAACTATACTAACTTACGGGCGTAACTCATCTAACTCAAGATTATATTTATATTTACGGATATAGCGACTTACGGTTATAACGTCCGAATTTAATTGGTCCCTTCAACGTCTTTATAAACGGTATCTACTGTAATTAAATTTAGCATTTTTAAACATCTGTAAGCCAAAATAAAATTTGTGTAATTCTATAACTAAATTAAAATTTTCGTCCCTGCTTATCTCAAGTTTCTCACACAAAATACACAAAAAATAACCCAAATAAAACCTCAAAATCAACTTAAAATATTTGAAATATGAAATTAAAAAGCAATATTTGATGCGAATGCGGTTTGTTTGGTTGGGATACGTCGCTAGGGGAAACCGAAATTTAAATTAACCTTAATTCATATCGCGTTTAAAGGTGAAACCTTACTAAGTTCAGTTTATTAACAGGTAAATGTAAACAATACATTAACCACATAAGAACTACTTTGTTATTATTTCTCGAGGGACTAATTAAAATTTCATGAAAGTAACTTTGAAGACGTGGGATTTCAATTCATTATTGAATTCAATTTAGTTGAACGTAAAAACATAAATTTGATTATGTATTAAACGCGAAAATTAATGTTTAATATTTGGATATAGGTTAAAGGTCGACAAGAGGCGACCCGTGGGACTAAGGGTGATATTTGTGGCCCTTTTTGGCGTTCCTATCGGTAGCTTCTGCGTAAAGAGCTTCAGTGTTTTCGAAATGAAAATCTGTTCTTAGAATGTTGGCACCTCGTAAAAAGTTAAGTGATTCTAAATATCCGCAGAACAGATAAAATAAATAAATACTGACTAAAAATAGTACACAAATACAAATCGAAATACTCATCAATTTTATTTATTGTTATAAAATTTTTCTGAAAATATTATTGCAAAAAATATTCTTAATAACTCAGTTTTTGGCTGAGTGAAATGCAGTGTATTGTTGAAAAAAATAATACCGCAATGCTCGTCGATTTAAGTGTGATCGCCCCCCCCCCCCTCCGGTTAGAAAGGTTAAAAATTTGGAAAAGCTAGTTGATGTCGGAGTTAGAAAATATTCTAAAATTACACATTTTTATTTCTATATAGAATAAAGAACATAAAATGAATAAAAATAGTAGTAAAAAGAATTTAAAAAAGTTAAAAATTATAATACGTTAAACTCATACAAACATTTCTTGGTCAAATATTGGTCAAAATAGATCTTATTATAATATGTTTTATGTAAATAATTTGCAGTTGAATACAAATAATTAAATTTTTCCTAATTATTGTTTAGTTATGTCAATAACTAGTTAGGTAACAACAAATACAAAAAGTCTTGACCATGTAGGATTTTTATTAAATGAGTTATTTGAATAAAAGCGAAAAGTTGGGGGATGTGAAGTAAATGTCAAAATTGTTTTGCGGACCCCCGATAATGGCTACGCGGACCCTTGCGTACATGTAGCAAAATTTAGCAAAAAATATAGCAAAATTAAATAATCTATACCTATTTTTAAATTTTCCAAAATTTTAACAGATAGTTTTAGGTCATTCCGATCCAAATATTACAGCCTCAATTTTTTTATACAATAAATAATGTACGAAGATTCCAAAATTTCAAACCGCAGGTCTCTACCTCTTACCGTTTTTGAGATACGATTTTTCAAAATTTATCAATTTTTATTTAGTCATTTATTAAATTTTTATCCTACTTTAAACCAACTTTAGGGTTGTGTAGGGGGTATATCCTTTAAGTTATTATTTTTAAACCAGTACTAATTAATAATATCTTCGTTAAGAACAGTTTAATTACTAGAGTTTCCTAAATTCTTGCAGAAAATCTCAAGTTTTAAGACAAAGTCACCGTAATAAAATTAACGGAGAAACTTTGCATTTCGCATTCATTACTGAAAAATTACTTTTAATTTAATTTTAGATCTGTAATTCGAGTTACACTAGGGAAACAAATTTACTTAAGTTGTACGCGGAAAACTTAAAAGTCCTGGCTTCGAAACCCGCTGATGTCTGTCTAAGAATGCAGATATTTAAGCGTCTATGCAAAAAGTACACTCACCAAAATGGTCCAAGAATATTGTTACTCTAACACAGAATACAGTAGCCTTGAAGCGGATAACGAACCTTGAAAATTGAGTTACCGGAAAGTTCTAGAATTCTATGGAATGTTTTAGTTTCCACTTATAAAGAACGAATTTTTTAAATATTTTTTTCATACTTCTCGCTAAAAAATTATTCTAAAAACAAATTTTGGTCCAAATTACAAAAAAAAATAATGCCTAAAATTGGCGAGTAATTTTACCGACCTCCAACATATATAAGGGAGGTATTGTGATCATACCGATTTTGACATTTCGATATTTCGATGGATCTCCACGAATTGAGTTCCCAACATAACGTTTTCACTATTTTTAGTATGATGTCTGTCAGTCCGTCTGTCTGTCTGTCTATCTGTCTGTCCGTCCGTCTGTCTGTGTACACGTGCAGAGCAAATTCGGCTAAAAGAATTTTTATGAAACTTCATATTTAAGCTTCTGCCATCAATGGCACGAGTTGATCAACTTTTGGTAAAAATCGGTAGACTAGAAATGGGAGTTTACTCGTGTCGATTTTAAGATTTTTGCGAATATTTAACAACGGAAAAATATTTCGAAAAAAATTATTTAACAAAGGTTGCTATAAAAGCAATAACTAACAACTTTTATTTGAGAGATTTTTTGATAAAACGAAACATTTTTGAAGAATTTTTTAAATATTTTTTCCTACTTCTCGCCACAAAATTAGTCTTCAAACAAATTTTGGACCAAATTAAAAAAAAAAAAATACAAAAATTGGCGAGTAAATTTTTTTATTTAGGTCTCAACTCAAAAGCTCGGAGAGAAGGAAATTTTTAAATATTTTTTCCTACTTCTCGCCACAAAATTAGTCTTCAAACAAATTTTGGACCAAATTAAAAAAAAAAAAAATACAAAAATTGGCGAGTAAATTTTTTTATTTAGGTCTCAACTCAAAAACTCGGAGAGAAGGAAATTTTTAAATATTTTTTCCTACTTCTCGCCACAAAATTAGTCTTCAAACAAATTTTGGTCCAAATTAAAAAAAAAAAATACAAAAATTGGCGAGTAAATTTTTTTATTTAGGTCTCAACTCAAAAACTCAGAGAGAAGGAAATTTTTAAATATTTTTTCCTACTTCTCGCTACAAAATTAGCGTAAAAAAATATTTTGGTCCAAATTTCTAAAAAAATAAATCTTAAAATTGGCGAGTATTTTTTTTTTATTTAAGTCACAACTCAAAAACTAAGAGATGAATTTTTTAAATATTTTTTGCATACTTTTCGCTACAAAATTAGTCTAAAAAATCGTATTTTTTTTAAATTTTAGCCACAATTCAAAAATTAGAAAAGTAAAATTTTTTCCATGCTATCCACCCCCAAATAAAAATCCTTCTAACCTAAATATAAAATATAAAAACTTTCTTTAAAATAGTAATTTTCTTCTTTTATTTTTTAGTAAATTTTCGATTAAACGTCCAGTGATTGTAGCTAAATAATAGCAATTAAGAGCTCCCGGATCATTAATGTCGGCTATTGTTCCGGTTGTTTAGAGGGTATAAGTGCCCGGAATAATGTCGCTTGTCACCGGAGCACGACAAGTCCGGAATTAACAGCAAACTCCGGAAATATCAAACCAAAGAAGTATTATTCTGTCTCGCTGATTTATTAAACAATTCCACAAGAGATATTTAGTTCATTTCAAGAAGATTTAAACACCTGTTCGTGTTCAGGCTTACCTGTTACCTCATTTTGAATGATTCAGCGATATAACGGGTGTTTTTTTTAGAGGTATAGAACTTTAAATTGCAATAAAACAACGATGGATTATTCGATTGACATGAATTTTTTTTTATTCGAAAGATAATCTTGTGGCATTACATTAAATCATACCAACAAGACGGCGCAACATGTCACACAGCTCGTGCCACAATCGATTTATTGAAAGACACGTTTGGTGACCGCCTAATTTCACGTTTTGGACCTGTGAATTGGCCTCCAAGATCTTGTGATTTAACACCGCTGGACTACTTTCTGTGGGGCTATGTAAAGTCATTGGTCTATGCGGATAAGCCACAAACGCTTGACCATTTGGAAGACAACATTCGCCGTGTTATTGCCGATATACGGCCACAAATGTTGGAAAAAGTCATCGAAAATTGGACGTCCAGATTGGACTACATCCGAGCCAGCCGTGGCGGTCATATGCCAGAAATCATATTTAAAATGTAATGCCACAAGATTATCTTTCGAATAAAAAAAAATTCATGTCAATCGAATAATCCAACGTTGTTTTATTGCAATTTAAAGTTCTATACCTCTAAAAAAAACACCCATTATAAGAGGGGCGGGTTTAAAAGTAATCGGCATAGGAAAGTGTGTTTTTCCGAAAAACACATTTTTTTCGGAAAAACTCAATTTATTTCTCGACATTTGTCTCTTTTTAGAACTATACACTTCGTCCAACGATTCTCCAATTTTTCGTTGCCCTCCGAATAATAATAATAATAATAATATATATTTTGACGATTAGTAATAACAGTTAATTGCACAAAATACATTCTAGCAGCAGAGTAGAAATAACTTGGACCAATATTTTCTAACAGTGATATTATTTATCATGACCATGGAAACGTTACATATACGAGGTCTGTACAAAAAGTATTGCGAATTTTGAATTTCCTCGGGTTACGTATATTCGATTTTAGATTTTTTTGTGGCGTTATGTTGGTACTCATGTCTCTCACTTATGCCGACAAGTTCGGCCATTCATTTAATTTTTGACAGTTACTTTGCTTGCACGTGTTTTGGCTCGTCTTCGATTTTTGCCTATACCAAAAAATGGATCAAAGAATCTGTATCAAATTTTGTGTGACAAACAAAATTAAGTGCGCGGACGCATTCCGAATGTTGACTGTGGCATATGGTGAAGCTACCTCGGATCGAAGCAACGTTTATCGGTGGTACAAAATGTTCTCAGAGAGCCGAGAAGATGTGAACGACGAAGAGCGTGCCGGACGCCCGAGCACGTCAACAACAGACGAAAACATTGATGAAGTGAAGAAAATAGTATTGGCCAATCGTCGAATCACCGTTAGAGAAGTTGCTGAGGACCTAAACATATCGATTTTTACCAATGATTTGGACATGAGACGGGTCGCCACGAAATTCACATCGTTGCTTCTGCGCTAATTTTTGGCCAAAAAAAAACATACTAATAATGCTGAAGCCACCGTATTCCCCAGATCTGACCCCCTGTGACTTTTTCTTGTTCCCGAAACTGAAGAGGCCCATGAAAGGACGACGCTACGCTACGAGTGAGGAGATAAAGACGGCATCGAAGGAGGAGATGAACTAGATCACAAAAAATGATTTTTTCAAGTGCTTCGAGGATTGGAAAAAACGTTGGCACAAGTGTATAATATCTGGTGGGGATTACTTTGAAGGGGACAAAATAGATATTCATGAATAAATAAATAATTTTTGAAAAAACACAAAATTCGCGATACTTTTTGAACAAACCTCGTACATAAGTTTGAAAAAATAGACGCTAGAAAAAAATGTCTCAAATAAAAGTTGTTAGTTATTGCTTTTATAGCAATTTTTGTTTTTCTATTTTTATCAAAAGTTGATCAACTCGTGCCATTGATGTCAAAAGCGTAAATATGAAGTTTCATAAAAATCCTTGTAGCTGAATTTGCTCTGCACGTGTACACAGACAGACGGACGGACGGACGGACAGACAGACAGACAGACAGAAAGACCGACAGACATCATGCTAAAAATAGTGAAAACGTTATGCAGGGACCTCAATTCGTGGAGATCCATCGAAATCTCGAAACGTCAAAATCGGTATGATCACAATACCTCCCTTATATATGTTGGCGGTCGCTAAAAATGACCACCATACTATTCAAAAATAGTTTTCTAGATATACATACATTTCTGCAGGTCCTTAATTTAATTCAGAATATAAATTTTTGATAGTGTTAGCAAATTTAGTTGCTTTTGGGTCTGTGGATACCAGATCTAATAGGTATGTTTGATTTGGGAAGTACACAGATTGGCCTAGCAGTTTAAATAATGTACAGGGCTGACGAACACCTTGTTTAACCAACGATAACCACTTCAAAGGTTGTTTAACTGTTGGCTTAACCTGTTAATTATATCATTAATGTTAGTTTAGGATCCATTTACTACCTTCATACATTTTTCTAAAAGACAAATTAAACGGAATTGGGAATAAAGTTCTTTCTGTGTAACTATGAAATAACGAAGTACTTAAATTCGTCGTGTGGCCAGTTAGCAAAATATTAATATTTTTAGAAATTTTTACTTCCTTAAGGCTCATTTACATTTAGATACAAGTATGAGGACTTGTATGAGATACAAGTATGAGCTCATACAAGTATGATCATACAAGTCAACATACACATGTCAATATACAAGTCGAAAATCATGTTATTTTTGTGCTCTGTTTACATTTGCATACACGCATACACTCGCCAAAAATGTCTAGTGATGACGAGGAGAGTTTTTTGTATTTAAGTACATGTGCATTACTTCTGTCAAAATCACGAAAAAGAAAACATAGATGGTGGCAGCGATATTTTTTATCTCGACAAGAAACCCATGGGGGCTAATCAATGTTGATTAATGAACTGACTTTAGAAGATGGTTCATGCTTCAGAAATTAGGTGAGAATGAGTGTCGCTGATTTTGAAAGAATACTCACGTTGGTGGCTCCATTAATTACTAAAAGTGATACAAGATTTCGAGAAGCTATATCACCTGCAGATCAATTGGCTGTTACATTGCGGTTCTTGGCAACTGGTGACTCATTTGCATCACTGATGTACGAACCTAGAATTTCTACCTTAGATAGCTCTCGACTATACTGACTGTTATGCTGTGCCATTTAGTCTATACGTCTTTAGCCATGCAACTTAACTCCTCAGAAATGTTATCATAAATATCTTTTCGTTTGTTAAAATCTTTATACTCCTTCGACTTTACATCCCAGATATTACTGACTATGATTTTCTCAATTAATAACAGTTTTATCCTTATTCCACAAATACATATTTAACTTGTAAAAAACTATTGAAAATAATCAAATGTGAGATATCTTTTAAAACATAACCTAACTTTCCACCAGGTTGTCAGCTCATACAAGTCAAGTATATGGAAAAGTCTGCTCATACAGAAAGTATGAGCAAATGTCAATGGATTTGACAAATTATACAAATTGTATGAGCTCAAGTATGAGGTGATGTATCGCGACAAGTCAATTTGACTTGTATCTTATACAAGTCCTCATACTTGTATCTAAATGTAAATGAGCCTTAACCCACAAATGATAGCTGCATCATATAAACTCACCATCCCCTCTCTGCACTTACCGGTATTGGAATTTAGAAAGCATGTACTGACAAAATATTCAATAAAATTTGTCAGAATCTGTTTTAAATAACATGAATTTAAATGAAATTGAAATGTGACAAAATATGATTTGGATATATTGATATGAAATCAAAGGCCCATTGTTTATCGAGCAGATCAACTGAATTTTGATATAATAACCATAAAATACCCGTCAGTATCATGTACTTCAAATGTTTGATTTGACATAAATGAACTTGTTAATACATATTATTTTACAAAATTTTATTTTTAGAATAATTATCTGTTCGAATTGATCTTACTTTGTGGAAATAACACGCTGGTTCAAAATTTCCCTGTGTAACAGGGCTAATAAATACCTTATTATTTCAAAGAGTACACACAAAGGAATTGGAAGCATAGCTACATTCTGATGCCCCACGTTGGGCGCCAAATTATATTTTTTTAAGGCTGCAAATATCACAAAATTATGGCTATTTCTAGACATGACACGATACCCATTAATGGCCAAGCTATTAAGAAAAAATATTTTTCACAAAACTTGTAATGCAAATTAATTAAAATACATCAACTTAGACAATTAATAAGCAAATGTAATAAGCAAATTATTTTATTTTTTGAATGAAATATTAACTTATTTGGAATGAAACATTTCAAAACACTCTGGGCACAGATGTACTTTACATTTTACACATAAATGGAGTTGCTCTTACACAAACTGCATTTTTTTTTACATTCGTTTCATGCCTCTTATCAGATGACCAATATTATCAAATCTGATGACATCTGATAAAGTGTTTTTTGAAGGACGCCCATAGTTTGAATTTGTTGCTTCTCTATCAGTATCTGCATTACTCTGATACTTCATAAGAGCAACTGCTAGTCGTGACCAATTAAGAAATTTTACTATCATTTGACAACTGTACAACTAATTTTTATTTTCACTATATTCTGTAAATACATATACTGAACTATGAAAGAACACACAGTAGAAATGAACAATAGGTTAGATGGCTAAGACAAGATGAGACTTGTCGATGATGAATCACGCCTGTACATTTCACTGATTTGGCCAAAGTTGCGTATACGCACCACATAAATTTGAATGATGTACACAGCAACATGACAGATAAAATTTATATTTTTTCAAAATAGGATAATTCATAACAATGTTCTCATACGGTTTGACTATATATATATTTTTTATATTACCAACAAGTGTATAGAAAATGCCTGCTTTTATAAATCAGTAAAATCTTCAAAAATTAACCAATTTCAAAATATTTAAAAAAATATACTCTTTAAATAAACTGCGAAATAAAATATTCACGAAGTTATTGTATCCTAGTAATGCTTGTAAAATAATTATGCAGTAAAAATAAAACAATTGCTTTCCTTAAAAAAAATAATTTCTAAAAGGTTGCGTATACGAACCTTTGGCCATTAGTGGGTTAAGCTCAATATGGTTGTATCATCCGCATAAAGTATTGATTTAGAATCCATGAAGGAGGAGAAGTCATTAATATATATTAGAAATAGTAGTGGGCCACGTACTGAGCCTTGGGGAACGCCGAGAAGAAAAGGAAGGGGTTTTGATTTTTACTGCGAGTGTTGTGATCATTTATCTCACCAAATGTACTGTAATGCGTTAAATTTTTGCGTATAAACAATAAATAATAAAAATTGATGTGAAGTGTGAATTTTCACACATTTCAGAGTTTCGCAGGTATTTAGTAACTGAATGATGATTATTTGAGATGGCAAAACAACTTTTATGTCAAAATATTTTTTTATGAATTTTAATTCGAATGCCTAATACCATTATTTAAGTTTCTAAATATGTGCAGTATTTTTTTTTTTATATAGCAAGGTTCATTAAGATTCTGAAAATTGCGGCTATGGCTTCTATTGGTTGCTTAGATCATAAGCCCCGCCCTCTGATTTCGTATACATTCAAACATAGAATTAAATTATAATTTAAACACTTCCCACTGGTTATTAAATTTACGCTTTTAAAAATTAAATGCAACATTTACCAAAATATAACTAGACTTTTGACAAAATAATTTAAACAAAATAAAAATGCAAAAAAAAAACAGAAAAATTAAAATTGACAGGATTCGAACTCTAGTTTGCAAAATACAAACAAACGACGAAATGCACAACGCTATGAGCGCTTACTTATCTACTGTGTTACATAGCGAATTAAATATTTAACATATTTTAGTTAAAAACACAAAAATTGCGTTATTTTCCGAAAACATAATCTGATCAAAAATTCCTGTTGTACTATTCCGGTTCACACCAATGTACATTACTTAGAATTTTTTCAGATTTTTAGTTTAAACCATCTGGGCTACAGCGTGGGACAAATTTTTTTTTGCACAATTTTGTTAAAAACCGCATAAAAATAATTTATTTTGCAAAATTAAAATTTTGATCGTTAATCCACGTACTAGGGGCTTTCATTTGATACCCTACACAGAATTTAAAAAAAAATATTTTTTTTTTCAATGAGCACATATTTGTTTATATTTTTAGGGGGATATGTTTTTTAGAAGTTTTAGTATTTTTTCTATGTGCGGGTCAAAGAGTTGTATAAGCATGCCAAATTTCAACTCTCTAGGTTTAGCCGTTTGGCTACAATTTTTACCGAAGAGACAGACAGACGGTATAAGGGTTTTTTGGTCATACCTACAAAATCCTAAAAAATAAATAATGAAGACAAAGTCATTATTTTCAGTTTCACAAAAAGATCTCGACAATCCGCTCTGAAAGGAGCACCGGCAATTATTCTTACAACTTTTCGTTGTAATGCAAAAATTCTGTTTGCTGCAGGTGAATGTCCCCAGATTATTAACCCATAGGTTAGGGACTGAAAAAGGGAGAAATAGGATTTTAATACAACATCAGAGCTGACTTCATGCTTCAGATTCCTTATTAGATACACAGTTGAGCGTAGTTTGCAGCTAAGTATATCCACGTATTGATCCCAAAGAAGATAAGGGTCAACGTGGATACCAAAAATTTTATGGAGAGGGGATTGACAATATCATATTTTCTGGTGCTTAGTAGTAGAGCTTGAGTTGCTTCTTTATTTAAAGTTAGCTTATTACAGGCAAAAAAGTTTACACTGTTCACCAGAAAGACATTTTCCATAACAAAAGTATCTAAATCATTTTTACTATATAATAATGTTGTATCGTCAGCATAGAGAATTGTTTTGGGGTTTGTAGAGAGAGGCAAGTCGTTTACAAATATTAGCAACAGTAGCGGCCCGAGAACTGAACCTTGAGGCACTCCAAAATGCAAAGGAAGATACTGGGAAGTGCTACTGTTAAATTGGGTAATCTACTTTTGGTTAGATATTATGTTAAATACGATAAATAAACGAAACTTCCATTTAGTTCCGGTTAAATCAAATGGTTTTAACAAGACACTTCAGTTGATCAATCCATATTTTATTATTGTCATTGATTTAATCTTATTTTTGGTGTCAGTAGTTTCCATTGTCCCAAAATAAACAAAATAAAAATTGCCTATATTGGAATGCCACGTCTCAATATTCATTATTTCGTTTTTTTTTGGGTCTGAAGGATATTTGTAGTCTAGGCAGAGGGTATTTTAATGAAATGTAGCGTGTCCTGGAGCGTCGGATATGACGTCATAGCATCCTTTACTAACACATTTTCATTCAGACATATATACAACCACAGACATACAAAAGCGTTTCAAATTTACCCTGTATTTTATATTTTTTCGGTCGATACCAATTATGAATTAATATTAATAGTATATCGTCGGCTGAAAATAATAAGGTTGTATTACATTTGAGAAAACAAGCTTCAAAAATTTTGACATGGAAAAAACCAATATAAGGTTACAATACAAGGAAGATTTTTTTTTAATAACTATACATTGATATATTATTGTCATTAACGCATTATTTTGAAAAGAACAATTTTGAATAATACCATTTTAACAATTTGAAAAATGAACATACAATTTTGTGATTAAGAAAAACACGAAACTTAGTACCTTAACGTTACATACAGCTTTGTACTTCAAAGTAATATCGGGGGGAAATTCAGTTTATAAAGCTTCAGTTTTTAGTCTTCTGAAAATTGTTAGAAAGGTACCAGAAAAGGTAAAAGAAATGTTAGTCACGTATTAAATTTTTATTTGATTAAGGCCCGGTCTTTCCACCTTCAGTTAAAGTTCCAGGTAACTATCTGACAGATAAGGTTATTTGTAACTTCATCTGCTGAATAAATGTCAATACCAGTCAGTGAATCCAATACGTCAGTCTCATTATCCGTTAGATAACTATCCGATAGATACATTTGTATAGAAAGAAGGGATGACATTTACTCAGCAGATGAAGTTACAAATAACCTTATCTGTCAGATAGTTACCTGAAACTTTATCTGAAGGTGGAAAAACCGGGCCTTAATAACACAAATTAAACAATATGCCTGCAAAATAATAACAAATTAAACATTAATCTTACAAAAAATTAAGATAAATTAAGATAATTTGAACGGAAACTGAAACATTCGAAATAAAAAAAAATAAATAAATTGTATTTTTATTATTTTCTTGAGATTTACTTTCTTGGCAATATTGTTTCATAATAAGATTTATCCATAGTAGGCATCCAATCCAGCATAGATTTTAAAGCGATTACCTTGTTTTCTGGTAACGGATTTTTATTTGTAGAAACCTTAATGTCTCTAAATATATTTAACAAGTCTTCAAGGCCTTGTTTTATTCTTTTTAATATTTTTTGTAACCCAGGTGCCCGAAAAAGATGTTTTATATTAAACATAAAAAATGTTGTCAAACAAACAACCATAAATTATGAATTAAAAAAAAAACAATTAAAATACAAGGGTGTATGTTTTAACATACAACTATGTTTTGTAAGTTTTTTATTTGTTAAGACATACAACTATGGTTTTGTGCTTTTTTCTCCGACACCGGTAATGCTATCTTATGGAAATTATTGGAACAAGTAGGTTACGTGACATACAACTCTATAGTATTGAAAAATGCATTTCACAGAAAATATCACATACAACCTTATTATTTTCAGCCGACGAAATATCAACCAAGAATGCGAGTTCTTTTCGAAAATATAAAATTGCAGAAAAATATTTATTTATGTAATGCGGTTACTGAAATTTGATTGATTACTAACCAAAACAACAAAGATCTAATCTTGGTTATTCTCGGTGTCTTACCCTCCTCCATTTTTTTGTGGACCGAAACTGTCCTCTGTTCAAATAATCTAAGATAAATTCATCACCATCGCGGTAGGTTACAGAGGGGGGAGGGGCTAAAGTTATCCTTTTGAATTATCTCCCTTATTATTGACAGCAAAAATGTACATGACAAAATAATTTATAATAAGAAAACAATTTTATTTCTATATAATTTGTGGTTTTCGTCCTTAACCGCAAAACTCGTACGAGGGTTTTTATTTTTTATTTTTATTGTACGTCGGAAAATCAACAGAGATAAATCTGTACAACAGATAGTAAGTGATTAGAGAGAGGCAAGTCATTTAAAAATATTAGCAACAGTAGCGGCCCGAGAACTGAACCTTGAGGTACTCAAAAATGCAAAGGAAGATACTGGGAAGTGCTACTGTTAAATTGTTCACTACATGCATAAAATGGTACATTGATAATTTCCAAAAATAATAATTTAATAATGTAGTATCCAAGTTGAAAAAAAAAATCAGCTGTGGCCACCACTGGACCGACCGCCATCATAAAGTACTTATATAAATTACATTCTAGCAGCAGAGTAGAAATAACTTGACCTAATATTTTCTAACAGAGATATTATTTATCATGACCATGAAACGTTACATATAAATATGAAAAAATTGAGACTTGGAAAAAATTTCGAAAAATTTTACAGAAATTATTCGAAATATTTCGTTTTATCAAAAAACGTCTCAAATAAAAGTTATTAGTTATTGCTTTTATAGCAACTTTTGTTCAATAATTTTTTTCGAAATATTTTTCTGTTGTGGAATATTCACAAAAATCTTAAAATCGACACGAGTAAACTCCCATTTTTAGTCAAATGATTTTTACCAAAAGTTGATCAATTCGTGCCATTGATGGCAGAAACTTAAATATGAAGTTTCATAAAAATCCTTTCAGCAGAATTTGCTCTGCACGTGTACATAGACAGACAGACCGACAGACATCATGTTAAAAATAGTGAAAACGTTATGTAGGGACCTCAATTCGTGGAGATCCATCGAAATCTCGAAATCTCAAAATCGGTATGATCACAATACCTCCCTTATATATGTTGACGGGTAAAAATGAAAAACTTTTAACGACTGAAAAAAGCAAGGTCAATTATTCCAATATAAAATGTAAATTTAGCTGAAAATTCGATTTTAATATCTGTATTTAAATTTTTAAACTGGAAAGACAGTGTTTAATTCAAAATTTTATTGGACTATGCAAATCGTTATGATTAAATTTTCATCGAAAACATACAATTTCCATAAAAAATAACATTTTGAATCTAATTTCGTGACCGTCTTAAGGGAGCAATGAATGAAAATGTTTGGAATCACTGATGTAAACAGTGATTATCAGATGATTTACAGACTAAACCTTGGCCAGAACAAGAAATTTCTTGTTTATGGAAACTGAATTCGTAATGTTGACTCTGCTTTATGTCTTGGAAATTTGGAATTATTGCCTGAAATTTTAAAGGGGGAAAAAATGAAAACTGTTAGGATTGTGTATAGATTTGTTCCTGGGTTGTTGGCCGACCAAGTTCAAAAACATCATCGCTGCTCTTGTTAATTTAATACTTTCTCCGTCCGAAAATATGGTATACATTTTAATTTTTTTCTTGTCCGAAAATATTATATACATTTACAGTTTTAATTAATTTGAATGATTTTATTTATGAAATAATTACAAATATCTAGACAAACAATCAGCTGTGGGGTTCTAGGGCACTAACCCCCGGGACATTTACCCCCGTCAACAACCCCTGTGCCATTAATCCCCCGTACCAATAACCCACGGGCCATTAACCGGTTCAAATAAGTTTTCAGGGTGAGGATAGATCTGTTAATCAGTTTAGTTATTTTAATTCTGGAAACTGTATGTTGTTAACTATTTTACTAACTATATTAACGAAAGTATGAAGTACAATGTATTAGAATAGATAAGACAGAATAATATTCGATATTTAGTAATCGCATAATTTTAATTGGGTTAAATCTTGAAGTATTAAATACCCAGATGTCATTTTAATATATTATTTCTTTATATAAGTGATTATTATAGGATGAAAGTATTTTTTTTTTATCATCATGACTGTCTTCTGCTGTTTTTCTTGCAGTAAAAATGCTAATTTTAAGACGTATTTCAAAAAAAATTTAAAAATTATGATAAAAGTATTCATCAGCGCCTCTCTCGAACAACGAAACAACTACCGACATTCAAATTTAGGAGGCAATTCCTTCGCATTACTGAATTATAACAAGTATAGGTGAAATTTTAGTGATTAAATAAATTAAAAAACGACTGTAATATATTTACATGTAAACCAAATTATTTACAAAAAAACTGAAAATTATAAATACCTTTTTAAATATTTAACGTTTAAATTTAATAACGTAAAAGATTACTACAACGAATATATTATTACAACGAAAATCGGGAAATTTCACATTGTTACTCTAAATTTAAAAGTTTAAACTAAATTTCCAAGTGACATAATTAATAGTGAATCCTATGCAACAATATTTAACTATTTTATTAATTTTTCTCTATTTTATTCAAAATCCATGTATTCTTTATAGTGAAATAAAATATTATTGTTACGTTTAAATGGTACAAACGTAAATTAATTAACCGATTGGGATAAAACTACATTGTATGTATAGATTAGAACTTCCCGAGTGTTATTGGCTATACCAGTGTTTCTCAACCGGAGTGCCACGACATTCTCACCGGGGTGTCACCAGAGCGAAGCGACGAGTTGTATAATCGACAAGTGCGGCAAAATGCCTTATTATATTAAAACGAGTCGTGAAGCGACGAGTTTTGTCAATGTAGGGGGAGAAGCCCGGTGTAGCCGGGCTGAGGCCCCTAGTTATAGTATATTGTGTAACAGCCTACTCTTTGTTCGAAGGAGGAATTAATTTTAATACTTTAAATAATTGTCAAATAACAATTAATTACAAAAAATTAAATTAAATGTGTAGTATTATTTAATTTATATTAACCAATCGGAAAATACTTTCTGCGCTAGAGCGGAAAGTATTTTTCGATTGGGTTGACTTGGGTACAAAACACTTCTCAGCAAACACCAATTTTCCACTTTGCTATGGCAACAGGAAACGATAGCTTTCTGATAGGTGAGTAGAAAAAAGAATATTAAAATATCTTTAACCATCTCCTCGAATTTTACCTGACTTTATAACGGTATTTCTAGTAAAGGGTAGGTAAATATCGATGTACAAGTATAGTGATACTCTGTGATATCTTATTTAGTACAAAGCCTAACAAATATTAATTTAAGTTTATCTTATAATGGCTTTTGAAGTATGGCCTGTAGGCACGCTAGTAACTGCTTATTCAGCCTCAAATGAACTATCATAATTTATTTCATAAACATAAATTTTACTAAATGGCTAAACTCAATTAAATCGTTGACGTATTTTAAAATGAGTTTCTGAAATATATCTCAGGGCCGTATTTCGCAAAAATATACGACGTGTGTCAATTAAGTAACCCGACTGATTTTTTATTTTTTTTTTATTCAAATAGAATTACAATTCAATATAGTCTCCCTCAAAATAACTTCCTTGGGAAGCCACACAGCGCTGGAGACGGTCCTTCCAATCCTCATAGCAGTGCTGGAACTCGGATACTGGAATAACTTTCAGCTGGTCGATTACGGACGTTTGAATGTTTTCGAGTGTCCCAAAATGACGTCCCTTGAGGTGATTTTTCAATCTTGGGAAGAGGAAAAAGTCACAAGGACTTAAGTCAGGCGAATAAGGAGGCTGAGGAGCCACAGGAATGTTTTTACTGGCCAAAAACTCGTTTATTGAAATTGCTGTGTAACAAGGCGTATTGTCATTCCCAATTCATTAGTCAAAATCTGATGAACGGTAGTGTGAGTCAAATTCAACTCTTCCCCGATCTTTCTGACTGTCAACTGACGATCTGAACGCACAAGATCCAGGATTCTGTCAACATTTTCATTGGTTAATGAAGATGAAGGCCTTCCGCTGCCTGATTCATCTTCAATCAACTCTCTTCCTTCTGAAAATGCCTTAAACCACCAAAAAACCTGGGTCCTTGACAAAACACTGTCTCCGTAGGCCTGCTGATGTTTTGCAAAAGTTTCTGTTGCACTGTGCCCAAGTCTGAAGCAAAACCTGATAGCACACCGTTGCTCGAATGTCAGTCATTTTTAGAACGTACTAGAAAAAACTGTTTCACGAAAAAAATCGCTACGGACAACAAAATTACTCTAGCGAGTTCAAACTCGTACTGAAAGCGTATCACATGTTCACCTGCGCCCCTCCAACTCCCGCGGCCCAAAATATTGCCAGATCAAACGCTTTGTTGCCAGTCCGGTTTATTAATTTACACACCTCGTAGTTACGGACTTAAACTTATTTAATTCAGATTTTCTGACTCTTCATACAGGAGTTCCTCAAGGCTCCATCCTGGGACCTTTACTATTCCTCATTTTTATAAATGATTTTCCAATTTTTATTGATCAAACCAGTATCTTATACGCTGACGACACAACTTTTATTGTTAAATCTGCATGTCTGAACAACACCATTTCAATAACCGAATCTTTGGTAAAAAATACTGGTTTGACACCAATAAACTATCCCTCAACCTTGAAAAGACCCAAAAAATGTTGATTACCTTGCGCAAACATAATTTTGATAACACAGATAATGTCAAATTTCTTGGTGTACATGTGGACTCTAATCTTACATGGAACCACCATGTTAACATCCTTTCCGGCAGATTTTGTTCCATAACCTTTCTCTTATACCCTTTTCACACTAGATCTTTAAGATCGGATGTTAAAGTGAATGTATCTTTAAACGCTAATGTGAAACCGTATGGCCTCGTCTAAATACAAGCGATGTTTAAGACAGAGATCTGCGTCTTAAACATCGACCGCATTGCCAACTTTATTACTATTATAAAAAAATACTCCTTGAATTTGTGCTGTCAACATTTTATATTATCATAAACAAGAATACTGTATTATATCGACGTTATAAGAAGTTTATACTTATTGTTATAATAAAATTATTTATTTTAATAATGTGTTTAATAAAATACAGAGCTACAATAATTGAGATAAAATGTATCGACTTACATGTTAATACAGGTGTAATATATTCTTTATTGTAGTGTCTTTATTGTAGAATGAAATGAAATATCCATATTTGTTTATAATAATTCAAAATGTGCGTCTGCGCAGACAGTTCAAAACTGGTAATTTAATGACGGTAACTTAAGGATAAAATAACTGTAGCTGATGACAGCACCGGAGATTTAAACATCAAGTGTGAAAGCATACCGATGTTAAACATCCGTGAACTTTAAGTTCACTCGTCTTAAAGTTCTAGTGTGAAAAGGGTATAAGTCTGAAGCAAAACCTGATAACACACCGTTGCTCGAATGTCACTCATTTTTAGAACGCACTAGAAAAAACTGTGTCACAAAAAAAATCGCTACGGACAACAAAATTACTCTAGCGAGTTCAAACTCATACTGAAGCTGTATCATATGTTCACCTGTCAAGTCCCGCGTCCTAAATGTTGCCAGATCAAACGCTATATTGCCAGTCCAGTTACTTAATTTACACACCTCGTAGTTACGGACTTAAACTAAAACAAAAACCGCCACGGATGTTCATAACTTGTAATTATAAAAGTAACCTAATAAATAATTCTGTCTAAATCCAGCTTTGTCTATATATATAAAGCCGATCTATTTAATCAGTCTATAGATTTTGGATTACCATCAGGTCCCTTTAAGCCAGGATTACAGAACCGATCTGAATTATTTTATGAGCTACTTTAGGGCTTTGGTATGCTAATAAGGGATTCATAATTTAGACGCAAGATATCAATAGAATTTCCGATTTATGGACAAAAATTTCAAGATGGCCGTTTTATCTTTTTATGGTTATTGTTTTAAAATTATATTTTTAAATCTAAGTGGGAAGGAGTGTTTACAAATTCCTGACAATAAAAATTTGTAAACAATTAGAAAATTTCATACTTTGAAAAGATCAAAAGAGAACTGATTTGTGTTCTATTTTTGGAATACTTACAGATATTTTCGGAATTAATGTTTTTAATAAATAATACTCATTGTCTAGACCAGTGTTTTTCAAACTATTAAAAGAACAGGAAAGATATCTTATATTTTAGAGTAGTAATTTTTTTTTTCCAGAAATTTTTATTATTTATAACTACAAAATATAATTTCGATCATTATTTATTAGGGCTTCCCAATGTTGTACTAATTTTTCGATACCCTCTCTACAAAAGTTTTCTGGTTTTGACTTAAAATAATTGATCAGGTGATTTTTGATTTAGTTTGATCAATTTGTTTGTTATTTAATTGAACAATTTATTGGTAACTTTTGAAACAAAATAATCATTTTACACACATCAATTTATTTATCAATATTGTTGAAAACTTTTACATTACCAACTGTAGAACATGTTGACATATTTATCAAAATGAAAATATTGAAAAAATCTTCACAAAGTTACGAGCTGTGATCAAAAAAAGAAATAACCTAAAACAGCAATTCTTAACCGTCCCGAAAATAAAAGAAAAAATTTAATTTTTACCAGTTTTTGTTTTTAAAATTACAAACTTAATAAGACAATAAATTAAGAACATTTAAAATATTTTTTCAAAAATTTTCTTGGGGGGTCCAGAAAATATTTTAGGCTAGTTGGGGGTCCCGAGTATAAAAAGGTTAAGAACCGCTGACCTAGAAGATGGTGAATTACAACGTTTGCGGCTCTGTCACATTTGAAAACGAAACACATAACCTATATATTTCTTGGTTATGCCTCAACTAAACAGATAAAAATATACCTGGAATTCTCTGAAAAAAATTATGAAAAATAGAACTTGTTCTATTTTCAAAATAAATTGATCAATTTTTTCGTCAATAAATTGAATAATTTACACACATCAATAAATTGAACCGTGTAAAACCGGTTAAAAAATTATTAAAGTAAAGGTTGTCTCGTAACTTGTAGTGGTAGGGGTAAATAGAGCGACTACGCGTCATCCGTATGCTAACGGGACGTCAGTCTTGATTTATCATATATCTTATATACACGCGAAGTTTCATTTTTGGCCATAAATATAAAAATATCGTTTAATTTTTTGATTTTATACTTGTTTTATATTTTTTTTTTCGAAAAGAATGTTTCTCCATTATAAATAAATTTTCTTACATTCATTTTTGATGTGAAGTGAAATATTTCAATATTTTAGTTTTAGGGTGTCCCCCTGTAACTACCATGATTTTCATCAAATTGAAAAATGCATAGAAATAAGATTTGTTTTCTTACAAAATATTTTATTGTATAGTTTTTTCTGTTAAGATAGTTCTGTTTATAAATGAAATATTTTAAGTTTTTTAGTACCAGTTTTAACTCAGAAACACCCCTAAGAAAGAAAATTTTGAGATACCATATATTTGATCCTGGTTCTACTCTATTGTACCAAATTTCGTTAAAATACGTCCAGCCGTTTTTAAAAATTGATATAACCTCCAATTTTATTAATTACTATATTATTATAGCAATTTGTTTTTCTATTTAAATATACCTAAAATTATATTTGTATTCGATTTTATTGTTATTTATTAACTATAATACAAATACCCATCGTCTTAAATTTTATATAAATCAGTATAAAATTTCCTTAGGTTTTTATTTATAATTTATTCAGTAGAACTGTCTTCAAATAAATATCTATTATGAATATAGTCAATAAAAATATTTAAAAACATGCAGCATCTATATTAATTCTGTATGCTAGTTTGAACTACGCATAAGTGTAACGTATTCGCTCTCACGCTCTGATTGGTCAGAAGTTACAAAACAACCTTTACTTTAATAATCTTGTGTAAAAACCACTTAACACTCCGGCTACCAGAAAGTTTTTCTGGGGGGGGGGCTTTTGTCAGTAAAATGTGAAATGATACCTGGAAAATCATTTAACAGAGGAGGTGTTAATGAAACCATAAATCCCGATACTGACCAAGAAAAGATATTTTAAAAGTAGCGCAATATTTTTCAACGTGAAATAATATTATCCTTGACAAGGAGTTTTTCATAAAGCAAGGACAATGACGATTATATATCTGTCATATTTCAAGTTATTTCTTGGACGTTCTTCGTTTATCCAAACAATAATATTAACACAAATATTTAGATAATTTAATAATTTCTGCATTTTATTTTGCGTATTTTTAACTTTCTATTTTTGTTTCATTTCGAAATACGTAGAACACAATAGCGTGGTCATAATTATACTAATTACTCTTGCAATAACTGGATGGACATTCTGTTAATTAATGAAAATTAGTTCAATTTGAGTTTTGGCACGATTTTTAGATATATGTAATTTTAAAAAATTATATCTCAAAAATGGTAAGAGATAAAGACCTGCGGTTTGAATTTTTGGATTCTTCACACCTTGTTTAGTTGGATAATTAGGGATTATTGGGATTTTAGTGGTTAGCACACAACTTTTTTAATGACCAATTAAACAAACTCGAAAAATAACAAAAAGTGAAATTAAATAAATTATATCTCAAAAACGGTAAAAGATAGAGACTTGCAGTTTGAATTTTTAGATTCTTCACACCTTGTTTAGTTGGATAATTAGGGATTATTGGGATTTTAGTGGTTAGCACACAACTTTTTTAATGACCAATTAAACAAACTCGAAAAATAACAAAAAGTGAAATTAAATAAATTATATCTCAAAAACGGTAAAAGATAGAGACTTGCAGTTTGAATTTTTGGATTCTTCACACCTTGTTTAGTAGGATTACTAGGAACTATTGGGATTTTAGTGGCTAGCACACAGCTTTTTGAATGGGCAATTAAAAAATCTCAAAAAATGACAAAAATTAAAAATTAAAAAATTCATATCTCTAAAATGGTAAGAGATAGATTAATTATTTGAGAATCCACACACCTTGCTTAGCCTAATAAACAATTTGGTTAAAAAAAGCTAGCATAAAACTTTTATAATGAGTCATCAAAATATATTCGATTTGAAACAAAAATTTCAATTCTCAAAAAAAAATAATTCTCAAAAAACAATAAAAAAATTCATATCTCAAAAACGGTAAGAGATAGAGACCTGCGGTTTAAATTTTTGGAATCCTCACACCTTGTTTAGTATAGAAAAAAATTGAGGACGTAATGGCTAGCACACAACTTTATTTATGGACCACCAAACAAATTTTCAAAATATCAAAAAATGTAAAATTTTATACTTTTAAAAAATGTATATCTCAAAAATGGAATAAGGTAAGGACTTCCGGTTTGAATTTTTGGAATCTACATACGTTTTTCAGGAAAAAAAAAATTTAGAGACTTTATGGCTACCACACAACTTTTGCTATGGGCGTTAAACAAATTTTCAAAATGTATCAAAAATGGAAAATATTATAAATTTAAAAAATTCATATCTCAAAATCCGTAAAAGATAAAGACCTGCGATTTGAATTTTTGGAATCCTCATTTAGTATATATTGTTGAAAAAATTTAGGGCCTTAATCGCTTAAGCCATTTTTGAGTGAGACTTTTTTGAAAATAATCAAATTTTCGGGTTTTAGTTACTGTATCTCGAAAACTAGAAATGATAGAGACCTGCGGTTGGAATTTTTGAAATTCTAAGGTCCAAAATACCCTTAGGGCACATTTTGAATCGATTTGGAAACAAAAAATTTTTTTGTGAAATTTTGAATTTTTCGAAAAAAAAATTGAAATTTCAAAAAATCGTAACTTAAAAAGGGTTGGAGATAGGGACCTGCAGTTTAAAAATTTGGAATACTCATATCTTGTTTAGTCTACAAAAAAATTGGGGCCTTAATATTTCTAGTAGTTTAGTTTGTACAGGGGCCTAAACAAAACCCTTGAAAATGGCTAAAAATCGAAAAAAACGTAAGGGGTATACCTTAAAAAAATTGCGTTTTTTGACCAAAATATTTTTGTCTCCGATTTGGCTGAAAATTGGTACTATTATGTATTTTGGGCCGTAGATCTCAAAAATGTGGTCCATTCCGAGCTATGGGCTCACATTTTTGAGTAAATTCAAAAATACTCTTTGGAAATTATCAACTCATTGTTATATTCGTTTCCATAATTTATATCTCAAAAATGGTAACAGATAGAGACCTGCGGTTGAAATTTTTGAAATCCTAAGGCCCGAAATAGCCTTAGGACACATTTTAAATCAATTTGAAAACAAAAAAATTTTTTTGTGTAATTTTGGATTTTTTGAAAAAAAAATTGAAATTTCAAAAATTTGTAACTCAAAAACGGTTGGATATAGAGACCTGCAGTTTTAAAATTTGGAATACTCATATCTTGTTTAGTTTAGAAAAAAATTGGGGCGTTAATATTTCTAGTAGTTTAGTTTGTATAAAAAAAAATATATATAAATTTCATCCTTAACAAACTAATAACTTAAATTTTTAAAAAATACAAAAAAAAAGTTATTATTAATTTAGTTATTAACCAACTTTGCCTTTTTTCTACAAATTTCATCCTTGACGTCCTAATTGTTCAAAGAAAGATTTTGTGGGAATTATTATTATTTTTTTTTTTTATTTTAAGTTTTTCTAGTTTAACTTTAAGTTAAATTTCAAAAGTTTAAACTTCTATTATTTCAGAAACACTTGAATTTATGGAAAGCCCTTAAACTTATGAATATAAAAGTACTAATACCTCAGCTCAACAGTTCAAAAACCGAGAAGTAAAAAATAAACTTCAAGAAAAAGTTTTCTACTTAAAAAAAAAATTTAATACTTCCTTTATTAACTTATTCTTGGATTTGATATAATACTGCCCTGTACAGGTGAAATAATGATTTCCCTAAGGCCTTCCCTGGGCAAATAGAATAAATGATAAAGGAGTTCCCAAAGAAAGAAAAAAAAAAATATGAGAATACAAAAATTTTTGATGTTTACCTAAATAATTATGTTGACTGACAATATTTTTATATTTGGGGTGTATCAAAAAAATTATGATAACAAATGGACCAGAAACAATAGGAAGCCATATAAAACATAAAAAATTGATGTGAAGTGTGAATTTTCACACATTTCAGGGTTTCGTAGGTATTTAGTAACTGAATGATGATTATTTGGGATGCCAAAACAAATTTTATGTCAAAATATTTTTTTATGAATTTTAATTCGAATGCCTAATACCATTATTTAAAATTCTAAATATGTACAGTATTTTTTTTATATAGCAAAGTTCATTAATATTTTGAAAATTTCGCCTATGGCTTCCATTGGTTGCTTAAATCATACGCCCCGCCCTCTGATTTCGTATACATTCAAACATAGAATTAAATTATAATGAATTTTAATTCTAATGCCTAATACCATTGTAGGTATGAGCAAAAAACCCTTATACCGTCATTTTGTCGTCTGTCTGACTGTCTGTCTGTCTGTCTGTCTGTTCGGTAAAAATTGTAGCCAAACGGCCAAACCTAGAGAGTTGAAATTTGGCATGCTTATACAACTCTTTGACCCGCACATAGGAAAAATACTAAAACATCTAAAAAACATATCCCCCTAAAAATATAAACAAATATGTGACCAACAAAAAAAAAAATATGTTTTTTAAATTAGAGTAGGGTATCAAATGAAAGCCCTTAGTACGTAGATTAACGATCAAAATTTTATTTTTGCAAAATAAATTATTTTGACGCGAAAAATCTGAAAAAAATCTAAGTAATGTACATTGGTGTGAACCGGAATAGTACAACAGGAATTTTTGATCAGATTATGTTTTCGGAAAATAACGCATTTTTTGTGTTTTTAACTAAAATATGTTAAATATTTAATTCGCTATGTAACACAGTAGATAAGTAAGCGTAGATCACACTAGATCTTTAAAACGAGTGAACTTAAAGTTCCCCGATGTTTAACATCGGTATGCTTTCACACTTGATATTTAAATCTCCGGTGCTGTCATCAGCTACAGTAATTTTGTCCTTAAGTTACCGTCATGAAATTACCAGTTTGGAACTGTCTGCGCAGACGCACATTTTGAATTATTATAAACAAATATGGATATTTCATTTCATTCTACAATAAAGACACTACAATAAAGAATATATTACACCTGTATTAACATGTAAGTCGATACATTTTATCTCAATTATTGTAGCTCTGTATTTTATTAAACACATTATTAAAATAAATAATTTTATTATAACAATAAGTATAAACTTCTTATAACGTCGATATAATACAGTATTCTTGTTTATGATAATATAAAATGTTGACAGCACAAATTCAAGGAGTATTTTTTTATAATAGAAATTAAGTTGGCAATGCGGACGATGTTTAAGACGCAGATCTCTGTCTTAAACATCGCTTGTATTTAACCGAGGCCATACGGTTTCACATTAGCGTTTAAAGATACATTCACTTTAACATCCGATCTTAAAGTTCTAGTGTGAAAAGGGTTATAGAGAGACAGACAGTCTTACTTCGTTGCCAGACATTTTGTCAATGTTATAAGACAGGTTTGCTTCTATATCGAAGTATTAAATATATGAATAAGACGAGTTCGCAATAATAAAAGAAAATGGCGATAAAACAGTTGGTTCTAATAACATTTAATGTGTATTTTATTTTGCGAATGTCTTTCAGCGCACCAACAATAAAACTAATATCCGGGAACTATAAATAATCATTCCAAGTACAGTATTTTTTATAGCTTCAAAGTAACGGATATACTGGTCATTATTATACGGCATAGTTCATGAAAACATATGCGGGTCCTTCTATAACTAAACAATCAAATCACTACAAATTTTATTCAAATATATTTAAAAAATCAATTGAATCAAAAAATTTATTATATATTTAAAAAATCAAAATGAATTGAGGTCCCTACATAACGTTTTGACTATTTTTAGCATGATGTCTGTCGGTCTGTCTGTCCGTCCGTCCGTCTGTCTGTTTCCATGGTCATGATGAATAATATCTCTGTTAGAAAATATTAGGCCAAGTTATTTCTACTCTGCTCCTAGAATGTATTTTATACAAGTACTTTATGATAACGGTTGGTCCTGTGGTAGCCACAGCTGATTTTTTCATACTTATATGTAACGTTTCCATGGTCATGATAAATAATATCTCTGTTAGAAAATATTAGGCCAAGTTATTTCTACTCTGCTGCTAGAATGTATTTTATACAAGCACTTTATGATGGCGGTTGGTCCTGTGGTGGCCATAGCTGATTTTTTCATACTTATATGTAACGTTTCCATGGTCATGATAAATAATATCTCTGTTAGAAAATATTAGGCCAAGTTATTTTTACTCTGCTCCTAGAATGTATTTTATACAAGTACTTTATGATAACGGTTGGTCCTGTGGTGGCCACAGCTGATTTTTTCATACTTATATGTAACGTTTCCATGGTCATGATAAATAATATCTCTGTTAGAAAATATTAGGCCAAGTTATTTCTACTCTGCTCCTAGAATGTATTTTATACAAGTACTTTATGATAACGGTTGGTCCTGTGGTAGCCACAGCTGATTTTTTCATACTTATATGTAACGTTTCCATGGTCATGATAAATAATATCTCTGTTAGAAAATATTAGGCCAAGTTATTTCTACTCTGCTGCTAGAATGTATTTTATACAAGTACTTTATGATGGCGGTTGGTCCTGTGGTGGCCACAGCTGATTTTTTTAAATCATTTTTTTACAAATTTTCTTTTTGGCGCCCCCTTTTGCTAGAAGCCTGAAGTGCCGCCCAGTAAAAAAAAGTAATTTTTTATTAAATTTCCTTTTTGGCGCCCCCCCCCCCTTTACTAGAAGCCTGAAGTGCAGCCCAGTTAAAACTAGTTTTTTTCAAAATTTCCTTTTTGCCCCCCCCCTACTAGAAGCCTGAAGTGCTACCCAGTAAAAAAAGTAGTTTTTTTCTAAATTTCCTTTTTGACCCCCCCCTTACTAAGCCTGAAGTGCCGCCCAGTAAATAAATGTAATTTTTGCTAGATTTAATTAAAGGTCGCAATACTTATTACAAAAATGAAATATTATTTTAATTAAAGTTATTTTGATATTGTAATAGGCTATACATTTTTTTTTCGACTCGCCTCTTTATCGTGGCGCCCCTTTATCGTGGCGCCCCTTTATCGTGGCGCCCCGATGCGGCGTATCGCCTGCATCCCGTCTTGAGCTGCCCCTGATAAATTCAATCGAGAAAAAATATCGTTGGTGAACCACGTTCTGGACGACCATTCGAAGTGTTTAAAGAAATTTTTAAGAAAAACTTTGGAAAGACCATTTTGAACAATCGGAAATTATTATAGAAATAAATGAAACCAGATATTCTACCAGGTGTTTCGCGACTTCAAAACGATTAAGAAACAGTGGCATAATTAGTAATTTTGTGTCAGACATCTAACAAGAATTTGAAAAAAACGGGCATTAGGAAAATACTTTCTAGTTGCAAATTCACATGAAAAGTGCACACAACCATATAGTTTCTTAAAATCAAAATTATTGTTCACTTTTTTTTTGTTCAACACAAGGCCTTCTTTTAAATGAGGCCTAACATTACAGCTTATTTAACTTGCAAATAATATGTAGTACATCTGATTCTCATAATCAGAATATTTGAAATTCAAATATTTTTAACTAAATGAAATATTGCAACTAAATTTGATATGCAATTTTTGATATGATAAATTTTGCCATAAAAGAAAAAGTTTGATAAAAAAATTACATATTTTTACTAAAATGTTAAAGGTGTTAGTTCTGCTTATTTTCACCCGTAAGTAGTATTTTTATATTTATAAACTAAACTTTTAGAATTATTATTGTTAAATTTTTAGATTTTGCTTTGGCCAGTCCAAAAGAAAAGGCCAAAAACTCTAAAATGTTACTGAAGCCACCTCTATTTGAATTCCCAAATTTTGATGAAAAAAAATCAAATTTCAAAAATGTTAATATCCAAAATTTTGAGATCCAAGTTCCAAAAAATGTAGAAAATTCCAAAAGAGACGTTTCCAAAGAAGGATATGGCGACAAGATAAAAAATGGGGAAGAGAAAAAAAATTTAAATCCAAAATTTTTTAAGCCCTATTATTCAAAAAATTTTGAGCCCAAAAGTTCAAATACTATAATAAAATCAAAAAGAGATATTTCCAAAGAAGTATATGGCCATAAATTAAAATATGGTGAAGCTAAAAATTTTATAAATACAAAATTTTTTGTGCCGTTTTACTCAAAACATATTGAGTCCCAAGGTACAAAAACTAAAAAAAAAATCAAAAAGAGACGTCTCTAAAGTAGAATATGGCGATAAAACAGCCTATGAGGAAACGAAAAAAATTTTAGATCCAAAAAATTTTCGGCCATTTTACTCAAAAAATATTGAGTCCCAAGGTTCAAAAACTAAAGAAAATTCAAAAAGAGACGTCTCTAAAGTAGAATATGGCGATAAAACAGCCTATGAGGAAACAAAAAAAATTTTAGACCCAAAAATTTTTCGGCCGTTTTACTCAAAAAATATTGAGTCCCAAGGTTCAAAAACCAAAGAAAATTCAAAAAGAGACGTCTCTAAAACAGAATATGGCGATAAAACAGCATATGGAGAACCGAAAAAATTTTTAGATACAAAAATTTTTGGCCCCCTTTACTTAAAAAATTCCCAAGGTTTGAAAAATCTAAAATTTTCCAAGAGGGAGGTTTCAGAAAAAGGACTAGTGGATGACATAGCCAAAGGACCCAGTCAATTTTTACCATCCTGGTTGCAGGATGCAATGAAAAATTCAAATGCAAATATGGTCCTAGGTACCTACCAAGCGATGATAGTACCTATGAATGCAGCAGGAAATATGACAGGATTGTTGATGAAACCTATCCTGCAAGGAATACAAGGATTGTTGCCTGTGGGATAAAAAAAATAAGTTATATTATAAAAAATAAAAAAAAAATAAATAAAAATTATATTCATAATTATATTTTTATCTCAAAAAATACCTACTTAAATTTATTTGACTAGTTCTGTGATTATTGAAGATATTGGTCACTGTAATCGGGCCGCCAAAACAATGCAGTTCATCCCATTACGTCTTATTTCTAACTCAGCTCAGTTTCAAATATGGACATAATCTGAAACAAAAAAATATGTTAGGAACACGTAAAAAGTTTGTTTCCGGCACCGGTTTATCGGCGCCTATAAGTGCGTGTTGCTGTTAATCAATAAATCCAATCTAATTGGTTTAAATTGGCCTAAAATGTGTTTTTATGGTGACTGTTAAAAATGTAAAAATTGTTAAAAAATTTATGTGAAGTGTGAATTTTCACACATTTCAGGGTTTTGCAGGTATTTAGTAAGTGAATAATGATTATTTGGAATGCCAAACCAAATTTTATGTTAAAATATTTTTTTTTTGTTAATTTTAATTCGAATGCCTAATACCATTCTGTAAGTTTCTAAATATGTGCAGTATTTTTTTTTTTTTATATAGCTAGGTTCAATAAAATTTTGAAAAAATTCCTCTTAGATGGATATATAATCTAAAACTATTAAGTGAAGGCGGAATGCTGAGTGTATAGGACATATTTTGCTTTGTAGTATTCACTGTAAAATGAACAATATTTTAAAAATAATTTATCATCTCTTAATCTAAGAGCTTTAAAAACAAATTTTATTTTAAAATATTTTTATGTTAATTTTAATTCGAGTGCCTAATACCATTATTTAGGTTTCTTAATATGTGCAGTATTTTTTTTATATAGCTTCATTAAGATTTTGAAAATTGCGCCTATGGCTTCATTGGATGTTTCTAGTCATAGCTCCTCCCTTTGATTTCGTGTACATTCAAACAGAATTAAATTATAATGTCAACAATTTCCACTGGTTATTAAATTTACGCTTTTAAAAATTAAATGCAACATTTGCCAAAATATAACTAGAATTTTGAAAAAATAATTTAAACAAAATAAAAATGAAAAAAAAAATAAAAAATAATATTGTCTCTTCTCGTGGGATTCGAACTCATTTTCTTGGGCAGAACGCTAGTACCGTGACCATTGCACCAAGATACACGTTACAGTTTAGTGTGTTATATAACTATAATTTTTCAACATTATTAGCAAAAAAACACAAAAAATGCTTTTTTTCCAAAAACATAATCTGATCAAAAATTCCTGTTGTACTATTCCGGTTCACACCAATGTACATTACCTAGAATTTTTTCAGATTTTTAGTTTAAACCATCTGGGCTACAGGGTGTGGGACAAAAATTTTTTTGCACAATTTTGGCAAAAATCGCTTCAAAATAATTTATTTTGCAAAAATAAAAATTTGATCGTTAATCCACGTACTAAGGGCTTTCATTTGATAGCCCTAGTTATATTTTGGTAAATGTTGCATTTAATTTTTAAAAGCGTAAATTTAATAACCAGTGAGATGTGTTGAAATTATAATTTAATTTTATGTTTGAATGTATACGAAATCAGAGGGCGGGGCTTATGATTTAAGCAACCACTGGAAGCCATAAGCGCAATTTTCAAAATCATAATGAATCTTGCTATATAAAAAAAATAACACACATATTTAAAAACTTAAATAATGGTATTAGGCATTCGAATTAAAATTCATAAAAAAATATTTTGATATAAAATTTGTTTTGGCATCCGACATAATCATCATTCAGTTACTAAATACCTGCAAAATCCTAAAATGTGCGAAAATTCACACTTCACATCAATTTTTTTACATAAGCATATACCAAAGTTCAACCTTAAAAATTTTGGTGCCACAAGATTTTGCAGACTTTCAAAGGGGGCTATGGTCAAAAAAAGTTGGAAACCCTTGCTCTAAAATAATAGATTTAATTACGGTCCCCCTAATATATGTTTAAGCAATTGGTTGTGAAGTTTTCGGCAGTAAGACATATCAACTAAGTGCATTGTTTGTTTAACAAAGGGATCTAAGTGCTTAAAGGGAGATAATATCCCCCTTCTTGCTATTTATCTTATCACGATGCAGTGCCTTTGTTTGCTAATTAGTTCTTATCCCATCCACAGTTGTTTATTTAACCTATGAAATTAATATAAACAAGAAAATCTCATGAATTTGAAAATATTACTTGCTAAATATACAAGGTGTCTCAAAAGAAATTTTATATTTAGTGGATCGATTAAAAAAAAAGTAAGCCGTATATAGAAAAAATGTTTATTAATTATTAAAATACACTTTTTGGGGATTTATTTCTTAAAAATAATATCGTCTAAATGTAGACCCTCGCGTTCTCGGCACTCATTTAATCGAACAGTAAAATTACTTATGAATTCTCGGCAGGTGGACTCAGGGATGGCTGCCATTTCGTGACGGATATTTTCTTTCAAATGTGCCAGTGAAGTCGGTTTATTGGCGTAAACTTTAGATTTAAGATAACCCCATAGGAAAAAGTCCATAGGGGTTAAATCTGGACTGCGTGGAGGCCAATTTATGTCACCTCTCCGGGAGATCACGAGATTTACGAAATTAAGCCTCTGACTGGCATCTTGGGGCTTTAATTCTTGCACCAACTGAATTTTGTAGGGGTGCAGTTTTAGGTCTTGGTGCATAATGCGATGTAATGATGATCTATGCACATTTAAAGCACTTGCGCGCTTCCGAATTGAAAGGTTCGGGTCGTCACGAACAGACTGATTAACATTATCCACGTTTTCTACCGTTCTTGATGACCTAGGTCGCTCGGATTTTGATTTATCCAGAGTTGTACCAGTCTCTTCAAACTTTTTAACCCAATGTCGAATGAGAGGAATGCTTGGCGCATCATTTAAGTGGCGAAAACCTCGAATACTGCAGAATTTTCTACGCGCTACAGTCGCCAAATCACCGTTTTTGTAAAACTCTCGCACGCATAACGCGCGGTCTGCTCCCGAGAAACGCTCCATAGCGAATGAATTCCCAAGAGCCAGGCTACCGATTGACATAACCCCCGCGCCCCTCGGATACGTTGCGTTCACGCAGTAAGCTAAATAAATATAAAATTTCTTTTGAGACACCTTGTACATATTTTTTCAATTTTATTTTACAGAGAAGGTCTATGCGATTGTCAATGAACTAAACCACACCCATTCGTGGAAAAATAAAGGCGTTTTAATTAACATTAGTCACGATACAATTTTATGGATTCGCTACAAAAACCTGGTTTTATTTTATATCGGATATACGAGAGTTGCTATTTAAGTTTTGCTGTTTAGCTGTTGCTTCACAGATGTTGGAATCTACAAATTGATCATGTTTTTATTTAGGGTTTTGTAGGTATGACCAAAAAACCCTTATACCGTAATTTTGTCGTCTGTCTGTCTGTCTGTTCGGTATATTATGATAGTAATGGGTGTTTTTTTTAGAGGTATAGAACTTTAAATTGCAATAAAACAACGATGGATTATTCGATTGACATGAATTTTTTTTTATTCGAAAGATAATCTTGTGGCATTACATTTTAAATATGATTTCTGGCATATGACCGCCACGGCTGGCTCGGATGTAGTCCAATCTGGACGTCCAATTTTCGATGACTTTTTCCAACATTTGTGGCCGTATATCGGCAATAACACGGCGAATGTTGTCTTCCAAATGGTCAAGCGTTTGTGGCTTATCCGCATAGACCAATGACTTTACATAGCCCCACAGAAAGTAGTCCAGCGGTGTTAAATCACAAGATCTTGGAGGCCAATTCACAGGTCCAAAACGTGAAATTAGGCGGTCACCAAACGTGTCTTTCAATAAATCGATTGTGGCACGAGCTGTGTGACATGTTGCGCCGTCTTGTTGGTATGATTTAATGTAATGCCACAAGATTATCTTTCGAATAAAATAAAATTCATGTCAATCGAATAATCCATCGTTGTTTTATTGCAATTTAAAGTTCTATACCTCTAAAAAAAACACCCGTTATATTGATTATATTCGGTATAGAAATTGCAAAGTGAAATACAGTAATTTTTGTGAATTTATCGTTTTTATGGTTTTGTAGGTATGACAAAAAACCTTATACCGTAATTTTGTCACCTGTCTTACTGTGTTATTAATTCCATACATTTTTGTAGCTCTGATGAAGATTTAAATTAAATCGAAACGTTAGCGAAGTTAATAAATTTTGTTTTATTTTCTGACTGCTCCGAATCCCATTACAATAAAAAACGAAACAAAATATCTCTAAAATAAACTGTTATAACTAGTTATTATATGAAATAACTGTGGATAATAATGGTGGTTTGATCGAACATTAGTATTTTTTTTTTTTTTGTAAAATAATTGTAAAAGTAATAGTTTTTTTTCTAAATAGTCAAATAGTTTATTTTAGAGATATTTTGTTTCTTTTTTTATTGTTTTCAAAGCTTGTTACGTTCAACTTTTTAAAACTTATGTTGATTATTATTTTGTAAATAAATGGTCGCCATTTTGAAATGGTTAACATAAAAATACTTTTTGGTGTCATTGTAAAGCTAATTTAATGTACTTTTAGGAAAAAAATATAAAATTATCGATTCTCTATGCTAGATCAAAAGTTGACATCATTTCCGGTGAAACCGGAAGTGCCTCAGAATTCTTATAGTAACCTTTAGATGGGCCTTTTTGTCTAGTTTAACTTTTGTTCTGAAGATTTTTTGTATCTTTACAAATAAAGGAGATTTTCGGGGTGCCCCGTTTCAAACAAACACCCTGTATACCTGCGAAACCCTGAAATGTATAAAAATTCACACTTCACTTCCATTTCTAAATCAACAATGTTGTCTTTGGAAAATAGCGTCTTTGCAATGATCGTTTACAATTGAAAAGTAATAAATTATGGGATCATTTCTTTTATATCCCAAAGGCTATTATGTTCAGGATAATTTTTCTATGTCAAATACAATCCTTATTGAATAATTATTGAAAAAGAAGAGAAATATATCAACCATTGTAACCATAATGAAGCCTAGTTTCAACTGCAAAGCCTCGTAAATTTTCTATTATATGTCAGATCTTTTATTTGCAAGAAGTTTATTTGATTCATTAGTCAGATCCAGGGATATTTTTCCACTCCTATCTGGCAGTTGGTTTACCTCTACACCTGTAAGAATATATAAATATACCAGGTCTAGAAGTATGAAATGCGAATTTTTTCAAACTTGCCGCGCAAACAGAGTGTATAGTTCAAAGTTTCAACACATATGGCGTTTTGTTAACTTATCATTAAGTGGCAAATGCGTATAGGTTATAATTTGAAAAGTGATCATATAGTTTTGTTTTACTGTGTTAAAAATGTCAAATTTTATGTCAAATAAAAATCATTCGCGGACAATACTACTGTTTTGTTTTCATTTGAAAAAAACTGTTGCTGCATCATACCGACTGCTTCGAGAAGCTTATGGTGAATATGCTCCATCGCAAGATACGTGTGAACGATGGTTTCGGCTTTTCAAAAGTGGTGACTTTGATCTTACAGACAAAGAAAATGGAAAACCTCCAAATAAATATGAAGATACAAAATTGGAAACATTGCTACAGGAAGACGATAGTCAATCACAAAAACAACTAGCAGAGCAGTTAGGCGTTAGTCAACAAGCTATTTCCAATCGCCTACGAGAGATGGGTAAGATCCAGAAAGTCGGCAGATGATTTCCACATGCATTGAATGAGAGGCAGATGGAAAAACGCAAAAACAGTTGTGAAATTTTGCTTGCACGATACAAAAGAAAGTCTTTTTTGCATCGTATCATTACTGGCGATGAAAAATGGATTTATTTTGAAAATCCCAAACGCAAAAAATCATGGGTGAACCCAGGCTCACCATCCACATCAACTGCAAGACCGAATCGTTTTGGCAAAAACACTCTGTACTTGGTGGGACCAAAAGGTGGTCTATTATGAATTGTTAAAACCTGGTGAAACAGTTAATACCCAACGCTACCAACAACTGATCGAATTGAACCATTCGCTGCTCATAAAACCAGAATACAAAAAAAGACAGCACAAGGTAATCTTTCTTCACAATAACGCTCCATCACATAAGGCAAAAGCAGTTTGCAACACATTGGAGGCACTCAAGTGGGAAATGCTACCCCATGCCGCTTACTCAACAGACTGGGCCCCTTCAGATTACCACTTGTTCGCATCGATGGGTCACGCACTTACCGAGCAGCACTTTTGTTCATATGAAAATGTGAAAGAATGGCTAGATGAATGGTTTGCGGGGAAAGGGGAAGAGTTCTACTGGCGAGGTATTCACAAATTGCCTGAAAGATGGGGAAAATGTATAACTTTTAATGGAGCATACTTTGAATAAATAAACTTTTACTGTTCTTTTGAGTTTAATGTATTTTATTTTTTTAAAAAATCCGCATTTCATACTTGTAGACCTGGTAAATAAGTAAATGTATTATTTTATTGGGGAAGGGGGTTTGGATACGAATCTCCCTTTATATGGTACGCCCATTCTACAATAATACGCTAGTGATATAGTTAATGATTTTAATGTGTACACAAAGCCTGGAGGGTTGCCAATATTAGAAGCCAAGTAAGGGACATATAAAAGCGTCCATTCAACTGATTTACGTCCTCCATAAAGTTATATTGACCCATTAACCTCTTACCTCAATCTGTAAACAAGTGAACATGAGTTGAATCGCAAATTTACACATCATGCAACACTCCAAAATACGGAGAGAGGTAAAGCCGGGAAATATTTCAATTTTATCTCATATGGAAATTCAATTTTGGTCTGAATGTCCGGGGAATCTATTAGTGAAAATATTTTTGGAAGCTATTCACGAAGATAACTGATTGAATATATTTTAAAATAGGAATTTTGAACACAATAGAACTTTTATAAACGCATGAATAGGTTCATAAAATTTTATATATTACAATATACACGTTATAAAATATTCTTTCAATTTTATAAAAGGTTCATTTGATAAATTCCCAACCGAAAGCCACATTCAGAGCTCTTTAAATTAAGAGGTTGTAGACTGTGCTTTGTTAGCTGTAATACCCTTTTCACACTAGAACTTTAAGATCGGATTTTAAAGTGAATGTGTCTTTAAACGTTAATGTGAAAGCGTATGACCTCGTCTAAATACAAGCGAAGTTGAAGACAGAGATCTGCGTCTTAAACATCGTCCGCATTGCCAATATAATTTCTATTATAAAAAATGTATGTGAAGTGTGAATCTTCACACATTTCGGGGTATCGCAGGTATTTAGTAAGTGAATGATGATTATTTGGGATGCCAAAACAAATTTTATGTCAAAATATTTTTTTATGAATTTTAATTCGAATGCCTAATACCATTATTTAAGTTTCTAAATATGTGCAGCATTTTATTTATATAGCAAGGTTCAATAAGATTTTTAAAACTGCGCCTATGGTTTCCATTGGTTGCTTACATCATAAGTCCCGCCCTTTGATTTCGTCAAACAAAATTAAATTATAATTTTAACACTTCCCACTGGTTATTAAATTTACGCTTTTAAAAAATAAATGCAACATTTACCAAAATATAACTAGAATTTTGACAAAATAATTTAAACAAAATAAAAATGCAAAAAAAAAACAGAAAAAAATAAAATTAACAGGATTCGAACACTGCAACGTTCGCACTGCAAATTACAAAGTGCATCACAAGACCAACTGAGCTACTAGAGTTACTGATCTGGAGTGTTCATAGCGAATTAATTATTTAACATATTTTAGTTAAAAACACAAAAAATGCGTTATTTTCCGAAAACATAATCTGATCAAAAATTCCTGTTGTACTGTTTCGGTTCACACCAATGTACATTACTTAGAATTTTTTCAGATTTTTAATTTAAACCATCTAGGCTACAGGGCTTTCATTTGATACCTTAGACAGAATTGTAAAAAAATATATTTTTTTTTGGTGAGCACATATTTGTTTATATTTTTAGGGGGATATGTTTTTTAGATGTTTTAGTATTTTTCCTATGTGCGGGTCAAAGAGTTGTATAAGCATTCCAAATTTCAACTCTCTAGGTTTAACCGTTTGGCTACAATTTTCACCCGACAGACAGACAGACAGAGAGACAGACAGACATACAGAGAGACAGACAGACAGACAGACAGACAGACAGACAGACAGACAGACAGACAGACAGACAGACAGACAGACAGACAGACAGACAGGCAGGCAGACAGACAGACGACAAAATGACGGTATAAGGTTTTTTTGGTCATACCTACAAAACCCTGATTATCAAAATAAATTTTAATAATCACGTTTTAATATGAAAACAATAAAATATTAACAGCGATTGTGGTCGTTGGAATGACTTAATTTCCGTCAAAAAATTTTGTATGTAAATATTCATAAAGTCTTTCATTTAGTCTTTTTATCCAATGGGGCAACCTAAATCTTTAATTCGTTTATCCAAAGTTTCGTAGGAAGGACATGAGTAACCAAATGAAGGAAAAGTCCTTTTAATGGATTTCTCACCCTGTTTTATTACTAATTGTTATTTCTGTGAAATCCTGAAAATAGTTAGAAATTTCTAACAAATGTATCATAATTTCTGATGTGTGGGTGTTTATATTTTTACCTGATTTTGTTATAAAATTCATATTTCCATTCATCATTCCGTTATCTGATTTGTAGAATGTTTTAAATTAGTTCAAAGGTCAAATAACCCACGCTCTATTCTGCCACAATCAAATATGTAAATATAATTCTCTCTAGGCAAGGTTAAAACGCTGAATTCTAACTTAAATCGGAGTTCAGAACTATTTGTATTATACAATCATATTATATTTTCAGAACATAATGCATTTTTTGTGTTTTTTTGTTGACGACGTAAATATTCAATATGTTATGTAAGACAATAAACCAGTATGCCTTTATGGTGTAGTGGTTAGACATCTCGCTTCCTGTCACAATTTTATTTTTTCTGTTTTTTTTGCATTTTTATTTTGTTTAAATTATTTTGTCAAAATTCTAGTTATATTTTGGCAAATGTTGCATTTAATTTTTAAAAGCGTAAATTTAATAACCAGTGGGAAGTATTGGAATTATAATTTAATTCTATGTTTGAATGTATACGAAATCAGAGGGGTGGAGCTTATGATTTAAACCAACCAATGGAAGCCATAGGCACAATTTTCAAAATCTTAATGAACCTTCCTATATAAAAAAATACTGCACATATTTAGAAACCTAAATGGTATTAGGCATTCGAATTAAAATTAACAAAATAATATTTTAACATAAAATTTGTTTTGGCATTCCAAATAATCATCATTCAGTTACTAAATACCTGCAAAACCCAGAAATGTGTAAAAATTTACACTTCACGTCATTTTTTTTTTTTTTTTGTGAATATTGAAAGAAAATTTGGAAGAGGCGAAGTATTATTTATAATATTCTGTTGTTTTTGTACTGAAAAAATTCTGTTCTCATAAATAAATATTATTTTTGTTTTAACAGAAATGTTGAAGTCCTTCTAGTTATGTGTATAAGGTAAAAAAGTCCTTTTTGCTTTTATTTCGGTTGGTTATCCTCATAACATTTTATTATAGTATTTCTGTGACAGGCGAATTTTCTCAGGATAAAAAATAGTCCTGTATGAAATACTATAATCCTTCCCAAACAGTGGATCCCAAAATCCTCCAATATTACATTAATTTTATAATATAAAAATGTAGGAAATGTAAGGATCAATAAACTGCTAAAATAACAAAACTGACGCTGCACTCTAAAAAAAATTGATATGAAGTGTGAATTTTCACACATTTCAGGGTTTTGCAGGTATTTAATAAGTGAATGATGATTATTTGGGATGCCAAAACAAATTTTATATTAAAATATTTTTTTTGTTAATTTTAATTCGAACGCCTAATACCATTATTTAGGTTTCTAAATAGGTGCAGTATTTTTTTTTATATATATATATATCAAGGTTCATTAAGAATTTTAAAAATCGCGCCTATGGCTTCCATTGGTTATTATAAGTTCCGCCACTCTGATTTCGTATACATTGAAACAGAATTAAATTATAATTTAAACAATTTCCACTGGTTATTAAATTTACGCTTTTAAAAATTTAATGCAACATTTACTAAAATATAACTAGAATTTTGAAAAAATAATTTAATCAATATAAAAATTAATAAAAAAAAAAACAAAAAATAATATTGTCTCTTCGCAGGGTTCGATCCCTTTCGGATCGAATGAGGGTATCAAATGAAAGCCCTTAGTACGTGGATTAACGATCAAAATTTAATTTTTGCAAAATAAATTATTTTGAGGCGATTTTTGCCAAAATTGTGCAAAAAATTTTTTGTCCCACACCCTGTAGCCCACATGGTTTAAACTAAAAATGTGAAAAAAATCTAAGTAATGTATATTGGTGTGAACCGGAATAGTACAGCAGGAATTTTTGATCAGATTATGTTTTCGGAAAATAACGCATTTTGTGTTTTTTGGTTGACGATGCATACATGTTATACTCTTATAACACACTAAGTTGATAAGCGTTTGGTGGTCTAGTGGCTCAGTTGCTCGACAACCACACAGGATCGTTATTCACTACACAGGTTCGTTCCTGGCTTGTGGAGTCAATTTTATTTTTTGTTTTTTTTTTTTCATATTTATTATGTTTAAATTAATTTGTTAAAATTCTAGTTATATTTTAGCACATTTTGAATTTAATTTTCAAGAGCGTAAATTTAATAACCAATTGGAATTATATTTTCATTCTGTGTCATTTATACGAAGCCAGAGGGGCGGAGCGTATGATTTAAGACAACCAATGAAAGCCATAGGCCCAATTTTCAAAATCTTAATGAACCTTGTTATATAAAAAAAATACTGCACTTGTTTAGAAACCTAAATAATGATATTAGGTATTCGAATTAAAATTAACAAAAAAATATTTTAATATAAAATTTGTTTTTAAAGCTCTGAGATTAACAGACGATAAATTATTTTAAAAAGATCGTTCATTTTGCCGTGGTTACTACAAAGCAAAATTTGTCCTACACACTCAGCATACCACCTTCACTTATTATATACCTGCGAAACCCTGCAATGTGCGAAAATTCACACTTCACATCAATTTTTTGGTTAAATTTAGTGTAAAGTTTACACTTACATACTGGTTAAATTATAGTATTAGAAAATAAATAGTGTTAAAGTAGCGTTAATTTTAACACTGAAAAAGTAATATTTCATAAAAACATTATCTAAATAATTGATTTGGTTAAAAATAGTAAACTTTTTACTTTTATGAATGAAAATCTTTAACCAATCTGAAAAAGAACTTTTACACTCACGAATTTTTTGCTGTGTACTTAGTTTTTACAAAAGTGAAAATATTTTATTTATAAATTGCATAATTTAATTATTTAATGGGTACATAATTTATTTTTTGAGTTTTAATAATTTTTATTTTGTTAAAAATTATGAGCAGTCAAAAATATTAATGACACCATAAATTACGTAATTAAAAATTGTAATTTTTCTTTCTTATGTCAAGAGCACGGAAAAGACATAATATATATAAGCTGTAACAAATGTTTAACCGGAACCAAACGGAATTTAAATTTTCTTAATTTGTCACGAATTCTCTTTTTAATGTTTGAAGTGTGCTTTTGTTGAACAAAATTATCAAAATCCACATTTAATCGATAAAAGTTACTAGATTTGAAAACAATAAAATAAGAAACAAAATATCTCTAAAATAAACTGTTATAACTAGTTATTATATGAAATAACATGTGTGGACAATAATGCTGGTTTGATCGAAAATTTGTAATTAATGTTAAAATGGTTAACATAAAAATATGACTTTTTGGTGTCATTGTAAAAATTTGTAATTTAATGTTAAAATGGTTAACATAAAAATATGACTTTTTGGTGTCATTGTAAAGCTAATTTAATGTACTTTTAGGAAAAAAATATAAAATTATCGATTCCCTATGCTAGATCAAAAGTTGATATCATTTCCGGTAAAACCGGAAGTGGCTCAGAATTCTTATAGCAACCTTTAGATGGGCCTTTTTGTCTAGTTTAACTTTTGTTCTGAAGATTTTTTGTATCTTTACAAATAAATGAAATTTTCGGGGTGCCCCGTTTCAAACAAACACCCTGTATATAGATATGGATTTTAAAGTAGAGATGAGGACTTTTTTTTTACTCATCGCTTGTATTTACTAGTGAGGACCTTTTTTTTGCTCATCGCTTGTATTTTACTAGTGAGGACCTTTTTTTTGCTCATCGCTTGTACTTTACTAGTGAGGACCTTTTTTTGCTCATCGCTTGTATTTTACTAGTGAGGACCTTTTTTTGCTCATCGCTTGTATTTTACTAGTGAGGACCTTTTTTTTTGCTCATCGCTTGTATTTTACTAGTGAGGACCTTTTTTTTTGTTTTGCTCATCACTTGTATTTTACAAGTGAGAACCTTTTTTTTGTCATCGAAGCGAGTAGCTTTTTTTTATATCTTCTTTTTTTTGTCTACCGCCCCCCCCCCCACAAGAAAAATTCCTGTGTGCGCCACTGAAAATACATCATAAGTGATAATTCTTCAAGCTTAAAAAAATTGACAATACCGCAGTTCAATGCAAAAGCAAAACCTCATATATTCCCAAGTCAATGCCCCTTTTTTGCATCAAATTGTGATCTTAATCAATCAGGGGTGTGTAAAAATGAATAATAACAATGTTACCGCCCCTTGAGGCCTGAATTAATTTGTAAATGGTTTTTACCCCTGTTTTTTTCTGCTGCATAATATGGAAACTGTAATGAAAATTCATTATGATATGTTATTAAAAGTGACGTGTATAAAATATAGCGTTTTATATTAGATTAACATTTTTTGTTACAAAATTTAAACTCACTATTTGCATAAGAGGATTGTGAATTAATTTAGTTATTTATATGCATTTAAAATAAAATTACACTTTTATAGAAGTTTCTTCTTTATTTTATACAATTTTTATTAATTATAACAATCTGTGCTTTGTTCAAGCACTGTTAATCCTCACTAAAACCTTTCTCGGATTATTTTACACCCCCCCCCCTGCAGTGGCGGCGCTAGTGGGGGTCCAGAGGGACCGCCCTCCAAAATTGCTCTGGCATCCAGTTGCCCCCCTCCCCAGAATTGTTTGGAGAAATATATATTTTAGAAGTGAGGACCTTTTTTTTAGGTCACTTGTATTTCCATGTGTAAACGATAAAAAAAAATTGATGTGAAGTGTGAATTTTCACACTTTGCAGGGTTTCGCAGGTATATAATAAGTGAAGGCGGCATGCTGAGTGTGTAGGACAAATTTTGCTTTGTAGTAACCACGGCAAAATGAACGATCTTTTTAAAATAATTTATCGTCTGTTAATCTCAAGAGCTTTAAAAACAAATTTTATGTTAAAATATTTTTTTGTTAATTTTAATTCGAATACCTAATATCATTATTTAGGTTTCTAAATAAGTGCAGTATTTTTTTTATATAACAAGGTTCATTATGATTTTGAAAATTGGGCCTATGGCTTTCATTGGTTGTCTTAAATCATACGCTCCGCCCCTCTGGCTTCGTATAAATGACACAGAATGAAAATATAATTCCAATTGGTTATTAAATTTACGCTCTTGACAATTAAATTCAAAATGTGCTAAAATATAACTAGAATTTTAACAAATTAATTTAAACAAATTAATTTAAACATAATAAATATGAAAAAAAATAAATAAAAAAAAAAAAAATTGACTCCACAAGCCAGGAACGAACCTGTGTAGTGAATAACGATCCTGTGTGGTTGTCGAGCAACTGAGCCACTAGACCACCAAACGCTTATCAACTTAGTGTGTTATAAGAGTATAACATGTATGCATCGTCAACCAAAAAACACAAAAAATGCGTTATTTTCCGAAAACATAATCTGATCAAAAATTCCTGTTGTACTATTCCGGTTCACACCATTATACATTACTTAGAATTTTTTCACGTTTTTAGTTTAAACCATCTGGGCTACAGGGTGTGGGACAAAAATTTTTTTGCACAATTTTGGCAAAAATCGCCTCAAAATAATTTATTTTTTTACGTACTAATGGCTTTCATTTGATACCCTACTCAGAATTTTAAAAAAATATTTTTTTTTTCGATGAGCACATATTTGTTTATATCTTTAGGGGGATATGTTTTTTAGATGTTTTAGTATTTTTCCTATGCTATGTGTGGGTCAAAAAGTTGTACAAGCATGCCAATTTTCAACTCTCTAGGTTTAGCCGTTTGGCTACAATTTTTACCGAACAGACAGACAGACAGACAGACAGACAGACAGACAGACAGACAGACAGACAGACAGACAGACGACAAAATGACGGTATAAGGGTTTTTTGGTCATACCTACAAAACCCTAAAAATCGACTTTTGGCGATGAAGCACCATTAAGGACTACTGTTTATCGATGGTTTGTTGACTTCAATCGTGGTCGTAATTCATTTAAGTACGAATTTCGTGAAGGTCGTCCAAAATCAGTTGTTGTTCCGGAAAACATTGATGCTGTGCGTGAACTGATACTGCAAGATCGTCATGTGACTTATCGTGAGATTGAGGTATCCTTGGGCATTAGTGGGACCAGCATACATTCACTATTGCATGAACATTTGGCCATCAAAAAGATTTGTTTGTGTTGGGTCCCACATAATTTGACAATCGCAGTGGAAAAAGCCTCAATCGGAGTGGAAAAAGTGCTTCGAAAATTGGTTCAAACAAATGCAAAAGTGTATTGATCTTAATGGAGAATATTTTTAAAAACAATAAAGCCACATTTGTTGATAAATAATTGTTTTTGATCTCAAATCCTGAAATATTTGGAATGTGGTATAATCTGTACTGAGCATCAAAACATGGAATGAGGTTTATGTTGCTTTGTTTAAAGTTTAAAATGAGTTTACCAATTTAGCAACTTTTGCTTAAAAGCTGCAACTTCAGCTTTTTGAGCTATTTATTAAACTAAGTTAGTTACATATCAACCTGTAAAAAGTTTAGGTAAAAAAATAGTAAAAAATAATGTGGCCAACGCATGGCTATAGTTAACAGAGTACGGACAGCAGTGGTATGATGACCAGAATTTTGTTTTATCATTGCAAATAAAGAGTTTTTTTCTTCAAGCGGATTATAATGCTAACATTACATTGTTCAATACATTCGGTAGAAATGATACATTTTTTTACTAGTAACAAAATGTGAACATTTTTATACTAGTAAATGGTTCATATAGTTATCAACAGATGGCACTGATGGCAGCAGTCGCCATAAACAAAACATCTGTCAATTTAATATGTTTGTAGCGTGGTTTGTAGTGAATTCAGAAATTAGTTACGTTATTAGTGAGTTACTTTATTATTATTCTGTGATCATTCTGTGATTAGTTACAAAATACACAATATAAAGATTAAAAATTAAAAAATGTCTCAATCAATTCAATGTACACCGCCGGAATTAGCAGCAATAGAAACTATAAAGTCATAAGTATTTATGGTTGCAAATTTTTAATACCTACGCTTGAAGAAAAAATAGTATATGTCACTCGGAGTAGAACGCCTTTTTTGTGCTTCGCTCAATATGCAAGCCTCGGCTGCGCCTCGGCAGCAACATTTGAGCTCAGCACATAAAAGAGCGCGTTCTACTCCTAGTAACATAATATACTATATTGGCGGTTGCTTAGTAACTTTTGTTTTTTTGTCAACTGCAGAAATAATAGATTTGTAGAATTATATTAAATTAATACAAATTAGTATTTGCACCTTAAAGAATACACTAGTAAACAATAATGTGAAGTTCACACATTTCAGGGTTTCGCAGGTATATAATAAGTGAATGATGATATTCGGGATGTCAAAACAAATTTTATGTTAAAATCTTTTTTTTTTGTTAATTTTGATTCGAATTCCTAATACCATTATTTAGGTTTCTAAATATGTGCAGTTTATATAGATTCATTAAGATTTTTTTGCGCCTATGGCTTCCATTGGTTGTTTTAAGTCATTATTATTTTTATGAAAAAATAATAATTAAAATAATAATTTGGGATTTGTGCCATACAGGGAACATTATGATTCTACATAGACCGGGAGCTCATGACAGTTTTTGGTGTCCGATTTCATACAGCATGCCTTTTGGAGGAGAGAATATTTACCCTGTGACAACAAAAATGGTATGGTACTAAACCCCTGCACGCTTTCCGGTCATAGGGAAAATTGCATTTCCACTTAAACACAAATTTTTTGTGCTTTTCTCTGATTTAATATTGCTTGCCCTTTTGTCAAAAGAAAGTTATAACAAATTTAAAGTCTTTTAAATATATGCATGCGATTCGGAGGGTCCCAAAGGGCTCAAACGGTCATGTGATCTTGTAATAAAAAAATATGATTTTCCGCGTTTTCATACAGCATGCCTATAATTAAAAGACTTTAAATTTGTTATAACTTTCTTTTGACAAAAGGGCAAGCAATATTAAATCAGAGAAAAACACAAAAATTTTGTGTCTAAGTGGAAATGCAATTTTCCCTATGATCGGAAAGCGTGCAGAGGTTTAGTACCCTCCTTTCTTTGTTGTCACAGGGTAAATATTCTCTCCTTCAAAAGGCATGCTGTATGAAATCGGAGACCAAAAACTGTCATGAGCTCCCGGTCTAACATTATGTTACAAAAGAAAATGATTCCGTATTATTTGCTCGTCAATTGCTAGGTGTTCTTCATTAGGGATTAAAAGCAGTCGCCCTAGAATTTTTGAAAGAAAAGGTCGTATCTTTTAGTTGTCCTTTCTCAATAAATTCAGAGAAGTGCAAATTCCGCTTGATATCTTCAAATCTATGGATCCATTGCTGTGTATGTTGCATATATGAACATTCATGAAGTAACGTTCTGATTCAGATTTAAAAGTAAAATAAAAAATAAAAATCGGAATGTGCCATATATGGCACACTAAGCGGTAAAGGGTTAATGAACAAATAATTCGGATTAATACTCATTATTTGTCCAGTTTTTAATAATGGGCGAAGAGTTGATTCAATTTGAATTGGGTGAAGTAAGGCGTATGGTTAGAGAAATAAGTCTGAGGTGTCGAGCAAGTTCCACATTATGGTAATGATTTGTTTGCAAAGTTGGCAACTGGTGCACTAGTAAATAATAATAAATCTGGTTCCAATCCTAAGTTTGTGTATGACGTGTGAACGTAATTCTGTCTGTGTTCCATAGGCATCTATGGAAATTTCAAGCTAAAGCTAACTATTTTGAAAACAATATGAAACTCGATCTGTAACTAGTATTTACTGTGCATATATTTAAACTTGTCTCTTGTATTTATCTTGGTACAATCAAAGGCTGTACATTCATACAACTTTCTTATAAAGTTATATGAGAAATTACTGCATATGGAAATAACCTAGATTAGCTTACATTTTAATATTTACAGACCGACGTAGCGTACTCGTTACGTCATACCGAGCTTCAGCCAGGGGTACTCAAACCATTTACTCGAAACATTGATGCTGTGCGTGAACTAGAAATGGGAATTTCGTCTCAGTTTGCGGAACCGAATCAGTGGAGGTCGTTCAGTTTGTTGAGCCGGTTCATTGATCCGGCTCAGTGATCCGGTTAAGCAAACATGTTTCCGAGACACAGGTCGGTCGTTAGTTCGTAGGTAGAACGTCGCTTAGAGCCGGCTCTTGCTTAGAGCCGGTTCTTGCAATATATGAACTGTAAACATGATTCCGAGACACAGGTCGGTCGGTCGTTCGGTCGTAGGTAGAACGTCGCTTAGAGCCGGCTCTTGCAATATATGAACTGTAAACATGATCCCGAGACACAGGTCAGTCAATTGTCGGTCGTTCGCTCGTAGGTAGAACGTCGCTTAGCCCCGGCTCTTATCTAACATTTTTGAAACAAACAATTCACTTTATGTAGCTACTGTATTTTAAACCAGATGTTTATAGCGATGTTTATTGCCCTTATAAATCGGACATCTGGGATTTGGGCTATATTTTTAATATTTTTATATAGTATGGTTGTAAGAAAATACAGACTAAGCCGATTAGTTTCAAATAAACTGCCCTACAAATTGATGACAAAATACACTTTATGATAATACATTACAAGCCGAGTTCTCGCGAAGTTCAACATGACATCGATCCAGATCCGGATCACTCCGGTCACTGCTCACAATCGCCCGACCAATCGTATCCTTGACACTTGAAAACTATACAGTGAGCCGTGAGCCGGCTCATTTCAATTTGGTGAACCGTGTCACTTCGGTCAGTGTACTGAGCCGGCTCAGTGAGTCGGTTCGTTCATGAACGACCCATCTCTAGTTGAAATGCATGCAAAAGTGTATTGATCTTCATGGAGAATATTTTGAAGAACAATAAAGCCAATTTTGTTGATAAATAATTATTTTTTATCTCAAATCCCATAAAACCCCCGTGTAAAATCAATTTTTCATCAACAATAAGTTTTGAAACAAAATTAACGTTCTTAATTTTATTTTTTTTTAAATTTCCCGGTTGTCTTGAAAGTTTGGAAACTTGAAATATTTGGTGTACAAAATTATTAATAGTCTAAGTTTCAAAACTTTGTACTTGGTTTCAAGACTTCTTGTGGCTTTGAAAGGGTTAACTAACTCAAAACAGCGTCATAATAAACTATTTTCTAAAACCTAATATTGATAATAAGGTTCCTAGAAATATTATTAAACGCGCATTGATGTTTGAATAGAATCCAGGTGGAATATTTAATTTTGTAAATTTTGTTACGATTTTAACCAAAAAAATCAGCTGTGGCCACCACAGGACAGACCGCCGTCATAAAGTACTTGTATAAAATACATTCTAGCAGCAGAGTAGAAATAACTTGGCCTAATATTTTCTAACAGAGATATTATTTATCATGACCATGGAAACCTTACAAATAAGTATGAAAAAATAGATAGAAAAAATTTTGAAACATTTTTCAATTTTTTTTTGGTTTATCAAAAAATTGATGTGGGGTGTGAATTTTCACACATTTCAGAGTTTCGCAGGTATTTAGTAAGTGAATGATGATTATTTGGGATGCCAAAACAAATTTTATGTTAAAATATTTTTTTTGTTAAATTTAATTCGAATGCCTAATACCATTATTTAGGTTTCTAAATATGTGCAGTATTTTTATATATATAGCAAGGTTCATAAAGATTTTGAAAATTGCGCCTATGGCTTCAATTGGTTGTTTTAATTCATAACTCCGCCCCTCTGATTTCGTGTATTCAATTTCCACTGCTTATTAAATTTACGCTTTTAAAAATAAAATGCAACATTTGCCCAAATATACCTAACTAGAATTTTGAAAAAATAATTTAAACAAAATAAAAATGCAAAATAAAATTGACTCGAGATCGGATCTAAACCTAATTTGCAAATTAGGACGCGAGAGCGCTAACCATTACACTATCAAAGCATGCTGGTTTACTGACTTATATAAGTTATTAAATATTTTACATGGTCAAGTAAAAAAAACACAAAAAATGCGTTATTTTCCAAAAACATAATCTGATCAAAAGTTCCTGTTGTACTATTCTGGTTCACACAAATGTACATTACTCAGAATTAGATTTTTAGTTTAAACCGTCTGGGCTACAGGGTGTGGGACAAAATTTTTTTTGCACAATTTTGTCAAAAATCGTGTCAAAATAATTTATTTTGCAAAAATAAAATTTTGATTGTTAATCCACGTACTAAGGGCTTTCATTTGATACCCTACTCAGAATTTTAAAAATTTTTTTTTTTTCGATGAGCAGATATTTGTTTATATTTTTAGGGGGATATATTTTTTAGATGTTTTAGTATTTTTCCTATGTGCGGGTCAAAGAGTTGTATAAGCGTGCCAAATTTCAACTCTCTACGTTTAGCCGTTTGGCTACAATTTTTACCAGACAGACAGACGACAAAATGACGGTATAAGGGATTTTTGGTCATACCTACAAAACCCTAAAAAGGTCCTCGCTTGGGAAATACAAAGTGATGACCTAAAAAAACCAGTGGCGAAACCTCCGCTAGACTTGCCCTCCCATAAAAAAAAAAAAAATTAAAAAAAAACACATAATTTTTTTTTTAATTCAAAAAAAGATTTAGGTAAATCTTCAAAAATACATCAAATTATGTCCAATAAAATTTTTTTGTCCAAGGCTTGGTTTACTAGTTACGAATTTTTTTAAATTTTAATGTTTAATAACTTCCGTTTCCGGTTTCGGATTTTAATAAAAAACAATAGGGTTCTTCCCAATTATTAGGAGAATTTTTTAGTACCAGAACGAACTCTTTAAGTTGAACCGTTTTTGAGTTATCGTGTATACACACAGACACACACACAGACACACACACAGACATACACAGAGACACACACACATACAGACAGCACCTCGAAAATAAGTTTTTTGTATTCCCTGGACCATGAAACGTGGTCATCAGTCAAAATCTCGACAACGATAATTTTCGCGATTACAATGCCCCTTATATATTAAGGTCGGGCAATTAAAAATACTCATCTCTATTTTTAAAATTTTCTAGTGTGTTTGTGTGTTTTTGTTTTTATTTCCTTCTTCCCCTGGGTGCGCCACTGTAACTGGTTATTCCATATGTACCGTTTACATAGAAAAACAGTCAATATATGTTTGTAAAATTTTTGTATTCAAACTCAAGAATATTTTTACTTGCCCGACCTTAATATATAAGGGGCAAGTATTGTAATCGCGAAAATTTTCGATGTCGAGATTTTGACGGATGACCACGTTTCATGGTTCAAGGAATCCAAAAAACCTATTTTCGAAGTGCCGTCCGTATGTGTGTGTGTGTGTGTGTGTGTGTGTGTGTGTGTGTGTCTGTCTGTCTGCTGTGTGTATACACGATAACTCAAAAACGGTTTAACTTAAAGAGTTCGTTCTGGTACTAAAAAATTCTCCTATTAAATGGGAAGAACCCTATTGTTTTTTATGAAAATCGGTTGAGATTTTAAGATTTTTGCGAATATTTAGCAACAGAAAAATATTTCGAAAAAATTTATTGAACAAAAGTTACTATAAATGCAATAACTAATAACTTTTATTTGAGACGTTTTTTGATAAAACGAAAAATTTCGAATTTTTTTTGTAAAATTATTTAAAATTTTTCTAAGTCTCAATTTTTTCATACTTATATGTAATGTTTCCATGGTCATGATAATTAATTCGTAACTAGTAAAGCAAGCCTTGGACAAAAATTTGTATAGAACATAATTTGATGTATTTTTGAAGATTTATCTAAATATTATTTTTTTTTTTTTTTTTAATTTACATTTTATTTTTAAATATTTTTTTATGGGAGGGCAAGTCTAGCGGAGGTTTCCCTTCGCCACTGGTTTTGAATAGCATTTGATTTTTGCATTAAGATATTAAAGTCTGTTGTAAAGCACAACCTACATTCTCCAGAGCTTTTTAAAGCCGAGCTCAAGTACGATCTCTAGAGAAATAAAAAAAAAATATATATTCGTAAAATACAAGTTCAAAATTTATCCAAGTCCTATAATTTTCGTGGACATTCTTGGCTTAATTTCCAAACTAATAATACAAAGCACTTATTTATGAAGCTTAAAGATATAAACTTTGAAATTTCAGTTATTATTTTCAAGCTTATATTGAATCGTATTGTTAGCAAACTAAATTGGTTTGCTTTCCGACCGAAAATTAACTCAATTCTCTTCAAAGTATACAATTTCAGATAGAACTATTCAAATTCTATTTATATAAAGGCTTTAAACCAAATATTATGATAACACGAAATAATAAATTACTATTATTATTTTTGTTAAGACCGCAACCCAAAGCAGATCATTTTAAAACAGTTTTGAGGGGGTTAAAAGCAGTGACGACTCTTACTTGAAAATAATATTTTAAAAAATCTTTTTTTGAACTCAAAATGCATTTAACATAGTAATGGTGGTGTGAAAATGCTTTTTAGGGTTTTGTAGGTATGACCAAAAAACCCTTCATCCCCCCGTCATCATTACCGTTATTTGTCGTCTGTCTGTCTGTCTGTCTGTCTGTCTGTTCGGTAAAAATTGTAGCCAAACGGCTAAACTTAGAGAGTTGAAATTTGGCATGCTTATACAACTCTTTGACCCGCACATAGGAAAAATACTAAAACATCTAAAAAACATATCCCCCTAAAAATATAAACAAATATGTGCTCATCGAAAACATTTTTTTTTTTTTTAAATTATGAGTATGGTATCAAATGAAAGCCCTAAACTAATAGTAAGCCCTTATGCCCTTACTACGTGGATTAACGATCAAAATTTAATTTTTGCAAAATAAATTATTTTGATGCGATTTTTGCGAAAATTGTGCAAAAAAATTTTTGTCCCACACCCTGTAGCCCAGCTGGTTTAAACTAAAAATCTGAAAAAATTCTAAGTAATGTACATTGGCATGAACCGGAATAGTACAACAGGAATTTTTGATCAGATTATGTTTTCGGAAAATAACGCATTTTTTGTGTTTTTAACTAAAATATGTTAAATATTTAATACGTTGTGTAACATACCACATCAGTAGTTCTCGTGGCGTGGTTGGATTTGTCGTACGCTTAATAATATAAGAAACTTGCAAACTAGGGTTCGAATCCTGTTGATTTTATTTTTTGTTTTTTTTTTGCATTTTTATTTTGTTTAAATTATTTTGTTAAAATCTAGTTATATTTGGTAAATGTTGCATTTAATTTTTAAAAGCGTAAATTTAATAACCAGTGGAAAGTGTTGAAATTATAATTTAATTCTATGTTTGACGAAATCAAAGGGCGGGACTTATGATGTAAGCAACCAATGGAAACCATAGGTGCAATTTTCAAAATCTTAATGAACTTTGCTATATAAAAAAAATACTGCATATATTTACAAACTTAAATAATGGTATTAGGCATTCGAAATAAAATTCATAAAAAAATATTTTGACATAAAATTTGTTTTGGCATCCCAAATAATCATCGTTCAGTTACTAAATACCTGCAAAACCCAGAAATGTGTGAAAATTCACACTTCACATCAATTTTTTTAAATATGTTTTGAACATTATATGCTATTCGGGTCTATTCTCTAAGCATGATTGCCTCATGAAATAAAATTAGTTTTAGACAGGAGCAGCTAAAAGTTATATTTAACTTGCAGGTGCAAGCATATTAGTGCAGTTTTGTTTTTCTGCGACAAATGTAATGAACAAACTCGCATAGTCGGGTCTATTCTGTAAGCATGATGTTAAAATCTTAGCGTCAGAAACTGACGTTCATTTTTTTAACACCATTTTTAACCTAAATGCTATTCGCTAAACATATATGTGTTAAAATTATAGCGCGGCGGCGTTAAAATAGCCAGTTAACGTTCTACAATAAGCGCCTACCGAAACGGTGGCTTTAAAAGTTAACGCTAGTGTTTAGTTTGCAAAAATGGCTGATCCTATTTAAGTAAATATCATGTTATTTAAAAAAAATTGATGTGAAGTGTGAATTTTCACACATTTCAGGGTTTTGCAGGTATTTAGTAAGTGAATGATGATTATTATGGATGCGAAAACAAATTTTATATTATAATATTTTTTTTGTTAATTTTAATTCGAACGCCTAATACCATTATTTAGGTTTCTAAATATGTGCAGTATTTTTTTTTTTATATAGTAAGGTTCATTAATAATTTTAAATATTGCGCCTATGGCTTCCATTGGTTGTTATAAGTTCCGCCCCTCTGATTTCGTGTACATTGAAACAGAATTAAATTATAATTTAAACAATTTCCTCTGGTTATTAAATTTACGCTTTTAAAAATTACAACATTTGCCAAAATATAACTAGAATTTTGAAAAAATAATTTAAACAATATTAAAATTTAAAAAAAAAAATAATAATATTGTCTCTTCTCGCAGGGTTCGATCCCTTTCGGATCGAGTTATTTGGGTGAAAAACCAGCTCAACAACCACTACACCAGCATACACGTTCCAGTGTAGCGTGTTACAAAGCTATAACTTGTGTACATTATTAGCAAAAAATCACAAAAAATTCGTTTTCCACAAACATAATCTGATCAAAAATCCCTGTTGTACTATTCCGGTTCAAACCAATGTACATTACTTAGAATTTTTTCAGATTTTTAAGGTGTGGTACAAAAAATGTTTTGCACATTTTTGGCAAAAATCGCTTCAAAATAATTTATATTGCAAAAATAAAAATTTGATCGTTAATCCACGTACCAAGGGCTTTCATTTGATACCCTACTCAGAATTATAAAAAAAAATATTTTTTTTTCGATGAGCACATATTTGTTTATATTTTTAGGGGGATATGTTTTTTAGATGTTTTAGTATTTTTCCTATGTGCGGGTCAAAGAGTTGTATAAGCATGCCAAATTTCAACTCTCTAGGTTTGGCCGTTTGGCTACAATTTTACAAAGTCCAAAAAATTTTTTAAAAAAATTTATTATTTATCTTGTTTTATTTCAATACATTAGCAACCCATTCCTGGTTTACATTTTTTTTTTAATCACTGGCAATATAGCTTCCTTTATAGGGAAAAATTGCTAAGCGATATAACATCTGGTGGGAATTTAGGAACTACAGAAATAGACATTCTATCGCGCTTTTTTTATATAAAAAATGTTTGCATAAAAATATAATTGCATAAAAGCAAGTATTAATATTTTAGTAAAATTACAAAAACCACCAGTAAACATTAAAATTCACGTTGTTTATATGTAACGAATGTCTATTTTGAAGGTTCCAAGTATGCCACAATAGCGCTGCGATCTTAAAATACTTCCCCTATATGCTTATTAAATAAAGCTTTAAAATTTTAGTTATCCCTATAAAATAAATTCGCAACATCCTGTTATTTGTAACAAATGAGTAAAATTTTGGTGAACGCCTCCCGCTTCTAGTGTTGTATTAATTAACTAAGTTACTCCAATTAATTAGTAATTAGTTAGTTCTAACATCTAACATCTGTTACTCAAAATAGTATTTAGTTACAACAATATTCTTAATAGCTACAAATTTAAACAAATGTCCCATTAACATCGTCACAGAACCAATATTAACATATGTGGTTTACAAGAAATACCTGGTCTTATACCCTTTTCACACTAGAACTTTAAGATCGGATGTTAAAGTGAATGTATCTTTAAACGCTAATGTGAAACCGTATGGCCTCGTCTAAATACAAGCGATGTTTAAGACAGAGATCTGCGTCTTAAACATCGTCCGCATTACCAATTTAATTTCTATTATAAAAAAATACTCTTTGAATTTGTGCTGTCAACATTTTATATTATCATAAACAAGAATACTGTATTATATCGACGTTATAAGAAGTTTATACTTATTGTTATAATAAAATTATTTATTTTAATAATGTGTTTAATAAAATACAGAGCTACAATAATTGAGATAAAATGTATCGACTTACATGTTAATACAGGTGTAATATATTCTTTATTGTAGTGTCTTTATTGTAGAATGAAATGAAATATCAATATTTGTTTATAATAATTCAAAATGTGCGTCTGCGCAGACAGTTCAAAACTGGTAATATCATGACGGTAACTTAAGGACAAAATTACTGTAGCTGATGACAGCTACATGATGTACAGTCTGTTCCAAATGGTTAAGCGGAACTAAATGGGAATTTAGTTCTTTTAGGTTGTCACGAGAAGGGACCTTGCTTGGGTTATTTCATTTTTCACGTTAGAATGTCAAAATTTAAAATTCCAACAATGAAACCATGGAAACGAATGACATATGTCAAAATTAAATATTTTTTTTTATATTTTAATGACAGGGAAATTTATATTAAGAAGACACAAAAAATCAAAATATAAAGAAAATGACATTTTAAAATGATATTAACTTTAACCAAAAAATGTTTATTGTAAGTATGATTTACAAAGCTTAAACAAAACGGCCGAAAGGCACGATTTAAACGATGAAAGTAACTAGATTGCAAAATCTAGTTCCGCTTAAGCGTTTGGAACAGACTGTACATTGAAACAGAATTAAATTATAATTTAAACAATTTCCACTGGTTATTAAATTTACGCTTTTAAAAATTAAATGCAACATTTGCTAAAATATAACTAGAATTTTGAAAAAATAATTTAAACAATATAAAAATTTGAAAAAAACACAAAAAATAATATTGTCTCTTCTCGCAGGGTTCGATCCCTTTCGGATCGAGTTAGTTGGGTGAAAAACCAGCTCAACAACCACTACACCAGCATACACGTTCCAGTGTAGCGTGTTACAAAGCTATAACTTTACATTGAGATTTAAATATCAAGTGTGAAAGCATACCGATGTTAAACATCGGGAAACTTTAAGTTCACGCGTCTTAAAGTTCTAGTGTGAAAAGGGTATAAGATTAACTGTTGACTAAAACCACCATAAGTTATTTAGAAGTAATATTCTTGAAGCTATAATTCATTTGTAGAGTGTTTGTGTAGTTTTTTTTGTGAATCTGTCATTACATATGCTTTTCGTTTCATGAATATTCAATTGAGTCATATGTACTTAGTTGAATATACATATGCATATTATTCTGGATTTAATTTGATTTTGTTTATTTTCTGTCACACTGTCTCTGTTTGCTGTGCTTCTATTTTTGTTTGCAACGAAATTTAATACATTTCATGAAATGCAATTTTCAACATTCTGAAGATACGTCTGTTTCTCAGTCTTGTGGTTCCAAACAAATAACATTTAAACTGTAGGGTTTCGCAGATGTAAAAAGGTTGAAGACCACTGGTCTACTGTATTAAGTGTCCTAAGTTGACAGATAACTCCATCATTAAAAATTCTAAGGAGACAACATTTTGATGAAGTCTTTCAAGCATTTTAGTGAATAGATCTCGAGGTATTTATACCGGAGTTTCTTCCGGTATTCCGGTTCAACTTCCATAAATCACAACCCGCTACAGTTACCCTGAAAAGGTTGATCTTCAATGCGTTTCTCATTCACGAAAGAAATCTTGTATATCATTATTTGAATATACAAAAATGAAAATATTAAATTTTTACCGACCGCCAACATACAATATTGGCCATAAACTTGCAACTTTTAACATTTTTCAATTTTTCAAATTTAAATAATAATATTAGAAAATAAATACTCTTAGTTCTATAATTTAATCATATTTTGTCTTTTACATCAATCAATAGTCAAATAATCTGACTTACAGATTAATAATAAATTATTTCTTCATTTTTGCTTAGACAAAAATATTGCAACAACTCGAATTTTCTTATTATATGCAGGTTTTATCCATAAATAATATGTTGTGCACAAGTAATATTTCAGTTTATATTTGTCAATCATGGGTCGTAGTAAAACTGTTTCAAGTAAAATTAGAAACTTAATAATTTCTGGTTTTAAAGACGAGCTGCTGCAAAATGTGATTTCACAAAATTTAAAAACATAAATCTACTCTGTCGCGAATTATAAAACGATTTCGAGAAGAAGGTACGTTTGAAGTTTCAAAAATTCCAGGACGTCCACGAAAAACTACAAAACAAACTGATAAAAAAATTATTTATTAATCTGCCAATAACCCCTTTCTGTCATCGGAGAAAATTTTGGGCCTTTTGCCACAAATGGATCAAGAAAACATCTCAACAAGAACTATTCGCAGAAGATTAGTTAGTGAGGGTCTTTTTAGTCGCCCTGCTAAAAAGCACTTCTATCCAAAAAGAATGTGAAGGCCCGATTAGAATTTGCTAAAAATCATAAACTGGACTGTAGATCAATGGAAAAAAGTTATTTTTAGTGATGAATCTAAGTTCAATTTGTTTAAAAGTGATGGTGTAAGTTACGTTAGGCCTGCTAATAAAAGATTAGTTCAAAAATACACCTTGCCTGTTGGCATAAACATGGCGGAGGTGGTGTGATGGTATGGGGCTGTTTCTCGGGATATGGTATGGATCCTCTATACCACATTGAAGGAATAATGGATCGATTTAAATATAAAGACATCCTTCAGAATGTTATGGAACCTTATTCTGATGAGTTCATGCCTTTAAAACATATTTTTCAGCATGATAATGACACAAAACATTCTTCGAAGTTGGTTAAAAATGGTTCGAGGATTCAAAAATTAACGTAATGACTTGGCCGTCACAGTCACCCGATTTAAATCCAATAGAAAACCTTTGGGAGATTTTCGGCAGAAAGATTAGATACAAAACGCATTCAAATATTGAAGATTTGTTCAAAGTTTTGCAGGGTGCCTGGTCTAATATTGATAATGAAATGATCACGAAATTATTAGAATCAATGGCGAAAAAATGTCGGGAAGTTATAAATACTGGTGGTTACTATACAAAATATTAAAAATGTTCTGTTAATAATAATTCATTTTCTTAATTAATAAAAAAAGATTTTTTTAAGAGTAGTTGCTATCTTTATGTCCAGGTAAAAATAATAATTACTATAAAAAAATAGATTTTACTATTAAAATTTAATTTTTTTACTATAATATATGTAGAGGATTGTTAAAGGCAAGAATTACATTTTTTAATTTTAAAGATATTGAATAGAATAAAAATGACAGAGGTTTATCAAAAGTTGCTATCTTTATGGCCAATACTGTATATAAGGGAGGTTATTGTGATCATACCGATTTTGACATTTCGAGATTTCGATGGATCTCCACGAATTGAGGTCCCTACATAACGTTTTCAATATTTTTAGCATGATGTCTATCGGTCTGCCTGTTTGAAATTTTCACAGATTGATTGAAGCTTTTGATCATTTTGGTCAGGAAAAGCCAACTTCAATATATAAAAAAAAATTGATGTGAAGTGTGAATTTTCACACATTTCAGGGTTTTGCAGGTATTTAGTAAGTGAATGATGATTATTTTGGATGCGAAAACAAATTTTATATTAAAATATTTTTTTTGTTAATTTTAATTCGAACGCCTAATACCATTATTTAGGTTTCTAAATATGTGCAGCATTTTTTTTTTATATAGCAAGGTTCATTAAGAATTTTAAAAATTGCGCCTATGGCTTCCATTGGTTGTTATAAGTTCCGCCCCTCTGATTTCGTGTACATTGAAACAGAATTAAATTATAATTTAAACAATTTCTACTGGTTATTAAATTTACGCTTTTAAAAATTAAATGCAACATTTGCCAAAATATAACTAGAATTTTGAAAAAATAATTTAAACAATATAAAAAAAAATAATATTGTCTCTTCTTGGTTGAAAAATCAGCGTCAAATACCATTACACCAGCATACACGTTCCAGTGTGGCGTGTTACAAAGCTATAAGTTGTGTACATTATTAGCCAAAAATCACAAAAAATGCATTTTTTTCCAAAAACATAATCTGATCAAAAATTCCTGTTGTACTATTCCGGTTCACACCAATATACATTACTTAGAATTTTTTCAGATTTTTAGTTTAAACCATCTGGGCTACAGGGTGTGGGAAAAAAAAATTTGGCACAATTTTGGCAAAAATCGCTTCAAAATAATTTATTTTGCAAAAATAAAAATTTGATCGTTAATCCACGTACTAAGGGCTTTCATTTGATATCCTACTCAGAATTTAAAAAAAATATTTTTGTTTTCGATGAGCAGATATTTGTTTATATTTTTAGGGGGGTATTTTTTTTAGATGTTTTAGTATTTTTCCTATGTGCGGGTCAAAGAGTTGTATAAGCATGCCAAATTTCAACTCTCTAGGTTTAGCCGTTTGGCTACAATTTTTACCGAACAGACAGACAGACAGACAGACAGACAGACAGACAGACAGACAGACAGACAGACAGACAGACAGACAGACAGACAGACAGACAGACAGACAGACAGACAGACAGACGACAAAATGACGGTATAAGGGTTTTTTGGTCATACCTACAAAACCCTAAAAAATAGTTAATGACAACTTACAAAAATGAAAATTCCAGTTAGTTCCGCCTAATCGTTTGGAATAGCCTACAGCCCTCATAAAACTACAAAATTTGAAATTTAATTTTGACTCGTTAGTGGAAATTAATCTCTGAACTTAGATATTATTTTTTTTTTTTTCAGATAGTTCTATAGATTTTTGTCAGAGATTTTGTAAATTAAAGAATTAATCCTACATTATTAGATGATCTGATATGTTTTTTATTTGAAGTTAAGGGAGTAACGGTCTAGAAGTTGGAACGGGGGGGGGGAGTATTGAAGTTTCCATATTGAAAGTCCTTTGAAGAACTCTCGTTCACAGCGAAGGATTATAACATTAATTATATATTTTAACGCTACTTCTGTAAAATTAATGCCGAGGCATGAGCTTAATTAAAAAGCTTATTTTATTTAATTAAAGCACAACTTACACTAACTGAATATACTCCGAAACATGTCTGATAAAAAAAATTCCACCTACTGTCCTCAGATTTTTCCTTTAAACAAACAGAAGGTTGATAAAAAAATTGTAAATCGTTTTAAAAGGAAACTATAAATATCCGGAAACAATACAGTTATACATATAAAAGCCTTGTGGCATTCTTTGCATAATGTTCGAGGTACGGAGCGGGGATGGAGACGTATCGGTAGTCAGACGAGCTGAGTGGAAGGGGACTCTCTAAAAGCTCGCTCTCTTAAACAATAAAATTTCTTAGGGAGCTGAAAAAGAACCTTTTTTTGAAATGTGTTATTAAAAGACAAATATATACCTAAAAAAGTGTTTTTTAGTCTTGGGGGGGGGTCAAGCCCATTAAATAGGAACGTATGTCGTGTTGAGTATCTTTAAACGGAGCTTTTGAAAAGAAACAATTTTTACTTACATTTTGTTAATATCTTTTACGGTTTACGAAAATAATGTATGCTCTATAACGACTTGAAAATAAAGTATTTTTGTTTACAAGTGTTCAAAGTGGCTTCCATTTTGATTTAAACACTTTCGCATCTTAACTCTTGACCTATCTGTAACTTGGAGCAAAATAAAAAATATCAGCTGTGGCTACCACAGGACCGACCGCCATCACAAAGTACTTGTACAAAATACATAGCAGCAGAGTAGAAATAACTTGGCCTAATATTTTCTAACAGAGATATTATTTATCATGACCATGGAAACGTTACATATAAGTATGAAAAATAGACTCAAAAAATGTCTCAAATAAAAGTTATTATTTATTGCATTTATAGCAACTTTTGTTAAATAAAATTTTTCTAAATATTTTGCTGTTGGTAAATATTTGTAATAATCTTAAAATCGACACGAGTAAACTCCCATTTCTAGTCAACCGATTTTTACCAAAAGTTGGTCAACTCCTGCCATTGATGTCAAAAGCCTTAATATGCAGTTTCATAAAAATCTTTTTAGCCGAATTTGCTCTACATGTGTACACAGACAAACGGACAACTAAACAGTAGGGAATATCTTAACAGATAAAAATATACCTAGAATTCCCTGAAAAATTGATGAAAAATAGAACTTGTTCTATTTTCAAAATAAATTGATCAAATTTTTTGTCAATTAATTGATCAATTAATTGACGAAATTTTTACGCTTAACACAAATCAATTAATTGAATGTCAACTTTTTCAATTAATTGATCAATTAATTGAATCGTGTAAAACCCACTTAAGAATGAACTTTTACTCTTATGAATTTGCTGTGTAGTGCTTACCCTACCCTTAATCGAGTTCACAAGCCGTTCACATTTTCCACAATGCATAATGTTGAAAATATTGTCCCTTTACTACGTGTAAAGTGTATTCCTTATGTTTGAAGAGGTATATAAAGTACGATTCATAAAACGCGGTACCATATGCGAGGTCACGTGATTTTTATCGTATATGAGAGCATTTGTAAATTGTTATTAAAGGCGTACGGTCGTAAAATATTCGTATAATGTCATAGGGACATTGTATATCAACACTATCGCGTTTTCAGATCACCACGAACTATCGATTTGAATATATACAGAGAATATAAACTAACTTTTGTGATAATGGCCAAATGGGATGAACGAATCTGTTTAGAAGAGTTATGGGAAGTGATTTTCAACCCTAAAGTTAGCGCGGACCGGCAAAATATGCAATATAGGCTATTCTAAACTTTTAAGCGGAACTAGCTGTAATTTTCATTTTTGTAAGTTGTCATGAGCTTTTCTTTTATGGTTAAAAGTAGGCTTTTGCTAAAAAATATTACCAAAAACCTCACTTAATCTGTAAAAGTAACTAGAATTGAAAATCTAGTTCCGCGTAAACCAAAGAAATAAACTTTATATTTATCCGGATCGACAAAAATTTTTTTTTTTGCTTGAATTGCCCAATATTTTTTTTTTTTATGCAAAATGATGAAAATATTATTTTAAAAATAATTTTAATTAAAGGAGCATAATAAAAATAAAAATATTTAACTTTCAAGTTGAACTTACTTGAAATTACAACTTGAAAGTATTTGTAAAAAGTAAAGTAAAAATCATGTAAAGCCGCATTCAGACGACTTAAAATTAACAAGTTATAGACTGTGCGTTGTGTCGCTCTGACTTATGCTTTAATGCATTCTTTTAACGTTCCATGTACCGTTCACATATATTATAAATTAGTACGTTACGAATAGCCCTCCATCTGTGAATTTTTAAACCAACTATTTAGCTTCGTAAAATATTTTATATTATCGTTCTTATAATTCTGTTGTCTTAGATTTTAACTACCTAATTACCTAAATCATATTTACTGTCAGTCTTTGTAATTTTGAGCAAGATTTGTTAATGATGACACTATGTTAGGTTATGTAAAGGCATTCGATAACTACGGTGTCACTGATAGAATGCGATAGGCAATGTGTTTATATGTCTGTCTCATTAAAACATCTCACTAGCTATAAGTTTAGAAAATTATACACAATCCACAACAAACGTATTAAATTTGAAGGTCTGAACGGTTTCACGTCTTATCATATGACAAACTTGCTGGTGACAGTGAACAGTCCATAAGCTACAGTGCATAAGCTATTGATTTAAGAGCTTTTATTCAAAGGACTGCCCTATATTTAATGAATTTTTAGGTTTTGTAATGTTTGATTTTATTTATAAGCAGTTTTCCAAAATCTGTTTACTCGATTGAATGTTCTATGATAGCATCTTGAGATATCAGCCTAAGATATCCCTAAATCGGATATATACAGAGTACCTTTGATGTCTGCAGGGACAAGGAGGAAGCCCTTTGTACATCTCACATATGATTTCAGTTAATATTAGACCCTTTGTCTTATTAAGGTCAACTTAAGGTCAAGCTTGACTTAATAGTTAAAATATCGTCCCAAAAGGGTGATTAGAAAAAACATGAAAAAACCCACAGGAAAATTGAAAAATGAAAAGGTACAGAACCCTATGAATACCTACAGATATTGTACACTCTAAAAAATTGATGTGAAGTGTGAATTTTCACACATTGCAGGGTTTCGCAGGTATTTAGTAAGGGAATAATAATTATTTAGGATGCCAAAACAAATTTTATGTTAAAATATTTTTACTTGCCCGACCTTAATATATAAGGGGCAAGTATTGTAATCGCGAAAAATTACGATGTCGAGATTTTGACTGATGACCACGTTTCATGGTCCAGGGAATCCAAAAAACCTATTTTCGAAGTGCCGTCCGTATGTGTGTGTGTCTGTGTGTATACACTATAACTCAAAAACGGTTTAACTTAAAGAGTTCGTTCTGGTACTAAAAAATTCTCCTAATAATTGGGAAGAACCCTATTGTTTTTTATTAAAATCCGAAGCCGGAAACGGAAGTTATTAAACATTAAAATTTTAAAAAAATCGTAACTAGTAAACCAAGCCTTGGACAAAAAATTGTATATGACATAATTTGATGTATTTTTGAAGATTTACCTAAATCTTTTTTAAATTAAAAAAAAAATATATGTATTTTTTTTTTTATTATTATTATTTTTTTTATGGGAGGGCAAGTCTAGCGGAGGTCTTCCTTCGCCACTGGTTTCTTGTTAATTTTAATTCGAATGCCTAATACCATTATGTAGGTTTCTAAATATGAGCAGTATTTTTGTTTTTAATATAGGTTCACTAAGATTTTGAAAATTGCGATGGCTTCTATTGGTTGTTTTAGTCATAAGCTCCGCCCTTCTGATTTCGTGTATTTATAGGAATATTAATATCAGTATAGCAGTAATATATTTAGGCACTAATATGATGCAGACATTATAACACATGACATAACATATATTTTATATATTTTATTTTTTTACTTGTATCCATAGTATTATATATAAGTTACTTGGTTGTAAGTCTAAGAGTATTCAATTTCAACAATTTCCACTGGTTATTAAATTTACGCTTTTAAAAATTAAATAAAATATTTGCCCAAATATAAATAGAATTTTGAAAAAATAATTTAAACAAAATAAAAATGCAAAAAAAACAGAAAAAATGATATTGGCTCGAGGCCGTATTGAACACGAGTTTGCAAATTAGAACGCCAGTATTCTAAGTATTACACCATCAAAGTGCTCTGTTTAGTCTACTACATAATATTATTAAATATTTTATATAGTCAAGCAAAAAACACAAAAAACGCGTTATTTTCCGAAAACATATTCTGATCAAAAATTCCTGTTGTACTATTCCGGTTCACACCAATGTACATTACTTTTGAAAATTGCGCCTATGGCTTCCATTGGTTGCTTAAATCATAAGTCCCACCCTCTGATTTCGTATACATTCAAACATAGAATTAAATTATAATTTCAACACTTCCCACTGGTTATTAAATTTATGTTTTAAAAATTAAATGCAACATTTACCAAAATATAACTAGAATTTTGCCAAAATAATTTAAACAAAATAAAAATGCAAAAAAAAACAGAAAAATTAAAATTGACAGGAATCGAACTCTAGTTTGCAAATTACAAAGCAACGACAAGACGCACTACGCTACGAGCGCTTACTTATTTACAGTGTTACATACCGAATTAAATATTTAATATATTTTAGTTAAAAACACAGAAAATGCGTTATTTTCCGAAAACATAATCTGATCAAAAATTCCTGTTGTACTATTCCGGTTCACACCAATGTACATTACTTAAAATTTTTTCAGATTTTTAGTTTAAACAATCTGGGCTACAGGGTGTGGGACAAAACATTTTTTGCACAATTTTGGCAAAAATCGCGTCTAAATAATTTATTTTGCAAAAATAAAATTTTGATCGTTAATCCACGTACTAAAGGCTTTCATTTGATACCCTACTTAGAATTGTAAAAAAATATTTTTTTTTCAGTGAGCACATATTTGTTTATATTTTTAGAAGGATATTTTTTTAGATATTTTAGTATTTTTTCCTATGTGCGGGTCACAGAGTTGTATAAGCATGCCAAATTTCAACTCTCTAGGTTTAGCCGTTTGGCTACAATTTTTACCGAACAGACAGACAGACACAAGTCTTTCATTTAAAATGTAAAAAAATATAATTTTTTTACAATTCTGTGTAGGATATTTTACTGCGCCCTTTTCAATACGTATAAATTCCGATGTTGTGAAATATCCCCCCCCCCGAAATATTTTTCTGCACACGCTACTGTTAAACACAAGTTGTCATGAGTTTTTTTTTTTTAAATAAAGTATAAATCTGAAATTAGATTAACTACAATCTAACAAATTTTTATTTTTAGCGAATTAAACTTTGTTTTTTAAATAAGAACTTTCTTAAATTTTTTAACTCTGTTTCTTAGATTTAAGAACGTGAAAGAGAAAGAATAAGGATAAAAAAAAAATCAGGACATTATATCAAAGTGACAAATGCCACGAGTTAAGGATGAAATATAGTCCTTCAGAGACTATTTCCTGGGGAAAAACTCATGGAAAATTGAAATAGATGGACTACTATTATAAAATTAGAAGAAATGCAACAGAATTTTTTAAAATTATTCAGTTCTTCAATATACAGTCTGTTCCAAACGGTTAAGCGGAACTAAATGGGAATTTAGTTCTTTTAGATTGTCACGAGAAGGGACCTTGCTTGGGTTATTTCATTTTTCACGTTGTGATGCCAAAATTTAAAATTCCAACAATGAAACCATGGAAACGAATGACATATGTCAAAATTTAATATTTTTTTGGATATTTTAATGACAAAAAAATAAATAAATGGGAAATTTGTATTAAGAATGACACAACAAATCAAAATATAACGAAAATGACATTTTAAAATGATATTAACCTTAACCAAAAAATGTTTATTGTAAGTATGATTTACAAAGCTTAAACAAAACGGCCGAAAGGCACGATTTAAACGATGAAAGTAACTAGATTGCAAAATCTAGTTCCGCTTAACCGTTTGGAACAGACTGTAGATAATCCTATTAGTTACATAATTGTTTTGTTGTCAACATGTATTTGTAGTTAATTTTTTTCCCAATATATTTTGTATTTTCCAATAAAGCTCCCCTAGAAGCGCAGGAGTTTAAAATTTATAGTTTCATTAACAGGACAGAGCGATTTTTCAAGATTTAAACCAGGATTGCCTCCATACTAAGTGCTGCATTAAATATACAATTCAATTAAGGACACAAGTTGAAAATCGCTCTAAGAGATCTTCAATTATTGAAAGGGAAATAAGAATAGATTGCAAGTTTCAATTTCACGATCTTAGAATATTTTTGAAGGTTTTGTTTGATGAATAAAAAAAGTTGTGTGCTAGCTAGTATCACTCAAATTTCTAACTTTTTTAAAAATTGTTCTTTTGAAATTTTCCAGGATTTCGTTTGGTTAGTTTGGAGGCCCATTAAATAAGTTGTGTCTAAGCCACTAAGTCTCTAATTTTTTTCTATACTAAATAAGGTGTGAGGATTCAAAAAATTCACACCGCAGATCTCTATCTCTTACCGTTTTTGAGATATGAATTTTGGAAGTATACCTAATTTATAAAGTATTTATTTTTGCAAAATTGTGTTTGAAGATCCATAAAAAAAGTTGTGTGCTAGCCATTAAGTCTGTAATTTTATTATACATTAAATAGGGTGTAAGGATTCAAAAAATTCACACCGCAGATCTCTATCTCTTACCGTTTTTGAGATATGAATTTTGGAAGTATACCTAATTTATAAAGTATTTATTTTTGCAAAGTTGTGTTTGAAGATCCATAAAAAAAGTTGTGTGCTAGCCATTAAGTCTGTAATTTTATTATACATTAAATAGGGTGTAAGGATTCAAAAAATTCAAACCGCAGGTCTCTATCTCTTACCGTTTTTGAGATATGAATTTTGGAAGTATACCTAATTTATAAAGTATTTATTTTTTCAAAGTTGTGTTTGAAGATCCATAAAAAAAAGTTGTGTGCTAGCCATTAAGTCTGTAATTTTATTATACATTAAATAGAGTGTAAGGATTCAAAAAATTCAAACCGCGGGTCTCTATCTCTTACCGTTTTTGAGATATGAATTTTGGAAGTATACCTAATTTATAAAGTATTTATTTTTGCAAAGTTGTGTTTGAAGATCCATAAAAAAAAGTTGTGTGCTAGCCATTAAGTCTGTAATTTTATTATACATTAAATAGGGTGTAAGGATTCAAAAAATTTAAACCGCAGGTCTCTATCTCTTACCGTTTTTGAGATATGAATTTTGGAAGTATACCTAATTTATAAAGTATTTATTTTTGCAAAGTTGTGTTTGAAGATCCATAAAAAAAGTTGTGTGCTAGCCATTAACTCTGTAATTTTTTTTATACATTAAATAAGGTATAGGATTCAAAAAATTCAAACCGCAGATCTCTATCTCTTACCATTTTTAGAATACGAATTTTCAAAAATTAAAAAAAAAATATATTTTACGCGATTTTTTTTAAATTTCCGAAAAATTTCAAATTTTGCGCGATTAGTTTTAGGTCATTACGGACCAAATATTTAAACAACAATCGTTTTGTAGAACAAGGTGTGAAGATTCTAAAAATTCAAACCCCAGGTCTCTATCTCTTACCGTTTTTGAGATATACATTTTTTTAAATTTTTACATATTTTCACATATTTCGAAATTTTGTTTGGATGGCCCATAAAAAAGTTGTGTGCTAGCCATTAATTTCCCAATTTTTTTCCAAAATAAACAAGATGTGGAGATTTCAAAAATTCAAACCGCAAGTATCTATCTCATTACCTTTTTGAGATACAAATTTTTTAAAATTAAAAATTGTCGAACGAAATAAAAGTCCGATCGTAGACCTGCTTGACGGGAAGGAACGCTTCGGTTACCGATAAAAATCAAAACTGCCGGTGTCAAGATGTTCCCAATTTTTTTTCCAAACTAAACAAGGTGTAGAAATTTCAATAATTCAAACCGCAGGTCTCTATCTCTCACCGTTTTTGAGATATTAATTTTAAATTTCCACAAAATTTCAAATTTTGCGCGAATAGTTTTAGGTCATTACGGACCGAATATTATACATTTTTTTTTGAACTAAACAAAATGTGAGACATCTAAAAATTCAAACTACATGTCTTACTGTTTTTGAGATCTGTCTGTCTGTAGTATATGCATATGTATGTTCATATATTACTCTTGAAATTATGTTTAATTGGTCGGGGTAAATTACTCCATTTCCCACCCCTGTTACGTCTCTGGTATCATTAAAAGCACTTGACAGAAAGCTGTTTCAAGTGCATTCAGCTGTACTTTGTGCTTTCAAGTCACTTGCACTTAAAGCACAAAGCTCACTAGCACTTTGAGCAATATTATATACTGAGAAAGCGTAATGTGTGAAATACTTCAAATTAAAAAACTAGAAATTTCACCTGAATACTCGCTTAACTATTCATTTCGTTGGACGGATTTATACTAAAAGCTGAATAAATTGAGACATTCACTGGGCGAAGTTAAAATATAAAATTAATAAAAATAAATGTATAAAAACTCTTAGTACCAACCATAAATTAAGTTATTCGAAGTCCATACTTACATCGGATGATAAAAAACCTTTGGAAAATACTCTTCGAACAAAATTTACACTTACCCATACAAAGTACAGAGGAAAAATATGAGGAAAATTACATAAAATACATAATTAAAAGTTGAAAAACGTGTAAAATCTCATATACCCACCATAAATTAAGTTTTTCCCTGAAATATTTCTGAAAACTATCTCCATCTCACTCCTACACACTGCAAACCTAATTACGCTATCTCTCTCTAACACATTGGCTGTATAAAATAAAACAAATTTTGCAAAAAAACACAAAAATAACAACAAATACATTTTAAAAATAGTTTAAAATAATGTTATATACCTTTTAAACTACTAGGGATTGTTTGAATAAATTAATAAAACACAATTTAAGATTCCTAATTTTCTGTTCGCCAGTGATGCTAATTTTGTTAAACGATTCATTCTTGTATTTCACCATCCCCAAGTGTAATTATTGTTTCAAAACCTTCCTTAGACCTTCTTCTAACTTTGTGACTTTTGTTTTTGATTAAAATTAACTTTTTTTCATATTTTTTGGGCATATTAAGTCGAAACTGTAGTAGGCGATGTCCATTTTGCAACAGGCACTGCAACACTAGCGGTGAAGTGGTGAACTAAATGGCTACAAAAGAATTTCTAGAAAATATTTATTTTAAAAAATTAATTTATCAAATTCTATCCAATATTAAGAAGTGAAATTTTAAGGGGGTGGTTTTTATAATATTTTCTACCATTTTGCCAAATATGGTTAAGCTGTGTAACGTATTATCCATAATTTTGGTACAAAAAATCTGGATCATTAACTAAAATTGAATTTAAAAAAATCGTATCTTCAAAACGGTAAGAGATAGAGACCTGCGGTTTGAATTTTTGGATTTCCCAGGTCTTGCTTACTCTAGAGAGTTATTAGAGCTTTGCTGGCTAGTACACAACTTTTTTAATGGGCCGTAAAAATATACTCAAACAGAAACAAAAATTTAATTAAAAAAAAAAATCATATCTCGAAAACGGTAAGAGATAGAGACCTGCGGTATGAATTTTTGAATTTCTCGTACCTTATTTAGTTTTAGAGAATTGTTAGAGTGTTACTGGATAGCCCACAAATTTTTTAATGGACCATCAAAAAAATTATCGATAAGAATAAAAAATAAAAATTGATTAGTTTAAAAATCAATATCTCAAAAACGGTAAGAGATGGAGACCCGCGGTTTGAATTTTTGGATTCCTCATACCTCCTTTACTTTAGAGAATTATTAGAGCGTTATTGGCTAGCACACAACTTTCTTAATAGGCCATCAAAAATATTCTGGATGTGAAACAAAAACTGAATAATAAAAAATATATATACAGGGTGTTTGTTTGAAACGGGGCACCCCGAAAATCTCCTTTATTTGTAAGGATACGAAAAATCTTCAGAACAAAAGTTAAACTAGACAAAAAGGCCCATCTAAAGGTTACTATAAGAATTCTGAGGCACTTCCGGTTTCACCGGAAATGATGTCAACTTTTGATCTAGCATAGGGAATCGATAATTTTATATTTTTTTCCTAAAAGTACATTAAATTAGCTTTACAATGACACAAAAAAATCATATTTTTATGTTAACCATTTCAAAATGGCGACCATTTATTTACAAAATAATAATCAACATAAGTTTTACAAAGTTGAACGTAGCAAGGTTTGAATACAATAAAAAAGAAACAAAATATCTCTAAAATAAACTATTTGACTATTTAGAAAAAAAAAAAAACTATTACTATCTACAATTATTTTACAAAAAAAAAAAAAATACAAATGTTCGATTAAACCACCATTATTGTCCACACATTTTCTCATTCTTAATAAAAACTTGGACATCCCGGATTGCACTTCTAACCCTTTCTCTTGTTATTTATAAAACATTTAATTGAAAACTTTAAATTTAAGTTTTCATGTTATTTCATATAATAACTAGTTATAACAGTTTATTTTAGAGATATTTTGTTTCTTTTTTAATTGTTTTCAAAGCTTGCTACGTTCAACTTTGTAAAACTTGATTGTTGATTATTATTTTGTAAATAAATGGTCGCCATTTTGAAATGGTTAACATAAAAATATGACTTTTTAGTGTCATTGTAAAGCTAATTTAATGTACTTTTAGGAAAAAAATATAAAATTATCGATTCCCTATGCTAGATCAAAAGTTGACATCATTTCCGGTGAAACCGGAAGTGCCTCAGAATTCTTATAGTAACCTTTAGATGGGCCTTTTTGTCTAGTTTAACTGTTGTTCTGAAGATTTTTTATATCTTTACAAATAAAGGAGATTTTCGGGGTGCCCCGTTTCAAACAAACACCCTGTATATTTCAAAAACGGTAAGAGATAGAGACCTGCAATTTAAATTTTTGGTTTCCTCATACCTTGCTTACTCTAGAAAGTTATTAGGGTGCTACTAGCTAACACACAACTTTTTTAATGGGACATTTTTTAAAGAAAAAAATCTTAATTTGAAAAAAAAAATTTTAAAAAAAATTATTACTAATTCCGCCGGGTTTAAAATGTTTCAAAAGTATTTTTACAATAGGGGATAGGCATGATTTTTTTTTATTTTTTATTATATTCCTCTTGTTGCATATAAACATAAAAAACAGTTTTTATTTTTTTTTTTTTGTAATTTGAAGGCTTAAAAAAATCATAAATGTATGTAGCGCGCGAAAACGACGTGTGACGTCATACCCCTTCTAACTGACGTATGACACTACTAGCTTACCGGCGTACATAGTCTGTTGTGAACTTATTTGTTTGTATAACTTTCATAGGTTATGTAAAGTTAGAGTGATTTTAGTTAAAATAAAGTTTAATTCTATAAAAACAATTTATACATGTTTACCGAATTAAATTTTATATTAAAATAGATAACTTATATTGCAGTATTTCAATTATGCCTCTAACGTTTTGTAACTTCATGTAAACAATGTAGTAAAATTCTGACATCTAAATTACATAAATATTTACATTTTACAGAGTTGCAGCGTTTGTTTACATAAAGTTATAGAATATAAAATAAAAATTACTTTGACACCACGTATTTCCTCAGCACTGTAGCATTCATTATTTTTCATATATTCCATGAGCATAAATGCATCAATGTTGGGTAAATTATCACTCTGAGCCCTAACAAAATCTTTATCTGCCATTTTAATAATAAATGCGTGAAAAATTGCTTAAAAACAAATACAAAACTCTCGAACAATACAATACACACACGTGTAAAGATTATGTTGTAGCTGTATCTGTGATGTGAAACCCCTATCGTTTGACGTCATACTCAGTCGTTTTACTCGGCAACCTTCGCTCCGTGGTCGGCTTATTTTAAATTTACAATATTTTAATTCAAAAATTTGGCTATAATATTAATTAAAATGTAATTTTTGTTTTGTTAGGTGACATAACTAACATTAACATATCAAAATAATGTAGTTTTAAGGAAATACAAATTTTATGCGTATCCCCTATTCTATTTATTTAACAACCTTACAAGTTTTATATTTTACAAATAGTCAAGTATTTTTGTATTTATTTTTAATAATTTTGAAGCATATTTTGTGTGATATCTGTTGGTGCATCTATAAAGGTGAAGTCAGTAAATATTTACTGTAAAATGGAAGCCTCTCTCCCTTCCCTCTGGCAAATATAAATATCTCTGAATACTCAAAAGAAATGTATTCACATGTCAAAGACTTTCCATAAATAGACTGCGAATTTTTACCTGCAGGGTTAAAATAGAAAAATATATATGTATATAAAAAAGTTTATACTTATCCAAAAATGTTTAGCAAGAGGCGCGTAAGATTTTATAAAGGGAGGACACAAAAAATATTGATATGAAGTGTGAATTTTGACATATTTCAGGGTTTTTTAGATATTTATCAGGTCGTCAAGGATGAAATTTGTAGTTAATAATATTGCAAACTTTAACACCTTATCTAACCTAACTTTTTTTGAGATATGAATTTTTTTAAATTCCAAAAAAAATCAAAATTTTCCCTAATAGTTTTAGGTCATTACGAACCAAACATTAATTTTTTCTAGACAAAACAAGATGTGATAATTCCAAAAATTCAAACCTCAAGTCTCTATTTCTTACCTTTTTTGAGATATGAATTTTTTTAAATTCCAAAAAAATCAAAATTTTCAATAGTTTTAGGTCATTACGGACCAAACATTAATTTTTTCTAGACAAAACAAGATGTGATAATTCCAAAAATTCAAACTTCAAGTCTCTATTTCTTACCTTTTTTGAGATATGAATTTTTTTAAATTCCAAAAAAATCAAAATTTTCAATAGTTTTAGGTCATTACGGACCAAACATTAATTCGTTTTAGACAAAACAAGGTGTGAGAATTCAAAAAATTCAAACCTCAAGTCTCTATTTCTTACCTTTTTTGAGATATGAATTTTTTTAAATTCCAAAAAAATCAAAATTTTCAATAGTTTTAGGTCATTACGGACCAAACATTAATTTTTTCTAGACAAAACAAGATGTGATAATTCCAAAAATTCAAACCTCGAGTCTCTATTTCTTACCTTTTTTGAGATATGAATTTTTTTAAATTCCAAAAAAAAACAAAATTTTCAATAGTTTTAGGTCATTACGGACCAAACATTAATTTTTTCTAGACAAAACAAGATGTGATAATTCCAAAAATTCAAACCTCGAGTCTCTATTTCTTACCTTTTTTGAGATATGAATTTTTTTAAATTCCAAAAAAAAACAAAATTTTCAATAGTTTTAGGTCATTACGGACCAAACATTAATTTTTTCTAGACAAAACAAGATGTGATAATTCCAAATATACAAATTTCAAGTCTCTATTTCTTATCTTTTTTGAGATATGAATTTTTTTAAATTCCAAAAAAATCAAAATTTTCAACAGTTTTAGGTCATTACGGACCAAACATTAATTTTTTCTAGACAAAACAAGATGTGATAATTCCAAAAATTCAAACCTCAAGTCTCGATTTCTTACCTTTTTTAGGATATGAATTTTTTAAAATTCAAACACATATCTACCAAAGTTTATAAAATTATTTTGGGTTCTTACCGGTAAAGTGGAGACTGCAGACAGCCCAGGGGGGGCATAGGGGGTCTGTGGACACAGATGATATGGCGATTGTAAAGATTGATCCCAACTAGGCGCCGTATTCCATCCCATAATCCCTTGATGTTGTGGATACAGCATTGTATTCGGCAAAGGGTTACGATTAAATTGATGCTAAAAGAAAAAAATACTTCTTAAGACTGGAATTCACAAAAATTTAAACTGTTTTTTAAAAAAATCACAATTTATTCACTTCTAAACAGATGTCAACAAGTCTACGTATTAAAAATAACTGGATTAATAAAATTATGCGAAATTCACTAATTAGTTTTTAGATAACATAAAAGTAATAGGATTAAGAAAGTTATATAAAAGATTAATTTAAAATATTGATATGAATTGTTATTTTTCACACATTTCAGGATTTGTAGGTATTTGATAAGTGGGAACAAATTTCTAGAATTTATTTAACCGTTTACTGCATGAATTTTTATTTTTGGCTGAAATAATTCATGAGCATTAGGAATTGGTTCTTATTGATAGAAAAATTAATTAATTATGTGGAGATGTTAGACAACTTCTTGGTACCTGAACTGCAAAACTTTCCTGGCTATAACCAAAGAACATGGTTCCAACAGGACGGAGCAACTTCATACACGTCCAATATGTCTCTGCCACGTGTTCGTGAAATTTTCTCAGGCAAATTGATCTCCCGGAGAGGTGACATAAATTGGCCTCCACGCAGTCCAGATTTAACCCCTATGGACTTTTTCCTATGGGGTTATCTTAAATCTAAAGTTTACGCCAATAAACCGACTTCACTGGCGCATTTGAAAGAAAATATCCGTCACGAAATGGCAGCCATCCCTGAGTCCACCTGCCGAGACATCATAAGTAATTTTACTGTTCGATTAAATGAGTGCCGAGAACGCGAGGGTCTACATTTAGACGATATTATTATTAAGAAATAAATCCCCAAAAAGTGTATTTTAATAATTAATAAACATTTTTTCTATATACGGTTTACTTTTTTTTTTAATCGATCCACTAAATATAAAATTTGTTTTGAGACACCTTGTATATGTTTTCCTTTTTTTTACTAATAATCCCAAATTACTCTATTTCCGATTTTCCATCAGATTTTCTCGTAGAATTTTGATATGTCAGTAATTGGTTGTCAGTCTGGATCTTACAACTGAAATAAGCTGAATTTGTCACATTTCAGTAAAAATAATGAAAAAATAACCCTCCACATGCTTATACTATGTTACTGATTACTTCTCTATCCTAACTTGCCTGCTTCCATGTGTGATTCAGTTATAAATTATTTAATACCTTCAAAAGGATTAAAGGATAATCAAAATATGTCTTAATCCTTCACAATATATGAAATTTTTTCATGTACGGACAAAGAAACGCCTAGGCTATTGGCTAGTAAACTACTTACTTCACAGTTGTGTATAACGGGTTGCGGACAATATAGAAATAAAAATTTTAAACGTATCTCAAAATACTCAATCAGAAACAAAAATTGTATCTCCAAAATGATAAAAGATAGAGACCTGCGGTTTGAATTTTTGGAATTTTCATACCTTGATTACTTTAGGAAGTTATTAAGGTGATTCTAGCTAACACACAACTTTTTAAATTGGCCATCAAAAAATTCACGATCAGAAATAAAAATTATATTTTTTTAAAATTCGTATCTCCAAAACGGTAAAAGATAGGGACCTGCGGTTTGAATTTTTGCAATTCCCATGCCTTGTTTAGTTCATGAAAAAATAATAGTCAAAATAGCTAATACAAAACTTTATTTATAGGTCACTAAACAAAATCATTGAATACGTGAAAAAATTATTTTTTGAAAAAATTGTATCTCTAAAATGGTAAGAGGTATAGACCTGCGGGTTGAATTTTTGGAATTCTCATTTATTGTTTAGCTTATGAAAAAATAATAGTCATAATAGCTGTTACAGAACTTTATTTATAGGGCACTAAACAAAATCATTGAAAAATGTGAAAAATTTATTTTAAAAAAAATTGTATCTCTAAAATAGTAATAGAATTTGGTTTGAATTTTTGGATTCCTCATACTTTGTTTAGTTTACAAAAAAAATAAAACTACAATAGCTAGCACACAACTTTATTTATGGAGAACTAAACAATATTCTTGAAAGGTGTGAAATATTTATTTTTTGAAAAAATCGTATTACCAAAATGGTAAGAGATAGAGACCTGTGGTTTAAATTTTTGGAATTCTCATACCTTGTTTAATTATGAAAAAAATAAAAGCCAAAATAGCTATCTCAGAACTTTATTTTTAGGGCACTAAACAAAATCCTTGAAAAGTGTGAAATATTTATTTTTTGAAAAAATCGTATTTCCAAAATGGTAAGAGATAGAGACCTGTGGTTTAAATTTTTGGAATTCTCATACCTTGTTTAATTATGAAAAAAATAAAAGCCAAAACAGCTATTTCAGAACTTTATTTATAGGGCACTAAACAAAATCCTTGAGAAGTATGATATATTTATTTTTTGAAAAAATCGTATTTCCAAAATGGTAAGAGATAGAGACCTGTGGTTTAAATTTTTGGAATTCTCATACCTTGTTTAATTATGAAAAAAATAAAAGCCAAAACAGCTATTTCAGAACTTTATTTATAGGGCACTAAACAAAATCCTTGAATAGTGTAAAATATTTATTTTTTGAAAAAATCGTATTTCCAAAATGGTAAGAGATAGAGACCTGTGGTTTGAATTCTTGGAATTCTCATACCTTGTTTAATTATGAAAAAAATAAAAGCCAAAATAGCTATCTCGGAACTTTATTTATAGGGCAGTAAACAAAATCATTGAAAAGTGTGAAAAATTTATATTTTGAAAAAATTGTATCTCTAAAATGGTAAAAGATAAAGACCTGGTTTGAATTTTTGGAATCCTTATGCTTTGTTTAGTTTATGAAAAAATAATAGTTATAATAGCTATTACAGAACTTTATTTATAGGGCACTAAACAAAATCATTAAAAAAAGTGAAAAATTTATTTTTTGAAAAAATTGTATCTTTAAAATGGTAAGAGATAGAGACCTGCGGTTTGAATTTTTGGAATCCCCATGCCTAGTTTAGTTTACGATAAAAGTAAAACTACAATAGTTAGCATACAACTTTATTTATGAGGAACTAAACAAAATTCTTGAAAGGTGGGAAAAAATTATTTTTTGAAATCTCTTTTTGATCTCCAAAATGGGTAAAAGATTCAAACCGCAGGTCACTGCGGTTTTGAATTTTTGAAATCTTCACATCTTGTTTAATTTGCAAAAAAATAAAAGCCAAAACAGCTATCACAGAATTTTATTTATAAAGAACAAAATTCTTGAAAAGTGTTAAAACTTTTTGAAAAAAATCATATCTTCAAAACCATAAAAGATAAAAAAGTATGGTTCAAAATTTTGAAATCCTCACACCTTGCATAGTATATAAAAATATAAAAATCAAAATATCTATCACAGAACTTAATTTATAGGGCACTAAACAAAATCCTTGAAAAGTGTGAAATATTTATTTTTTGAAAAAATCGTATTTCCAAGATGGTAAGAGATAGAGACCTGTGGTTTGAATTCTTGGAATTCTCATACCTTGTTTAATTATGAAAAAAATAAAAGCCAAAATAGCTATCTCAGAACTTTATTTATAGGGCACTGAACAAAATCATTGAAAAATGTGAAAAATTTATTTTTTGAAAAAATTGTATCTCTAAAATGGTAAAAGATAAAGACCTGCGGTTTGAATTTTTGGAATCCTCATGCTTTGTTTAATTTATAAAAAAATAATAGTCAAAATAGCTATTACAGAACTTTATTTATAGGGCACTAAACAAAATCATTAAAAAAAGTGAAAAATTTATTTTTTGAAAAAATTGTATCTCTAAAATGGTAAGATATAGAAACCTGCGGTTTGAATTTTTGAAATCCGTACACCCATTTGAATAGTATCCATAACTAGCCTAATAATGTCAGGGCCCTAACTATAATTTAAGATTTATTAATACCAACATTAAATGCTAAATTAGAGATTAATAAATCTAAACAGTATAAAATGTTAAATGTTGTCCAATACATCAATGTATTTTTAGGCCAACATATTCATATTCGTAGCTGTCAAAATAATGCTCAAATGCCGTGTACTAAAACTACTGCATTAAGACATAAATTACCTGAAACGTATTTAAAATGACGTCAAACAAGTAAAAATGAATTAAAATATCTTTTAATGTATAAAAAATCAATACGCATGAAACCGTGTCTATTAACGCTATGGTCTATTTCAAAGTAGAAAAAAGTAGATAGCGCTGCGAACCGAGTACGATTTACACTGATCAAATACAGTATAGCGGGAAATTTAAAATAAGTTACTACTAGGGCATGGGCGTAGCAACTGGGTTATTGAGCAAATGATTTTTTTTTGATATAAAAAAGGTTAATAAGATATTGGAATAAACAAGGCAGATAATACACTTACGTTATTTATACGACATAAATTCAGTTTAATTGGAAATTTGCAAATATTAATTTTAAAAATTATGTACTATATATGTATAAAATGAGAGATTTGGCTAAAACAGTTTAAATAAAGCAATAAAACAAACAATATATCTTCAGAGCTAAAGTTTCTTATTTAAATAATTATTGTAAATAAAAATTAAAAATATATATATGATGGTCTAAAAATTATATCAATAACTTCTTCTTTGGGCACAATCAGCTAGGCTCTCTTTTGGCCTCACATTAGTCCTCTCTCTTGATCTGTTAATTATCAAGTTTCAAAATATATTTATATGTCAGATAAATATATAACTAAAAAATATATAACTGCGTAAAAACAAATTACATGGAGAATTTTCTCTATAAAATCTACGCCAAGAATATAAATAAAAGTCTAAATATGTAAATAATAACAAAATATATGAGAAAAATTAAATAATATAAATAATATATATTTCTGTTGAGATTTCATTCTTTAGTCAATAAAGATTAAGAGGTTTCAAGTAATTACAGTTAAGTCAGCAAAACAAAACATAACGAACGACTGTTCTAATAAATAATCAGAATTAGGCTGAGACTGTAAAATGATGCGGTGACATCATAGCGTCAAACATATAAGATAAAATACTTATGCTGAAGCAGTTCAATTCTGGCTATGATTGAATAAAGATGTTTAAAGCCTATGTATGTGTTTTATTTAACAATCTCCAATAACCCCCATATTCCAACAGGTTATGGGCCCAGGCTAACGCAAATTGGAGAAATAAGATAGTTAAACAAATAATCTAGACATTATTTACAAACTCAGTAATAATAGTGCTCATAGTGTTAGTGTTAATAATTTAATATTAAAAAGTGCATAAATGTTTCATTAAATAATAACGTGACATAAAATAAATAAAAGAATAAGTAAAATGGATACGAAAATTACTAAAAGAAATATTCAAACTTTTAATGGTGAAAAATATAGTGTGTGGAAATTCAGAGTGAGATCTTTACTAGCAGAACTTGAAGTACTTAAAGTTGTGACGGACCCAGTTCCACTACAAATAACACCAGACTGGATGAAAAATGACTTGATTGCAAAAAACACCATCATTGAATATTTGCACGACTCATTTTTGGGACTTGCAAAGGAACAGCAATATGCCAAAGACATTTTAGAAAGCTTGGATAAAATTTATGAAAGAAAAAGCTTAGCTACACAATTAACACTACGCAAAAAATTATTAAGTCTCAAGTTACAAGCAAATCAAACTTTGTTACAACATTTGATGAAATTGTAACAGAATTAATAACAGCCGGTGCCAAATTAGAAGAAATGGATAAAGTGTCTCACCTTTTATTAACTTTACCATCAGTTTATGACGGAGTCATAACAGCACTTGAGACTTTAAGTGAAGACAATTTAAATGTTACTTTTGTAAAAACCAGATTACTGGATTATGAAATAAAAATCAAAACTGAAGAAAATATAAAGGTCCTGCAAACGACAAGTTCTTCAAAAACAACAACTTTTAAATATTCTAAACCAAAATCACATATTAAAAAACATAAATTTAAAAAATCACATAATAATAGTTACTTTAATAACTATCGCAAGGGTTTGAATAAATTTTCAAATTTAAAAAAATGTGATCATTGTGGTCGCAATAATCATTTAAAACATGAATGCTACTATTATAAACGTACACTAAAAAATGAAGAAACTTCAAGTAATCCAAATTTGCACACAATAAAAACTCAATCAAATAGTGATAGATTCACTTTTATTTTTGGAAACCATCAATCCAACACAGACAAAAATCATTTAACATTTATCCTGGATTCCGGAGCAACAGACCACATAATAAATAATAGCGAGGTTTTTACAACATATGAAAATTTAGACAGACCTTTAGAAATTGGCGTGGCGAAGACAGGCGCAACCATTAAGGCGACCAAAAGGGGAACAATTGAAGTAATAACAAATCAAGGCATTAGTGGACGACTGGACAATGTTCTTTTCTCTCCAGAAATGACCTGTAACCTTTTATCAGTTCGCCGAATTCAAGAGAGCGGTATGACAGTAATTTTTGATCCACAAGAGGTAATCATTAAATCTAAAGATCAAATTGTCGTCAAAGGTAAGCTCTTAAATAATTTAATTGGAGTCAGTTTTAAAATTAAAAAAATAAATGGCTCATTTGAGTAATAATGTCAATGTTAATTATAAATTATGGCATGACCGACTTGGTCATATTAGTAAAGATAAGTTTGTAAAAATAAAAACAAACAATTTAATGCATGACATAAATTTAATAAAAAATATTACTCCAACAAATGAGTTATGTGAAGCTTGTATATAAGGAAAACAAGCAAGACTCCCTTTTTATAAAGTCAAAAAAAAAAAAAAAAAAAAAAAAAACTTGATAATAGACCATTGTTTAAAGTACATACAAATCTCTGTGGACCAATCACGCCAACCACAGTAGATAACAAATATTATTTTTTGACTTTCATTGATCATTTTACTCATTATACTGCAACATATTTAATCACTTTTAAATGGGAGGTAATGAATAAATTCCAAGACTTTGTAGCTAAAGCCTCTGCTCATTTTAATTTAAATATAATAAATTTATATTGGGACAATGGGCGAGAATATCTGTCGATTGAATTCAAAAAAAAAAAAAAAAAAAAAGTAAATAAAAATAAAAATAAAAATGTTCAGAAAAAGGCATAACATATCATTTAACAGTACCTCATACATCACAACAAAATGGTGTAGCAGAGCGTATGAACCGAACAATAACAGAGAAAGCTCGTACACAAATATACGGTTAAAAATTAAACAAATCTTTCTGGGGCGAAGCTGTGTTAACAGCAACTTATTTAATTAATCGCACCCTCACAAATGCTCTCGCTAATAAGAAAACACCATATGAATTGTGGCATAGGCGCAAACCCAATTTACAATATCTTAAAATTTTATGGTTCAACTGTATATGTACATAATAAAATAAAAAGTTCAAAATTTGATATAAAATCAAATAAAAACATATTAATTGGTTATGAACCAAATGGGTATATATTATGGGATGTGCAAGCTGCAAAATTTATTGTAGCTCGAGACGTTATAGTAAATGAAATCATTTTTCTGACGTCTCGACCAAAAATAAATGAGGAAAATAATATGTCTGAATATAATTCTACTAATAAACTGATAAAAAATCAGAACCTGATATAAAATCAGGACCTGATAAAAAATCAGATACCTAATGTAGAAACACCTGAACATAAAAGTAAAAACTTGATATTCAAAATCAAGATAACTTAGAATTCAGATGTAGTGACAGAAATAAAAATCGTCCAAGACCCAATTACACTGAAAATGATTGAGCAAATGAGCAAATATAATTTAATAATGAATGCTCAATATTCTCTAGATAAAATACCACAAACATATAATGAAATAAATATTAGAGACAATCGAATTCAGTGGGAGCAGGCAATAAAAGGAGAATTAAATTCCTTAAATTTAAACAAAACTTGGAGATTAGCTAAAAAACCCCCAATGTAAACATAGAAGGTTGCAAATGGGTATAAACTAAAAAAAAATAAAATAAAAAAAAAAATGACGTAAATGGGAATTCATCAAAATATAAAGCCAGGTTGGTTGCAAAAGGTTTTAGTCAAAAATATTTAATAGACTATCCAGATATTTTTGCACCATTTACTAGATTGTCGACATTTTGATTAATTCTAGCTTTTGCAGTTCAATATGATTTATTAATTCATTCATTATGGATGTAAGAACTGAATTTTTAAATGGCACTTTAAAAGAAACTATTTATATGGTGATTCCTGAAAACGTCAGTTCACAAAGAAACCAAATATGTTTATTGCATAAATGCATATGGGTTGAAGCAGTCTTCCCGATGATGGTACGAACGTTTCGATCAAATAATAAAAAATAAAGGTTTTAAAAAAAAAAAAAAAAATTCAATGTTGATCATTGCATATATTTCTTAGATAACGGTGATGTATACAAAAATATTTATGTAGTATTATATGTTGATGATTTATTAATTGTAACAAAAAATCAAACAACTATGAATAGTTTTAAAATGTATTTAAAACAATGTTTTCAAATGGTAGATTTGAATGAAATAAATTTTTTCTTAGGTATAAGAATAATTCGAAATAAAGATCAACTAACCTTAGATCAAACGGCGTACTTAAAAAGAATTTACAAAAATTTAATATGACAGAATGCAAGTCAATAGATACTCCACTTCCTACAAAAATAGATTATAAAAAACTAGCTTTAGATATAGACTGAAAATCACCTTGCAGAAATCTTATTGGTAACTTAATGTATGCTATGTTATGTACGCGTCCTGATCTATGTATAGCAATAAATCTACAAAGTAGATATCAAATAAAAAATAATGCAGAACTTTAGAAATGTTTAAAACGAGTTTTAAGATATATTAAAGGTTCCCTTGATTTAAAATTAACATTAAAAATGATAAATATACAAATAAAATCATTGGCTATGTTGATTCGGATTGGGGTAATAATGAAGACAACTGAAAAAGTACATCAGGGTACATATTTAAAGTGAATCGTGTTGTACGTCGTGGAACGCTAAACGACAAAACACGGTGGCAGCATCTTCAACCGAGGCTGAATTTATGGCTCTTTTTGAAGGAGTAAAAGAAGCTATTTGGTTAAAATCTCTAATGAATAGCATTAATATAAAAACACTAAACCCCATTCCTATTTACGAGGACAACACAGGTTGTATTACCATAGCAAATAATCCTACAGATCATAAAAGAACCAAACATATCGACATTAAATACCATTTTAGTAGAGAATTAATAAAAAAGAAATTAATTAAGCTAGAATATGTCTCTACAGATGATCAACTAGCTGACATCTTTACTAAAGGGTTACCGAGTAAAAATTTGAGAAATTCCGTAAAGATCTAGGTCTGAAAAAGCATTTTCAATAATATAAATATAATAAAATATATTGCTTTTATAAATATGCATTAAAATTAAACTTTATTTTTGTTTTGAGTGGGAGTGTTGAGATTTCATTCTTTAGTCAATAAAGATTAAGAGGTTTCAAGTAATTACAGTTAAGTCAGCAAAACAAAACATAACGAACGACTGTTCTAATAAATAATCAGAATTAGGCTGAGACTGTAAAATGATGCGGTGACATCATAGCGTCAAACATATAAGATAAAATACTTATGCTGAAGCAGTTCAATTCTGGCTATGATTGAATAAAGATGTTTAAAGCCTATGTATGTGTTTTATTTAACAATCTCCAATAACCCCCATATTCCAACAATTTCCAATGTACGACACTGAACATCTGTCAACTTGGACTAAAAACAATATTTTTACAGTGTAATAGGGATGACGATCTAAACCAATCCGAAGCAAGGACAAACAGCTCCTATCTTCTTACACACATTTTTCTACTTTGAAATAGACCATAGATTTAATGACCTTTATTCTTTGTTTTTAAGCTATTTTGATATTAATTTTCTAAATTAAAACTTTTCTAAAACAAATCAACGATAAAACAGATCGGCTGCATTTTGCAAAAACACAGTAATTGACATTTTTGTGAAAAATGAGTTTAGGACAATATTGAACTTGCTGTGTTCTTCTGCACCTTTTAATATAATTTTTTTTTTAATCGGCGGTCCCTCTCTGAAGTTATGCGTATGTAGCAACACAGTAACTGCATTTTATGGAACAGAGTAACCAGTCTAAAACACAGCATAAGACAATGTCCAAGGAAAAACACAGTATCTGCTACGGTGATACTGTGTTTTTGTGTGGTATTTGTAATTACTGTGTTTATTATTGGTCCTTAACTTACCGTGTCTTAATGTCTGAACTTGATATAACATGTTTGAACAAGTCATTTCCAAACACAGTAAAGCATATCATTTGTTGTTTTCTAGTAATCTTATTTTTATTCCTAATTATATTACCACTTTAAAACACAGTAATGGCTAATGCTGTGGTTTTGTTCGTGTGGTACCTCATACAATTCTAAATATCCCCATTAAAAACAATGTATCATGCTGCCGATCTATGTTTTTTCTATGCTAATCCGTTGGAGTTATCATGAAAAGAAAGCCAAGGGTAAGTAAGATACACTATCGGAAATTCATAGGCCTCAGATACTCCTGTTCGAAAGGCTGATAATTTTTACAAATTCCTTTTTTCTGACGAATCTGGTTAAGAACAATTACTGTGTTTTTGCAAAATGCAGCCGAGATGTGGATGAACTCGTGTAAATTTTGGTTTCATATATATTAATCCATATTTTTTAGCTAATATTCCCGGAAACACACGTTGTTGAGGACCACTGATGTGTGACGGATAACACGCTGTCCAAATTGTCAACCTGTCACTAAAGCCACGATTCTATTTCAACTGTCAAACTGTAATTTTGTGATACGAGTTACGAAAAAGTTTTCTAAATTATGATTTGTTAAACCTACAGATATTTGACCAAAACTAAGAGTTGTAATATGTGTCCAAACCAAACAAAATATGAGGATTCTAAAAATTTGAACCGCAGGTCTCTATGTCTTACCGTTTCTGAGATATAAATTTTTAAAAAGTATCAAATTTTATATTTTTTGAAAATTTGTTTGATGGGTCCTATAAAAGTTGTGTGCTAGCCATTAACACTCCAAATTTTTTCTACACATAACAAGATGTCAGAATTTCAAAAATGGAAACCGCAAGTCTTTATCTGTTACCGTTTTTAAGATATGAATTTTTTTAAATTCCAAAAATATTTTTAAATTATAACAAAAAAAATAAATTTTGCGCTATTAGTTTTAGGTCATTACGGACAAAATATTTTAATATAGAGTTTTTTTTATATAGTAACCAATGTGTGGTGATTCCAAAAATTAAAACCACAGGTCTTTATCTTTTATCTGTTAGGATATACACATTTTTTAAATTCCAAATTTTTAATTTTGGCGAAATTATTTTTAGATCATTACGGACCAAATATTTAAACTTAAGTTCTTTTGTAGACTAAACAAATCATGGGGATTCCAAAAATTTAAGCCGGTGGTCTCTATCTCTTACCATTTTTGAGTTATAAATTTTCAAAATTACCAAAAATTTTCAAATTTTGCGTGGTTAATTTTAAGTCATTACGGACCAAATATTTAAACAATAGTCCTTATCTAGACTAAACAAGGTGTGGAGATTCCAAAAATTCAAACCGCAGATCTCTATCACTTACTGATTTTGATATATGATTTTTTTTAAATTCCAAAAAATTCAAATTTTGCGCCATTAGTTTTAGGTCATTACAGACCAAATGTTTAACCATTAATTTTTTTGTAGACTAAACAAGGTGTGCAGGTTTCAAAAATTCAAACCGCAGGTCTCTACCTCTTACCATTTTTGAGATATTAATTTTCAAAAATTCCAAAAAAAATTCAAATATTGCGCGATTGGTTTTAGGTAATTACGGACCAAATATTTAACATCAGTTTTTTTTATAGACTAAACAAGGTGCAAGGATTCCAAAAATTCAAACCGCAGGTCTCTATCTCTTACCGTTTTCGAGATATGAATTTTCAAAAATTCCAAAAATTTCAAATTTTGTTAGATTAATCATTACGGACCAAATATTTAAACTACAAGTCTTTTCTAGAGTAAACAAGGTGTGGAAATCAAAATTCAAACCGTAGGAAAGACCTAAGTAGCTATTAAGGCCTCAATGTTTACAAACTTCATTCTAAATATGTTAGCCTATATCGGCGAAGTGTTTCTTCCACCGATGTATGCAAATTATTGAGCGACATATATCATGTGGTAATTAACGAAATTCTATGATTAATTACGGCTAATAAGGGCTTCAGTAATTAACAAGGACACTAATTAAACTGTTTCCTGTAAGGACACATTTCCGGTTAATCCAAAATATCTACAGGATGTACGTTAATCCTTCATAATATATGAAAATTTCTCCACCATAGACAAAAATACGCCTAAACAATTAAATTAACCCGCAGTACAAATATGCAATGCGGGTTGCATAAAACAAAAATAAATTTTTAAAATAGTTTAGACAATTATATCTCAAAAACGGTAAGAGATAGAGACCTGTGGTTTGAATTTTTGAAATTCTCACTCCTTGATTAGTCTAGAGGAGGATTTTTGTTTAAAATTTTGGTCCGTAATGACATAAAATTAAAGGCGCAATATTTATTTTTTTTTTTAAATTTTAGAAAATTCATATCTCAAAAACGGTAAAAGATAGAGACCTGCGGTTTGGATTTTTGAATTCCTCACTCCTTGTTTAGTCTAGAGGAGGATTTTTGTTTAAATATTTGGTCCGTAATAACATAAAACTAAATGCGCAAAATTTTAATTATTTTGGAATTTTAGAAAATTTATATCTCAAAAACGGTAAAAGATAGAGACCTGCGGTTTGAATTTTTGGAATCCTCATATTTTGATTAGTGTAGAAAAAATAGTTTAGGACTTAATGGTTAGTCTACAATCTTTTTTATGGGCCAATAAAAATATTTTCAAAATATCAAAAAATGTAAAATTTTATATTTAAAAAAAAGATATATCTCAAAAACGAAAAGAGATAGAGACTTGCGGTTTAAATTTTTGGAATACTTATATACTGTTTAGTCTAAAAAAAAATTGTAGACTTTATGGTTAGCACACAACTTTTGCTATGGGCGTTTAACCAACTGTCAAAATATATTAAAAATGGAAACCCTTATACATTTTAAAAATTCATATCTCAAAAATTATAAAAGATAGAGACCTGCGGTTTCATTTTTTGGAATCCTTATTTAGTCTGTATTGTTGAAAAAATTTGGGGCCTTAAAAGATTGAGTCATTTTTAACTGGGATTGTTTTGAAAATATGCAAATTTTTGGGGTTAAGTGACTGTATCTCAAAAAGTTAAACTGATAAAGACCTGCGGTTGGAATTTTTGAAATCCTAAGGTCCGAATTACCCCTAGGGCACATTTTGAACCAATTCGGGAACAAAAAAATTTTTTGTTAAATTTTGAATTTTTCGAAAAAAATTTCGAAATTTAAAAAATTGGTATCTCAAAAAAAGTTGCAGTTATGGACCTGCAGTTTGAAAATTTGGAATACTAATATCTTGTTTAGTCTAGAGAAAAATTGGGGCCTTAATATTTATAGTAGTTTAGTTTGTACAGGGGCCTAAACAAAACCCTTGAAAATGGCCAAAAATCGAAAAAATCGTAAGGGGTATACCTTAAAAAAATCGCGTTTTTTGACCAAAATTTTTTTGTCTCCGATTTGGCTGAAAATTGGTACTATTATGTATTTTGGGTCGTAGATCTCAAAAATGTGGTCTATTCCGAGCTATGGGCTCACATTTTTGAGTAAATTCACAAATACTCTTTCGAAATTTTCATAATTTGTATTCATATTTGTATATATAATTCATATCTCAAAAACGGTAAGAGATAGAGACCTGCGGTTTGAATTTTTGAAATCCTCACACCCTATTTAGTCTAGAGCTACCCTAGAAACTTTGTAACTAGCACACAACTTTTTTTACGGACCATAATAAAACTTGAAATATTCACTTTGGATATATGAAAAAACTAATATTGAAATCAGGACATTGAAAGATTGTTTCCTTTAAATCTTAAGGATAAGAATATATTATTTGATTATTTCAAAGTCCTGAAAATGTAAAAAATCCAACATATTTTAAAAAGAGTATTTTTCAAATCTAATTTTCATATGTTCACATAAAATATGATGCCGGATTTTGCAACTTCCTTTTTAAATATAAGAATAAGAAGACTCACTTTATTATTTTGACGGATGTGACGTCATCAGTCTTCCAGGACATGTGTCAGGATTTTAGTTTGATATTTGGATCTGTAACAAAAATATTGGTTAGATACAGGGTTGTTTATGAATATAATATCAATGATAATTGTGATTGAACTGGTGTAGTCTCCACGCAGGAATATCGACAGGGTTAGGGATACAGTCGAACCATCAAGAGACGGGGGAAATGCTACTAAATAATTGATTAATTTTTATTTTTTAGCGTTACACATACAGTGCTGTGCAAAACATTTGCAACTGAACCTACATACAGTATTGGCCATAAAGATTGCAACTTTTAACATCTTTCAATTTTTCAAATTTTAATAATAATAATGGAAAATAAATACTCTTAGTTCTATAATTTAATCATATTTTGTCTGTTACATCAATCAATAGTCAAATAATCTGACTTACAGATTAATTATAAATTATTTCTTCATTTTTGCTTGAACAAAAATATTGCAACTACTTGAATATTCTTGTTATATGCAGGTTTTATCCATAAATAATATGTTGTGCACAAGTAATATTTCAGTTTATATTTGTCAATCATGGGTCCTAGTAAAACTGTTTCAAGTGAAATTAGAAGCTTCATAATTTCTGGTTTTAAAGACGGGCTGCTGCAAAATGTGATTTCACAAAATTTAAATGTTCATAAATCTACTGTGTCGCGAATTATAAAACCATTTCGAGAAGAAGGTACGTTTGAAGTTTCAAAAATTCCAGGACGGCCACGAAAAACTACAAAACGAACTGATAAAAAAATTATTTATTTATCTACCAATAACCCCTTTCTGTCATTGGAGAAAATTTTGGGCCTTTTGCCACAAATGGATCAAAAAAACATCTCAACAAGAACTATTCGCAGAAGATTAGTTAGTGAGGGTCTTTTTAGTCGCCCTGATAAAAAAACACTTCTATCCAAAAAGAATGTGAAGGCCCGATTAGAATTTGCTAAAAATCATATTGACTGGACTGTGGATCAATGGAAAAAAGTTATTTTTAGTGATGAAAGTTCAATTTGTACAAAAGTGATTGTGTAAGTTACGTTAGGAGGCCTGCTAATAAAAGATTTGTTCAAAAATAAACCTTGCCAACAGTTAAACATGGCGGAGGTGGTGTGATGGTATGGGGCTGTTTCTCGGGATATGGTATGGGTTCTCTATACCACATTGAAGGAATAATGGATCGATTTAAATATATAGACATCCTTCAAAATGTTATGGAACCTTATTCTGATGAGTTCATGCCTTTAAAACATATTTTTCAGCATGATAATGACACAAAATATTCTTCGAAGTTAAAAAATGGTTCGAGGATTCAAAAATTAACGTTAACTTGGCCGTCACAGTCACCCGATTTAAATCCAATAGAAAAACTTTGGGAGATAGTCGACAGAAAGATTAGAAACAAAACGCATTCAAATATTGAAGATTTGTTTAAAGCTTTGCAGGGTGCCTGGTCTAATATTGATAATGAAATGATCACGAAATTATTAGAATCAATGCCGGGAAGTTATAAATTTAACTTTCCCTCCATTTTTCTTAAGAAAAGAAAAAAACTAAGATGCCTATCTTTGTCCTGTGTTGAATGACAGCCAAAAACACTACAATTTGTTCTACTTTTATAGTTTTTCACAACATTCTAATAAAAATTCAACACTGGAATATATGTAATAAGTTCATCAGTACTAGAGCGCCTAGTACGATATTTGACCACCAGACTGCATATTCGAGTGTGTTAGTTCTCAACTGAGAATAAACATTACCGATAGAGGCGCTGTTGTCGCTTACAAAATGGCGATTGGATAGAATATTTTTGACATTTGCCATTTGATACACAATTCACATTGCAGTTAATTTTCTGTTGCGATTTTAAAGACATTTTATTAAAGTTTTCTTCACTTTAACACATACAAACAATGCAATTAAATGAGCCACATCCAATAAAATCCTATTCTGTTAAGTTCCAAAATATTCCGCTAGGATTCACTTCAGTTATTGTCAGTTCTCAATAGAAATTCATTCAATTCTTGATCACCTGAGATAAGTAAAGTATCTGAATACACAGTAGTCATATTATACCTACTATCAGTATCATATCAAGTAACAAATAATTGACACCTTCTAAACAGAAAAAAAAAACTCAATACTGCCTTCCAGATAGGCGGTCTACACACTGATAACTTCAATGCGACTAGTTCAATTAAAGTAGCGGACTGCTAAGTGTCTATTACACTGTCACTCGTACTTAGTGGATTACTAATTTAACAACAATGCGTTAATATGTTCCAAAATAATAAATAAATAAATTGAATTTTTTGAACAGTGCCAAAGTGACTTATGGAGATGGATAAAACATGAAGGTATTTTTTAAATGTTTTTAAAATTGGATAAATGTAATAATGTAAATAAGGGGGGGTCAGTATCGTCGATCACGATCTGCCGGTAGATCTCGTAAAGGTATTTGGTCGATCATTAATACATAATATGTTGAGTTTCAAAACTATGCAAATCCTAATTTTTATTAAATTATATGGAATGTGAATTTTAACACGTTTCAGGTTTTTGTAGGTATTTAGTAAGTGTAAGAAGCCAACATAATGCTGGATAACTAGGGATATTTTTTCTATAATCACATCAAAATCAACACTTTTTACTTGCCCGACCTTAATATATAAGGGGCAAATATTGTAATCGCGAAAATTTTCGATGTCGAGATTTTGACTGATGACCACGTTTCATGGTCCAGGGAATCCAAAAAACCTATTTTCGAAGTGCCGTCCATATGTGTGTGTGTCTGTGTGTGTGTCTGTGTGTATACACGATAACTCAAAAACGGTTTAACTTAAAGAGTTCGTTCTGGTACTAAAAAAAATTCCTAATAATTGGGAAGAACCCTATTGTTTTTCTATGAAAATCCAAAACCGGAAACGGAAGTTATTAAACTTTAAAATTTTAAATAATTCGTAACTAGTAAACCAAGCCTTGGACAAAAATTTGTATAGAACATAATTTGTTATATTTTTGAATATTTACTTAAAACTTTATTAATTAAAAAATAATAATAATTACCGACCGCCAACATATATAAGGGAGGTATTGTGATCATATCGATTTTGACATTTCGAGATTTCGATGGATCTCCACGAATTGAGGTTCCTACATAACGTTTTAACTATTTTTAGCATGATGTTTGTCGGTCTGTCTGTCTGTCTGTCTGTCTGTCCGTCTGTCTGTCCGTCTGTCTGTCCGTCCGTCAGTCTATCTGTTTGTGTTACACGTGCAGAGCAAATTCTGCTAAAAGGATTTTTATGAAACGTCATATTTAAGCTTTTGATATCAATGGCACGAGTTGATTAACTTTTGGTAAAAATCGGTTAGCTAAAAATGGGAGTTTACTCGTGTCGGTTTTAAGATTTTTGCGAATATTTCACAACAGAGAAATATTTCGAAAAAATTTATTTAACAAAATTTGCTATAGAAGCAATAACTAATAACTTTTATTTGAGACATTTTTTGATAAAACAAAAAATTTCGAATAATTTCTGTAAAATTTTTCGAAATATTTTCATATTTATATGTAACGTTTCCATGGTCATGATAAATAATATCTGTTAGAAAATATTAGGCCAAGTTATTTCTAGTCTGCTGCTAGAATGTATTTTATACAATTACTTTATGATGGCGGTCGGTCCTGTGGTGGCCACAGCTGATTTTTTTAATTTAAATTTTATTATATTAAACAAAATATTGTCCTAGACAGTCAGCATTCTGTTGACTTCTTACACTTATTAAATATCTACAAAACCCTGAAATGTGTGAAAAGATTCTAATACTCAAATAACGAATAAAACTGGTCATCAAAAAACTGTTGATTTTGATGTGTTTATAGAAAAAAATTGTCCTAGACATCCAGTATTCGTTGGCTTCTTACACCTATTAAATACCTACAAAGCCCTGAAATGTGTGAAAATTCACACTTCACATCAACTTTTTAATCTATTTTAATTTTTGAGATATGTTGTTCAATTGAACTATTTTTTTTTTTTTTTTGAATTAAGTAATAGTTTTAAATGGTAAAATTCTAATTTTGAAAGAGTTTAACTGCCATTTAATTAGAGCAATTAAGGCCAATTGAGGAAAATTAAACAAAAATTGATAATGGAGGAAGCGGTTTGGTGGTCTGGTCTATACTAGTTATGAATCAGTTATGTATATGTAAATTTAGACTGTCCAAATTGTACATACTCTAATTTAACTGATTTAGCCAATAAATCAGCTAATCAAAGATCTCGAATTGGTAAACAGGGTACTTGGCAAGGCCTGACAATGAATTGATCGAGATGGAGGACTTATGTATATGAGTGAGGCAAAAAATAAACCTGACTGATAGTGCCCAAAGAAGAAGAAGAAGAAGCCAATGAATAGTAGAGCTCTAGGAATCCTAGCGCCCTGATTAAGTTGTAAGTTGAGCGCCCCTGAAAATAAGGTGATAACAACAAAAAAATCAGATATGGCCACCACAGGACCGACCGCCATCATAAAGTACTTATATAAATTACATTCTAGCAGCAGAGTAGAAATAACTTGGCCTAATATTTTCTAACAGATATATTATTTATCATGACCATGGAAACAGTGCATATAAATATGAAAAAATTGCGACTTAAAAAAAATTTCGAAAAATTTTACAGAAATTATTCGAAATATTTTGTTTTATCAAAAAACGTCTCAAATAAAAGTTATTAGTTATTGCTTTTATAGCAATTTTTGTTTAATAAATTTTTTCGAGATATTTTTCTGTTGTAAAATATTCGCAAAAATCTTAAAATCGACACGAGTAAACTCCCATTTTTAGTCAACCGATTTTTACCAAAAGTTGATCAACTCGTGTGCCAACATGTGCCATTGATGGCAGAAGCTTAAATATGAAGTTTCATAAAAATCCTTTCAGCCGAATTTACTCTGCACGTGTACACAGACAGACGGACAGACGGACAGACAGACGGACAGACAGACGGATAGACAGACGGACAGACAGACCGACAGTCATCACAGAGTGGAAAAAACGTTTCGAGAATTGGTTTGAACACATGCAAAAGAGTATAAATCTTAAAAGCCAATATTTTGAAAAGCAAAAAACAGTTTGTTTTTTTCTTTTTTAGTTTTTGTAAAAACTTAAAAGGCAGTTTTATTTTCATGACTGCTACTGATCGAAAAATATTAATACCATTTCAAGTGAAGCTCAAATATTAATATCATAGAAAGAACTTTTATATTTCCCTCTTCAGTTATAAATTAAGTTTCTGAAAAAAATCATTTAACAATTTTTACCGACCGCCAACATATATAAGGGAGGTATTGTTTTCAAACCGATTTTGACATTTCGATGGAACTCCACGAATTGAGGTCCCTACATAACGTTTTGACTATTTTTGGAATAATGTCTGTCGGTCTGCCTGTCTGTCTGTCTGTCTGTCTGTTTGTCTGTCCGTCCTCCGTCTGCGTACACGTGCAAAGCAAATTCGGCGAAAAGGATTTTTATGAAACGTCATATTTAAGCTTTTGACATCAATGGCACGAGTTGATCAACTTTTGGTAAAAATCGGTTAACTAAAAAAGAAAGTTTACTCGTGTCGGTTTTAAGATTTTTGCGAATATTTCACAACAGAGAAATATTTCGAAAAAAATTATTTAACAAAAGTTGCTATAAAAGCAATAAATTTTATTTGAGACATTTTTTGAAAAAGCAGCATAAATTAAACAAGTACTTTGTGATGGCGGTCGGTCCTGTGGTGGCCACAGCTGATTATTTTTTTCTTTTTTAAAACTTTGTAATGTTTCTTATTTTAGCAATGACAGTCTTTTGACTTTTATTTCTAAATTTGTTGATAAAAATGACAAATGATTTTTAAATTTATTTTTCTATGTACAATTATTTTTTGCACTTACACCAATTTGCAACAACACGCAGATATACAATAAAACTTATCAACATAATTATTTCAACAAAGTCGTGAACTTTGTTCAAGAAAAATATAAATAAATAATTTGTTGGTAAATAATTGTTTTTAATCTTAAATCCCGAAATATAAAAGCCAACCCTTTTAGAAGAAGTTCTTCAGATAGGAAAAAAATTTAGATCAATTTTGAAACTCGTATTTTACTACATTATTATGTATATCCTTTTATATTAAAGGATACTGTCACCCTAATATCCAACATATTAACAAAATGTCCTTTACAAATGAAAACAATATTGTCCTGAAAGGATTTGAGTGTATTCATCTAATAAAATATTGAAATGCAATGTACATATGTGCATTTCAGAACCGGTATCAGAATATAAAGTCCTTATTATGCAGGACTCCTCTATATTACATCCTTTGTTATCCTTACAGTTTACACAGAGGCTCACGTGGAATACAAAGAAGGGTTAAAGACAGTGCTGTCTCCCGGACGGTTTCCTTAAAACGGTTTTTTAAATTTACGGCGGTTTATTATTAATATTATTTTTTCCGTCTGAAAATATGGTATACATTACAGTGGGTGGCCAAATTATTAGGGACAGTGCAAATTTTCTGGAATTTTCAAATGAATTTATTGAGGAAATAAGTGGCTTTGGGTCTCGTATTTATTTTTATTCATTAGAGTGCTTTATTTAGAATATAAAACGACATAATTGCTTATTCATAATCATTTATTTTTATATAAAAAATGTTAATTTAACAAATTAAGTAAAATCTTAATATTTTGTAATGCCACCCTCTGCTGCGATTGCGGCTTCCAGGCGTTTGGGCATGCTTTCTATGCAGACTTTTGCGTTGTGTCGGAGATTGGGGTTGTGATGCCACTCTCTGATAAGGGTTTCTATAAATTGCCGCTTGATGGTGATGATTTCTTTGGCGATTTCCCGCTTTTTAAAATAATATTGATACCAGCAACAAGAATATAGAAGAAAAATGATTTAAAAACAATTTATTTTCTCACAAAATGAAAATAAACTTGAAAATTACAGGGGGGGTGTGCTGTCCCTAATAATTTGGCCACCCACTGTACTTCAAAAAAATCAGCTGTGCCCACCACAGGACCGACCGCCATCATAAAGTACTTCTATAAAATACATTCTAGCAGCAGAGCAGAAATAACTTGGCCAAATATTTTCTAACAGAGATATTATTTATCATGACCATGGAAACGTTACATATAACTATGAAAAAATTATGTGAAGTGTGATATTTCGCACATTTCAGGGTTTCGCAGGGATGCCAAAACAAATTTTATGTCAAAATATTTTTTATGAATTTTAAATTATAAAAGTAGAACAAATTGTAGTGTTTTTGGCTGTCATTCAAGACAGGACAAAGATAGCAATCTTAGTTTTTTCTTTTCTTAAAAAAAAATTGATGTGAAGTGTATATTTTCACACATTTCAGGGTTTCGCAGGTATTTAATAACTGAATGATGATTATTTGGGATGCCAAAACAAATTTTATATCAAAATATTTTTATATGAATTTTAATTCGAATGCCTAATACCATTATTTAAGTTTCTAAATATGTGCGGTATTTTTTTATATAGCAAGGTTCATTAAGATTTTAAAAATTGCGCCAATGGCTTCCAGTGGTTGCTTAAATCATAAGCCCCGCCCTCTGATTTCGTATACATTCAAACATAGAATTAAATTATAATTTCAACACTTCCCACTGGTTATTAAATTTTTTTTTTGTTCTTCACTTGGATTTGGGAGGTGAGGACCTTTTTTTTGCTCTTTACTTGGATTTTGGGAGGTGAGGACCTTTTTTTTCCTTCACTTGGATTTGGGAGGTGAGAACCTTTTTTTTCCTTCACTTGGATTTGGGAGGTGAGGACCTTTTTTTTGCTCTTCACTTGGATTTGGGAGGTGATGACCTTTTTTTTTTGTTCTTCACTTATATTTGGGAAGTGACGACTTTTTTTTGCTCCGTCTCGCATTGCCTTCTTAAGAAAATGGTCACCCTACCTATAGTTATAACGACCGAACTTATTCGGAACTTTTGAAGTTAAATATCTTCGTAATTTTCAACAGGTGTTTTCCAACTGTCAACAGGTGAAAATAATGATTCAATATTGCTGATAAAGGGTGTTTAAAAAAGTGGTCAACAAATTTAAGACAGTGTAGAACTGAACAAAATGAATGAAAAAAGTTTAATCTACATGGATCCGTAATCAAAGATAGGAGCTATTTTCAACATTTCACTATTTAAACTATCACTACGGTTCGGTGAGACTACTGTGTAATATTTACGGATTATATGGTTGAGAGACTTCTACTTGATAGTATTCGGTTACATTTGTGATTAAATTTAATTCTAAAAACTGTGTATATAATTTTATCAATCGTGTACAAATAATACGATAAGATAATGGATTTTATTAATATTTGTAATTGAAAAAATATCTTTTTTTTCTCAATTGTCGGTCTACATAAAGCCTACTTTAATATCACCTACAGCCAGAACTAGGCACACGTACAACAAAAAAATGTACTTAAGAATAAATACTCCGATATATAAATACTACGATTACTTTAATTGTAAAAGTACTTAAGTATAAGTACAGAACTTGTGCTTGTATTTTAAGATGCACCCCCCCCCCCGTAACTCCAAAATGTTGATGTAAATTAACAAAATGCACAAAAATAAAAGATTTGTTTTCTTATTATAAACAATTTTTGTCATACAAGGTGTGTAAATTAAGTAACCGGACTGGCAACATAGCATTTGTTCTAGCAACATTTGGGACGCGGGACTTGGAAGGACCTAGGTTTTTGGTGGTTTAAGGCATTTTCAGAAAGAGTTGATTGAAGATGAATCACGCAACGTAAGGCCTTCATCTTCAAGAACCGATGAAAATGTCGACAGAATCCGGGATCTTGTGCGTTCAGATCGTCGGTTGACAGTCAGAATGATCGGGGAAGAGTTTAATTTGAGTCACACTAACGTTCATCAGATTTTGACCAATGAATTGGGGATGAGAAAAATCCTTATCACACAGCAATTTCAATAAACGAGTTTTTGGCCAGTAAAAACATTCCTGTGGCTCCTCAGCCTCCTTATTGGCCTGACTTGAGTCCTTGTGACTTTTTCCTCTTCCCAAGATTGAAAAATCACCTTACGGGACGTCATTTTGGGACACTCGAAAACATTGGTCCGTAATCGACCAGCTGAAAGCTATTCCAGTATCCAAGTTCCAGCACTGCTATGAGGATTGGAAGAACCGTCTCCAGCGCTGTGTGGCTTCCCAACGAAGTTATGTTGAGGGAGACAATATTGAATTGTAATTCTATTCGAATAATTTAATTTTTTTTTTTTTAAATCAGTTCGGTTACTTAATTGTCAATAAGAAAAGTCAAAAATAGAAAAATATATCTAGATTTTTGTTTTTGGGTATCCCCCCCCCCCTCATAACTCCCCAAATATTTGTTTAATTTAAAAAATGCATTGAACAAAAATGATTTGTTTTCTTACTATAAACAATTTTTGTCATACATGATTTTGATGTTGTCAATAATAAGGGAAATATATGTAGATTTTAGTTTTTAGATGCCCCCCCCCCCATGGCTCCCCAAATATTCATCTAATTGAAAAAATACATTGAACAAAAAAAAAGTTTTCTTACTATAGACAATTTTTGTTATATATATATATATATTCAAAACAAATTCAAAAAATTCAAAACTACTGTGTAAGATTTGTACTGTCACTTCGTAGTAGAACTCCGACGTCCAAAGGGTTGAGTTCATTAAATTGGCTAACTATGGAACAGCGTCGAAATTTACACTTTGCCTCGTTTATCCATAAATTAGTAATCAATCAAACGCCTACCTACTTAAGCTGCAAACTAGTTTCGAGAACTTCCCTTCATAGCCTTACTCTTAGGGACTTCTATAGCCTAGAAGTTCCAGCCCACAAAAGTTCATTTTTCGAGCGTTCCTTTTCCTACTGCGCCCCATCTATGTATAATCAAATACCCAAGTGCCTAAAATCTCTCTCTGTGCAATCTTTCAAAGCAAAATATAAAACATGGTTGCAGACAAAAAATCACACCAAGTAATCCTGTTTCGCGAATATACTTTTTATTCTCCCAGGTCATATATTTTCACCCGCACGTCTACTGAATTTCGCTGAATTAAAGTTTGCTAAACTTCTTATGCTAATTTATATAAAATGTAAGAATGTAATTTATATATAAAAATGTATTATTGTATTTACACGATGAAAAAGGTTAAGTTGGAAGACCAGCCCTGGCTGAAACTTCGCCTACAATAAAGTTTATTATTATTATTATTATTATTATTATTATATAAAATATAGACGAAATGGAACTACAGACAGACAGACATACAGACGGTAGGCAGACAGACAGACGGACAGACTGATGGACAGACAGACAGACACATGAGTGACGTTATAAGGGTTTTTTGGTGGTCATACCTACAAAACCACCAACACGAGTCCATTTGGGGTTATAACAATTTACAAGTTCATCAATTTTTTTTTATCTGATTGTGAAAGAGGAAGTTTTAAAATTTTTTTGGTAGGAAACCAAACCACAATGAATAATAAAACCCATTGTTCATATCAAATCTTATCAAAATGTATGAAATTTATAAAATATTTACTACAACTAAATATTTCACTAATTTTAATAATTCAAACCCATCCAACTTTGGATAACCAAATAACGTGTTAGGCATAACAATTATTGGATTACTATGTATGACAATACTGCAATTATTACATGAATTATAATACACAAATTACTTTACTGAGCTGCATATTAATTTCATAATAAAATAACAATATTACTCGTACCTCCCACGGTTTTATTTCAAAATCTATATTAATAGAATTGAAGATTATATCGTCCGTCAGTCCGTCCGTCCGTCTGTCTGTCTGTCTGTCCGTCTGTCTGTCTGTTTGTCTACAACACTTGTTAGATGTACAAGGGATGTTTCCTAAATTCTAAGAATTGTGCTATAATTAAATTACGCAGAACTTATAGGCAATGTTATTGGTGCCAGACAAGTCTTGACATGTTTATGCAACTATCTAGTGCAATATTGTTCAGTCTGATTTAGGTGTTCGACTGATATAGACGCGTTTTCATAGCACTGTTTTTGTAACCATGGAAGACGCAGCAAAATCTCAAAGAGCAATAATTTTCTTTTTGTGGAAAGGTGTAAAAATATCAGAAATTATTCAGCGTCTGCAAGGAGTATTTGGTGAGTCTGCAGAATCCAAAAGTACTGTTTATCGGTGGATCGATCGTTTTAAAACCGGTAGAACATCACTAGAAGACGATCCACGCAGTGGGCGTCCAAGCACGTCGGTAAATGAAAGAAACATTACTGCCGTCGAAGAACTACTGAAAGAGGACAGGCGAATGACTATTCGTCAAATTAGTGTTCGCCTAGGGATAGGTACACGACAAGTTCATGACATCTTGCATGATTGTTTGGGCGTTAGCAAGGTTTCGCCGCACTGGGTGCCAAGGCTGTTCGGACCAGAACAGAAACTCAATAGGTCTGATACTTGAAGACGGCTTAAAAAAAAATAGTTTATCGTTGGGATAAATGTATTCAGTTAAATGGAGATTGTGTTGAAAAACTACATTGTAATATTGACGAAAATTAACAAAATAATAAAAATTATAGCTAAATTTCCAGAACTTTGGAAACATCCCTCGTATTAGATTTTCAAGGTTGAAATTTGTGTATTTGAATATTTCTTATTAATATAATGACTTGGATACGAAGCAAATGCAGAAAAAAACGCTGGGATATTTGCCAATTATTTAAATTTTATTTTAAAAAATTAAATGGAAGCTCTTAGTTCTCAAATAACGAATAAAAGTGATCAAAAAAACTGTTGATTTTGATGTGATGAATATACCTAGACATCCAGTATTATGTTGGCTTCTTACACCAATTAAATACCTGCAAAACCCTGAAATGTGTGAAAATTCACACTTTTCTTATTGATTTTCGTGCTTCAATTTATTAATAACAAGACGTTGTTAAGTCAAACATAATCGAAACATAACTTAACAAAGTTAACATAACCGAAAGCTGAGTGATTTTTACTTCTAAAGGCAGGTAAATTAATATGGTGAAAAGTTTACAGGTAATTGGATATTTTTAGTTTTATATTTTTTTTAATTATGAACGAGTTTCATATATCCCATGGTATAATATATCAACCTTGAAATCAATATATACCATATAATAAATATATTTATTTCCTTCTCTTCCGGGGAACTATCAGTTCAAACTTTTGGCCTCACTAGTCGTACCATAAATACTGTGAAAAAGTTTTTAATGAGATTCCACAAGAAGCCTAAAGATATCCCAGCAAACATTGAACCATCGGCCGAATGCCGGCAAACTGCTTTTTCTGTTGGTAAATTGCTGGCACTAGAAGTTTGTGCAACGCCAGTATTAATAACACCGGTCAACAAAAACAAAAATGTTTTGAGTCTTTATTTTAATGACTATTTTCTGATTCTTTATATTGAAAAATAACTAAAACCTTCTTTTATTTTTGAAAAACTTTTGTACCTTTTACAATCAATATATATTTATTTATTTTTATGACCATATAAGGAGAAGCGCGTTATATTAAGTAAGGGTGGGGACGAGCGGCTGGAAAGCAAGTGGCATTTCACTTACGTGGTTCATAGTCGGTATGCGCATGCGCATTGCAGCGATACAACGCATTTTGTGTGGCGGCAGATCCAAAAATGGCGTCAACAAGTTGTAAACACGAGGTAGACTCATCCTGCTATATTTGCGGCAAATTTATCAAAACAAGAGAATGGTTGGATTTCTGATGGGAATGCATCCCATCAGAAATCCAACCATCTTAGAATCCCCTATCACTGGCCAGGTAGACTCATCATACTTTAAACTCTCCACCATTTTCACATTTTCGTAATTTTCTTTGAGCATTACGGAATGAGTCAAAGGAAGAGATGGAAATTTATTTCCATTGTGAAGAAGGACAGCTTTTAAACTTTTTGTAGAACTGTCTATGAAAAGACGCCAGTCAGAAGGAATGCATGAGATTCCGACCGCCTTGCATAGGCGGTTATACTAAATATCCTTGCTACTTTCATTTTTGTCGGACCACAAATAAAGAAAATAATGGCCAGTGATGAATTTTCACAGATACTCAATAATCATGAAAGGAAAGCCTGAAAGCAGTGGTTCATGATTTTCTCGGAAACAACAAAGCAGACAATTACAAAGAGCTTATTGCAACTATGCTTGATAACTTTAAACTCATGGGTTGTAGAATGTCCTTTAAAGTGCATGTTATATGCGTACTTGGACCAATTTAAAGATAACATGGGAGCCTATTCGGAAGAACAAGGTGAACGTTTTCATCAAGACGTGATGGATTTTGAACGTTGTTATCAGGGGCAATACAATGAGAGTATGACGGGGGACTATATTTGGGGGCTAATACGAGAAAGTCCATACAATCTCAGAAGAAATACGAAAAATAATCATCTCTAAACTTTTTTATATATTCTGTTACAGTAGTTGTTTGTTTCGAATGGTTTTCTTGTAAATAAAACTGATTCAAATTCATAACAAAAGTTTGTATTATTTTTACATACAATAAAGGTCTGAAAAAAGGGAAATTTTCTTAAAATCCGTAATTTCATTCTGATAGCTACAAAAGCAAATTTTTTCCGGTAAAACTATTTTTTCTTTAATTAATAATGTGGAACAAATAAAAATCATATATACAGAACCCAGACTCAAAATTCCTGTTGACCGCTGTAATGTACTTCACATTTGTATTTCGCACTCCTCCTATACGAAGTACTTTACCAGCATTTTATGAGCACTCCTTATTTTTGTTAATATGTTACATTTTACTTTTGTTTCACCATCGTTCAATAAATTTATTCAACGAATAAAGTTGACAACATCGCATCATTCTATTGACAGCATTAATTTCTTCATTAATAGTTTAAAACCGATGCGATATTGTCAACTTTATTTGTTAAATTTATTCAACGATGGTGAAATGGCCAAATGAGTATTTATTTTCCACCTAACCATTAATTTATTTTAATACTGGTAAGTATAAGGTAAATATACATATGTTACATTTGAAATACTAGAGAGTGGGTATAATATAAGCACTGCTCCGTTAGAAAAAAATCTTGCAACTGCGATTATTTTGCACTTTACCGCTGCTGGGCCAATTGATACACCAATGGGCCAGCTAACGGCCACGGGGACACCGGGGTACTGGCCCATTACTTTCAATGCCGGGGAGTATGTGCTTCAACAGTACTGGCCCGTATAAAAATGTTTGCTGGGTTGTTCATTTTCTTTTGGTACATACGTGGGTTCTCTTTTATATTCATCACTATTTCTCATAGAATCGTAGGATTTTGGAGAACCCCGGTTGAGAAACGCTGGCCTAGGCATTTCTAAAGAGTATAGCTTTGAAAGCATCGAGTGTAGAGTAAAATTATCTGAATTCTGTTTTTGATTTCTTGTATCAGATTTACTAAGTTTTTCGCATTAGTTTTTCTTTAAGAAGAAAATCCTTTGAACTGAAATACACAAAGATATCTCAGTAAATCGAATTTGTCTCACATGTGGACTATATTTCAACTTCAAAGTAAAATAGAAAATACTAGATATAACTTCAAATACTCCAACTTAACAAAAAGCTAGAAAACCTAGAATTTATATTAATAAATTGATGGCCATATCTAGTTCCGTAACTAGACAGATGCAACAGGGGTACAAGCATGGGCCCAGATCTAAGGGGGGGGCCCCATAAAGGACTGTAAAAAAATGTGAAGTGTGAATATTCACACATTTCAGGGTTTCGCAGCTATATAATAAGTGAAGGCGGCATGCTGAGTGTGTAGGACAAATTTTGCTTTGTAGTAATCACGGAAAAAAGAACGATATTTTTAAAATAATTTATCATCTGTTAATCTAATAGCTTTAACCCTTTACCGCATAGTGTGCCATATATGGCACATTCCGATTTTTATTTTTTATTTTACTTTTAAAACTGAATCAGAACGTTACTTCATGAATGTTCATATATGCCACATACACAGCAATGGATCCTGCAGTATCTCAAGTAATGGGCTGCAATAGATTTGAGGATATCAAGCGGAATTTGCACTTCAACTCTGAATTTATTGAGAAAGGACAACTAGAAGATACGACCTTTTCTTTCAAAAATTCGAGGGCGACTGCTTTTAATCCCTAATGAAGAACACCTAGCAATTGACGAGCAAATAATACGGAATCATTTTCTTTTGTAACATAATGTACAATAATAATGTTCCATGTATGGCACAAACCCTAAATTATTATTTTAATTATTATTTTTTCATAAAAATAATAATTAATATTTTAAATATATTTATTTAATTAATTTTTCTATCAATAATAACCAATTCCTAATGCTCATGAATTATTTCAGCCAAAAATAAAAATTCATGCAGTAAAGGGTCAAAAAAAATTTTTATGTTAAAATATTTTTTTGTTAATTTTGATTCGAATACCTAATACCTTTATTTAGGTTTCTAAATATGTGCAATATTTTTAGGGTTTTGTAGGAAAGACAAAAAAACCCTTATACCATCATTTTGTCGAGTGTCTGTCTGTCTGTCTGTTCGGTAAAAATTGTAGCCAAACGGCTAAACCTAGAGAGTTGAAATTTGGCACGCTTATACAACTCTTTGACCCGCACATAGGGAAAATACTAAAACATCTAAAAAACAATACCCACCTAAAAATATAAACAAATATGTGCTCATCGAAAAAAAAAATATTTTTTTATAATTCTGAGTAGGGTATCAAATGAAAGCCCTTGGATAGGATTAATGATCAATACGATTAGCCTTGTACGTGGATTAACGATCAAAATTTTATTTTTGCAAAATAAATTATTTTGAAGCGATTTTTGCCAAAATTGTGCAAAAAATTTTTTGTCCCACACCCTGTAGCCCTGATGGTTTAAACTAAAAATCTGAAAAAATTCTAAGTAATGTACATTGGTGTGAACCGGAATAGTACAACTGTAATTTTTGATCAGATTACGTTTTTGGAAAAAAACGCATTTTTTGTGATTTTTTGCTAATAATGTACACAAATTATAGCTTTGTAACGGAACGCTACACTGGAACGTGTATGCTGGTGTAGTGGTTTTGACGCTGGCTTTTCACCCAAGTAACTCGATCCGAAAGGGACCGAACCCTGCGAGAAGAGACAATATTATTTTTTGTTTTTTTTTTTAATTTTTATATTGTTTAAATTATTTTTTCAAAATTCTAGTTATATTTTGGCAAATGTTGCAATTAATTTTTAAAAGCGTAAATTTAATAACCAATGGAAATGTTTAAATTATAATTTAATTCTGTTTCAATGTACACGAAATCAGAGGGGCGGAACTTATAACAACCAATGGAAGCCATAGGCGCAATTTTTAAAATTCTTAATGAACCTTGCTATATAAAAAAAATACTGCACATATTTAGAAACCTAAATAATGGTATTAGGCGTTCGAATTAAAATTAACAAAAAAAATATTTTAATATATATATTTGTTTTGGCATCCCAAATAATCATCATTCATTTACTAAATACCTGCAAAACCCTGAAATGTGTGAAAATTCACACTTCACATCAATTTTTTATTATTTATTTCTGTTTGTCAGTGCAAGATTTCTTTTATTGAGTATGCGTATTTTTAATTATTTTATTTATTTATTTATTGTTTTTAATATATAGTCTAGTCATTTAGATGGGCTGCGTTCGGCGCAAATAGCCTTTGTTGTTGTGCGCCAAAAATTTTAACTAACTAACTAACATCTGGATATTTAATTCTATCCAATATTCTAAAGTTAACTTTTTATTTTCAGATATGACACATGGATCTGATGGACTACGTAAACAATTCTTTAAACACCACCTCTGTGGAGGTTTTCGAAGCACCAGGTTGGCAAGAGATAGCCCTAGCTGGTCTGCTATGTATCGTCATCGTCGTCACAGTTATAGGCAACACCCTGGTGATCATGGCCATCTTAACCACCAGGAGATTGAGAACGGTGACCAATTGCTTCGTCATGTCTTTGGCGGTAGCAGATTGGTTGGTTGGGATCTTTGTTATGCCTCCTGCAGTAGCTCTACAGTTAATGGGTAAGTACTTCTGACAAGTTAACTGTTGTTATTGTTACTCATTTACTGGAGTCATTGTTGTTCATTTTTGTTATATTTATTTTGCAAAGAAAATTTCTGTAAAATATGGCTCATATGTAACAAAGCAGATTAGATAGTGTTTTATTTGAAAAATATAATAAAAAGATAATCGTAGCATATGCCCCAACTGCGTTTTATTTACAAAAATAAAGGCTTTGTATCTGTTGAGGTCTAGACCAGGGTTCGATAACCTTTCAGCGACAAAGAGCCAAATCTATATTGAAAACAAAAACAATAACATGGAAGAGCCGCTAAAAAACATATGCTATATTTAAGAAAAAAATCAGCTGTGGCCACCACAGGACCGACCGCTATCGTAAAGTACTTATATAAAATACATTCTAGCAGCAGAGTAGAAATAACTTGGCCTAATATTTTCTAACAGAGATATTATTTAACATGACCATGGAAACGTTACATATAAGTATGAAAAAATTGACACTTCTTTACTTCTTTACCAATATTTATTATAACGTAGTGCCTATGAGATTATTGAGCCAGAAATTAAGTGTCAAGAACGACGTAAAATGCCTAGGGTAGGAATGGGGTCCGCAAAAAAAATGTTGTTCAAGAGGGGGTCCTCGGACTACAAGTTTCAGAACCCCTGGACTATAGGTAAAATTCCCTGGCTCACAACTCTTTTAATGCGCCATCAAAAAAATTCTAGTTAAGTAACAAAAATTGAAAATTAAAAAAAAATCATATCTCTAAAACGGTAAGAGATAGAGACCTGCGGTTTAAATTTTTTGTATCCTCACACCTTTCTTAGTATAGAAAAAAAAAATCAGCTGTGGCCACCACAGGACCGACCGCCATCATAAAGTACTTATATAAAATACATTCTAGCAGTAGAGTAGAAATAACTTGGCCTAATATTTTCTAACAGAGATATTATTAATCATGACCATGGAAACTTTACATATAAATATAAAAAATTTCGAAAAATATTACAAAAATTTTTAGAAATTTTTCGTGGTATCGAAAAACGTCTCAAATAAAAGTTATTACTTAATGCATTTATAGCAAGTTTTTTTTAATACATTTTTTCGAAATATTTTTCTGTTGCTAAATATTCGCAAAAATATTAAAATCGACACGAGCAAACTCCCATTTCTAGTCAACCGATTTTTACCAAAAGTTGATCAACTCGTGCCCTTGATGTCAAAAGCTTAAATATGCAATTTCATAAAAATCCTTTTAGCCAAATTTGCTTTGCACGTGTACACAGACAGACAGACAGACAGACGGACGGACAGACAGACAGACAGACAGACAGACAGACAGACAGACAGACAGACAGACAGACAGACAGACAGACAGACAGACAGACAGACAGACAGACAGACAGACAGACAGACAGACAGACAGACAGACAGACAGACAGACAGACAGACAGACAGACAGACAGACAGACAGACGGACGGACAGACAGATCGACAGAGATCATGCTAAAAATAGTCAAAACGTTATGTAGGGACCTCAATTCGTGGAGATCCATCGAAATCTCGAAACGTCAAAATCGGTATGATCACAATACCTCCCTTATATATGTCGGCGGTCGGTAAAAATTTCGAAAAAATTTACAGAAATTATTCGAAATTTTTCGTTTTATCAAAAAACGTCTCAAATAAAAGTTATTAGTTATTGCTTTTATAGCAACTTAAGTTCAATAATTTTTTTCGAAATATTTTTCTGTTGTGAAATATTCGCAAAAATCTTAAAATCGACACGAGTAAACTCCCATTTTTAGTCAAATGATTTTTACCAAAAGTTGATCAACTCGTGCCATTGATGTCAGAAGCTTAAATATGAAGTTTCATAAAAATCCTTTCAGCCGAATTTGCTCTGCACGTGTACACGGACAGACGGACGGTCAGACGGACAGACAGATGGACGGACAGACAGACAGACCGACAGACATCATGCTTAAAATAGTCAAAACGTTATGTAGGGACCAAAAGGTTCAATGACCTCTTACATTATGTGGACGTTGCATTTTTCTGACAATTTTATTTTATTTTGTGACTTTTTATCCCACCTCTGATGAAGATTTAAAAATAAATCGAAAAGTTAGCGAAGTTAAAATATTGTTTTAATTTTAATTTCTGGCCAGTTCGAATCCCATTACTTCCTCATTATATTATATTTTACGTACGTAACCATCTAATTCAAGATTTATTTTTTAGGTTCCTGGGAGCTGGGCTGGATACTCTGTGATATATGGATATCCTTGGATGTCCTTCTTTGCACAGCTTCCATCTTGAGCCTTTGCGCCATCAGTGTTGACAGATATCTCGCTGTTACCCAACCACTTAATTACTCCAGAAAACGAAGAAGTAAAAGACTAGCTCTCAGTATGATTTTGGTGGTTTGGACAGCAGCACTTGCAATTACATGCCCACCAATACTAGGATGGTAAGTCAAGGCGTAAATACGAGGGGTCGGCTACAAAATATGAAGTATTTCCATAACTAATGTTGTATCTCTATACAGGGTGCTTATGGTCTTCTTATTTCTTCTTTAATGGGTGATATTACAAGTCAAAAGAAGGGGAAAGACCTTAAAACACCTTCGTAAAACTTGCCAGAAACATTTAAGATTCTTTATTTTAATTATTAGTTTCCATAATATGATTAATCGCTCTACTCGGTTCTACTAACCTGATACTTTCCTAACATAAGATAAAGTTGTATCATTAAACTTGAAAGTATATAGATCGCTCGCATTCTAGTAACCTAACCGAACCTAGCGCTGTGATGGACGTCAAATTTACGCTGATTTATAGGGAAATTTTATTTATTTATTTATTAATTTAAGAAAGTTATCTACAAAAAATTCATGAAAATAATGAAAATTGAGTGTGAGCTCGCTCCGCTCGCATTCTATAACTTAACCGAACCTAGCGCTCCGATAGACGTTAAATTTACGCTGGTTTATGAGGATATCTAACCTAAAATTGCAAGTTATAAAAGTGAAAAATAATGAAAACTGTGTAAAAAACTAACAATTTCCGTACCTTATATAATTTATTATTTATTATTTATTTATTATTTATTTATTTTTTATTTATTTTTTATTTATTTATTTATTTATCTAAGAAAGTTATCTACAAAAAATCATGTAAATAATGCAAATTGAGTGTGAACTCGCTCCGCTCAAATTCTATAACTTAACCGAACCTAGCGCTGCGATAGACGTTAAATTTACGCTGATTAATGGGGAAATCTAACTTAAAATTGCAAGTTATAAAAGTGAAAAATAATGAAAGCTGTGTAAAAAACTAACAATTTCCGTACCTAATATAATTTATTATTTATTATTTATTTATTATTTATTTATTTTTTATTTATTTTTTATTTATTTATTTATTTATCTAAGAAAGTTATCTACAAAAAATCATGTAAATAATGCAAATTGAGTGTGAACTCGCTCCGCTCGCATTCTATAACTTAACCGAACCTAGCGCTGCGATAGACGTTAAATTTACGCTGGTTTATGAGAATATCTAACCTAAAATTGCAAGTTGTAAAAGTGAAAAATAATGAAAACAGTTAACAAAAGTTTTTTTATAATAAAAAAGATATTCATTTTTATAAGTTTTTATTTTATAGGGGTTTTCCGCCATAACTCTCCAAATATTTATCCAATCAAAAAAATGCATTTAGATAAAAGATTTGTCTTCTTATTCTTAACAATATTTATAAATTTTTGCTGTTAAGTCAATAATAAAGGAATAATTTAAATTTTTAATTTTTGGGGTTAAAAATTAAAATTTTGTTAAAAAGTGATAGACAGTGGCGCACCAAGGAATTTTTGTTGGGGGGGGGAGGCGGAAGACATAATTATTTAAATTATGAATAAGGTTCACACTTCTAAATTTCAAGTGATGATCTAAAAAAAAGTTTCTCACTTCTAAAATACAAGTGACAAACTAAAAAATAGGTCCTTATCTCTATTTTTTAAATTTTCTAGTGTGTTTGTATGTTTTTATTTTTATTTCCTTCCTTCTTAGGGGAGGGGGGGGCTCACTAGGTGTGCCACTGGTGATAGATATATTATGATTCTACGTGAAATGGTCTAATTTATTATTCAGACAAACAAACAGAATTTGATTTTTATATATAAAGATAAAAATTTCTGTAGAAAAATTATTTTATACTTTAAAATAATGTATTTATTTCCAGTCCCCCCTACAACCAATTGTTTAAACTGTATTTTATTTTAGGTACGAACCAGAACATCATTCTGACAAAAACTGTAGGTACAACCAAAACAAAGGTTATGTGGTTTTTTCCGCAATGGGTTCCTTTTTTATTCCTATGGTAATAATGGTGTATGTCTACGCCAGAATTTCTTGCGTGGTTGCCCAAAGACACGATCAATTGGCCAGTATAGACAGTCGGACAAGAGTAAGTTGAAAAATATTGTGTAAGACATTCCAAAAATATTTTAATTTAAGTTGATGTTTCAGAAGTCCCAAAAAATTGTTTTAAACAGCAGAGAAAATTCAGAAATGGAAAGAGTTTCTTCAGAATGTGAAGATTCAAATATTCGATGCACCAAGTAAGTATAGTTACCATATACAAGGACTGCCCAATAGTTAGTGGCCTCTCCCAAAAATTGTATTGCTGGTGGCAATATTTTGTTTTTGAATTGTCATCATTGTCAATTGTAATCTGTCATAAGTAAACATAAAGCTGCGTTTATAGCTCTTTAAATTAGTTGACTGTTCACTGTGAATTGTGGATAAGTTTAGTAGATAGTTTTAACGGCAAAGGCAACGTTTGCAGCTCTGAAAATTAGTGCGTTACGAATAGTGCGACATCTGTGTGTCTTTCAACCAACTACGGTGGCTTCGTTGAATGTTTATTATCTATTATCGTTTTTCTAATTCTGCTGTCCTAGATTTTTACTAACTAAACCTAATTACCTTTCAAATATTTACGTATTCGTACCGTCCTTATCTCTCTATACCTTTTCACATTCTTTGAATTGTTTATTCTTACTGTTCTTTTCTGCTCCTGTACCTCCTTGTCTCTCCTCCTCAATGTTTCTTCCTCTGTGTCTCTTTCGCTCAGCTTCCCTTGTGTCCATCCTACATCTCCAATAGTACTATTTCCTTTTTTCTCCCCATTCCGACAGTTTACCCTCTTGTTCTTCATTCATTCTTTCTTCCCAGCATTCTCTTAATATCTTCCTTCTTTCGTCCTTTCTGATTTTCTCCTTATACTTCGTCGCCCTCGCCCCGGCTCCCACTCTCAGCTTTTTCCTCTTCATTTCCTCCCTCACTATATATCTTGGTGTCGTTCTGTCTAATCCCATAATCCATCTCTTGTACCCTTTCTACTATCTCCCATTCCTTCCATTCCCCAGATCTTTACTCCGAACATGAGAATACTCTTTACTATCACGTCAAATAATTTCATCCTCCACTTAATATCGTCGCTAAACCTCCTCCTATGCTCCATAGCTTCCCCATAACCATTCTTGCTTTCTTCACTCTTTCCCTAACGTGCTGCTCTGCCCTGTTGTTCCTCGTTAGAAAGTATCCGAGGTACTTCATACTTTTCACTTCTTCAATTTCTGTCCCTGACCATTCCCATCTTATTTTCTTTCTTTTTTCATACAACCACTCTCGGAAGACACTAGTGAAGTACTGAACGTGATTGGAATGCACCCAAGCATTGCTTGGGTGCATTCTTTAACAGCCAAAAAGAGGGGAGCCTGTTATACCCCGGGAGCCTGTTATGCCCTGGCTTCCGCTATTACTAAATACATTCAAAAATATGCCTTCATATATTGCCCCTTCTTGAAAAAAATTGGGGCGCCTATGTCCAGAAAACCACATTAGTCAGTGCCGTAACTAGGCAGGGGCAACTGGGGCCCAGATCGAAGGGGGGGGGGGCAGAAAGGAAATATTGGCATAATAATTATATTTGAGTGAGGTTCTTTTTTAGGTCGTCACTTGGATTTTAAAAGTGAGGACTTTATGTTTTAGGTCATTATTTATGTTCTAAGGACCTTTCGTTTAGGAGATTACTTGTATTATATAGTGTTTAGGGGGGGGGGCAATTATAAAATCTTGCCCAGGGCCCGTAAAAAGCTAATTACGGCCCATAGTGATGAGATAATGATTTTGGAGCAACGGTGGAATAAATGTATTGATTTTAAGCAGTGCAGTAACTAAACAGAATGGGGCTCGTGTTAGAATTTTCAGTGGAGACCCTCAGGGGCTCGTACTAGGACCTTCCCTCTTAGTACCGAGTTTACTGAAACGTGGGACTCGTGTGTCGTCACACCTACACACACAATAGTTACGTCACTGAATTTAAAATTTATTTTTAACTGATAAAACAATTATTTCATTGTGAGGTCGAGAATTTCTTGGACAATCCACGTATGTATGATCATAAACTTTATTTCTTTTTGCAGCATGAACGAAAATCATGAAAAGAACCATGTTAATTCACACAGTCGTTCTCTGAGATCAACTCTGACGTATAGTTACACTGATTCGTTAACTCCCCAGAGGACGGCAAGCTTATATGCTCCGTGTTCGACCAGGAGTTCCCGGCCAGAGAGCTTGAACCTGGAGGTGGGAGGAACCTTTGAACCAGCCACTCGCGTTTCCTCCTTCAGAAGAGAGACCAAAACAGCCCAAACCCTCAGTATCGTTGTTGGAGGTTTCATAGCTTGCTGGCTGCCTTTTTTTATTTATTATTTACTCACGCCTTTTCTACCACCTGGAGCAGTTCACAAGGTATGTATTCTAGTAAGTTATAAACTTGTAGAATGATGATAAATTAATGAAATTTCCTATTTACACCTCAAAGAATAGCAATCAAAAATATTATGAGACAAAAATCAATAATATAATATCTATAATACAGTGAATTTAATTTTAATGCAACATGTACTATGTCATTACCATAGATACAGTTTTTGACAGCAATATAAATCGTGTTCATTTTCATTGGCAACATAGATAATTAGTGTGTATACTTTTGCTCATTGCTGATTTAAAAATTAATCAACATGTATACAGATGAAGAAAAAATAATGATGGTAACTTGGTGTAACTCCCAAATGAGTTTAAGAGAAGTTTCTGCTGTATTTAGTGCAACTTATCCAGATCGGCCAATACCAAATCCCTCTACAATTTCAAGACTAATAAATTTCATCGCGAAGGATGTCTTAAGTAAAAACATAATAAAAAAAAGAACAACATCCCACGTGCTTACAGAAGAGAAGCAGTTGGAAATATTATTACAAGTGGAAGAAAACAATCAAAATACTTTAAGATTAATTGCACAAACCGTTAGTGTCAGTACTGGATCTGTTTTTAACTTCTTAAAAAAAAGTTTCGATCATACAAATTTCAAAATCATCAAGAATTGTTAGAAAGGGACGCAGCAGTACGTATGGATTTTTGTTTTGAAATGTTTGAAAAAATTCCGACCCAACAATGCTTCAAAGAATTTTATTTACAGACGAAGCAACGTTTACTCTAAATGGTGAAGTGCACAGACAAAATTTTAGGTACTGGAGTCGAGAAAATTTACATTTGTTTCATTCCTCCCGAACTCAAAATCCGCAAAAATTAAATGTTTGGGCAGGAATAATAGGAACCAATATTATAGAGCCTTTTTTTATTGACGATAACCTTAATGCCGCAAAATATCTTTTGCAAAATCAAATATTACCTGCGTTGCGAAACCTGAATATTAATGGACAAGTATGGTTTCAACATAATAGCGCACAAGTCCATTATTCTAGAATAGTTAAAGAATATTTACATAGAACTTTCCCAAAAAGCTGGATTGGAAGAAGAGGGTCGATGAATTAGCCAGCGAGATCTCCGGATTTGGCACCCAATGATTTTTTTATTGGGGATATTTAAAGGCCAAAGTATATAATGGAGAACTTAGGGATGTTGCTGAACTGCAAGACATAATTGTTTAAGCATCCAACAATATACCTCAAGAGCAATTGCTGAATGTTTTGAATCATTTTTATGATCGCTTAACATTTTGTATGCAAGTAAACGGAGAAACTTTTGAACATTTATTATTAGTTATTTATTTATTATTATTATTTATTATTATTATTTTTTTAAAATTTGTATTTTCAATAAAATTTTTTGATTTTGCTAGTAAATATAGTTTTTTCTATGTTGCAAATGAAAATGAACACGATTTATATTGCTGTCAAAAACTGTATCCATGGTAATGACATAGTACATGTTGCATAAAAGAATAAATTCACTATATGTTAAAAATTTATAAAATTCTTAAACTGATTTTCTGTTTCAGGTTTTGATGGCTTATCTCACATGGCTAGGCTGGATTAATTCAGCAATAAATCCATTTATATACGCCTTCTATAGTCCAGATTTCAGAATAGCCTTTTGGAGATTAACTGTGAAGCATTTTTCAAAAAGTAGAAGATCGGATTTAGCTTTTCAGCACAAATAGATTAAAAAAAATACAGTATTTAATTTAATTTTCTAGTCATTTATTTTTTAGAGTTTTGTATATATATTTATGCTGTATATATTGTAAAAAATATTATTAAAACAGTGCTTCTCAAAGTGTGGTTCGCGGAACAAAGTTGACAGATTTTTGACGAAAGAAAAAATGACAAAATACTGCGAAATTGTATACGTATTATTAGTTGCGTCGTCAGCGAAGGGATAAGAAGGGCCTGGCTCCCCAAAAATTGACAATATGACATTACAATTTAAATAAAAATTTGACATACGGGCTATTCCAAACGATTAGGCGGAACTAACTGGAATTTTCATTTTTGTAAGTTGCCATTAGCTATTTTTTTATATAAGCTGTTCACTTTTGTAAGAACAGATTAAGAGGAAATTTGGTAAGACAAATAATATTCGTTACTACGTTTATGATTAATTATATGTAATGAGCAAAAAAAATCACTCTTTAAAATTCAATTTTGAAGTTAAAAACAAAAAAATTAAACACTTTTCAAAATGTTAGTAATGAGAAAAAAAAAATTCAAATAATTAACAAAAAAATTGATTTTTTTTCTTCAGTTTTGGCGCCCCCTTTTCCAGTTCCGGAGCCTAATTTTGAGAAGTATTATTTTTGAAATTTTGTAAATATAAAATTTGTTCACTACCAAATATATTGTAGAATACATTCCGTAAATATATAGTTATACGATTAGAAAAATATACGTTATTTTATTTAAAACAATAATAATAATAGAGAGATATTGCAAAGTGAAAAAAAGCTGACTTTATTAAAAGAAACCTCTAATAAAGTATCCTGTATTAAAATTTTTCATGATGTTTTAAAGAGTATTATTGCAAAGGTGCTCTTGCTTCATACTTTATTTTGACAAATATGCCAAATTGATAGATCGAAATCGTAATGAATATAGAAGTTAACTGCAACCCTTATATGAGTTAACTGCAACAGACTATTTTTTTCCCATACGGCATACTCGCATACGGCACAACCATTCGCAAAAGGGTTTCGTGACACAATTTCTCGGAGAAGAATAACATCGTCCTCGTATTTAAATCGTAAACGTTTTTTATCTTTAGCTTGCATCATTACTCACAAGAAAAGTCACCAATTTTTTGTTCGAATTTACTCCGTTGTTAATTTTGAGGTTACATTGACAGAAGACCTGTCAAAATTAAGGTGCTTTAAATAAAAAATACTTTGCCGTTATTTAAATTAAATATAGGTTGCCTGTATTTTAATAAAAGAAAGAAATTAAGGATATATCAACTGCGCATGCGCACATGTCAAATAAAGGAAAACTTTATTAAAAGATCAGTAGAACAGAGGTTGCAATAATTTTCTATTATTAAGAATTATTGACAAAACTTAAAAAACCTTACAGATGTAGTAACTGAAATTTTCCGCCTTTGATATAGGCAACATGCTGTACCTGTCTGTAAATTTGGTTGTCTAAATTAAACAATTAGAAAACTTTCGAATTTTAGGTTAGGAAAACTTAAATGAATTATTCCACAACGCTGGATGTCACTGAAAGTTCATGAAATGTTAGAAGTAGCCCTAAGAACTACACAGAAGAATGACAAATTCTTGCTTATAAAAATAATATTTCCTTATTTCAATCAAATTTCCAAAAAGTTTTTCGTTTTCGTAAATGGTCCCAAAGGGTCCTTCCCCAAGAAAAAATCGGCAATAATAACAGAAATTTTTATAAAAAATAACGAAAAATTCTGTCCATAAAATGTTGACAAAACTTCTCACGAAAAATTCTCTAAAAAGTCGTGTAAGATTATATAAAAATCTTAAAAGATGCCGTAAAAGATCGTTCATAAATTAATTGAGAAAAAATACGTAAAAAATCGCGTGTAGTTCCATAAAATATCGAAATGATTAACCCTTTACTGCATGAATTTTTATTTTTGGCTGAAATAATTCATGGGCATTAGGAATTGGTTCTTATTGATAGAAAAATTAATTAAAATAATATATTTAAAATATTAATTATTATTTTTATGAAAAAATAATAATTTAGGGTTTGTGCCATACATGGAACATTATGATTCTACATTATGTTACAAAAGAAAATGATTCCGTATTATTTGCTCGTCAATTGCTAGGTGTTCTTCATTAGGGATTAAAAGCAGTCGCCCTCGAATTTTTGAAAGAAAAGGTCGTATCTTCTAGTTGTCCTTTCTCAATAAATTCAGAGTTATCGTTGAAGTGCAAATTCCGCTTGATATCCTCAAATCTATTGCAGCCCGTTACTTGAGATACTGCAGGATCCATTGCTGTGTATGTGGCATATATGAACATTCATGAAGTAACGTTCTGATTCAGTTTTAAAAGTAAAATAAAAAATAAAAATCGGAATGTGCCATAATGGCACACTATGCGGTAAAGGGTTAACGATAACGATAACGATAGCTGTCAAAAACACATTTGAAGTTAATAAGTTTAGGAAAATATCAGGCAGGCAGGGGGGTCTACGGAAAACAAAAAAATCAGCAAGTGGTCTACGGGGTAAAAAAAGAAAACTATGGTCTAAATTAGTCAACTAGTAAACTGTCGATCCTTGAGGCACTCCACCAGAAGGAAAATTTAGAGCCGACAACTGTCCAAGGTACTAGAAGTATCCCTAAGAACTGATCAAGATCACAATAAATTTTGGTTTATAAAGAATCGAATTCCCTTATCTCAAAATAATGATAAACATCTGTTTGATAATTTGATGATATTGGACATTACTTTTAAAATCACTCACTATTAAAATGATTAATTTATATCTTTAAAAAATAATCTATTATTGGCATATGAACCTGTATCTATAGAAAACACTTGAAATCTGGTAAAAAAATATATATCCGGAACATACGGGGTAAACAGCTGATAAGGTACTTCATACAAGACGTCTCCTAGACTTTATTCTTATGATTTATAATCATTAGGATTGTTGCTAAGCGCTACTAATATTTAGAAAGGACGAGTTACTGAAGTTTTCTATGGATTTAGCTCACTTAGGAAGTTGTCTTTTTAAAGGAATTTGATAATTCTTCAAATCCTTTGTAGTCTCTCCTTTATCCTCATCACGTTTTTATACACATTTTTATTTTATGATACTTTCGTATAGTGGGTAATTTCCATGGTTGTTAGACTATACCAGGTCTACAAGTATGAAATGCGGATTTTTTTTTTAATAAAACACATTAAACTCAAAAGAACAGTAAAACCTTGCCAGTAGAACTCTTCCCATTTCCCCGCAAACCATTCATCTAGCCATTCTTTCACATTTTCATATGAACAAGAGTGCTGCTCGGCAAGTGCGTGACCCATCGATGCGAACAAGTGGTAATCTGAAGGGGCCAAGTCTGGTGAGTAAGCGGCATGGGGTAGCACTTCCCATTTGAGTGCCTCCAATGTGTTGCAAACTGCTTTTGCCTTATGTGATGGAGCTTTATCGTGAAGAAAGATTACCTTGTGCTGTCTTCTTTCGTATTCTGGTTTTATGAGCAGCGAATGGTTCAATTCGATCAGTTGTTGGTAGCGTTGGGTATTAACTGTTTCACCAGGTTTTAACAATTCATAATAGACCACACCCTTTTGGTCCCACCAAGTACTGAGCATTGTCTTTTTGCCAAAGCGATTCGGTCTTGCAGTTGATGTGGATGGTGAGCCTGGGTTCACCCATGATTTTTTGCGTTTGGGATTTTCAAAATAAATCCATTTTTCATCGCCAGTAGTGATGCAAAAAAGACCTTTTTGTATCGTGCAAGCAAAATTTCACAAGTGTTTTTGCGTTTTTCCATCTGCCTCTCATTCAATGCATGTGGAACCCATCTGCCGACTTTCTGGATCTTACCCATCTCTCGTAGGCGATTGGAAACAGCTTGTTGACTAACGCCTAACTGCTCTGCTAGTTGTTTTTGTGATTGACTATCGTCTTCCTGTAGCAATGTTTCCAATTTTGTATCTTCATATTTTTTTGGAGGTTTTCCATGTTCTTTGTAAGATCAAAATCACCACTTTTGAAACGCCGAAACCATCGTTCACACGTATCTTTCGATGGAGCATATTCAGCATAAGCTTCTCGAAGCAGTCGGTATGATTCAGCAGCAGTTTTTTTCAAATGAAAACAAAACAGTAGTACTGTCCGCGAATGCTCTTTATTTGGCACAAAATTTGTTTTTTTTTAACACAGTAAAACAAAACTATATGATCACTTTTCAAATTATAACCTATACGCATTTGACACTTAATGATAACTTAACAAAACGCCATATGTGTTGAAACTTTGAACTATACACTCCGTTTGCGCGGCAAGTTTGAAAAAAAATCCGCATTTCTTACTTGTAGACCTGGTGTATAATATTAATTCATAATTTGTATCAACCAAAAAATAATAAAATGCAAATAAAATTTAAACCACTACCATAGTAACTCAAAATCTATTTTTCATTTTTCTAAAATCATATTTTTCTCAAAGTCTAGACTTTGAAATCTTTCTTTAAATCAATTATGTAGGACTATCCCATACGTCATAATTAATCCCCCCCCCCCCTCCTGGCATCAAACAAGGTTTTATATACAACAACATTCACTCCGTCGGAGCAGTTTGATACGTGGTTCGTTCATAGTTGATATACGATAGTTGCGATGAATTTTGTGTACCTGACAATTTTTTTGTGCCTGAGGCCAATTTGGGCAGATACTGATACATTTTATAGAGGTAAGTTAAAGAAAAATAGTCACAATATAAAATAAATTAGTTAACAAATAATATAATACTTAGTTTTGACATATTTTGAGTTTTAATTTTGATAAACAGTTACTTTGGTTTAGGTTTTTAGTTGTTTCTTTTATGTCTAGTGGTGTATTCGGTCTGGAATGTACCTGAAAAATGTTCCGGTGGTGTTTTGGGATACGAAACGTGTTCCGAAACTTTGTTACCGACCGCCAACATATATAAGGGAGGTATTGTGATCATACCGATTTTGACATTTCGAGATTTCGATGGATCTCCACGAATTGAGGTCCCTACATATCGTTTTGACTATTTTTAGCATGATGTCTGTCGGTCTGTCTGTCTGTCTGTCCATCCGTCTGTCTGTCTGTCTGTCTGTCCGTCCGTCCGTCCGTCCGTCCGTCTGTCTGTCTGTGTATATGTGCAGAGCAAATTCGGCTGAAAGGATTTTTATGAAACTTCATATTTAAGCTTCTGCCATCAATGGCACGATTTGATCAACTTTTGGTAAAAATCGGTTGACTAAAAATGGGAGTTTACTCGTGTCGATTTTAAGATTTTTGTGAATATTACACAACAGTCTCAATTTTTTCATACTTATATGTAACGTTTCCATGGTCTTGATAAATAATATCTCTGTTAGAAAATGTTAGGCCAAGTTATTTCTACTCTGCTGCTAGAATGTAATTTATATAAGTACTTTAGGATGGCGGTCGGTCCTGTGGTGGCCACAGCTGATTTTTTTTTTTTTTATATTGCAAAACAAAAAATTTATATACATAATATTATGACATAATGGAATAATCAAAGTGGAGGGAGCAATAAATTTTATTTTACAAACAGGGCCTTCTTAGGCCATGCAGGGGGCCTAGGGTACACGGAATTTGGGGCCCTTTAAAAAGTAAAAAAAAAACGGTTATAAAAAAAAATATAATAATTCTCATAAAATATTTTTCTAAACTAAATAAGGAAATAAATTTGTAGCATGATATTAAATTAATAATTTAATATCATTCTACTAATAACTTAATAATTCAATTATAAAGGCCACAAAAGGCCCGGAAAAGGCCGAAAAAGGCCCGGAAAAGCCCCGTGAAGGGCGGAAAGGTCCCGTAAAGGCCGCAAAAGGCCCGGAAAAGGCCGAAAAAGGCCGAAAAAAACCCGGAAAAGCTCCGTGAAGGCCGGAATCGTCCCGTAAAGGCCGCAAAAGGCCCGGAAAAGGCCGAAAAAGGCCCGGAAAAGCCCCGTGAAGGCCGGAAACGTCCCGTAAAGGCCGCAAAAGGCCCGGAAAAGGCCGAAAAAGGCCGAAAAAAGCCCGGAAAAGCCCCGTGAAGGCTGGAAACGTCCCGTAAAGTCCGCAAAAGGCTCATAAAGACCGGAAAAGGCCCGTGAAGGCCGCGAATGGCCTTCAATGGGTCGTGAAGGCCGCGAATGGCCTTCAAGGGCTCGTAAAGGCCTCGAAAGGCTCGTAAAGGTGGCGATAAACCCGTAAATTTTATAACTGTATGCAGCCCTATCTTAAGATTAAATACAACGGTATTCGGAATATATTAGTCGCAATATGAGGACCATCACAACTATTTATTACCTTTAAATAATTTAATACTTCCTCCGTTCCAAAATAAGTGTTCAATTTTAGTTTTTTTAATGGATTATTGAAGTAATAAAATTAAATGTATCAGTAGTTATTTATTTAAATTAGTCCTCGATTTGGGTTTCTTTAACGTCATTCAATCATTACAATACAAAGAGTCCCCGTCCAGTATTGATGAACTCATTGCCGCCGTGCATAAGACATGGGATGAAATACCCGCGGAAAAACTAGACAATTGTTTCATTGTCATTTCATTTTCAAGTGTATGGAATTGACCATGCTTCATAGAGGAACCAACCATTACAAGCTTCCTCACATTTAGTTTAGTTGTGAAAATATATCTTATATATCCCTTTGCATATTTTTTTATGGAATTGGACACTTATTTTGGAACAAATAAAATTCCTAAATTGGATACTTATTTTGGAACAGAGGGAATATTAAATTTATTAACATAAAAATGTAAAAATTATAAAAGTCATGAACTCCTACATATATATTTTTTTTTATGACGCAACAGTATTTTTCCTGCATATTTCTCATGAATTTCTAAATTGTTTCGTGATATATTCTATTTTTCTCAAAAACAATTAAAATTATAAATATTTATAAAGTGTGTCGCGATCTTGTTTCTTAGAAACGCTGTGGGATTCCCACATCCTAACTGTTCAAACCAGTTTATTATTTACCCGAACAAATAAGTTGCAAATGCCTGGCTGCATCATTTTCAAATTTATTTCAAAATATTGTTTATATACATTCATCCTGTTTCATAATTTTGTTTTCCTTTAACAAAGATTTTATTTTAATTTAAGATAACTAATCAGTTTCCTGTTAGATAAAGTTAAAAATAATTCTAGTATATTGTTTTTAGAAATAAAGATTTTTTTAATGACACAAACATATTAAAAATTATCAATTTTAGTCTAAAAATAATTTTAATTAAGAGGTTCCAATAATTCGTTCTAGATTAGGAGGAATATATTAGGTCGTCAAGGATGGAATTTGTAGAAAAAAAGGCAAAGTTGGTTGATGACTAAATTAATAATAACATTTTTTTTGTATTTTTTTAAAATTTAAGTTAATAAGTTATTAGGTCGTCAAGGTGAAATTTGTATTTTTTTTTATGTCGAAATATAATTATATACATTTAGAAAACTTTTGGTAAAAATCGGTTGACTAGAAATGGGGGTTTTGATATTTTTGCAGACAGACAGACAGATTATTAACAGACACTGACAGTCTGTTAATAATATTAATTAATAGATCTTGCGGCCAATTATTAAATTTACAAACTTTAATTTTAAATCTGCTGGAATATTTTAAATTCGAAAAAGAGAACAATGGACCACTTATTTCTCTATCTTGTGTCCGTCAAAGAGTAGCAGCTGCCTTAAAGATTTCGGAATCAACAATTCGTAGAATTATAAAATGTAATAAATCTGAACTTCTGAACAAAACACGAGAAAACGAAAGAAATTAAAATCTGAACCAGTTATTTTATTGATACATTGGCACAAATGGTCATGAAGTACTAAGATTACCTCCTTATCACTGCCAGTTTAATCCCATTGAACTAATTTGGGGTATAACAAAAAATTATTATGATAGACATATTGGTCAAAACGGATATAGTGATAAGTTTTGAAAATGTGGCAAGTAGCCTGTGATCAAATTGTGAAACTTGGGCAAAATCTGTTAAAAAAATCGAAAATTTAATAAATAAATGGTGGGAAAGGGAAAGGATTGTTGATGATATTAATCCAATAATAATAAATACAAGAAATGACAGCGATAGTTCAGATGACGACGATATCATACATTACAGCGACTAATTTTTTTAAAATAAAAATAAACATTTAAATACAACTTGTAGTAATATATTATATGAATAAATATATTTTTACTTAATATTTTATTACTTTGTACTTAGGGGAAACATAAAAATTTAATTTAATTAAACAACAAATTATAATCCAAAATTTACGTATGAGTATAAGTTTTTCCTTATTTATAATTATTACCTTAAAATTAATAATTTTGTTTGTTTGAGTACTTCTGTAAATTTATTTTCATGCTCAAATTAGTAAAGATATCTACGAATCATGCCGTTTCTTTCTAATGCTTTTCAACTTGCTATACGTTACTATGGGTATGCAAATAATTATAATGATATAGACAGAGAAGGCATACAGTATTGTATATCGATACTTGTAGCAACGAACAGTCACCTATCAGCAATCCGACTATACCATATATGTTACGAAATACGGGCACTTCAGCTAGTTTTCCATACGAGCAATACTACATTCTAACATTTGAACGCACTATAGAAGTTTCCAGAGTTAAATATTAATTAATTTTGCTGGTATTTATTATCAGTGCAATTTTTTAAAAATACATATCTATGTCTGGTATATTTTTTGTGAAAGAAATATGTTAATCTTATTATTGATCAAGTTTTTTAAATAAAAAAGCATGTGACGTAACTTAACCTTGGTTTTAACATTTACCTAACTAATTTGGTCGACTCACATAAGTTATATTTGACAAAAACGCTGACTTAATGAAACCTTATATTACTAAGAAATAAAACTGATTGTGTCACATAATATATCACCTAGATTTAAAGAGCTTCGTTGTTAAAAGTTTGCTTATGTAACACTGGGATGCGATTCGATTCCCGATGATTATGTAATTTCACGCAAATCACCTAAGGCGTTGACTCAACCTCAAATTTACAGGATGAGGCAACACTTTTCACCTCGATTACTGTGACAGAATCACTACTGGAAGTTATGAGAAGGATGAATATTGGATTCAATATTTTCAATAAAATCCCAGACCATTATAGAAATATAAAGGCGAAAAAAATATATTTTTAAACCAGTGGCGAAGGGAGACCTCCGCTAGACTTGCCCTCCCATAAAAAAAATAATAAAAAAAATACATTTTTTTTTTTTTTAATTTAAAAAAATATTTAAGTAAATCTTCAAAAATACATCAAATTATTTCCTATACAATTTTTTGTCCAAGGCTTGGTTTACTAGTTACGAAATTTTTTAAATTTTAAAGTTTAATAACTTCCGTTTACGGTTTCGGATTTTAATAAAAAACAATAGGATTCTTCCCAATTATTAGGAGAATTTTTTAGTACCAGAACGAACTCTTTAAGTTTTACCGTTTTTGAGTTATTGTGTATACACACAGACACACAGACACACACACATACGGACGACACTTCGAAAATACGTTTTTTGGATTCCCTGGACCATGAAACGTGGTCACCCGTCAAAATCTCTAAATGAATAACTTGTATAAGATTAATAAATAAAGCACTCGGTAAGTTTCACAAATATAAGTTTAATGTTACTCTATACGTATTTCGGCAGTGCCATCTACAGGAGTTCAAATTTCAAACTAAACTTATTTTTTAACAAATATATTCAGTGGGAACAAATATTAATGGTGTTAAATAATATTAATTACACAGACAGACGGACGGACGGACGGACAGGCAGACAGACAGATAGACAGTCAGACAGACCGACAGACATCGTGCTATAAATAGTCAAAACGTTATGTAGGGATCTCAATTCGTGGAGATCCATCGAAATCTCGAAATGTCAAAATCGGTATGATCACAATACCTCCCTTATATATGTTGGCGGTCGGTAAAAAGTTCAGGAACGCTTTCCGTCTCTAAAAAAAGTACCGTTACACCGTTCCGGTATGTTTCAGCCCAAACCACTGGTCATAGATCAAAAATAAAATATTTTATAATTTATTTATTTATTTTTTTCAGATAATGCAATGCTTAGAACTATGAGGCCTGATATAGATTTTGAAACATTACGAAAAGAAATTGAAGAAACTAGAAAATTTTATATGCAACAACTGGAAATTCCTGAAAGGCCAAAAGAGATGTCCAGGGATGATTTGGAGGCCATAAACAGAAGCCATAACAATGGAAACCACAAAGAAGGTAAGCAGGAATTAACACTTAGTTGGTAGATGACTTTGTTCTCTTCTTTTCAATAAAGTCCCTAGATTACTAGGCCTTCAGAACACTCGTTCTTGCCCTTCTGGAGAATTAAACTCAACCCTTTACTCATTTCTGCATAATATACCGCTATAGTTTGCGTCCAGTCAGTTCAAATGCTCACGAACAAAACGCGAATCTTCCAACTCGATAATTTGCGAGAAAAGCCTGACAGGTTACAGATCTTCTGGATACAAGTAGGGATATACGATACTGAGAAAGTATCGATATTTGTGTATCGATAATATAGAATAAAAAGTATCGATACCGGTATCGTACACTGTAAAAAAAAAACAGGGAATTTACATGATACGTCAAGAAAAATTAATACAGAATTCCAATTAATTTTACAGAGCTCTGTAAAATTAATACAGTATTCCAATTAATTTTACAGAGTTCTGTAAAATTAATTGGAATACTGTATTAATTTTTCTTGACGTATCATGTAAATTCCCTGGTTTTTTTACAGTGTATCGAAACAAAATATCAATATTTTCAAGTATAGAAAGGAAAATGAATATATTTTCTATAAAACGTAAAAAAATTCATAAAGTAGTTTGTACCTTTGAAATTGTATGTCAGGTTGGTATTAAAAAATTGATGTGTAGTGTGAATATTCACACATTTCAGGGTTTCGCAGGTATATAATAAGTGAAGGCGGTATGCTGAGTGTGTACAGTCTGTTCCAAACGGTTAAGCGGAACTAAATGGGAATTTAGTTCTTTTAGGTTGTCACGAGAAGGGACTTTGCTTGGGTTATTTCATTTTTCACGTTGGGATGTCAAAATTTAAAATTCCAACAATGAAACCATGGAAACGAATGACATATGTCAAAATTAAATATTTTTTTTAGATATTTTGATGACAAAAAAATAAATAAAAGGGAAATTTGTATTAAGAATGACACAAAAAATCAAAATATAAAGAAAATGATATTAACCTTAACCAAAAAACGTTTATTGTAAGTATGATTTACAAAGCTTAAACAAAACGGCCGAAAGGCACGATTTAAACGATGAAAGTAACTAGATTGCAAAATCTAGTTCCGCCTAACCGTTTGGAACAGACAGTACGTGATTTTTTTCTCGTCGTACTCTGACAATTTTTTGAATCACTCATTATGTAGGTCATGCAAAAAAATATTATTATCAAAATTCTGATTAATCTTGATCGTCAAAAAAAAATCAATTTCAACTGAAATCAGCAGATGTCTGCCCCCCAAAAATTATCAAATAACCCCCCCCCCCGTTGTTTCTATGGTAACGTATATAAATATCAAATAATATGGAGTACCTCTCAAGTTATCCAATTGTGTTATCAAACGAGGTAGTTGATCATAAATAATTTTAATATATTTTTTAAATTTTTCTTATCAACAAAACGAGAGTATTGAGTTGTTATCAGTTTAGTTGCTAGGTGTACTACGTCGACATGCTGATAAATAATCAAACTAGGTCGCAAAAAAACTGTTTACTACCTTCTTATAAAATACCAAATAAGGTTAACGATTCACTTTTAAGTGCTTCTAAGATTATCAGATCAATTCTGTAAAAAGTTACTATAATAGTTACGTTGTAGTAACGTTACTACAAGATAACTGTTATACTGACTTTAATAGTAACTTTAACATTTTTCGTATTCTGTAATATCCAACTGTAGTGACGTCGCTATGAAAGTTATAAATATTCTAACTAGTAACGTTTTTAAGTAATACGTGATTTTTGAAAATTCAACTATTTCGTTGCTAATTTATGTCAATAACATAATTCTTTGTCGGAGACCAAAATAAATGCCATGTACTTGTAAAATATCTAAACAATTTTCGAGAAAAAGAAAAAAAAAATTGTTACCGACCGCCAACATATATAAGGGAGGTATTGTGATCATACCGATTTTGACGTTTCGAGATTTCGATGGATCTCCACGAATTGAAGTCCCTATATAACGTTTTGACTATTTTTAGCATGATGTCTGTCGGTCTGTCTGTCCGTCCGTCCATCCGTCTGCCTGTCTGTCTGTCCGTTCATCCGTCTGACTGTGTACACGTGCAGAGCAAATTCAGCTGAAAGGATTTTTATGAAACTTCATATTTAAGCTTCTGCTATCAATGGCACGAGTTGATCAACTTTTGGTAAAAATCGGTTGACTAAAAATGGGAGTTTATTCGTGTCGATTTTAAGATTTTTGCGAATATTTCACAACAGAAAAATATTTCGAAAAAAATTTTTGGACAAAAGTTGCTATAACGGCAATAACTGACAACATTTATTTGAGACATTTTTTGATAACACGAAAAAAAAAATTTCCCTAATAGTTTTATGTCATTACGGACCAAACATAATTTTTTTTCTAGACAAAATAAGATGTGAGAATTCCAAAAATTCAAACCCCAAGTCTCTATCTCTTACCTTTTTTGAGATAAGATTTTTTTAAATTCTATTAATATCAAAATTGTCCCTAATAGTTTTAGGTCATTACGGACCAAACATTAATTTTTTCTAGACAAAACAAGGTGTGAGAATTCCAAAAATTCAAACCTCAAGTCTCTATCTCTTACCTTTTATGAAATATGAATTTTTTAAAATTCCAAAAAAAATCAAAATTTTCCCTAATAGTTTTAGGTCTTTACGGACCAAACATTAATTTTTTCTAGACAAAACAAGGTGTGAGAATTCAAAAAATTCAAACCTCAAGTCTCTATTTCTTACCTTTTTTGAGATATGAATTTTTAAAATTCCAAAAAAAATCAAAATTTTCCCTAATAGTTTTAGGTCTTTACGGACCAAACATTATATTTTTCTAGACAAAACAAGGTGTGAGAATTCCAAGAATTCAAACCTCAAGTCTCTATTTCTTACCTTTTTTGAGATATGAATTTTTAAAATTCCAAAAAAAATCAAAATTTTCCCTAATAGTTTTAGGTCTTTACGGACCAAACATTACATTTTTCTAGACAAAACAATGTGTGAGAATTCCAAAAATTCAAACCTCAAGTCTCTATTTCTTACCTTTTTTGAGATATGAATTTTTAAAATTCCAAAAAAAATCAAAATTTTCCCTAATAGTTTTAGGTCTTTACGGACCAAACATTACATTTTTCTAGACAAAACAATGTGTGAGAATTCCAAAAATTCAAACCTCAAGTCTCTATTTCTTACCTTTTTTGAGATATGAATTTTTAAAATTACAAAAAGTTTCAAAACTTTCCCTAATAGTTTTAGGTCTTTACGGACCAAACATTAATTTTTTCTAAACAAAACAAGGTGTGAGAATTCCAAAAATTCAAACCTCAAGTCTCTATTTCCTACCTTTTTTGAGATATGAATTTTTAAAATAACAAAAAAATCAAAATTTTCAATAATTTTAGATCATTACGGACCAAACATTAATTTTTTCTAGACAAAACAAGGAGTAAGAATTCCAAAAATTCAAACCTCAAGTCTCTACCTCTTACCATTTTTGAGATATGATATTTTGAAATTTACAAAATAAAATCAAAATTTTACCAATCAGTTTTAGGTCATTACGGACCAAATATTACAGAAAAAACATCGTAAAACTAAATTTTTTAAAGGTTTAAACCTTAGGTCTCTATTTCTTACCATTTTTGAGATATAATTTTTGATTCAATACCCAAATTTCCAAAAATAACTACACTTTCACGAGATCCAATATATTCCATGTTAAAATACGTACCAAAAATAACTTAGAATTTATAATAAAGACATTTTAATGTTATCTCGATGTTTTGTTAACCACAAATGAATTAGTATGGGATTAAAAAAATAATTAATCCTCTTAAATAAGTTGATAAGGAAATTTTATTTTTATATCATTAGCAGGAATTACGTAAACATTTATGCGACGAAACCTGTTTATCTGAAAAAATATATAAACTGTGAATTTTCATAGTTTACAGAATTTCGTAGGCAGGGCTGATATTAAAAATATTTGAGAAGATAACATTCAAAATATGATCTATCAAAGTAATACAGTTTTGAAATTATTGTAGAAAACATTACAAACCAATTTGCAACAAGTTTGGAACCTAATTTTACGACCTACTTATTTTTAAGGTCCCAAACAATTAATTCAAATATGTTATTAAAATTTTAAAGCGCTAAATTTCGAAAAATCGATATTTAAATTTGACAAAAATCACGTTTTGCATGAACTAAGTGGACAAATAAAGGTTTAAATTGACAAAATAAGGATTAAATTTGATTTGAATGTTTATTATAATGTTTATATGTTTATGTCTTAAATTAATTCATTGGACAATGTTTACAATATCCCCCTTCAAACTCTATACAGATGGCAGCACATAACGACTACACTAAATAATTCAAGAATTGCCAGTGGCTCTAAAACAATGGTTTCTGGAAGCGAGCTTAACCATCTTCTAGTTTAATGACAAAACACTATCTTAGGTTGGGTTAGGTTAGTAAGTGTTTGGTTAGAAGAAGCCGAGCGAAGCGAGCTACCCATCTTCTAGTTTAATGTCATAAATAAAAGTTCTGCACAGTCCCACCTGTTTAAAATCTCTGTATATTGAACAAATGACGTATGTGTGACGCATGTACAGTGTGCAGTGGGATGTTGTAAATCTACAGCAATTCATTTTATTAATTTTCAGCAGAAACACAATCAACATTTGACCCATGGTCTGTAGTGTGGTACATCGGTTCTTTCGGTGGTCTCATCGCGTTTCTGCTGGTGATATCTTGTTCAGAATGGTGCTGTGGGAAACGTACACCACCTAGTGCACCGGTAAATCCACCACAGAACCCCCAGGTGACGAGAACCAGAAACAACACAGCTCAAACTGTTGGAACCCCACCCCCATCATATCACCTATTTGCACCCCCAGCCTATGATGATGTTAGTTATGAGGAGAAAACCAAGAAGTAAGTAAAATTGATAAAATTATAGTAGTGATACATTCCCTATAGGCTATTCTAAACGTTTAAGCGGAACTAAATGGAATTTTCATTTTATCTAATTTTTTGTCATACCGTTCTGACAATATTTTTCTGATAGGGAATACTTCCTATGGTCTATTTCAAAGTAGAAAAATATGTGTAAGAAGATAGGAGCTGTTTGTCTTTGCTTCGGATTGGTTTAGATCGTCATCCCTATTACACTGTTAAAATATTGTTTTTAGTCCAAGTTGACAGATGTTCAGTGTACATTGGAAATATGTATTATTTATATTATTTAATTTTTTTCATATATTTTGTTATTATTTACATATTTAGACTTTTATTTATATTCTTGGCGTAGATTTTATGGAGAAAATTCTCCATGTAATTTGTTTTTACGCAGTTATATATTTTTTTGGTTATCTGACATATAAATATTTTTTGACACTTGACAATTAACAGATCAAGAGAGAGGACTAATGTGAGGCCAAAAGACAGCCCAGCTGATTGTGCCCAAAAAAGTTATTGATATAATTTTTAGACCTTCATATATATATTTTTAATTTTTATTTACAATAATTATTTAAATAAGAAACTTTAGCTCTGAAGATATATTGTTTGTTTTATTGCTTTATTTAAACTCTTAGACAAATCTCTCTTTTTATATATAGTACATAATTTTTAAAATTAATATTTTTTTAACTTTTTCAAATTTCCCATTTAACTGAATTTATGTCGTATAAATAACGTAAGTGTATTATCTGCCTTGTTTATTTCAATATCTTATTAACCTTTTTTAAATTAAAAAAAATCACTTGCTAACCCAGTTACTACGCCCATGCCCTAGTTGTAACTTATTTTAAATTTTCCGCTATACTATATTTGATCAGTGTAAATCGTACTCGGTTCGCAGCGCTATCTACTTTTTTTTAATTTGAAATAGACCATAGAATTTACAATGTCAGTATGATTTACAAAGCTTAAACAAAATAACCAAATGTCCGAATTAATAGATAGAAATTACTGGATTTAAAAATTTAGTTCCGCCTAAACGTTTCGAATACCCTATACGTGTTTTTTTTTTATTGTTTGTGTTTTATTTTTGTGAATCATGGTAAAATACAATTCATTTTGTTGTGTGCCGCAATGTAAATCGTGAAGAAAGCAGAAACCCATTTTAACATTCCATCATTTTCCTAAATAGGAAAAAATATCAATTGAAACAACATTTGGAGGTAGAGAAAGTGGACTGTAGGTCTGTATGGACCCAAAAACAAAAAACGGTCAAAAATCCAAACCCATGCATGCATGTTTACTTGTTGCATTTTATGAAAAATGATTTTTTACGTCCAGAAAAAGCACTTACCTCACCCAAAATGTGAAATCATCAGATATATTAAAAGGTCTTTCTACTTTTTCGGGAAGAGATTTTTATTTTTTACTAATATATGAATTGTGAATTTTCACACAATTCACATAAATTTTTTGCCCATCCCTTGCTTTTTAAATACTTAATAGTCACTGTAAGAGAGTTGTACGGGTTGTAGACATAAATAATGCATCTAAATACTGCTGACCAGTTTCGAAATATTTTATTTCTTCAGAGGTACAGGTGAAAATCAAATATAAAAATTAATTACATTTATGGATTTAAAATTAATACAACATACCTGATTTATAATAGTAATAGGCAATATCCCCCTCCCCCAGTCTGAAAATTTACTGTAAAACCTTTCATAAAAAAGACGATCTCTAGTCTAATATATTCTAATTACGCATTAGAACGAAGACATCAAAACGTAGACGTAGAGGAATATTAAAATTAAGACATCCTCGGAGTTCCCGATTAAATCGGAGCACTAGGAGGCAAAGAAGGCCTCAGAATGAGGAACAGGTTATGAACAGTCCTGATGAAGAACTAAATAACGATCCCCAAGTTAGAACACGTAGACATAGAAGGCAACGTCCAAGAAGATCTTCGAATGAAAATCCCCAAGTCATAATTTCACCTGGTCAAATGATTGGGGATAATTTCCAAGCTAGTGATCATCTTCTTCAGGAGAATCAATCCCCAGGTGACCTAATAGAGAGTCATACTGGACGTCGTCTCCAAAGAGAGAGACGTAGACGAGGCGGTATCAGAATACGCAAAAAACGATTTAAAGTACCTAGACGAAAAATTCGGAGAACCTTTGAAGAAGAGAACCAAAGTGTTCCCAGCACTTCTAACCAACAAAGGTACCTCCAGGTGGTTGGGTTATGAAGATGCTTGCCATGAAAATGCTAACTAACAAAATTTTACTAACAGTTTTTGTTTATATATTTTACTAGCATGCCCGGTGTAGGTTCGTTCCGTTTACCTCTCCCTCTGCCGCCTACTTCCTGTGCGTATCTATGATACTTTTAACGTCTATGATAACTAGGTACCGAGTTCTTAGCTTTTAAAGATTTTTCAATATACAGGGTGTTTTTTTGAAACACCGCACCTCGAATAACTCCTTTATTTTAAGAGATACAAAAAATTCTTCTAGTTAAAAAGTTAAACTAGATAGAAAGGGCCACTTAAGGACTATCATAAGAATTCTTCATCACTTCCGGTTTTAGCGGAAATTTCAACTTTTTATCTAGCATAGGGAATTGATACTTTAACTTTTTTTCTTGACCGATTTTGAGATATGAATTATTTAAATTTCCAAAAAATTTCAAATTTTGCGCGATTAGTTTTAGGTCATTACGGACCAAATATTTACACAACAATCCTTTTATAGACTAAACAAGGTGTAGAGATTCCAAAAATTCAAACCGCAGGTCTCTATCTCTTACCGTTTTTGAGATATGAATTTTCAAACATTCCAAAAAATTCATATTTTCGCGATTAGTTTTAGGTCATTACGGACCAAATATTTACACAAAAATCCTTTCGTAGACTAAACAAGGTGTAGAGATTTCAAAAATTCAAACCGCAGGTCTCTATCTCTTACCGTTTTTGAGATATGAATTTTTAAAGTTGTCTCTTTTTGATATTTTTCAATATTTATGTTTGATGACCCATTAATAAAGTTGTGTGCTAGCCACTAAGTGCCCAATTTTTCTACCTACTAAACAAAGTGTGAGAATTCCAAAAATTCAAACCGCAGGTCTCTATCTCATACCGTTTTTGAGATATGAATTTTTAAAATTGTCACTTTTTGATATTTTTCAATGTTTATGTTTAATGGCCCATTTATAAAGTTGTGTGCTAGCCACTAAGTGCCCAATATTGTCACCTACTAAACAAAGAGTGAGGATTCCAAAAATTCAATCCGCAGGTCTCTATCTCTTACCGTTTTTGAGATATGAATTTTTAAAATTGTCACTTTTTGTTATTTTTCAATGTTTATGTTTGATGGCCCATTTATAAAGTTGTGTGCTAGCCACTAAGTGTCCAGTTTTGTTACTTACTAAACAAGGTGTGAGGATTCCAAAAATTCAAACCGCAGTTCTCTACCTCTTACCGTTTTTGAGATATAATTTTTTTAAATTTTCAAAAATTTGCCCCTAAAATTTAGATATGCAGGCAACTTAATATACACACCTGTAACGCTAGACAACATAAGAGCTAGGCGTGTATTTGTAAAAAAATCTAACTTTTACAAAACTAACTTATTCTTTTTTATTTTACAGTTTGGACGTGTTCGTTGTACCAATCCATGCGATCGAAGCATTGGAAAGTCAAAAATCCAATTTTGAAGATGACGAAAGAGGCCAGCCACCATCATATACATCAGTAGATATTCCAGAACAATCCATAAATACGAATCCAGTAGAAATGCATCCAACTTAGACCTCAACAAAATAGAAGAAAATTATGAAAATTTTAAGTGAAATAAACTGAGAAATAAAACTAGGGGATGTAGCCCTACGTTCCTAAAATGACTTAACAAATTGTGAAATATGTGTAAATATCGATTTTTAAAGTTATAGTAAGATTCTGAATAATGCTTTTAGAGCTGGAAAAGTAGCGAAACGTTTTGAAGTAAATGTGTGAACTAAAAATATTTCCGAAAAATTCAAAATTTCAGAAAAAAAATGTTTGTTTCCAAATTGATTCAAAATGTGCCCTAAGGGTATTTCGGACCTAAGGATTTCAAAAATTCCAACCGCAGGTCTCTATCAGTTTTAGTTTTTGAGATACAGTCATTCAAACCCAAAAATTTGGATATTTTCAAAACAATCCCAGTCAAAAATGGCTCTATCGTTTAAAGCCCCAAATTTTTTCAACAATAAATACTAAATGGGGATTCCAAAAAACCAATTCGCAGGTCTCTATCTTTTACGATTTTTGAGATATGAATTTTCAAAATTTATGATATCCGTTTTTTATACATTTTGTTTAACGCCTATAGTACAAATTGTGTGCTAGCCATTAAGAGTCCAATTTTTTTCTAGACTAAATAAAGTATAAGGATTCCAAAAATTCAAACTATAAGTCTCTATCTGTTACCACAAAAACTTATATTATTAAGAATAAAAAGACAAATATTTTATCTAAATGCATTTTTTTAATTGGATAATTATTTGGAGAGTTATGGCAAAAAAAACCCAAAAATTAAAAATTTAAAAAAAAATAATACCTTTTTTATATAACACAAAAACCGGAGCTGAACCGAAAAAAATATCGGTTTATTTCGGTTCAAATAATGTTTATGGGAGTGAATATAAAATACATTTTATTTAAGATTATTTTTTAAACTGATGAGCAGGAAAAATTCGTAATTTTTTTAACTGATAAGAAAAAAATTGCGCTTCTATTATTTCGGGGGGGGGGGGGGTGAACGCCCAGAACCCCCCTGGCAGCGGCCTTGGTATGATTATTACAAAATAAGAAATAAAATGTTCTTCTAAATTATAGTAGAAAATAAATTTGTTACAAATAAAAGCATTTAAAAATTTATCACTCGGAACTGAACCGAAAACCAAAAAAAAAACGTTATTTTTGTCGGAACGAAAACCGGAACCGAACTGATATATATATTTTTTAATTTAACCGGAACGAATACAAAAACAACGGTTCGAAGTCTTGGTAAAAACGCTTAGTGAGAATATTTTTGGACTTTTATGTAGGGTGACCATTAGTCCCGCATTTTAACATTTTGTCCGCATTGTCCCGCATTTTGGATTTGGGAGGTGAGGACCTTTTTTTTTGCTCTTCACTTGGATTTGGGAGATGAGGACCTTTTTTTTGCTCCGTCCCGCATTGCCTTCTTAAGAAAATGGTCACCCTACTTTTATGGGCTGAAGAGAGCTCCCGGCCCAAGTTGGGCGCCAAGTACTGTCGCTACTAACCTTGCAACTGTTGTATTTTGACAACTGCTGGACAGGGAAGCAATAATCAGAATCTTACTGTATTAAGAAGTGTTCTAATTGTGATAATAATTTTTTTCTGTCCACTGGAGTTTTGGAAAAAATATTATGAAGTCACTGTCTGAACTTTGACCTCTGTTTACTGAAGATAGTCTTAATCATACTGTGATATACACTTAGAGTATTCTCGATAGAATATTTAGGAAAGCATGAGACAAATAAATACCAACCTCATAATTAATATTTTGTAAATAATAAAAATAAGACGTTAGTATTATTTATTTTATTGTATTTATTTTGTACATAATAAAAAAATATATTAATAAAAATTGTTGTTTTTCTTATGGCAAGTTGTCACTCATGTCACTTATAGGTAACATCTGAGAGATGAGGTTATCTGGAACTTCATCTGCTGAATAAATGTCAATCGGGTCTATTCTCTAAGCATGCTGTTAAAATCTTAGCGTCAGAAACTGACGTTAATTTTTTTAACACCATTATTAACCTAAATGCTATTCGCTAAACAAATATGTGTTAAAATTATAGCGCGGTGGCGTTAAAATAGCCAGTTAACATTCTACAATAAGCGCCTACCGAAACGGTGGCTTTAAAAGTTAACGCTAGTGTTTAGTTTGCAAAAATGGCTGATCCTATTTAAGTAAATGTCATGTTATTTAAAAAAAAAATGAATAAAACACAAGACGGAATATTAATCAACTTTCTATTACTTTTTAAAGTGAATTTACAGTAGAGATAAGAATGACGCTTCATAATTTTTGTTATACAAGTAACCCAGACGCAAGTTCAATTGTATAGAAAGGAAGTAAATGGAGTATTGGAGAGCAGTTTTGGTTTTTGTTGAGACACAGAACTTAAAATTATAATCCTCTGAAAGCTACAAAACTTCACTTATGCCTCCGCCGTGTTTCAAAATATCGCAGTACCATTTAATGGTGTATTATTTGAAGAAACAATTGATGAGATTGATAATGACGATCACAACAGTGTTATTCCAGGGTAGAAATAGCCTAATAAATCAAATTTAATAATTAATATCACCGAACACCTTTTTAAAAATAGAACATATAATTCACATATTATTAAAAAATTAGATAAACTGTTATAATACAATATAGTATATAAATTGACTAAACAAAAGTTGAATAAAGTTATATTTTTATTTAATACACTGTGGAAACCAGTTATAATGAGAATCACAGGACCAAACATTTCTGTTCCATTTTTAAAATAAATTTCGCCACTGAATATTTAATTCAACACCGAAATATTAGGTTAAGATTCTCTTGGCATTTGACTAAATACTCCTGTTAAAATTCAACGTAACAGCGCATGCGCGTGCAGTTAATATTAGCCTCTCTACAGGGTGAGTTAGCACCTCGCGTTAACAAATATTACATTAACGCTTACCTTAACAAATGCTCTTACAGAATAGCATTTTTGGAATGACGTTAGACATGGAGTTAAAATAAAAATGTTAACCTGACGCTAATTTTAACGCATTTCTTACAGAATACACCCGGTTGTAAGTTAATATGAGGAGCAGCAATCGGAAAAAAATGTATATTTCAGCGTAATTCTCCTCTGTTTCGGGGTAAACGATGTCAGCCTATGTTTGTGTGTGTACATATTTAAGCATGTATGAGTGTGTATCTGATAGAGCAGTCATTAAATAATCTCTGTGAAGTCATTTGTCAACAGACGTCTCGGCTGTTAACAACCACTACACTTTATTGTTCAACACAAGTTGTTTTTGTAACTCGGTGTTTGATCGACTTCATTCTTAAATGTTTAAAAAAAGTGTTAAAAACTAATAAATATAAAATGGGTTGAAATTTTGTTCAAAATTAATTTAATTTAATTTTTACGTTTAATTAAAAGTTTCAAAATGAGACTGAGTGTTATAATTCAAATTTTTATTCTGGAGTACTTCGCCCTCAAAAAAACTTCCACACAAAGTTGTAAGTATTGAATTAGATGGTTACGTCCATAAAATATAATATGACGAGGAAGTAATGGGATTCGGACTGGTCAGAAATTAAAATTAAATCAATATTTTAACTTTTTTTTAATCGAAACGTTAGCTTTCGATTTAATGAAGATTTCATATTAAATCGGAACGTTAGCAAAGTTAAAATATTGTTTTAATTTTAATTTCTGATCAGTCCGAATCTCATTACTTCCTCATCATATGTTGTAAGTATTATTTTAAATAATTTAATAGGATGTAGGCTCTGTAAGGTGACACTGTAGGTTTGTTACCATAGCAATTATTTTTTTTTACCGACCGTCAACATATATAAGGGAGGTATTGTGATCATACCGATTTTGACATTTCGAGATTTCGATGGATCTCCACGAATTGAGGTCTCTACATAACGTTTTGACTATTTTTAGCATGATGTCTGTCTGTCCGTCTACCTGTCTGTCCGTCTGTCTGTCTGTCTGTCCGTCTGTGTACACGTGCAGAGTAAATTCGGCTGAAAGGATTTTATGAAACTTCATATTTAGGCTTCTGCCATCAATGGCACGAGTTGATCAAGTTTTGGTAAAAATCGGTTGACTAAAAATGGGAATTTACTCGTGTCGATTTTAAGATTTTTGTGAATATTCCACAACAGAAAAATATTTCGAAAAAAATTATTGAACAAAAGTTGCTATAAAAGCAATAATTACTAACTTTTATTTGAGACGTTTTTTGATAAAACGGAAAATTTCGAATAATTTTCTCAAAAAAAAAATCTCAATTTTTTCATACTTATATGTAACGTTTCCACGGTCATGATAAATAATATCTCTGTTAGAAAATATTAGGCCAAGTTATTTCTACTCTGCTGCTAGAATGTATTTTATACAAGTACTTTATAATGGCGGTCGGTCCTATGGTAGCCACAACTGATTTTTTAGGTCATCACTGACGGACGGACAGACAGACCGACAGACATCATGCTAAAAATAGTCAAAACGTTATGTAGGGACCTCAATTCGTGGAGATCCATCGAAATCTCAAAATGTCAAAATCGGTATGATCACAATACCTCCCTTATACCCTTTTCACGCTAGATCTTTAAGATCGGATGTTAAAGTGAATGTATCTTTAAACGCTAATGTGAAACCGTATGTCCTCGTCTAAATACAAGCGATGTTTAAGACAGAGATCTGCGTCTTAAACATCGTCCGCATTGCCAACTTAATTTCTATTATAAAAAAATACTCCTTGAATTTGTGCTGTCAACATTTTATATTATCATAAACAAGAATACTGTATTATATCAACGTTATAAGAAGTTTATACTTATTGTTATAATAAAATTATTTATTTTAATAATGTGTTTAATAAAATACAGAGCTACAATAATTGAGATAAAATGTATCGACTTACATGTTAATACAGGTGTAATATATTCTTTATTGTAGTGTCTTTATTGTAGAATGAAATGAAATATCCATATTTGTTTATAATAATTCAAAATGTGCGTCTGCGCAGACAGTTCAAAACTGGTAATTTCATGACGGTAACTCAAGGACAAAATTACTGTAGCTGATGACAGCACCGGAGATTTAAACATCAAGTGTGAAAGCATACCGATCTTAAACATCGGTGAACTTTAAGTTCACTCGTCTTAAAGTTCTAGTGTGAAAATGGTATTAGATATGTTGGCGGTAAAAACAGGATTCAAGCATAGGTTATATCGTGTTTGGGGGTTAAACTGTTTATTATTAAACTCTTATTACAGTATAATGTGCCAAGAAGTTGCACATCTATATCTTAGCATTCTTGAAAGATCTCTCTACGAAGAGTCGTCCATCGAAGTAGTGGATAAATCTGAAACAGGCTATGAAATATGTAGACACAGAAAAAATACTAACCAATTAAATATAATGTGGATTATTCTCTGCAACGCGCTAATAGCTATAGATGCAAAATGACATGGTATTCATCCGGTTTCATTTCTGCAAAAAAAAAACTTATTTATTATTTTGAATTTTATAAATTATTTTTAGATTTATCATTTACAAATATTTATAAATTCTGTAGTTGTTTGTTTACAAATTAGATAGCAGCAAGAACATTTTTCCAAAATATTTTTAAAGATAATGCTAGAAAATATAATAAATTATACTTAAATACAATGCTTTATTACAATAATAACAGTAAAGAAATATATTTTTTTATGAAAAAAATACATAATAAAAAACAGTTTTTTTTTTTTGGCTGAGTAACTGTCTTCTTATGGGTAATGAACCTCACTCAAACCTCCATCCTACTTTGTTAAATGTCAGTTTTTTCCAGATATCTTATACACCAATACTAGAACATTTTTCTGTCTCTTTCTTTCGATTTGTCAGATGTACAATCTTAAATATTTTTTCGAAAATTTTGTTTGTTGCCCAATTAAAAAAGTTGTGTGCTAGCCACTAGGTTACATACTAAACAAGGTATGGTGATTCCAAAAATTCAAACCGCAGGTCTCTATCTTTTACCGTTCTCGAGATATGATTTTTTTTTAAGTTCGCACTTTTTGTTGTTTTCATTGGTTATGATTGATGGCCCATTAATAAAGTTGTGTGCTAGCCACTAGATATTTAATTTTGTTACATACTAAGCAAGGTGTGGAAAATACAAAAATTCAAACCGCAGGTCTCTATCTTTTACCTTTTTTGAGTTATGATTTTTTTAAAGATGTCACTTTTTGATATTTTTCAATGTTTCTATTTGATGGCGCATTAAAAAAGTTGTGTGCTAGCCACTAGATACCCAAATTTTTTACATATTAAACAAGGTGTGAGGATTCCAAAAATTTAAACTGCAGGTCTCTATCTCTTACCGTTTTTGAGATATGATTTTTTTAAGTTGGCACATTTTGTTATTTTTCAATGTTTATGTTTGATGGCCCATTAATAAAGTTATGTGCTAGCCACTAGATGCCCAACTTTTGTTACATACTAAACAAGATTTGTGGATTCCAAAAATTCAAACCGCAAGTCTCTATCTTTTACCGTTTTGAAGATACGTTTCCAAATATCCAAAAATTTACCTGTAACAATTCAAGTCATTACGAACCAAATATTAATGTATATTTTTTAACCATTCCTTCCCAAATCAACTTATATTTTTTATTTAACAAGTGTCGTAATAATCTGACCCAATTTTGACTTTGATAAGACAAAAAAAAAATGTTCTACTTTAGGTTTGTTAGTGCTTATCACCAATTTTTTATAATGTTTAAAAATATTTCCTCAAAATATTTTGTTGAAATTTATTTTAGAATCATTTTTAGCTATTTGCATTAATTTTGTTGGTTTTTAAGTTACCTGATTTTGCCCAAGTTTCACAACTAATTTGATCACAGGCTACTTGCCACATTTTCAAAACTTCGTTATCACTATATCCGTTTTGACCAATATGTCTATCATAATAATTTTTTGAACTAATCCCAAATTAGTTCAATGGGGTTAAACTGGCAGTGATAAGGAGGTAATCTTAGTACTTCATGACCATACGTTTGTACCAATGTATCAATAAAATAAACTGGTTCAGATTTTAATTTCCTTCGTTTTCTCGTGATTTTGTTAGTGAGAAGTTCAAATTTATTACATTTTATAATTCTACGAATTGTTGATTCCGAAATCTTTAAGGCAGCTGCTACTCTTTGATGGACACAAGATAGAGAAATAAGTGGCCCATTGTTCTCTTTTTCGGAATTAAAATATTCCAGCAGATTTAAAATTAAAGTTTGTGAATTTAATAATCGGCCGCAAGGTCTATTAATTAATATTATTACCAGACACTGACAGCTAAGACAAATAACAAAAATCATTTTTAAAATCGCTGGAAAATGGTAACTAGATTATTATATGAATGCACTACTTGATACACACATGTAACAGTCACCTATCAGCAATCCAACTATAACTACAAATTTCATCCTTGACAACCTTATAGAACGCCGAGTATTTAAAATTTTAACACTAAAATATTTATCTAGACGTAAGACAAACTTGGGTAACGTCCACACTTAATAGTTAATTGACTTTTGACCTAAGTGACTAGCGGGTCAAAAGGTCAATTGCTGTAAACAAATAATAGTTGACCTATTCGCCCCTAACAATTTGTTCAAAAAATGCATCAATCGAATTTTTCTTATTAATTATTTCTTTTTACTTTTTTTTGCTATCACATTTATTTTTGATGAAACCTTTTTTATTTTCCAGTGACACCTAACAAATCAATATGTGGCCCAGAAACAGAACTGACACTAACAGAAACTGGTTTAGGGTCTTCTTTAACTTTAAGCCTGACGCCAGATCTGGGTCATTCGAGTTCAACTTGCAAACTTCGTGTGACAGCCCCAGAAAATCACATAGTTCATGTCAATATCATAGAAGACGATAATGATATTAGTACAGTTACAGAAAGATCATCAGAATCAACATGCATTCTGAGTGTGGTACGTACTATAAAAATTGTTTGGACACTCAAAAAAAAATATTTTTTTTTAGTATTTGCCGGAAAATAGGAGAACAGCTATATGGAGGAGTGATCCTTGTACCCAGGACATCCTTCCTGATGGAGGTCTTCTTACTCATCAACTCAGGGTTGTTTGGAACGTACCCAATTCAGAAACCCATGCTCGAGGACGCAAACTCATCATTACGGCGCTAGCACAAGGTATTATATACTAAAAAATACAGGGTTACTTTTTATGTTTTTACAAACGACCACTAGATGTCAATGTTGAAATGTATCATTACTATATTCGTAAAATTTGGTATTGTGAAATCAACGATTTTAGTCAACATAAGTAAGGCCTAACTCAACAACAATGCATAGATTCGCTTCGTTCAACTTTTGGTAATGAAGCACCATCAGAAAAGTTTACAATGGGTTTTTTTCAATATTTTTTTTCCAAATGTATTAAATGTAGTAAAATCTGTTTAAGCCGCTTTTAAATCTTGATTAAACGTGAAAAAATGCTGAATTGTTTCAACTGCTGTAAATGAATCCTTTATAGTAGATGTTTAGAAATCGGTTGTTTCTTCCATTTCCACTTCGTCGTTGTTTATTTTTGACTCCAAATTTGGATCTGACCCAGCTAAAATTTCATCTTCCGTCATATCCTCCTCCGTTTCAAGTTCATCAATATTTGAAAAATTTATATTAACCCATTATATTTTTTATTTTATTTATTATTATTTTTTTTTTTTGCATTTATATCACATAAAAAAATTAAGTAATTGATATTTTGACAAATTTTAACTTTCGCATCCATAGGAGCCTCAGGAGATGGTGTCGTCATATGACGACAACGGGACTTACTGCATGACATTGTTAAATAATACGTTTTTTTATGTTTATGTAGCACAATTTTAGTTTTATGCTGCGTTCAGAACCTCTCAATTAGGAATTAGAATGAGTACTTAGAATTAACGTAAATGTTTGTTATACGTAACTGTACGTTATCGTTCACAACCTTCAAAATTATACTTATAAATTAAAATTAGAAGTTAGGGGACGCCAAACTCTTACGTTAATTTCTAATTGACGCGTGCGCAGTAAGCAGCTGTCAATCTGTCTAACCAAAAATATTATTATTAAAGTAAACGTCTAAATTGTATTGGAATTGAATTGGAAATAACACAATAATGACGCAGACCTATCACACAGACTTCTAAAATGCTTCTAAACACACAAAAACTTATTACAAATATTAACAGATCGATCGGTAAAGTAGAAATCGATAAAAGTTTGTAGCTAAAATACTAGATGTCAGTGTCTTAATCTTAGTTTCTTAATTTATATTGTGAATGCAACTTAATTTCTAATTCTTAATTTTATGTTAAGTACTAATTTTACGTTAATTCTAATTTATAATTGAGAGGTTCTGAACGCAGCATTATTTCACACAAAACTCTGTTTAATTATAGAAAAGAAAAAACTAAATCAGGATCATTTGACCAATACATTTTTTCAGATGGTAATTGATGGTAGCCAGATAGTAAAATTCCCAAAAAAGTCTTCAACTCTTCTACAGAAAAAGTAAATGGTTCATTTTTTGTTGCAGAGTAACAGATACTCTCTTTTACAATATAAGAGTTTATTTCATCAGTCCAAATGGTTTCAAATAATTGCACAGGCGATAACTGTTCGATTTTACTCTTTATATTCAACAGAACTTCTTCGAATCTTTTTTCAAAGATAGGTAACTTTGTGTAATGAGGTTTTTGGCGGCTCCACATAGGTTTTTCATTATTCGCGACTGCAAATAACAGTGAGACGCCTGGTGGTGACTGGCTAAATTAAACAGAAGCGTATATTTGGATAATATTTGTAGCGTGTTGTGCTGCAGTTTATGTGAATTAAGAAGTATTTTAAAATATAGTGACTTAAATACAATGCTTTTTTGCCGAAATATTGTTTGAACAGATAAATATTAAGAAAAAACTTCTGACATATACGCTTCTCGGCCGCCATTAGCTGTTGTACTCAGCGCCGCCAACGTTAGTTTCAGTCGCGAATATAATCGACGTTTCTTATTAGATTTAGAAGTGCTGGGCATAGAACTTGGCGCAGAAATAATATTTTTTAACTTAAAATGAACTTCCACTTCACCTGCAGTATCTTTCACTTCAGGTGCGTCATGGAGTAAAACATCATCATCTATATCTTCTTCATCTGTCTCTTCGTCAATCGGTGGAGGTAAAACGACAATATCCTCATTTTCATTTTCATCTACTTCTCCCCAAAAGGAATCGTCGTTAATTATTTCCTCTAATTCGCGAACTGTTAAAGCTCTTTTCGTAGACATTTTACTAAAAAAAATATTATCCTCAGTATGGAAATAATTTTAAAATACTTGAAAAACTTATGGTTATCTTATTCACTAAATAATCACTACAAATATACACGCATTTGCAGAGTAGAACCGCCTAGTAAGTGAAACAACCCTGAAGCGTTATTATATCTGTGAGTCCCACTGTCGCCCTATGACTACAGTGAATTTAGACTTTATTAATACTTTATATTTCATAAATGATAAATAGAAACACGTATAAAATGAAAATTTTCGCTAGCAACTTAAAAAAAATTAACTATTTAAAATTTATTATAAATAATTATTCAAAATACTTCATATATCAAAAACTAAATAATAAAGATGCATTTCCTGCAAAATTTATTTCGAAATATCACATCGGCGAAAAGTTACAGGCCCTTAATTGTTACAATGTTAATGGGTTAATGCTTTTCGTTTTGCCATATCGACGTCGATGACGTACCTTCAACTCGTAGTTAATCACTGAATGAATATGTTTATCTGTCACGTTTCGCCTTGCCTTTTCATAACTTGGTACTTCCTCTAACCAATTTGGTTCTTCCCCGGCGTTTTCGCGTTAGATAGTAGTGATACATAGTTATAAAAAATAATTTGACTCAAATTTCAAGCCATTTCTCGTCGTTATATTAATTTCGTCGTAATATCCGATGTCGTTACAAGCGATAAGACTCACGTAAAAAAGACATGTTTCTGGCCGGGACTTCGGAAAAACCGATATGTCGTTACATCAGATGTCGCTATAAACAATCCAATGTATATGAAAATTCACACCCTTTTTTTTAGGTGAGGCTTGCCAAGGTGAAACCCAACACACCTGTCTCCGTGTTGGATGGTCTCCAATGATGTGCATTTCCCAAGAACTGATATGTGATGGCATCCCACATTGTCCAAGTGGATCAGTTAGCGATGAAGACACTACTCTCTGCAAGGACAAAAAGCTTCTTCAGCAGGCTTCATGGGAGAAGATAGCAGAAGAGTTATTTAAGAAGTTAACCAGTAAAAATAGACAAGGAACCCTTATCCCAGCCATCCAGACGGAGGATGTCCATAACTGGTTGTATGGGAAGGATCAACAGTCCACTACAGAAAGGATTAGCGGGGTTCGAGATTATAAAAACGGTATAACAATTTCGATCTTGACACTGAAAAATAGCCACTCTTGTAACATTTTGATACTGATGCGATTGAACCTTTTTTTTAATTTCGCTAGATGTGAAACTAGAAAATATTTTTTCCAATAAGCAATTTCTGTTTCAGATTCCTCGCCTCCAAATATTAACTCGTTAGGGACAGCTCTGTCCCAGTACGGTCCATGGGGTTACCTAATGTTGGGAATGTTGATATGTGGGACAATTCTGATGTTTTGTGGGCTTTGGGAATGCTGCTGTCGACCTTCTAAACCCAGACCGCCCACCTCAAACCCAGGTAATATATTTTTAGTATTTGTATAAAAAGTGTTCAGAATACTTATAGTACTGTAAAAATTGTAACATTAGTAGATTTCTCCAGAAATTGTGACGTTCGTAGATTCCTCCAGAAATCTTGACTAATAGAAACCTCTATAAATTGTAACTTTAATACATTTCTCCAGAGTTTTGACCTTAGTAGATTTCTCCAAAAATTGTGATCTTAGTAGATTTCTCCATTAATTTTGAGCTTAGTAGATTTATCCAGAAATTTCGACTAGTTTAATTTTCCATAAATTCTAACTTTAGAAAATTTCTCCAAAGATTTTGACCTTTAATTTTTTTTTTTTAAATTGAGACGAAAGTAGATTTCTCCAGAAATTGTGGCCTTAGTAGATTTCTCCAGAAATTGTGACCTTAGTAGATTTCTCCATAAATTGTGAACTTAGTAGATTTCTCCAGAAATTGTGACCTTAGTAGATTTCTCCATGAATTGTGAACTTAGTAGATTTCTCCAGAAATTGTGGCCTTGGTAGAATTTTCCGTAAATTGTAATTTTGGTAGATCTCTCCAGAAATTGTAACCTTAGTAGATTTCTCCAGAAACTGTGACCTTAGTAGAATTCTCCATAAATTGTAACTTTAGTAGATTTCTCCAGAAATTGTGACCTTCGTAGATTCCTCCAGAAATCTTGGCTAGTAGAAATCTCCATAAATTGTAACTTAAGTACATTTCTCCATAGTTTTGACCATAGTAGATTTCTTCAGAAATTTTGACCTTATTATATTTATCCAGAAATCTCGACTAGTAGAATTCTCCATAAATTCTAACTTTAGAAATTTTCTTCAAAGATTTTGACCTTAGTAGATTTCTCCAAAAACTGTGACTTAAGTAAAGTTCTCCAGAAATTGTGACCTTAATAGATTTCTCCAGAAATTGTGACCTTAGTAGATTTCTCCAGATATCTCGACTAGTAATTTTCTCCAGAAATATCGACTAGTAGAATTCTCCATAAATTCAAACTTGAGTAGATTTCTCCAGAATTTTTAACCTTAGTAGATTACTACACAACTTATGATCTTAGTAGATTTCTCCAGAAATTATGACCTTAGTAGATTTCTCCAGAAATTATGACCTTATTAAATTTCTCTAGAAATTGTGACCTTAGTAGATTTCTCCAGAAATTGTGACCTTAGTAGATTTCTCCAGAAATTGTGACCTTAGTAGATTTCTCCAGAAATCTCGACTAGTAGTTTTCTCCAGAAATATCGACTAGTAGAATTCTCCATAAATTCAAACTTGAGTAGATTTCTCCAGAATTTTTAACCTTAGTAGATTACTACACAACTTATGATCTTAGTAGATTTCTCCAGAAATTATGACCTTAGTAGATTTCTCCAGAAATTATGACCTTATTAAATTTCTCTAGAAATTGTGACCTTAGTAGATTTCTCCAGAAATTGTGACCTTAGTAGATTTCTCCAGAAATTGTGACCTTAGTAGATTTCTCCAGAAATCTCGACTAGTAGTTTTCTCCAGAAATATCGACTAGTAGAATTCTCCATAAATTCAAACTTGAGTAGATTTCTCCAGAATTTTTAACCTTAGTAGATTACTACACAACTTATGATCTTAGTAGATTTCTCCAGAAATTATGACCTTAGTAGATTTCTCCAGAAATTATGACCTTATTAAATTTCTCTAGAAATTGTGACCTTAGTAGATTTCTCCAGAAATTGTGACCTTAGTAGATTTCTCCAGAAATTGTGACCTTAGTAGATTTCTCCAGAAATCTCGACTAGTAGTTTTCTCCAGAAATATCGACTAGTAGAATTCTCCATAAATTCAAACTTTAGTAGATTTCTTCAGAATTTTTTACCTCAGTAGATTTCTACACAACTTGTGATCTTAGTAGATTTCTCCTGAAATTATGACCTTAGTAGATTTCTCCAGAAATTATGACCTTAGTAAATTTCTCTAGAAATTGCGACCTTAGTAGATTTCTCCAGAAATTATGACCTTAGTAGATTTCCCCAAAGATTTTGACCTTAGTAGATTTCTACAGAAATTCTGACCTTAGTAGATTTCTCCAGAAATTGTGACCTTAGTAGATTTCTCCAGAAATTATGGCCTTATTAGATTTCTCCAGAAGTTGTGACCTTAGTAAATTTCTCCAGAAATTGTGACCTTAATAGATTTCTCCAGAAATTGTGGAAGTTGGATTAGTGAATTTTTAGAATACTATTGCATAATCCGGGGACGAAGCCCACGCTGCTTTACTATTTTAATAATTATACAATTGTTTGTTATAGTTTTCATAGTGATGATATAAGAAAAATATTTACATCTGCATTGTTTTTTAGGTTCATCATCTCCACAAACCACCGTCCTGATAATATCTCCCCAAGAAATGGAGGAAAATCAATCTCCCCCCAACTATGAAGATCTGGATCAGCCCCCCAGTTATAGAGAACTATTTCCCAAAACAAGACCTGCATGTGATTAATATATATTTTTAGTTTTATAAAAAATATTTTTGTATATATTTATATAATAAATAAATTTAAAAAATAAATACTTGACTAAGTCCCCGACCTTAAGTGCTTAAAAAGAGACAATTTAGTGCTGCCCTCTTTGGTCTTAACGCCTTCAAAATGACACTGACATATGACATAAAAATATATTGTTTTTTATTTATCAAAATTATTTGTTTGAAATCTTGTGACATTAAAGAACGTGTATACTTTTTTAAAAGCACCTTTTGATTATTTTTAAGTGAATATATTTTATATAATTTTATTTTAAAATGGGCGTCCCGAAAAAAGGAAATAAAAAGAGAAAGGAGAATCAGAAACTAGAGAAAAAAGATAATAAACCTAAGAAAAAGGTAGAAACGAAAACGAATGAAACGACAAATCATCAAAATGAAGATAGTAAAGTTGATGAATTTAAATGTTTAAAAGATATGATGAAAGCTAAAAATTTGGTAAATAATATTTTTTTAAAAATACATAAAGACCAATACAAGTGATCTAAATTTGGAGATATCTCCAGAAATTTCGAACTTAGTAGATTTACCCATTGTAACTTCCAGTACAAATCTCCATAAATTCAAGCTTAAGTCGATTTCTCCAGAACTTGTGACCTTAGTAGATTTCTCCAGAAACTGTGACCTTAACAGATTTTTCCAGAAATTGTGACCTTAGTAGATTTCTCCAGAACTTGTGACCTTAGTAGATTTTTCCAGAACTTGTGACCTTAGTAGATTTCTGCAGAAACTGTGACCTTAACAGATTTTTCCAGAAATTGTGACCTTAGTAGATTTCTCCAGAACTTGTGACAGTAGATTTCTCCAGAAACTGTGACCTTAACAGATTTTTCCAGAAATTGTGACCTTAGTAGATTTCTCCAGAACTTGTGACAGTAGATTTCTCCAGAAACTGTGACCTTAACAGATTTTTCCAGAAATTGTGACCTTAGTAGATTTCTCCAGAAATTGTGACCTTATTATATTCCTTCAGAAATTGTGACTTTAGTAGGTTTTTTTTAAGTTGACCTTAAATTTCTCCACAAGCTGTAGTAGATTTTTCCAGAAATTCTGACACTAGATTTTTCCATTGTGACCTTATATTTCTGCTGAAATTTTGTATATTTATTCCATTGCGATGCTAATAAATTTCTCCAGAAAATAACTTGAGTACATTTCTCTAGATACTGACAGTTGATTTCTCCATTGAGACCTTAATAAATTTCTCCAGAAAATTTTAGTTCTATTGCTTCAGAAATTCACCTTCGTAGATTTCTCCAGAAAATTTAAGCTCAATTGCTCAGTAGTAGAGATGGTGTCCTTTCTAATTTTTTCCAGAAATTGACTTGAGTAAATTTCTTTAAATATTGTGACAGTAGATTTATCCAATGTGGCCTAAGTAGGTTTCTTTAAAAATTTTGAGCTTAATTTCTCCAGAAATTCGTTTAAATAGATTTTTCCAAAGATGATATGCTTTCTAAATTTCTCCAGAAATTGACTTGGGTAAAAATTTCTAGATATTGTGACAGTAGATTTCTTTATTGTGACCCTAGTAGATTTCTTCAGAAACTTTTAGCTCAATTTATCCAGAAATTCGTCTAAGTGGATTTCTCCAGAGATTGTGTCCTTTTTAAACTTCTCCAAAAATGAATGTTAGTAGATTTCTCCATAAATTGTGACCTTAGTAGATTTCTCCAGACCGATTTTCTCCATTATAACCTTAGTGGATTTCTCCAGAAATCTTGACTTGTAGAAATCTCCATAATTTAGTAGATTCCTCCAAAGATTTTGACCTTAGTAAATTTCTCCAGAAATCATGATTAGTAGATATCTCCAAAAATTTTAACTTTAGTAGATTTCTCTAGATTGTGACCTTAGTAGATTTCTCCAGAAATTCACCTTTACAAATTTCTCCAGAGATTGTGTTCTTTCTAAATTTCTCCAGAAATTAATGTTAGTAGATTTCTCCAGAAATTGTGATCATAGTAGATTTCTCCAGAAATTGTGACCTTAGTAAATTTCTCCAGAAATTGTGACCTTAGATTCCTCCAGAAATCATGACTAGTAGATGTCTCCAGAAATTTTAACTTTAGTAGATTTCTCCAGATTTTGACCTTAGTAGATTTCTCCAGAAATTGTACCCTTGGTAATTTTTTTCAGAAATTGCCACCTTAGTAGATTTCTCCAGAAATTGTGACCTTAGTTGGTTTCTCCATAAATTCACCTGTAAAGATTTCTCCAGATTTTGTCCTTTCTAAATTTCTCCAGAAATGAATGATAAATTTCTCCAGAAATTGTGACCATAGTAGAATTATCCATAAATTCATCAAATTGTACGTAAAATTCATTCGCTATTACATACTAATTAGGTCTAATTTTCAGTCCGGCTCGCCTTTGGTTGTAGGAGCTACAATGTTAGAAAACTCTTTACAACTAGAAAAATTATTGGAAAAGGGCCACAACCCAAATGAATCAGGAACGGTAACATAAAAAAATAAATTATTTTTGCTACCATATTAGTCCTTCCATCATTGCTTTTATTTTTCAGGATAAGGTTCCAGCATTACACCTTGCAGTAAAGAACAAATCTATAGAAATAGCTGTAATTTTAGTTTCCAAAGGAGCAGATTTGGCAGTAATGGATGAAAACGGAGACAACCTCTTCCTGATAGCAATTGGAAACAAAACATGGGATGAAGACACTTTTTTTAAATTTTATAACAAATTAAGAAATACTGAAAATATTAATATTAATCATCAGAATAATGTTGGGAATAATATTGTTCATTTTACAGTCAAAAGACATTGGGGTACATTATTGAATACTTTAATTAATGATGGGGTAAGAAATTGTTTCATTGGCTCTACTACCTTATAATGCTTGACGTGTTCCTATTTCCCAAATTTCCAAGCTAGTCAATTGTACAATAGTACAAGGGCTAACTTTTAAGTTTTTACAAAAACTAAGAAAGAATTTTTTTTGGCAATAATATTTACATAACTCTTATTATTGACTTAACAGCAAAAAATTTCAAACAAAAAATATTTAAAATTAAAAGACAATTCTATTATCTAAATACAATTTTTTGATTGGAGAAATATTTTAAGAGCTATGGCGGGAAAACTCTAAAAGTTAAAATTTAATTATCTCCCTTATTATTGACTTAACAGCAAAAAAATGTAAAACAAATATTGTTTAAAATTAAAAGACAAATCTTTTATTTAAATACATTTTTTTGATTGGATAAATATTTGGAGATTTATGGCGGGAAATCTCCAAATATTTAAAATTTACATAACTCTCTTATTATTGACTTAACAGTAAAAATTTCAAACAAATTATATTTAAAATTAAAAGACAATTCTTTTATCTAAATAAATTTTTTTGATTGGATAAATATTTAAAGAGTTATGGCGGGAAAACTTTAAAAGTTAAAATTTACATAACTTTCTTATTATTGACTTAACAGCAGAAAATTTTGAACAAATAATATTCAAAATTAAAAGAATTCTTTTATTTAAATACAATTTTTTGATTGGATAAATATTTAAAGAGTTATGGCGGGAAAACTTTAAAATTTAAATATCTTCCTTATTATTGACTCCACTGCAAAAAATGTAATAAAACAAACTGTTTTATTGCTTTTCAAAATATTCGCCTTTAAGATTTATATACTTTTGCATGCGTTCAAACCAATTCTCGAAAAAAATTTTCCACTCTAAGTTGGTATCTCAAAAACATGGTTTTCGAAGGCTTCACTTGTTCTTGAGGTGATGAAAAGAAGTCTACGCAGTTTTTGTTTGACATTGGGGAACAAAAAAAAAAAAGTCAGGGGATAAATCAGGTGAATACGGGCAATGAGACATTAATTCGATGTTTTTCTCCTTCAAATAATCAATTCATCATGACGTGTTGTGTGGGAGCTTGCATTGTCATGATGAATGATGCGACGTTTTTGGTTGTTTTTTCTGATTTTGTCGATGACTTCTGGCAAACAAATTGTTGTATACCATTCAGCATTAACTGTTCTACGATCCTTTAAATGAACGGTTGCGACATGTCCAGCCAAGCGATCACCCCTTGCATAATTCTTAATTTTTCTTTCTTCCAGGTTAAATTTGATGCTGGTAACAAAAAAGGAGTAACCCCATTAATGTTTGCAACTGCTCGTAATCAACATTTAATGGTTCAAATATTAATGAAAAATGGTGCAAGAGCATTAGCTGAAGATGACAGAGGATGTACCGCTATTTGTTTTGCGCTCGCTAATTTAGTTCAAAAGAAAATCAAACCACCATTTTTATGCCTGGATGCATTGACCACGAAATTTGGAAATAAAAAAAACGGACCAAGTTGGAAGAACTATATAAAAGTATGTATATAAGAGGGCTATTTTTTTTTAAGCTCCGTTGTGTTAATAAAAACAAATAATGGTAATCAGTTTTGTAATAGATACATTTAAAAAAATATCTAGATACAGGCACCTAAAAAAATTGTATCTATGGTCTATTTCTAATTTTAAAAAATTGATGTGAAGTGTGAATATTCACACATTTCAGGGTTTCGCAGGTATATAATAAGTGAAAGCGGTATGCTGAGTGTGTAGGACAAATTTTACTTTGTAGTAATCACGGCAAAATGAACGATATTTTTAAAATAATTTATCGTCTGTTAATCATATAATAAGACTGGTTATTAAATTTACGCTCTTAAAAATTAAATACAACATTTGTCAAAATATAACTAGAATTTTGACAAAATAATTTCAACATAATAAAAATGCAAAAAAAAAAACAAAAAATAAAATTCACTCCGTACTCGAACTCGAAACCCTTCGTTTTCCAGCCAGTTTAAGAGTGCTCTAACGCATCTCGCCATCGCACGCCATGCATGTGAGTGTCTTACATTGGTATAACTTTTGTACTTTGTGAACCAAAAACCACAAAAAATGCGTTATTTTCCAAAAACATAATCTGATCAAAAATTCCTGTTGTACTATTTCGGTTCACACCAATATACATTACTTAGAATTTTTTTAGATTTTTAGTTTAACCATCTGGGCTACAGGGTGTGGGACAAAATTTTTTTTGCACATTTTTGGCAAAAATCGCATCAAAATAATTTATTTTGCAAAAATAAAAATTTGATCGTTAATCCACGTACTAAGGGCTTTCATTTGACACCCTACTCAGAATTTAAAAAAAATATTTTTGTTTTCGATGAGCACATATTTGTTTATATTTTTAGGGGGGTATGTTTTTTAGATGTTTTAGTATTTTTCCTATGTCCGGGTCAAAGAGTTGTATAAGCATGCCAAATTTCAACTCTCTAGGTTTAGCCGTTTGGCTACAATTTTTACCGAACAGACAGACAGACGACAAAATGACGGTATAAGGGTTTTTTGGTCATACCTACAAAACCCTAAAAAAGTAGATAGTGCTGCGAACCGAGTACTATTTACACTGGATAAATACAGTAGAGCGGAAAATTTAAAATAAGTTACAACTAGGGCATGGGCGTAGTAACTGGGTTAGCAAGTGATTTTTTTTTATTTAAAACAGGTTAATAAGATATAGAAATTAACAAGGCAGATAATACACTTACGTTATTTATACGACATAAATTCAGTTTAATGGGAAATTTGAAAAAGTTAAAAAATATTAATTTTAAAAATTATGTACTATATATAAAAAGAGAGATTTGGCTAAAAGAGTTTAAATAAAGCAATAAAACAAACAATATATCTTCAGAGCTAAAGTTTCTTATTTAAATAATTAATGTAAATAAAAATTAAAAATATATGTATATATGAAGGTCTAAAAATTATATCAATAACTTCTTCTTTGGACACAATCAGCTGGGTCTTTTGGCCTCACATTAGTCCTCTCTCTTGATCTGTTAATTGTCAAGTGACAAAAAATATTTTTATGTCAGATAACCTAAAAAATATATAACTGCGTAAAAACAAATTACATGGAGAATGTTCTCCATAAAATCTACGCCAAGAATATAAATAAAAGTCTAAATATGTAAATAATAACAAAATAAAGGAAAAAAATTAAATAATATAAATAATATATATTTCCAATGTACGACACTGAACATCTGTCAATTTGGTCTAAAAACAATATTTGAACAGTGTAATAGGGATGACGATCTAAACCAATCCGAAGCAAGGACAAACAGCTCCTATCTTCTTACACACATTTTTCTACTTTGAAATAAACCATAGAAACTTTCCGAGTACGTTTGTTTCAACACATACAAATTTATTAATTATTGAGTTAACGTGAAGTTTAGGATAAGGTAAACTTAAAGAGATTCTTTACTTCACAAATTATTTTATTTTCACTATACGTACATTTCGGCTACGAAGTAGCCATCTTCAGTAGTTGAATAAAACTCAGTTTTATTAAGTTTACCAACATACAAATTTCTTTTTTTCAGAGAAGATTAGAACTTCTAACAAGTCCTTCAGAGGAACGTCTATCTAACATCCACGAGGTGGCAAACAGAGTGATGTTACCAGTATTTGGTTCTTTCATAAAAAACATTCAATCTGGAATAGACATATTGTTGGAGCTGAGTGTGTTTAGTAAAATAGCTGAGGCCTTAGACAAGTATATGGACCATCGAGAATATGTCATTAGTTTACTATCGACATACACAGAAATTCTGAGATATTGCAACACCTGTGTTGGCTGCATCTCTTCAAATATTCAAGAACAGTTCGTTATAGACAGTTTTATCAAAGCAAAAGGTCCTAATACTTGTATTACCGTACTGCTGAAGTAAGTATATCTTCGCAGCTTGAATATTGAAATCTATAAAGTTCATTCACGATAAGAATGAGATGACGTCACACTTGGTTAATTTAATTGCCAATGGCATAGTGAAATATACATTTTTAGCATTACGCAGTTAGAGTCGATTCAAATAGAGTTGAGTACATAAATAAAAGTGTGCAGAAACCATTTTTCGTCTGGACGGGTCTAATTTACTTATAATAGGGGTGTTAGGTTTGTTACTCATAGCCCTACAAGTCTTATATGAGTTAGGAGCTTCCAACGTGTTTATATAAAATATCTATATTATTAGAATACATCTACAATCTAAAATCGTATTTTTTAATACGAATTATTTGTTAGTGAAAGATGACGTAAGTAGAAAAATGCATATTTGGTAATAGAACAGTAGGATAAGTTGAGGTTATGAAATTAATTTATGTTTTGATTTTAAAAACAGTGTTTTACAAAATGCAGAAGCAATTAGTGGGACGTAAAGGACAAGTGCTTCATAGCCAGAGCCGCGAAATTATTAATAATGTTATGCAGTTCATGAAGGAGGAAGTTAATCTGAAAAACTTCAAAATTCCTGTAACAAATTTCCGGGAACGAGTGATTGCTGCAACTGGCATCTCTAAGAGTACATATGACCGATAGAAATTTAATAATAAAATTAATTTTACTGCAATATTTTTTCCCTGTCTGGTCATATTTATTTTTTTTATTCATAATTAATTTGCCTTCTGTTATTTATGACTGACATATTTATATTAAACAGCAGTTTATTTATATTTTTTCATTTATATTTCAATATATAGCTTTTAAATCGTTCCTTAACTAATTCAATAAAAAATATTATTTAATTGTCCCATTTGGTTTGAAAATATTTTATTTGTCTCCGTCTTGTTTGCGCAATTTTGTAACAGTCGTGTATCCTTCTCTATTTGAATCTACTCTACATTTGTCATTTATAGATTGATATCCCTTTCCGACATTGTTACATTTCAAACCGCCTTTTGTCGAATTTGTTTGATATTAGAACGAGTGAGGTTATGCTTATCAATTGCTGGAAAAAAAAAAGAATAAAAAATTAACCTCTTTCGTATGTTCAATTTTAGGTATGGATGTAATACCACTACCAATATGCTCCAATCTGCTCTAATTCCAATATTTTTGGCTTGTTCTTATGAAGGAAAAGCAGAAGAATGGCTCAAAGAAAATTACACAATTTTAATTTCTTTTTATCAACAATTTATTGAATCCTGTGTTATTAATTTTAACCAAATATCAGATGAAACCCATATCCAGCAGGTAAAAAATTATTAATTTAGATAATAATTCCAATAAAAAATAAATAGGGTAATATTCCGCATGTTCCAACCAAAATATTTCTAAAAAATTTATTTATCAAAAGTTGCTATAAAAGCAATAACTAACAACTTTTATTTGATACATTTTTTGATAAAGCAGCATAAATTAAACAAGTACTTTGTGATGGTGGTCAGTCCTGTGGTGGCCACAGCTGATTTTTATTCAATAATTTAAACCCTTTTTCAACCAACTGTTTCTATTTTAGACAAAGCAAAAATTAAAAAAGTTCAAATCCAAATTTGAGGAATTACAAAAAGATTGTGAAATTAGTAGGAAAGAAGACGACGGTAAACTTACAGATAATTCAGAAGAAGCTGATAAAAAATATACAACAAAACATAAAAGAAGAAAAACTAAAGCATTAAAAGCAAAAATTGATAAAATACGAAGAGCGGACATGCTAGAAAGAGCCAATAATGTCAAGACACTAGACAAAGATGATGAAAGCCAGATGGAGGTAAAGATGGAAATTATAGAGAAGAGAATCGATGATAGCAATGTAGAAAATTGTTTAATTAGTGAAGAATATAAAGATAAGAATGAAGTACTAGAAAATGGAAAAGAAGATAAAATTGTTGATAAGCCAGAAGTGTTACAGGAAGGTGAGACAATATTTAAAAACTAGCAGACCCTATGCTAACAACGTTGGCAAACTGAAATCGATTAAAAATCAGAAATCAATTATTAAAATTTGCATGATACTGCGTATATTAACAAAACAAAAATGTTTCTTGATTATATCTAGGAAATCCTAAAAAGCTGCTTAATGCGTGTCGCTTAAAAAGGTAACCAGACAACTGGGTAAGACAATTTGGGCCGTTCACAATTGGGGCTTTTCACAACTGGGACCATTAACAAATGGGGCGATGGACAATTCGGGCCGTACATAATTGGGCCTTTGCACAATTGGGGCCATTAACACCTGGGACGATGGACAATTCGGGCCGTTCAGAATTGGGGCTTTTGACAACTGGGGCCATAACTATAAGAGCTAGAGTTTAAATATTTTTTGCTCCAAAATTGAATATATCCATAAAATTAAGGTAACAAAAGTAATGTTACATGTATACGAGGTCTGTTCAAAAAGTATCGCAAATTTTAAATTTCCGCGGGTTACGTATATTCGATTTTCGAGATTTTGGTGGCGTTATGTTGGTACTCATGTCTCTCACTTATGCCTGCAAGTTCGGCCATTTTGAATGTTCACTTAATTTTTGACAGTTGATTTGCTTGCAAGTGTTTTGGCTCGTCTTCGATTTTTGCCTATACCAAAAAATTGATCAAAGAATCTGTATCAAATTTTGCGTGAAAAACAAAATTAAGTGCGCGGACGTATTCCGAATGTTGACTGTGGCATATGGTGAAGCTACCTTGGACCGAAGCAACGTTTATCGGTGGTACAAAATGTTCTCAGAGGGCCGAGAAGATGTGAACACGAGGAGTGTGCCATACGCCCTAGCACGTCAGCAACAGACGAAAACATTGATGAAGTGAAGAAAATAGTATTGGCCAATCGTCGAATCACCGTTCGAGAAGTTGTTGAGGACCTAAACATATCGATTGGCTCGTGCCATTCGATTTTTACCAATGATTTGGGCATGAGACGGGTCGCCGCGAAATTCATCGCCCACACACCGTTGCTTGTGCGCGAATTTTTGGCCAAAACCAACACACTAATAATGCCGCAGCCACCGTATTCCCCAGATCTGGTCCCCTGTAACTTTTTCTTGTTCCCTAAACTGAAGAGGCCCATGAAAGGACGACGCTACGCTATGAGTGAGGAGATAAAGACGCCATCGAAGGAGGAGCTGAACAAGATCACAAAAAATGATTTTTTCAAGTGCTTCGAGGATTGGAAAAAACGTTGGCACAAGTGTATAATATCTGGTGGGGATTACTTTGAAGGTGACAAAATAGATATTCATGAATAAATAAATAATTTTTGAATAAACACAAAATTCGCGATACTTTTTGAACAGACCTCGTATTAAACCAATCAAAAACTTCCAAAGGACTCAGCTCTCAGATGGCAGCACATGTATGTGACGACACACTAATATGGTCTAGTAAGAAATTATCGCGCAGTCGGTGGCGGATTTTGGTGAATACATTTTTTAGTTTTTTTTTTTTAACAACCTGTATATTTTTAGATATACAAAGAACAAATCAGATCCTAGAAGGAATTTTTAAAGGTTTCCCTTACGACAAAACCAACCTAAATTTTCCCTACAACCAAGAATTGGACAGAAAAGCAACGTTGTGGGCGAAAATAATTCAACTACAACTCCTCCTGGGAGACATCATTGAAAAATATGAATCTTATTGGAAAATGGATAGAAGACTTGGATATCCAGATTTTCTTGGAGCAAATGGAGACTCCAGCTTTCCCATTCTCCAAGGATCTAGAGAACAGCAGTTGGATAAAATTGGAAATATATTGCCATTGGTCGAACAAAAATATATTAGCAAATTAAGGGAGAATTTTCATCGAATTTTAGACATAGTAATGTCTATGTATAATAATAAAAACATGCAGTACGAAGTTTTACTTTTAAGGTACAATTTTGCATATTAGGCTATTAGTAGTTATAATTCCATCAAAGGAGTAATCACGGAAAGGACACAATAAATAAATTCATAAAGCCCAGATGCTCTAGTCATGTACATTCTGTATAATAAGACGTCTTTCTTGATTTTTGGCGAACTATAAGAGAGAAGAGGAAATTATTACGCTACTACCCAATAACAGTGTTGTAGTGTGGCAAGGTCAGGGGAATACGGCGGGTGCTGGAGGATTTCCCATTTTAACTCCCTAAGTTCTTGCAGTGTCTGTTGAGTGACATGTGGTCTAGCATTGTCGTGGTGAAAGTTGATGCCTTTTCGATTAACCAAACTTGGACGTTTTGCTTGGATTTCCACATTGAGTTGGGTGAGTTGCTCACAGTACTTCTCCGCAGTTATTGTTTTGCCACGTGGAAGAAGCTCAAAATAAAGTATTCCTCTGCAATCCCACCAGACACATAACACTTTCATTGGATGCAATTCAGCTTTTGCCAAAGATTCTGCTCGTTCACTCCCATGCTTCCAGCTTCTTTTTCTTTTTATGTTGTGATACATAATCCATTTTTCATCTCCAGTTATTACTCGATCCAAGAAAGGTTCATTTTGTTGACGGACAAGGAGAGAAACGGCAGTGGAAACATGTTTCAGTTTGTTCCGTTCTGTCAAAATGTGCGGAACCCATATATCGAGTTTCGAAGTATAGCCAAGTTTTTTTAAATGGCGAAATGCTGTCGATTTGTCAATATTTAACTTCTCAGCAATCTCTTCAGTTGAAATCCGTGGATTACTATTCACCAAATCACGGATACAATTATTACACGGGCACGAACTTGGAATCACCTGATAGATTCATTACAATACTGGTCTTATTATACAGACTATATATTAGGCTATTAGATCCTTAATTTAAATATTTTTAGGTTAGAAGAAGCTCTGTTGAATCATAATGTGCGAGGAGAAAAAATTTTGAATGATCTTCCAGATGAAAACGATCCCTTTGTGGATTTTGACGAACCAAAAATTTCCTGTGGGGTCATAGGAGACCGCCTCAAAAAATATGATTACTCACCAGATGTTTTTAAATCCTATTTTACAGGTAAATATAAAAAAAAATCTTTTTTTTAATTTTCAAAATTTAATAATCCGTTCGATCTTTACTAGACATCTCTTGTGAAGCGTTACCCATTCCTAAAATGTACCAAATATTTGATTTCAGTGAAATTAAATGAAAAATCCAATGACATTTATTTGAATGATAATTTTCCAAAAAGACTATCAGAAGAATTAGAAAAATCTAAGAAAAATACTATGAAAAGAATGTACGAACATCTTTTGCAAAGCTTTAGTAGCTTGGACAGCGATTCGTCGATTAGTAGCTACGAATTTAAGGACGAATATCCTTTACGGAAGATGACCAATGATGACTTAACTCTTGTGAAAGCAAAGTTCTTTACTATATTAGCAAACAAGATTCCAGAAAACGTAAGTCTATTTTTTTTTTTTTTTTTTCATTAGAAGTTCTGGCCAATTGATATCATCGTGGCCGGTCATCATTTATTACTGCAGGAGTATATTTTTATTTATTAGATTACTTTGAAAGCCCTTACACATAGTTTGTTCTCAAGTCTTGCGAGCGGATTGAGTCTGAAAACCCCTTAATGTTCGCCAGCTGGTTACTATAATTCTTTATGACTTAGGAATAAGGATGTGTTGGCGTAAAATCTGCAATTTACGTAACCTACGTCAAATGAAAGTTAAAGATGAAAAAAAAGGACTCAATGTCCCAATTACACTGACACAGCTCACAATTACAGCTCACAAACATCCATACCCTGACCGTGATTCGAACCCGGGAACTTTATGAAGCAAGAGCGCTCTCTATACGCTACCAAGGCTGACGCTACGAGACTAAATATAAATACACATGATTACACTAAACCTACAATTAAGGATGGCAGCAAATAATCCCATGAGAGGTTCATAATCACCTTCACAAAGAGCCTATTAAACACCTCACAGGGTTTAATACCATTTTAGGGGTTTGATTAACTACATTGCAACACAAACTGCACTGCAAGATATTTGCCGAACGATCTTCGTGCAGCACAGAGCATACAGAAACTTTATGCCGAACGCACCTACGAAAAAGCTATTGTACATACTGTTTAATGGCGCGTTTACATCGAAGCAACATGGTGGCGTGCGACCGTTCGACATGTCGCATGCTACCAATGTGCAGCGGTCTGATGGGAGCCGTGCGACATGTTGCTCGTTCCCGTTACTTGGCGGTAAACATCAAAGAGTTTTCGTGCGACACGCTACCACTTCTGAAAGCCACACGTTCGCCATTTTGATATTTGATAGTTGTTATTATAGAAGTATTTGTTTTTTTAAATTAACTAGTGTTGTAAGCGTTGCTGTATCAACAAAAATTATTTAGCAACATAATTAAGTAAAGTTGTTTTTGTTATGGAATTAAAAATTGTTATAAAATAGTATAAATTAGCTTGATATTATTTATAGTTATGCGAATGCCAAATAATTTTTGCGATTCGCCATATTTATTCAGTAAAGTGACAGACCTCGCAACAATAAACAGTAGTACGCACCCAGTGTTGGTGTAGACACCAGCTTGTCAATGCGTCATAGTCTGACGGTCGCGTCAAACTGTCGTATGCTACCATGTTGCCTCAATGTAGACGCGCCATTATATGTGTACATTGTTCAGTATAAACGAACCCAACTTTATTAAACTCATTTGTGTTCTAGGAAGCTTATAAACTACCCCTTCTACTATCAACCAAAACAAAAGAACGTAGAGAAAATGAATTCAAAGCAACTTTCGATATATTTGAAAGTGAAAATTATAAAAGCATCTGTACAAGATGGGAGGGCCATATAAGAAGCTTACAAAATTTTGTCCGAAAACAAATTATCAAAAAAGGTAACTAAAATATTTAAAAGGTACCTCGCGCGTCTCTTTCACCTACAATCCTGAAGCCCGGACTTTCCACCTTGAGGTACCCCTCTAGGTAACTATCTGACAAGTAAGGTTATGTGATACTTTCTGTACTGAATAAATGTCATCCCGTCTTTCAATACAAATGTATCTTTCGGATAGTTATCTAACGGATAATGAGACTGACGTATTGAATTCAGTGATTGGTATTGACATTTATTCAGCAGATGTTCCAGATAGTTACCTAGAGGTGTACCTCATGGTGGAAAGATCGGACCTAAATGTATCACTTAAGTCCAATTTTTTTAGGAGAAATACTTTTAAGTGCCCCAGATACGAGACATCATTTTATTTTGACTTCTGGGGGAAATTTTGGAGATGTTGAATTGGGACTTTTGAAAACAGGGATACCACTAGCTATTAAAAGAGTGAGGCAAAATTATTCTGTTAATATGACATTACAGAATTTAATAACGCCACTTTTGGATTTGGAGCATCGACATGTTTTGCCATATATTATGTGTGATTACGCTGGTATGTATAAAGAAAATTCTTTGAGGTGTTTATCAAATAAATGAAAACTGCGGCATTATATTTACTTAAAATAATAATATTAAAAAAAAGACAACTAAATATTAAAATAAAAAAATTGTATTTTAGGTACCCAAGAATTGTTTTTAATTTCTCCCCTCTGTGAATATAATTTGGGAGAATATTTAATGTGTTTAAAATGTGGTGTAAATCATGGCGATCATTTGGCAATTATGTACCAGAATTTGCTTCGACAAATGCTTTGTGGAATCCAATATCTCCACACAAGAAATGATCCAGTGGTTCATGGAAATCTAAAACCTAGCAACGTATTGATAGATCTTCATGGTTGTGTTAGAATAGCTGAATTTGGGATACATAAGGTAACATTATAAGGCCAGACAAAAAAAAGTCGGTCAAATTTTATTTAAAATCTCGAGAACGGTAAAAGATAAAGACCTGCGGTTTGATTTTTTAGTATTAAGTAAATGAGTTGAAAGTAGTTGGTATGTAAAGGGAGACATCCAGTGACGTTTCTCCTTATATATCACTGTCTTCAGTGTTGCGGTAGGTCGTTTGGCCAAAGTCTCTTTAACCTTCTGTTGTCGAGATCATTTATTAAATTACCCACAAGTTCATTTTTATGTCCAATGAGTCTGTCATTGCATTTGTTGGCAACTGTATGAATTTCTTCCGTGATGAAAGGGATTTTGAGGTAGGGTGACCATTCGTCCTGCATTTCGCGGGACGTCCCGCATTTTGATTTGGTGTCCCCAGGGCCGAATTTTGCTCTGTACTTATATTTGGGAGGTGAAGACCTTTTTTTTGCTCTTTACTTATATTTGGGAGGTGAGGACATTTTTTTTGTTTGCTCTTCACTTATATTTCGGAAGTGACGACCTTTTTTTTGCTCCGTCCAGCATTGCCTTATCCAAGAAAATGGTCACCCTATTTTGAGGTCTTCATGGATCATTCTATTTGAGACGTACTAAAGTGCATTCACTAAAGCTCGAAGCGCTTTTGTTATCGCTGTATTATTTTTAATCTGGTCGGCTTGGCACATCCCCATAATTGAAGTCCATACGACCATATTGGCTTGAGTATGGTCTTATAAAGCAAAATTTTATTTGAAACTGATAATTTTCTACCAAGAAGCCAGTACATTTGGCGAAATTTTAGGTCTAACTGCTTACGTTTGGCTTGTATGTGTTTACACCAGGTCAATCGTTGGTCCAAATCCAAGGTATTTCACTTCAGGAACTGGAATGTCGTTGATTGTTACTTGTGGGCAAGTACTGAGTCTGATTGTAAACGTGACTTGGACAGATTTACTTTAGTTCTCCATTTATTGTACCAATCGTTTATAATATTTATATGACTTTGAAGAATTGCAGAAGCTTCGTTAGGATCATCGTTTGTTGATAGTATAGCAACGTCATCAGCAAATGCAGCTATCATAGTATCGTCTGTCTCAGGTATATTTGCAGTAGGTAAAGAAATGGCCCAAGTACACTACCTTGGGGAACACCAGATGTTATAGGATAGTAAATTGATAGGACATCATTGTAAACTAAAAAGTTTCTGTCAATGGACTTAAAAAGAAAGTAATAATTGCTGGATAGGAGATTTTTTAGTTTATAAAACAGACCTGTATGCCACACTTTATCAAATGCTTGCGAAACGTCAAGAAATACGGCAGCACAATATTTCATCTCTTCAAGCCTCTTGGCTATTAGATTTATGGGCTTGCTGAATCGTTGATTTTTACGAAATCCAAACTGATGATTGGCAGACTTTGCTAAGGAATAATTTTCTGCTATTAGCGCAGTTGTGCCAATTTTTTGATGGTGTATAGTTCATACAAATATTCCTAATGAATATTATTTCAGGCCCTCTATCAAACATTGCGACCTTCAAAGTCTTCTGTGATTTGGTTTTCTCGAGAAACCTACGAAAGATATCAACAGCATCTAGTTATAGATTGTACTACATATTCTGATATTCAAACGGCAGGGATGTTAGTTCATTTTATCCTTACTGGTGGACTTCATCCTTTTGGAATAGTTACAGAAGATATATTAGAAAATTTAATTAGAGGAACACCGAGGTTATCTGTTACTGGTTGCGAATTGGTGGACTTATTGAGTTGGATGCTGCTTTATGAAGAAAATGAAAGACCAACCATTGAACAAGTTTTGAAGTGAGTACAAATTTTAGCGCATTAAAATGAATATTTAATTTTTAGAACGCACTATAAAAAACTGTTTCACGAAAAAAGTCACTACGGACAACAAAATTACTCTAGTGAGTTCAAACTCGTACTAAAGACGTATCACATGTTCACCTGCCGCCTCTCCAAATCCCGCGTCCCAAATATTGCCAGACCAAACGCAGTTGCCAGTCCGGTTACTTAATTTACACATCTCGTATACTAATTTTAGAGATATTGTCGGAGCTTTAGTTAAAAAAAAGGTGATTTTTATTTTCAGTTCAGTTTTTATTAAACAAGCATGATTTTTTTCGTTTCTGGAGCGGGTCCGGATTGGAAGACACCCCAGGTGTGCGCCACGGTTTCGTTTGGATTAAAAATACACATTACTCAATATAATGTGTTCTGTTATGCCATGATTTTAATAGCCCTTTATGTTATAGGCATGTATATTTTTGGAATATAGACAAAAAATGGAAGTTTCTCTTGGCCTGTGCCGGTATAACAGAAGAAGAAAATATAATAGCCAGAGAAATGGAGCAATTTCATAATGCTCTTAATATATTAGCAATTCAAAATAACGTTAGAGGTAAGAAAAAATATTTTTTTCTACATCTTTTTAATTATATTGCAATTATTACCACTTTTTTCGTGAAAAATAGTACTCATAAATAACTACAGTGAATTATGGTTTTATAATTCACCTGGGCTCAAACGTCATCTTCGTGAATAATGGCCGTCATATTCGCTCATACAATATACTATTATTATATTTTATTTTACTATAATAAGTTATCTCAGGGGTCGGCAACTTGCGGCTCCAGAGCCGCATGCGGCTTTTTAGAAAATATTGTGGCTCTTTAAAAATTGGCTGGTTTTTATTTTAATTTATTTTAAAATTTTCAACTTTCTGCCTGTACTATACAGGTTTTGTATTGTTCAGGATGTTTTACGCTGCAATTCACGCCCGGTAATTCCTCGAGTTGCTGCATATTCCTTTTTAGAAAAAGTAATTTCTGATGAATGATATACGTGCAGAAACATTTTTACATTTTATTAATTTTCAAAAACATAAGGACAATAACAACGTTATTAATGCAATTTTTTTTTGCACAAACTTTTGCTCAAAAATTGTTAACATGCAAGAAGCTTTTGGAGAAAGATTTAAAGAGTTTAGAAAATATAAAGCTACACTAGCTTTTTTGACAAAACCAATTGAAGCAGATATGCAGCAATTACATTTATCACCATTCCCATTGATCAATCAGGTACAATTTGAACTTCAATTATTGGATTTGAAATCCAAAGATTTATGGAATGATATATTCTTAAAACTTAATTCTGAACTGGAAAGTTTAGAAAGAGAAAAGTTCATTTTATCCAGCATAAGTGGACCGAAATTCGCAATCTTCAAGATGTAGATAAAGTTGTTTTCGAAGCTTGGAATCATCTTCCAGAATCGTTCAATCATTTAAAAAATTATGCTTTTGGACTACTGACAATTTTCGGATCCACACATTACTGTGAGCAAGTCTTTTCACATAAAAATTAATAGTCAATTAAGAAGTAATCTTACTGACCTGAAACTTGAGTGCTGCTTTAAGTTAAAGATTACTGAATATTTACCAAATATTGAAGTCTTATCGAACACTATGCAAGAAGCAATCGTCCCAGTAAAAAATTATTATACTGTAATATACTGGCAAGTGCAATAGGTATCACAAACTAAATGTATAAGTAAATATTAATTTATTTATACATTATATATTAATAACAATTTTTACGTTTTTTTCTTAAATACAGCATATATTTTTTAGCGGCTCTTCCATGTTATTGTTTTCAATATAGATTTGGCTCTTTGTCACTGAAAGGTTGCCGACCCCTGAGTTATCCCATTCCTTTTTTTTTTAGGTGACTGGGCGACAATAATTCGTGAAAAATACCCATTCGTCCCCCTAGATGGTATATTACACCACGATACCCCTGTAGGGGTATTAAAATTTTTACGAATATATACAGAACAAAATAACGAAACCCCCCAAAATAATTTCAGCAAAGACTTAAAGCGTTTTATTTTAAATGCTTTTCCCGTTTTGCCTTTATCCTTATATAGATTAATAGATAACACAGACTGGTTACTGCACCCTGCATTTATTCAATTTAGTAAAAAAGAAGAATTTGATATTATTGGACATGATTGATGGAAATTATGGAAGGAAAATTAAATGGAAAGCCCCCCTATCCCCCTTAAGAAAGCCCAAAAGAAGACGATTTTTCCAAGTTAATGGAAATATTTTTATATGGAGTATATTTTTATTTATATTTTACAAAATTCCAATAAAATTTTTACAAAAAAAAATCTATCTTAATAACTAAACCTGCATTCAGAGCTCTTAAATTAGTCGACTATAGACTATATCTTGTGCACTGTTGACTGTTACTAACAAGTTTGTTATATGCAGTGGCGAATTAAGTTGCTTGGGGGCCCTGGGCGGTAAAATTAAAATGGGTCCTCTATTATTTTAAATAGAATGGAAATATTTGTATATAGGCTTCGGTACCCCCCCCCCCCCGGTTTCGTAAGCCCTGGGCGACCGCCCAGTCCGCCCACCGCTTAATTCGCCTCTGGGCTAGAGTCAGAAATCACTTGGACATACATACAACTTGGCCAATTTTCTTTCAGAATATCATTTCCAGTTTTATTATTTTGATTGTTTTTTATTTCTAATACTTTTGATTTTATTAAATTTTTATTTATTTTATTTCGTGGAACGGCTGCGGAGCCCCTGAGAAGTGCACGCGGAGCAGTAAGGGCTCTGCGGAGCACAGGTTGGGAACCGCTGATATAGATGATAGATAAGACGTAAGTATTAGTTTATAAAGATTAAAAAAAGGAGCAGGCTAACATTTCATCGGTTCTGAGCCTTTTTGTGGACTGTCTTTTTTTACTTTTTTTGCCGAAAATGTCAAAATTTTAGACCGTAACTCAAAACTGACCATATATTTGTGATCTAAGGCTAAAAATATATAAGTATACCAATTTTCGAAAAAAAAACAAAAAAAAATTCTTCCAAAATTTTGGTCAAAATTTTTTTGACTCCGATTTTAGCCAAAATATAGTTTTAGGCTAATTTTGGGGTGAGGATATTTAAAAAATTCATGCTTTCCTAGTTTTTGAGTTAGAGCTGATTTAGGTCAGTTTTTTGCCTATAATTCCAAAACTTTTGCCCAAACTTCAAAATGGACCAAATTTTCTTGATCTCTGACCAAAAATGCATATTTGTACCAATTTTCAATAAAATTGGACACAAAAATTTTTTATTTCAAAATCACGATTTTTTTAAGGTCTACCCCTTACGATATTTTCGATTTTTTGCCACTTTCAAGGATTTTGGATTACTGCCCATAAAAAACTTAATAATATGTTTATTTAAGCCCAATTTTTTTCTAAGACTAAACAGTGTAGTAGAATTTTAAAATTTCAAGCCGCATATTTATATCCCTAACCATTTTTTAGTTAGCAATTTGAAAAATTTTCAAAAAAAATCAAAAAAAAATGAAAAAACTTCAAAAAAAAAAAATTGTTTCAAAATCCGGTTACAAGTAAATTAGGACCTCAGGATTTCAAAAATTTCAACCGCAGGTCTTTATTGCATTTTGTTTTTGAGATACATCCATGCGAAGATGAATATTTCTATAAATCACGCCATATTAAAATTTGTCATTATTTTAAAATACGCAAAACGAGGAAGGCCTCAAATTTTTTCTAGACTTAATAAACTATGAGGAATCCAAAAATTCTAGCGTCAAGTTGTTTTCTCTAACCGTTTTTGAGCTGTGATTTTTTTTAAACTCACAATTTTCACCTATGTAAATTATGCCATAAAAAAAATTGTCTCAAAACGCATTAAACGATTAAAGCCCCAATTTTTTTCTAGTCTAAATAAACTACAAGGAATCCAAAAATTTCAACCGCTGGTCGCTATCTTTAACCATTTTTGAATTGTGATTTTTTTTATTTTACAATTTTCACAAATAATGTATAAGCCATTCAAAAAATTGCCATTATCTCAAAACGTTTTAAACGATTAAAGCCCCAATTTTTCTCTAGACCAGTGGTTCCCAACCTTTTTTACATATGACTTAACCAATTGAAGCCATAGGCGCAATTTTCAAAATCTTAATAAGCCTTGCTACATAAAAAAAAATACTGCACATATTTATAAACCTAAATAATGGTATTAGGCATTCGAATTAAAAATTTTTAACATAAAATTTGTTTTGGCATCCCAAATAATCATCATTCACTTACTAAATACCTGTGAAACCCTGAAATGTGTGAAAATTCACCCTTCACATAATTTTTTTTTTTTTTTTTCACTAGTTCCATTATGATGAATTCCTGTCTGCACTCCTTATTACCCACGAGTAAACTCATTTTTAAGTATCACACGTGAATAAGTTGACCCCTATGCTGATAAGCACAATGTAAGATCAAATTTACGACCTTACCCGGGTTCTATAGGCAAGTTTTTTACCACAGAACCACGGTGTCTCAGAAGCGAGCTCCTTAAGACTTAAAAAGTCGTAAAAAAAATGTCAATTTGAACATTTCTTCAGTATAAATACCCATTCCCCCCGACAAATACTTATAAATAACAAAAAAACATTAAAATATTGGATATAACCTTTTTCTTTGGTTTAAGCGGAATTATATTTTGAATTTTAGTAACTTTTACCGTTTAAGGGAGGCTTTTGATCATTTTGTTTAGCAAAAACCCACTTCAAACCTTAAAATAAGAGCTAACAACAACTTATAAAAAAGAAATATTAAATTATTTCCGCTTAAACATTAAAAATTGCTTCTACTTACGATTTGTTAACAAAAAATTAAACAAATAACTGCAGAGTACTTGTAGAAAACCTGTTAAATAGATAGAAATAACAAGAAAAACACCAAAAATACAAGAAATGTCATGAAAAATACAATAAATACGCATAAAAAATTAAAACCTTAATCTAATTTATAAACTACACCAACACTTTAATACCCACCATTTTGAAAAATTTTCAATCACTTCTCACGGCCTTATTTCAGCAACCCCCATCCTGAAACTTACTCAAAACCTGTAACAACACATATATTTTCAATATTTACACTTTTTATAACACAAAAATTACTTTTTTCGTTAAAATTTTGTAAAAATTTGTTTGACAGTAATGGCGACGTGTCAACAGAACGTTGATGGACGATATGCCTGGAAGTCACGTACGCTTAACGAAACATGGCGGAGGTACCCGAAACAACACGAAAGAAAAATAATACTAGAATTTTGTTTATCCATTCATTTTGAAAATAATAGGAATTAAGGAACCAAATTTGGGTCAAATGTAGATAAAGACATGTAGATTAATCGCTATTAATTTGGTTCCTTAATTCTTAGTAGTTTTAGAGATACAAATTATTAAAATTTGGCTTCAAATACTTAATTTTCAGACAAAATCTGTTATTTAATATATAAAATACAATCAAAACATGTTAAAAAGCACAAAATAACACAAAATTTGATGATAAAAACACATAAAATACACTTATAACTAAATTATGTTTAAAACAATTTTCAATACCTACCATTTTACCCCTTTTTTTAACTCCCAATGTCCGTATTTCAGCAGTTACAACTCTAAAATTGCACAAAAACTTTCTCCTACACATATGTTCTTCATTTTTATACTTTTTGTAGTTAAAATTTAATTTTTTTTCTTAAAATTTTGATAAAAAAGTTGGAGCACGACTTTGTTAGCTTGGGGACGCTTCAAGTGACGCAACACGCAGAATCTCACTCCGGAACCAGACGATGATAAACGAAGCTATCCGACATACAAAGCTAAGGATTTGAAATTATTTTATTTATTTATTTTTATCAAAAGTAAACGGAATTAAAGCTCCAAAATTGGTAGAGATGTTAATAACTATATGTAGATTAATCCCTGAAAATTTGGTACCTTAACTCGCTTTAGTATTAAAGATATTTATTTTTGTTTTCTCGTAAAGGCATTTAAAATTTTTTAAAAACATTGACATACGGATACAAATTAATTTATAATTCTAAAAACCTTAAAAGCAGTGCAACAAAAATTTTGCAGCACATAGCTAAAGCTATGGGTGAGGTTCTGAAAAATTTTCATTTCTTAATTTTCAATAGTTTTGGAAAAAATAATTTTTATATCACACACATATAAATACCAAATTTTTATTTCCTAACTCTAAAACGACAGGTTGTAGCTAAGTGAGATTTGGCCAGCTTCCAGCTAAGGACCTAATATGCATATCCTGAAATTTTTAAAGTCGTATACGATTTAGTTTTGTTGAAATTAATTTAAAATTTTACGTGCTCAAATCGTGTTTAGTAGTTTCAATCTAAGTCGCCATTACTGTCATCATAAAGCTTAGCAAAAATTTAATCTTAGCTTATTATTATTAATTGAAAAAACTAGAACTTACCAAAAATTATCTTATTGAAAACCGCATTGTAAGCTGAGTCCGGGCGTCCGATGTGTTGGCGGAAACCGGCCTGGCACTTGCCGGTATTGCATGGCATCGCCCGTAAAATCTCTCTCACAGAAATGAGACTGGAAATAAATAATAAATTAATCAAAATTAAATTTATTCCACGGTAATATTAAATAAAAAAACAAGAAATACAAAATTTGTTGCAATAATTTTTGTCTCTTATATTGTTTATCTTTAAAAGTTTTAAATAAAATTATAACAACTGCATTTAGTAAATTGAATATTTCAATGTCAATTTCACAAATGACTTTAACTCCTTATATTTTCTTTATTTTCAAAAGTAATAAGCAACTAAAATATCTAAGAACTTCAACATACAGTTACTCAACAAAATTGAGCATACAAGAATTTGACAAGGATATTTTTTAATAAAACGTGACTATAAAACAATTTTTTTTAAAACTAATTAATTTTTATTCATAAAATACACCTTGCAGATCCAAAATTATTACAAATAGTATAAAGTATAGTAATATCTGTTAAAAAATTGTTAAGGAAAACTAAAAATAATAATTTTTTAGAGACACAAAATTGAGCGTACTAGTTAATTTCGATTGATTTAAGACCTGTCTTTTCATGAAATTATATTGCATAGGTTTTATCTTGCAACAGATGATTTTTTCATTAGTTTAGTTTGCATTAGGCCACATTCAAGTACAGTGATTTTGTTTCTATTATAATGGAAAATAAATGTAAACAGACTGACGAATCTACACGAAAACTAATAGTTAAATTATACGCCCGGGGTCATACAATGCGTGAAATAGGTGATATAGTAAACCGAAGACATTCCACAATTCAAAAAAAAATAAATAAATTTAAATATGAAGGTACAATCCAAAACAAAACGGGCAGAGGCAGAAAAAAATTGTTATCAACTGTGGATGAAAGATGTATTTTGCAAAAAATCAAGCAAGATTCTAAAATTAGTGTACCCCAGTTAACGTCAGAATTGTCACAAAGATTAAATAAACAAATTTCAGTAGAAACAGTCCGCCGAGTACTCCGGAAAAATAACTACAATGGTCGAATTGCACGCAAGAAACCATTAATTTCAAAAACTAATAAAAAGAAATGCTTAGAATTTGCCAAAATGTATGTAAATAAACCAATTAGCTTCTGGAATAAAGTTATTTTTTCTGACGAGACGAAAATAATTTTTTTTGGGTCGGACGGCAGACAAATTGTTCGGCGGAAGCCCAATACAGAATTTAAAAAAAATTAATATCGTTCCTACAGTAAAACACGGAGGCGGATCAGTTATGTTGTGGGGTGCTATGGGCTCAAACGGTCCAGGTAATTTAGAATTTATGGAACGGATCATGGATAAATGGAAATATCTAAACATCTTGAAAATTAATCTTACGGCTACTGCAGAAAAATTAGATATGCCACCAGTTTATTATTTTCAACAAGATAACGATCACAAACATACTGCGCTTATTGTAAATGGCTGTTATACAATGCACCAAAATTACCCAAAACACCGCCACAATCGCCTGATCTCAATCCAATTGGAAATTTATAGAGAGAATTAAAAGTTCGAGTAAAAACAAATTCATTTTCTAATAAAATTGATTTTAAAACGAAACTTCAAGAAGAATGGAATAATAAGCAGAAGTTTGTGGAAAATTAGTGCAGTCTATGCCAAATCGCCTTCAAGCAGTAATAGAAGCAAAAGGTGACGCGACAAAATATTATTTTAAATTAACTGATTGTTTTCTAATTATTTTATTAGTATTACTACTTCTTGTACGCTCAATTTTGTGTCTCTGAAAATGTATATATTTTTTGTTTTCTTTAACAAATGTCTATTAAATATTATTTAATTTTATACCATTTATGATAGTTTTGTATCTCTAAAATGTATTTTAGAAATAAAAAATAATTGGTTTAAATAATCTGTTTTATAGGCATCTTTACCTAAGAGGTATATTTCTAAAACTTTTGTACGCTCAATTTTGTGAATAACTGTATGTTGGCGGTCGGTAAGAAACACTCCAATTTTATATATATTATATAAGATTATATAACAGATTAATCATTTAAAACACATATTAATTCATTAAGTGATAAAAATGACTTGCAAGAGTAACTGCACTATTTTTCTCCTCATAACTGTGCTTGTTCTGGTTTGTAGATTTAAAAAGTCTTGACTTTCACCTATTTTTATAATTATTTGCACCAATACACACTCCAGGTTCGTACAGACAGAATTATAACAAAAAAACTCTCTATTTATACAACCAATTCTTTAGTTTTGCTAATTTTACTGTAGTAAAGCTCTGAAAAATCATCTCTAAATATTTTTTACGATCAAATATTTACAAAAATAAAAATAATCTTATCTAGAAACTCTAAAAACTACGCCACTGGTGTAAAATAAATCATAACCTCAAAATCCAGTGTATGAAAGTGTAGATATGGGTGCCACGTATTTTCAGTTATTAACTATATTTTCTGTGATATTATTGTTTGTACCGGGAATCGAACTAGAGACTACAGTGCCATGGTACGAAAATTTGCCAGCTGTTGCAATGGATTACAAAGTACATATAGATCCAGGAAAAGAGGACTGCTATTTCCAATATGTTAATCCTGGAGCAACGTTCTACGTCAGTTTTCAGGTAAAAAACAATTTAAATCAATTATATTTAGTAAAATATAATATTAAAATCCAATAAATAGTGTATTAAGGGCATACGGTAACCTTAACTAACCTAAAAATTTATTAAGGTTCTTGTCTGAACTATGGTTTTTGTCCATGCTAAAATGTTGTGTCGGAATAGCATAGACAACAACCTTGATTTAGTGTGGACAAAAACCATTTAGCGTAGACATGGTTGTTATCCACGCTATAGATGGTTGTTGTCCGTGCTATCGATGGTTGTTGTCCGCGCTATCGATGGTTGTTGTCTGAGTTAAAGATGGTTGTTGTCCACACTAAACCATGGTTTTTGTTTATGCTATTTATTTTTTAATAATAAAACTTATTTTTTTTATTATTTTGGCAGCTACTAAGAAGTCATCGCAATAGTCACGTGACGTAAGTCCATGTTTAATTTAAAAAAAAATGATGAGTAAATTTTCAAATATTTCAGGGTTTCGTAAGTAAATGAAAAGGATTTTTTTTTTATATTTTTGGACTTAGCTATTATGGCCATAGTTTCGATTTTTTTAACATATTTTGCCCCAGTTTCACAACTAATTTGATCACAAGCTACTTGCCACATTTTCAAAACTTCGTTATTACTATATCCGTTTTGATCAATATGTCTATCAGAATAATTTTTTGTTATACCCCAAATTAGTTCAATGGGGTTAAACTGGCAGTGATAAGGAGGTAATCTTAGTACTTCATGACCATACGTTTGTGCCAATCAATAAAATAAACTGGTTCAGATTTTAATTTCCTTCGTTTTCTCGTGATTTTGTTAGAAGTTCAGATTTATTACATTTTATAATTCTACGAATTGTTGATTCCGAAATCTTTATGGCAGCTGCTACTCTTTGATGGACACAAAATAGAGAAATAAGTGGCCCATTGTTCTTTTTCGGAATTAAAATATTCCAGCAAATTAAAAATTAAAGTGAATTTAATAAATGGCCGCAAGATCTATTAATTAATATTATTAACAGACACTGACAGCTAAGATAAATAATAAAAAACATTTTTAAAATCGCTGAAAAATGGTAACTAGATTATTATATGATTGCAATTCTTTATACATACATGTAACAGTCACCTATCAGTAATCCGACTATAGTACAATTTTTAGAAACTTTTATTTTTCTATATAATTTAGGTATGGTTTTTGCACCTTGAGGTACACCTCGAGAACTATCTGACAGATAATATTAATATTAACAGACACTCACAGCTAAGACAAACAATAAAACACATTTTTAAAATTGCTGAAAAATGGTAACTAGATTATTATATGAATGCACTACTTGATACATACATGTAACAGTCACCTATCAGCAATCCGACTATAACACTTATTTCACTATAGTGGTTTATACCTACGAAACCCTGAAATCCATAAAAATAACCAACCTAACCATAAATTACCTGCGTGGTATCATGTATTAATTATTTTTTTTATTAGGTCCTACGTGGTGGCGACGGAATGGCTGGTTTTGCAGTTCGTCATCCAAATGGTCAGATTGTACACCCCTATCAGTGGCGTGCCAGTGGGGAGTACCAGGACCAGTCCTCTTCTGGGGGCTACTATGCCGTTTGCATAGATAATCAGTTCTCAAGATTTGCTGATAAATTGGTTAATTTATATCTAACTGTTGTTAGATATGACCAATGGGACAAATATACGAAAGAAATTGAAGAAATTAATATGAACATGGAAAATTTCACGGTAAGTTTGTGGTTTGACCGGCAGCGAGGCGTCAGTTGCGGATATAGCAGTAATTTTCCCCACTAACATCTAAATATAGATCAGTCTAAGACGACGTCACTTATCACGTGATATCGTACCGTGGAGGTAAAACACGTGTGTATTCCTATGCTTTATGTCAGCGTTTCCCAAAGTGTGGGTCGCGACCCGGCACCGGGTCACAGAAAAATTTTGCCGGGTCGCGAAAAAAATTGTAAAAACACAAAAAAGATTTTTTTTGTACATATTATTTTTTTTAACGTCAGTTAATCACTAGAATAGTGTGTATTTGTGCTCTTTATTACTATACTATATTATTTATTACTATACTATATTCTTTATTACTATACTATACTCTTTATTACTATAAAGCAGTAGCTTTAAAATAAAATTTGTTTTGTAATACCCTTTTCACACTAGATCTTTAAGATCGGATGTTTAAGTGAATGGATCTTTAAACGCTAATGTGAAACCGTATGGCCTCGTCTAAACACGACCGATGTTTAAGACAGAGATCTGCGTCTTAAACTTCGCCCGCATTGCCAACTTAATTCCCATTATAAAAAAATACTCCTTGAATTTGTGCTTCTCTTCTTTTATCTATGTTCAGCTGTTATCATTTTATATATCGAGGTTATGAGAAGATTATTTGCGTTATTATTTAAATAAATATAAAAAATAAACTTCTCCTAACCTCGATATACAAAATAATGACAGAATAAATTCAAACGATATGAAATTATGTTGGCAATACATACTAGCTTTACATGGAGATTTCTTCTTCAAATTAAACATCAAGTGTGAAAGCAAACCGATATTAAACATCGATGAAGTTTAAGTTCAATCGTCTTAAAGATCTAGTGTGAAAAGGGTATCAATAAATGTTTTTTTTTTTTTCAAAGGTGGGTACGGTAGGAATATTAATCAACTTTCTATTACTTTTTAAAGTGAATTCTTTACAGTAGAGATAAGAATGACGCTTCATAATTTTTGTTATACAAGTAACCCAGACGCAAGTTCAAGTAATTGTATAGAAAGGAAGTAAATGGAGTATTGGAGAGCAGTTTTGGTTTTTGTTGAGACACAGAACTTAAAATTATAATCCTCTGAAAGCTACAAAACTTCACTTATGCCTCCGCCGTGTTTCAAAATATCGCAGTACATTTTAATGGTGTATTATTTGAAGAAACAATTGATGAGATTGATAATGACGATCACAACAGTGTTATTCTAGGGTAGAAATAGCCTAATAAATCAAATTTAATAATTAATATCACCGAACACCTTTTTAAAAATAGAACATATAATTCACATATTATTAAAAAATTAGATAAACTATTATAATACAATGTAGTATATAAATTGACTAAACAAAAGTTGAATAAAGTTATATTTTTATTTAATACACTGTGGAAACCAGTTATAATGAATATCACAGGACCAAACATTTCTGTTCCATTTTTAAAATAAATTTCGCCACTGAATATTTAATTCAACACCGAAATATTAGGTTAAGATTCTCTTGGCATTTGACTAAATACTCGTGTTAAAATTCAACGTAACAGCGCATGCGCGTGTAGTTAATATTAGCCTCTCTACAGGGTGATTTAGCGCCTCGCGTTAACAAATATTGTATTAACGCTTACCTTAACAAATGCTCTTACAGAATAGCATTTCTGGATAATGACGTTAGACATGGAGTTAAAATAAATATTTTAACCTGACACTAATTTTAACGCATTTCTTACAGAATACACCCGATAGAGTTACAGAATAACAAAATATTGTAAAGCGTGGTTAAAATTTTTTAACTTCGATCTTGAGGTTAATTTTTAACTTTTTAAGATACAGAATAGACCCGTTTATGACTTATTATCATTTGTTGTGTCTAATTTTATAAAGTTTATTATGCTTCAATGCATTTATGAGGGTAACTTGACTACACTAACCGCAACTGGCGGGTCATTTGCCGATATACTACGAATTCTCCCCTAAAATAACAATTATGACTCCAAATCATTATTTTTTTCAGAGTGCCCTAGTTACTGTGGAAAGAAATATAAATGAAATGCTCCAGTATCAACATCATTCTCGAGGTAGAGAAGCACGTGACTTCAATCTTCTAGAGGACAACAATAACTACGTAGTCCGATGGTCTATTGTCCAAATATTGGTTATAACATTCACAACTTGCATGCAGGTCTACTTCGTTCGAAAACTCTTCGACACAAACGTCGGGGGGAAAAGTCGATCAAGAATATAAATTACAGGGCAAAAATTAAGATTAAGGGTAGGCAAAACACCCACAGTTCACAAGTTCTTTATACTCATTGTACCCATTCTGCATAATAGACCATATTAGTGTGTCATCATGTGCTGCCATCTGAGAACTGAGTCCTTCCAAGTTCCAGATAACCTTATCTGTCAGATAGTTCTCGAGGAGTACCTCAAGGTGCAATGACCATACCTAAATTATATACAAAAATAAGTTTCTAAAAATTGTACTATAGTCGGATTGCTGATAGGTGACTGTTACATGTATGTATCAAGTAATGCATTCATATAATAATCTAATTACCATTTTTCAGCGATTTTAAAAATGTTTTTTGTTATTTGTCTTAGCTGTCAGTGTCTGTTAATAATATTAATTAATAGATCTTGCGGCCAATTATTAAATTCACAAACTTTAATTTTAAATCTGCTGGAATATTTTAATTCCGAAAAAGAGAATAATGGGCCACTTATTTCTCTATCTTGTGTCCATCAAAGAGTAGCACTGCCTTAAAGATTTCGGAATCAACAATTCGTAGAATTATAAAATGTAATAAATCTGAACTTCTGAACAAAACACGAGAAAAGGAAATTAAAATCTGAACCAGTTTATTTTATTGATTGGCACAAACGTATGGTCATGAAGTACTAAGATTACCTCCTTATCACTGCCAGTTTAATCCCATTGAACTAATTTGGGGTATAACAAAAAATTATTATGATAGACATATTGGTCAAAACGGATATAGTGATAAAGTTTTGAAAATGTGGCAAGTAGCCTGTGATCAAATTAGTGAAACTTGGGCAAAATCTGTTAAAAAAATCGAAAATTTAATAAATGAATGGTGGGAAAGGGAAAGGATTGTTGATGATATTAATCCAATAATAATAAATACAAGAAATGACAGCGATAGTTCAGATGACGACGATATCATGCATTACAGTGATTTTTAAAAAATAAAAATAAACATTTAAATACAACTTGTAGCAATATATTATATGAATATATTTTTAATATTTTATTACTTTGTACTTAGGGGAAACATAAAAATTTAATTTAATTAAACAAATTATAATCCAAAATTTACGTATGAGTATAAGTTTTTCCTTATTTATAATTATTACCTTAAAATTAATAATTTTGTTTGTTTGAGTATTGCTGTGAATTTATTTTCGTGCTCTAATTAGTAAAGATATCTACAAATCATGCCGTTTCTTTCTAATCCTTTGTTTTTTATTATAATTTGGAAGGTTACTTGTCAACTTGCGTCACTATACGTTACTATGGGTATGCAAATAATTATAATGATATAGACAGAGAAAGCATATAGTATTGTACATCGATACTTGTAGCAACGAACAGTCACCTATCAGCAATCCGACTATAACACTGTGCAAGAAATAAAAACTTTTTTTTTAACATGGATAAAATTATTTTTGTATAATTATCAAAAATTACCTTAAAATTTTCCTAAAGCCGCATTCAGACCTTTTTAAATTAACGAGTTATAGACTGTGCGTTGTGTCGCTCTGATTTATGTTTTAATGCATTCTTTTAACGTTCCATGTACCGTTCACATCTCTTATAAATTAGTACGTATAATAACCCTCCATCTGTGAATTTTGAAACCATTTAGCTTCGTAAAATATTTTATATGTATTATTGTTCTTATAATTCTGTTGTCTTAGATTTTAACTACCTAATTACCTAAATCATATTTACTGTCCGTTTTTGTAATTTTGAGCAAGATTTGTTAATGATGACATTATGTTAGGTTATGTAAAGGCATTTGATAACTACGGTGTCACTGATAGAATACGATAGCCAATGTGTTTATATGTCTGTCTCATTAAAACATCTCACTAGCTATAAGTTTAGAAAATTATGCACAATCCACAACAAACAACGTATTAAATTTGGAGGTCTGAACGGTTTCACGTCTTATATGACAAACTTTCTGGTGACAGTGAATAATCTATAAGATACAGTGCATAAGCTATTGATTTAAGAGCTCTGAATGCGGATTTAGAAAGATAAAAACTCCCTGAAAATTTTTATTTAAGAGAGATGATTTTTTTGAACTTGTGATTATTGTAGTGTTTAGCCTACCGTTAAGAGAACATCCCTATGGTATTTACCCCCCCCCCTTCAAGTCTGATTTACAGCATTTATAATATTTTTATAAAATTAAAGACTAACTTTTGTTAGTATATTTTTAAATAAACTTACAAATTTATTTTAATGTTAAAAGGAGTATGTTTAAGGTCATTTGTTTAAATATTAACATCACTTTATTTGTAACAAAAAAAAATTTACATATAAAATATTTATTTTTGTATCATAAAAATATATAAAAAAAGCACCTATTTTTTTCCTTGGAAATTATAAATATATATATATCGACAGTTAAGAATATATACACTTAAGTTTTATACTTGTTTTCCAAGTTTATTACTTATTTTTATTACCTTTGTTTCAAATTACGCGCCTTTGCGTTTGCAGCGACATCTATGTGGGATTCCCCGAGAATCAAACGCTGGCGCCATCTATGAATCTACCGTACTACCAACAGTGATGGGCGCGTAAGTTACATGATGTAAGTTAACTCATTGTTGACGCGTAAAAAATTGATGTAAAGCAAACACAAAAACTCTTGTAAACAATGTAAACAATGATTTAGACATGCGCACTTGTTTTGAATTACAGAACCTCATTATCAATACATTTTTATAAATAATAAAATTTTAATGAAACTATTTTAAATGAAAAAGTATATAAAATTAGGACAAGCCAATATACATATTAATAAAAATCGAATTTGCATCATTATACAGGTGTTACATACAAATTAGTAAATATGAATATGAAAAATAAAAAACTTTTTTCTTTAAAAAATTCGGTCTAATTTTTTTAATAACAAAATACATTAAATTTCACCTTTAAGAAAATCAGCCTATATTTTTTAATAACGAAAAGATTCATTGCAAATTTTGCATAACGCCCTATATTTTCTTTCATTTTCTTTAATTAAAACAAAACCTAGTTCTTCAGAACTATTTCTTCGGTTTCTTCCCACCATTTTTTTAATAAATTTATTGTTTTGAACTGAATATACTTGTTCATTAACTCTCTATTATTCGTATTAAATAACTAAAACTAACCTCATTATTTGACAGTTTACATTGTTGACAAGTTTACCAATTGTTTACATAAGTTTACACGTAAACAATTGAAGTTTACGTGTAAACGCTCATCACTGATTTTCATTAATTATTTATTCAAAATATTTCTCGTAAAATTTAGAAATATATATTTTTTTTTAAATTCGCGCCATTGCTATTTGCTTTGTGGGATTCCCCGAGAACTGATCAGTAGAGCCATCTATGATATCTTCCCTGTACTACCAAATATTTTCATTAATTATTTATTCAAAATATTTCTCGTAAAATTTAGAAATATATATATTTTTTTAAATTCGCGCCATCGCTATTTGCTTTGTGGGATTCCCCGAGAACTGATCAGTAGAGCCATCTATGATATCTTCCCTGTACTACCAGATATTTACATTAATTATTTATTCAAAATATTTCTCGTAAAATTTAGAAATCTATAATTTTTTAAAAAATTCGCTCCATCGCTATTTGCTAAGTGGGATTCCCCGAAAACTGATAAGTATAGCCATCTATGATATCTTCCCTGTACTACCAAATATTTTCATTAATTATTTATTCAAAATATTTCTCGTAAAATTTAGTTATAACTTTGTTTTAAAATTCGCGCCATATTATCTACTATGTGGGATTCCCCGTGAACTAATCAGTAGAGCCATCTATGATACATTCAGTGTACTGTCAGCTATTTTAATTAATTAAATTCAAAATATTTCGCATAAAACGCTATAATTTTGTTTCAAATTTTAAAATCTTGCTATTAATTAGATTTTTTTGAATGTTATTCCCCGAAAACTAACCAGTAGAGCCATCTATGATCCACAGACCGTACTACCACTTATTTTCAGTTATTTTTATTCAAAATATTCCGCATAATATTAGATGAATTAAAGCCATATTTAAATTTTGCGCTCCCAATATTATAAAATTCGATAAATCACAATTTTCTTTTAAATAATTTAAAATATTTGAATTTCGAGCCGTCAAATTTGATTATTTATGTAATTCGCCGAGAAACACTCTCGCCATCTATGATTCGTTCTCAGTATTACCAGTTATTTATATTTTTAAGATCAAACAAATTATTCCCGGCAAAAACAATAAAATCATTTCAAATTTCGCGCTTTAATGTGATTTTTTACTCCTATGTGATTCCCCGGAACATTGGCGCCATCTCTGATTCATACTACGTAGCACCATATTAAAGCGTTAAAATTAATTGATTTCGCATTTAAATTTCGCGCCCAAAAATGTTTGAAGGCTCCTGTGGGATTCCCTGGAACGCTAGTGTCATCCCTGATTCTCAGTAGTACTATTTTTATTTTATCTGAAATATTTCGCGTTAATAATTTCAAATTTAGCGCCTTTGTTGACTCCTACATGTAATTCCCCGGGAACAATGATGCCATCTGTCTTTATTTCTGCGTAGTATTACTTTTATTCAAGATATTTCCTGTAAAAGTCAATAATCTATACCTTTGTTTTAAATTTCGCGCCCTAACATGTTTGTTAGCAATTTCCTGCGTGTGATTCCCCGGGAACCAACCACTAGTGCCATCTTTTATCCGTTCTCCGTAGTACCAACCGTCTGCCATCTTTTTAGTGACATTTACCACATCACCGATGACTAAGTTAAGTTCGTCTGGCTGGGAAGTGGTGTAGAAGTGAATTGCTGTCACTTGGGGGCAGTCCCAGGATTCGTAAAGGACCTCGTCAGGATTTGTAGACTTCGGAGGACTGAAAGCTTCCTGCCAGCGCTGTTTATCGGTTTCGGAACTACACATCAGAAGCTGGAACATATAAGAAGCTGTTTAATGCCCTTATAGCCTTATGTATCATTTTCATTCTGGTGTTGGAAGCGTGGAACAAGAAATTCAACTAATAGGATCGCTCTATTTTGAAAAAAACCCGTACCATGGTGTCGCAGGCGCGGTGTTACAAGCGCGGTGTCGCAAGTTCAGAAATTTCAACTCTAGCGCTGGCCGCACCGTCGAAACCATACAAACAGATATATTTTTTCGGAATGGTGAGATCTTTAGCGAGACACAATATTAATTTCCTAAAAGAAAAAATTAAAAAAACGTAAATTGATGTAGCGAAATAGCGACTTCTACAATGTTGTCGGCAGTCATAAAGTTTATTAATATGGATTCGGTTTCAAATACCTGGTCTGCAGAAATGTCATGCAGTGGGTATAATAATAATACACCCCCAAGCAGGGGCCAACAGAATCTTCATTCTAAACTGTGATGTCAAGTAAAAAAGATTGTGTATTTAATTCTTTTCTTGTAATTGAAGTAACTGTCTGTGTTTTTTGTGTCTCATTTTTTACAACAAGTTTTAAAATAATCTCCCTGTTGCCTTCTGTTTCTATGTATATATGGGACGTACCCACCATCGCTTTTCTTCATATCGCAATAAGTCTAAATATGCATGAAAAAGAGCTAGACGTCTCCTTCGATTTGATGACATATTTAATGAAATTGAATAACCGTTTACTCCAAATACTTGTATAAACTTTTAGGTTAGATTTGAGTTAGATACAAATGTTGTTAAAACCGAAAACGCGCACTTATCACGCCTCCAACTCCACCATGAAATTCGAACTTGTAAATATAACACCACTCCTCTCACCCCTGTCGCGCCTTTGACACTACCATGAAAATGATGCATTAGATGTTCCCACTTACCATTTCTACAGTCTTCAATTCTTGGTTTTCTAGTAAAGTCAAAAATAATAAATGTTTTCCTTGACTTTCTTTGACTGGAAGTTGACTTAAAGTATCTTCAGTCAATTCCAAAAAATTCCTTGAACAATGATGTATGACCCCGTACTTGTCCTCTGACTTCTTTTTGCCAATAACTAAAATATCCTCGAAAAGGAAGAGATGGATTTGAAGTTTGGCAAATTTCTTTCCAATTGTTAGTTTTGCATCATCTCCTAAATTGTAAAATTTGCCTTAATACTGGTCGGATTTTTATAAAAATTGGGTCAATTGATCCTTGATGTTTGAAGGATATGTGGTTTAAATTTCATCAAAATCGGTTAAGCCAATTTATGACAAATTAAAAAATTGCCCAATCTCGATTTGAGCAGAATTCGTTGATGGTTGAAAAAAAATAACTTCCAATAACTTTGAAACGGGTGGACCGATTTGATGAAATTTGGCATGGATAAGGACTAAGTACTAGTGCTTAAATGATTGCATTTTTATCAAAATAGGTCTACACGTTTTTGAGTTTTTCATTTCTAAAAATGTCCAAAATCTAACGACGTTTTGGTGAGGGTCAATTTTTGATGAGACGTATCTCCAGAACGGATGGACCGATTTTGATGAAATTTGGCATGGATAAGGACTAAGTACTGGTTCTTAAATGATTGAATTTTCATTAAAATAGGTCCACACGTTTTTGAGTTTTTCATTTCTAAAAATGTCCAAAATCTAACGACGTTTTGGTGGGGGCCAATTTTTGACGAGACGTATCTCCAAAACGGATGGACCGATTTTGATGAAATTTGGCAGGGATAAGGACCAAGTACTGGTTCTTAAATGATTGAATTTTTATTAAAATAGGGCCATACGTTTTTGAGTTTTTCATTTCTAATATAGTACAAAGTCTTCAACGACGTTTCGGTAGGGGTAGTTTTGATAAGCCATACTTGTGGAACGAAAGGATCGATTTTGATGAAATTTGGCAAGGATGAAGCCTAAGTATTGATACTTAAATGAGTGAAATTTTATTAAAATCCACCTGTATATTTTCGAGTTTTTCATTTCCAAAGTAACAAAAAATCTTACGTTTTGGTGGAGGCCAATTTTTGACGAGACGTATCTCCAGAAAGGATGGACCGATTTTGATGAAATTTGGCACGAATAAGGCTTTAATATTGGTGCTTATATGACTATATTTTTACTAAAATCCACCTGGACATTTTTGACTTTTCCAAAATAGTCCAAAAAATTTCATCTACAATCGATGATTTTATAGAGGTACTTTGATGTTGAGTTTCTCCAAAACGGGTTGACCGATTTGGATGAAATTTGGCACGAATAAGGCTTTAATATTGGTGCTTATATGACTATATTTTTACTAAAATCCACCTGGACGTTTTTGACTTTTCCAAAATAGTCAAAAAAAATTCATCTACAATCGATGATTTTATAGGGGTACTTTGATGTGGAGTTTCTCCAAAACGGGTTGACCGATTTTGATGAAATTTGGTATGGATGGAACATAGACCTTGGTGCTTAAACTAGTATATTTTTAACAAAATCCACCAACTCATTTTTGAGTACATAAAAAAAAAGTAAAAACTGCTATCGATGCTTGGAAATGGTCAACTTTAACCGCGCATATCTCGAAAACGGCTGGACCGATATTGATGAAATTTTGCACAAAAATGCTTCATATATAGGACTATAATTTTGTACATTTTCATTAAAATCCACCACCAAAATCGCCACTTACCTCTACTGATAAGTTGTGTCAGTTCACCAGATCTCACTAAATATCTTGGAATATTTCCAACAATTGGCAGAGGAGGTACGGTTGGAGGGAATTCTAACTGGTTTAAAACTCTAGCACTTTCAGAGGTCCTCTCAGCAATCCTGGCGGCCTCATTACACTGTTGGACCAACTAAAAAAAAAGAAACTTAAAAAAATTCACTACTTTGAAAAAATTAAATACCTGGTTTAAAGATATGAGTGCTTTTTGGCAACTGGGATATTCTTCATCGTTTGTGTTGAGTCTTTTTAACACTGCATCAACAAGAAGTGGTAATCTAGTTACTCTTTGCATTGGAAGCATCAGGAAAGAGTATAAAGTCAAAAGCTGGCAATCTGGGCTTGATTCCAAATTTTTGAGTACTTCTCCAAAGGCTTTTTTGTCTTTTAATTTCTTTAGGGTTTGGTCCAAAAATACTTGGTTCTCACAATATGATATGTAGACCTAAAAACAACACTGTATACTCTGTTTTCTCTACCATAAATTAAAACCACCTACCTTAAAATATTCTTGTGCATATTTCAAAATGACGTCTCCAATTCCTAATAGCAAAATATTTTCTTGCCAACAGCTTTCCAAGTCAGCTAATAATTTTTCAGAACACTCGGTCACACTTCTAACCCTACCAAATAAAATTTCCCAATCTTCTTTTGAAACAAAATCGTTTTCCAAACTCTTCATGAAATGATTTTCCAAAAGATGTAAACTTTTTAAATAACTAACTTCTGAGGTTATAATCTCAAATTTGGCCTCTTGTAATTTTTTCTGTGAAGGGTTTAACAGATTTAAAATTTGACTTTGTTTTACTTCTGGTAATTCACACCATAAACACCTAAAAAAAAAAGTTTTGGTGGTGAACAAAAAGTGTTATAACTCAAAAATGAGTGGTCCGATTTTGATGAAATTTGATAGGAAGGGGCCTTATATATAAAGCTTCAAACGTACAAAATTTGATCAAAATCGCTTTATAAAAAAATTAAATTTGAATATCCAAACAGCAGGACAAATTTCTATTTGATCAAGGGACATTTTGGTGGTGAACAAAAGTGTTATAACTCAAAAATGAGTGGTCCGATTTTGTTGAAATTTGGTAGGAAGGGGCCTTATATATTAAGCTTCAATCGTACAAAATTTGATCAAAATCGCTTTATTAAAAAATTAAATTTGAATATCCAAACAGCAGGGCAAATTTCCATTTGATCAAGGGACATTTTGGTGGTGAACAAAAAGTGTTATAACTCAAAAATGAGTAGTCCGATTTTGTTGAAATTTGGTAGGAAGATGCCTTATATAGAAAGCTTCAATCGTACAAAATTTGATCAAAATCGCTTTATTAAAAAATTAAATTTGAATATCCAAACAGCAGGAATTTCTATTTGATCAATGAACATTTTGGTGGTGAACAAAAAGTGTTATAACTCAAAAATGAGTAGTCCGATTTGGTTGAAATTTGGTAGGAAGGGGCCTTATATATAAAGCTTCAATCGTAAAAAATTTGATCAAAATCGCTTTATTAAAAAATTAAATTTGAATATCCAAACAGCAGGACAAATTTCTATTTGATCAAGGGACATTTTGGTGGTGAATAAAAAGTGTTATAACTCAAAAATGAGTGGTCCGATTTTGTTGAAATTTGGTAGGAAGGGGCCTTATATATAAAGCTTCAATCGTACAAAATTTGATCAAAATCGCTTTATTAAAAAATTAAATTTGAATATCCAAAGAACAGGACAAATTTCTATTTGATCAAGGGACATTTTGGTGGTGAATAAAAAGTGTTATAACTCAAAAATGAGTGGTCCGATTTTGTTGAAATTTGGTACAGACAAAGTCCACATATACATCTACAACTGTGTGTTTTTATATAAAAATCGTTCCAGTGGTTCTCAAACAGTGAAAAAACATACCTATTAGAATAATAGTAACTTTTTCTTTTTTCCAACTTCACATCAGGCTCAATCTTGGGTTCTATTTTCGGCGCCTCATTCTGCAAGTGCCCAATCTCTTCATAACCATCACAGTCTGAATCTTCAGAGCTTGAATTATTAGATCTGCAAGCATTATCGATAACGGCTTGATTGTAGAACTGGTAAAGTTGTTCTTCTGTATTTTTGAGATGTGACTCAATACTTTGAGGCCTTCCGAGAGTACTTGAGTTGAAATTTATGTAGTTACTATTTCGGACTTCGACTGCATCATAATCGGAATTTAATTCGGATATATCGTCCGATATATGATCTCTTAGGAGTGAATTTCTTTCGTTTTTAAGATAAATTTTTGAAGAATCTAAAATTAAATTAAATTTAGTTAGTTAAAAATTTTGGCGCACAGCAATAAAGGCTATTTGCGCCTAACGCAGCCCATTTAAATGACTACACTACATATTTAAAAAAAAACAGCTGTGGCCACCACAGGACCGACCGCCATCATAAAGTACTTACAGTAGGTGGCCAAATTATTAGGGACAGCACCCCCCCCCCCTGTAATTTTCAAGTTTAAATGCATTTTGTGAGAAAATAAATTGTTTTTAAATCATTTTTGTATATTCTTGTTGCTGGTATCATTATTATTTTAAAAAGCGGGAGATCGCCAAAGAAATCATCACCACCAAGCGGCAATTTATAGAAACCCTTATCAGAGAGTGGCATCACAACCCCAATCTCCGACACAACGCAAAAGTCTGCATAGAAAGCATGCCCAAACGCCTAGACGCCGCAATCGCAGCAAAGGGTGCCATTACAAAATATTAAGATTTTACTTAATTTGTTAAATTAACACTTTTTATACAAAAATAAATGATTATGAATAAGCAATTATGTTGTTTTATATTCTAAATAAAGCACTCTAATGAATAAAAATAAATACGAGACCCAAAGCCAATTATTTCCTCATTAAATTCATTTGAAAATTACAAAAAATCTGCACTGTCCCTAATAATTTGGCCACCCACTGTATATAATTTTTACCATTTTCTTTAATTTCTTGAAAGCTGGATCCACTATTTTCACCACTAGATGTTCCTGGACTATTAATTTGGGGCTGTGGTTGATACAGCCCAATTTCAGCATACCAACAAGTGTTTGGTGGTTTTTGAGGGGAACTGGGGGGTACTGGTGGGGTAATAACAGGTGGGGAACTGTTTTTAAACAACCCCACTTCTGCATACCACGAAGTGCCCCTGCTAGATTTTTTCGAAATTTTTTTATCTGAAAAAATAAATGCATATGTTTAAAAGTATTGTAAATATAAAAATTATATAGTTTGCAAACAAGTGTATTATGTTTATTGCCTCATGAAATAAAATTAGTTTTATAAAAAAAAAAATACCTGCTGGAGTAGGGGGCGGGGGGCTTTGAGGCCTCACAGCAACATTTTTGGATCTCCTCCTTAACGGTACCACCGGTTTAGGGTCATCAATACTCATATGTCGCGTCCTAAAAAAAAAAAAAATTTTTTTTTTCATTTTTTAGGGTTTTGTAGGTATGACAAAAAAAACCCTTATACCGTCATTTTGTCGTCTGTCTGTCTGTCTGTCTGTCTGTCTGTCTGTCTGTTCGGTAAAAATTGTAGCCAAACGGCTAAACCTAGAGAGTTGAAATTTGGCATGCTTATACAACTCTTTGACCCGCACATAGGAAAAATACTAAAACATCTAAAAAACATACCCCCCTAAAAATATAAACAAATATGTGCTCATCGAAAACAAAAATATTTTTTTTAAATTCTGAGTAGGGTATCAAATGAAAGCCCTTAGTACGTGGATTAACGATCAAATTTTTATTTTTGCAAAATAAATTATTTTGATGCGATTTCTGCGAAAATTGTGCAAAAAAAAATTTGTCCCACACCCTGTAGCCCAGATGGTTTAATCTAAAAAAATTCTAAGTAATGTATATTGGTGTGAACCGAAATAGTACAACAGGAATTTTTGATCAGACTATGTTTTTGGAAAACACGCATTTTTTGTGTTTTTTTGGCTAATAATGTACACAAGTTATAGCTTTGTAACACGCTACACTGGAACGTGTATCCTGGTGTAGTGGTTATGACACTGGTTTCTCACCCAACTAACTCGATCCGAAAGGGATCGAACCCTGCGAAAAGAGACAATATTATTTCTTGTTTTTTTTTTTTTTAATTTTTATATTGTTTAAATTATTTTTTCAAAATTCTAGTTATATTTTGGTAAATGTTGCATTTAATTTTTAAACGTTTCACCCAAGTAGCTCGATCGGAAAGGGATCGAACCCTGCGAGAAGAGACAATATTATTTCTTGTTTTTTTTTTTTTAATTTTTATATTGTTTAAATTATTTTTTCAAAATTCTAGTTATATTTTGGCAAATGTTGCATTTAATTTTTAAAAGCGTAAATTTAATAACCAAATTGTTTAAATTATAATTTAATTCTGTTTCAATGTACACGAAATCAGAGGGGCGGAACTTATACCAACCAATGGAAGCCATAGGCGCAATTTTTAAAATTCGTAATGAACCTTGCTATATAAAAAAAATTTTGATCAGATTATGTTTTCGGAAAATAACGCATTTTTTGTTGTTTTTGGTTCACAAAGTACAAAAGTTATGCCAATGTAAGACACTCACATGCAAGGCGTTCGATAGCGTAATGGGTTAGAGCACTGGTGTTATAAGCTAAAATGCGCTGGAAAACGAAGGGTTTCGAGTTCGAGTACGGAGTGAATTTTATTTTTTCTGTTTTTTTTTTTGCATATTTATTATGTTGAAATTATTTTGCCAAAATTCTAGTTATATTTTGACAAATGTTGTATTCAATTTAGAGCGTAAATTTAATAACCAGTCTTATTATATGATTAACAGACGATAAATTATTTTAAAAATATCGTTCATTTTGCCGTGATTACTACAAAGTAAAATTTGTCCTACACACTCAGCATGCCGCCTTCATTTATTATATACCTGCGAAACCCTGAAATGTGTGAATATTCACACTTCACATCAATTTTTTTTTATGTACTTACGTATTTGGTGTTTCTGGACGGTCTACGTCGATCACATCAGTTAAATAAAAAGTACTTGATGGCTTAGTCAGACTTGTGTTTGGTAAAGTGGTACTTTCGACCATAGAAGTACTACGTCGAAATTTTAACCAATTTTTTTTTCGTCCTAAACTATTCCGTTTCTCCCTTTCTTCAACTTCATTTTTAGGACTACTTTTAGGACTATTCTCCGTTGGACTTCCTGACATCTTTGGACTTTCAGTATTTGGACTTTCATTTTTTAAAACAGAATTTATAGCATTTGGTGGACTATAAATAAAACTATTTCTTGGATTTTGATTTTCAGGATTTGAGACTGGTTTACTGATCTTAATTTTGGACTTTTCATCCATTTTTGAATTTTCAGTACTCAAATTTGTGTTGGATTTCATTAAATTTATACGACTCAAACTTTTGGTTATATCGTTTTTTGTTAAAGACCAATTTCGACGAAGTTTTTTCATCTGTTTCCCGGCTTTTTGGGCCAAATGTGTTAAGCTGTATATATTTGAGGAATTGGGTGGGTCTGGAAGTTGGCAGTTACCCATATCCACGCCACTGTCGTTCTGAAACACAAAAAAAACATACAAAAAAAATTTTTTTTAAAATACTAAAAAATTTTTTCAAAAAAAAAAATAATATAATAATTAGTCGTTCAAAATACGTCGGTAGTGTAATTTGGACCTAAGGAGTACGCAAAAAATAATTAAAAATTTCCTATTCTTCTACTTTTTGAGTTATGGCGTTCCAAAATTGAAAATTTGGCAATTTAAAAATTAGAAAAACGGCTTTAACAATTAGTAATATGTTTCCAGGATAACTTAAGTGTGAAAATTATGAAAAAAATATTTAAAAAATTCCTACTCTTCTACTTTTTGAGTTATGGCGTTTCAAAATGGAAATTTTTGAAATATAAAATTTTGAAAAATGGTTTTTTCAATAAATCTGGATATATTTCCAGGATAATTTAAATGTGAAAATTATGAAAAAAATATTTAAAAAATTCCTATTTTTCTAGTTTTTGAGATACGGCGTTTCAAAATTGAAATTTGGCATTTTGAAATTTTGTAAAACGGTTTTACAAATTAATCCTGATTTGTTTCCAGGATAATTTAAGTGTGAAAATTATGAAAAATATATTTAAAAAATTTTTATTCTCTTTTACTTTTTAAGTTATTGAAATACAAAATTAAAAATTGACTTTTTTCAAAAATTTATATTTCAAAAACTGTAACAGCATATAAAGCCCAAATAGAGTATTAAACTAAATAAGTACCGTAGAATTCAAAAATTCAAACCGCAGGTCTCTATCTCAAACCGTTTTTGAGATATAAATTTTTAAATTTTCCGTTTTTGTTCATTTTCTAAAGTTTTTTTGATGAACCATAAAAAAAGTTGTGTGCTAGCCACAACATCCCCAATTTTTTTCTAGAGTAAACAAAGTGTGGAGATTCCAAAAATTCAAACCGCAGGTCTCTATCTCAAACCGTTTTTGAGATATAAATTTTTAAATTTTCCGTTTTTGTTCATTTTCTAAAGTTTTTTTGATGAACCATAAAAAAAGTTGTGTGCTAGCCACAACATCCCCAATTTTTTTCTAGAGTAAACAAGGTGTGGAGATTCCAAAAATTCAAACCGCAGGTCTTTATCTCAAACCGTTTTTGAGATATAAATTTTTCAAAAAATTAAAAATTTTACCCCTAACAACTATCTACGTAGGCAACCCACTTTACTTCCCTGTATAGCGGTGCAACATATATTTAAGGAGAATAAATTTAAAAAAATTACCTGGTTAATTTTAGCAAATGATTCATCTTCAGAGTCGCTATCAAAGGAATCAAAATCATCATCAGAATTTAATGACTCATATAAATGACTAGGATCATGCGTATCTGAAAAAAAAACAAAATTAAAAAAAAATTAAACCAGAAAAATTTTGTAAAAATTGGTTAATGTTCCGTATAAGTTCACCACAAATAACTCGTTAGAGAAACCGCGTATGCTAGTCAGAATGAGATTTATATACAGGGTGTTTGTTTGAAACGGGGTACCCCGAAAATATCCTTTATTTGTAAACATACAAAAAAATTTCAGAACAAAAGTTAAACTAGACAAAAAGGCCCATCTAAAGGTTACTATAAGAATTCTGAGGCACTTCCGGTTTCACCGGAAATGATGTCAACCTATGATCTAGCATTGGGAATCGATAATTTTATATTTTTTTCCTAAAAGTACATTAAATTAGCTTTACAATGACACCAAAAAATCATATTTTTATGTTAACCATTACAAAATGGCGACCTTTTATTTACAAAATAATAATCAACATAAGTTTTACAAAGTTGAACGTAGCAAGCTTTGAAAACAATAAAAAAAGAAACAAAATATCTCTAAAATAAACTATTTGACTATTTAGAAAAAAAAACTATTACTTTTTACAATTATTTTACAAAAAAAAAATTACAAATGTTCGATCAAACCACCATTATTGTCCACACATTTTCTCATTCTTAATAAAAACTCTACCATCGCCCTTATAAGAGTACACTCTTGGATATCTGGTACAAATAACGACTTACTACCAATTAATATAATTTTATTTTCAAACAAAAATAAGCAAAATAAACTATTAAACTCTTGTTATTTATAAAACATTTAATTGAAAAATTAAAATTTAAGTTATTTCATGTTATTTCATATAATAACTAGTTATAACAGTTTATTTTAGAGATATTTTGTTTCTTTTTTTATTGTTTTCAAAGCTTGCTACGTTCAACTTTAAGTTTTACAAAGTTGAACGTAAGCAAGTTCCACATTAAGGTAATGTGTTTGCCAACACATTGGAAACGGGTGCAGAGTTCCAAAAATATCAGTTATATTCAGACGTATCATCATGTTAAAAACGTATTTCTCTACTAACTACAGATGCATGAATGATTACTATTGGCTCCCCACTCTTACGACCATGCCTTCTTGTTTCTAACATTGCAATATACTTCATTCTAAGCATACAGCCTAGTTGTGGTGAACTCATACGAAACATTAACAAAAATTCCTCTTAAGCCGCACTCAGAGTTCTTTAAATTAAGAGGTTGTAGACTGTGTTAGCCGTAAGTTATTTTTCTATGCATTCTTTTTAACCGGTCATAGCAAATTAGAAATTAATATATTACGAATAGTCCGCCATCTGTGAATTTTGAAACCATTTAGCTTCGTAAAATATTTTATATGTATTATCGTTCTTATAATTCTGTTGTCTTAGATTTTAACTACCTAATTACATAAATTGATCATATTTACTGTCCGTCTTTGTAATTTTGAGCAAGATTTGTTAATGATGACATTATGTTAGGTTATGTAAAGGCATTCGATGACTACGGTGTCACTGATAGAATGCGATAGCCTATGTGTTTATATGTCTGTCTCATTAAAACATCTCACTAGGTGTGTTCGATTTGCACATTTGCAGTTACTGTTTACTGCCGCGTTAAAAAAATCTGTTCGTTTTGTTTCGCAGTAACTGCAAATCTGTTCGATTTGTCGTAATTTACTGCCAGTTTATGACGCTACTGCGAAAAAGTTACAGCTGCTTCTCTTGCGGATTATTTGTTACGGCTGTGTTTGTTTACCTTTTTAAGTTGGTACCATAGATAAAGAATAAATGGTTGGTACTTTGTTTTGGACTTTTTGACAGGAATATGGCTAGCATAATTGTTTTGATATTTACTATATTCTTTGATGGCTAATGTCTTACAAATTCTTTTTTTTAATATCCTGGGACAATAGTTTCTACAAAATTTTTCAGTTTTTCTATCCTGGGGCATTTTGTAAACCACGCAAATACAGTTCATGACTTCATCATCCGAACTCGAAAAATCTAAATCTGAATCAGATGATTCTGGATTTGATAATATTTCAAGATCAATTAAATATATTTTTCACCCTTTCGACACTAGGCTGACCAGATTTTTTTTTCAGAAAAAGAGTATACTAAAAAAAAAAGGTTACACTCCAAAAATTCAAATAATGAGCAAAAAACAGAGGTCCTCATTCAAAAATACTAGTGACGAGCAAAAAAAAAGGTCTTCACTTCCAAAATAGAAGTGATGAGCAAAAAAAAGGTCCTCACTTCTAAACTAGAAGTAATAAAAACAAGTGACCATCATAAAAGAGTATATTCAGGTTTTTTTTATAAAAAGTAAGAGTATAGAAAATATTACTCAAAAAAGAGTATAATACTCTTAAAAAGAGTACGTCTGGTCACCCTATTCGACACACAAGATAATCTCCGAACTAAATCGTAAAAAGATTCTTAACCTGGAAAGTTATCTGACATCTGTCTGACATTTAACATTTACGTCAGACGTACTTCTTATTCTTTACGTATAAACAAATCGAACAGAAAACTCGCTGTATGTAACCAGTTTTTAGTAGTAAACTGCTAACTGCAGCGTTTTACTGCTAGCGTTTAGCAGTATAACACGAAGGTGCAAATCGAACATACCTACTACCTATAAGTTTAGAAAATGATGCACAATCCACAACAGCGTATTAAATTTGGAGGTCTGAACGGTTTCACGTCTTATCATATGACAAACTTCCTGGTGACAGTGAACAGTCCATAATCTACAGTGCAGCTATTGATTTAAGAGCTCTGAATGCGGCTTTAATTGCGACAATATCTAACCTATAAAAATAGAAACCTCCTGACTTTCTTGTTCTTTTTCCAAAATTCTTCTCCTCAATTTCGCATCCCCTCTTTCTCGTAATTTCCCCTTATTTTCCTCCCCTACTTTCTCACTTCCCCCCACTCCTGAATCCCCACTTCCATTGATGTAATTCTCCTCTTTTTTGGATAAAGTAGGTACATATTTTATTCCCAATTGCCCATTGAGGTACACGATGGACGTGGAAGTAATGTTAACTATTTCTGCTGTCTGCCTCCGACGGCGGAATGTTGTGGGGGCTGAATTTGTCACAAGAGGAGGCGGTAAACTTAATTTTGGACGAAGGGTTACATTTGAAAGACTACGAGAAGGGGCGGTTTTTCGAACCATGGGCATTTTACATTTTTCTAACGAAAAAGTTCATTTTTTAAAATTCACTTTTAAAATTCACTCTTAAGAAGAACACTACAGGAAATACAAATTTATTAAAACACTGTTCAAAAATTTAACTAATCTTCAGGTCTATTCTCTAAGCATGATGTTAAAATCTTAGCGTCAGAAACTGACGTTAATTTTTTTAACACCATTTTTAACCTAAATTCTATTCGCTAAACATATATGTGTTAAAATTATAGCGCGGCGGCGTTAAAATAGCCAGTTAACGTTCTACAATAAGCGCCTACCAAAACGGTGGCTTTAAAAGTTAACGCTAGTGTTTAGTTTGCAAAAATGGCTGATCCTATTTAAGTAAATGTCATGTTATTTAAAAAAAATGAATAAAACACAAGACGGTAGGAATATTAATCAACTTTCTATTACTTTTTAAAGTGAATTCTTTACAGTAGAGATAAGAATGACGCTTCATAATTTTTGTTATACAAGTAACCCAGACGCAAGTTCAATTGTATAGAAAGGAAGTAAATGGAGTATTGGAGAGCAGTTTTGGTTTTTATTGAGACAGAACTTAAAATTATAATCCTCTGAAAGCTACAAAACTTCACTTATGTTTCAAAATATCGCAGTACATTTTAATGGTGTATTATTTGAAGAAACAATTGATGAGATTGATAATGACGATCACAACAGTGTTATTCCAGGGTAGAAATAGCGTAATAAATCAAATTTAATAATTAATATCACCGAACACCTTTTTAAAAATAGAACATATAATTCACATATTAAAAAATTAGATAAACTGTTATAATACAATGTATATAAATTGACTAAACAAAAGTTGAATAAAGTTATATTTTTATTTAATACACTGTGGAAACCAGTTATAATGAGTATCACAGGACCAAACATTTTTCATTTTTAAAATAAATTTCGCCAGTGAATATTTAATTCAACACCGAAATATTAGGTTAAGATTCTCTTGGCATTTGACTAAATACTCCTGTTAAAATTCAACGTAACAGCGCATGCGCGTGCATTTAATATTAGCCTCTCTACAGGGTGAGTTAGCGCCTCGCGTTAACAAATATTGTATTAACGCTTACCTTAACAAATACTCTTACAGAATAGCATTTTTGGATAATGACGTTAGACATGGAGTTAAAATAAAAATATTAACCTGACGATAATTTTAACGCATTTCTTACAGAATACACCCGATTAAGACGTAACATTAACTCATATTTTTCACAAAATGGACTTATCTCACTTTCAAAATCAACGGCTCATATGTTGGCGTTCGGTAAAAATATATTTATTGAGATATTTGTTAAGATATTACTCAATTGTTTACTTCACAATATACAAAATATAAAAAGAGTTATTAAATGTATTTCTGAAGGCTGTAAGTCTGGGATTCACACGTTTTTACAATGTAAGGGATCTGCGGATATTACATCAGACCATAATTACTGATTTTACAATTGACTTTATCTCATTGTTATGTACGTACATACGTATGTGCACAGGTGTGGTCTAGTTGCATAACACTCGCTTATTCGAAAAATTAGACTGGTTTGAATCCAGTGGGTGCAGACAGTCTTGTAATACAGTATACCGGGTGTTTACTCCTTTATTCAATACTGGTTGGACTAGCCGTACTTTGTACAAGGTGTCTCAAAAGAAATTTTATATTTAGTGGATCGATTAAAAAACAAGTAAGCCGTATTTAGAAAAAATGTTTATTAATTATTAAAATACACTTTTTGGGGATTTATTTCTTAAAAATAATATCGTCTAAATGTAGACCCTCGCGTTCTCGGCACTCATTTAATCGAACAGTAAAATTACTTATGACGTCTCGGCAGGTGGACTCAGGGATGGCTGCCATTTCGTGACGGATATTTTCTTTCAAATGCGCCAGTGAAGTCGGTTTATTGGCGTAAACTTTAGATTTAAGATAACCCCGTAGGAAAAAGTCCATAGGGGTTAAATCTGGACTGCGTGGAGGCCAATTTATGTCACCTCTCCGGGAGATCAATTTGCCTGAGAAAATTTCACGAACACGTGGCAGAGACATATTGGACGTGTGTGAAGTTGCTCCGTCCTGTTGGAACCATGTTCTTTGGTTATAGCCAGAAAAGTTTTGCAGTTCAGGTACCAAGAAGTTGTCTAACATCTCCACATAACGCTCTGAATTCACTGTAACTGCACGCCCCCTTTCGTCTTCAAAAAAGTAAGGGCCGATAATTTCTCGCGCCGACATCGCAGCCCATACGGTCACTTTAGGCGAATGTAGGAGTTTCTGATGTTTGCGTTTCGGATTCGTTGCACTCCAGTAGCAGCAGTTCTGCTTATTTACGTGGCCATTAAGATGAAAATGAGCTTCATCCGAAAACAAAATGTTGGTAAACGTTGAAAATCGCTCAATCACCTGATTTACGAAATTAAGCCTCTGACTGGCATCTTGGGGCTTTAATTCTTGCACCAATTGAAATTTGTAGGGGTGCAGCTTTAAGTCTTTGTGCATAATGCGATGTAATGATGATTTATGCACATTTAAAGCACTTGCGCGCTTCCGAATTGAAAGGTTCGGGTCGTCACGAACAGACTGATTAACATTCTCCACGTTTTCTACCGTTCTTGATGACCTAGGTCGCCCGGATTTTGATTTATCCAGCGTTGTACCAGTCCCTTCAAACTTTTTAACCCAATGTCGAATGAGAGGAATGCTTGGCGCATCATTTAAGTGGCGAAAACCTCGAATACTGCAGAATTTTCTACGCGTTACAGTCTCCGAATCACCGTTTTTGTAAAACTCTCGCACACATAACGCGCGGTCTGCTCCAGAGAAACGCTCCATAGCGACTGCATTCCCAAGAGCCAGGCTACCGATTGACATAACCCCCGCGCCCCTCGGATACGTTGCGTTCACGCAGTAAGCTAAATAAATATAAAATTTCTTTTGAGGCACCTTGTATATTTGTAATACAGTTAGATCTCGATATACGCCGCAGTTTCGTTCGTAGGAGAACCGGCGTAAACCGAACTGGCGTAAAATGAACCATAAATTATTTGATGAGAATTTATCTAATGTGTAAACTAGAATTAAGAATTCTACAGGAACTATTTACAAAACAGAGCATGCATTGAAAACAAGTGATGCGAGCCAAGCGGAACAAGTTATTTTTCATTAATCAAAAACTTTCCTTTTGTTATGTTACTCATCCAGAATAGTGGTTGAATATTTCAGGAATTATATCATTAAATATATTTACTTAATGATTCAGAAATGTAAACAAGACGCCCATACTATGTTAATTTATTTCATCGTCACTAAAAACCTCATGGAAATTTTACAACTCTGTAATTTTAAGTTCGCCATTGTTCAAGTCTCTATAGTTCCTTCAAAAGTGAGAATGCAGTATAATACCCTTTTCACACTAGAACTTTAAGACGAGTGAACTTAAAGTTCCCCGATGTTTAACACCGTTATGCTTTCACACTTGATGTTTAAATCTCCGGTGCTGTCATCAGCTACAGTAATTTTGTCCTTAAGTTACCGTCATGGAATTACCAGTTTTGAACTGTCTGCGCAGACGCACATTTTGAATTATTATAAACATGGATATTTCATTTCATTCTACAATAAAGACACTACACTAAAGAATATATTACACCTGTATTAACATGTAAGTCGATACATTTTATCTCAATTATTGTAGCTCTGTATTTTATTAAACACATTAAAATAAATAATTTTATTATAAAAATAAGTATAAACTTCTTATAACGTCGATATAATACAGTATTCTTGTTTATGATAATATAAAATGTTGACAGCACAAATTCAAGGAGCATTTTTTTATAATAGAAATTAAGTTGTCAATGCGGACGATGTTTAAGACGCAGATCTCTGTCTTAAACATCGCTTGTATTTAGACGAGGCCATACGGTTTCACATTAGCGTTTAAAGATACATTCACTTTAACATCCAATCTTAAAGTTCTAGTGTGAAAAGGGTATTACTCTTATAGGAAATGAGAGCGGTGTTGCCAAATGTTGTAAAAGTGTCAAATATATCAAAGAACCCAGAATATTATTTGAAATTGTACAGTCTGTTCCAAACGGTTAAGCGCAACTAAATGGGAATTTCGTTCCTTTAGGTTGTCACGAGAAGGGACCTTGCTTGGGTTATTTCATGTTTCACGTTGGGATGTCAAAATTTAAAATTCCAACAATGAAACCATGGAAACGAATGACATATGTCAAAAGTAAATTATTTTTTTAGATATTTTAATGACAAAAAAATAAATAAATGGGAAATTTGTATTAAGAATGACACAAAAAATCAACATATAAAGAAAATGACATTTTAAAATGATATTAACCTTAACAAAAAATTTTGAAAAAAAAAACTTATTTGTAAAACGTAAAAACATAATTTTATAAACAATTTTTTATATTTAATTGATTCCATCTTGGAAATATATTATGGTAAACCTGTCTTATAAACAAATATAAATTTTCACTTTATATTACGTCACACACACCCAAATTATTTAATTTTACTGGTCCTATTATGTCACAGAACACTATGTTTTAATATTATTTTCAATGAGTAAGATTCTATTGGACTTGTTGCTGTTAGACTTGAAGTCTGAGCAAGATCGGTCCACTATTAACTGTTCATCTCATCAATGACCTTATAAAGTGATTGGTACTCAATGCTTAAAAGGTGAGACCAGTCTGTAGAACGCAAAACAAACGAAATATTACAGAAAATTTGTCACAAAACCCAAATGACTCAGATTTCGCAATATAATAAAATAATAACCCTGGTTAAAACCTGACCGACTTGAAAAAATTGTTTAAATTTTTTGGGTTTTGTAGGTAAGACTACCAAAAAACTGCTGGTTCACTGTTTTAGAGAAGTTATTAAATATTTTACATGGTCAAGCAAAAAACACAAAAAATACGTTATTTTCCGAAAACATGATCTGATCAAAAATTCCTGTTGTACTATTCTGGTTCACACCAATGTACATTACTTAGAATTTTTTCAGATTTTTAGTTGAAACCATCTGGGCTATAGGTGTGGGACATTTTTTTTTTGCACAATTTTGGTAAAAATTGCATCAAAATAATTTATTTTGCAAAAATAAAATTTTGATCGTTAATCCACGTACTAAGGGCTTGCATTTGATACCCTACTCAGAATTTAAAAAAAATATTTTTTTTTCGATGAGCACATATTTGTTTATATTTTTAGGGGGATATGTTTTTTAGATGTTTTAGTATTTTTCCTATGTGCGGGTCAAAGAGTTGTATAAGCATGCCAAATTTCAGTTCTCTAGGTTAAGTCACTGGATTATACAAAGTAGCGCAAGCCTTTGAAGAAGCCGACAGACCCCAGGGTTTAATTGGCAATATTGGTTTCGCTATTAAGCAAACTAAAGCTATTTTATTGCTATTAGCTATTTGGCTACAATTTTTACCCAACAAACAGACAGACAGACAGACAGACAGACAGACAGACAGACAGACAGACAGACAGACAGACAGGTAGGCAGGTAGACAGGTAGACAGGCAGACAGACAGACAGACAGACAGACGACAAAATGACGGTATAAGGGTTTTTTGGTCATACCTACAAAACCCTAAATCTGTTTGTTCCAATATTCAAAGTGTTATCCATTTCGCTGTTAACATGTTTTTTATATACTTCCGGTTTAGTAAGACTGTTGTAGTAGAGACAATAGTTTTTTTGGCGGAAATGTAATCTCCTTAAGAACAAGTTTGTAAAATTACAATTCAAAATATTCATTTTATATTTATGAATAATTTCAAGGTAATTTTAGTTAAAAATATTTTTCTAAAAATTTGTTTATGTAATTCAGATAAGAAATATTGTATTTTTAATGGTATTGTGTAAAAGATGAGTCGATTTCTATTTTCGACATTCACTTTTCACTATGCAAATTAGATACCTGCATATTTTGTTTTATTTTTTAAATGCACTTTCGATTTGCTATCACCTAGCTTGTTCAGTCTAGTGCCTTTCTCAAAATTGAGACAGATATGCGACTAAAGACATGCACCTATGGGGGCACACAGGCTTTAGACCCCCCCCACTCAAAAGTAAGGTACTTAGTATGACCGCTGCATCCATTAAATTCATATTAAACTGGGTCTAATGAAGCAGTTTATAAAAGCGTTGAACAAAGATGACTGTTTCAAATATCTGAAACATTTCAAAGTCTCAGTAATGAGAAGCTTAAAGCTGGCATTTTTGGCGGACCACAAATTAGAAAATTAGTGAATGATCCACATTTCACGGTACATATGGATGATATGGAGAAGAATGCATGGCAGTCTTTCGTGGCGCTCATCAAAAATTTTCTTGGGAATAAAAAAGCCGAAAACTATGGAGGTCGTTGAAAATTTGATTGAAAATTATCATCATCTGGGGTGCAACATGAGCGTGAAATTTTTTAAACAGTCTTGACAAATTTCCTGTTAATCTTGGAGATGTTAGTGATGAACAGGGTGAACGTTTCCATCAGGATTTCAAAGAGATGGAGATACGTTATCAAGGAAGGTGGGATACTCACATGATGGCTGACTGCTGTTGGAGTATTAAAAGAGACTTATCGGGAATGGTGCACTCCAGAAGATCTTACAAACGACCATTTAATCCTTAAATTATTTTGTATTTTTATTTTAACACTCCAATGCATTAAAATGTTATTAAAACTGTTCTCATTTTCTTTCTTTCACTATAAATAAAATTTTAAGAATATTTTCTAATTATTTAGTCCTTATTGTTCGCCAAATTTGTACCAATTACAGTATCGACGTCTAAAATGAAACGATAGAAGCATTATTTGGCCGAAAATATGTATTTGTTGTAGAGCAAAAATCTGATGTAATACGCAAAAACTGATGTGATATTTGAGTTCAGCAGCACCAAATTAGTAAGAAACCAGTCTTAGATGTAAGTCAGCAAAAATTGTGTTAACCAGTGTTATCTTTTATAACGACGGATCAACATTATCTTTAAAATGCATAACTATGAAATATTTTTGTAATTTTATTTAAAAATAAACTTGTTGACAAAAAAAAAAACGTTAATTTAACACCACACTGTTTTGTTTCATTGATAGTGCAATGGTAAAAATATCTTCAAAACCATTTATTTGCGTACCTATGTTATTAAATCATTTTACCGACCGCCAACATATATAAGGGAGGTATTTTGATCATACCGATTTTGACATTTCCAGATTTCGATGGATCTCCACGAATTGAGGTCCCTACATAACGTTTTCACTATTTTTAGCATGATGTCTGTCTGTCTGTCTGTCTGTCTGTCTGTCTGTCCGTCTGTCTGTCCGTCTGTCTGTCCGTCTGTCTGTCCGTCTGTCTGTCCGTCTGTCTGTCCGTCTGTCTGTGTACACGTGCAGAGCAAATTCGGCTGAAAGGATTTTTATGAAACTTCATATTTAAGCTTCTGCCATCAATGGCTCAAGTTGATCAACTTTTGGTAAAAATCGGTTGACTAAAAATGGGAGTATACTCGTGTCGATTTTAAAATTTTTGCGAATATTTCACAACAGAAAAATATCTCGAAAAAAATTATTAAACAAAATTTGCTATAAAAACAATAACTAATAACTTTTATTTGAGACGTTTTTTGATAAAACGAAAAATTTCGAATAATTTCTGTAAAATTTTTCGAAATTTTTTCATATTTATATGTAACGTTTCCATGGTCATGATAAATAATATCTCTGTTAGAAAATATTAGACCAAGATATTTCTACTCTGCTGCTAGAATATAATTTATATAAGTACTTTATGATGGCGGTCGGTCCTGTGGTGGCCACAGCTGATTTTTTAAATTATAATTAGCATTAATTTTTTATATTTTTATTTTTAACACCTATAATAAAATTTTTCTCAACCAAGGTTAACTGAAACTAGAAACCATCAAACCTGACTCAGATTTAAAAATATAGATAAAAAACAATAACCCTGAAGATGTATATCAAATTTTCAAAAATATAGAAAGTTTTTTAAGCCTACAAACGGTTAAAACAATCACAAAACTCAAAAAACAGTTCCAAAAACACAAAAAACCACTATGAAATCACTTTGAAAAACCACTACAAACTAAAAACACAATAGCGAATAGAAATTTTGTTGTTTAAAGCCACTTTCACTATTAAATACCATTAACAATGTGAATACACCTTTAGACTTAACAATGGAGTCAGTACTACGTCAGTCTACTTAATACTGAAAACATATAGTGACTAAGTAAGCTTCATGGCTACCTAGATAGTACTATCTCTCTCAGACTTATCAAAAAACGATATATTTCTCCTTGTTTACAGGCTTTCTCTTTTTAAAAGCACTGTATCTTTATTTAGTATCTCTATCTTGCTTCCACCCAGGGACGTAGCCAGGGGGGCATAGGGGGCATTTGCCCCACCCCAGGATAGTTTAAATCCTGGTTAGTTTACCTTATATAAAATATAATTTAGGTTGTTAGTAGTTGGAGGTGAAGAAAATTTATAAATTTACCGGACTTTTATTATTTAAGGGGGGGGGTAGGGTCTGATAACCACATTTTAAGCATATTTTTGTGAATTTTTTTCAAATCTATGGTTAAATTTATTCATTTTCAAACTAAGTACATATATAAAGTATGTTTTGAAGAAGATACAAAAAAATTTTGAAGGCAATAATGACGAAATTAGCCAGCTGTGGCAAATCTTCTCAGACTCCGGGAAAAAAATTAGATTTTGAGGTGACCAGCATAACTCGTCACTGGATCATCTGAAATCAAAACTCCAAAAAGATTTTGTTAGTTTATGAGTTTGCCGAGGTAACGACGTTGAGTTTTTATTTTTAAAATGATTTTTCAGTTTTTAGCGTTACTTAGAAGACAAAAAAAAATTAATTCTCCCTAAAAAAAACCTAAAAATGAGTATATTTGTGATTGTTAAAAAAAAAAAAAAAACATCAAAAAAAATATCTCAACGTCGTTACCTCGGCAAACTCATAAACTAACAAAATCTTTTTGGATTTTTGATTTCAGATGATCCAGTGACGAGTTATGCTGGTCACCGCAAAATCTAATTTTTTTCCCGGAGTCTGAAAAGATTTGCCACAGCTGACTCATTTCGCCATATTTTGCCTTCAAAATTTTTTTGTATCTTCTTCAAAACATACTTTATATATGTACTTAGTTTGAAAATGAATAAATTTAACCATAGATTTGAAAAAAAATCACAAAAATATGCTTATAATGTGGTTATCAGACCCTACTCCACCCCCCTTAATATACTACAAAAGACCTAGAACAGGGGTCGGCAACCTGCGGCTTTTAGAAAATTTTGTGGCTCTTTGAAAATTGGCTGGTTTTTATTTTAATATAATCTATTTTTTAATTTTCAACTTTCTGCCTGTACTATACAGGTTTTGTATTTTTCAGAATGTTTTACGGTGCAATTCACACCCGGTAATTCCCCGATTTACTGCATATTCCCTTTTAGAAGAAGTTATTTGTTTCGAAAAAAAGTTATCTGTATTTCGGAAACATTCTGAAACTTACTTAGAGCTGTTAGAAATATTGAGACGTAACAACATTCCAAAAATTCACTACTTACAAAAAATTTAAAATCCACAGAATTTTTGTAAATTTAAGAAAATGGTGTGTAACATTTTCGGCTATTAGCGCCCAAGGAACATACATACTTAGAGCTATTAAAAATATTAAATTGAGAAAACATAAAATTTACCTGTACAATACTTAAAAAAAATTTTAAATCCACAGAATTTTTTGAATTTTGAGAAAATAGTGTGCAGCATCTTTGGCTATTAGCTCCCAAGGGATGTTGACTCAGTATAGGATGTCCCTTCTAAACCCTTCAATAAACACTCAACTTGTTTCATCACTATTGCACTTTTTCAAATTTAATTTTTTATAAAACTGGTAAAAATGTGTACACACAGCATTTATGGCTACTAGCGCTTAAGGTAGTTATTAATTTAGGGGTATTTTAAACAAAAAATACACTGGTCAACATCGTTTTATAAACGATTGTGAACGAGACATATTTGGAAGGATTAATGACGTAATGTCTACCAAAATTATCAAATAAAGGCTTAAGTAAAGAAATTAATCCTCTTAATTAGTTTCGCTAATGAGAATTTTAATGTGGATTTTTTTGCGTAGTTCTGTATTGCGTAAACAATAAATTGTCCACGACAGTGCACAGCAATTTAAATATAAAAATTTAAAAATAATGTTTTAAACTCTGTTCTTACACAAACTGCATTTTTTTACATTCGTTTCATGCCTCTTATCAGATGACCAATATTATCAAATCTGATGACATCTGATAAACTATTTTTTGAAGGACGCCCATAGTTTGAATTTGTTAATTTTTTTAACAGATTTTGCCCAAGTTTCTCAACTAATTTGATCACAGGCTACTTGCCACATGAAAACTTCGTTATCACTATATCCGTTTTGACCAATATGCTATCATAATAATTTTTTGTTATTCCCCAAATTAGTTTAATGGGGTTAAACTGGCAGTGATAAGGAGGTAATCTTAGTACTTCATGACCATACGTTTGTGCCAATGTATCAATAAAATAAACTGGTTCAGATTTTAATTTCCTTCGTTTTCTCGTGATTTTGTTAGTGAGAAGTTCAGATTTATTACATTTTATAATTCTACGAATTGTTGATTCCGAAATCTTAAAGTCAGCTGCTACTCTTTGATGGACACAAGATAGAGAAATAAGTGGCCCATTGTTCTCTTTTTCGGAATTAAAATATTCCAGTAGATTTAAAATTAAAGTTTGTGAATTTAATAATTGGCCGCAAGGTCTATTAATTAATATTTATTAACAGACACTGACAGCTAAGACAAATAACAAAAAACATTTTTAAAATCGCTGAAAAATGGTAACTAGATTATTATATAAATGCACTACTTGATACATACATGTAACAGTCACCTATCAGCAATCCGACTATATTGTATCCTATTAATGTTTGTAAAATAATTACGCAATAAAAAAAAAAATTGCTTTCCTTAATAAAAATTATTTCTTAAAGGTTGCGTATACGAACCTTTGGCCATTAATGGGTTAAGATACGCCACTGTCACTTTAATACTCATCTCCTGTCACTATTTAGCTTTATACATTAGCTCTATCTCGCTCTCACTTATTATAAAGCCTACATCTTTCTTCTTTATCACCTATATAAACTATCTCCATTTCTTTTTAACTTATTATAAAATTAATTTTCTATCTTTCTCGTTTTATTAACTATTTTCTATCTCACTTTCTCTAAATTTAAAGTATATTTTTTATCTCTGTCTCGTTTTAACTCTCGTTTTCGCTTTTTTAAAATGTTATATTTTCCATCCTTCTTCACCTTTTCAAGGTGACTATGTTTTTGTTGTGAGTAATAGCGAATAAATATTTTTTTTTTGATTAATTTTAGATATTAAAGAGTTAGGATACAAGATTATGATCTGAGCATTTTTTTTTTTAATTGATACCTTGTTAAATTTTAAAGTCAATTTTTTTTGCGAAATTTATAATTTAAGGACATTATATAGATTAAACAAAACAGAATTTGGTACATTTAAAAAATATATCGGTCGCCATTTTGGATTGGTTTCATTTTAACAGTTCATGTTTGACAGACGAGCAGGTTGTCAAAGATGTGAAGTGTGAATTTTCACACATTTCAGGGTTTCGCATGTATATAATAAGTGAAGGCGGCATGCTGAGTGTGTAGGACAAATTTTGCTTTGTAGTAATCACGGCAAAATTAACGATATTTTTTAAATAATTAATCTAAGAGCTTTAAAAACAAATTTTATACTAAAATATTTTTTTGTTAATTTTAATTCGAATACCTAATACCATTATTTAGGTTTCTAAATATGTGCAGTATTTTTTTATATAGTAAGGTTCATTAAAATTTTGAAAATTGCGCCTATGGCTACCATTGGTTGTCATATGCTCCGCCTCTGGTTTCGTATGCATGACACATAGAATGAAAATATAATTCCAACATTTCCATTGGTTATTAAATTTACGCTCTTAAAAAATAAATGCAACATTTGCCAAAATATAACTTGAATTTTGACAAAATAATTTAAAGAAAATAAAATTGATGTGAAATTGTTTAAATTATAATTAAATTCTGTTTCAATGTACACGAAATCAGAGGGGCGGAACTTATAACAACCAGTGGAAGCCATAGGCGCAATTTTTAAAATTCTTAATGAACCTTGCTATATAAAAAAAAATTGATGTGAAGTGTGAATTTTCACACATTTCAGGGTTTTGCAGGTATTTAGTAAGTGCATGATGATTATTTAGGATGCCAAAACAAATTTTATATTAAAATATTTTTTTTGTTAATTTTAAACGAACGTCTAATACCATTATTTAGGTTTCTAAATATGTGCAGTATTTTTTCATTCACTTACTAAATACCTGCAAAACCCTGAAATGTGTGAAAATACACACTTCACATCACTTTTTTTTTTTTATTAATTTAAATATCAGAGAATCTACTGTACTTGATTTTTTTTTTAATACTGTTTCAATAAAACTTAGTCGTACATTTTGACCTGATCTATATAATTCAAGGATTTATAAATATTTACAATTTTACAAGGTTAGTTTCCAATATTTTTAATAAAAGTTCTAATTAAACTAATTAAGAGTGAAAATCATGTTAGAAAATTTAAAAAAATATATTGAAGGCACGTTAAAAAATATGCAAATATGTAGAAAGCTTTTTGAAAATCATTGCAAGTCTTCAACTAGCAGTGAATGCTTAAGAAAGGGAAAGCATCGCTCTAAGTCCATCCAGAATTTCATAATGTGACTTTATAAAATACAAAACGTGTTGGGAATTGAAAATTTATTTATGTTAAATATGTTTTAAGGTTCGTGTTTTGATTGAGCGTTGAGATCTCCGGCCTTTGAAGGTATAGGCAAGCCTGTAATACTTCTGCGTATATCAGGTTGCATACGAGACAGGAGTAAAGTTTGTTTCTTTATCTATCGTTGAAGTCTCCGGTTCATTTTGTGATCGAGCGTTGAAATCTCTGGCCCCTAAAGTGTAGACAACCCAGAAACACTTCTGTGTATCTCAAATTGCATGCTGAACAGGAGTAAGGTTTGTATCTTGAACTATCGTTGAAGTCTACGGTTCATTTCTTGACCGCGCGTTGAAATTTCCAGCGTACAATGTGTACAATGTCTACAAATATGAAATGCGAATTTTTTTAAAATAAAACACATTAAACTCAAAAGAACAGTAAAAGTTTATTTATTCAAAGTATGCTCCATTAGAAGTTATACATTTTTCCCATCTTTCAGGCAATTTGTGAATACCTCGCCAGTAGAACTCTTCCCCCTTTCCCACAAACCATTCATCTAGCCATTCTTTCACATTTTCATATGAACAAAAGTGCTGCTCGACAAGTGCGTGACCCATCGATGCGAACAAGTGGTAATCTGAAGGGGCCAAGTCTGGTGAGTAAGCGGCATGGGGTAGCACTTGAGTGCCTCCAATATGTTACAAACTGCATTTGCCTTATGTAATGGAGCGTTATCGTGAAGAAAGATTACCTTGTGCTGTCTTCTTTCGTATTCTGGTCGTTTTATGAGCAGCGAATGGTTCAATTCGATCAGTTGTTGTTGGTAGCGTTGGGTATTAACTGTTTCACCAGGTTTTAACAATTCATAATAGACCACACCCTTTTGGTCCCACCAAGTACAGAGCATTGTCTTTTTGCCAAAGCGATTCGGTCTTGCAGTTGATGTGGATGGTGAGCCTGGGTTCACCCATGATTTTTTGCGTTTGGGATTTTCAAAATAAATCTATTTTTCACGATACAAAAGACTTTCTTTTGTATCGTGCAAGCAAAATTTCACAAGTGTTTTTGCTTATTTCCATCTGCCTCTCATTCAATGCATGTGGAACCCATCTGCCGACTTTCTGGATCTTACCCATCTCTCGTAGGCGATTGGAAACAGCTTGTTGACTAACGCCTAACTGCTCTGCTAGTTGTTTTTGTGATTGACTATCGTCTTCCTGTAGCAATGTTTCCAATTTTGTATCTTCATATTTTTTTGAAGGTTTTCCATGTTCTTTGTCTGTAAGATCAAAGTCACCACTTTTGAAACGCCGAAACCATCGTTCACACGTATCTTGCGATGGAGCATATTCACCATAAGCTTCTCGAAGCAGTCGGTATGATTCAGCAGCAGTTTTTTTCAAATGAAAACAAAACAGTAGTACTGTCCGCGAATGCTCTTTATTTGGCACAAAATTTGACATTTTTAACACAGTAAAACAAAACTATATGATCACTTTTCAAATTATAACCTATACGCATTTGACACTTAATGATAACTTAACAAAACGCCATATGTGTTGAAACATTGAACTAGACACTCTGTTTGCGCGGCAAGTTTGAAAAAAAATCCGCATTTCATATTTGTAGACCTCGTAAAAGTACTAAAATTATAATAACCGCATTTCAAAACTGCGCCTTTTTCAATACGTCTAAATTCCGATGTTGTGAAAATACCCCCCCCCCCCTCCCGAAATATTTTTTTGAGTACGCCACTAGGAGGGGGTATACAGGAACGCACCCTAAAATTTTTCTTGGAGGGACTCAAAACCCCCTTTTTTTGGGGCCACGTTCGTTTACAAGAAAAATGTTTAAAAACGTGCTTTTTTGATATTTGGGGGCTCGAGCCCCCCTCCAGGGAACTCGAAGGGGGTCCGTATATCAAATACAATTTTAAAATAGTACAAAAAACATCGGACAATCACAACTTTGTCCCCACTTATTTAAAAAATAGACTTACCATCAGAAAAATTCGGTTTTTTCGGGCTCTTACTCCATTGATCTCGAACCCTATCAGACCATCCAACATTTCTTCGATTTTTCGTTTTTTCACGAACACTAAAAAAAAAAATTATCACACCACGGTTAAAAAAACCCTGCGATGGTACTCACATGACAAATCCAGTTCCCCCTTCTTCTTCATCACTCATATCCACCCAATCGTCTGACCTATCACTCATACTTCTATCACTTAATTCACTACCCAAAGTATACCTGCCATAGAGGCTATTACTTTGGTCACAAGAAATAACCGAGTCTCTATTACTACTTAAATCACTATCGTCTTTTTGAATGCTAATACTTTCATAGCATTCATCATCAGACAAATTTTCGTGGTGGTTGTCGACATTAAGGTTCTTGTCCCTGCTAAGGTTCGTCTCCCAACTATGGTTCTTGTCCCTGCTAAGGTTTGTGTCCCAACTATGGTTCTTATCCCTGCTATGGTTTGTGTCCCAACTATAGTTCTTATCCCTGCTATGGTTTGTGTCCCAACTAAGGTTGTTGTCCATGCTAAGGTTCATGTCTGTACTAACAGGAGTATCTAATCTTCCCCTAAAAGGATCCAATTGGTTCGGTACTGAAAGTCTGTTTTTTAACAAATTTTTTGACTCCATATCTGGGACTGAAAACCGATTTTTTGTGTTTTTTTTATAGTCTTCTGATAGACTGGAATTGTATATACTTTCATAACAATTTGAGATGTTATCCAGCCTTAAGGAGTCCTCTTTGTAAATAGAGTCCGGTCTGCGAGGTAGTTTTCTGTTTTGGACTTCTGGACTTATTTTTTTTTGTATTTCTGGACTTTCTGGAGGTTCAGTTGAACACAGGACTTCATAATGATTTTTTGGACTGTCATACTTATGATATGGACTTGGACTTTTGACGGGGGTGGCTGGACTTTTTGGACTTTCATAGTGATTATCGGGCTGTTTTGGACTTGGCAGTGTCTCATATATACTCTCCTTACTATAATACACATCTGGACTTTTTGGGACTTCGTACATATTTTCGGAGTCCATTTCTATTTTTTCATATGTATATTCAAAACTTTCGTAAGAGTGATGTGATACATTATCTTCAGAAATTTTAGAATGTAAAAAACTTTTTTGGACTTGCAATAAGTCCGTTTTTTCCAAATTTTTTTGAAATTCTGGAGGGTCTACTGTGTCATACAAGTCCTCAAAATTTTCCGAAATTTCTATATTTTCTTCAATTTGTTCAAAATTTTCTTCACAATTTTCATACGCTATGTTAATTAAATTATATTCTTTGGACTTCTGACGCCAAAGAAAAGATGTATTGGGTTGGACTTTTTCCAAAAATTTATTTTTGGGTACATCATAACATAGATCTGTAGAATCAAAATATTTTAAAGGCTTGTCTAAAATCTTAGAATCTTTGGTTTTTATCTCATCAGTCACCTTAAGGTCAACCTTAACAAGGTCACCGACCTTAAGGTCGGTGATCTTAAGATCACCGACCTTAAGGTCATCGACCTCACGTTCATCTTTGACTTGAGAGTCCTTCAGATATTCAACATCGTCCTTAAAATTTTTAACCTTAAGGTCATCCTTAAGATTTTCAACCTTAAATTCACCTTTAATGTCCTCCTTGACAAGGTCATTAACCTTAAGATTACGCTTGTTATCCTTAAAAGATTCCGTAGGATCATTAACATGATTTTTATCCTTAATTAATTCAAGATTTTTAACCTTAAGGTCAGACTTAATACAATAGTCCTTAAGGTCTCCGACCTTAAGGTTTAACTTATCATCCATAAAATCTTTATTATTAGAAGAGTATTTATCAAGGTCTACTTTACTATCATTTTTAAAGTCGTCCTTAATAAGTGAGTCTTTAATCTTAAGGTCATCCTTAAGATTGTCTTTTGGTTCTGTTATTAATTGTTTTAGAAATATATTTCGATTTTTATTTTCAAATATTATTTTTGTTTCAAAATGAGGTTTCACATTTGTTGATTTTTTCAGATTTTCTTTGTTGAAAATCGAAAAATTCTCAGTATTTTCAATTGTATTTTCCAAGTTTTCTTTATCAAAAACTTGTAAATTTTTTTTAGAGCTTTCTCGTCCAGTTTTTCCTTCAAAATAATTTTGAAGTTCAAAAAGTCTTTTGTTCGAATTATTTGTACTAAATTCTTCTTTTGTACTTACGCCCTTTGTATCCTTTAAAATATCTATTTTACTAATTTCCATTACAAAATTTGTTCGGTCATTTTGTTCAAAATTTGTACTAACATTTTTCAAAGTCTTAATTTTTTCTAAAATTTCATTTTCTGGGGATTTTTTCTCAAAAATTTTCAATTTTCTAACCCCATCTTTTATAACTAATTCTTTAGTTTTCAAAACATTTTTTTCTGGAATTTTCGGTTTTGACACTTCAAAAATTTTCTTCTGAGTTAAATTTGTGGACTCAGGATTCTTTAAGTCTATCCTCAAATTTTCAGGGGCAAATTTAAGGTATTTGGGTGCATTTTGATTTTTTTGAGGGTGTGAATTTACCGCTTTTTGAGTTTTGGGTGGGTCTGAACCTATATTTTTTGAAAATTCGTCCCTTATAATTTTTGGGGATTGGGTCTTTAAATTTTTGAGGGGCTCAGCACCCAAAGTTTTTGAAAATTCGTCCCTTATAAATTTTGGGGACTGGTTCCTTAAATTTTGGAGGGACTCAGAACCCAATTTTTTGGAAGATTCGTCCCTTATAATTTTTGGCGAACCACTCCTTAAATTTTTGAGTGGTTCTACCCCCAAATTTTTGGAAAATTCGTCTGTTATAATTTTTGGGGACTGGCTCCTTAAATTTTTGAGGGGCTCTTCACCCAAATTTTTGGAAAATTCGTCCCTTATAATTTTTGGAGAACCACTCCTTAAATTTTTGAGTGGTTCTACCCCCATATTTTTGGAAAATTCGTCCCTTATAATTTTTGGAGAACCAATTTTAATATTTTTGAAATGTTCTGCACCAAAATTTTTGGAAAATTCGTCCCTTATAATTTTTGGAGAACCACTCCTTAAATTTTTGAGTGGTTCTACCCCCATATTTTTGGAAAATTCGTCCCTTATAATTTTTGGAGAACCAATTTTTATATTTTTGAAATGTTCAGCATCCAAATTTTTGGAAAATTCGTCCCTTATAATTTTTGGGGACTGCCTACTTAAACTTTTAAGGGGTTCCACTCCCAAATTTTTGCTTCTTAAAGTCTTAGGGGATTCAGTCTTTACATTTTGGAATTCTGAACCCAAAATTTTGTCATCGTCCCTTATTTTGGGGGACAGTCCCCTTAAATTTTTTACTGGTTCAGCCCCTAATTTTTTAAGGGGATCCCCACCTATATTTTTAAGTAAATCATCATTATTAGGGTTTTTGGGGTCAAAAGAAAATTTTTTCACTTCAGTGGGACTTGTCAAATTTTTCTCAAAAATTTCTATTGTTGCTTTTACGTTTGGCTTATATTTTTGGGAGAAACTATTTTGTTTTTTTATACTTATCTTCCTGTTAACTTTTTTAATAATTTCGTCTGTTTTGGAGACAATTTTGGGAGATTCCAAATAGGTAATTTTAGCCTTAACAGCTTTAGGGTCCGATTTTTTAAAACTAAGTTTTCTTTTAACATTTTTATTTTCTGTTTTAATATATTTTGGTTTTACTATTGGTTTTTCAGGTATTTTTTCAAATTTGATACTATTCACCCTCTTAACAATTTTAGCAGTTTTTGAATTTTCCAAATTCTTATTTTGAACTATCTCATTATACTTATTTGTCAATTGTTGGACTTTACTAGCGCTAATAACCTGTTTTGTAACAGATTTTCGATTTGAATTTTTAGTTTTAAAACTTATTTTTCTGGTTTTCTTCGTTTTTTCAATTTCCTTTTTGTCGATTTCCAAAAAAGCTCTTCTCGAGTCATTTAGATTTTTTCTCAAAATTTCCGAATACACAGTAGCAGGTAGTTTTTGGTCCATTTTTTCGAAATCTTCAATTTTCAAATCATTATTTTCAACTTGTTTTTGAGTGTCCAGCATAGTTCACTAAAACAAAAAAAAACTATTAATAAGATAAATCTACAAAATTTAAAAAAATTGATGTGAAGTGTGAATTTTCATACATTTCAGCGTTTCGCAGGTATTTAGTAAGTGAATGATAATTATTTGAGATGCTAAAACTAATTTTAAGTCAAAATATTTGTTTATGAATTTTAATTCGAATGCCTAATACCATTATTTAAGTTTCTAAATATGTGCAGTATTTTTTTTTATATAGCAAGGTTCATTAAGAATTTGAAAATTGCACCTATGGCTTCCATTGGTTGCTTGAATCATAAACCCCGCCCTCTGATTTCGTATACATTCAAACATAGAATTAAATTATAATTTCAACACTTCCCACTGGTTATTAAATTTACGCTTTTAAAAATTAAATGCAACATTTGCCAAAATATAACTAAAATTTTGACAAAATAATTTAAACAAAATAAAAATGCAAAAAAAAAACAGAAAAAATAAAATTGACAGGAATCGACCTGTAGTTTGCAAATCAGGAAGCGAGGACGCTACGCACTACGCTACGAGAGCTTCTTATCTACTGTGTTTCATAGCGAATTAAATATTTAACATATTTTAGTTAAAAACACAAAAAATGCGTTATTTTCCGAAAATATAATCTGATCAAAAATTCCTGTTGTACTATTTCGGTTCACACAAATGTACATTTCTTAGAATTTTTTCAAATTTTTAGTTTAAACCTTTTCGGCTACAGGGTGTGGGACAAATTTTTGTACAATTTTGGCAAACATCGCCTCAAAATAATTTATTTTGCAAAAATAAACATTTGATCGTTAATCCACGTACCAAGGGCTTTCATTTGATACCCTACTCAGAATTATATATATATATTTTTTTTTTTCGATGAGCACATTTTTGTTTATATTTTTAGGGGATATTTTTAGATATTTTAGTATTTTTCCTATGTGCGGGTCAAAGAGTTGTATAAGCATACCAAATTTCAACTCTCTAGGTTTAGCCGTTAGCTACAATTTTTACCGAACAGACAGACAGACGGTATGAGGGTTTTTTGGTCACACCTACAAAACCCTAAAAAGAACGGTAAAATATTAAGCCAATGTGAAATAATACAGTCTGTTCCAAACGGTTAGGCGGAACTAGATTTTGCAATCTAGTTACTTTCATCGTTTAAATCGTGCCTTTCGGCCGTTTTGTTTAAGCTTTGTAAATCATTCTTACAATAAACATTTTTTGGTTAAGGTTAATATCATTTTAAAATGTCATTTTCTTTATATTTTGATTTTTTGTGTCATTCTTAATACAAATTTCCCATTTATTTATTTTTTTGTCATTAAAATATCTAAAAAAAATATTTAATTTTGACATATGTCATTCGTTTCCATGGTTTCATTGTTGGAATTTTAAATTTTGACATTCCAACGTGAAAAATGAAATAACCCAAGCAAGGTCCCTTCTCGTGACAACCTAAAAGAACTAAATCCCCATTTAGTTCCGCTTAACCGTTTGGAACAGACTTTTTTTTTTGTAAGGTCATCCTTGACGACCTGATATAAAGGCATACAATGTAAACGTTCTTTATGATGTAGACTGAGATAGCCAGTGTGTTTATATGTCTGTCTCATTAAAACAACTTACTAACTATAAGTTTGGAAAATTGTCTACAATCGACAACGTATAACGCATAAAATTTAGTTCTGTGAATACTTACTCGCGTTACCATATGAGAAACTTTAGTGACAATCAACAGGGCACAAGCTATAGTACAGGATACTAATTTAAGAGCTCTGATCGCAGCTTAAGTAAACATTCGGCAAAAAAAAAATATATTGAGAATTTATAAATTTTACGGTCTGTTTATGAAGGCCCTAATTTTTGTAGACAAGATAAGAAAGTCATTTATTTCTATAAACGATATGTTAAGTAGAGCAGAACACTAATCGAGGAAATACTTAATCGCAAATAATACGCAAATCTATAAACATTTAAATTGATATTTTTTGCAAAACAAGAAATTATTGCCAGGAAATTAACAGAATCTTAGAATGTCAACAAATAGACAAAGTTCAGTTAGACAAAAATGACCTCTGCAGTACTGTATATAGTCGGATCGCTGATAGGTGACTGTTCGTTGCTACAAGTATCGATATACAATACTATATGCTTTCTCTGTCTATATCATTATAATTATTTGCATACCCATAGTAACGTATAGTGACGCAAGTTGACAACTAACCTTCCAAATTATTTTAATAAAAAACAAAGCATTAGAAAGAAACGGCATGATTCGTAGATATATTTACTAATTAGAGCACGAAAATAAAATCACAGCAGTACTCAAACAAACAAAATTATTAATTTTAAGGTAATAATTATAAATAAGGAAAAACTTATACTCATACGTAAATTTTGGATTATAATTTGTTGTTTAGTTAAATTAAATTTTTTTGTTTCCCCTAAGTACAAAGTAATAAAATATTAAGTAAAAATATATTTATTCATATAATATATTGCTACAAGTTGTATTTAAATGTTTATTTTTATTTTTTTTAAATTAATCACTGTAATGCATGATATCGTCGTCATCTGAACTATCGCTGTCATTTCTTGTATTTATTATTATTTGATTAATATCATCAACAATCCTTTCCCTTTCCCGCCATTTATTTATTAAATTTTCGATTTTTTTTAACAGATTTTGCCCAAGTTTCACAACTTGATCACAGGCTACTTGCCACATTTTCTAAATTTCGTTATCACTATATCCGTTTTGACTAATATGTCTATCATAATAAATTTTTGTTATACCCTAAATTAGTTCAAGGGGGTTAAACTGGCAGTGATAAGGAGGTAATCTTAGTACTTCATGACCATTTGTGCCAATGTATCAATAAAATAAACTGGTTGAGATTTTAATTTCCTTCGTTTTCTCGTGTTTTGTTCAGAAGTTCAGATTTATTACATTTTATAATTCTACGAATTGTTGATTCCGAAATCTTTAAGGCACCTGCTACTCTTTGATGGACACAAGATAGAGAAATAAGTGGTCCATTGTTCTCTTTTTCGGAATTAAAATATTCCAGCAGATTTAAAATTAAAGTTTGTAAATTTAATAATTGACCGCAAGATCTATTAATTAATATGACACTTACTGATGATGACACTGAAAAATGGTAACTAGATTATTTATTATGATTATTGTTATTCCAATTATGATTTAATTAACAAAAATTCGGATTTAATTTAATTAAAAAAAAGCAACAATATTCAAACATATAGGTTCAGTTGCAAATGTTTTGCGCAGCACTGTATTTAAATTAAAAACAAATTTCTGATAATTTATGTTCTGTGAAAAGGGCCATATTTAGATACCCAAAAAGAAACGGCTCGGGAACCATATATTATCAACCCTCCTACCCAAATCTATCAATAAATAAAAATTCATGTAAAAATATTCTTGCAGTCAATTGCATAAAATTTATTTCACAAACTTTTTTGGGTCGTTCGTTCAAGAATTCAAAAAATTGGAATTTACAGATTATAATTTTATTCATAATTTTCGCAAGGCGTTAGAACAATCGCAGCGGTTCCCAAACTAATGACTTTTACGTAACTGATTATTTCATTTAAACAATAGACCAGTTGAGAACAGATTAAGTCTTTTGTTAAGCTTATCTGGAGATTTATATAGAGCAGATTTTGCTAAAATTATATAACTAATGTTCAAAGACACTCCATTGTGGGAAATGTACCTTAAAAAATGTCAATAGGGGCCTAAAAACAGTACTTACATAGAATTTACTGGACCGCCTAGTTGGTACGGTGTACTGCATAGCACATCAGTTATGCAAGTTGCCTGTTTGGCAGGGGCAAAAATAATAATTTTTTACAAAATTCATATCTCAAAAACGGTAAGAGATAGAGACCTGCAGTTTGAAATTTTGGAATCTCCACATCTTGTTTAATTTATAAAAAAATTGGGGACTTAATAGCTACCACGCAACTTGTTTTATAGACCATCAAACAAAATTTCAAAATATCAAAGAAAGTAAAATTTTATACTTTCAAAAAATGTATATCTCAAAAACGGTAAGAGATAGAGACCTGCGGTTTGAATTTTTGGAATCCTCACACCTTCTTTAGTTTAGAAAAAAATTAGGGACTTAATGGCTACTACACAACTTTTTTTATAGACCATCAAACAAAATTTCAAAATATCAAAGAAAGTAAAATTTTATACTTTCAAAAAATGTATATCTCAAAAACGGTAAGAGATAGAGACCTGCGGTTTGATTTTTTGGTATCCTCATTTATTATATATTGTTGAAAAAATTTAGGGCCTTAATCGTTTGGGCCATTTTTGACTGGGATTGTTTTGAAAAAACCAAAATTTTTGGGTTTGAGTGACTGTATCTCAAAAACTAAAACATATAGACACCTGCGGTTGGAATTTTTGAAATCCTAAGGTCCGAAATACCCTTAGGGAACATTTTGAATCAATTTGAAAACAAAAAATTTTTTTGTGAAATTTTGAATTTTTCGAAAAAAATTTGTAATTTAAAAAAATTCGTAAAACAAAAACGGTTGGAGATAGGGACCTGCAGTTTGAAAATTTGGAATACACATATCTTGTTTAGTCTAGAAAAAAATTGGGGCCTTAATATTTCTAGTAGTTTAGCTTGTAGAGGGGCCTAAACAAAACCCTTGAAAATGGCCAAAAATCAAAAAAATCGTAAGGGGTATACCTTAAAAAAATCGCGTTTTTTGACCAAATTTTTTTTGTCTCCGATTTGGCTGAAAATTGGTACTATTATGTATTTTGGGCCGTAGAACTCAAAAATGTGGTTTATTCCGAGCTATGGGCTCACATTTTTGAGTAAATTCAAAAATACTCTTTCGAAATTGTCATAATTCCTATTCATATTTGTATTCATAATTAATATCTCGAAAACGATTAGAGATAGAGACCTGCGGTTTAAATTTTTGGAATCTTCACACCTTGATTAGTTTACATTTTTTTTTTTTTCAAACAAATATTAGGTCAAGTTATTTCTACTTTGCTGCTAGAATGTAATTTATATAAGTACTTTATGATGGCGGTCGGTCCTGTGGTGGCCACAGCTGATTTTTATATTATTTATTTGTGTTTGTCAGTGCAAGATTTCTTTTATTGAGTATGCGTATTTTTAATGATTTTATTTATTTATTTATTGTTTTTAATATATAGTCTAGTCATTTAAATGGGCTGCGTTAGGCGCAAATAGCCTTTGTTGCTGTGCGCCAAAAATTTTAACTAACTAACTAACTTGTCTCTGTCTAATTACGACTCTGGTAATTATTATTAATAGCTTATACAAATCTTAAAGAAAAATAAAAGCAGGCCAATTATCATGTGACAGATTAGTCAACGATGTGTAAGAACAACTTCGCAAAAACTAAACCGCAAAGAGGTCCTTGAACCTGACCAATCCTAAATTTGGCACACCTGTATCATTCGCTCCTTTGTTACAAATTATTCAATAAAACGACAACTTTTTTTTGTAGCTAAATATTTAAAAATATTTATAACAGTTTTGCGGAGTTATTTGTTATCAATATTGAAAGGTCATCTGTTCCTGTTGTTTTATCACTTTTTATAAAAATAAATTATCTCGCAATACTGTAGGAATTTTATCTACTCCCGGAAATAGAGAGGAAGAATCAAAATTGATAAGTTTTATTTTTTCCTGTACAGAACTGAAGAAATTCTGCAAAGAGGTTTTATATTCTTTATAGTAGGCATGTTAACTGATATCATTAATAATTGCAACTTGACTGTGTCAATAAAATCAATTTTGCTAACGATGACAACCATATAAGGTTGAAATACAGTGCTGTGCAAAACATTTGCAACTGAACCTATATGTTTGAATATTGTTGCTTTTTTACCGACCGCCAACATATATAAGGGAGGTATTGTGATTACAGATGGGTCGTTCATGAACGAACCGGCTCGCTGAGCCGGCTCACGGCTCACTGTATAGTTTCAAGTTTCAAGGATACGATTGGTCGGGCGATTGTGAGCAGTGACCGGAGTGATCCGGATCTGGATCGATGTCATGTTGAACTTCGCGAGAACTCGGCTTGTAATGTATTATCATAAAGTGTATTTTGTCATCAATTTGTAGGGCAGTTTATTTGAAACTAATAGGCTTAGTCTGCATTTTCTTACAACCATACTATATAAAAATATTAAAAATATTGCCCAAATCCCAGATATCCAATTTATAAGGGCAATAAACATCGCCATAAACTTAACACATCTGGTTTAAAATACAGTAGCTACATAAAGTGAATTGTTTGTTTCAAAAATGTTAGATAAGAGCCGGGGCTAAGCGACGTTCTACCTACGAGCGAACGACCGGCAACTGGCCGGGGCTAAGCGACGTTCTACCTACGAGCGAACGACCGGCAACTGACCGGGTCTAAGCAAGAACCGGCTCTAAGCGACGTTCTACCTACGACTGATCGACCTGTGTCTCGGGATCATTTTTACAGTTCATATATTGCAAGAACCGGCTCAAAGCGACGTTCTACCTACGAACTAACGACCGACCTGTGTCTCGAAAACATGTTTACTTAACCGGATCACTGATCCGGCTCAACAAACTGAACGACCTCCACTGATCCGGTTCCGCAAACTAAGCCGAAATTCCCATCTCTAATTGTGATCATACCGATTTTGACATTTCGAGATTTCGATGGATCTCCACGAATTGAGGTCCCTACATAACGTTTTGACTATTTTTAGCATGATGTCTGTCGGTCTGTTTGTCCGTCCGTCTGTCCGTCTGTCTGTCCGTCTGTCTGTGTACACGTGCAGAGCAAATTCGGCTGAAAGGATTTTTATGAAACTTCATATTTAAGCTTCTGCCATCAATGGCACGAGTTGAACTTTTCGTAAAAATCGGTTGACTAAAAATGGGAGTTTACTCGTGTCGATTTTAAGATTTTTGCGAATATTTCACAACAGAAAAATATCTCGAAAAAATTTATTAAATAAAAGTTGCTATAAAACCAATAACTAATAACTTTTATTTGAGATGTTTTTTGATAAAACGAAAAATTTCGAATAATTTCTGTAAAATTTTTTGAAATTTTTTCCAAGTCTCAATTTTTTCATACTTATATGTAACGTTTCCATGGTCATAATATCTCTGTTAGAAAATATTAGGTCAAGTTATTTCTACTCTGCTGCTAGAATGTATTTTATATAAGTACTTTATGATGGCGGTCGGTTCTGTGGTGGCCACAGCTGATTTTTTTCTTCATCCTCCAGTGCACCCTCTCTTTCTTCCTATTCTCATTCCGGTTTCCGTCTCCTATCTCTCTCCTTCTTGCCTCCAGTTCTCTCGTCCATCTTTCTCCCTTTTCTTCCTCACTCATCAGTTTATCGTTTAATCAGAATTATTATAAACAAGGCTTTAGGATTATGTAAATAAGAAAGTGATTCAAATTACTATTGACTAAATTACTAATTATAAATTCTAAAATTACCATCATCTTGACTTGATTTTTGAAGTGTCCGATTGTTGTTTGGCGTGTTCCGCCAGGCAGCTGTGAGCATATTTGTGTGAACGTGAAATATGGAAGTGTTTAACGGTAGTTGAGGCTTAGATGGCATTTCACATGCTCAATGCTCACTGTTCACTGTAGAGACCTTGAATATATGACACTGTTCTCTCGTAAACAACCTGACTTCAGCAAATGTTTACACTCATATGAATTAGCAACTATATCCGGAAAAGTTGGACAGAAACGCACAAGAAAATATTCATTCTCGTTGCTATAGTAACACGTATACATTAGAGAATAGGATGACACTGGAGCAAATAAAAAATAATCAGCTGTGGCCACCACAGGACCGACGACAGGACACAGGACCGAGGTCAATTAATTGATCAATTAATTTAATCGTGTAAAACCCACTTTATATAAAATAATTTTCAAACAAACTCAAAAATGTGTGAAAATTTTCACATTTACAATCAATTTTTAAGTTTTATATTAATCCTCATTCTCATGGAGAAATTTTAAGAGAAAATAATGTTGTACCTTTGTAAGTTTTTCAAAATTTTCTCTATTATTTGTTAAATATGACCCACAAAAATTATTAAATTTCAACAACGAAATCTTCCTGCTTCTCTTGGTTAAGATAGTCAGAATGTATTTATCTTTTTCAGTGAGTAATTTTTGGTATTTTATCATTTTCAAGAAAACGTCTGTATATATATATTTCTTATCATTTATTGACCTTTATAAGTTTAAATTTAGAATTCTGTGCAAGGAAAATTTATAACATGAAACAGTTATTTACGGTACATGGAATTTTAAGAACAATTGGCTTGATTTCAACTGCCGAAACAAATAATACAAATATATATATAATTGTTATTATATTTAAAACAGAAGTATGTTTAATACTTCGGCTAACGAATATTTTTTTTTCTAGCTTTTTGGGGGCCCAGAGCTTAAAAACGCCCAGGGGCCCTACACATGCGCTTCACTTGTATGTTGAATATTTTTTATAAGTGAAGAGCAAAAAAAAAATGATGTGAAGTTTGAATTTTCACACATTTCAGGGTTTTTCAGGTATTTAGTAATTGAATGATGATTATTTGGGATGCCAAAACAAATTTTATATTAAAATATTTTTTTTTTTGTTAATTTTAATTCGAACGCCTAATACCATTATTTAGGTTTCTAAATATGTGCAGTATTTTTTTTTTTTATATAGCAAGGTTCATTAAGAATTTTAAAAATTGCGCCTTTGGCTTTTATTGGTTGTTATAAGTTCCGCCCCTCTGATTTCGTGTACATTGAAACAGAATTAAATTATAATTTAAACAATTTCCACTGGTTATTAAATTTACGCTTTTAAAAATTAAATGCAACATTTGCCAAAATATAACTAGAATTTTGAAAAAATAATTTAAACAATATAAAAATTAAAAAAAAAAAAAACAATGTCTCTTCTCGCAGGGTTCGATCCCTTTCGGATCGAGTTACTTGGGTGAAACATCAGTGTCAAAACCACTACACCAGCATACACGTTCCATTGTAGCGTGTTACAAAGCTATAACTTGTGTACATTATTAGCCAAAAATCACAAAAAATGCGTTTTTTTCCAAAAACGTAATCTGATCAAAAATTCCTGTTGTACTATTCCGGTTCACACCAATGTACATTACTTAGAATTTATTCAGATTTTTAGTTTAAACCATCTGGGCTACACCCTGTGGGACACAAAATGTTTTTCACAATTTTGGCAAAAATCGCTTCAAAATAATTTATTTTTCAAAAATAAAAATTTGATTGTTAATCCACGTACCAAGAGCTTTCATTTGATACCCTACTCAAAATTATAAAAAAATATATTTTTTTTTTCGATGAGCACATATTTGTTTATATTTTTAGAGGGATATGTTTTTAAGATGTTTTAGTATTTTTCCTATGTGCGGGTCAAAGAGTTGTATAAGCATGCCAAATTTCAACTCTCTAGGTTTAGCCGTTTGGCTACAATTTTTACCGAACAGACAGACGACAAAATGACGGTACAAGGGTTTTTTGGTCATACATACAAAACCCTAAAAAAGGTCCTCACCTCCCAAATCTAAGTGAAGAGCAAAAAAAAGGTCCTCGCCTCCCAAATCTAAGTGAAGAGCAAAAAAAAAGATCCTCACCTCCCAAACCCAAAGTAATAGAATATAATAGGTATATGTCCGAGAGATTGGGGGCCCCTTGCGGATCTGGGGCCCAAGGCTTAAGCCCTATTAGCCCGTATGTAGTTCCGCCACTGCCTGAACAAGATTTGAACCCAAGACTGTTCACTGCTGTATTTTCTGATGCTCTGTTTAGTTTTGAAGATTTTGTACAAGACTGATACATTGTATGACAATTTTGGACACCTGTGATTACCTCAGCCATTTATTAGTTATGAATATTCCGACAAGGCCGTCATAAGCCAAGCCTCGAAATTTAAATTCACATCTTGACTTTCCAATAATTGTTGACAAAATATTAAAAATTTAGGAAAGCGCTAAATATCAATATTCATTAATCATTAAATCGATTTTATATAAACGCGGAAATGTATTCATCTTACCAATATTATATTACAAAATTTCTAATTTAAATATTGATTTTTTTAAAACGTAGATTTTTTTCAATTTTTTTGCCATTTTCAATGCTTTTGTTTGATGGGTTATAAAAAATATGACAGTCCATCAATTAAGGCCCTAATTTCGTCCTAGGCTAAACAACTCATGGTAGGGTTGTACATCGAAGGCAAAACATCGATGTTAACATCAGCGCTTACTATCGATGTTGAAAAAACATCGAAGGAAAAACAACGATGTATCGGAAACATCGATGTTTTATTAATATTAAAAAAAGCTATTTATTTATATTATATAGATTTTATTTAATAATGTACAGATAAAATACGAAAAAAGTAACATATAATACACAAAAAGCATTTATTAGATTTTGAAATAGAAATATTCCTTTTTAATAGTAATTAATTTCACATTAACATTATTATACCCAATATAATAATCCTAATTTGTACCTAGAGTCTATTCCAAACGATTAGGCGGAACTAACCGCAATTTTCATTTTTGTAATTTGTCATTAGATATTTTTTTATATATTGAAGTTGACTTTTCCTGAACAAAATGATCAAAAGCTTCAATCAATCGGTAAAAGTAACTAGAGTTGAAAACCTACTTCCGCCTAAACCAACGGAACAGACCTTACTATTTTTACATTTCTAAAATGAAATATTGGATTTTATTACAATACTAACATAGTAATCTTAATGTTAATTTTATATTGTTTAACATAAAAATAACACTGTCATACACAATTATTTTTATACTTTTTTAAGTTGAAATAAAATCTGTTCCTTTGGTTTAGGCGGAACTAGATTTTCAATTCTAGTTACTTTTACCGATTAATTGAATCTTTTGATCATTTTGTTCAGGAAAAGCCAACTTCAATATATAAAAAAATAACTAATGACAACTTACAAAAATCCAGGGATTGGAGGAATAACAACTGGGAAAGTTTCAACAAGACTCAAAAAGAAAAAGTGTATTGGCGTCTTTGGTCGTTCGCATTGTTTGCAAAAATTATAAGTTTCTTCTTATTTTTTCGTATTCTGCTAACTGCTAAGAAGAATAAGAAGTAACACTATTAGTATTGTTATATCACAATAGATGGCGCTTATATTTTGTGTACTAATTTTAATAAAAATTAAATTTTTAAGATTCCAGCACCTCTAGCGGTAGTTTCTGAATTTCAAAGTTTAAACATCGACATCGGTAGTAGACATCGATGTTTTATCGATACTATCGCCAGCTAACCATCGATGGTAAAAACATCGATGTTTTTTTCCATCCCTAACTCATGGGATGGGAAATCATCCACCGAATGACTCTATCTTCAACAGTTTTTGAGATTTAATTTTCTTACATTTAAATTTTTTCAAAATTTTATAAACAATTTTTTTTGTTTGGGTATTGTTTCAAAATATTTTTAAGGGTATTTAGGACCTTAGCAGTTCAAAAATTTGAACCATTGGTCTCTAAATTGTTTAGTTTTTGAGATTTGTCCATAAAAAATTAAAAATTTGGAATTTGTTTAAATTTGGAGTTATTGATAGGTTTTATAAAGTTGACAATTTGCTTAATACTTGTTAAGTATGTTACTAAATACAATTAATACCAAACTGGGAGAGGAAGTAGGTACAGTTCTTGCGGAGAAAATCCTACTTAAATGGACAACTAATAGGCTTAAGTCGTACGCAAGCATATTGTGAAATCTTCAATTTCTTAACTCAATGTCTGATGTCATTCACAAATTAATTTAAATATTGTAAACACGACATATATAATTACATATTCAATTATTTCTAAAAATCAGCTGTGGCCACCACAGGACCGACCGCCATCACAAAGTACTTGTATAAAATACATTAGGTAACCCCTTTTAAGATTGCAGCGCCAAAGACAAAATTATTTAAATTATGAATAAGGTTCACACTTCTAAATTTTAAGTGATGATCTAAAAAAAAATGAAGTGAAGTGTGAATTTTCACACATTTCTGGGTTTCGCAGGTATTTAGTAACTGCATGATGATTATTTGGGATGCTATAACAAATTTTATGTCAAAATATTTTTTTTTAAATTTTAATTCGAATGCCTAATACCATTATTTAAGTTTCTAAATATGGCAGTATTTTTTTTTATTTAGCAAGGTTCATTAAGATATTGAAAATTGCGCCTATGGCTTCCATGGGTTGCATAAATCATAAGCCCCGCCCTCTGATTTCGTATACATTCAAACATAGAATTAAATTATAATTTCAACACTTCCCACTGGTTATTAAATTTACGCTTTTAAAAATTAATTGCAATATTTACCAAAATATAATTAGAATTTTGACAAAATAATTTAAACAAAATAAAAATGCAAAAAAAAAAATACAGAAAAATTAAAATTGACAGGAATCGAACTTTAGTTTATAAATTACAAAGAAACGACGAAACGCACTACGCTACGAGCGCTTATTTATCTATTGTGTTACATAGCGAATATTTTAGTTAAAAACACAAAAAATGCGTTATTTTCTGAAAACATAATCTGATCAAAAATTCCTGTTGTACTATTCCGGTTCACACTAATGTACATTACTTTTTCAGATTTTTAGTTTAAACCATCTGGGCTACAAGATGTGGGAGAAAAATTTTTTTGCATAATTTTGGCAAAAATCGCGTCTAAATAATTTATTTTGCAAAAATAAAATTTTGATCGTTAATCCACGTACTAAGGGCTTTCATTTGATACCCTACTCAGAATTTTCAAAAAATATTATTTTTTTTTCGATGGGCAGATATTTGTTTATAGTTTTAGGGGGATATGTTTTTAGATGTTTTAGTATTTTTCCTATGTGCGGGTCAAAGAGTTGTATAAGCGTGCCAAATTTCAACTCTCTAGGTTTAGCCGATTGGCTACAATTTTTACCGAACAGATAGACAGACAGACAGACAGACAGACAGACAGACGACAAAATGACGGTATAAGGATTTTTTGGCCATACCTACAAAACCCTAATAAATAAAGAACAATTTTTATCTGTCATGGGGTCCGTCCGTTTTCTGGGGGGGTTGATTGGAAAAAGTGGCTCTACTTAAGGAGTCCGTGTATTTTTTGTTCAAACCACGTCTATTAATAGAAATCCTAAGTTGATAGATCGCATGTTAATATAATTTGTAATAAAGTTTTCTTGTAATTGAACGGAATGCTAATAGATATAGTAGTATGAAAATATCTTCTTACAAATGTCACGTTTTGGCCTGATTTTCATTTCTAGGGCACGCACTTACCTTTCTAATTTGTCGGCAAAATGTACAATTTTCACACAAAATTAAAACAACGCCCAAAAAAATCATACTTTCAATAATGAATCAGAGATGACTAACTGAAATCGAAACTAAAAACCAGAATATATTATCTGTTTATTTAAAAACTGTTTACTAAGACTTTGTTGACTAATACCCTTTTCACACTAGAACTTTAAGACGAGTGAACTTAAAGTTCACCGGTGTTTAACATCGGTATGCTTTCACACTTGATATTTAAATCTCTGGTGCTGTCATCAGCTACAGTAATTTTGTTCTTAAGTTACCGTCAGGAAATTACCAGTTTTGAACTGTCTGCGCAGACGCACATTTTGAATTATTATAAACAAATATGGATATTTCATTTCATACAATAAAGACACTACAATAAAGAATATATTACACCTGTATTAACATGTAAGTCGATACATTTTATCTCAATTATTGTAGCTCTGTATTTTATTAAACACATTATTAAAATAAATAATTTTATTATAACAATAAGTATAAACTTCTTATAACGTCGATATAATACAGTATTCTTGTTTATGATAATATAAAATGTTGACAGCACAAATTCAAGGAGTATTTTTTTATATTAGAAATTAAGTTGGCAATGCGGACGATATTTAAGACGCAGATCTCTGTCTTAAACATCGCTTGTATTTAGACGAGGCCATACGGTTTCACATTAGCGTTTAAAGATACATTCACTTTAACATCCGATCTTAAAGTTCTAGTGTGAAAAGGGTATAAGGGTATGAATACGTAGATTATTAACATATAACGTTCTACACCAGGGGTTCTTAAACTTTAATCCGAGTACCCCCTCTTGAACAACATTTTTTTTTTGCGGACCCCATCTTAAAGTTTTAGTGTGAAAAGGGTATAAGCCACTTTTAGAGCTCTTTCAAGTAATTTCTGTGGACACCACAAAGACTCTGTTAGGCTACGAACACGTAGAAAGTTCCAGTGCCGGTTAACCTACACCTATAAGATCTGTTGTCAATGATTGTTGATACCGGTTAATTAGTTATTTAAAATTTTGAAACTGTAGCAACTTTTTTATGGTACTTTATGGTAGTGCCATGTTTCTTAAAAAGTGTTCCAGTAACCGAAATAAGTGATAATCGGAGGGTGAAATGTCTGGTGAGTAGGGTGGGTGTGTTAGAACCTCCCAATCAAACTCGGAAATTTTTTCACGTATCTTTTTTTGATGAATGAGGTCAGGTATTGTCGCCTTGAAGAATAACTCCTCTTCTATTCACAATTTCTGGCCGATTTCTGGTCAAATTCTGATTCAGTCAATTGTTCACAGTAGAGATCAGAATTAACACTTTACCCCAGTTTTAACATATAATAAATTATTCCTTTATAGGGCCTTCCAGATCGAAGTTCATCATCCATAAATTTCCTGATTTAAATTTTTTAAACCACTGTTGACAAGTGCGTACACTTAGTTTATCACCATAAACAGTGCAAATGTTTTATGTAGCAACTGTAGCAGATTTTTTTTATGGTACTCATACAATATTAAGGCCCGGTCTTTCCACCTTCAGATAAAGTCCCAGGTAACTATCTGACAGATAAGGTTATTTGTAACTTCATCTGCTGAATAAATGTCAATACCAGTCAGTGAATCCAATACGTCAGTCTCATTATCGGTTAGATAACCCGATAGATACATTTGTATAGAAAGAAGGGATGACATTTACTCAGCAGATGAAGTTACAAATAACCTTATCTGTCAGATAGTTACCTTGGACTTTATCTGAAGGTGGAAAAACCGGGCCTAAACAGCATAAAAAATGTTTTGATAAAAATTCTTCCGCCATTTTAAAATGGAAGGGTTTAAAATGAAACGAAAACAATAATTAGGTACTCAAGATTACAGAGTTTTATCAAAACGCAAAAGACGTCTGTTCAAATCAGTGAACAAGTCGTGACTAGTTTAAAGCATTAAAAATAAAAACGAAAAAAATCCGGTTCACCAAATATTTAACATAGGTGATAGAAAATTGAAAATTTCCTGGTTTTTCCAATTGTTTCATGTTTCCCATTAGAGTCAGACAATGTGCAATAGACTTAAATGTCTCAATAATATATGGGTTCATTGAAGAAGATTTAATTCCCAGGCTTTCTCATGTCTTCATGTGAGATAATTTCAACAATTTTATAATGTTTTTGTACGCGAAATCTTCCTATTAAGATATTTATTATCGTTTGTCCTATGTTATTGACTGCCAAACTTGACATCGCGGAATACTAGGAGAGGAATTTTTTGACATACCAAATGAAATTCCAAAAATATTTAGGCATGCTTATTTTATTGACCAAATATTGGTTATTCCGTACATCCGTTCTAACATAGAATCGGTGGTGGAAAATTCCAACTTTCAAACGTTTTTCCTGTGTCTTTTTCCTAATGAATAATTTTAAAAAAATCAAAAAAGTAAATTCTGTGAACTTATTTTATATACAGGGTTTTTGTATGAAACGCTGCACCTTAAATACATCCTTTATTTTAAGAGATACAAAAAAATCTTCAAAAAAAAGTTAAACTAAACGAAATGGCCCGCTTAAGGACTATAATAAGAATTCTGCATCACTTCCGGTTTCAATGGAAATTGTTTCAACTTTTTATCTAGCATAAGGAATCGGTACTCTAATATTTTTTTCTTGAAACTACATTAAATCAACTTTACAAGGATATCAAAATATAATAATTTAGTTTTAACCATTTCAAAGTCACCATTTATTTACAAAATAATAAATAACATAAATCATACAAAGTTAAACATAGCAAGCTTTGAAAATGATTTTGTTACATAAAAAAACCAAATAAAACCTACAAATTTTCTTGCCTGTTAGTACGAGTTTTGTATTAAAGGTGATGACATCAAACCGTTTGTAATTATGGCTTACGTACGTTATTCAAATGAAGAAATGACAGATATGCTTCTGACATTCCGGTAATGGCAAATAAATTCTGTTAAGGCCCAGCAACTCTACCAAGAAAGGTATCCGCCTCATGTATGTTAGTAATACCCTTTTCACACTAGAACTTTAAGATCGGATGTTAAAGTGAATGTATCTCTAAACGCTAAAGTGAAACCGTGTGGCCTCGTCTAAATACAAGCGATGTTTAAGACATTTGCGTTTTAAACTTCGTCCGCATTGCCAACTTAATTCCTATTATAAAAAAATACTCCTTGAATTTGTGCTGTCAACATTTTATATTATCATAAACAAGAATACTGTATTATATCGACGTTATTAGAAGTTTATACTTATTGTTATAATAAAATTATTTATTTTAATAATGTGTTTAATAAAATACAGAGCTACAATAATTGAGATAAAATGTATCGACTTACATGTTAATACAGGTGTAATATATTGTTTATTGTAGTGTCTTTATTGTTGAATGAAATGAAATATCCATATTTGTTTATAATAATTCAAAATGTGCGTCTGCGCAGACAGTGCAAAACTGGTAATTTCATGACGGTAACTTAAGGACAAAATTACTGTAGCTGATGACAGCACCAGAGATTTAAACATCAAGTGTGAAAGCATACCGATGTTAAACATCGGTGAACTTTAAGTTCACTCGTCTTAAAGTTCTAGTGTGAAAAGGGTATTAGTCAACAAAGTCTTAGTAAACAGTTTGAAATCTAGTGTGAAAAGGGTATAACAAATATTTAAGCGGGGAAAATATTATAATATCGGAAACCGATGCATCACCTGCGGTCAGATATGTATACAGTCGGTAAAATAATATGGCAGACAAGTGTACAAGAGAAGAAGACCACCCACTGTTAAGATCGTGCTTGTTAAAAGAAAGTAAGGGTGATATTAAGAAAGTAAAGTATGGCTGGCCTACATTCGGTGATTATTTCCATCGATACCAGTTGATAAATGGACCTTTGGGCACGTACAAGGAAAGTACACCAACAACTGAATCGAAAACAAGTGAAATGTGTTCAATATTCAACTGCCTCTGTTCATATTTCACATCAACAATATGACACTAATGTTTAAATAGAAAAAATGACAACATTACGTACAGCCAGTATTATTCGTTGATAAAACTATCATAAAATGCGAATCGAACTCATTAAATTTATCGATTTTATTTATGGACATGAATAGTAATCTGTTGTTGATATCTAAGAATAATATTTATAAAAAAATTGATGTGAATTGTAAAGTCAACAGATGTCTAAAGTGGGTTTTACACGATTCAATTAATTGATCAATTAAGGGGGGGGGTAGGGTCTTATAACAACATTTTAAGCAGATTTTTGTGAATTTTTTTCAAATCTATGGTTAAATTTATTCATTTTCAAACTAAGTACATATATAAAGTATGTTTTGAAGAAGATACAAAAAAAATTTGAAGGTAAAATATGGCGAAATGAGCCAGCTGTGGCAAATCTTCTCAGACTCCGGGAAAAAATTAGATTTTGCGGTGACCAGCATAACTCGTCACTGGATCATCTGAAATCAAAAATCCAAAAAGATTTTGTTAGTTTATGAGTTTGCCGAGGTAACGACGTTGAGATATATATTTTTTTTTCATGGTTTTTTTTTTATTTAACAATCACAAATATACTCATTTTTAGGTTTTTTTTAGGGGGAATTAATTTTTTTTTGTCTTCTAAGTAACGCTAAAAACTGAAAAATCATTTTAAAAATAAAAACTCAACGTCATTACCTCGGCAAACTCATAAACTAACAAAATCTTTTTGGATTTTTGATTTCAGATGATCCAGTGACGAGTTATGCTGGTCAGCGCAAAATCTAATTTTTTTCCCGGAGTATGAGAAGATTTGCCACAGCTGGCTCATTTCGCCATATTTTGCCTTTAAAATTTTTTTTGTATCTTCTTCAAAACATACTTTATATATGTACTTAGTTTGAAAATGAATAAATTTAACCATAGATTTGAAAAAAATCACAAAAATATGCTTAAAATGTGGTTATCAGACCGTACCCCCCCCCCCCCCCCCTTAACACCTGCGAATCCCTAAAAGGTGTGTAATTTAATAACATCAATTTTTAAATGAGATATATAATCTTCCTGTGTCACTAATAGCCAGAAATGCCATGTAAACAAAGTTTTACAACCTTTCTACCTAAAGATATTTACCTGAAACCAATTCGGGTCTATTCTTTAAATTCCTCGAACCAAAGATTGGTCGGGTAAGAGCGAGACAGACAGACAGACTGGAGGCATAGTATTAACATTCCATAATGACGTCATATGACCTGCCAGAGATGAACGAGTCATGACGTCATTCATCTCCAGTAAAAAGTGGTCTGCCAACCAATGAATCATAAAAGTTTGCTAACAAATATTGTGATATTTACGAAACAAATGACAGAATATTTCTGGACACGTAGATGTGGCAGAAAAACCCAGCCAGGCCTTAAACGTCACAATGCAACAATGAATACATGACCAGAATTTTTATATAAATTTGAAATTTTACCAACATCCTTCAACAACAGAAGGACATGTAAACAAACAATAAAAAAATCAAAAACCGTAAGAGATAGAGACCTGCGGTTGAAATTTTTGGAATCCTCACACCTCTTTTAGTCTTGTACCCAATTTAGGGCATTATTGGTTTAATATATTGGCTTTGGGACCATTTTCAAAATTTTAAATTTATTGGTAAATATTCAAAAATTTAAAATATTTGTATCTCTAAAATGGTAAAAGATAGAGACCTGCGGTTGGAATTTTTGGAATCCTCACACCTCTTTTAGTCTTGTACCCAATTTAGGGCATTATTGGTTTAATATATTGGCTTTGGGACCATTTTCAAAATTTTAAATTTATTGGTAAATATTCAAAAATTTAAAATATTTGTATCTCTAAAATGGTAAAAGATAGAGACCTGCGGTTGGAATTTTTGGAATCCTCACACCTCTTTTAGTCATGTACCCAATTTAGGGCATTATTGGTTTAATAGATTGGCTTTGGGACCATTTTCAAAATTTTAAATTTATTGGTAAATATTCAAAAATTTAAAATATCTGTATCTCAAAAACGGTAAGAGATAGAGACCTTCGGTTGGAATTTTTGGAATCCTCACACCTCTTTTAGTCTTGTACCCAATTAAGGTCATTATTGGTTTAATAGATTGGCTTTGGGACCATTTTCAAAATTTTAAATTTATTAGTAAATATTCAAAAATTTAAAATATCTGTATCTCAAAAACGGTAAGAGATAGAGACCTTCGGTTGGAATTTTTGGAATCCTCACACCTCTTTTAGTCTTGTACCCAATTAAGGTCATTATTGGTTTAATATATTGGCTTTGGGACCATTTTCAAAATTTTAAATTTATTGGTAAATATTCAAAAATTTAAAATATTTGTATCTCTAAAACGGTAAGAGATAGAGACCTGCGGTTGGAATTTTTGGAATCCTCACACCTCTTTTAGACATGTACCCAATTAAGGTCATTATTGGTTTAATAGATTGGCTTTGGGACCATTTTCAAAATTTTAATTATATTGGTAAATATTCAAAAATTTAAAATATCTGTATCTCAAAAACGGTAAGAGATAAAGACCTGCGGTTGAAATTTTTGGAATCTACATACATTGTTTAGTATATAACAGCACTAAGACCCATTTTGTAAACGTAGTTTTGACTTTTCAGCATTTTCAAAATTACGAAACCCACATATGGTCTAACACGAAAATTCACAACTAAATAAAAAAAAAAAAATAGTAATAAAAAAACGGTAAGAGATAGAGACCTGGGGTTAGAATTTTTGGAATCGCCACACATTGCTTACTATACAAAAAAATTAGTACCAATTTTGAGTTTCAATTACGGCTGTCCTGAATTTTTTAAAACTGTGTAAATTTAAGAAAATATTGTGAGTAAATATTTTTGATATATCCAACTTATTTTCGTGCCTGGCACATCAACCTTGCTGACTGTTTTTAATCTTAGTAAATTATAAACATTAGATAAAAAATTATCTAACGCTAAACAATAATAAAATTATAATAATTTTATTAAGAAGCAGGTTTTTGATAGTATATTAAAAATAAAACAAGGAGATTTCTGGGAAGATTTACTTTTTATAAATAAAAAATATTAAAACCAATGGCGTCCGCAAAAAAATCCACGGGGGGGTACAAATTGGATTTTTGTAATTGGAATTTTAAATATAAATGGCCCCCCATAATTAAAACATTTAATTTAAGACAAAAAAAGGAATTTGATAGTTTTCTAATATAGTCAATTAAAAAAATTTCATGATTTTTAAGGTGTAAAATACTTTCTTTCATTATTATACTATTAATTATGGAACTAGCCAAAAATAATGCACAAAATTAATCAATTTGGCTCGTTACTTGAAGTACGAGAATTCAAAAAATTTAAACCGCAGGCCTCTATCTTGTACCGTTTTTGGGGTTTTGTAGGTATAACCAAAATACCTTTATACCGTCATTTTGTCATCTGTCTGTTCGGTAAAAATTGTAGCCAAACAGCTAAACCTAGAGAGTTGAAATTTGGCATGCTTATACAACTCTTTGACCCGCACATAGGAAAAATACTAAAACATCTAAAAAACATATCCCCCTAAAAATATAAACAAATATCTGCTCATCGAAAAAAAAAAAAAAAATTAAATTAGTGAGTAGGGTATCAAATGAAAGCCCTTAGTACGTGGATTGACGATCAAAATTTTATTTTTGCAAAATAAATTATTTTGAGGCGATTTTTGCCAAAATTGTGAAAAAAAATTGTCCCACACCCTGTAGCCCAGATGGTTTAAACTAAAAATCTGAAAAAAATTTAAGTAATGTACATTTGTGTGAACCGGAATAGTACAACAGGAATTTTTGATCAGATTATGTTTTCGGAAAATAACGCATTTTTTGTGTTTTTAATATGTTAAATATTTAATTCGTTATGTAACACAGTAGATAAGTAAGCGCTCGTAGCGTAGTGCGTTGTGTCGTCGCTTCGTAATTTGCAAACTAGATTTCGATTCCTGTCAAATTTAATTTTTCTGTTTTTTTTTTTTTTTGTTGAGGGGGGCAAAATTATTTAAATTATGAATAAGGTTTATCTTAAGGTTAATCTAAATTTCAAGTGATGATCTTTAAAAAAAAGGTCCTCGCTTCAGTAATACAAAGTGATGACTTAAAAAAAAATACAAGTGACGACCTAAAAAAAAGCCCTCGTCTCTATTTTAAAAATTTTCTATTGTGTTTGTGTGTTTTTATTTTTATTTCCTTCCTTCTTAGCCCCCCCCCCCTAAAAGTTGCTCTGGCCCCCAGTTTGTCCCCCCTAGAATTGCTTGGAAAAAAATATATTTTAGAAGTGAGGACCTTTTTTTTAGGTCATGTATTTTCATATGTAAACGATTAAAAAAAAAAACCTGCCCCCCCCCCAATTTTAATCAATTTTTTTTTTAATCAATTTGGGAGGTGAGAACTTTTTTTTGTTTTTTTGCTTTTCACTTGGATTTGGGAGGTGAGGACCTTTTTTTTGCTCTTCACTTGAATTTGAGAGGTGAGGACCTTTTTTTTGCTCTTCACTTTGAACGCCTCTAGGTTGAGGGCCCGTAAACCAAAAATGTCTTGGTCCCGGCGAAGGCTTGATCCGTCACTGAGCGTCCCCTAATATATTTTGGGTGTTTGCTTTTTGGCACCTGTGCCCCTAATGAGATAATGTACAACAGCATCTAACCCCTAACGAATTCAAGCCCAAACCTCAAAAAAGCGCAAAAGTTGCTAATTTCAAATCTTTAACGAGATAAGGCGCAAAAACTGACGCTTAAAGCTAACGAAATAAGGTGTACGAGGTACAAGAGCAACCAAGCTAATGAGTTCAAATATAATTGTCAATGTCAATAAATAAAAAAGCTTTGTCGACAGATTGTGTCAACAAAATAACATTCCAAAAATTTTCTAAATTCTTTCACTAACCTAAATAATATTCCAAAAAATAGGTGTCCTACTTCATTCTAAACACTTTGTTACACACAACACTTAAAATCACCCACTAAATTAATTTCACAAATAACTAATTCGACATTAATTTAACTACAGATTAACATGTAATCACTACTAGAGAAGAATTAATACTGGCGGAATCTGGGACAAGTTGTCCCAAACAACGGACAACATCGGGTGACCTCGGCTAACATCGGAATTACACCAACAAAAGAACTGGGAAATTTAAAATATTATAATCTCAAAAATTTTAGCCTTTGGGCATCGAGGTTAAAATTATATACTAAAAAATTGTCTTGAAGTGTGAATTTTCACACATTTCAGGGTTTTGCAGGTATTTTTTTAATGATGATTATTTGGGATGCCAAAACAAATTTCATGTTAAAATATTTTTTTATGAATTTTAATTCGAATGCCTAATACCATTATTTAGGTTTCTAAATATGTGCAGTATTTTTTTTACATAGCAAGGTTCATTAAGATTTTGAAAATTGCGCCTATGGCTTCTATTGGTTGCTTAAATCATTAGCCCCTCCCTCTGATTTCGTATACATTCAAACATAGAATTAAATTATAATTTCAACACTTCCCACTGGTTATTAAATTTACACATTTAAAAATTAAATGCAACTTTTACCAAAATATAACTAGAATTTTCTCAAAATAATTTAAAAATAAAAATGAAAAAAAATTGATGTGAATTGTGAATTTTCACACATTTTTTGTTTTGCAGGTATTTAGTAAGTGAATGATGATAGTTTTGGATGCGAAAACAAATTTTATATTAATATATTTTTTTTGTTAATTTTAATTCGAACGCCTAATATCATTATTTAGGTTACTAAATATGTGCAGTATTTTTTTTTTTATATAGCAAGGTTCATTAAGAATTTTATAATTTGCGCCTATGGCTTCCATTGGTTGTTATAAGTTCCGCCCCTCTGATTTCGTGTACATTGAAACAGAATTAAATTATAATTTAAACAAAATCCACTGGTTATTAAATTTACGCTTTTAAAAATTAAATGCAACATTTGCCAAAATATAACTAGAATTTTGAAAAAATAATTTAAACAATTTAAAAATATAAAAACAAAAAAAAATAATATTGTCTCTTCTCGCAGGGTTCGATCCCTTTCGGATCGAGTTACTTGGGTGAAAACCTAGCGACAAAACCACTACACCAGCATACACGTTCCAGTGTAGCGTGTTACAAAGCTATAACTTGTGTACATTATTAGCCAAAAATCACAAAAAATGCGTTTTTTTCTAAAAACGTAATCTGATCAAAAATTCTTGTTGTACTATTCCGGTTCACACCAATGTACATTACTTAGAATTTTTTCAGATTTTTAGTTTAAACCATCTGGGCTACAGGGTGTGGGACAAAAATTTTTTTGCACAATTTTGGCAAAAATCGCTTCAAAATAATAAGGCGTAAAAGATATATAATTTTGTAGGGAGTGAAATAATAATGTAAGGGTTCAAGGGTGAAGAATATGATGGGCGGGGTAAAACATCCCAAATTAGAACACCCTATATTTGAATGCATTAAATAGTAATTTATCACTGTCAAAAAATGAAAGTTTTAATGCATTATTGAAGATACATTTTAGTGAAAGTCCGGTGAATCTTTAGCCTTAAGGCCTCTGTAACAATTTTGAAAGTATCAATTTTTTTAATTTTGAAGCATGATTTTTATATTCATATTTTTGAACACTCAAGGCTGAAATTAAAAAAATCAAAAAAACTACTTATTTTTTAGCGTGTGACTTCTCTCATTTCTTCCGTCTTTTATTTCCTCCTCCTTTGCCTCTCTCTTCCTTCCTGTTCTCAGTTCTGTCTTACCTCTCCGCATTCCTTCCTTCTTTCCTCGAGTATTCTCGCCATCTTTATCCCTTTCCTTCTTCACTCAACAGCTCCTTTATCTCTTCCTCTCATTTTATCATCTTTCCACATCTTTTTGTTAGGTGTTCCAAAGATTCTTCCTCCTCCCTACACATTCTGCATAGCCTATCCTATGGTTTTGCCCAATACCTGTTACTCCATTCTTCATTTCCTCATCTTAATCTGGCAATCCTCCTAACACTTTTTTAGATTTTTTAGTATTTTTTCTATGTGCGGGTCAAAGAGTTGTATAAGCATGCCAAATTTCAACTCTCTAGGTTTAGCTATTTGGCTACAATTTTTACCGAACAGACAGACAGACAGACAGACGACAAAATGACGGTATAAGGGCTTTTTTGTCATACCTACAAAACCCTAAAAACTAAAAACTTACCGAAAATTATCCTTCCTTTTGAAAACAGCATTGTAAGTTGCGTCCGGGCATCCGATGTGTTGGCGGAAACCGGCCCGGCACTTGCCGATACCGAGTACAATCATCGGTAAAATCATTCGCACCTTTCCTCTCCTCCCTTATTCGTATTCCTACCGTCCTTATCTCTCTATACCTTTTCACATTCCTTGAATTGTCTATTCTTACTGTTCTTTCCTGCTCCTGTACCTCCTTGTTTCTCCTCCTCAATTCTTCTACTGTGTTTCTTCCTCCGTTTCTCTTTCGCTCAACTTCCCTAGTGTCCATCCCACATCTCCAATAGTACTCTTTCCTTGTTTCTACCCATTCCGACAGTTTACCCTTTTGTTCTTCCTTCATTCTTTCTTCCCAGCATTCTCTTAATATCTTCCTTCTTTCGTCCCTTCTGATTTTCTCCTCATACTTCGTCGCCCTCGCCCCGGCTCCCACTCTCAGCTTTTCCCTCTTCATTTCCTCTCTCACTATATATCCTGGTGTCGTTCTGTCTAATCCCATAATCCATCTCATGTACCCTTTCTACTATCTCCCATTTCTTCCATCCCCAGATCTCTACTCCGTACATGAGGATACTCTTCACTATCCCGTCAAATAATTTCATCCTCCACCGAATATCGTCGTCAAATCAATATTATTTATCTATGAAATTGAAGTGAACTCAATATGTTTGAGTAGTCATAGTAACGCCTATCAGAATACAAACAAAACAGTAAGTGCTGACGCAAGATTAAAACAAAACAATTTGTCATTTGTTTAAACAAAAGACAGATAAAATATATAAATTTACTGTTGATGTGACGCAACAACACACACAACAAAAATTATAAAACGGTTTACTAAAGAAAACATCTTTAAACCTTTGCCTCTGGAGGTTAGATGACCCGCTTAACATGTAAGTAAGAACATATTGCCTATACTTCAAGGGGTAGATTTTACTACAGTAGGTGTGTTCGATTTGCAAATTTGCAGTTACTGTTTACTGCCGCGTTAAAAAAATCTGTTCGTTTTGTTTCGCAGTAACTGCAAATCTGTTCGATTTGTCGTAATTTACTGCCAGTTTATGACGCTACTGCGAAAAAGTTACAGCTGCTTCTCTTGCGGATTATTTGTTACGGCTGTGTTTGTTTACCTTTTTGAGTTGGTACCATAGATAAAGAATAAATGGTTGGTACTTTGTTTTTGACTTTTTGACAGGAATGTGGCTAGCATATTTGTTTTGATATTTACACTATATTATTTGATGGCTAATGTCTTACAAATTCTTTTTTTGAATATCCTGGGATAATAGTTTCTACAAAATTTTTCAGTTTTTCTATCCTGGGGCATTTTGTAAACCTCGCAAATACAGTTCATAACTTCATCATCCGAACTCGAAAAATCTAAATCTGAATCAGATGATTCTGGATTTGATAATATTTCAAGATCCATTAAATATATCTAATATTTTTCACCCTTTCGACACTAGGATGACCAGATTTTTTTCACAGAAAAAGAGTTTACTAAAAAAAAAGGTTACACTCCAAAAATTCAAATAATGAGCAAAAACCAGAGGTCCTCATTCAAAAATACTAGTGACGTGCAAAAAAAACAAAGGTCTTCACTCCCAAAATAGAAGTGATGAGCAAAAAAAAAGGTCCTCACTTCTAAACTAGAAGTAATAAAAATAAGTGACCATCAAAAAAGAGTATATTCAGGGTTTTTTTTATAAAAAGTAAGAGTATAGAAAATATTACTCAAAAAAGAGTATAATACTCTTAAAAAGAGTACGTCTGGTCACCCTATTCGACACACATGATAATCTCCGAACCAAATCGTAAAAAGATTCTTAACCTGTAAAGTTATCTGACATCTGTCTGACATTTAACATTTACGTCAGACGTACTTCTTATTCTTTACGCATAAACAAATCGAATAGAAAATAAAAATCGCTGTATGTAACCAGTTTTTAGTAGTAAACTGCTAACTGCAGCGTTTTACTGCTAGCGTTTAGCAGTATAACGCGAAGGTGCAAATCGAACATACCTATTGCTTATACTTCAAGGGGTAAATTTTACTAATTTTGTTTTTTAGGGAGAAATTTTTGACTAGATGGCTCAATGCTCATCAAGACACTACTGCCAACTTGAAAACCTTTTCGCAGTGCATGACTTTTTGCGATGTTTCTGGAACTGGTGACCATAGACTTGTGTTGGCACACCTGAATCTAAATTCTAATGAGCGTAGTAGGCTCAAAATTTATAGGGGCACCACTCTAAGTTCTGATCAACCCTTACCAGACGTCCCAAGTGGGGTTGTTAGTTTTTATACTGACAGTCACGAACCCAGGCTACCAGGTAAATTTTAGATGTTAACTTATACGTAACACTTTTCAAAATTATTATTAACTAGTGGTCTATGGGCCGTCAGCGACCCAATAAATATTTTCCAAGGACCCGCGACACCCGAAAGAAAGATTTTAAAAAAATCACCTGTGGCCACCACAAGACCAACCGCCATCATAAAGTACTTGTTTAATTTTAGCTGTTTTATCAAAAAATGTCTCAATTAAAAGTTGTTAGTTATTGCTTTTATAGCAGCTTTTGTTAAATTTTTTGAAATATTTCTCTGTTGTGAAATATTCGCAAAAATCTTAAAACCGACATAAGTAAACTCCCATTTCTAGTTAACCGATTTTTACCAAAAGTTGACCAACTCGTGCCATTGATGTCAAAAGCTTAAATATGAAGTTTCATAAAAATCATTTTAGCCGAATTTGCTCTGCACGTGTACACGGACCGATGGAAAGACCGACAGACGGATATCATACTAAAAATAGTCAAAACGTTATGTAGGGACCTAAATTCGTGGAGATCCATCGAAATCTCGAAATGTCAAAATCTGTATAATCACAATACTTCCCTTATATATGTTGGCGGTCGGTAAAAAGCAAACTCCGGTACTTAAACAATGGTGTTCCTCAAGGATCGGTTCTTAGTCCTCTTATACTTAATATCTACACAAACGATATCCCTCTTACAGAAGCAGAAAAGTTCATTTAAACTGATGATATTGCATTAGCAATACAACATAAAACTTTCGATGCTGCAGAAAATATATTAACTGAAGATCTGAGTTTACTAAAACTTACTTTCAAAATTGGGGCTTACAGCCAAACTCCACAAAAACTAAAGCAACTTGTTTGCACCAAGATAATAAGGAAGCTAACACTTAACTGTCACTAAATTTAAACCATTTTGTTGAACTTAATTAAGTTTTAATTTTTAATATTTGTTTTAGCTGTAGCCGTTTCTTGTGGACCCCATATTTTACTTTTCAAAAACAATAAGCCCTTATATAAGTTCACTTGTCCTTCTTTGCCAGTCAGTCCTTTGGAGATTGATATTTGGCATCAGTTGACTGCCGACGTCCATAAGGATCTGAAATTCCTTTTGGATTCTTTGCAGGATGTTCCATATGGAGACCTCAGCGCCAGGACTCAAAAATTATTGAATCTACCAAAAGAACAGGTATCAGATATGTGAATAACAAAGAAATATACAGTACCTAGACAAAATACAAGGTGTCTCAAAAGAAATTTTATATTTATTTAGCTTACTGCGTGAACGCAATGTATCCGAGGGGCGCGGGGGTTATGTCAATCGGTAGCCTGGCTCGTGGGAATTCAGTCGCTATGGAGTGTTTCTCGGGAGCAGACCGCGCGTTATGCGTGCGAGAGTTTTACAAAAACGGTGATTCGGCGACTCGAGCGCGTAGAAAATTCTACAGTATTCGAGGTTTTCGCCACTTAAATGATGCGCCAAGCATTCCTCTCATTCGACATTGGGTTAAAAAGTTTGAAGAGACTGGTACAACGCTGGATAAATCAAAATCCGGGCGACCTAGGTCATCAAGAACGGTAGAAAACGTGGAGAATGTTAATCAGTCTGTTCGTGACGACCCGAACATTTCAATTCGGAAGCGCGCAAGTGCTTTAAATGTGCATAGCTCATCATTACATCGCATTATGCACAAAGACCTACAGCTGCACCCCTACAAAATTCAATTGGTGCAAGAATTAAAGCCCCAAGATGCCAGTCAGAGGCTTAATTTCGTAAATCAGGTGGTTGAGCGATTTTCAACGTTTACCAACATTTTGTTTTCGGATAAAGCTCATTTTCATCTTAATGGCCACGTAAATAAGCAGAAATGCCGCTACTGGAGTGCAACGAATCCGAAACGCAAACATCAGAAACCCTTACATTCGCCTAAAGTGACCGTATGGGCTGCGATGTCGGCGCGAGGAATTATCGGCCCTTACTTTTTTGAAGACGAAAGGGGGCGTGCAGTTACAGTGAATTCAGAGCGTTATGTGGAGATGTTAGACAACTTCTTGGTACCTGAACTGCAAAACTTTCCTGGCTATAACCAAAGAACATGGTTCCAACAGGACGGAGCAACTTCACACACGTCCAATATGTCTCTGCCACGTGTTCGTGAAATTTTCTCAGGCAAATTGATCTCCCGGAGAGGTGACATAAATTGGCCTCCACGCAGTCCAGATTTAACCCCTATGGACTTTTTCCTATGGGGTTATCTTAAATCTAAAGTTTACGCCAATAAACCGACTTCACTGGCGCATTTGAAAGAAAATATCCGTCACGAAATGGCAGCCATCCCTGACTCCACCTGCCGAGACGTCATAAGTAATTTTACTGTTCGATTAAATGAGTGCCGAGAACGCGAGGGTCTACATTTAGACGATATTATTTTTAAGAAATAAATCCCCAAAAAGTGTATTTTAATAATTAATAAACATTTTTTCTATATACGGCTTACTTTTTTTTTAATCGATCCACTAAATATAAAATTTCTTTTGAGACACCTGGTATTATAACCACTTACAAAAACAACTGTTTATTAAAAATGCCGACATATAATCATATGCTACTTTATTTATTTCTTTAACATATCGTGTATTTATTAAAACATAAGCTATTTTAAACATCTTCAACTCTGTATTTTTATTCCGAGACTGATTTGCAACAACAAAAAGTACCGATTTTGTCCTGGCCAGGTAATTCGCCGGATATCAATCCTATCGAAAATGTTTGGAACGTCCTGAATAGACTTGTTTATGATTTAAATAATACAAATAAACAAGTTTTAATAGATAATATAAAAAAAGTATGGCATGGCTCTCCAGAATTTGAAAATTGTGTTAGGGCATGTATTGAGAGTATGCCTCGAAGAATTGCGGCAGTAATAAAAGCAAAGGGGGCAACACAAAATATTAAAAAACATTTTATAAATGTACTAAAATAATTTGAAATAATAAAATACAAAATAAAAATAAAATTGGTATATTACTATTTTGTTGATTTTATGCAAAACAATGAATTTTTAAAAAATCATAAGTGGTTATAATATTTTGTCTAAGTACTGTATTTAATTTTTATGTAATTATTATTTTATGTTTTTTATGCTAAATAAATATATTATTAGTATTTTAACTATTGTTAGGTGCAAGAATATATAGACAGATATTCTACTAGCCCAGATCCGTCCAAGACGAGTATAATAACTTGTATGGGGACTTTGAACAAAAATAGCCTTAACAAGGATGCGGTTGCCTGTTTGGTTTGTGCTACAGAAGTTGGGCAAGTTTATATTTTAGATCCTCAAGGATTCAGCATCCTTCATCAGGTAAAATATTTTAATTCAATGTTCCCCTACTAAAACTGTCCCCTCCTAAAATTGTTCTCCTAAAACTACCCCTCTTAAAACTGTCCACTCTCCTAAAACCACACTATAGGGGAAAAATTTTAAGATCGTAGCGCCACGCGGATTTTTTTGAAACCATTCTAAATCAGATACCATTTGACATTTACTAGTAAATAATAGCGAAAAGTGTATCAAAAAACGACAAAAAATAAATAATTGTATGCGATTTTCTGATTTTGTTTTAAAATTTTATAATCAAGTAAGTATACACACGTACTGTGAGGACATTTTTTTTAAGTGACATTACTTGTAAACATCTTAAATACTACATTTTGTAATTTGGTTTTAAGTTATGGCGGCACAGTTTTCCATTGTCGATTATTTTAATTATATTGGGGGTTTAAATAATAAATCCCGTGTTGTATACGAAAGGGTAGAAATCTACAATGCTGGGCATATAATATTGTGTGGGGTCACTGAGAAAAACAGAGAGTTCATAAAGATTTATACAGACTTGTGCATTATAATCAAACCCATACACAATAACAGGAATTTTCAAGATATGCGATAATAAATACAAAATTGAAAATATTTTTTGTAGTCACTATCATTAAAATGTAATGAGCAAACTTTCATATAAGGGCCCACTTTTTTTTCCATTTTTTAAATTGTTTATCTAAACATCGCGTCGATTCCTAACCTCTTGCTTTCCCAATTTTGTTTCGAACCGTACGGTGTCTGGTATTGGTGGAAACAAATGAAACGATATTTCCGGGTTTCTTCTTTTCAATGAATTGCACATAGGCACACAACAATATGTATTATACATTTTTCAATGATTATAATAAAACTTTAAAAACAAACTTCATACAAAACCAATACACAAAACGAAATGTTATCTGTAGTACACAAGTTCATGAAACGCTCACCAGATGGTAGGGTGCTTAGCTGCAAATCCCTATATCTAGTAATTTCACTCGACCGTTTTTCTGTACCAGATTTTTCATGCGCATGTGTGAATCCTGGTTAGGTCGCGCAGTTTTGCGAAGTGAATAAATTAAAAAATATTAAATAATATTTTATATTTAAGTAATTTTCCTACTTTATTATTATACTACTTTCAATAGTTTTTGTATAATATTTTTTAAATTCATTTTAGAGTCGTAAAATGCAAAATTCTTTAGTTAGTTGTCATATAAAGCTTATTCGTCCGTATCCATACGCGTAATAGTCTGTATCGTTCTTTAGAATGTTGGTCAGGACGAGGTAGCTCGAGGTCACGAAAATGTGGTACGCCAAGATCAAAGATTCCGACACGAGTCGGCCTACTGGTTCTACTGTGCTAAAACTGTTTCCTCCTAAAATTATTCTCCTCTTAAAATTACCCCTTCCTAAAACTGTCTCCCTACTAAAACTGTCCCCTTTCCTAAAACTGCCCCCCCCCTTAAATTGTTCTCCTCTTAAAACTACCCCCTCTTAAAACTGTCGCCTTACTAAAACTGTCCCCTCTCTTAAAACTGTCCCCTCTTAAAACTGCCCCTCCTAAAACTGCCCACACCTAAAACTGCCTTCTCCTATAACTGTCCCCTCACCTTAACTTGCCCCCACCTAAAACTGTCCCTTTCTACAAGCGTGCATTAGTGACCCATCCATATTTTTTTAAAAATTCAATAATAAATGTCCATTTTTAGGCAAGTGTGAACTCAAATTCTTCTGCACCAACTCATATTTGTTGCTCTGGGATGTTCGATATTGAATTTCGAATAATAATAGCTTGTAGAGATGGATCTGTCTGTATTCTGCGACGGGAATGGTTCGAAGGAAGGATTCTGATGCAAATACCTTCAATAATCATCGATATCCAACTAATGCTAAATGACAGTAGCATGATCATTGGAAGTTATGATAAAGAAATTTTATGCTACAGCAAAAAAGTAAGTATTTACTTGAACGATGCCCGTCAGAGAAAGAGTATAAAAGGGGGCCGTCGACAGGTCATTTCACCATCCTGTATATTAACCCTTTACTGCATGAATTTTTATTTTTGACTGAAATAATTCATGGGCTTTAGAAATTGGTTCTTATTGATAGAAAAATTAATTTAAAAAATATATTTAAAATATTAAGTATTATTTGTATGAAAAAATAATAATTTAGGGTTTGTGCCATACATAGAACATTATGATTCTACATTATGTTACAAAAGAAAATGATTCCGTATTATTTGCTCGTCAATTGCTAGGTGTTCTTCATTAGGGATTAAAAGCAGTCGCCCTCGAATATTTGAAAGAAAAGGTCGTATCTTCTAGTTGTCCTTTCTCAATAAATTCAGAGTTATCGTTGTGCAAATTCCGCTTGATATCCTCAAATCTATTGCAGCCCATTACTTGAGATACTGCAGGATCCATTGCTGTGTATGTGGCATATATGAACATTCATGAAGTAAAGTTCTGATTCAGTTTTAAAAGTAAAATAAAAAATAAAAATCGGAATGTGCCATATATGGCACACTATGCGGTAGAGGGTTAAATCAGTATGTACCTTTATGTTTTCAAAAAATGAGTTTTTGTTTTTATTAAATGTTTTAGGGCAAAAAAGTGTGGTCCATTTCTCTGACAAAACCAATATCTTGTATCTGTCTTATTCCTTTGCCACATTTGTCTACGACACTTATAGGGGTCGCATTAAGAGAAGGACCCTTGCAGCTATATCAAGGAAGGAAATTGGTGGATATCATTTCGACCGGAGATACCGTTTCAGCCGCAAGATTCGGTCATCTTGGTCAAGAGGAGAACGTTTTAGTTATTGTCACTGTTTGTAAGTATTTCAAGAGTGATAGGTTTAGTACGTCGGTTCTAGTTCACTTTGACTGAGCCAGAACCGGCCTAGTTAACCTACTCTTACATTCGTCATTTGACGTCATAAGTTCAACTTGATGGCAAAAAATAACTAAATCGATTATTTTTTTAATTTTTTTTAATTTAATGGCCTTTGCTACTGAGGCAATTAGCCAGGACAATTTTTAATTTTAATTTTTTTCATTTTAATTATAGACTAATATTGCCCTTCACTCTTTTATTTTACTAAAACATACCTATTGAAGTCATATTTAGTTTGTGTTCGATAGTCATTTTGAAGATTTACAAATTTTAAAAGTTTTTATTTAATATAGGGACATTTGTATTCGTATCGCTAAATTTTAAAAGTAATTCAATTTTATTTTCAGATGGTACCCTAATTTTTAAAATACTCAAAAGAACAGCAGATTTCAATTTGAGTTCCCCGGAAAATAATAATCTCTCTTCTGAAACTCCAAAACCTTTGCCTTTGCCAAAGAGAAGTAAATTATTTGCCGAACAATGCCAAAGGGAAAGGGAAAATACTCTGAGTATCCATCACACATTCCAACAAGATCTGATAAGGCTACGATTGACGGCTGCCAGAAATATGGTCCATGTTTTACAGACCCAAGATCACAACGTTCTGGACAGTGTCAAACAACCTTTAAAAATTTCTGCACAGGTAATTTTTAACATAAATTTAATAAATCTATTTAGCAAAAAAATATTTTAAATAAATTTTAATTAGACAACTAAGACCTTATGAATCCAAAAATCGAAATCGCAGGTCTATATCTTTTACCGTTTTTTGAGATAAGATTATTTATTTATTTATTTATTTATTTTGTATGTGACAATAAAAGTGGGCTCAAATTTTATATTATAGTAAAACAGATGTGAGGATTCCAAAAATTGAAACCGCAGGTCTCTATCTCGTACCCTTTTGGAGATAATACGCTTTTTCAAAATTTTGATTTTTTTTGAAAAATATAAATTTTATATGTGACTATAAAACAATGCCACAATTTTATACTATAGTAAACAAGGTGTGAGGATTCCAAAAATTGAAACAGCAGGTCTTTATCTTTTACCGTTTTCGAGATAAGTATTTTCAAAATTATGACTTTTTTAGAAAAATATAAATTTTGTTTGCGACTATAAAACAATGCCACAATTTTATGCTGGAGTAAATAAGATCTGAGGATTCCAAAAATTGAAACCGCAGGTCTCTATCTTTTACCGTTTTCGAGATAATATTTTTCAAAATTTTGATCTTTCAGGAAAAATATTTTGTACGCATCAATAAAACAAAGCGTCAGTTTCGCATGATATTAAAAAACAGCTTGATAAATCCAAAAATAAAAACCATAAATTTTCAATTACAGTCTGTTTCAAACGGTTAGGCGGAACTAAATGGGAATTTAGTTCTTTTAGGTTGTCACGAAAAGGGACCTTGCTTGGGTTATTTCATTTTTCACGTTGGAATGTCAAAATTTAAAATTCCAACAATGAAACCATGGAAACGAATGACGTATGTCAAAATTAAATTATTTTTCTTACATATTTTAACGACAAAAAAATAAATAAATGGGATATTTGTATTAAGAATGACACAAAAAATCAAAATATAAAGAAAATGACATTAACCTTAACCAAAAAATATTTGTTGCAAGTATGATTTACAAAGCTTAAACAAAACGGCCGAAAAGCATGATTTAAACGATGAAAGTAACTAGATTGCAAAATCTAGTTCCGCCTAACCGTTTGGAACTGACTGTATTACCGTTTTTAAAATTTAAACTAACAAAATATTTATATTTTTTAATTCATAAAATGTGTACTATTATACTAAACTGCTTAAGCCGTATTTTTTTCCTAATAAATACAAAGTGTCATATTTCCCCATCTTTCTAAAACGGCCCATATCTATCTCTCTGTTTATTTAATACAAATTTTTCTAATTTAATTAGAGTTCTATTATACTTGTTAACGAAGAAGCCAGGCGTAGAATTTACCCCTTCAATCCAATAGATAGGCTACACACATAACGCAAAAGTTATGCGGTTCTATATACGTAACAGGCGCAAACCCTTATCTGTATTTTTATATTTTAGGTTTTAGGTTTAGGACCAAGGTTCACCCTAACTTTGACACTGGAAAACACAAGCTCAGAAAAGGCTCTATGGGATTTGAACATTTTATTCCATACTCAAATAATAAAATATACTATAGAGACGTCCTACTCAAAAGTAAGTATTTCACATTTAAAAATTAATTAAACTACTATATGTTAAAATCGTAGTCTATTGAGAACAGGAAAGCGGGTTTGATTCCTGTTGTCTCCACTTCAAAATTTCACTTACATTGTACCAGAAAGTTGTGCCGTTTTTGGTTTATTTATTTTGAGGTGTTATTAATTAATTTATTAATTTTCAGTTACCAATGATGGTGCCAGGAATGTCTTTTAAAATTCAGACGATAGTTTTCGAGAATCTAAACAGTGATTTATCGACCGAAAATGTTCCTATAAGAGTTTTCGTTTTCAACAGTGAGCAGAACACCCCCCTTTTGGCTGCTACTATTAATATGCCCCCCACAGACCCACTGGGATATGTATAAAATTTGTAAATAAAATAAATTATAATAAATGGATATGCCTACATAATTTCAATTTCCTACATCCAGATGTTTGAGTAAGATTTCAAGTGTACAGACCAGGACGTAGCCAAGGGGGGGCATAGGGGGCATTTGCCCCTCCCCCCTCAGGATAGTTTACCTTATATAAAATATAATTTAGGTTGTTAGAAGTTTGTGATACGTATTGTAGTTGCCAGTATATTACAATATAATAATTTTTTTAATGGGACGATTGCTCCTGTATAGTGTTCTATAAGACAATATTTGGTGAATATTCAGTAATCTTTAACTTAAGGCAGCACTCTAGTTTCAGGTCAGTAAGATTACTTCTTAACTGACTCTTAATTTCATATGTGAAAAGACTTGCTCACAGTAATGTGTGGATCCGAAAATTGTCACTAGCCCAAAAACATAACTTTTTAAAAAATTGAACGATCTGGAAGACGGTTCCAAGTTTCGAAAAGAACTTAATCTACATTTTGAAGATTGCGAATTTCGGTCCACTTATGCTGGGAAGATAAAATTCACTTTTTTCTTTCTAAATTTTCCAGTTCAGAATTAAGTTTTAAGAATATTCCATAAACCTTTGGATTTCAAATCCACTAATTGCTAAATCCCGTAATTGCTACATATGTACTTCAATTGGCTTTGTCAAAAAAGCTAGTGTAGCTTTATATTTTCTAAACTCTTTAAATCTATCTCGAAAAGCTTCTTGCATGTTAACAATAGTTTGTGCAAAAAAAATTGCATTAATAACATGTTTTTGTAAATTAATAAAATTTAAAAATGTTTTTGCACGTAAATCATTCACAAATACAGATAACTTATTTTCGAAACAAATAACTTCTTCTAAAAGGGAATATGCAGTAACTCGGTGAATTACCGGGCGTGAATTGTACCGTAAAACATTCTGAAAAATACAAAACCTGTATAGTACAGGCAGAAAGTTGAAAATTAAAAAATAGATTATATTAAAATAAAAACCAGCCAATTTTCAAAGAGCCACAAAATTTTCTAAAAGAGCCGCAGGTTGCCGACCCCTCTTCTAGGTCTTTTGTAGTATATTAAATAATAAAAGTCCGGTAAATTTATAAATTTTCCTCACCTCCGGTGAAGAAAACTTCTAATAACCTAAATTATATTTTATATAAGGTAAACTATCCTGGGGGGGCAAATGCCCCCATGCCCCCCCTGGCTACGTCCCTGGTTTCGTTATACAACGAAATAAGTCAAACAAAAATGATATACATATTCCTGTACATTATCCAGAATAAAGTTTTCAACTATATTATTCATATTTCAAATAAAAAATTCAAAATAAAATATTAACAAGTTCAAATATCGCAAGTTAAAATGACAATGTTTCCAACCATTTATAAAAAGCCCTAAAATCTCTACAGTCACATTTTCCAAGTTTCCAGGCAACAGTAAACATCAAACAAAATGGAACTAGATGAGGTAAATAAATCAAAATATGACAAAATTTTACAAAAATATCATAAATACATTTTTTCAGAAATTTGAAGAATTTGCTGACAAAATTCGCAATTTAAGATCAAGGCCAACTGACGCCGATCTCTTAGAAATCTACGCACTTTATAAACAGGCCACCATCGGTGATTGCAACACAGGTAAATTTTGAAATTTATAAAATGGTATGTCTGTCTGTCTGTTTGTATATTTCTTTAGAACTCGAGAACGGGTGAACCGATTTAGATGCGGTTTTCGACAAAGTATTTTACATTTGCTTGTAAAGATTTGTAGAATACCCTCTTCACACTAGAACTTTAAGACGAGTGAACTTAAAGTTCACCGATATTTATCATCGGTATGCTTTCACACTTGATGTTTAAATCTCCGGTGCTGTCATCAGCTACAGTAATTTTGTCCTTAAGTTACCGTCATGAAATTACCAGTTTTGAACTGTCTGCGCAGACGCACATTTTGATTTATTATAAACAAATATGGATATTTCATTTCATTCTACAATAAAGACACTACAATAAAGAATATATTACACCTGTATTAACATGTAAGTCGATACATTTTATCTCAATTATTGTAGCTCTGTATTTTATTAAACACATTATTAAAATAAATAATTTTATTATAACAATAAGTATAAACTTCTTATAACGGCGATATAATACAGTATTCTTGTTTATGATAATATAAAATGTTGACAGCACAAATTCAAGGAGTATTTTATTATAATAGAAATTAAGTTGGCAATACGGACGATGTTTAAGACGCAGATCTCTGTCTTAAACATCGCTTGTATTTAGACGAGGCCATACGGTTTCACATTAGCGTTTAAAGATACATTCACTTTAACATCCGATCTTAAAGTTCTAGTGTGAAAAGGGTATAAGGGTATGAATACGTAGATTATTAACATATAACGTTCTACACCAGGGGTTCTTAAACTTTAATCCGAGGACCCCTCTTGAACAACATTTTTTTTGCGGACCCCTTCCCAACCCTAGGCATTTTACGTCGTTCTTGAGACTTAATTTCTGGCTCAGTAATCTCATAGGTACTAAGTTATAATATTGGTAAAACTGTATCACTGGTTATTTTAATAAATGGTCTTGTGCATTTATAGAGAATTTTTATTAGCATATGGAATAAAAAACATAAAATGAATAAAAATAGTAGTAAAAAGAATTAAAAAAGTTACAAATTATAATTTGTTAAACTCTACAAACATTTCTTGGTCAAATATTGCTCTAAATAAATCTTATTATAATATGTTTTCTGTAAATAATTTGCAGTTGAATAAAAATAATTAAATTTTTACTAATTATTATTTAGTTACGTCAATAACTAGTTAGGTAACAACAAATACAAAAAGTCTTGACCATGTAGGATTTTTATTAAAAGAGTTATTTGAATAAAAGCGAAAAGTTGGGGGCTGTAAAGTTAATGTCAAAATTGTTTCGCGGACCCCCAAGGGAAAGTACTTTTTAAAAGTTTTCCTTACTGTTTCAACCAAAATTTTGAAAAATGTATTAACCCTTTACCACATAGTGTGCCATATATGGCACATTCCGATTTTAATTTTTTATTTTACTTTTAAACTGAATCAGAACGTTACTTCATGAATGTTCATATATGCCACATACACAGCAATGGATCCTGCAGTATCTCAAGTAATGGGCTGCAATAAATTTGAGGATATCAAGCGGAATTTGCACAACGATAACTCTGAATTTATTGAGAAAGGACAACTAGAAGATACGACCTTTTCTTTCAAAAATTCGAGGGCGACTGCTTTTAATCCCTAATGAAGAACACCTAGCAATTGACGAGCAAATAATACGGAATCATTTTCTTTTGTAACATAATGTAGAATCATAATGTTCCATGTATGGCACAAACCCTAAATTATTATTTTAATTATTATTTTTTTATAAAAATAATAATTAATATTTTAAATACATTTTTTTAATTATTTTTTCTATCAATAAGAACCAATTCTTAATGCCCATGAATTATTTAAGCCAAAAATAAAAATTCATGCAGTAAAGGGTTAAAAACGAGTTTTTTAAGGGGCCCAAGCCCCCTCTGTGCACACTTGTACGTAATAATCAGATTTAATAGATCTTTTAATCAGGAAATAAAATTAATAATCATAAATTAGTAACTAACCAAGGTTTTAGAAATTATTGGAGGACATTACTACAAAAAATCTTACTGCATTATAAAAAGAGTAATTTGTCTTAAGTCTTAAAATATCTATCAATAATTATATAATTATATTTATGACGCAATAATATGCCTTTAATATAAAACAGAAGCTTTCAATCTGTGGAGCACGAACAATTTTTTTAACACTTTTAGAAATTCGAAATTTTCAAGATGAAAAAATTAAAGCAATGAAAAAGCAATGAACTGGTAAGAGTCGTTTTGGTTCGCTTCCATCTTGGCCAAAGGTGGTGGATTTTCGTGTAATTTATTTTTATTTATTATTAAAATTATTTATTTTTACCAAAGCGTGTTTTACTCACTGCATTATATTTACATTTTTGAAAATTTAAAACGTTAGATAATTTAAAACATTAATCGTAGAAATAAAAAAAAAATGATGTGAAGTGTGAATTTTCACACATTTCACGGTTTTGCAGGTATTTAGTAAGTGAATGATGATTATTTGGGATGCCAAAACTAATTGGTATGAGGATTTCAGCCAAAATTAAAAATTCATGCAATAAAGGGATATTATAGATTATTATTATTTATTTTTTTTACAGAAAAACCTGCAGAAGGAGTAGCATGTCAAAAATGGGAGGCATGGAATTCTAAAAAGGGCCTCGATCAAACCATCGCCAAACAGGCCTACATCAACAAAGCTGTCGAACTTGAAATTGCCCTTATACCTATTTCTTAAAAAATGCTAAAATTTTGAAAAAAAAAAAAAATGAAAAATATTATATTAATTTTTTATTATCAGTTAATTCAATTAATTCAGAAATCTTTTTGCAAGTTTTTCTTAGTCTCAACCAAAATTTTGAGAAAAATGAATATTTTTGGATAAATTATTACTATTTTTAATAACCCAATATACATTTTGAAAACTTTCTCTTACCCTCTTCACCAAACTTTCTCTTTCAACCCTCTCGACCAAAATTATGAAAACAAATTTAATTTTTTTGATAAATTCTATAACAAATCATTGTTTTTGAAACTTTTTTTTAACTTCTCAAGCAAAATTTTGAAAATAAATTTAATTTTTATGAAACATTTTTTAATAAACCAGAATTCTTTTTGATTTTTTTTTGTACCATCTCAATTAAATTTTTGAAAACAATTTAAATATTTTTTTTAAATCCAATACTAAAACAGTTTTTTTTTGAATATTTTTACAGTATCAACCAAAATTTTGAAAACCCATTTAATATTTTTTGAAAAAACCAATAAGCCAAAATTCTTTTTGAAAATTTTTCTTATAGTCTCGATCAAATTTTGAATATAAATTTAATTTTTTTTTTTGAAAAATTTGTAACGTAATAATTCTTTTTGAAAGTTTTTCTTAATGTTTCAATAAAAATTTTGAAAATACATTTCACTTTTTGGAAAAATTTAATATAAACCAAAATTTTGAAAATAAATTTAATTTTTATGAAAAAACTTTTAATAAACCACAATTCTTTTTGTTTTTTTTTGTACCATTTCAATTAAATTTTTGAAAACAATATACATATATTTTTAAATTCAATTATAAAACAGATTTTTTTTGAAAACTCTTACAGTATTAACCAAAATTTTAGAAACACATTTAATTTTTTTGAAAAATCCAATAATAAGCCAAAATTCTTTTTGAAAATTTTTCTTATAGTCTCGATCAAATTTTGAATATATATTTAATTTTTTTTTGTAAAATTTGAAACATAATAATTCTTTTTGAAAGTTTTTCTTAATGTTTCAATAAAAATTTTGAAAACACATTTCACTTTTGGAAAAATTTAATATAAACCAAAATTTTTTTAAAAAATGTTTCCTATAGTCTCAACCAAAATTTAGCAAATCATTTTATTTTTGTGAAAAACTAAATATACTCTACTAAAATTTTAAAAACTATTTATCTATTTAATAAATTTAATAATAAACTAATATAATTTAATTTTAATGAAGAATTCAAAAATAAACAATTGTTTTTGAATTTTTTTCGTACTACCTCAACCAAAATTTTGAAATTTATTTATTTTTTTGATAAAATCCAATAATAAACCATTAATTTTGAAAATTTATCTCACCGTCTCAACCCAAAATTTAAAAATAAAGAATTGTTTTTGAATTTTTTTTGGTACCACCTCGACCAAAATTTTGAAATTTATTTATTTTTTTGAAAAATCCTATAATAAACCATTAATTTTGAAAATTTATCTCACCGTCTCAACCCAAAATAATTAATTAATTAATTAAAAATAATTTAATCTATTTGCAAAATTTAATTAATACACGTTTTTGAAAATTTTTCTTACATCAACCAAAATTTTTAAATACATTTTTCTTTTTTGAAAAATCTATTAATAAACCTTTCTTTTTGAAAATTTATTTTCCGGCCTCAAAATTTTCCCTTACACCCCCCAATTACTTTGTTTGTTGTATATACTATTAAATTTCTATCATTTTTGTGGTATATATTTCGTGTTATTTTTATATTTTCGAATGCGTCAATTCTTATAATGTTTCGTCTTGTGCATATTTCGGACGAAATTTGTAAAAGAAATATCAAAAATTTGGTAATATTAATATTTACATTATGTGAAATATTTATGGATTTTGTAATATTCAAAATGTATACTCTAAATAATGAAGGATTTGAAAGTCCCCATCTTCAAAATTATCTTGTTAATCTTTTGCCATTTTTGCACGATTCATTTTGTAAATTTATATTTTTTCAACCCAGAATCAGTAGCTTTTAGATATAAGAACACACTTTTGAAAAATTGTTAATATTATTAGACACAATAAGGAATTGTAATGCACTGCAAATAAAAAATATAAAAAATCAAATGTTTTTTTTTTTACCTGTAGAACTTTGTACATGAGTTCAAAAAGAAATTACATAAGGGGGGTCTGATGACCATATTTTAAGCATATTTTTGTGAAAGTTTTTTCAAATCTATGGTTAAATTTATTCATTTTCAAACTAAGTACATATATAAAGTATGTTTTGAAGAAGATACAAAAAAAATTTGAAGGCAAAATATGGCGAAATGAGCCAGCTGTGGCAAATCTTCTCAGACTCCGGGAAAAAAATTAGATTTTGCGGTGACCAGCATAACTCGTCACTGGATCATCTGAAATCAAAAATCCAAAAAGATTTTGTTAGTTTATGAGTTTGCCGAGGTAATGACGTTGAGTTTTTATTTTTAAAATGATTTTTCAGTTTTTAGCGTTACTTAGAAGACAAAAAAAATTAATTCCCCCTAAAAAAAACCTAAAAATGAGTATATTTGTGGTTGTTAAATAAAAAAAAACCATGAAAAAAAAATATTTCAACGTCGTTACCTCGGCAAACTCATTAACTAACAAAATCTTTTTGGATTTTTGATTTCAGATGATCCAGTGACGAGTTATGCTGGTCACCGCAAAATCTAATTTTTTTCCCGGAGTCTGAGAAGATTTGCCACAGCTGGCTCATTTCGCCATATTTTGCCTTCAAATTTTTTTTGTATCTTCTTCAAAACATACTTTATATATGTACTTAGTTTGAAAATGAATAAATTTAACCATAGATTTGAAAAAAATTCACAAAAATATGCTTAAAATGTGGTTATCAGACCCCCCCCCCATAAGGGTTGTCTGTGGAAAAATAAAATAATGTCTTTTGCAAGCTTTATATAAAAATTAACTAATTAATTTTCAATAGAAACTTGTGACAACAACAGTGATGACAGTTAATTAATTGACAGTTAAAGCTTGCAGTACACATTATTTTATTTCTCCACAGCCAACCCTTATGTAATTTCTTTTTGAACACGTGTTAGAACTCGTAGATTCTTCAGTTGTACTAGGGATGGGAAAAAAACATCGATGTATCGAAAACATCGATGTTTGTTTTAAAAACATCGATGTGTTTACCATTGATGGTCAGCTGGCGATATTATCGATAAAACATCGATGTCTACTACCGATGTCTACTACCGATGTCGATGTTTAAACTTTGAAATTCAGAAACTACCGCTAGAGGCGCTGGAATCTTAAAAATTTAATTTTTATTAAAATTAGTACACAAAATATAAGCGCCATCTATTGTGATATAACAATACTAATAGTGTTAGTTCTTATTCTTCTTAGCAGTTAGCAAAATACGAAAAAATAAGAAGAAACTTCTAATTTTTGCAAACAATGCGAACAACCAAAGACGCCAACACACTTTTTCTTTTTGAGTCTTGTTGACACTTTTCCAGTTGTTATTCCTCCAATCCCTGGATTTTTGTAAGTTGTCATTAGCTATTTTTTTATATATTGAAGTTGGCTTTTCCTGAACAAAATGATCAAAAGCTTCAATTAATCGATAAAAGTAACTAGAATTGAAAATCTAGTTCCGCCTAAACCAAAGTAACAGACTCAACTTAAAAAAGTATAAAAATAATTGTGTATGACAGTGTTATTTTTATGTTAAATAATATAAAATTAACATTCAGATTACTATATTAGAATTGTAATAAAATCCAATATTTCATTTTAGAAATGTAAAAAGTAAGGTCTGTTCCTTTGGTTTAGGCGGAACTAGATTTTCAATTCTAGTTACTTTTACCGATTGATTGAAGCTTTTGATCATTTTGTTCAGGAAAAGTCAACTGCAATATATAAAAAAATATCTAATGACAAATTAAAAACAAGAAAATTGCGGTTAGTTCCGCCTAATCGTTTGGAATAGACTGTAGGTACAAATTAGGATTATTATATTGGGTATAATAATATTAATGTGAAATTAATTACTATTAAAAAGGAATATTTCTATTTCAAAATCTAATAAATGCTTTTTGTGTATTATGTGTTACTTTTTTCGTATTTTATTTTTACATTATTAAATAAAACCTATATAATATAAATAAATAGCTTTTTTTAATATTAATAAAACATCGATGTTTCCGATACATCGATGTTTTGCCTTCGATGTACAACCCTAGGTTGTAAAGACTTAATAGGTAGCCTTAATAATAATTATTTTATACCGTAATGTGGCATTCATGAAACCACAATTTCAATATTTGACAAAATCAGTAACTATAAAATTTTACATAATTATTAAAAATAATTACCAGTCGTCAAGGTAGGAATATCTAAACAATTATTTCTAAATTTAGTTGTCATTGTGTAATGAGTTTTTATTTTTCTAATTTTTTTTAAAAATAAACACATAAATATATTATATGTTAAGTAGGATTGTAAATATTTTAACAATATATAAAAGTTTTAACAATGCAATGTTATACAAATAATGCATGATAAAAACTTTAACTTTTTTGTATAATACTGCAATTTTGAAAACTTTTTTAAAATGTTTCGAAAGTAAATTTGTTCAATAATTAGTTACTTCTACTATCAAAGTTTTTATTATATTGTTTTACTATCAGGCCATGCTCGACCTTCGGACGCCGTTTTTTGTTAAATTCAGTGTCGTAGAAGTGGAATACAAATATGAGGACCAGTGGTGGCGATAGCGGGAGTTCCATGGGAGCCCACCTCCCCAAAAATTGCTCTGGTCACTGTTATATGTGATAAATGTATGTTACTGGGTAACAGAGATGTTAGAGAAATGTCATGTACAAGGTGTCTCAAAAGAAATTTTATATTTATTTAGCTTACTGCGTGAACGCAACGTATCCGAGGGGCGCGGGGGTTATGTCAATCGGTAGCCTGGCTCTTGGGAATTTAGTCGCTATGGAACGTTTCTCGGGAGCAGACCGCGCGTTATGCGTGCGAGAGTTTTACAAAAACGGTGATTCGGCGACTGTAGCGCGAAGAAAATTCTGCAGTATTCGAGGTTTTCGCCACTTAAATGATGCGCCAAGCATTCCTCTCATTCGACATTGGGTTAAAAAGTTTGAAGAGACTGGTACAACGCTGGATAAATCAAAATCCGGGCGACCTAGGTCATCAAGAACGGTAGAAAACGTGGAGAATGTTAATCAGTCTGTTCGTGACGACCCGAACCTTTGAATTCGGAAGCGCGCAAGTGCTTTAAATGTGCATAGATCATCATTACATCGCATTATGCACAAAGACCTAAAGCTGCACCCCTACAAAATTCAATTGGTGCAAGAATTAAAGCCCCAAGATGCCAGTCAGAGGCTTAATTTCGTAAATCAGGTGATTGAGCGATTTTCAACGTTTACCAACATTTTGTTTTCGGATGAAGCTCATTTTCATCTTAATGGCCACGTGAATAAGCAGAACTGCCGCTACTGGAGTGCAACGAATCCGAAACGCAAACATCAGAAACCCCTACATTCGCCTAAAGTGACCGTATGGGCTGCGATGTCGGCGCGAGGAATTATCGGCCCTTACTTTTTTGAAGACGAAAGGGGGCGTGCAGTTACAGTGAATTCAGAGCGTTATGTGGAGATGTTAGACAACTTCTTGGTACCTGAACTGCAAAACTTTCCTGGCTATAACCAAAGAACATGGTTCCAACAGGACGGAGCAACTTCACACACGTCCAATATGTCTCTGCCACGTGTTCGTGAAATTTTCTCAGGCAAATTGATCTCCCGGAGAGGTGACATAAATTGGCCTCCACGCAGTCCAGATTTAACCCCTATGGACTTTTTCCTATGGGGTTATCTTAAATCTAAAGTTTACGCCAATAAACCGACTTCACTGGCGCATTTGAAAGAAAATATCCGTCACGAAATGGCAGCCATCCATGAGTCCACCTGCCGAGACGTCATAAGTAATTTTACTGTTCGATTAAATGAGTGCCGAGAACGCGAGGGTCTACATTTAGACGTTATTATTTTTAAGAAATAAATCCCCAAAAAGTGTATTTTAATAATTAATAAACATTTTTTCTATATACGGCTTACTTTTTTTTTAATCGATCCACTAAATATAAAATTTCTTTTGAGACAGCTTGTATATTGAGCTTGAATAAAGAATACGCTCCTATTAAGTTATCTTAATATCAGTAGACGTAAACATAAGACATCCCTAGTTGCCCCCCCCCAGAATTGCTTGGTAAAAAAAAATTTTTACTAAATTTTTTTTTTTTTTCGAAAATTTATACTTATTTTTGCAAAGTTATAAAATATTACTGTAATTTTACCGTTTTAAAAGTCTCTTAGTACACCCCTGAATAGTTTAAGGTCTTTTCGGACCAGGGTTGTCCAAAACGAATAAAAAAAAACTTATTTGTTAAAATTATATATTTTTTGGTAAAATTATACTTTTTTGGTAAAATAATATAATTTCTTTGCTGATTAGACCTTTTTAAAAGTTTATTAGTACGTCCTTGAATAGTTTAAGGTCTTTTCGGACTAGGGCCGTCCTAAACAAAAATATTTTTTTTTTTTTTGTAAAAATTGTACATTTTTTGGTAAACTTATACTTTTTGTGGTAAATTTGTATATTTTTATTGGTGTTTGGACCTTTTTAAAACCTTCTTAATACGTCCCTGATTACTTTAAGGTCTTCTCGGATTAGGGCTGTCCAAAACGAAACCAAAAAACAACTTTTTTAATTAAAATTATAAATGTTTTGGTAAAATAATATACTTTTATTGTAAATTTATATAATTTTATTGCTGTTTGGATCTTTTTAAAACTTTTTTAGTACTCCACTGATTAGTTTAAGGTCTTTTCGGACCAAGGCTATCCAAAACGAAACCAAAAAACTACTTTTTTAATTAAAATTATAATTTTTTTGGTAAATTGTACACTGTTATTGTAAATGCATATAATTTTATTTCTGTTTGAACCGTTTTGAAAGTTTCTTAGTACACCCCTGAATAGTTTAAGGTCTTTTCGGACCAGGGCTGTCCAAAATAAAACCAAAAACCAACTTTTTTAATCAAAATTATAAATTTTTTAATAAAATTTTATACTCTTATTGCAAATTTATTGCTGTTTGGACCTTTTTAAAACTTTCTTAGTACACCCCTGAATAGTTTAAGGTCTTTTCGGACCAGGGCTGTCCAAAATGAAACCAAAAACTAACTTTTTTAATTAAAATTATAAATTTTTTAATAAAATTTTATACTCTTATTGCAAATTTATTGCTGTTTGGACCTTTTTAAAACTTTCTTAGTACACCCCTGAATAGTTTAAGGTCTTTTCGGACCAGGGCTGTCCAAAATGAAACCAAAAACTAACTTTTTTAATTAAAATTATTAATTTTTTAATAAAATTTTATACTCTTAATGCAAATTTATTGCTGTTTGGACCTTTTTAAAACTTTCTTAGTACACCCCTGATTAGTTTAAGGTCTTTTCGGACCAAGGCTGTCCAAAATGAAACCAAAAAACAACTTTTTTAATTAAAATTATAAATTTTTTAATAAAATTTTATACTCTTATTGCAAATTTATTGCTGTTTGGACCTTTTTAAAAATTTCTTATTACACCCCTGAATAGCTTACGGTCTTATCGGACCAGGGCTGTCCAAAATCAACTCAAAAAATCCAAATTTTGAACAATACAAAAATAAAATTTGGTATAAATATTTTTATTTATTATCCAGGTTAGCCCCTTTGTAAAATTCTACTAGTACGCCACTGAAAAGTCTCCCACTTCAATTCCTGACGTGTCCCCTTTGTAATAGAGCGAAGTACAGTCTATTGAATTAGTTTTAATCCATCTTTCGTAGTGTTCGCATCTGAACAAGTCAACACAAAAAAATTGTAAGTATTGCATTGAAATTTTATAAAAAAATATTTTTTACGGTCTCTAGCAATGTTTACCGGTAAAGTGTGCTGTTGAACCGATCTTACGGTATTGAACCGGTAATTGCAAACGACTCTTTACTAGCGTCATACCAACCAAATTTTTTGCTAACAAAATTTCCTGTTGGTCATGTCTTTTAAAAATAGTTTTATTAAAAATTACTTTATCTAAAACCGGTATTACGGTTCTAATACTTTTATTTATTTTATTTGTTTAACATTTACCGGTAACATAACGGTACTATAACCTAAGATAACTATTTAAAATATTTTCAAAACATGCGTAAACAAAATTTAACATTTGTATTAATTTTTTCATGAATTATGTAAATTTTGATATATTTTTGAACTTAGGTTATTTAAAAATGCAATTTTATATGCAAATGACTTTAAAAAATTATTTAGAAAAGAGACCTGCCTTTAGTAATTTTGAAAGGAATTTAAAATTGTTTAGAACTACTGGTTGTAGAGATATTTTTATGAAATTTTATACAGTTAAACAACAATGTATGAGGTACCTCCAGTCCAAAGTTGGCTGCAATCGGACCTACCGTTTTTGAGAAATAAGGTCTCAAAATTTTTATTATTGATTTAATTGCCGTTTAATTTTATTTTTAATTTGGTACCTCTGTTTGTGAAGATATTTGTATAAAATTTTATAGAGGTATACAGCAATATATAAGTGTTATTCAGTTCAAATTTGGTTCAAATTGGACGGCCCGTTTTTGAGAAATATGGCCTCAAAAATTTTATTATCTATTACAAGTTGTTTTTTTTTTTTTAATTTAGGACTACTGTTAGTAGAGATATTTTTATGAAAATTTCCACTAGTGGACTACTGTATATGAGACACCTACAGTCCAAATTTGGTTCAAATTGGACCACCCATTTTTGAGAAATAAGGCCTCAAAATTTTTATTATATATTACATTTTTTTAAGGACTTTTTTACAGACATTTTTATGAAATTTTATACAGTTAAACAGTAGTTTATAAGGTACCATCAATCCAAATTTGGTTCAAATCGGACCATCCATTTTTAGAAAAAGACCTTCAAAATTTTTATTAATCCTGCTATCTTGTTTTTTGTTTTAGAATAACTGTTTGTGAACAGATTTTTATAAAAATTTACACAGTTAGACATAAGTATATGAGGCATATTCAGTCCAAATTTAATTCAAATCAGACAACTCAATTTTGAGAAATAGAGCCTCAAACTTTTTATTAATCACCCTATTTTGTTATTTGTTTTAGAACCACTGTTTGTGAACAGATTTTTATTAAAAATATACACAGTTAAACATAAATATATGAGGCATATTCAGTCCAAATTAGGTTCAAATCGGACCACCCATTTTTGAGAAATAGAGCCTCAAAATTTTTAAATGACCCTGTTGTTTTGTTTTTTGTTTTGGAACCACTGTTCGTGAACAGATTTTTATAAAAATTTACACAGTTAAACATAGATATATGAGGCATATTCCATACAAATTTCGTTCAAATCGGGCGACCCATTTTTGAGAAATAGGACCTCAAAATTTTTATTAATCACTCTATTTTGTTTTTTGTTTTAGAACCACTGTTCTTGAACAGATTTTTTTTTAAATTTACACAGTTAGACCCAGATATATGGGGTATGTTCAGTCAAAATTTGGTTCAAATCGGAGCACCCATTTTTTAGAAATAAGGCTTCAAAATTTTGGATATTACGTTGAAATGTTCACTTGGTAATAATTTAAAATTGGCATTTCTAGCCAATAATAGATAGCCCTTATCTTGAAATATGAAGCAATTATTAGCTAATTCTGAAAATAGTACGTTATCTTCATAAGTGCATTATTACAAAAATTGTCATATCTCAAAAACAGTCAGATATAGACAATATTACTTTAATTAAGAGTAACTAGCTTTGATAATTAAACAAATTTTGACGGTTAATATTTTATAGGATTTTTTCCCGAAACGGCTCATTTTAGAGGTATGGTTGAGAGTTCTTTGAGGTGGTGAGATATAGATGTGCAATGTTAGGGCACGGTTTAGTCACTGAGTCAAAGATGCAATAATACAGTACCTACAACTATACATAACTAATACAATTTTATTAACTTAACCTTGTATTTTAAAAAATATTATTGTTTTTAAACCATTAATGCCTTTCACTATTTTAATAAAAAATAGTTTATTTATACGTGAAATTGTACAAGTCATACCATAAATATTCAAACAGACATTCAGTACATACTTAATTATGAATTCAATATTTAAAATTTAAATCTTAGTATATTAAAAATTTTAGGGGCCTATTTTTCAGAAATAGGTGGTCCGATTTAAACCAAATTTGGACTGAATATACCTCATACGCTAGTGTCTATGTGTATAAAATTTTATAAAAATATTCCCATAAATAGTGGTCCTAAATAAAAAACAAATTGCTGTTTAATCGGTAACAATAATTTTGAAGCATATTTCTCAAAAACGAGCTGTCCGATATGAACCAAATTTGGACTGAAAGTGCCTCATATACTGTTATTTAACTGTGAATTTTTAGAAATTTTTTTTAACGAGTAATGGGTCTAAATAAAATAAATAAATAAATGTAGTATAAGAGGTAATACAAATAATGAGACTATTTTCGAAAACGGGTAGTCCGATTTGGACCAAATTGGTCCACTTGTGGAAATTTTTATAAAAATATCTCCACTAACAGTAGTCCTAAATAAAAAATAAAACCAAATTGTATTGTTAGATAATACAAGTTTTGAAGCCTTTTTTCTTAAAATTGCGTGGGCCAAATTGAACCTAATTTGGACTGTAAATATATCATATATTGTAGTCCACTTGTGCAAATTTTCATAAAAATATCTCCACCAACAGTGGTCCTAAAAATAAAACAAAATTGTAGAAGATAAAAAAAAATATATTTGAAGGCCTATTTCTCAAAAATGGCAAGTCCAATTTGAAACAAATTTGGACTGTAGGTGTCTCATATATTGTAGTCCACTTGTGGACATTTTCATAAAAATATCTCCACCAACAGTGGTCCTAAAAAATAAAAAAAAATTGTATACTAGAAGATAAAAAAAAAAAAAAAATGAAGGCCTATTTCTTAAAATTGGGTTGTCCAATTTGAACCAAATTTGGACTGTAAGTGTCTCATATATTGTAGTCTAGTTGTGGAAATTTTCATAAAAATATATTCACAAACAGGTCAAAAAATTAACACAAGTTTCTAAAAAATAATAAAAATTATGAGGCCTTATTTCTCAAAATTGGTGTGCCGATTTAAACCAAATTTGTACCATACATGCACCATATATTATTACGTATAATCTGTCTCAATTTGTAATACGAAACTAGATCTGGTTACTTTGGTGACTGTTGTGGTGTAAACAGACTTTGGCGTATCCGTGTGAACCAATACTATGATAATATTATAAATGTATTGTCAATGTACAACATAAAAAATGAACTATTCCTGTTAGTTCCGTATTACAAAATGAGACAGATAATAAATGTGTAAATTTTCATAAAAATTCAGGCATAAAAATCAGGGGATCTAAAAATTTCTTTCAAAATAATGGCTGTATCACTAAGTCAATATTAATATATTGACTTATTTTATCTCTGAAGATATTTATTCGTAAATATTTTATTTGACGAGTAAATATTATGTGACATGCTTATGCAAACCAATTGTAGATAACCAACGGATTTTTTTTTTTTTTTCTCAGAAACATGTCTCTCGATGAACAGTTCAATAAGGCCGCTGAAGATGTCAAAAAACTAAAGTCCACTCCTTCAAATAATGACCTTTTGGAACTCTACGGCCTTTTTAAACAGGCATCTGTTGGTAAGTTAAATATACATATTTTTGAAAGTTTGCTCTCTATGTAATACTTCACTCAATAAGCATCCGGTCTGACATATATATGGCAACACTGTTGACAGACCCATATGTATTTCTGGATAGTACCAACCTTCAAACGATACGTGTGAAAATTTCATGACATTCTGACAATTAGTTTAGAGGTTACAGTGGTTTTAGTGACTCCAGTTTTGTAATTTTCAAAAGAAGGGATAAAAAAGAATTTCGTGTATTGATTAAACATTGTTTTTTGATGGGAAAAAATACTGTTGAAGCCAAACAGTGGCTTGATAAGCGTTATAGAGACTCTGTACCAGGCAAATCAACTATTACTGATTGGTATGCTGAATTTAAATTAATTAATTTTAATTTTTTTAATTTTAGGAATGTTGGAATGAATGTATCACTCTTGAAGGAGAGTATGTTGATTAATAAGGTCGAATTACTAAAAAAAAAATGTTTTTCTTAGTTAACCCAGAGACTTATTGAGCGACGTGGTTCCGCAATACACTGCAGTATCGTCGGTTGCCTATCCGCATACTTTTCAGGGGTAAAATATTATTAAATTTAAAATTTCATATCTCTAAAATGGAAAGAGATAGAGACCTGCGGTTTGAATTTTTGAAATCTGCGTACATTATTTAGTCTTGGAAAAATTTAAGGCTTTAATTGGCTAGCACACAACTTTTGCTACGGGACTTCATAAATACTTCGAAATGCGGAAAAATGAAAAAATGTATATATTTAAAAAATTCATATCTCAATAACGGATAGAGATAGAAACTTGCGGTTTGAATTTTTGGAATTTACACGCTTTACTTAGTCTTGAAAAAATTTGAGGCCTTAATGGCTAGCACACAACTTTTGCTACGAGACATAAAAAAAACCTTCGAAATATGAAAAAATGAAAATTTTTATAGATTTAAAAAATATTTCGAAAACGGGACGAGATAGAGACCTGCGGTTTGAATTTTTGAAATCTACATACATTATTCAGTCTTGAAAAAATTTTGGGTCTTAATAGCTAGCACACAACTTTTGCTATGGGCGTTAAACAAATTTTCGAAATGTATCAGAAATGGAACATCTTATGAATTTTAAAAATTCATATCTCGAAAATAGTAAAAGGTAGAGACTTGCGGTTTGTTTTTTTGGAATCTCCATTTATTATATATTGTTGAAAAAATTTGGGGCCTTAATAGCTTGAGCCATTTTTGACTGAAATTGTTTTGAAAATATCCAAATTTTTGGGTTTGAGTGACTGTATCTCAAAAACTTTAACTGATAAAGCCCTGTGGTTGGAATTTTTGAAATCCTAAGGTCCGAAATACCCTTAGGGCACATTTTGAACCAATTTGGGAACAAAAATTTTTTTTGAGAAATTTTGATTTTTTCGAAAAAAAATTTGAAATTTCAAAAATTGGTAACTCAAAAACAGTTGGAGATAGGGACCTGCAGTTTGAAAATTTGGAATACTCATATCTTATTAAGTCTAGAAAAAAAAATGGGGCCTTAATATTTCTAGTAGTTTAGTTTGTATAGGGGCCTAACCAAAACCCTTGAAAATGGCCAAAAAACGAAAAAAACGTAAGGGGTATACCTTAAAAAAATCGCGTTTTTTGACCAAAATTTTTTTGTCTCCGATTTGGCTGAAAATTGGTACTATTATGTATTTTGGGCCGTAGATCTCAAAAATGTGGTCTATTCCGAGCTTTGGGCTCACATTTTTGAGTAAATTCAAAAATACTCTTTCAAAATTGTCATAATTAATATTCATATTCGTATCCATAATTCATATCTCGAAAACGGTAAGAGATAAAGACCTGCGGTAGGAATTTTTGGAATTCTCACATTTTGTTTAGTTTAGAAAAAAATTGGGGACTTAATGGCTAGCACACAACTTTTTTTATGGGCCCTCAAATAAAATTTCGAAATTCGTCAAAATAAAAAAAAATTTCCTAATAGTTTTAGGTCATTACGGACCAAACATTAATTTTTTCTAGACAAAACAAGATGTGATAATTCCAAAAATTCAAACTTCAAGTCTCTATTTCTTACCTTTTTTGAGATATGAATTTTTTTAAATTAAAAAAAAATCAAAATTTTCAATAGTTTTAGGTCATTACGGACCAAACATTAATTTTTTCTAGACAAAACAAGGTGTGAGAATTCCAAAAACTCAAACCTCAAGTCTCTATTTCTTACCTTTTTTGAGATATGAATTTTTTAAAATTCCAAAAAAATCAAAATTTTCAATAGTTTTAGGTCATTACAGACCAAACATTAATTTTTTCTAGACAAAACAAGGTGTGAGAATTCCAAAAATTCAAACCTCAAGTCTCTATTTCTTACCTTTTTTGAGATATGAATTTTTTAAAATTCAAACACATATCTACCAAAGTTTATAAAATTATTTTGGGTTCTTACCGGTAAAGTGGTGACTGCTGAGAGCCCAGGGGGGGCATAGGGGGTCTGTGGACACAGATGATATGGCGATTGTAAAGATTGATCCCAACTAGGCGCCGTATTCCATCCCATAATCCCTTGATGTGGTGGATACAGCATTGTATTCGGCAAAGGGTTACGATTAAATTTTAAAAAATACTTCTTAAGACTGGAATTCACAAAAATTCACAAGAATTCACAAAAGTTTTTTAAAAAAATCACAATTTATTCACTTCTAAACAGATGTCAACAAGTCTACGTATTAAAAATAACTGAATTAATAAAATTATGCGAAATTCACTAATTAGTTTTTAGATAACACAAAAGTAATAGGATTAAGAAAGTTATATAAAAGATTAATTTAAAATATTGATATGAATTGTTATTTTTCACACATTTCAGGGTTTTATAGGTATTTGATAAGTGGGAACAAATTTCTAGAATTTATTTAACCCTTTGCATGAATTTTTATATTTGGCTGAAATAATTCATGAGCATTAGGAATTGGTTCTCATTGATGGAAAAATTAATTAAAAAAATATATTTAAAATATTATTATTTTTATGAAAAAATAATAATTAAAATAATAATTTAGGGTTTGTGCCATACATGGAACATTATGATTGTACATTATGTTACAAAAGAAAATGATTCCGTATTATTTGCTCGTCAATTGCTAGGTGTTCTATATTAGGGATTAAAAGCAGTTACCCTCGAATTTTTGAAAAAAAGGTCGTATCTTCTAGTTGTCATTTCTCAATAAATTCAGAGTTGAAGTGCAAATTCCGCTTGATATCCTCAAATCTATTGCAGCCCATTACTTGAGATACTGCAGGATCCATTGCTGTGTATGTGGCATATATGAACATTCATGAAGTAACGTTCTGATTCAGTTTTAAAAGTAAAATAAAAAATAAAAAACGGAATGTGCCATATATGGCACACTATGCGGTAAAGGGTTAAAAAAAATCATATTTCAATGGTTATGTGGGTAGTTCTAACGTTCCAAATTTATTCAGTGACTTTTTGCTCGGATTACTCTTATGTGTGTGTGTGTGTTTTTTTTTTTTTATCACGTTATATTTGATCATATGACTGATTTTTTTTTTTTTTTCAGGAGTCTGCGATACTCAGAGACCTGGAATGTTGGACATGAAGGGAAGAGCCAAGTGGGACGCATGGAAGAACCGGGAATGCGTCTCTCAGGAAGAGGCAAAAAAACTTTACATTGAAAAAGTGGAAGCCTTAAAAACAAGCATCGGTTTTTAACAGAAATAAATTAATATATATTATAAAATTTACTCTGAAGGCATCACTGATTATAATTTAAAAATTATTATAATAAAATTTTTATACAAAATGTATTTTGTATTTACTAAAGTACTATTATATTAAAGATTTTTTTTTTAAAACAAAAATGGTTTTATTTTCATTGTTGTTATTCCTTTTGTAACGTGTTGAAGTTTCCATGAAAACCCTTCTATATAAAATGAGACAGATAATAGATGTGTTCGATTTGCACATTTGCAGTTACTGTTTACTGCCGCGTTAAAAAAATCTGTTCGGTTTGTTTGGCAGTAACTGCAAATCTGTTCGATTTGTCGTAATTTACTGCCAGTTTATGACGCTACTGCGAAAAAGTTACAGCTGCTTCTCTTGCGGATTATTTGTTACGGCTGTGTTTGTTTACCTTTTTGAGTTGGTACCATACATAAAGAATAAATGGTTGGTACTTTGTTTTTGACTTTTTGACAGGAATATGGCTAGCATATTTGTTTTGATATTTATACTATATTCTTTGATGGCTAATGTCTTACAAATTCTTTTTATTAATATCCTGGGACAATAGTTTCTACAAAATTTTTCAGTTTTTCTATCCTGGGGCATTTTGTAAACCTCGCAAATACAGTTCATAACTTCATCCGAACTCGAAAAATCTAAATCTGAATCAGATGATTCTGGATTTGATAATATTTCAAGATCCATTAAATATATCTAATATTTTTCACCCTTTCGACACTAGGCTGACCAGATTTTTTTCACAGAAAAAGAGTATACTAAAAAAAAAGGTTACACTCCAAAAATTCAAATAATGAGCAAAAAACAGAGGTCCTCATTCAAAAATACTAGTGACGAGCAAAAAAAAAGGTCTTCACTCCCAAAATAGAAGTGATGAGCAAAAAAAAAGGTCCTCACTTCTAAACTAGAAGTAATGATTACAAGTGACCATCAAAAAAGAGTATATTGAGGGTTTTTTTATAAAAAGTAAGAGTTTAGAAAATATTACTCCAAAAAGAGTATAATACTCTTAAAAAGAGTACGTCTGGTCAACCTATTCGACACACAAGATAATCTCCGAACCAAATCGTAAAAAGATTCTTAACCTGGAAAGTTATCTGACATCTGTCTGACATTTAACAAACGTCAGACGTACTTCTTATTCTTTACGTATAAACAAATCGAACAGAAAATTAAACTCGCTGTATGTTACCAGTTTTTAGTAGTAAACTGCTAACTGCAGCGTTTTACTGCTAGCGTTTAGCAGTATAACGCGAAGGTGCAAATCGAACATACCTTTTGAAAGTTGCCACTTCAGAATTACCACCCTAAGATGATATTTTAAATATACAACATAAAAAAGTAAATTTCCCTCTTAGTTTCGTATTACAAAATGAGAGATAATAAAACTACCACACAAAAATTTTAGCGCCATTTTTTAAATTTATATATGCTGCCATCTCTTGGAAATTTTCCCAACTAAATGTTCAGTTGATAAAGTAAAATTTTGCTGAAACAGCTGAGCAAACCAGTGCTTCTAAAACAATATATGCAATTTTCCAACATTTTAATTATAAAAACATTAAAAAACCGTACCTTTAGTTAATTTTTTGCTACAATTTAACAAAAAAGTGCTTAAATATTGTTTATTTAAAACCTTTCTGTCCGTTTTGAGTACCTTTTTGACTTTTTTAAGGTCTATAAAGAACATTTTGAGATTCTCTCAAATGTTATGTTTTGACGTTTTGATTCGTATGTATTAAAAGTTAATTTTAAACAATAATAAGTGCAAAAATGGATGAAGTATCAAAACTTGAACATCTCTCTTTAGTCTCCAAAGTGTGTACGGAATTAGAAAATCATTTGGGGATGAACGATAAGGATTTAGGTATGTTAAGTTAGGTTATATTTATGTCAAACTGTAAAAAAATACCTTATTTCTTAAATAAAGGCTTGTTTTAAGTTATAAAACACAGGGAGACGGAATTTTTTTCTTTTTATACAGTCCCTTACTCAAAATTATCAGTTGGGCGTTATAAATGCTTAAACTGCATATTTTTTTATTTTAAAATTTAGTAAAATTGCATTATATAGGATATTTCGTACGCTTATGTGGAACTAACCGAAATTTTAATTTTTATTTGTCATGAGCTGTCTTTTAAAGGTTTGAACTGAGCTTTTGCTAAACAAATTGATCAAAAGTCTTACTAAAAGTTACTAGATTTCAAAATCGAATTCCATTTAAACCAAAGAAACAGGCTGTAGTCTGTTTCCTTGGAGGTTTCTCTTTTAAATGTTTGAAGTGGGCTTTTGTTAAACAAATTAATCAAAAGTTTCACTGTAAAAGTTACTAGATTTCAAAATTTAGTTCCGTTTAAACCATCGAAACAAGCTGTAGTTTGTTTCTTTGGTTTAAGCGGAACTAGATACAGTTAAAGTATTTCAAATACCAAATACTGATCGAAGTATTTGAAATAACAAATACTATTAGTCATCACTGATAATAACAAATACTTTTTAAGAGTAATTGAAATAATGTATTTCAAATATTTAAAATTTATTTTAAATACTAGAATTTTTTTTTTTTTTTTTTTTCTTTTTTATGACCATTGTTGCTTTGGCAATTAGCCAGGACAATTATTTTTTGAAAAAGTCCATGCCTGAACGGGATTCGAACCCGAGACCTTAGCAACGAAGAGCATATGTGTTACCACTACGCTACGCCGGTCGGCTAAGAATTATTTGAAATATTAGGAAAATATTTGAAGTAATGTATTTTAAATATTTTAAATGTATTTGATATACTAGGAAATATTTGAAATGTTAGGAATATTTTGAAATATTTACTAAAGAAATATTTGAAATACTAGGAAATATTTAAAATAATAGGGAAATATTTAAAATAATAGGAAAATATTTGAAATAATGTATTTTAAATATTTTAAATGTATTTGAAATACTAGGAAATATTTGAAATATTAGGATTTTTTTGAAATATTTACTAAAGAAATATTTGAAATATTAGGAAATATTTAAAATAATAGGGAAATATTTAAAATAATGTATTTTAAATATTTTAAATGTATTTGAAGTACTAGGCAATATTTGTAATATTTGAAATGTTAGGAATATTTTGAAATATTTACTAAAGAAATATTTGTAATACTAGGAAATATTGAAAATAATAGGGAAATATTTAAAATAATAGGAAAATATTTGAAATATTAGGAATTTTTTGAAATATTTACTAAAGAAATATTTTAAATACTAGGAAATATTTAATAATAATAATAATATATAATAATATATATATATTTGAAATACTAGGAAACATTTTAAATACTTCTCAAGTATTTCAAATACTGACATTTTCAGCCAAAAAATATCAAATACCAAAAGCATTTTTTTTTTGAAGTATTTGGAATACGATATTTCAAATAGCAGAAAGTAATTGAAATACTTTTTCAAATACTTTAAATCAAATATTCCTTAGCTTAGCTTAAATGTTAACAAATATTTATTAATAACGCTTTCTGTAATCTTATTTGAAATTGACACTAATTTTCTATTATTATTTCAGCCGAATTTATAATTGACCTCTCAGAAAAACACAATACTTACGAATCTTTCAAAAAAGTTCTCCTAGAAAATGGCGCAGAATTTTCCGATTCATTCATCGCAAATTTGCTTCGAATAATCCAACACATGAAGCCTGCAACATCCCAAAATATGGATATTCCAGCAAAAGCGAACCAGGATTCTTTATCCATGAAGTTTCCCGGACTAGCAATTCCAAATAAAGATCCAGTAAAAATGGAAGAAAAAACAGAAGATACTGTAATCGACGACGCAATGGCCGAATTAGAAGCACTTGCCCCATCAGTATCAGGTCTTAAAGACGTTAAGAAAGAAAAACCCGAAAAAAGAAGCCGAAGTAACGAGAAACGAAGCCGAAGTCGCGAAAAACGAAGCCGAAGTAGGAAAAGAAGTCGTTCTAGATCGCGAAAACGTTCAAGGAGTAGAGATAGGATTAAAAGAAGACGTAGTAAAGATAGAAGAAGGACCCCAGAAAGAAGGAAGAGTCCTGAAAAATCAAAAGACAGAGATAGGAGTGAGAGAAGAACAGAAAAGAAATATAAAAAAGAGGACAGAGGAAGAAGAAGTCGATCTAAAGAAAGACGGAGAAGATCTAGAAGTAGGAGCAGGAATAGAGGAAGGAGAGAAGAAAAAGAGGAGAAAAGGATTAGAAGAGAAAGTCCGGAAATTGAAGATGACCCAGAACCTGGAAAGGTATATTTTTATATATAAAAATCAATAGGAGATACGTAGAGCCCTGCAAATCCGCGGATATCCGCAACTGTTCTGCGGATGCGGATAAATTATCATTTAAACCATGCGGATGCGGATTAAATGTCATATCCGCTTATCCGCAATATCCGCGTGAACATTAAATCTTCGGTTACTTTCGGAGAAACAAGCAATTGTGTTCTGATTACGCAGTCCTCGGTTATTTTCGGTTGTCTGTATATACATGATATTTTGTAGCATTCAATCTCACTTTATGTTATTTTTATTAAGACAATTGTCCATGATCAAGACTTAGTTGAGAAAATCAACTTAACTTTCTTTTTATTATTGAATATGTTATAGAAAACAATATTTTGGACAAAAGTTTCTTGGTACACTTTCGACGTAATTCTTCCTACCTCTGCTCTAATTCTGGCTTTTAAATCTGATGTTTTTTTTTTTACATAAAACTGATTAGTAAGTTTCATTTAAATACCAAAATTTACCTACATAATTTTTTCTCGAAAATTTTATTATGTAACCTGCCAATTTTTTTATACTACCCGAAGTAAAAAGTCTTGCAGATCCCAAAAATTTGAAAAATGACACATGTTGCTATTTGAAAAAGTTGCAACGCCTAACTCATGCGCGAAATGGCGTAAGAGAATTACTTGATCCTAAAAATATGAAGCACCTTCTATCAAGTAACTTTTCTGATTTTTTTTAAAAATTCAATATTAAAAAAAGCAGCACGCCACATACTCCCTACGAAAAAGAACGCTTAGGCCCCCCAAAATTGTTATCTCTCTCTAGATTTAAATAAGTTATTAGCGCATCTAGGCCTTAAAACTTTTGGGGTCCCTTAGGTTAGGTTAGTAATAAATAAGCTGGTAAATCCAGAAATTTTCAGTAGCGTTTTAGAGCAGATATTACCTTAACAGGTGAAATATGTTAGTTCTTTCCAAACTGACAGCAAAACCTATAGTGCGGATATTTTTGCGGATGCGGATTTGTTATTTACAAAAGCTGCGGATGCGGATCGGATGCGGATACAGAAAAGCTTATCCGCGCAGGGCTCTAGAGATAGGCATGATTTTTTTTTTATTTTTAATTATATTCCTATCAAGGGGGGAGTAGAATTTCCCATTAGCTAAAAAGACTCCTGTTCACCCCCCCACTACGTAAATATAACCATTCAATGTCGCCACCCCCGGTAGAATTCAAGAAATTGCCATTGGGGATACTTTACATCACTCTTTAAAAAATAAAATATTTTTAGGGGGAAAAAGTTAGAGTATCGGTAAGTGACCGCTCAGTTGCCGCCAAGATGGTAATCTTCCCGTCTTTTGCAATGTTTAACTACACAATATATCGAAAATTAGTTTTAGGAAGTGCACAATCGTCCTCAACATCCAGGGATTGAAAAAATTGTGCATCTACTGCACAATCCGTGCACGAACTGCACAAAAAGGCAAAAACTATTACTCACACTGTTTAAAATATGTAAAGTCTATTCCAAACGATTAGGAACTAGATTTTCAAATCTAGTAAAAAAATAAAAAAATTGGCATGCGGCCCTCGTTGGCTCTAGGGTGAAAAAAAGTTTTGTGAAATTTTTATTCACACAAAATTTTTCACAAGAAATATAAATTTTATGCGTATCCCCTATTCTTATTGTAGTCCTTAATTGGGCCCTTTTGCCTAATTTAACTTTTCTTCTGAAGAATTTTTTGTATTAATTATTTTAGAGTAACAAAGTAGAGCATTTCACGTAGAATCATAATATATTTAACAATTTTATTTTATTTTTTAGATTTATAATGGCAAAGTGGCCAATATCGTTCCTTTTGGTTGTTTTGTTCAACTGGAAGGCCTTCGAAAACGTTGGGAAGGCCTTGTCCATATTTCCCAATTACGCGCAGAAGGCAGAGTTACCAGCGTCTCCGACGTGGTCTCCAGGGGCCAAAAAGTCAAGGTCAAAATACTCTCAGTGACCGGTCAAAAGGTTTCTCTAAGTCTCAAAGATGTGGATCAGGATTCCGGTCGGGATTTGAACCCGGCATCACATTCCCATTTAGACAAGAAAGAAGAACTCGGAAGAAACCCAGATAGACCTACAAATAGTGCTACAGCAGTTTTGCACCTACATGGTAAGTAAATTAACCGTGATTCACTAGTAAAGTACCACTGGTTGTGCTCTTATTTTGACAAAAATTTAGTAAAAGTATAAGGCCCACAAATATAAAATTTTATTAAAATCTGTCCACCCGTTTTTAGGGTTTTATTGATATGACCAAAGAAAGATCAAAATTTTGCTTAAATTTAGACCTGTTCAGCGGCACTTAACCGATGGGTCTATTTTTTTAAACTGCAATAACTCCGAAACTACTGGTTCGATTTGCTTGAAACTTGATATAGAAGTGCCTTCTGTAATGTGAAACAATAATCCAAATTTTGCTTAAATTTGGATCACTCCAGTGGTACTTAACTCATTGGTCTTACATTTTTTAAACAACCATAACTCCAAAACGGATGGTTCGATTTGACTGAAATTTTATGTGTGAGTGCTCTATATAATAGTAAATAATAATTTAAATTTTGCTTAAAATTAAACCACTCCAGCGGTACTTAACCGATGGGTCTATTTTTTTAAAACTGCCTTAACTCCAAAACAGGTGGTTCGATTTGCTTGAAATTTGGTACAAAAGTGCCTTATATAATGAAAAACAACCATCCAAATTTTGCTTAAATTTGGAAAAATCCAGTGGTACTTAACCAATAAGTCTTACATTTTTTTAAACAACCATAACTCCAAAACGGATGGTTCGATTTGACTTAAATTTGGTATAGAAGTTTCGTAAATAATAAGAAACAACCAACCAAATTTTGATTAAATTTGGATCACTCCAGCAGTACTTAACCGATTGGTCTTACATTTTTTAAACACTTATAACTCCAAAACGGGTTGTCGAATTTGGATGAAATTTGGTATAGAAGTATCAATCATAATAATCATCAATCCCCCAAATTTTGATTAAATTTGGAAAACTCCAGTGGTACTTAACCAATTGAGCTTACATTTTTTTAAACAATCATAACTCCAAAACGGATGGTTCGATTTGATTTAAATTTCGTATAGAAATTCCGTAAATAATAAGGAACAATCAACCAAATTTTGATTAAATTTGGATCACTCCAGTAGTATATAACCAATTGGTCTTACATTTTTTAAACACCTATATCTCCAAAACGGGTTGTCGAATTTGGATGAAATTTGGTATGGAAGTACCAATCATAATAACCATCAATCCCCCAAATTTTGATTAAATTTGGAAAACTCCAGTGGTACTTAACCAATTGGTGTCATTTTTTTAACAACCATAACTACATAACGGTTGGTCCGAATTGGATGGAATTTGGTACAGAAGTGCCCTACATAATAAGGAACAATCATCTAAATTTTGCTTAAATTTGGATTACTACAGCGGTACTTAAGTAGTGCGGCACAATTTTTTTAAAATAGACATAACTACAAAACGGGTGGTCCGATTTGGATGAAATTTGTTACACATATAAACAATATAACGTAGTTTCTATGTGTAAAATTTCAAGACAAACAGTAAACCCGTTTTTGAGTTATAAAGAAACAAAATTTTATACCCAAAAATAGACAAAACTTCAAAACGGGTGGTCCGATTTGGATGAAATTTGGTACACTTATAAACAATATAACGTAGTTTCTAGGTGTAAAATTTCAAGACAAACAGTATACCCGTTTTTGTGTTGTAAAGAAACAAAATTTTATACCCAAAAATAGACGTAACTCCAAAACGGGTGGTCCGATTTGGATGAAATTTGGTACACATATAAACAATATAACGTAGTTTCTATGTGTAAAATTTCAAGACAAACAGTAAACCCGTTTTTGAGTTATAAAGAAACAAAATTTTATACACAAGTCGGGATGTGTGTAGGCTTCTAAAAAAATGTTTAAAATAATTTTGTGGTATTTTCAGGTAATCTAGAAGACGATGATGACGTTTCTCGAAAACGTGTCCATCGAATCAGCAGTCCTGAAAGGTGGGAAATAAAACAAATGATATCAAGCGGTTGTATCGATAAATCCGAATTACCAGAATTCGATGATGAGACTGGATTGTTGCCGAAAGAAGAAGATGGCGAAGCAGATATTGAGATTGAATTGGTGGAGGATGAACCTCCGTTCTTACAAGGACACGGAAGGGCATTACATGACCTTAGTCCTGTAAGGATTGTGAAAAATCCAGATGGATCTTTGGCCCAAGCTGCGATGATGCAAAGCGCTTTGGCTAAAGAAAGAAGAGAACAGAAGATGCTCCAGAGGGAACAAGAAATGGATAGTGTTCCTACAGGATTAAACAAAAATTGGATAGACCCTCTACCAGAAGGTAAAAAAATAATAATTATTTTTTTTTTAAATAAATCGGGCAGGTTATTGTTTGAGACACATCCACTATATAAAATACGCCAGTGTCGCTTTGTGACTGTCACTTTGTAATTGTCGCTTTATGACAGTGTCGTTATGTGACTGTCGCTTTATGACAGTGTCGTTATGTGACTGTCGCTTTGTGAAAGTATCGCTTTGTGAAAATATCGCTTTGTAGCCATGTTGGTATAGAAATGAAACATTGCTATCAATGAATTTAATTTATTTTGATAAATTTCTGAAAATATTAGAAGGACCCGAAAAAATACATTTTTAGGGTTTTGTAGGTATGACCAAAAAACCCTTATACCGTCATTTTGTCGTCTGTCTGTCTGTTCGGTAAAAATGGTAGACAAACGGCTAAACCTAGAGAGTTGAAATTTGGCATGCTTATACAACTCTTTGACCCGCACATAGGAAAAATACTAAAACATTTAAAAAACATATCCACCTAAAAATATAAACAAATATGTGCTCATCGAAAAAAATATATATATTTTTTTTAAATTCTGAGTAGGGTATTAAATGAAAGCCCTTAGTACGTGGATTAACGATCAAAATTTTATTTTTGCAAAATAAATTATTTTGAGACGATTTTTGCCAAAATTGTGCAAAAAAATTTTTGTCCCACACCCTGTAGCCCAGATGGTTTAAACTAAAAATGTGAAAAAATTCTAAATAATGTATAATGGTGTGAACCGGAATAGTACAACAGGAATTTTTGATCAGATTATGTTTTCGGAAAATAACGCATTTTTTGTGTTTTTTGGTTGACGATGCATACATGTTATACTCTTATAACACACTAAGTTGATAAGCGTTTGGTGGTCTAGTGGCTCAGTTGCTCGACAACCACACAGGATCGTTATTCACTACACAGGTTCGTTCCTGGCTTGTGGAGTCAATTTTATTTTTTGTTTTTTTTTTTTCATATTTATTATGTTTAAATTAATTTGTTAAAATTCTAGTTATATTTTAGCACATTTTGAATTTAATTTTCAAGAGCGTAAATTTAATAACCAATTGGAATTATATTTTCATTCTGTGTCATTTATACGAAGCCAGAGGGGCGGAGCGTTTGATTTAAGACAACCAATGAAAGCCATAGGCCCAATTTTCAAAATCTTAATGAACCTTGTTATATAAAAAAAATACTGCACTTATTTAGAAACCTAAATAATGATATTAGGTATTCGAATTAAAATTAACAAAAAAATATTTTAACATAAAATTTGTTTTTAAAGCTCTGAGATTAACAGACGATAAATTATTTTAAAAAGATCGTTCATTTTGCCGTGGTTACTACAAAGCAAAATTTGTCCTACACACTCAGCATGCCGCCTTCACTTATTATATACCTGCGAAATCCTGCAATGTGTGAAAATTAACACTTCACATCAATTTTTTATTGTTTTACTATACCTACAAAACCCTGAAATGTGTAAAAATTCACTCTCCAATATTTTTTTTTCCAGCCGATAGTCGTACATTGGCAGCTAATATGCGTGGAATTGGTCTCCAAACGCAAGATTTACCAGAATGGAAGAAACATGTGATTGGTGGAAAGAAATCTTCGTTTGGAAAGAAGACGAATCTTTCCATTTTGGAACAAAGACAAACTCTTCCAATCTACAAACTGAGGGATGAATTAACTAAAGCTGTCACTGATAATCAAATTTTGATTGTTATTGGGGAAACTGGTTCGGGCAAAACGACACAAATAACACAATATTTGGCTGAATTTGGTTTTACTGCGAGAGGAAAAATTGGTTGTACACAACCTAGAAGAGTTGCTGCTATGAGTGTTGCTAAAAGAGTTGCTGAAGAATTTGGATGCCGTTTAGGACAAGAAGTTGGTTATACGATTCGTTTTGAGGACTGTACAAGTCCAGAAACTGTTATCAAGTAAGTCCAAATGTTTTAGCAAGTTTTTGGTGGATTGGACAAAGTTCAAAATTTGTATGAACCAGGAATTTGCCATCGATGCACCTGAAATTGGACTCCGAAATTTGAGTATTACCGAAATTTTATCTGTACTTAACCCTTTACTGCATGAATTTTTATTTTTGGCTGAAATAATTCATGGGCATTAGGAATTGGGTCTTATTGATTAAAAAAATATATTTAAAATATTAATTATTATTTTTATGAAAATATTGTTTGTGCCATACATGGAACATTATGATTCTACATTATGTTACAAAAGAAAATGATTCCGTATTATTTGCTCGTCAATTGCTAGGTGTTCTTCATTAGGGATTAATCGCCCTCGAATTTTTGAAAGAAAAGGTCGATACTAACAGCTAAGACAAATAACAAAAAACCTGACCAAAAAAAATGACCCATAAAAAAAGTTGTGTGCTTGCCATTTAGTCCCCAATTTTTTCTTGACTAAACAAGGTGTTGGGATTCACAAAATTCAAACCGCAGGTATCTACCTCTTACCGTTTTAGAGATACGTATTTTTTTAATTTCAAAATAAAAAAAAAAATCCCTTTAGTTTTAGGTCATATCGGACCAAATTTTAAATTTTTCTTGACTAAACAAAGTGTGGGGAGTCCAAAAATTCAAACCGCAGGTCTCTATCTCTTACCGTTTTAGAGATACGTATTTTTTTAATTTCAAAAATTTTTAAAAAAATCCCGTTAGTTTTAGGTCATTTCGGACCAAATTTTAAATTTTTCTAGACTAAACAAAGTGTGGGGAATCCAAAAATTCAAACCGCAGGTCTCTATCTCTTACCGGTTTAGAGATACATATTTTTTTAATTTCAAAAATTGTAAACATATTTTTTTAATTAATTTGTCTATCAATAAGAACCAATTCCTAATGCTCATGAATTATTTCAGCCAAAAATAAAAATTCATGCAGTAAAGGGTGAAATTAGGGATCTCACACAAATTTGGAGCTTTTAAAATTCTGAAGCTCTCAAAATTCTGGACGTTTAAAGGATTCCACACACCAAAGCGGCCACGGTGGCGATAATGCAGCAGCCTAACGCAACCTATACAATACAATGAGACCACGCACATACAAGCGTTCCGCTATCTGAGAACGCCACCGAATGCAGCGTTCAGTCTAGCGATCACCAAACACTGGCGGCCGAACTCGACAAGTTGCGTTAGGCCGCGCGATATTCATTGTTTATATACTACAGAGTGAATATATTTAAGAAAATAATGTCGAAAATAGATAATTTAACAGAAAAAATCATAGATCAGTAAAGGATCATTTAATTTTGTATGACTTAGCACATTCTGATTACAAGAATATTAGGAAAATAAATAAAGTGTGGGACGAAATAGGAAAAGTTTTGGAAATTGATAGTAAAGTCTGTTCCAAACGATTAGGCGGAACTAGATTTTGCAATCTAGTTACTTTCATCGTTTAAATCATGCTTTTCAGCCGTTTTGTTTAAGCTTTGTAAATCATACTTGCAACAAACATTTTTTGGTTAAGGTTAATATCATTTTAAAATGTCATTTTCTTTATATTTTGATTTTTTGTGTCATTCTTAATACAAATATCCCATTTATTTATTTTTTGTCATTAAAATATGTAAGAAAATTAATTTAAGTTTGACATATGTTATTCGTTTCCATGGTTTCATTGTTGGAATTTTAAATTTTAACATTCCAAAGGGGAAAAATGAAATAACCCAAGCAAGGTCCAATATTATCATACAACTATATACCGTGATTCACTAACTGATCGCTACCGCTACCGCCACTCCCACCGCGTTAGTGTGAGGAGACCTGATCGCTACCGTGGCCGCCACCGCGGCCGCTTTGGTGTGTGGAATCCTTTAATTTGCACAATATCAGGTGAAAATTTCATCACCTGAAATTGTCCCTGTATTTCGTAGGCAAGGCTTTTTCCCAAAGAACCACTAACTAAATTTTTTCTAGGTACATGACAGACGGTATGTTATTACGGGAATGCCTAATGGACTTGGACCTTAAGGGATACTCAGTCATCATGTTGGACGAGGCTCATGAAAGAACAATCCATACAGACGTACTTTTTGGACTCCTAAAGCAAGCAGTCCAAAAAAGACCAGAACTTAAATTAATCGTCACTTCAGCTACATTGGACGCAGTAAAATTCTCACAATATTTTTTCGAAGCACCCATTTTCACAATACCCGGAAGAACTTTTCCGGTTGAAGTATTATACACAAAGGAACCGGAAACAGATTATTTAGACGCTAGTCTTATAACAGTAATGCAGATACATCTGCGAGAACCGCCTGGTAAGTATTGTTAATCCCAGTAGCCCAATTTGGACAATTTTATACACAATTACCAGGTCTACAAGTATGAAATGCGGATTTTTTTCAAACTTGCCGCGCAAACTGAGTGTATAGTTCAAAGTTTCAACACATATAGCGTTTTGTTAAGTTATCATTAAGTGTCAAATGCGTATAGGTTATAATTTGAAAAGTGATCATATAGTTTTGTTTTACTGTGTTAAAAATGTAAAATTTTGTGCCAAATAAAGAGCATTCGCGGACAGTACTACTGTTTTGTTTTCATTTGAAAAAAACTGCTGCTGAATCATACCGACTGCTTCGAGAAGCTTATGGTGAATATGCTCCATCGCAAGATACGTGTGAACGATGGTTTCGGCGTTTCAAAAGTGGTGACTTTGATCTTACAGACAAACATGGAAAACCTCCAAAAAAATATGAAGATACAAAATTGGAAACATTGCTACAGGAAGACGATAGTCAATCACAAAAACAACTAGCAGAGCAGTTAGGCGTTAGTCAACAAGCTGTTTCCAATCGCCTACGAGAGATGGGTAAGATCCAGAAAATCGGCAGATGGGTTCCACATGCATTGAATGAGAGGCAGATGGAAAAACGCAAAAACACTTGTGAAATTTTGCTTGCACGATACAAAAAGGTCTTTTTTGCATCATTACTGGCGATGAAAAATGGATTTATTTTGAAAATCCCAAACGCAAAAAATCATGGGTGAACCCAGGCTCACCATCCACATAAACTGCAAGACCGAATCGCTTTGGCAAAAAGACAATGCTCTATACTTGGTGGGACCAAAAGGGTGCGGTCTAGTATGAATTGTTAAAACCTGGTGAAACAGTTACCCAACGCTACCAACAACAACTGATCGAATTAAACCATTCGCTGCTCATAAAACCAGAATACGAAAGAAGACACAAGGTAATCTTTCTTCGCGATAACGCTCCTTCACATAAGGCAAAAGCAGTTTGCAACACATTGGAGGCACTCAAGTGGGAAGTGCTACCCCATGCCGCTTACTCACCAGACTTGGCCCCTTAAGATTATCACTTGTTCGCATCGATGGGTCACGTACTTGCCGAGCAGCACTTTTGTTCATATGAAAATGTGAAAGAATGGCTAGATGAATGGTTTGCGGGGAAAGGGGAAGAGTTCTACTGGCGAGGTGTTCACAAATTGCCTGAAAGATGGAAAAATGTATAACTTCTAATGGAGCATACTTTGAATCAATAAACTTTTACTGTTCTTTTGAGTTTAATGTGTTTTATTTTAAAAAAAATCCGCATTTCATACTTGTAGACCTGGTAAATACCTTGATATGAAGGATACAATTTTCAACAAAATCGGTCCAACTGTTCTAAAGATAGGGTTTTTAAAAAATGTTGGACAACTGATTTATTACCACTGGTTTTGATCCGATTTTTATAAAAATACAGCCATTTGTTTAACTAGATAAAAGTTGCTTCCATGCCAAATTTCATAGAAATCGGTCCAGCAGTTTTGGAGTTATGACATTCGGAAATAAAATTTTGACCATAGATTTATTACCACTGGTTTTGCTTTAATTTTTATAAAAATATATTAAAATGTTTAACTATATCATAGCTTATTCCCTACCAATTTTCATTCAAATTGGTCCCCTTGTTTAGAAATTAAGTCATTTGAAAAAATATATTAACCACTTATGAAGTACCACTGGTTGTGGTACGATTTTTATAAAAATTCACTTAAATATTCAACTATACCGAAGCTACTTTGATACCAAATTTTATCAAAATCGGTTCACCCAACGCGGAGATATGGTACTTTATTTTTAGTTTGTGATTGAACCCTCAATTTTCGAAAGTTACTGGGGAATGACGCGTCATACACCAGTAACTCTGTAGACGGCAGGGGTCGGATATATTTAAATAACTAAATTTTGTTTTTAGGGGATATATTACTATTTTTAACTGGTCAAGAAGAAATTGATACAGCATGTGAAATATTATATGAACGAATGAAGTCTCTTGGGCCAGATGTACCTGAATTAATAATTTTACCGGTCTACTCCGCTTTACCGAGTGAAATGCAAACCAGAATTTTCGAACCAGCTCCTCCTGGAAGTAGAAAAGTGGTAATAGCCACTAATATCGCCGAAACTAGTTTGACTATTGATGGTATTTATTACGTAGTTGATCCAGGGTTTGTCAAACAAAAAGTTTACAACTCAAAAACCGGAATGGACAGTTTGGTGGTCACTCCTATATCACAGGTAAGTTTTGAAAACTTCATCGAACTGAAACCTTTTAGAATACCGAGAAATTCACAAAAATATTAACTCTGGAATTCCCTTAATGAATGAACAGATTGACGTTTACTCCTAATAAATCGTTAAAAAACTTCTTTTCCCTTCGGGTGTATTCTGTAAGAAACGCGTTAAAATTAGCGTCAGGTTAATATTTTTATATTAACTCCATGTCTAACGTCATTATCCAAAAATGCTATTCTGTAAGAGCATTTGTTAAGGTAAGCGTTAATACAATATTTGTTAACGCGAGGCGTTAACTCACCCTGTAGAGAGGCTAATATTTACTACACGCGCATGCGCTGTTACGTTGAATTTTAACACGAGTATTTAGTCAAATGCCAAGAGAATCTTAACCTAATATTTCGGTGTTGAATTAAATATTCAGTGGCGAAATTTATTTTAAAAATGGAACAGAAATGTTTGGTCCTGTGATACTCATTATAACTGGTTTCCACAGTGTATTAAATAAAAATATAACTTTATTCAACTTTTGTTTGGTCAATTTATATACTACATTGTATTATAACAGTTTATCTAATTTTTTAATAATATGTTCATTCTATTTTTAAAAAGGTGTTCGGTGATATTAATTATTAAATTTGATTTATTACGCTATTTCTACCCTGGAATAACACTGTTGTGATCGTCATTATCAATCTCATCAATTGTTTCTTCAAATAATACACCATTAAAATGTACTGCGATATTTTGAAACACGGCGGAGGCATAAGTGAAGTTTTGTAGCTTTCAGAGGATTATAATTTTAAGTTCTGTGTCTCAATAAAAACCAAAACTGCTCTCCAATACTCCATTTACTTCCTTTCTATACACTTGAACTTGCGACTGGGTTACTTGTATAACAAAATGAAGCGTCATTCTTATCTCTACTGTAAAGAATTTACTTTAAAAAGTAATAGAAAGTTGATTAATATTCCTATCGTCTTGTGTTTTATTCATTTTTTTAGGGTTTTGTAGGTATGACCAAAAAACCCTTATACCGTCATTTTGTCGTCTGTCTGTCTGTCTGTTCGGTAAAAATTGTAGCCAAACGGCTAAACCTAGAGAGTTGAAATTTGGCATGCTTATACAACTCTTTGACCCGCACATAGGAAAAATACTAAAACATCTAAAAAACATACCCCCCTAAAAATATAAACAAATATGTGCTCATCGAAAACAAAAATATTTTTTTTAAATTCTGAGTAGGGTATCAAATGAAAGCCCTTAGTACGTGGATTAACGATCAAATTTTTATTTTTGCAAAATAAATTATTTTGATGCGATTTTTGCCAAAAATGTGCAAAAAAAATTTTGTCCCACACCCTGTAGCCCAGATGGTTTAAACTAAAAAAATTCTAAGTAATGTATATTGGTGTGAACCGAAATAGTACAACAGAAATTTTTGATCAAATTATGTTTTTGGAAAATAACGCATTTTTTGTGGTTTTTGGTTCACAAAGTACAAAAGTTATACCAATGTAAGACACTCACATGCAAGGCGTACGATGGCTACATGCGTTAGAGCACTCTTAAACTGGCTGGAAAACGAAGGGTTTCGAGTTCGAGTACGGAGTGAATTTTATTTTTTCTGTTTTTTTTTTGCATTTTTATTATGTTGAAATTATTTTGTCAAAATTCTAGTTATATTTTGACAAATGTTGTATTTAATTTTTATGAGCGTAAATTTAATAACCAGTCTTATTATATGATTAACAGACGATAAATTATTTTAAAAATATCGTTCATTTTGCCGTGATTACTACAAAGTAAAATTTGTCCTACACACTCAGCGGTATGCCTTCACTTATTATATACCTGCGAAACCCTGAAATGTGTGAATATTCACACTTCACATCAATTTTTTTTAAATAACATGTCATTTACTTAAATAGGATCAGCCATTTTTGCAAACTAAACACTAGCGTTAACTTTTAAAGCCACCGTTTCGGTAGGCGCTTATTGAACGTTAACTGGCTATTTTAACGCCGCCGCGCTATAATTTTAACACATATATGTTAAGCGAATAGCATTTAGGTTAAAAATGGTGTTAAAAAAATTAACGTCAGTTTCTGACGGTAAGATTTTAACATCATGCTTAGAGAATTGACCCGCTTATCTGCTAATATGGTTGACACTTGTATTCCCTACCATAAATATTTGTTCCTACTGAATGTATCTGTTAAAAATAAGTTTAGTTTTTAATTTGAACTCCTGTAGATGGCGTCACTGCCGAAATACGTACAGAGTAACATTAAACTTATATTTGTGAAACTTACCGAGTGCTTTGTTTATTAATTTTGATTTTTTTTAGGCCCAAGCTAAGCAAAGGGCAGGTCGAGCTGGTCGTACAGGGCCTGGAAAATGCTACAGACTCTACACAGAAAGGGCTTATAGAGACGAAATGTTACCAACCCCTGTACCAGAAATACAGAGAACAAATTTAGCCACAACGGTCCTTCAGTTGAAAACTATGGGTATTAACGACCTTTTGCACTTCGATTTCATGGACGCGCCCCCTGTAGAAAGTTTAATAATGGCACTAGAACAACTACATAGTCTATCTGCCCTAGATGACGAAGGTCTATTAACCAGATTAGGACGACGAGTAAGTTTAATTTGTGATTTTTTTTTTTTTAATTTTCAGATGTCCGATTTTAGTGATTTTGTACACAATTAAAACCCTTTATATAAAGAACACCTAGGCCAAATTTCAGCCAAATCGGTCTAGGCATTCCTGAGATATAATTATTGAAAAAAAAAAATTGGGCCATTTATTAAGGGGGGGGGGATAGGGTCTGATAACCACATTTTAAGCATATTTTTGTGAATTTTTTTCAAATCTGTTTAAATTTATTCATTTTCAAACTAAGTACATATATAAAGTATGTTTTGAAGAAGGTACAAAAAAATTTGAGTATTTGAACATTTGAGTGTATTTTTATAAAAATCGTAGCACAACCAGTGGTACTTAAGGGGGGGGCGGTAGGGTCTGATAACCACATTTTAAGCATATTTTTGTGAATGTTTTTCAAATGTATGGTTAAATTTATTCATTTTCAAACTAAGTACATATATAAAGTATGTTTTGAAGAAGATACAAAAAAATTTTGAAGGCAAAATATGGCGAAATGAGCCAGCTGTGGCAAATCTTCTCAGACTCCGGGAAAAAATTAGATTTTGCGGTGACCAGCATAACTCGTCACTGGATCATCTGAAATCAAAAATCCAAAAAGATTTTGTTAGTTTATGAGTTTGCCGAGATAATGACGTTGAGTTTTTATTTTTAAAATGATTTTTCAGTTTTTAGCGTTATTTAGAAGACAAAAAAAAATTAATTCCCCCTAAAAAAAACCTAAAAATGAGTATATTTGTGATTGTTAAATAAAAAAAAAATATCTCAACGTCGTTACCTCGGCAAACTCATAAACTAACAAAATCTTTTTGGATTTTTGATTTCAGATGATCCAGTGAGTTATGCTGGTCACCGCAAAATCTAATTTTTTTCCCGGATTCTGAAAAGATTTGCCACAGCTGGCTCATTTCGCCATATTTTGCCTTCAAAATTTTTTTGTATCTTCTTCAAAACATACTTTATATATGTACTTAGTTTGAAAATGAATAAATTTAACCATAGATTTGAAAAAAAATCACAAAAATATGCTTAAAATGTGGTTATTAGACACAAAACCCCCCTTAAGTACCACTGGTTGTGCTACGATTTTTATAAAAATACACTCAAATGTTCAACTATATGGAAGCTTGTTCCATACCAAATTTCATTAAAATCGGCCCAGCCGTTTAAAAGTTACTTCACTTAAAAAAAAAATTTGAACCACTGATAAAGTACCGCTGGTTGTGGTACGATTTTAATAAAAATACACTCAAACGTTCAGCTGTAAGGAAGTTTCATACCAAATTTCATTCCAATCGGCGCACTTGTTTTAAAGTTATATTTAAAAAAAATGTACCACTTGTTAAGTACCACTGGTTGTGCTACGATTTTTATAAAAATATACACAAATGTTCAACTATATCAAAGATACTTCTATACCAAATTTCATCAAAATCGGCCCACCCATTTCGAATATATGGCAATATAAAAACAGTCTACACCCCCGGATTGATAAACTTACGGGTGAATGACGCGTCATACACAACTAACTTTGCAGACGACCGGGGTGAAAAATATTTAAACACCTATAACTCTAAAACGGATGAACCGATTTGAATAAAATTTTATATAAGGGCTCCTTACATCAAGGGGCATGTTTATAAAAAGATTTATGAAAATTGGGACACAACCAGTGGTACTTCACATGTGGATCACGACAAAAATATCAATTTTAATTGAAATTTTATAATTTTTAGATGGCAGAATTCCCTCTGGAGCCTAATTTATCAAAAATGTTAATAATGTCAGTAGCTCTTCAATGTTCGGACGAAATTTTGACTGTGGTATCAATGTTATCTGTTCAAAACGTGTTTTATCGACCCAAAGATAAACAGGCTTTAGCGGATCAGAAGAAAGCCAAATTTAACCAACCAGAAGGAGATCATTTGACCCTTTTAGCCGTTTATAACTCTTGGAAAAACAACAAATTTTCCAATGCATGGTGTTATGAAAATTTTGTACAAATTAGGACACTAAAAAGGGCACAAGATGTAAGGAAACAACTTTTGGGAATCATGGACAGGTAATTATTATATTTTTTTGTCTTTGCCGCCCCAAAACGGAGTCAAATTTGACACGATATAGTCGGATTGCTGATAGGTGACTGTTCGTTGCTACAAGTATCGATATACAATACTATATGCTTTCTCTGTCTATATCATTATAATTATTTGCATACCCATAGTAACGTATAGTGACGCAAGTTGACAACTAACCTTCCAAATTATTTTAATAAAAAACAAAGCATTAGAAAGAAACGGAATTATTCGTAGATATCTTTGCTAATTGGAGCACGAAAATAAATTCACAGCAGTACTCAAACAAACAAAATTAATTTTAAGGTAATAATTATAAATAAGGAAAAACTTATACGTAAATTTTGGATTATAATTTGTTGTTTATTTAAATTAAATTTTTATGTTTTCCGTAAGTAATAAAATATTAAGTAAAAATATATTTATTCATATAATATATTGCTACAAGTTGTATTTAAATGTTTATTTTTATTTTAAAAAAATTAGTCACTGTAATGCATGATATCGTCGTCATCTGAACTATCGCTGTCATTTCTTGTATTTATTATTATTGGATTAATATCTTCAACAATCCTTTCCCTTTCCCACCATTCATTTTTAAAAAAATTGTAACAGATTTTGCCCATGTTTCACAACTAATTTGATCACAGGCTACTTGCCACATTTTCAAAACTTTATCACTATATCCGTTTTGACCAATATGTATATCATAATAATTTTTTGATATACCCCAAATTAGTTCAATGGGGTTAAACTGGCAGTAATAAGGAGGTAATCTTAGTACTTCATGACCATTTGTGCCAATGTAACAATAAAATAAACTGGTTCAGATTTTAATTTCCTTCGTTTTCTCGTGTTTTGTTCAGAAGTTCAGATTTATTACATTTTATAATTCTACGAATTGTTGATTCCGAAATCTTTAAGGCAGCTGCTTCTCTTTGATGGACACAAGATAGAGAAATAAGTGGCCCATTGTTCTCTTTTTCGGAATTAAAATATTCCAGCAGATTTAAAATTTGTTTGTGAATTTAATAATTGGCCGCAAGGTCTATTAATTAATATTATTAACAAACACTGACAGTTAAGACAAATAACAAAAAACATTTTTAAAATCGCTGAAAAATGGTAGATTATTATATGATTGCAATTCTTGATACATACATGTAATAGTCACCTATCAGCAATCTGACTATAGTACAGTTTTTAGAAACTTTTATTTTTCTATATAATTTAGGTATGGTTTTTGCACCTTGAGGTACACCTCGAGAACTATCTGACAGATAAGGTTATCTGGAACTTGGAAGGACTCAGCTCTCAGATGGCAGCACATGACGACACACTAATATGGTCTATTATACCCTTTTCACACTAGATCTTTAAGACGAGTGAACTTAAAGTTCACCGATGTTTAAGATCGGTATGCTTTCACACTTGATGTTTAAATCTCTGGTGCTGTCATCAGCTACAGTAATTTTGTCCTTAAGTTACCGTCATGAAATTACCAGTTTTGAACTGTCTGCGCAGACGCACATTTTGAATTATTATAAACAAATATGGATATTTCATTTCATTGTACAATAGACACTACAATAAAGAATATATTACACCTGTATTAACATGTAAGTCGATACATTTTATCTCAATTATTGTAGCTCTGTATTTTATTAAACACATTATTAAAATAAATAATTTTATTATAACAATAAGTATAAACTTCTTATAACGTCGATATAATACAGTATTCTTGTTTATGATAATATAAAATGTTGACAGCACAAATTCAAGGAGTATTTTTTTTTATAATAGAAATTAAGTTGGCAATGCGGACGAAGTTTAAGACGCAGATCTCTGTCTTAAACATCGCTTGTATTTAGACGAGGCCATACGGTTTCACATTAGCGTTTAAAGATACATTCACTTTAACATCCGATCTTAAAGATCTAGTGTGAAAAGGGTATTATGCCGAACGCTCCTAAAGTATCACAAAACCTTATCTGTAAGATACTTACCTAGGGGTTCACCTCAAGGTGGAAAGACCGGGCCTTTATGTTTTTGTTTATGCCTTTTATTAATTTTTAGACACAAATTGGACGTGGTATCAGCTGATAAAAACACAGTACGTGTCCAAAAAGCAGTATGTTCTGGATTTTTTAGAAATGCTGCTAAAAAGGACCCTCAAGAAGGATACAGGACTCTAGTTGATAGCCAGGTCGTCTATATACATCCTTCTAGTGCTTTGTTTAATAGACAACCAGAATGGTAAGCTTTTTATTTATAAAAAAAAAAACAATATTTTTGAAACTTTTCAAATACCATTTTTTACCGACCGCCAACATATAGTTGTGTGCTAGCCACAACATCCTTAATTTTTTTCTAGACTAAAGAAAGTGTGAAGATTCTAAAAAATCAAACCGCAAGTCTCTATCTCCTACCGTTTTTGAGATATGAATTTTTAAATTTTCCGTTTTAGTTCATTTTCCAGTTTTTTTTTTTTATGAACCATAAAAAAAGTTATGTGTTAGCCACAACATCCCCAATTTTTTCCTAGAGTAAACAAAGTGTAAAGATTCCAAAAAATGAATCCGCAAGTCTCTATCTTTCACCGTTTTTGAGATATGAATTTTTAAATATTCCGTTTTAGTTCATTTTCCAGTTTTTTTTTTATGAACCATAAAAAAAGTTGTGTTAGCCACAACGTCTCCAATTTTTTTCTAGACTAAACAAAGTGTAAAGATTCCAAAAAATCAACCCGCAAGTCTCTATCTCTTACCGTTTTTGAGATATGAATTTTTAAATTTTCCGTTTTTGTTTATTTTCTACAGTTTTTTTGATGAACCATAAAAAAAGTTGTGTGTTAGCCACAACATCTCCAATTTTTTTCTAGAGTAAACAATGTGTGGAGATTCCAAAAAATCAAACCGCAAGTCTCTATCTCTTACCGTTTTTGAGATATGAATTTTTAAATTTTCCGTTTTTGTTCATTTTCTAAAGTTTTTTTGATGAACCATAAAAAAAGTTGTGTGTTAGCCACAACATCTCCAATTTTTTTCTAGAGTAAACAAAGTGTGGAGATTCCAAAAATTCAAACCGCAAGTCTCTATCACTTACCATTTTTGAGATACTATTTTTCAAAAAATCCATTTTTAAATTACGCAATGAAATACCTTTTAATCTATTTTTTTTTTATTTTCAGGGTAATTTACCATGAATTGGTTCAAACTACAAAAGAATATATGAGAGAAGTGACAACAATTGACCCAAAATGGCTGGTCGAATTCGCCCCTGCATTTTTCAAATTTAGCGACCCAACAAAACTGAGCAAATTCAAGAAAAATCAACGACTTGAACCGTTATATAACAAATACGAAGAACCAAATGCCTGGAGAATATCCAGAGTAAGAAGACGAAGAAATTAAATTAATAATTAATTTAATGTACATACAATGTAGGATGTATTTTTGATCTTAATTAGAAAAAAATATAAGACACAAATATTTAAACATTTAAAAATCTTTATTAATTTTTTATTCTTATATCTAAGTTATTACCTCTCTCTATTCGTCCTCTTTTTTGAGGCTACCAAAAACTTGTGCTGGTATTGCCTGTTTCTCAATCGGAATATCTACCTCATCCTCTCTTTCTTCGTCATCTTGACCGTCAACGTCCTCATCATCGTCATCAATATCAATCTCGTCTGGATTGACGACCTTATCGATCTGTTCTTTGGGCTGACCTTGGGTTTCACCCCTTACGAACATAATATTACCTAAACAGAAAAAAAAATTCAAAATCAAATAAAAACCAACCAGTACACGTCAAAAAAGTGTGGCGGTTATGCGAATTAGGAATGGGAAAAAAACATCGATGTTTGTTTTAAAAACATCGATGTTTTTACCATCGATGGTCAGCTGACGATAGTATCGATAAAACATCGATGTCTACTACCGATGTCGATGTTTAAACTTTGAAATTCAGAAACTACCGCTAGAGGCGCTTGAACCTTAAAAATTTAATTTTTATTAAAATTACTACACAAAATATAAGCGCCATCTGTTGTGATATAACAATACTAATAGTATTAGTTCATATTCTTCTTAGCAGTTAGCAGAATACGAAAAAATAAGAAGAAACTTCTAATTTTTGCAAACAATGCGAACGACCAACGACGCCAACACACTTTTTCTTTTTGAGTCTTGTTGACACTTTCCCAGTTGTTATTCCTCCAATCCCTGGATTTTTGTAAGTTGTCATTAGCTATTTTTTTATATATTGAAGTTGGCTTTTCCTGAACAAAATGATCAAAAGCTTCAATCAATCGGTAAAAGTAACTAGAATTGAAAATCTAGTTCCGCCTAAACCAAAGGAACAGACTTTATTTCAACTTAAAAAAGTATAAAAATAATTGTGTATGACAGTGTTATTTTTATGTTAAATAATATAAAATTAACATTAAGATTACTATATTAGTATTGTAATAAAATATTTCATTTTAGAAATGTAAAAATAGTAAGGTCTGTTCCTTTGGTTTAGGCGGAACTAGATTTTCAATTCTAGTTACTTTTACCGATTGATTGAAGCTTTTGATCATTTTGTTCAGGAAAAGTCAATTTTAATATATAAAAAAATATCTAATGACAAATTACAAAAATGAAAATTGCGGTTAGTTCCGCCTAATCGTTTGGAATAGACTGTAGGTACAAATTAGGATTATTATATTGGGTATAATAATATTAATGTGAAATTAATTACTATTAAAAAGGAATATTTCTATTTCAAAATCTAATAAATGCTTTTTGTGTATTATGTGTTACTTTTTTCGTATTTTATCTTTACATTATTAAATAAAACCTATATAATATAAATAAATAGCTATTTTTAATATAAATAAAACATCGATGTTTCCGATACATCGATGTTTTTTCAACATCGATAGTAAGCGCCGATGTTAAACATCGATGTTTTGCCTTCGACGTACAAAAATTGCTGTATAAAAGTACATACAAATTTTTTTTTATGTATGCATTTCTAAAATCTGGCGGCACATATCAAGAATTTCGCGGCACAGTGGTTAAGAATCACTGGTATAAAGTTTCATCCATTGCAACAACCGCCACACATCAAAATGTATAGATGATGCAAACAAAAAATTCTAAAAGTGGACAAAAACATAGCAAATAACGGTGTAAAATTAACCTGGTGTATTTAAATCAGTAGTGTAAACCTACCTTTAGCTAAGGCACCACTCATCTCAACAGCTTTAGCTTCAAGCATCCTCATATCGTCCTTGACCCCTGGTGCAAGGTCAGCAACAGTACCAGCTATAGAGTTCGCCGAACTCAACATTTGTGCAGACATCATGTTGACCTGGGTATTGTAGGTGGCCTGGACACTTCTCTTGATCCTCAACATCTCCCTCATGGTATCCTCATTACCATGTCTAACCTCAAACTCCTTCCAAATCTGCCAGAACTCAGGGGTCACCCTTGGGTCACACATTTGGGAACAGTGTCCATAGATGGCTCTCGCCCGATCAATCTCACCTAAAAAAACATCCAATTAAAATTCCAATCTTTTCGCGCCATTGTTTGTATGTTAGTTTGCGCCATCAGCTGCGACTTATAAGTATTATCCGGCTCGAAGGACCATTGCCGCTATTAAAAGAGACTTGGACCTATACTTAGAAGTATCACAACACTTTTTTAGTTTCATTTCATCTAATTGCATTCCTTTTAGCCTGGAGAGACACTATCTCTGACAGTTTAACAGAAACACACCATCACAAACCCAAAATAATAAACAAAAATTCCAAAAAATCAACCCGCAAGTCTCCATCTCTTACCGTTTTTGAGATATGAATTTTTTAATTTTCCGTTTTAGTTCATTTTCCAAAGTTTTTTTTTTTTTTGATGAACCATAAAACAAGTTGTGTGTTAGCCACAACATCCCCAATTTTTTCCTAGAGTAAACAAAGTGTAAAGATTCCAAAAAATCAAACCGCAAGTCTCTATCTCTTACCGTTTTTGAGATATGAATTTTAGAAGTTAACCATTTTGAATATTCGATCTTTTTAATGATCCATAAAAAAAGTTGTGTGCTAGCCCATTAAGTTCCAATTTTTATGTAGACTATAAAAAGCGTGAGGATTCCAAAAATTCACTCCGTAGGTCTCTATCTTTTACCGTTTTCGAGATATTTTGAAAATAAACCAAATATAAATTTTCCAATTACCAACTTTTTTTTAAGGTTTTACTTGATGGCGCATAAAAAAAGTTGTGTGCTAGCCATTAAAGCCTCAATTTTTTTCTAGACTGAACAAGGTATGGGGATTTAAAAAATTCAAACCGCATATCTCTATCTCTTACCGTTTTTGAGATATAAATTTTTTACATTTATAAAATTGTCGGACAAAATAAAACCCCGGACGTAGACCTGTTTGACGGGAACTAACGAGTCGGTTGCCGATAAAACCAAAATTACCGGTGACAAGATATATTATTAAAATTATTCTTACCTAGCTTTACATATTTTACATGAGGACCCATAAGAAAAGTTGTGTGATAGCCATGAAATCCCCAATTTTTTTGTAAACTAAACAAGGTGTGAGGATTCCAAAAATTCAAACCGCAGGTCTCTATCTCTTACCGTTTTTGAGATATACATTTTTTAAAAGTATAAAATTTTACTTTCTTTGATATTTTGAAATTTGGTTTGATGGTCCATAAAAAAAGTTGTGTGCTAGCCATTAAGTCCCCAATTTTTTTGTAAACTAAACAAGGTGTGAGGATTCCAAAAATTCAAACCGCAGGTCTCTATCTCTTACCGTTTTTGAGATATACATTTTTTAAAAGTATAATATTTTACTTTCTTTGATATTTTGAAAATTTGTTTGGTGGCCCATAAAAAAACGTTGTGTGCTAGCCATTAAGTCCCCAATTTTTTTGTAAACTAAACAAGGTGTGAGGATTCCAAAAATTCACACCGTAGGTCTCTATCTTTTACCGTTTTCACGATATTTTGAAAATAAACCAAATATAAATTTTCCAATTACCAACTTTTTTTTAAAGGTTTTACTTGATGGCACATAAAAAAAGTTGTGTGCTAGCCATTAAGGCCCCTTTTTTTTTTAGGCTAAACAAGGTATGGGGACTAAAAAATTCAAACCGCAGATCTCTATCTCTTACCGTTTTTGATATAAATTTTTTTTGTCGGACAAAATAAAAGCCCGGTCATAGACCTGTTTGGCGGGAACTAACGTGTCGGTTGCCGATAAAAACCAAAATTACCGGTGACAAGATATATTATTAAAATTATTCTTACCTAGCTTTACATATTTTACATATTTTAACAAATTTTGTTTGGGGACCCATAAAAAAAGTTGTGTGCTAGCCATTAAGTTCCCAATTTTTTTCCAAACTAAAAAAGGTGTGAGGATTCTAAAAATTCAAACCGCAAGTCTCGATCTTATAGCGTTTTTGAGATATAAATTTTTTAAATTTAAAAATTGTCAAACGAAATAAAAGTCCGATCGTATACCTGCTTGACGGGAAGGAACGTTTCGGTTACCGATAAAAATCAAAACTGCCGGTGTCAAGATGTTCCCAATTTTTTTCCAAACTAAACAAGGTGTGAAGATTCCAGAAATTCAAACCGTAGGTCTCTATCTCTTACCGTTTTTGAGATATACATTTTTTAAAAGTAAACCCAAAATTACTCACCCAGCTTTGTTTCCATTTCCGAAAATCTCAGACACATTTCCCTGGAATTATCCTCCGTAAGGACCTCAATAGCCTTCTCATAAATCTGTCTTGTCTTAGGTACCCCATAGATCTCGGCAGCCTTCTTGATATAGATATTAAACACCTCAAACTGTTCCTCGGGTAGAACTTTCTGAGTCGCTCTCTCGTAGACAGCCATAGCGTGCCGAGCCATTCCATAATTTTCTTCCAGTTTCGCGTAAAGCAAGTACAAAGGTTTACTGAACTTTTCAGGGCAATTTTCAAGACATTGCTCAAAAAGATCCCGCGCCCTTTCAAGTTTAGTGCCCCCGTATCGATTCAAAAATTTAGTTAAATACGTATTCCAAATATCATAAACATTTGGCCATTTGAACAAAGAAATACCTAAAAAAAATATATATAAAATTGTTTATCTGAAAAGATGTGACACTTAAAACAACAAGAATTACACTGGTCAAAAAATTTAAACTTTTTTTTGCTGACTTAGATCTGATACTTGTTTTTAATTTTGGGGTGCTGATTTCAAAAATGTTAACAATTTCTGCATATCACGTAAAATTTTTGTTCTATCGTATTTTGACTTTTTTCACCTTTTCACGTTCTGATATACGTCTACTTTAATTTCAACTTCGTTCTTGTTGTCCAATATATTTTGTAGGAAGGCCTTACATGCAGGTACTTGTTACCAGGTCTACAAATATGAAATGCGGATTTTTCTGTTCTTCAAAAGAACAGTAAAAGTTTATTTATTCAAAGTATGCTCCATTAGAAGTTATACATTTTTCCCATGTTTCAGGCAATTTGTGGATACCTCGCCAGTAGAACTCTTCCCCTTTCCCCGCAAACCATTCATCTAGCCATTCTTTCACATTTTCATATGAACAAAAGTGCTGCTCGGCAAGTGCGTGACCCATCGATGCGAACAAGTGGTAATCTGAAGGGGCCAAGTCTGGTGAGTAAGCGGCATGAGGTAGCACTTCCCACTTGAGTGCCTCCAATGTGTTGCAAACTGCTTTTGCCTTATGTGATGGAGCTTTATCGTGAATAAAGATTACCTTGTGTCTTCTTTCGTATTCTGGTTTTATGAGCAGCGAATGGTTCAATTCGATCAGTTGTTGGTAGCGTTGGGTATTAACTGTTTCACCAGGTTTTAACAATTCATAATAGACCACACCCTTTTGGTCCCACCAAGTATAGAGCATTGTCTTTTTGACAAAGCGATTCGGTCTTGCAGTTGATGTGGATGGTGAGCCTGGGTTCACCCATGATTTTTTGCGTTTGGGATTTTCAAAATAAATCCATTTTTCGCCAGTAATGATACGATGCAAAAAAGACTTTCTTTTGTATCGTGCATGCAAAATTTCACAAGTGTTTTTGCGTTTTTCATTCAATGCATGTGGAACCCATCTGCCAACTTTCTGGATCTTACCCATCTCTCGTAGGCGATCGGAAACAGCTTGTTGACTAACGCCTAACTGCTCTGCTAGTTGTTTTTGTGATTGACTATCGTCTTCTGTAGCAATGTTTCCAATTTTGTATCTTCATATTTTTTTGGAGGTTTTCAATGTTCTTTGTAAGATCAAAGTCACCACTTTTGAAACGCCGAAACCATCGTTCACACGTATCTTGCGATGGAGCATATTCACCATAAGCTTCTCGAAGCAGTCGGTATGATACAGCAGCAGTTTTTTTCAAATGAAAACAAAACAGTAGTACTGTCGTCGAATGCTCTTTATTTGGCACAAAATTTGACATTTTTAACACAGTAAAACAAAACTATATGATCACTTTTCAAATTATAACCTATACGCATTTGACACTTAATGATAACTTAACAAAACGCCATATGTGTTGAAACTTTGAACTATACACTCTGTTTGCGCGGCAAGTTTGAAAAAAATCCGCATTTCATACTTGTAGACCTGGTAAATCAGCAAAAATTGTGTTGACCAGTGTTATTAACGTAAAATTTCTAATAGTTAAATATAATATTAATTATAATATTAAATATAATAAAAATCTATCTATTACCTTTTTCGTAAGCTCTGAAGGCTTCCTCAAAATAATTGTGTTCTTCCAAAAACAGTCCATAATTGATAATAATTTGAGGAGTTGCAATTTTGAGATCAATAATCCTATCATAGACAGCTTTACAGCTTTTAAAAGTTCCAAAACTTTCTTCCAAATCGGCATACATACTCCATACTTTCAAGCTTTTATAAACCCGGGCTTGAACGGTTTCGCTTTCATCATGGTAAGCAACTTTTCGAGATGGCATCACTGTAGCTCGATGCATGAGCTTTAAAGCTTGTTCATAATTCTCATGACGGATTTCCATTTCTGCCCATTCACACCAAACGGCTGCAAGTTCATCCACTTTGATATATGGGACCAGAATAGCTTTTTCGAAAACCAACCTTTAAAAAATAATATTTTATTAAAACCAAATTTTTATACGATTATGTTTTGTTTGATGGCTCATAAAAAAAGTTGTGTGCTAGCCATTAAGTCCCCAATTTTTTTGTAAACTAAACAAGGTATGAGGATTCCAAAAATTCAAACCGCAGATCTCTATCTCTTACCGTTTTTGAGATATACATTTTTAAAATTTTTAAAATTGTCGGACAAAATAAAAGCCCGGACATAGACCTGTTTGGCGGGAACTAACGAGTCGGTTGCCGATAAAAACCAAAATTAACGGTGACAAGATATATTATTAAAATTATTCTTACCTAGCTTTACATATTTTACATATTTTAACAAATTTTGTTTGAGGACCCAAAAAAAAAGTTGTGTGATAGCCATTAAAGCCCCAATTTTTTTGTAAACTAAACAAGGTATGAGGATTCCAAAAATTTAAATCGCAGGTCTCTATCTCTTACCGTTTTTGAGATATACATTTTTTAAAAGTATAAAATTTTACTTTCTTTGATATTTTGAAATTTTGTTTGATGGTCTATAAAAAAAGTTGTGTGGTAGCCATTAAGTCCCCAAATTTTTTGTAAACTAAACAAGGTGTAAGGATTCCAAAAATTCAAACCGGAGGTCTCTATCTCTTACTGTTTTTGAGATACAATTTTTTTTTAAGTACAATATTTTACATTTTTTTACACATTTCGAAATTTTGTTTGATGGTCCATACAAAAAGTTGTGTGCTAGCCATTAAGTCCCCAATTTTTTTGTAAACTAAACAAGGTGTAAGGATTCCAAAAATTCAAACTGAAAGTCTCTATCTCTTACCGTTTTTGAGATATGAATTATGGATACGAAAATGAATACAAATTATGACAATTTCGAAAGAGTATTTTTGAATTTACTCAAAAATGTGAGCCCATAGCTCGGAATAAACCACATTTTTGAGATCTACGACCCAAAATACATAATAGTACCAATTTTCAGACAAATCGGAGACAAAAAAATTTTGGTCAAAAAACGCGATTTTTTTAAGGTATACCCCTTACGATTTTTTCGATTTTTGGCCATTTTCAAGGGTTTTGTTTAGGCCCCTGTACAAAGTAAACTACTAGAAATATTAAGGTCCCAATTTTTTTCCAGACTAAACAATCTACGAGTATTCCAAATTTTGAAACTGCAGGTCCCTATCTACAACCGTTTTTAAGATAAAAAATTTTGAAATTTCAAAAAAATTTTCGAAAAATTTCAAATTTCACTAAAAAATTTTTTGTTCCCAAATTGATTCAAAATGTGCCCTAAGGGTATTTCGGACCTTAGGATTTCAAAAATTCCAACCGCAGGTCTCTATCAGTTTTAGTTTTTGAGATACAGTCACTCAAACCCAAAAATTTGGATATTTTCAAAACAATCCCAGTCAAAAATGGCACAAGCGATTAAGGCCCCAAATTTTTTCAACAATATATACTAAATGGGGATTCCAAAAAATCAAACCGCAGGTCTCTATCTTTTACGATGTTCAAAATATGAATTTTTTAAATTTATAAGATTTTCCGTTTTTGATACATTTCGAAAATTTGCTTAACGCCCATAGCAAAAGTTGTATGCTAGCCATTAAGAGTCCAATTTTTTTCTAGACTAAACAAAGTATACGGATTCTAAAAATTCAAACCGCAGGTCTCTATCTTTTACCGTTTTTGAGATATAAATTTTTTAAAAGTATAAAATTTTAGATTTTTTGATACTTTGAAAATTTGTTTGGTGGCCCATAAAAAACGTTGTGTGCTAGCCATTTAGTCACCAATTTTTTTGTAAACTAAACAAGGTGTGAGGATTCCAAAAATTCAAACCGCAGGTCTCTAACTCTTACCGTTTTTGAGATATATATTTTTAAAAAGTATAAAGTTTTACTTTCTTTGATATATTGATATTTTGTTTGATGGTCCATAAAAAAAGTTGTGTGCTAGCCATTACGTCCCTAAATTTTTCATAGATTAAACAAGGTGTTTGGATTCCAAAAATTCAAACCGTAGGTCTCTACCTCTTACCGTTTTTGAGATACAATTTTTTTAAAAGTACGTAATTTTGTTTAAGAGTCCATAAAAAAAGTTGTGTGCTAGCCATTAAGTCCCCAAATTATTTCTATACTAGACAAGGTGTGGCATTTCCAAAATTTCAAACCGCAGGTCTCTATCTCATACCGTTTATGAGATATAAATTTTTAAAGTTTATAAAATTGTCGGACAAAATAAAAGCTCGGACGTAGACCTGTTTGGCGGGAAGTAACGCCTCGGTTGCCGATAAAAAACAAAATTACCGGTGACAAGATATATTATTAAAATTATTCTTACCTTGCTTCTTCAATTTGTCCATTAGTCTCATAAAACTTAGCAAACTCAACCCAAAGAGTAAATAATTTGCCCACTGCTAACTTAGGTTCCACAGTCTGCACAGCTTCCGTATAAGTAGTAATAATTTCAAACGGTTTCCCCTCGTAGAGCTGCACTCTTTTATGCCATTCTTGTACGTTATGCGGATTTTGTCTTAGTAAAACACTATTGAGTAACAGAAGTCTCCGTTCCATTAAATTTTCAAACCTTGCAAGCCGTAAATCTAGATCTACATCATCTTCGGGTGTTGCATTAGGGTTTTTGGATACTTCTTCCATACGTTTGGAAAGTGAAAGTTCTTCAAATTGTGCGTACGCATCAAAAACTTGCGTAAAATCTCTAACGGTGGTCACAGTTTGTATAGCTTCTTCGTAAATATCCCGGGCACGATCAAATAGACCACTACGCACATAATAGTCCGCCAAAGAATTCCAAAGATGCCCGAGTTGATCTGTATATCTCCGTAAACCACCACGAATAATAGCATCCACATTTAAACTTCTTATTTTATCTGGATTTTTAGAAATAAGTTCACACAATTCATTCCAAAGTTGATGATTACTTTTTCCATGCTGAGAAACAAAATTTTCATTGTTTACAATGTTCGCTAGAACAATAGCAGCTTCATCCAATCTCTCGATATTTGATAAATATTCAATATATTCTTCTGCGTTCTCGGGAAACAGTTTTAAATACCTTCGAAAAACTCTAACAGCAGTTTCTGGGATATCGTGTTTTTGTACAAAATCCAAATATAACGGCCATATCCTATGATGTTGTGTTATCGGTAAACTTCTCAACGCACGATCAAACACTTGTCTTGTTCGCGTTATTAAACACTGACCCGTTAAAAATTTACAATAATCCATCCAAATCCTTGGCATTTTATGCATAAAAACCAATGATCTTTCGAAAGCATTATTAACTTCTTCATAACCCGAATCGGTTATAATTTTACCTTTTATTTGTTTTCTACGTGTTTTTAAGTAGTTGTACCACAACTTATACGACCCAGGAAGTTCTTTTAAAGCTCTTTCGTATATAATATTTACAGCTTGCTTTGGAGCTGTTTTTTTATGATCTATATATCTTAACCAATGCTTTACTGAGTAAGGATTACGTAAAATTTCCTCCTCATAGGGCAAATCTTCGTCTGTCTGAAATATAATTATAGTTTTGAAATATAAAATTATAAACAACCAGGAAAATTTTTATAAGTTGAATAAGATGAATTATAGTTTTAAAAACTTACAAATATTATTTCTATGGCTGTTGGTTCTGTTTTCTTCATTTTATTTAATATAATACACTCACAAAACACAAATAAAAATACGACAACAAATGTCAAAATGTGTGGTTAAGTAAAGAACGATTCACAATAGAAAAATCTTGTTTGGATTAATTGAATGACCCTTAAAATTTAAATAATAAATAAATTAATTATTTAATGGATATAAGAATATAATTTAAAGTCTTAAAAGACTATAAAATTGTTGAATTTAATCCTACAAATTATTTTTTGAATTCAAATTTTTTGAAATAATATAACCTAATATAAACACAAAAAACGTGTTTTTTTAAGACGTAAAATATATATTTTAAGGCTGTAATTAATAAATATAACTATAATAATTGTATTTTTTACGTTTTTTATTAATTTTTCACTATAATGTTTAAAGCAACTCAGTTTTTTCGAAATATTTGTAGGTTATCAGACCTAAAAATTAATAATAAACTTATAAAAACACAAATATATCCCATTTTAAATAACAAAATAAACTTCTACTGCACTCATAATGGATTAAACAAAGGTATGTTTGATTAAAAATAGTTTTTCAAAGCTAATGATACAATTTTTAGATATAAATATCGAAGAATTGACTAACGGAGACCCTGATTTGGAGAAGAAGCTCAAAATTTTGATACTTGAGACTGATGTTATGAGGCAGGAAGGTTCTCATGTTCCTGATACTGTATTTTTAAAGATGCAACACTGGAAAGAGCTTTTGGAAAAACCAAGTAGATCACAGCGTAAAAAATATTTAAACTTTTTATTTAAGGTTGAGAAAACGAAAGAAAATGAAAAGGTAATTTATTTATTATTAGTTGATAAGTGTTAAAAAAAAAATCAATGAAAAAACCGGTTCAAAAATTGGTAATTATAAAATACAAAAACCATTTTTCGAGTTGCATTGTAGCTTTCCGACAGCTGTATGCAGCTCGAGAAGCTCAATTTAGACACTGTTGTATTATTATTATACAACAACAGTGCTTCACAACCACTGGTCCGCGGCACATTTTTTAACTAAGAAATTTTACATATTTTGACACATTTAGAAATTTTCTTTGATGACCCATAAAAAAAGTTGTGTGTTAGCCATCAAGTCCCCAAATTTTTTCCAAACTAAACAAGGTGTGAGGATTCCAAAAATTCAAACCGCAAGTCTCTATCTCATACCGTTTTTGAGATAAAAATTTTTAAAAAGTACATAATTTTACATTTTTTCAATTATTTAGAAATTTTGTTTGAGCGCTCATAAAAAACTTGTGTGCAAACCATTAAGTCCCCAAATTTTTTATAAACTAAACAAGGTGTAAGGATTCCAAAAATTCAAACCGCAGGTCTCTATCTCTTACCGTTTTTGAGATATATATTTTTGAAAAGTATAAAGTTTTACTTTCTTTGATATTTTGAAATTTTGTTTGATGGTCCATAAAAAAAGTTGTGTTGTAGCCATTAAGTCCCCAATTTTTTTGTAAACTAAACAAGGTGTAAGGATTCCAAAAATTCAAACAGCAGGTCTCTATCTCTTACCGTTTTTGAGATATACATTTTTGAAAAGTATAAAATTTTACTTTCTTTGATATTTTGTTTGATGGTCCATAAAAAAAGTTGTGTGTTAGCCATTAAGTCCCCAATTTTTTTGTAAACTAAACAAGGTATGAGGATTCCAAAAATTTAAACCGCAGGTCTCTATCTCTTACCGTTTTTGAGATATACATTTTTGAAAAGTATAAAATTTTACTTTCTTTGATATTTTGAAATTTTGTTTGATGGTCTATAAAAAAAGTTGTGTGAAAGCCATTAAGACCCCATTTGTTTTGTAAACTAAACAAGGTGTGAGGATTCCAAAAATTCAAACCGTAAGTCCCTATCTCATACCGTTTTAGAGATATAATTTTTTTAAATAAAATTGTCGGACAAAATAAAAGCTCGGACGTAGACCTGTTTGGCGGGAAGTAACGCCTCGGTTGCCGATAAAAAACAAAATTACCGGTAACAAGATATATTGTTAAAATTATTCTTACCTTGCTTCTTAAGTAGTAATAATTTACTACTGTTGTTGATCTCGCTTTGTTAAGATCTTTTTTTTTCGGACCCATACATATAAGTACTATAGCTTTTTATAACAATTTTATTTATATAGATTATTTTTTAGCTTAAAAAAGAAAAAGCCAGACTAGAAAGAGAAAATCGAGGGGAATATGTTGGAGATGGTCATATTCGATATGGTTTAAATCACAATACTTTCTTAATTCGAATATATGACACAACTATGAATCAATTTTATCATTCTCGATTGTTTAACGCAATGAGATTTGGCCAAAAATTAGTCGTAGATTGTGGTTATGATGAACATATGATCAAAAGGGAAAGTATGAACACAGCCAAACAAATAATGTTAATGTTTGGCAGTAATAGACTAAATGATGGTAAGTAAAACTAAGATGGTCGTCCACAATAGCCTGCTTAATTCACGGCCTCGCCCGCAATTGTTATTGCTGGCGGCAAAATTTGTTTTTGAATTATCATCAGGGATGGAGAGCGGAGTCGTCAAGTTCCCGGCCTTACCCAGGGCCGGCTCAAGGGTACCTGGCGCCTCTATGTAAAGTTAGGTTATGCCCCCCCCCTATTTTTTTTTTTTATTATTTCGCTAAATTTCCTTGCATAGGGCCCCCTTTTACTAGAAACCTGGACTGCCAGCCCAGAAAAAAAAGTAATTTTTTTCTAAATATCCTTTTTGACCCCCCCCCCTTTACTAGAAGCCTTAAATGCCGCCCAGTAAAATAAAAAATTGATGTGAAGTGTGAATATTCACACATTTCAGGGTTTCGCAGGTATATAATAAGTGAAGGCGGTATGCTGAGTGTGTAGGACAAATTTTACTTTGTAGTAATCACGGCAAAATGAACGATATTTTTAAAATAATTTATCGTCTGTTAATCATATAATAAGACTGGTTATTAAATTTACGCTCATAAAAATTAAATACAACATTTGTCAAAATATAACTAGAATTTTGACAAAATAATTTCAACATAATAAAAATGCAGAAAAAAAACTGAAAAAATAAAATTCACTCCGTACTCGAACTTGAAACCCTTCGTTTTCCAAGCTAGTTTAAGAGCGCTCTAACGCATGTAGCCATCGCGCGCTATGCATGTAAGTGTCTTACATTGGTATAACTTTTGTACTTTGTGAACCAAAAACTACAAAAAATGCGTTATTTTCCAGAAACATAATCTGATCAAAAATTCCTGTTGTACTATTTCGGTTCACACCAATATACATTACTTAGATTTTTTTTAGATTTTTAGTTTAAACCATCTGGGCTACAGAGTGTGGGACAAAATTTTTTTTGCACATTTTTGGCAAAAATCGCATCAAAATAATTTATTTTGCAAAAATAAAAATTTGACCGTTAATCCACGTACTAAGGGCTTTCATTTGATACCCTACTCAGAATTTAAAAAAAATATTTTTGTTTTCGATGAGCACATATTTGTTTATATTTTTAGGGGGGTATGTTTTTTAGATGTTTTAGTATTTTTCCTATGTGCGGGTCAAAGAGTTGTATAAGCATGCCAAATTTCAACTCTCTAGGTTTAGCCGTTTGGCTACAATTTTTACCGAACAGACAGACAGACAGACAGACAGACAGACAGACGACAAAATGACGGTATAAGGGTTTTTTGGTCATACCTACAAAACCCTAAAAAGTAGTTTTTTTATCTAATTTTCCTTTTTGCGACTCCCCCCCCCCCCCCGCTTACTAGAAGCCTGAAGTGCCGCCCAGTAAAAAAGTAGTTTTTTTTAATTTTCCTTTTTGCCCCCCCCTTTACTAGAAGCCTGAAGTGCCGCCCAGTGAAAAAAGTAGTTTTTTTCACTTTTTGTATTTTTCCTTTTTGGTATTGATAGAAAAATTAATTAAAAAATATATTTAAAATATTAATTATTATTTTTATGAAAAAATAATAATTAAAATAATAATTTAGGGTTTGTGCCATACATGGAACATTATGATTCTACATTATGTTACAAAAGAAAATGATTCCGTATTATTTGCTCGTCAATTGCTAGGTGTTCTTCATTAGGGATTAAAAGCAGTCGCCCTCGAATTTTTGAAAGAAAAGGTCGTATCTTTTAGTTGTCCTTTCTCAATAAATTCAGAGTTATCGTTAAGTGCAAATTCCGCTTGATATCCTCAAATCTATTGCAGCCCATTACTTGAGATACTGCCAGATCCATTGCTGTGTATGTGGCATATATGAACATTCATGAAGTAACGTTCTGATTCAGTTTTAAAAGTAAAATAAAAAATAAAAATTGGAATGTGCCATATATGGCACACTATGCGGTAAAGGGTTAACTAACCTATCCCTGCATGATATATCATGAAGCCACGAAAACTAAATTTTTTATTTTTTAGAACCATTCGATTTGCATCTTTGTAACGCAAATCCAAAAACTCCTACGATAGAAAATCTTAATAAATTTATTAATACTATGTATGATCCGGAATTCCCTCTTAATATTCATGAAAAAAGCTATCTGGATGTCTTCCCCAAAGATAAATTAGTATATTTGACGCCCCATTGTCGTGAGGAGCTCACAGAGTACGATCACGATGCGATATACATCATCGGAGGAATTGTTGATAAGGTAAGACCCCGGCCGTATACCTCTATAACCGCATTCGACACGCCGGTTGCCGATAACTGAAGAATTTCCCCACTCAAATCCTTTGCAATACCAAGTACCTGTAATTGTTTTGTTTAATGACCCATAGAAAAAGTTGTGTGCTAGCCATTACATCCCTAATTTTTTTTTAAACTAAACAAGGTGTGGGGATTTCAAAAATTCAAACCACAGGTCTCTATCTCTTACCGTTTTTGAGATATGAATTTTTCAAATTTTCAAAATTTCAATATTTTACCTGATAGTTTTAGGTCATTGCGGACCAAATATTACAGCCCTAAATTTTTCCTAAACTAAACAAGGTGTGGGGATTTCAAAAATTCAAACCACAGGTCTCTATCTCTTACCGTTTTTGAGATATGAATTTTTCAAATTTTCAAAATTTCAATATTTTACCTGATAGTTTTAGGTCATTGCGGACCAAATATTACAGCCCCAAATTTTTCCTAAACTAAACAAGGTGTGGGGATTTCAAAAATTCAAACCGCAGGTCTCTATCTCTTACCGTTTTTGAGATATGAATTTTTCAAATTTTCAAAATTTCAGTATTTTACCTGATAGTTTTAGGTCATTTCGGACCAAATATTACAGCCCCAAATTTTTTCTATAATAAATAAAGTGCGAGGATTTCAAAAATTCAAACCGCAAGTCTCTATCTCTTACCGTTTTTGAGATATGAATTTTTCAAATTTTCAAAATTTCAATATTTTACCTGATAGTTTTAGGTCATTGCGGACCAAATATTACAGCCCCAAATTTTTCCTAAACTAAACAAGGTGTGGGGATTTCAAAAATTCAAACCGCAGGTCTCTATCTCTTACCGTTTTTGAGATATGAATTTTTCAAATTTTCAAAATTTCAGTATTTTACCTGATAGTTTTAGGTCATTTCGGACCAAATATTACAGCCCCAAATTTTTTCTATAATAAATAAAGTGCGAGGATTTCAAAAATTCAAACCGCAAGTCTCTATCTCTTACCGTTTTTGAGATATAAATTTTTCAAAATTTCAATATTTTACCTGATAGTTTTAGGTCATTTCGGACCAAATATTACAGCCCCAAATTTTTTCTATATTTAATTAAGTGTGGGTATTTCAAAAATTCAAACCGCAGGTCTCTATCTTTTACCGTTTTTGAGATATAAATTTTGAAAGATTACTCAAATTATCAAATTTGTACCTATATTTTGCATTTTGTTTGATGGTCCATAAAAAAAGTTGTGTGCTAGCCATTAAGTCCCCAATTTTTTTCTAGAGTAAACAAAGTGTGGAGATTCCAAAAAATCAAACCTCAAGCCTCTATCTCTTACCGTTTTTGAGATATGAATTTTTAAATTTTCCGTTTTAGTTCATTTTTCAAAATTTTTTTTTATGAACCATAAAAAAAAGTTGTGTGCTAGCCACAACATCCCCAATTTTTTCCTAGAGTAAACAAAGTGTAAAGATTCCAAAAAATCAACCCGCAAGTCTCTATCTCTTACCGTTTTTGAGATATGAATTTTTAAATTTTCCGTTTTTGTTCATTTTCTAAAGTTTTTTCTGACGCTAAGATTTTAACATCATTCTTAAAGAATAGGCCCGATTAAGTGCCAAATTTTTTTGCAAACTAAACTAGGTTCGAGGATTCCAAAAATTCAATCCGCAGGTCTCTATCTCTTACCGTTTTTGAGATATAAATTTTGAAAGTTTACAGTTTTTATTCGTGTTGTTTTCCGCTTATATTTTTAACAATTTTTTTTTTTTATATAGCGGGTTTTGCAAATGAAGTACTATAATATTTAATATGTTTTCAGATGAATAATGAACCACTATCACTAGCCAAAGCCAAAAAAGAGGGACTTAAAATGGCAAAATTGCCCCTAGACAAATATCTACAATGGGGATCTGGTTCTGGCAAAAGCCTTACACTTAATTGTATGCTAGATATTTTACTAGATATTAAAAACACCAATAATTGGGCGCATGCCCTTAGACATGTCCCTAGAAGGAAAATATTAACCGAAGAACTTAACGAAAAAAATTTCGGTGGAGAAAGATTTAGCCTGTCATATGACAAAGAAGAAAAACGAAAAAAGGAAATAAAAAGGACAAAAACAATTAAAAATAAGGATTTTGTTAAACGATTATTAAGTAATAGATAATTTTTTTGTAAAAAATTAGTTAATAAAATGATGTTAAAATTAAATATATTTATTTTATACCAATATGGCGCTGACATTTCTCTAATACCCTTTTCACACTAGAACTTTAAGATCGGATGTTAAAGTGAATGTATCTTTAAACGCTAATGTGAAACCGTACGGCCTCGTCTAAATACAAGCGATGTTTAAGACAGAGATCTGCGTCTTAAACATCGTCCGCATTGACAACTTAATTTCTATTATAAAAAAATACTCCTTGAATTTGTGCTGTCAACATTTTATATTATCAAAAACAAGAATACTGTATTATATCGACGTTATAAGAAGTTTATACTTATTGTTATAATAAAATTATTTATTTTAATAATGTGTTTAATAAAATACAGAGCTACAATAATTGAGATAAAATGTATCGACTTACATGTTAATACAGGTGTAATATATTCTTTATTGTAGTGTCTTTATTGTACAATGAAATGAAATATCCTTAATTGTTTATAATAATTCAAAATGTGCGTCTGCGCAGACAGTTCAAAACTGGTAATTTCATAACGGTAACTTAAGGACAAAATTACTGTAACTGATGACAGCACCGGAGATTTAAACATCAAGTGTGAAAGCATACCGATGTTAAACATCGGGGAACTTTAAGTTCACTCGTCTTAAAGTTCTAGTGTGAAAAGGGTATTAGCGGTAGCATAACAAAATAAATGTAAATTAGACAACTCGTTATACTTTTAGGGGCATATCCCACTTCTGTTTCTGCAGGTTTAATGGGCTCTAGCCATCAAATTTATACAGAAAAAGATTCTATCCTCCATTCTTGAATTTTTAGGGAATGTTTTTCAGTTTCCCATCCAACTTGCCTTAATTTTTGAACAAATTCTTCAGTTCTTAAAGTAATATCTCTGTATTCTGTGTCAGAAATACTGAAAATAAAATTTTTCAGTAAACTTTTTTCAAGTTTATCAGTCTTTGAAAAATTCCAGGCTATGATAAAGGCCTGAAAATATGCTTTAAGAACAGTTTCAGGTTTTTCATTAGGTATTAAAAATATATATATAATATTCTTCTTTAAATCTGTAAAAATGAAATAACCATTTTTTGAAATTTCATATCTGCATTCTGATAGATTTTTAAAATCTGTATTCTGTAATACAGTGGTGAAAGAAGCTCCTATTTTTATTTTGAATCCACAAATTGATTTATCTAAAAAAAAAAAAAAATGTTTTAAAACATTAATAAAATATTAAAAAGCCATCGTGTAGAATCATGTAGTCAAATAAATCAATAATAGTGAGATGAAATTCAACTATAACCTGTTATAAAGGTCGAACAAGGCCGCTAGCTCATGTAGAATTAATGAGATTAGCAGGAGTTCCACACAAATACACCTAGAGCCTCGTATATCCCATTACCAGGTTTACAAGTATGAAATGCGGGTTGTTTTTTAAATAAAACACATTAAACTCATACGAACAGTAAAAGTTTATTTATTCAAAGTATGCTCCATTAGAAGTTATACATTTTTCCCATCTTTCAGGCAATTTGTGAATACCTCGCCAGTAGAACTCTTCCCCTTTCCCCGCAAACCATTCATCTAGCCATTCTTTCACATTTTCATATGAACAAAAGTGCTGCTCGGCAAGTGCGTGACCCATCGATGCGAACAAGTGGTAATCTGAAGGGGCCAAGTCTGGTGAGTAAGCGGCATGGGGTAGCACTTCCCACTTGAGTGCCTCCAATGTGTTGCAAACTGCTTTTGCCTTATGTGATGGAGCGTTATCGCGAAGAAAGATTACCTTGTGCTGTCTTCTTTCGTATTCTGGTTTTATGAGCAGCGAATGGTTCAATTCGATCAGTTGTTGGTAGCGTTGGGTATTAACTGTTTCACCAGGTTTTAACAATTCATAATAGATCACACCCTTTTGGTCCCACCAAGTACAGAGCATTGTCTTTTTGCCAAAGCGATTCGGTCTTGCAGTTGATGTGGATGGTGAGCCTGGGTTCACCCATGATTTTTTGCGTTTGGGATTTTCAAAATAAATCCATTTTTCATCGCCAGTAATGATACGATGCAAAAAAGACTTTCTTTTGTATCGTGCAAGCAAAATTTCGCAAGTGTTTTTGCGTTTTTCATTCAATGCATGTGGAACCCATCTGCCGACTTTCTGGATCTTGCCCATCTCTCGTAGGCGATTGGAAACAGCTTGTTGACTAACGCCTAACTGCTCTGCTAGTTGTTTTTGTGATTGACTATCGTCTTCCTGTAGCAATGTTTCCAATTTTGTATCTTATTTTTTTGGAGGTTTTCCATGTTCCTTGTCTGTAAGATCAAAGTGACCACTTTTGAAACGCCGAAACCATCGTTCACACGTATCTTGCGATGGAGCATATTCACCATAAGCTTCTCGAAGCAGTCGGTATGATTCAGCAGCAGTTTTTTTCAAATGAAAACAAAACAGTAGTACTGTCCGCGAATGCTCTTTATTTGGCACAAAATTTGACATTTTTAACACAGTAAAACAAAACTATATGATCACTTTTCAAATTATAACCTTTACGCATTCGACACTTAATGATAACTTAACAAAACGTCATATGTGTTGTAACTTTGAACTATACACTCAGTTTGCGCGGCATGTGTGAAAAAAATCCGCATTTCATACTTGTAGACCTGGTAATAAAATTGTTATTATTAATTAACTATTGATTACCTGTTGGTCCAAATCCAAGAACAACAGCTTCATTACTATTAATTTCTTCTGGTCCACAGATCTGTTTTTGGTCCAAATATTTTTTCAAAACAATTAAGGCTCTAGCTTCGTTCAAGGTATCAAATTTTAAAGATTTGACAGCATTATAATTGGCAGCCAAATGTAGAATTGTGAAAACAACGAATAGAAACCAGTCGAACCTGGAAAAAAATAGTTTAAAAATGGAAATAGTCAAATTTTTATATTTACTTTTCCTCAGGAAATATAGTAAGGATACCAACTGCGAAAAAGGATGCTAACAGATTAACAGCAGTCTCTTGAGATCCGTCTTTTGCCGATACGTCCGCCATATTGTCCTTTTTTGCCTGATGTTGAGTAATAGCTGCTCTTGTAGCCGAACCCGAAACGCCTAAAAGGGTTTAAGAGAAAAATTTACTCATGTAAGCAATTTTAATAACTATTTTAGGCCCTAAAAGGTTTAATAGGAGTACTTAATTAAGCATAGGACCTAAATAACCACATATAGTCAGATTGCTGATAAGTGACTGTTACATGTATGTATCAAGTAATGCATTCATATAATAATCTAGTTACCATTTTTCAGCGATTTTAAAAATGTTTTTTGTTATTTGTCTTAGCTGTCAGTGTCTGTTAATAATATTAATTAATAGATCTTGCGGCCAAATATTAAATTCAGAAACTTTAATTTTAAATCTACTGGAATATTTTAATTCCGAAAAAGAGAACAATGGGCCACTTCTCTATCTTGTGTCCATCAAAGAGTAGCAACTGCCTTGAAGATTTTGGAATCAACAATTCGTAAAATTATAAAATGTAATAAATCTGAACTTCTGAACAAAACACGAGAAAACGAAGGAAATTAAAATTTGAACCAGTTTATTTTATTGATACATTGGCACATATGGTCATGAAGTACTAAGATTACCTCCTTATCACTGCCAGTTTAACCCCATTGAACTAATTTGGGGTATAACAAAAAATTATTATGATAGACATATTGGTCAAAACGGATATAGTGATAACGAGGTTTTGAAAATGTGGCAAGTAGCCTGTGATCAAATTGTGAAACTTGGGCAAAATCTGTTAAAAAAATTTAATAAATGAATGGTGGGAAAGGGAAAGGATTGTTGATGATATTAATCCAATAATAATAAATACAAAAAATGACAGCGATAGTTCAGATGACGACGTTATCATGCATTACAGTGACTAATTTGTTTAAAATAAAAATAAACATTGAAATACAACTTGTAGCAATATATTATATGAATATATTTTTACTTAATATTTTATTACTTTGTTCTTAGGGGAAACATAAAAATTTAATTTAATTAAACAACAAATTATAATCAAAAATTTGCGTATGAGTATTTCCTTATTTAAAATTATTACCTTAAAATTAATTTTATTTGTTTGAGTACTGCTGTGAATTTATTTTCGTGCTCTAATTAGTAAAGATATCTACGAATCATGCCGTTTCTTTCTAATGCTTTGTTTTTTTATTAAAATAATTTGGAAGGTTAGTTGTCAACTTGCGTCACTGTACGTTACTATGGGTATGCAAATAATTATAATGATATAGACAGAGAAAGCATATAGTATTGTATATCGATACTTGTAGCAACGAACAGTCACCTATCAGCAATCCGTTCAATCAATTTTCTCCATAAAATCTACGCCAAGAATATAAATAAAAGTCTAAATATGTAAATAATAACAAAATATATGAAAAAAATTAAATAATATAAATAATATATATTTCCAATGTACGACACTGAACATCTGTCAACTTGGACTAAAAACAATATTTTAGCAGTGTAATAGGGATGACGATCTAAACCAATCCGAAGCAAGGACAAACAGCTCCTATCTTCTTACACACATTTTTCTACTTTGAAATAGACCATAGATTCCAAAATCACTTACCAACACCTGCTTTCATGGCTGTAGTAATACATAACAAAAATAGGCCATAATTTGGAAAATATGGTAACAACATCTCTAAAAACATGGCAAAATCATTCAAAATATCAGCAAAAAGTCTCCATTTTTTACAATTAGAATCAAAATCAGTCCCTTTATGCCAAGCAAAAATAATACTGCTTATCATTCCAGTACCATCTTTAAAAATCCAAGATAAAGCTGCTCCTAATGGCGTTGCATTTGCATCACCTAAAAATTTGAGATGTTAGATTGGGTTAGGTTAATTTTTAGGCGACATACCTACACCAACGCTCTTCAAGATGGCTTTTGTAGTCAAAGTTCCAGTAATTCGACTACAAAAGGCTTGGATAGTATCATATAATTGATATGTTGCATAATCCTCGCTTACACTTTTTGGATAACCCTGTGGAAGAAAGACTTCGCGGAAAAAAGTCGTCAAAAATGTCAAAAAACCTAAGCTTTTTTTACTTCTGGATAACAACACCAAATTTTCATCTAGAAATAATATTTAAAATAAATTAAATATCCTCAAAATATTTAATACAGCAGAAAACTGGTCGAATAAGGTTGTAACGCAGTCTGGTGGTCAAATATTGTACTAGGCGCTCTACTTAGTACTGTTTGAACTTGTTACATATGTTCTAGTGTTGATTTTTTGTTAGAATGTCGATAGAAGTTGTGAAAAACTATAAAAGTAGAACAAATTGTAGTGTTTTTGGCTGTCATTCAAGACAGGACAAAGATAGGCATCTTAGTTTTATTCTTTTCTTAAGAAAAAATCAGCTGTGGCCACCACAGGACCGACCGCCATTATAAAGTACTTACATAAAATAAATTCTAGCAGAAGAGTAGAAATAACTTTGCCTAATATTTTCTAACAGAGATATTATTTATCATGACCATGGAAACGTTACATGTAAGTATGAAAAAATTGAGAAAAATTTCGAAAAATTTTACAAAAATTATTCGAAATTTTTCGTTTTATCAAGAAAAGACTCAAGTAAAAGTTATTAATTATTGCTTTTATAGCAACTTTTGTTCAATAAATTTTTTCGAAATATTTTTCTGTTATAAAATATTCACAAAAATCTTAAAATCGACACGAGTAAACTCCCACTTTTAGTCAACCGATTTTTACCAAAAGTTGATCAACTCGTGCCATTGATGTCATAAGCTTAAATATGAAGTTTCATAAAAATCCTTTCAGCCGAATTTGCTCTGCACGTGTACACAGACAGACGGACGGACAGACAGACAGACAGACAGACAGACAGACGGACGGACGGACAGACGGACGGACGGACAGACAGACCGACAGACATCATGCTAAAAATAGTCGAAACTTTATGTAGGGACCTCAATTCGTGGAGATCCAGCGAAATCTCGAAATGTCCAAATCGGTATTATCACAATACCTCCCTTATATATGTTGGCGGTCGGTAAAAATGGAGGGAAAGTTAATATTAAGTCCAGATTTGGAAAAGAAGGTAATGGACAGGAAGAAGGCATGAGAATATATTTTGAGTTAAAAAGTAATTGATACTATGCGAGTTTGTTCATTAAAATTGTCGCAGAAAAACAAAACTGCACTAATATGTTTGCATATTTAGCTTTTAGCTGCTCCTGTCCAACTAAAACTAATTTTATTTCATGAGGCAATGAACATAATGTACTTGTTTGCAAACAGAATCCATATATTGTAAATTCAGATGACCGACACTCAAATGTACCACATAAAATTACGTGCCCAGTATTTAACACCTGCTCAACTACAAATTAGCCACGAGTAGTTTTGTTGTGAAATTTATCCTTTAAATTAATTATTTTTAAGCAAATCTCTCAGAAATACCGAAAATAATCGCTTTTAATGACAGGTCATTATTTAAAAAACAAGAATTACAATTTTAGAGATTCAATTTATTAATTGTGCATTAGAAATACAACCCCAACAATGTAAAATTATAATAAAAGCTACCTTGTATAGTACATTCTTTACTGATTTTGGTAGCTCCATAGATTTCTTTAATTTTAAACAATTCTGTTGACATTTTGAAATGTTTTGACAGCTGTCATGTCAACGTGTAAATCGAAAACATAACCCTACAAATTTGAAAATTGCTGTAAAACAATTTTAATAAAAAATATGTTACAGAAATGAATAGTTTTAATGATTTAAGCAAAATTTTGCGTATTTTTTATAGTTTTAAGTTAATATTTGATTAATTAAGTTGGTTTGTTTAGTTTTTTACAGTTGGTAGTAAAGATTTGTTAACTTTCTAACGATAAGTGTCAATCAGCTTATGTTTTAGTCTAATATTTATAAAATAAAAAGATTTTACAAAGTTTATACAATTTTTACTAAACTAAATAAGTAAGGATATTGTAAAATGTTCATTTGTAAATAAATCTACTTTAATCTTAAAACTAAAGGTTATTTTACGTAAAATAGGTGTGTCATTTTTAGAGTTTATTAAACCTCCTAATGAAATTCTTAATGGATTTTATAATGCCACCGTTAAAAAGTGCAAAAAATTTAACACAAGTTTCAAATTCTGTGGACACTAATCATTTCTTAGTTAACATTACGAATAATGACAATAAAAATACCTACAAATGTGGAAAATACGCCCCAAAAGTATTGAAAAATTTAAACAGTTTGAGACGAAATTCTAGGTTTTGTGATGTGGAGATTATAGCAGAAGGAAAAATAATTAAGGTATGTACTTATTCGCATTATTTTATTCTATAAATAGTGTATAAAGTATAAAAAAAGGATTAAAGTAATCATCGCCTTATAAGTATACTAACCCGCAAAGCGTATGTGGCATGTGGGTTGCATACCCACTAAATGTTCAGGGGCAATTTTATTGTAATTTAAAAAAAATCATATCTCAAAAACTAAAAATGATAGGGACCTGCGGTTTCAAATAAATAAATCTGTTACATAGTTATTTAATAAAAATTAAACAACAAAATGAAAATAATGTTTTTTCGTAATAAAAATATTATAATCAAAATTAAAATAGTATGTATGCTCATCTCTCTCGCCCCTCCCCCAAATCAACAACAAAATTATATTATTTTACTGATATTTTTTGAAATTGCAAATATGTGTCTTATAATTTAAATAGACCGGGAGCTTATGACATTTTTGGTCTCCGATTTCATACAGCATGCCTTTTGGAGGAGAGAATATTTACCCTGTGACAACAAAAAAGGGATGGTACTAAACCCCTGCACGCTTTCCGGTCATAGGCAAAATTGCATTTCCACTTGCACAAAATTTTTGTGTTTTTCTCTGATTTAATATTGCTTGTCCTTTTGTCAAAAGAAAGTTATAACAAATTTAAAGTCTTTTAATTATAGGCATGCTGTATGAAAACGCGGAAAATCATATTTTTTTATTACAAGATCACATGACCGTTTGAGCCCTTTGGGACCCTCCGAATCGCATGCATATATTTAAAAGACTTTAAATTTGTTATAACTTTATTTTGACAAAAGGGCAAGCAATATTAAATCAGAGAAAAACACAAAAATTTTGTGCAAGTGGAAATGCAATTTTCCCTATGACCGGAAAGCGTGCAGGGGTTTAGTACCATCCCTTTTTTGTTGTCACAGGGTAAATATTGTCTCCTCCAAAAGGCATGCTGTATGAAATCGGAGACCAAAAACTGTCATGAGCTCCCGGTCTAAAATTATGAACATCTGAGTAATTTGTTGCTCTTTCCAGGCCCACAGGGCTATATTAGCGGCTAGTAGCCCATATTTCCACGCCATGTTCACATCTGGACTTTGCGAACAACAACAAAGATCTGTGGAACTGCATCAAGTGTCGCCACATGTTTTAGAACAATTGTTAGAATTCGTCTACTCGGGAGAAATATGTATTGACCAGACAAATGTTCAAGAATTGATAATAGCAGCAGACATGTTGGAATTAACCGAAGTTGTCACTGGTTGTACACAGTATTTGAAAAAAGAATTACATCCTACCAATGCTATTGGCATTTACAGGTAATTTTTTTAAATGTATTATGATTGCCTATATTTAAATGAAATAATGAATTACACAGCAAAAAGTTGTTAAGATCCACTTACGACTGCGTCATTATGATGTAAAAGTTTATTCTCAGTTTGGTTAAAATTTGAGTTGTAAAATTTTAATTTAAAAAAAGTAAAAATTTCATTATTTTTAACCAAATCATCGTGTAAATCTTCATTTATTCAAATAGTGTTATTTTTATAAAATATTATTAGGTCGTCAAGGATGAAATTTGTAGAAAAAAAGGCTAAGTTGGTTGATAACTTACAAATATAAAGAGTATTGGTCCTAAATGGGACCCTTGAGGGACACCAAATATAATTTTCATAAAAACAATAAATAAATAATATTTAAAATATTTTTATCATTATTCATTTTAAAATATTCATCAAAAATAAAGGCTATTCCAAACATTTAGGCGACACTAAATGAAATTTACCAGGTCTACAAGTATGAAATGCGGATTTTTTTAAAAAATAAAACACATTAAACTCAAAAGAACAGTAAAAGTTTATTTCTTCAAAGTATGCTCCATTAGAAGTTATACATTTTTCCCATCTTTCAGGCAATTTGTGAATACCTCGCCAGTAGAACTCTTCCCCTTTCCCCGCAAACCATTCATCTAGCCATTTCGCATTTTCATATAAACAAAAGTGCTGCTCGGCAAGTGCGTGACCCATCGATGCGAACAAGTGGTAATCTGAAGGGGCCAAGTCTGGCGAGTAAGCGGCATGGGGTAACACTTCCCACTTGAGTCCCTCCAATGTGTTGCAAACTGCTTTTGCCTTATGTGATGGAGCGTTTTCGTGAAGAAAGATTACCTTGTGCTGTCTTTTTTCGTATTCTGGTTTTATGAGCAGCGAATGGTTCAATTCGATAGGTTGTTGGTAGCGTTGGGTATTAACTGTTTCACCAGGTTTTAACAATTCATAATAGACAACACCCTTTTGGTCCCACCAAGTACAGAGCATTGTGTTTTTGCCAAAGCGATTCGGTCTTGAAGTTGATGTGGATGGTGAGCCTGGGTTCACCCATGATTTTTTGCGTTTGGGATTTTCAAAATAAATCCATTTTTCTCCAGTAATGATACGATGCAAAAAAGACTTTCTTTTGTATCGCGCAAGCAAAATTTCACAAGTGTTTTTGCATTTTTCCATCTGCCTCTCATTCAATGCATGTAGAACCCATCTGCCGACTTTCTGGATCTTGCCCATCTCTCGTAGGCGATTGGAAACAATTGACTAACGCCTAACTGCTCTGCTACTTGTTTTTGTGATTGACTATCGTCTTCCTGTACCTATGTTTCCAATTTTGTATCTTCATATTTTTTTGGAGGTTTTCCATGTTCTTTGTCTGTAAGATCAAAGTCACTTTTGAAACGCCGAAACCATCGTTCACACGTATCTTGCGATGGAGCATATTCACCATGAGCTTCTCGAAGCAGTCGATATGATTCAGCAGCAGTTTTTTTCAAATGAAAACAAAACAGTAGTACTGTCCGCGAATGCTCTTTATTTGGCACAAAATTTGACATTTTTAACACAGTAAATCAAAACTATATGATCACTTTTCAAATTATAACCTATACGCATTTGACACTTAATGAAAACTTAACAAAACGCCATATGTGTTGAAACTTTGAACTATACACTCTGTATGCGCGGCAAGTTTGAAAAAAATCCGCATTTTCATACTTGGAGACCTGTTAAAATTTTATAGTTTTAAAAAATGTATATCTCAAAAACGGTACGAGATAGAGACCTCCGGTTTGAATTTTTGGAATCTATACACCTTGTTTAGTTTATAAAAAAATTGGGGATTTAATGGCTAGCACAATAAGCTAAATGAGCGTTTAGAAATACCCAAACTGTACAAGAATAGTATAACTACGCCGGTTCTGGCCATTTCAAGGTGTTCCAGAACCAGCCTGCCTTCCTACTTAATAATAAAATATTTTTAAACATTTTTTTAGATTTGCAGAAGGGCACAACTGTAAAGATCTAGCCCAGGCAGCTATAGACTACATATATACCCATTTTCCCAAAATTTGTGCTGAAGAAGAAATCTACGACTTGCCAAAAGATCAGTTAACACGGTTTCTGACCTCTGAAAATCTTCGTGTTGATTCGGAATTTCAAGTATTTCAAGCTGCAATTCGATGGATTACTCACGATATTGTCCAAAGAAGAAGATATGTTTTTGAAATTCTAAAACATGTAAGATTGCCTTTGCTTTCTCTTTGTCTATTGGAAAGATCAATTGGAGAGTGCGCTGATAGCTCTTTAAGGGTGGCATTGAAGTCCGTTCATAATGATTTGGTTTCCAAAAAAGGGTCACTAGTGCCCCTTTATGTCCAGCCCAGATTATGTGCGAAGAAAAATATTTATGTTATTGGTGGGGCTAAAAGAGAACATTGCAGTGGATGGCATAGAGATTCGGAAAGCAGTTTTATCAGTGTCGAAAAATTTGACACATTTAGAAGGTAAGAAAGAATTAAGGACCGATTTTTCCTCCTTGAGGTACTTTTCTAGGTAACTATCTGACAGATAAGGTTATCTGAAACTTCATCTGCTGAATAAATGTCAATACCAATCAGTGAATTCAATACGTCAGTCTCATTATCCGTTAGATAACTATCCGATAAATTTGTATTGAAAGACGGGATGATATTTATTCAGTACAGAAAGTATCACATAACCTTATTAGTCAGATGTTACCTAGAGGTTCACCTCAAGGTGGAAAGACTGGGCCTAAATTATTTATAGTAGTAAAATACTTATAAATCAAATAACACAATGTTCATAGTGAGAAATACATTTTTGAAATTGAAAAATATATAGCAATTTATCAATATATTTCTTATTAATTTAATGAAGATTTTTATACGAAAAAAATGCCGAAAAAATCTCTGGGATTTTTAGGGTTTTGTAGGTATGACCAAAAAACCCTTATACTGTCATTTTGTCGTGTGTCTGTCTGTCCGTCCGTCCGTCTGTCTGTCTGTTCGGTAAAAATTGTAGCCAAACGGCTAAACCTAGAGAGTTGAAATTTGGCATGCTTATACAACTCTTTGACCCGCACATAGGAAAAATACTAAAACATCTAAAACGTATATCCCCCTAAAAATATAAACAAATATGTGCTCATCGAAATAAAAAATATTTTTTTATAATTCTGAGTAGGGTATCAAATGAAAGCCCTTAGTACGTGGATTAACGATCAAAATTTTATTTTTGCAAAATAAATTATTTTGACACGATTTTTGCCAAAATTGTGCAAAAAAAATTGTCCCACACCCTGTAGCCCAGATGGTTTAAACTAAAAGTAATGTACATTGGTGTGAACCGGAATAGTACAACAGGAATTTTTGATCAGATTATGTTTTCGGAAAATAAATGTTTTTTGCTTGACCATGTTAAATATTTAATAACTTATGTAACACAGTAAACCAGCATGCTTTATCAAAGCAAAAAATAACGGTTCGAAGACTATCAGTCTTCGAACCGTTATTTTTTTCGTTTCGGTTTTCGTTCCGGTTCAATTAAAAAATTATATATAGGTTCGGTTCCGGTTTTCGTTCCGGCAAAAATAACGGTTTTTTTCGGTTTTCGGTTCAGTTCCGAGTGATAAATTTTTAAATGCTTTTATTTGTATTAGAAATTTATTTTCTCCTATAATTAAAAAGAAATTTTTTTAAAATTTTTTTAAAATTTGAAAAAATGTTATGCTGCATCTTTGGCTAGTAGCTCCCAAAGAACATACAAACTTACTTAGAGCTATTAAAAATATTGAATGGAAAAAACATTCCAAAAATTTACCTTCACAATACTTACAAAACATTTAAAATTCACAGAATTTTTGATATTTGAAAATTGGTGTACAGCACTTTAGGCTATTAGCGCCCAAAAAACATACATACTTACAGCTGTTAAAAATATTGAAACGTAAAAACATTCCAAAAATTTACTTACACAATACTTACAAAAAAATTAAAATCAACATAATTTTTTGAAATTTGTAATAATAGTGTGCAGCATCTTTGGCTATTAGCACCCAAAGAACATAAAACTTAAAGCTATTAAAAATATTGAATCGAAAAAACATTTTCAAAACCATTTTCCTGCACAATATTTACAAAAATCTTAAAATCCACAGAATTTTTTGACATTTGAAATAATGGTGTACAGCAGTTTAGGCTACTAGCGCCCAAAGAACATACAAACTTAGAGCTGTTAAAAATATTGAGACGTAAAAAATTCACAATACTTAAAAAAAAATTTAAATCCACAAAATTTTTGTAAATTTAAGAAAATGGTGCGTTGCATTTTCGGCTATTAGTGCCCAAGGAACATACATACTTAAAGCTATTAAAAATATTCAATCGAAAAAACATAAAATTTACCGGTACAATACTTACAAAAAATTTAAAATCCACAGAATTTTTTGAATTTTGAGAAAATGGTGTGCAGCATCTTTGGCTATTAGCTCCCAAGGGATGTTGACTCAGTATAGGATGTCCCTTCTTAACCCTTCAATAGACACTCAACTTGTTTCATCACTATTGCACTTTTTCAAATTGTACTTTTTATAAAACTGGTAAAAATGTGTATACACAGCATTTATGGCTACTGGCGCTTAAGGTAGTTTTTAATTTAAGGGTATTTTATACAAAAAATGCACTCGTCAACATGTGTTGTTACTTAAAACGTTTCATAACTATTGTGAACGAGAAATATTTGGAAGGATTAATGACGTAATGTCTACCAAAATTATCAAAGTAAAGAAATTAATCCTCTTAATTAGTTTCGATAATGAGAATTTTAATGTGGATTTTTTTGCGTAATTCTGTATTGCGTAAACAATAAATGGTCCACGACAGTGCACAGCAATTTAAATATAAAAATTTAAAAATAATTTTTTAAATTTATAATAATTTTGTTAACCAGTATTAGCACTATAGGCTATTCTAAACGTTTACGCGGAACTAAATTGCTTTTGCGTAGTTCTGTATTTTAACAATAAATGTATAAACAATAAATGGACTCCGACAGTGCACAGCATTTTTAAATATAAAAATTTAAAAATGTTTTTTAAAATTTATTACAGGGCTTCGAACCGTTATTTTTTTCGTTTCGGTTTTCATTCCGGTTCTATTAAAAAAATACATATCAGCTCGGTTCCGGTTTTCCGGCAAAAATAACGTTTTTTTTTTCGGGTTTCGATTCAGTTCCGAGTTATAAATTTTTAAATGTTTTTATTTGTATTAGAAATTTATTTTCTACTATAAGAAGAACATTTTATTCTTTATTTTGTAATAATCATACCAAGGCCGCTGCCAGGGAGGGGGGTTCTGGGCGTTCCCCCTCCCCTGAAATAATAGAATCGCATTTTCTTTTTTACTTGTTAGAAAAATTACGATTTTTTTCTGCTCATCAGTTTAAAAAATAATTTTAAATAAAATGTATTTTATATTCACTCACATAACCATTATCTGAACCGAAATAAACCGATATTTTTTTCGGTTCAGTTCCAGTTTCGTTCCGACAAAAATAACGTTTTTTTTCGGTTTTCGGTTCCGGTTCGAAGCCCTGTTTTAAATAGTGTGGTCAATAGTTTTTGCCTTTTTGTGCAGTTTGTGCACCTGTTAATCGGGGAAATTACCTTTGTGCACTGTGTAGATGTACAATTTCCTCAATCCCTTGAAGTTGAGAACGATTGTGTACTTCCTAAAACTAATTTTCCATATATTGTATAGTTAAAAATTGCAAAAGACGGGAAGATTACCATCTTGGCGGCAACTGACCGGTCACTTACCGATACTCTAACTTTTTCCCCCTAAAAATATTTTATTTTTTAGGGAGTGGTGTAAAGTGTCCCCAATGGCAATTTCTCGAATTCTACCGGGGGTGGCGACATTGAATGGTTGTATTTACGTGGTGGGGGGTGAACAGGAGTCCAAAATTTTAGCTAATGGGGAATTTTACTCCCCCCTGGAAGATAAATGGTCTGACATCGCTAGTATGGTAATACCAAGGTGTGAATTTGGACTTTGTGCCCTTGATGGGTACCTGTACGCCATGGGCGGATGGGTTGGAGAAGACATAGGAGATATGATTGAAAAATATGACCCTGCAACCGATAAATGGACGCTGGAAGGGAATTTACCTGAACCAAGATTTAGTATGGGTGTTGTTAGTTATGAAGGTAAGTTTTTTTTATTATTAATTACCGAATTTTTACCCTTAACAGGGATATACATGTTCCAATATTTCTAAACAGGTTTGCTTGTATTAATTTAATGTCAAAATTATCTAATTGTTACGCCTTATAAGTATATAACACCGCATTGCTCAAGTGTATTGTTAGATGTCTGCCCACAGGAGCAAAATTTTATTTTAAGTCATTTTCATATTCGTATCAAGAATGTATATCTCAAAAACGGTTAGAGATAGAGACCTGCGGTTTGAAATTTTGGAATTATCACACCTTGTTTAGTATGGAAAAAAAATTGGGAACCTAGTGGCTAGCCTACAACCTTTTTACGGGTCATGCAACAAATTTTCAAAATATCAAAAAATGTAAAATTTTACACTTTTAAAAATTATATATCTCGAAAACGGGAAGAGGTAGAGACTTGCGGTTTGAATATTTGGAATCCTTATACTTTTTTTAGACTAAAAAAAATTTGGGGGCTTAATGGCCAGCACACAACTTTTACTATGGGCGTTAAACAAACTTTTAAAATGTATCAAAAATGGAAAAACTTATAAATTTAAAAAATTCATATCTCAAAAATCGTAAAAGATAGAGACCTGCGGTTCCATTTTTTGGAATCCTTCTTTAGTATGTATTGTTGAAAAAATTTGGGGCCTTAATCGCTTTAGCCATTTTTAACTGGGATTGTTTTGAAAATATCCAAATTTTTGGGTTTGAGTGACTGTATCTCAAAAACTAATACTGATAGAGACCTGCGGTTGGAATTTTTGAAATCCTAAGGTCCGAAATACCCTTAGGGCACATTTTGAACCAATTTGGAAACAAAAAATTTTTTTGTGAAATTTTGAATTTTTTGGAAATTTTTTTGAAATTTCAAAAATTCCTATCTTAAAAACGGTTGTAGATAGGGACCTGCAGTTTCAAAATTTGGAATATTCGTATCTTGTTTAGTCTGGAAAAAAATTGGGGCCTTAATATTTATAGTAGTTTATTTTGTACAGGGGCCTAAACAAAACCCTTGAAAATGGCCAAAAATCGAAAAAATCGTAATGGGTATACCTTAAAAAAATTGCGTTTTTTGACAAAAATTTTTTTGTCTCCGATTTGGCTGAAAATTGGTACTATTATGTATTTTGGGCCGTAGATCTCAAAAATTTGGTCTACTCCGAGCTAAGGGATCACATTTTTGAGTAAATTGCAAAATTGTCTTTCGAAATTGTCATAATTCATGTACATATTTGTATCCATAATTAATATCTCGAAAACGGTTAGAGATGGAGACCTGCGGTTTGAATTTTTGGAATCTTTACACTTAGTTTAGTCTAGAAAAAAAATGGAGCCTGAGGTTGTGTGCTAGCCAACTTTTTTATTAGCCCTCCAACAAACTTTTGAAATGAGTCAAAAAATGTAAAATTTTGTTCTTTTAAAAAATTTATATCTCAAAATCGGTAAGAGATAGATATTTGCGGTTTGAATTTTTGGTTTCTACCGTGTTTATTAAGAAGAATAACAAACTAGGGCCTTATTCAAATCAGCAGGAATAATGTGTTTTAGAAAAAATGGGTTTTTGGGTAGACCTTAAAAAATCGCGTTTTTTGACCAATTTTTTTGTCTCCAATTTGGCTGAAAATTGATACTATTATGTATTTTGGGCCGTAGATCTCAAAATATGGTTTATTCCGAGCTATGGGCTCACATTTTTGAGTAAATTCAAAATTACTTTTTCAAAATTGTCATAATTCATATTCATATTTGTATGCATAATCCATATCTCAAAAACGGTAAGAGATAGAGACCTGCGGTTTGAATTTTTGGAATCCCCACATCTTGTTTAGTCTACAAAAAATTTGATAATTTAATATTTGATGGCAAAGACCTTGAATTAAAAATGGAAATTTTGCAAATTTCGAAAAATCATATCGAGTAAGAGCTAGGGACCTGCGGTTTGAATTTTTGAGATACGGTATGAGATAAACCTGTGGTTTGAATTGTTGGAATTGTGACTTGCTTAACAGGGGCGCATATTTTTTTTTTAGTTTTGAATTTTTCAAAAAAAAAAAAAAAATCAATAACATTTCTGTAATTTTTTTTAGGCCTAATTTACATGGTTGGGGGTTGCTCCCAACATCAGAGACATCTATGCGACCTCCTAAGTTATAACCCAGTAACCGGGGAGTGGTGTTATCTGCCCCCAATGTTTGTCGCCCGTTCCCAGATGGGGGTGGCAGTTTTATATGATTTTCTCTACGTGGTAGGCGGCACAGGAATACATAACGAAGTACTAAATTCGGTTGAGAGATTTTCTTTCAAAGACGTAAGTATCATTCAATTTGGATAAACTTTGGTAATAATTTTTTGCTCGTACATCCCATTTTTAAAAACAAATCGTGTCCCCTCTATCTTGTTACACCCTAATAAATTCCCTATTTTCAGAGAAAATGGCAAACCTGTCCACCCATGTCAACAGCCCGTGGAGTCCCCGCAGTAGCCGCTGCCGATGGACTTTTATACGTCTTCGGCGGGGATCAAACCAGAGATATTAATTTCTACCGAGCCCAATTCACCTTAAATTCCGTCGAATGTTTCGATCCTTTAAGTAATGTATGGCGGGACTGCCCGAATTTGCCCGAAAGTCGAGCCGAAGCCGGCGCATGTGTGGTATGATGTAAAAAAACAAAAAAATTGGGGGGAAAATATAGAAATAACAAAGTTAAAAGGTGACTAAATTAATGCTTTAAATTATATTTAATTTAAAAAAGACCCCGAAATGTATGATACGGTTAAATACAGAAAAATAGCAGTGATATTAATGTTAAAATGACAATTTTGTGGCAGTTGTAAGGATAACAGTTTTTGAGTTAGTACCCAGGTCTACAAGTATGAAATGCGGATTTTTTTTTTTAATAGGATTTCAAGGCTGAAATTTGTAGAAAAAAGGCAAAGTTGGTTGATAACCTACAAATATAAAGAGTATTGGTCCCAAATGGGACCCTTGAGGGACACCAAATATAATTTTCATAAAAACAATAAATAAATAATATTTAAAATATTTTTATCATTATTCATTTTAAAATATTTATTAAAAATAAAGGCTATTCCAAACATTTAGGCGAAACTAAATGAAATTTAAATTCACCTGAAAAAGATTTTACCAGGTCTACAAGTATGAAATGCGGATTTAAAAAAAAAAAAAAACACATTAAACTCAAAAGAACAGTAAAAGTTTATTTCTTGAAAGTATGCTCCATTAGAAGTTATACATTTTTCCAATCTTTCTGGAAATTTGTGAATACCTCGCCAGTAGAACTCTTCCCCTTTCCGCGCAAACCATTCATCTAGTCATTCTTTCACATTTTCATATGAACAAAAGTGCTGCTCGGCAAGTGCGTGACTCATCGATGCGAACAAGTGGTAATCTGAAGGGGCCAAGTCTGGTGAGTAAGCGGCATGGGGTAGCACTTCCCACTTGAGTGCCTCCAATGTGTTGCAAACTGCTTTTGCCTTATGTGATGGAGCGTTATCATGAAGAAAGATTACCTTGTGATGTCCTCTTTCGTATTCTGGTTTTATGAGCAGCGAATGGTTCAATTCGATCAGTTGTTGGTAGCGTTGGGTATTAACTGTTTCACCAGGTTTTAACAATTCATAATAGACCCCCTTTTGGTCCCACCAAGTACAGAGCATTGTCTTTTTGCCAAAGCGATTCGGTCTTGCAGTTGATGTGGATGGTGAGCCTGGGTTCACCCATTTTTTGCGTTTGGGATTTTCAAAATAAATCCATTTTTCATCGCCAGTAATGATACGATGCAAAAAAGACTTTCTTTTGTATCGTGCAAGCAAAATTTCACAAGTGTTTTTGCGTTTTTCCATCTGCCTCTCATTCAATGCATGTGGAACCCATCTGCCGACTTTCTGGATCTTACCCATCTCTCGTAGGCGATTGGAAATAGCTTGTTGACTAACGCCTAACTGCTCTGCTAGTTGTTTTTGTGATTGACTATCGTCTTCCTGTAGCAATGTTTCCAATTTTGTATCTTCATATTTTTTTGGAGGTTTTCCATGTTCTTTGTCTGTAAGATCAAAGTCACCACTTTTGAAACGCCGAAACCATCGTTCACACGTATCTTGCGATGGAGCATATTCACTATAAGCTTCTCGAAGCAGTCGGTATGAGTCAGCAGCAGTTTTCTTCAAATGAAAACAAAACAGTAGTACTGTCCGCGAATGCTCTTTATTTGGCACAAAATTTGACATTTTTAACACAGTAAAACAAAACTATATGATCACTTTTCAAATTATAACCTATACGCATTTGACACTTAATGATAACTTAACAATACGCCATATGTGTTGAAACTTTGAAATATACACTCTGATTGCGCGGCAAGTTTGAAAAAAATCCGCATTTCATACTTGTAGACCTGGTAAATTTTTTTTCGAAATTCTAGTTATATTTTGGCAAATGTTGCATTTAATTTTTAAAAGCGTAAATTTAATAACCAGTGGGAAGTGTTGAAATTATAATTTAATTCTATGTTTGAATGTATACGAAATCAGAGGGGTGGAGTTTATGACTTAAACAACCAATGGAAGCCGTAGGCGCAATTTTTAAAATATTAATGAACCTTGCTATATAAAAAAAAAATACTGCAATTATTTGGAAACCCAAATAATGGTATTACGCATTCGAATTAAAATTAGTAAAACATCATTCACTTACTAAATACCTGCGAAACCCTGAAATGTGTGAAAATCACATTTCACATCAATTTTTAATTTTATTGATTAATAAATTGAACCGTATAAAAAAAATATTTTAACATAAAATTTGTTTTAGCATCCCAAATAATCATCATTCACTTACTAAATACCTGCGAAACCCTGAAATGTGTGAACATTCACCCTTCACTTCAATTTTTTACACTTGTAATATGAACAGTATTATTTATTTATATTTTAATAAATAATGTTTTTATTTGGTCTTAAAAAAAATAATATTTTAACATTAACAATATCCACTGCTATTTTTATGTACGGGAAAATTTGAAGTTATCGGCAACTGAGCCGTTACTTGCCGATAAAATTTGTAAAGCCCCAAAAAATACGCTTTTATCGCATACCAAATAATTTAAAAAAATTATTATACTGCCGGTTGTAGATCCTGCCAATAATTATTGAGGGTTCTCTTAAAAAGTTGATAATTTCTTCTAATTGAGGTCACCCAAAGGCCCTTAATTAGGAGACTTATCGATTTAAATTTCTTTTCAGCTGTCCAAGGTATTTTTCTGTAGATCTGTATGTCTATAAGACCTGTGATTGGTTAAACATTTAAAATATATATATTATTGTAAATAAAAATATATAATTATTCGTTTTAGCTTTGCTTAGATATGTATTCTAATCGTGATATTGAAATAATCTTATTGTAAACGACCAAGATTCACACCAATAAATTGATTATCAAAATAAATAGCGTTTTTTTACCCCAATATCATCATCCCAAATATAACAGGTATTGTATAATCCGTACCATATTAGTTTTGAAGATCGCATTAAAATAATAAATGTTGTATACCGCTGTTCTCGGTCGGGAACATTCGGTTTTAGTCGGAGATGCCGATGACTTGATCGGAAACATTCGGTTTTAATCGCCGATGTCGATGACATGATCGGGAACTTTCGGTTTTAGTCGGCGATGCCAAGGATCCGATCGGAAACATTCGGTTTTAATCGCCGATGTCGATGACCTGATCGGAAACATTCGGTTTTAGTCGGATATGCCGATGACCTTATCGGAAACATTCGGTTTTAGTCGGAGATGCCGATGACCTGATCGGAAACATTCGGTTTTAATCGCCGATGTAGCTGTTCCTTATCAAAGTGTTCATACACACTTCAGCTTTGCAAATGAAAGATCGGAAATCACGTATAATGTTTATTATCTATTATCGTTTTCCTAATTCTGCTGTCCTAGATTTCTGTCAGAGCTATTTAAATTAGTTGACTGTTCACAGTGCGTTATGGATATGTTTAGTAAATAGTTTTAACATTCAAAGCAGCATTTACAGCACCGGAAATTAGTGAGTCACGAATAGTGCGACACCTGTGTGTCTTTAAACCAACTACGGTAGCTTCGTAAAATGTTTATTATCTATTATCGTTTTCCTAATTCTGATGTCCTAGATTTTTACTAATTAAACCTAACCTAATTACCTAAATTGATTGTATTTACTAGAGTTTATTTACACTATTTTTAATGGGCTAATGTTTGGGGGAAAATAAAGTGTTGTATACCTAAAAACTAAGTAATTAGGTTAGATTTAGTTAGTAAAAATCTAGGACAGCAGAATTAGGAAATATAATAGATAATAAACGAAGGGATTTCCGATTTTTCACTTGCAAAACTGGTGGTATAGGGCTGTCGTCGAATCAGTGTAGTTGCCTCACTGGAAACGTCACATGTTTTTGTGACGTCATTGAATTAAATTAAGTTTAATAGACAATATTAGTAACTACGTCACAAAATGGGATTCAGTGCTGCCGCCTCGCGGTTGGATTCCTTTTATTTGAATTTAGCATGTTGTTTTTTTGTTAAATTGTATTTTGGAAATATAAATTAAGTTTTCAGAATAAGAGAATGCTTCACATCAAAACAAGTCAATATTTATTTATTAAAATTATTATTTTATACATTATAATTTAATATGTCATTAGTTTAGCAGAACAATATTATTTTGCAGGTTAATTTTGAAAATTTTACGTTAATAATCGTTATTATGGCAAGTAACATGGCAATAAGTGTGTATGCCATATCTAAATGGTTTGAAGGAACAATATGTTGTTTTTATTTTATCCATTATTGTTTTTCATTTTGATCAAAAAACGAAAGAATTTGGAATTAAGAATGTAGCTGTAATGGTTACAATTTGGAGCAAAACAATACACCAATATGCATTCTAAAACAAAATATTAATATAAAACTAAAAAAAATAAAACACGTACTTAGTGTTAATTAATTAAATACTAAAGATATTTCGATTTTCATATTATTTAAAAACGTAACCTATAAATATATCTTCGAATCCTTATTTATATATTTATAAAATCATTATTCTATAATATAAAGTATCTGGACTGTATATATTACTGGACTGTAAGATATTCATAAAATTAAGGTAACAAAAGTAATGTCACATGTATTTTAATACAGTCAAAAACTTCCAAAGGACTCAGCTCTCAGATGGCAGCACATGTATTTCACGACACACAAATATGGTCTATTAAACTTAAATTTTAAAGTTAAATAAATAAATAAACAACCTGTTTTTGGAAAGACAGCAAAAATGGAAACCAGTGGCGAAAGGAAACCTCCGCTAGACTTGCCCTCCCATAAAAAAAAAAATTTTTTAAAAAAATGTAAACTAAAAAAAAAAAAATTTAAATATTTAGATAAATCTTCAAAAATACATCAAATATATTCTATACAAATTTTTGTCCAAGGCTTGCTTTAGTAGTTACGAATTAATTATCATGACCATGGAAACGTTACATATAAGTATGAAAAAATTGAGACTTGGAAAAATTTTAAATAATTTTACAAAAATTTTTCAAAATTTTTCGTTTTATCAAAAAACGTCTCAAATAAAAGTTATTAGTTATTGCATTTATAGTAACTTTTGTTCGATAAATTTTTTCGAAATATTTTTCTGTTGCTAAATATTCGCAAAAATATTAAAATCGACACAAGTAAACTCCCATTTCTAGTCAACCGATTTTCATAAAAAACAATAGGGTTCTTCCTATTTAATAGGAGAATTTTTTAGTACCAGAACGAACTCTTTAAGTTAAACCGTTTTTGAGTTATCGTGTATACACACAGACAGACAGACAGACAGACACACACACACACACACACATACGGACGGCACTTCGAAAATAGGTTTTTTGGATTCCCTGGACCATGAAACGTGGTCATCCGTCAAAATCTCGACATCGAAAATTTTCGCGATTACAATACTTGCCCCTTATATATTAAGGTCGGGCAAGTAAAAACAGTATTGGTTTATAAGGTACCTGGGAAAACAATAAACAGAACCAAAAGATGTGTCAAGCCATAAGTCTCAACAACACCCAAAAAACAAGACAGAAAATTAATAGATTTAAAATCATTTTCATAATAAATGTTTATAAATTTTATTAACAATATATTTATTAATATAATTCTTATTTAAATCTTAAAAATACGGCATCAGTCTAGTGCAAAGTATTCTCAAAGAAAAATAAATAAATTTTTTGTTTTTGTACTCATATCGAGATTTTTCGAGTTTCGCGTTAAAGCGTATGCCCTAACGTTTGATAGACAGGTGTTTGACTACCTTTTGGGTAACACACAAATAGAGATAACTGGAATCCACAGAGAATACATCCCAAAAAATTCGGTACCTAAAAAACAAACAAAAAAAATCAGCTGTGGCCACCACAGGACCGACCGCCATCATAAAGTACTTATATAAATTACATTCTAGTAGCAGAGTAGAAATAACTTTATCTAATATTTTCTAACAGAGATATTATTTATCATGACCATGGAAACGTTACAGGTAAATATGAAAAAATTGAGACTGAACAAATTTCGAAAATTTTTACAGAAATTATTCGTTTTATCAAAAAACGTCTCTAATAAAAGTTATTAGTTGCTTTTATAGCAACTTTTGTTCAATAATTTTCGGACCAGCTCTGCCCAAAACGAAACCAAAAAAAATCATTTTTTAGCTAAGATGATTTTGATTAAAATTTTCATACTCTTTAAAAAGCCTATTAGTACGCCCCTAAATAGTTTAAGGTCTTTTCGGACCAGCTCTGCCCAAAACGAAACCAAAAAATCAGCTGTGGCCACCACAGGACCGACCGCCATCGTAAAGTACTTGTATAAAATACATTCTAGCAGCAGAGTAGAAATAACTTGGCCTAATATTTTCTAACAGGGATATTAATTATCATGACCATGGAAACGTTATATATAAGTATGAAAAAATTGAGACTTGCAAAAAATTTCAAATATTTTACAGAAATTATTCGAAATTTTTCGTTTTATCAAAAAACGTCTCAAATAAAAGTTATTAGTTATTGCTTTTATAGTAACTTTTGTTTAATAAATTTTTTCGAAATATTTTTTGTTGTGAAATATTCGCAAAAATCTTAAAATCGACACGAGTAAACTCCCATTTTTAGTCAACCGATTTTTACCAAAAGTTGATCAACTCGTACCATTGATGACAGAAGCTTAAATATGAAGTTTCATAAAAAACCTTTAAGCCGAATTTGCTCTGCACGTGTACACAGACAAACGGACAGACAGACAGACAGACAGACATCATGCTAAAAATAGTGAAAACGTTATGTAGGGACCTCAATTCGTGGAGATCCATCGAAATCTCGAAAAGTTAAAATCGGTATGATCACAATACCTCCCTTATATATGTTGACGGTCGGTAAAAATATATATGACTTCGGTTTCAGCTTTCGTTTCGGCAAAATTAACGTTTTTTTTTCGGTTTTCGGTTCAGTTCCGAGTGATATATTTTTAAATGCTTTTATTTGTATTAGAAATTTATTTTCTACTATAATTTAGGAGAACATTTTATTCCTTATTTTGTAATAATCATACCAAGAACGCTGCCCGGTGGGGGGGGGGTCTGAGTGTACCCCCCCTGAAGTAATAGAAGTGGATTTTTTTTTAGTTATCAGTTAAAAAAAAATTACCAAAAGTTGATCAATTCGTGCCATTGATGTCAGAAGCTTAAATATGAAGTTTCATAAAAAACCTTTTAGCCGAATTTGCTCTGCACGTGTACACAGACAGACAGACGGACAGACAGACAGACGGACGGATTGTTCGACGAATGAATCATTTATATGGTTGCTCTTTTCAAAATTTTGTAGGTATGACCACAAAAAAAACCTTATAACGTCACTCATGCGGACCACTGGTTGAGAATCACTGTCTTAGAGTAAAAATTTAAATATTACCTGTACAAAAGTGTCGTTAATGAGTATTCCATAGAGGAACCACTGGATGGAGACTATAAAAGTGCTAAATATAATTGGAAAAGGCAGGCTCTCCGCACTTTTGACCTTGACGACGTGCATTAAGGACGCTAATGGAGCAGCGAAGAATAATATCGTGACGACACAACAAAGAAGACCCATATGTTTCTTGCTTTCATCTAAATTCGTCTCATATGTTGAATACATAAGTGCAGTTATCAAAATAAATAATATACTTAGAAATTGTTTAAGTATCGTCGACTGAAAAATAAAAATACATTAATAAAACACGTAGAAAAAGTGGAGTGTTAAATAAAATACACCCAAATGGGTGGAAGAATTAATAATACAGCCTTAAAAAGGTGGGGTATGTATTGAAACACTCCTAAAAAGGCGGGGTATATATGAAAACACGCCTAAAAAGGCGGGGTATGTATGGAAACACGCCTAACAAGTCGGGGTATATGTGGAAACACGCCTAAAAAGGCGGGGTATGTATGGAAACACGCCTAAAAAGGCGGGGTATGTATGGAAACACGCCTACAAAGGCGGGGTATGTATGGAAACACACCTAGAAAGGCGGGGTATGTGTTGAAACACGCCTAAAAAGGAGGGTATGTGTGGAAACACGCCTAAAAAGTCGGGGTATGTATGGAAACACTCCTAAAAAGGCGGGGTATGTGTTGAAACCAGTGATGGGCGTGTAAGTTACATGATGTAAGTTACCTCATTGTTGACGCGTAAACAATTGATGTAAAGTAAACACAAAAACTCTCGTAAACAATGATTTAGACATGCGCACTTGTTTTGAATTACAGAACCTCATTTTCAATACATTTTTATAAATAATAAAATTTTAATGAAACGATTTTAAATGAAAAAGTAAGTATATAAAATTAGGACACGCCAATATACATATTAATAAAAATCGAATTTGCATCATTACACAGGTGTTACATACAAATTAGTAAATATCAATATGAAAAATAAAAAACTTTTTTTAAAAAATTCAGTCTAATTTTTTTAATAACAAAATACATTAAATTTCACCTTTAAGAAAATCAGCCTAAATTTTTTAATAATAAAAACATTCATTACAAATTTTGCATAACGCCCTATATTTTCTTTCATTTTCTTTAATTAAAACAAAACCTAGTTCTTCAGAACTATTCCTTCGGTTTTTTCCACCATTTTTTTAGTAAATTTATTGTTTTAAATTGAATCTACTTGTTCATTAACTCTCTTTATTCGTATTAAATAACTAAAACTAACCTCATTATTTGACAGTTTACATTGTTTACATTGTTAACAAGTTTACCAATTGTTTACATAAATTTATACGTAAACGTACACAATTAAAGTTTACGTGTAAACGCCCATCACTGGTTGAAACACGCCTAAAAAGGCGGAGTATGTGTTGAAACACGCCTTAAAAGGCGGGGTATGTGTTGAAACACGCCTGAAAAGGTGGGGAATGTATGGAAACACGCCTAAAAAGGCGGGGTATGTATGAATCACGCCTAGAAAGGCGGAGTATGTGTTGAAACAAGCCTACAAATGCGGGATATGTGTTGAAACACGCCTAAAAAGGCGGAGTATATATAGATCACGCCTAGAAAGGCGGGACATGTATGAAATCACACCTAAAGAGGCGGAGTATATATGATTTGCGCCTAGAAAAGCGAGGTACGTATAGAAACACGCCTAAAAAGGCGGGGTATGTATGGATCACGCCTATAAAGGCGGAGTATGTGTTGAAACACGCCTAAAAAGACGGAGTATGTATTGAAACATGCCTAGAAAGCGGGGTATGTATGGAAACACGCTTAAAAAGGCGAGGTATCAATTGAAACACGCCTGAAATGGCGGAGAATGAATTAAAACACACCTAAAAAGGCGAGGTAAAAATTAAAATAGGCCTAAAAAGGAAAGTTATCAATTAAAACACTGGAAAAAGGCGGGATATTAATTAAAACACACCTAAAAAGGCGGGGCATGATTTAAAACACGCCTGAAAGGGCGGAGTATGAATTAAAAGATGCCTAAAAAGGTGGAGTATTAATTTAACACGCCTAAAAAAGAAGGGTATGAATTAAAACACGCCTAGAAAGAAGGCGTATGATTTAAGCTGAACTAAAAGAAATGTTTAGTTTCTCAAGCTATTACAAGTTCACTTTTTAACGATAGAAGTCGGCTTCTGCTAAAAAAAAATATTCATAAGCCTCATTCAATCGTTAATAGTTACTATATTTCAATATCTAGTTCCGCTTAAACCAAAAAACAGACTTTAGCAAGTTTTAAAATTTAAAAGAATAAATTTTTATTAATTAAAAAATATATAATTATTAACTCTCCTCAAAAAAAAAATAATAATAAAATAAACAAATGGATTTAACTGCTTGTCAATGGGCTAATCGGTTATATAAGTTAAAAAAATAATAATAATTGACCTTACAAGATTCTACAAATGGAAAGAATCCCTTGTGAATAACATGACGTTTCGATCACCCCAATGATCTCTGCATAAACCATTTTAAGTATCAAAGCTGAGTCAACCCTATAGCTGATTTGCACATCCAAGAAAATTCAATAGGCATTGAACCTGCTTAGCTATACACAAAAGCATCTTATGATAGTATCGATAGATCATAAAGTTATTATAACTCAGCTGAGTCAATCCCAGAGTAGATTTGCATCAAATAAACAACTGTAAAAATATCTAAAATACCTTTTTAATACTGTAAGCGTAGAACGTAACAACATACGCTAAATGCAAAGTGGCTCCGATAGTATTAACTAGAATCAACGAATGTTCCTGTATCAAGAATCCATACCGCAGCCACAAACTACAAGACAGGAAACCACAAACAAATGGAAAACCACTAATATCACCTGTTGAGCCTTTTTGAACAAATTTTTGACATATTAGCCTGAAAAAACAGTATTAATAATAGTTATTTTTGATATAAAAACAACTTACGTTCCACTTAAAAATTGTAAAATTGTAGAAACACTCGCTGTGATTGCTAAAATACCTTTATAATCTTCTAAATACATTTTATATCATTTTTCACACGTAGACAAGCGATAAGAATTCATAACCCTAATTGTAAAGGTGACAGCTGTCAAAATAAAATAATACCAACACCTTTAAATTAAATATTAAATAAAATATAATTATTTTTAATGTTTCTATGACAATTTTTCGAAAAAGTGAAATGTGATTCTTATTACATATGTCAAAATATAATACTATAAATATATTTTTAAATTTTTACGTTCATTATTCATTTTTGTTCAAGTGCAGTATTGCCACAATCTAAATGAAGTGTCAAAAAACTTAATCGACCGAACATCTAAAATCATGACACAGAAAGTATACACCGAAGATGACTTGGGAAGAAAATGGGACAGGTGTATAACAGACGGACTACTCAAATTTGGTAATTAATTTCAATAATATTAACATAATTTAAAAATTTTACTTACTTAACCTAAAGTCCGCCATGTTTCTATTATGTCATTGGTTTAACAATCGTTTTAAACATAAAATAATCAATTTAAGAACGTAATTTTGTATGTAAATTAACCAAAAACCATCCCCCTAACTATTTATTACATCCCCAAAGTGTTACGATTAAAAAATTATTCAAAAATAATTTTTTCCGAAAACTTTTTTTTTAACGATCCAATTTTTTTTCAGGTGGTGGTGCTGCGTTAGGCACAATATTTTCCCTGCTATTCTTTAAGCGAAGGAAGTGGCCTATCTTAGTGGGTTCCGGTATCGGCTTGGGTATGGCATACTCGAATTGTGAGCACGATATGAATGTTGCGTTACACAAAGCGGGATGCAATACAAAAAATTAGTCGGTATATTCCTTAGTCCGCAAATAGTAATCGAGTACCGTTTCTTATTGTTTTGTCAAGTTTATTATTATATACCTGTGTAAATAAACTAAATATGGTTAGATATGTTGTTTTATTTATTGTACCTAGTCTTTAAAACAATAGTGAGGGTTGGATGGAGGTTTAACACGCCCCCAAATGGGCGGGGCGTTGGTAAGACACGCCTTAAAAGGTGGAATGTTGCTAGAACACTCCTTAAGGGGTGGAGTATTGATAGAACACGCCTCAAGAGGTGGAGTTCTGATAGAAACCGCCCAAAATAGGCGGAGCATTACTAAAACACGCCCTAATGGAGTGGGAGGTAAAATGAATATCGTCTATTACAAAAATCTGTGCCTCCCATGGAAAATTTTTGCGGACGGCCTTGTTATTAAGCCTACAAAAAAAAACAGTTTTTTTTTTTACAATTTTATTAATGTCCACTAGGCACATGTGTACATTCAGAAAAAAATAGACCAGTATTTATTTACAAAAATTGCTCAAAATTATTAGATGATATAGGACTGAAAAGTCTATTCTTTTCTGTAAAAATCTAAGGTCGTTCACAGACATAAAGCTCTCAAGTTTAATTTTGTAACCACGCTTAAAATGTAGCAGAGGTGCAGAAAGCACGTACCAATGATGGGAGGAGTCTGCAAACCACTCCTACAAGACGGCTGGAGCCTGTTAACCGCGCCCAAAATATGGGAGGAGTCTTAAAACCGCGCCCTAGATGGGAGGAGTCTGTAAACACGCCCAAAATAAGGGAGACTCCCGCAAACCGAGTCGAAAATATGGGAGGACGCTGCAAACCACCCCTACAAGATGGGTGGAGCCTGTAAACCCCGCTCAAAAGATGGGAGGAGTCTCAAAACCACGCCCTAGATGGGAGGAGTCTGTAAACACGCCCAAAATAAGGGAGGATCCTGGGAACCGTCTCCAAAAGATGGGAGGAGGCTGCAAACCACTCCACAAGGATGGAAACAGGGCTGCAGTGGAGGATATACCATCTGCTTTATTTGAAATGAATAGTGTATATGCTTTTTGAAATTTCAATGCATTAACAGGGGTTATTTGAGAACGTATACCTTCTGTTTTTTTTACGATATATGTACCTTATACCGTCTGCAGATTTCACGACAGGATTTTACAGAACTCGGTAGGATTGTTAATGAAACACTTCAAAATACTGTAAGGAGTCGGTAAAACACACCAAAATGGTAAGAGGAGTATATAAAATACGCCCAAAAGGTAGGAGTGGTTTGGTAGTCTTTTAAAACACCCAAAAAGTGGGAGGGATGTACAAAACACGCCCCAAATGGTAGTAGGGGTATACAAAACACGCCACTAAAAGTGGGAGGAGTTCCGGAGAGGGTTCGACGGTAGTTTACCACGCCCCAAATGGTAGGAGGGGTATACAAAACACGCCCTTAAAAGTGGGTGGAGTTCCGGAGAGGGTTCGACGGTAGTTAACACGCCCCAAATGGGTGGGGCGTTGTTAAGACACGCCTTGAAGGGTGGAGTGTCGATAGAACACACCCAAAATAGGCGGAACATTACTAAAACACGCCTTAATGGGGTGGATCCTCCCGATCAAATGTTTATCGAAATTTTTTGAGTGATTCTTGAGAGCTTCGAGAGGTATATCACAAGTTAGGCATTAGTAGTGGGTTCTTCCTTAGGCCCCGTCTGGCTGAGGTGTTTGACAATGTCCACCCAATCCCATCCACGGGGTTTTTCTCCCTTAGCTTCCACTCGATCCCACTGTCTCCTTTTCTGAGCCTTTGTAAATTGTTCTTTTTTAGGTTTCTTCACGCTTGCCTCTTGGATTGTTACTTTTTCGACTTCTTCCGTTATCTGGGATATTGGTTCATCGGGTTGCTCCTCAACTAGAGTGTCGAATCTTTCCTTCAGAAGCTCGAAAAGGGAATACGTCATTGCTTCGCCTAAATACTGTTCGGATTCGGTTGATATTACATCGACTATTTTATTTTTTATCGATTCCAGACTAAAAAAAGATATCAAATTGTTACGCCAAAGTCAAGTATCATTGGTCTAATTCAAATGGGGAGAACAGTTAGTTAGTTAGTTAAAATTTTTGGCGCACAGCAACAATGGCTATTTGCGAAATGGGGAGAACAGGGAATGATTTACGCACAGGATAAGTAGACTAAATTAAATTTTAATTTTTAACCCATAAAACTTAAATTTTTTTTTTTTTGATTTATATACTTTTCGCATGCTTTTTATCAGGCGCGCACCTACAAGAGGCCTTACTGGCTTAACCCCCCCCCCCCTCCAAACACTAAAAAATACGTTTTTAAGAAACACATTTTTCTCCTGAAACGTTAGAGCCCAACCCAATAAAAAAAATTTGGCTTCGAAGCCCCACTAAAGAAAAATTTTTACTTCTGATTCACCTAAAAAAAAAATTTGGCTTCTGAACCCCCCCCCAAGAAAAAATTTCTGGGTGCATGCCAGTTTTTTATGCTCTCAGTATTATGTGGGTCAATGAACTGTATATGCACATCAAAATACAACTCTCTAGGTCCAGCTGTTTGGCTACAATCTCTCCGAACAGACAGACAGACACATGAGTGACGGTATAAATGTTTCTAAGTCACACCTACGAATAGAATTATAGATTTGGAAAGACAATAGCACTAACTTACATGTTTCTATTATAAAATGTGTTCATATTAACTATAGGCTTTTCGTTTGGATACTTTTCACCCCATTGCAGTTCAACCAAGAAAGATTTAATATTATCCGTCTCTCCGTACTGAAAAAAATAATCAATTAAACCAAATTTCCACCCCTTCGTAACAAGAAATACCTTATATTGAAATACAGTCGGAGACAACTGTTTGAATGCATCATCTCCATCGTAAATACTAAGTAACACCTCGCGTTCTTCTTCTTGCAATTCTATCGCCGAACTCATATTTTATTAATCTAAAATCGTTCTAAATAAATGTAACTACCACATTATGAAAACTATCAGTCTTTTTTTCTAGACATAAACAGTATGCGTTTGACATAACCAAATTTCAAAGTGACATCTGGCGACAAATCAAATTTTACGATAATTAAAAAAAAAAAACATTGAAAATCGAAAAAAATTCAAATGATTATTATTGTTAGAATTATTATAACAACGATTTAATAATAGTAATCTTTTATTTAGTGTCTCCATCTTTTATTATATTTCTGAATTTTATTTAGATGAACCAGATACCATTTTTATCGAATTTGGTTCGTAAACGACCCAGTTGGGGTCCATAACGGTCATTTGAGCTCCAAAAAGACTGTACACCTATGGCTTTATAACGACAGAACAAAAGAAAAGTCTATTGGTTCACTAGCGACCCATGGAACAAATTTTTATTTTTCAGTTGGGGTCGTTTCATTTTCTGAGACCTAAAATTGGACCATAGAAACTTCCTAAGCGCCCTGACATCTGGTGGCAATTTGCGGAAGATACGAAAGTGACATCGTATCATTACTGGCGATGAAAAATGGATTTATTTTGAAAATCCCAAACGCAAAAAATCGTGTGAACCCAGGCTCACCATCCACATCAACTGCAAGACCGAATCGCTTTGGCAAAAAGACAATGCTCTGTACTTGGTGGGACCAAAAGGGTGTGGTCTATTATGAATTGTTAAAACCTGGTGAAACAGTTAATACCCAACGCTACCAACAACTGATCGAATTGAACCATTCGCTGCTCATAAAACCAGAATACGAAAGAAGACAGCACAAGGTAATCTTTCTTCTCGATAACGCTCCATCACATAAGGCAAAAGCAGTTTGCAACACATTGGAGGCACTCAAGTGGGAAGTGCTACCCCATGCCGCTTACTCACCAGACTTGGCCCCTTCAGATTACCACTTGTTCGCATCGATGGGTCACGCACTTGCCGAGCAGCACTTTTGTTCATATGAAAATGTGAAAGAATGGCTAGATGAATGGTTTGCGGGGAAAGGGGAAGAGTTCTACTGGCGAGGTATTCACAAATTGCCTGAAAGATGGGAAAAATGTATAACTTCTAATGGAGCATACTTTGAATAAATAAACTGTTACTGTTCTTTTGAGTTTAATGTGTTTTATTTAAAAAAAAAAAAAATCCGCATTTCATACTTGTAGACCTGGTAATAGAACCATTATTTCCTTATACAGAACAAGGTGCGGAGTTTCAAAAAATTCAAACCACTGGTCTCATTCTCTCACCATTTTTGAGATATGAATTTACTAATAATAAAAACGAAAAAACTTTCCAGTACACCTAATATTTTTGGTCTGATTACTTAAATTTTTTGCCCCTGATGAATTGCTGGCTATGCAACCTACATGACATTTGTGCATTGCAGGTAAACCGTTCATAGGCAAACTCTTTTGAGTATGCAGCGCTATAGGTGGAAAATCGACACTAATTTAAGAGATATCAACTTTTTAACGAATTTAACAATATTGTTATGCCCTAATTGTGTTTTATTATATTTTATTTTCAATAATAATAAGGGATATCTTTTCAATGTCTTGAAATATGTCGATTCTTTGTCTATTAAGTTAGTTCAACACAATACCACCAGGTTCTATATTATGCCCATTTTCTCTTATAGGCTCTGGACAGTAGCCCAATTTACCCATGAGTAAAAAATTCTCCCGCCCTAATCTTTTTATTATTTACTATTAATTTTTCAATTTAAATAATTATCCTATCAACAGCATCTCCATCTGTTATCCTACCTCTGAACTAAATTCTAGATAACAGGATACCATTGTTATCGATTAAAAATTAAAGTACCATTCTTTCTCCTTCGTCAGTGTCGCTAGTGTTTTCTAAATGACAGATATTTTGCAGTTGAAATAATGATCAATAAAACAATACTTTAACAATATTTAAACAATAACATTAAGTAAAAAAAATGCAATGGACAAAACTGTTTGTAATTTTTGTGTTATTTATTATTTTACCCGGTTCGCGAAGTGTTATAGGTGATCCTTATAAATTATTAGGATTAGCCAGATCTGCATCCTTACAGGATATTAGGAGGGCTTACAAGGCCCTAGCCAAAGAATGGTTAGTACAGAAAATATTATAAATCATTTTTATAAGGTTAAAATTACGATCGATGTTAAGACGAAAATAGAATACTTATAAACTAATTTTAGAAATTTAGCAGGAAATATCTGTTTTAAACATAAACAACTGATTCATTTGTTAAAAATTTTAATAATCTGGTTTTTGTAAATGAAATTTTATTGATAAATGTCACAGTAATGTCTTAATGACAATAGTTTTGTCACTTGACATCTGTCATTGTCAAAATTGTCTTGTTTGCTATGTTTGACGGTATTTTCGTTGACAGTTTTCGCTATAACTGACAGTACTGTCATAAGTTGACAATTGTAATAGGGGATACGCATAAAATTTATATTTCCTTAAAACTACATTTTTTTGATATTTTAATGTTAGTTATGTCACCTAACACAACAAAAATCACATTTTAATTAATATTATAGCCAAATTTTTTAATTATAATATTGTAAATTTGAAATAAACCGACCACGCCGCGAAGGTTGCCGAGTAGATACGACTGAGACTGTAAGGGTTTGACGTCACAGATACAGACAAAACATAATGTTTACGTGTTTATATTGTATTGTTTGAGAGTTTTGTATTTGTTTTTAAACAATTTTTCACGCATTTATTATTAAAATAATTTATAAAATATATGTACTCACATTAAAATGGTCTTCACAAACATAAAGTTTACTTTTTTCTGAAATATCGGTTTTATTTCGCCTCATAGCTTTTCTGTTGTTTTTGTCATCAGGTAATGATATAAATTATTTTTTTGGATTTCTAATAGAACTATTTGTGCACATTGGTACTAAACAATATTTTCGACTATGTTTCGAAGTACTGGGGCATGGATCTTCCATATTTTATATATTTTAATATAAAATTTAATTCGGTAAACATGTATAAATTGTTTTTATAGAATTAAACTTTATTTTAATTAAAATCACTCATAACTTTACATAACCTATAAAAGTTATACAAACAAATAAGTTCACAACAGACTATGTACGCTGTGTAGACTAGTAGTGTCATGTGTCAGTTAGGAGGGTATGACGTCACACGTCGTTTTCGCGCGCTACATATATTTATGATTTTTTTAAGCCTTCAAATTTAAAAAAAAAAAAAACTGTTTTTTATGTTTATATGCAACAAGAGGAATACAATAAAAAAATTTAAAAAAATCATGCCTATCCTCTATTATCAAAAGTTGTACTTTCGTTAGTTGATATTGATTTTATTGACTTCCTTTTTCCTTCAGTTTAGATGAATTATTATTAAATTTGTCCGCATTTTTGTTAGGTGGCTGTTGCTACAGTCTGTTCCAAACGGTTAAGCGGAACTAAATGGGATTTTCGTTCTTTTAGGTTGTCACGAGAAGGGACCTTGCTGGGGTTATTTCATTTTTCACGTTGGAATGTCAAAATTTAAAATTCCAACAATGAAACCATAGAAACGAATGACATGTCAAAATTAAATTATTTTTTTTTACAAATTTTAATGACAAAAAAATAAATAAATGGGAAATTTGTATTAAGAATGCACAAAATATCAAAATATAAAGAAAATGACATTTTAAAATGATATTAACCTTAACCAAAAAATGTTAATTGTAAGTATGATTTACAAAGCTTAAACAAAACGACCGAAAAGCACGATTTAAGCGATGAAAGTAACTAGATTGCAAAATCTAGTTCCGCTTAACCGTTTGGAACAGACTGTATTATCAAAATTGACAGTATCTTTATCGGTTGACGGTTTCTATTTTCAAAATTGATATTTATTTTGACATTTGAAAGTTGTCTTTGATTTTATTCACTTATTTCTTAAATTGATAGCTATGGTGTATTTCAAAGTAGAAAAATGTGTGTAAGAAGATAGAAGCTGTTTGTCCTTGCTTCGGATTGGTTTAGATCGTCATCCCTATTACACTGTAAAAATATTGTTTTTAGTCCAAGTTGACAGATGTTCAGTGTCGTACATTGGAAATATATATTATTTATATTATTTAATTTTTCTCATATATTTTGTTATTATTTACATATTTAGACTTTTATTTATATTATTGGCGTAGATTTTATGGAGAAAATTCTCCATGTAATTTGTTTTTACGTAGTTATATATTTTTTAGGTTATCTGACATATAAATATTTTTTGACACTTGAAAATTAACAGATCAAGAGAGAGGACTAATGTGAGGCCAAAAGACAGCCCAGCTGATTGTGCCCAAAGAAGAAGTTATTGATATAATTTTTAAACCTTCATATACATATATTTTTAATTTGTATTTACAATAATTATTTAAATAAGAAACTTTAGCTCTGAAGATATATTGTTTGTTTTATTGCTTTATTCAAACTCTTTTAGCCAAATCTCTCTTTTTATATATAGTACATAATTTTTAAAATTAATATTTTTTTTAACCTTTTCAAATTTCCCATTAAACTGATTTTATGTCGTATAAATAACGTAAGTGTATTATCTGCCTTGTTTATTTCAATATATTATTAACCTTTTTTATATTAAAAAAAAAAAAAATCACTTGCTAACCCAGTTGCTACGCCCATGCCCTAGTTGTAACTTATTTTAAATTTCCCGCTATACTGTATTTGATCAGTGTAAATCGTACTCGGTTCGCAGCGCTATCTACTTTTTTCTACTTTGAAATAGACCATAGTTATTGTCAAAATTGACCGCAGCAAATGTCAAAGCTGACAATATTTTTCTCATTTGACACTTTTAAATGCTAAAATTTCCTATACTTTTGTCATTTCACAGCTGTAAATGTTAAAATTGACAATATTGTTGTCATTTTACAGTTGTAAATGCTAATATTGTCCATACTTTTACACATGACAGTTGCAAATATCAAAATTGACCAGACTTTTCTTATCTGACAGCTGTTAAATCTGTTGCGAATGTTAAAATTGACAAAGCTTTCGTCAATTGAGAGTTTTATATTATTTTTTTGTAATGTTCCAGGCATCCAGATAAATCTAGTGATCCAACCGCCGAAGCCAAATTCGTAGAAATCAAACAGGCGTACGAAATCCTATCGGATCCAGAAAGACGTAAATTATACGACACTTATGGCATTACGGACGAAGACAATGTAAAAGGGAAACAAGACTATAGCTACTATGGCCGGTTCGCTAGTGACCCATTGGATGAACTTTTTGGGTCACATGGGGGTCGTTTCCATTTCCAAGATCATGATATCACGGTGTTCCATAAAATGTCTGTCACTACCAGGTAACATAATTAATAATAATTTTTCATAGTCATCTTGATCTTATAAAGCATTTTATTCAATTTCTTAAAAAACAATTTTGGGATATAGTCGGATTGCTGATAGGTGACTGTTCGTTGCTACAAGTATCGATACACAATACTATATGCTTTCTCTGTCTATATCATTATAATTATTTGCATACCCATAGTAACGTATAGTGACGCAAGTTGACAACTAACCTTCCAAATTATTTTAATAAAAAACAAAGCATTAGAAAGAAACGACGTGATTCGTAGATATCTTTACTAATTAGAGCACGAAAATAAATTCACAGCAGTACTCAAACAAACAAAATTATTAATTTTAAGGTAATTATAAATAAGGAAAAACTTATACTCATACGTAAATTTTGGATTATAATTTGTTGTTTAATTAAATTAAATTTTTATGTTTCCCCTAAGTACAAAGTAATAAAATATTAAGTAAAAATATATTTATTCATATAATATATTGCTTCAAGTTGTATTTAAATGTTTATTTTTATTTAAAAACAATTATTGTAATGCATGATATCGTTGTCATTTGAACTATCGCTGTCATTTCTTGTATTTATTATTATTGGATTAATTTCATCAACAATCCTTTCCCTTTCCATTCATTTATTAATTTTTCGATTTTTTTAACAGATTTTGCCCAAGTTTCACAACTAATTTGATCACAGGCTACTTGCCACATTTTCAAAACTTCGTTATCACTATATCCGTTTTGACCAATATGTCTATCATAATAACTTTTTGTTATACCCCAAATTAGTTCAATGGGGTTAAACTGGCAGTGATAAGGAGGTAATCTTAGTACTTCATGACCATACGTTTTGTGCCAATGTATCAATAAAATAAACTGGTTCAGATTTTAATTTCCTTCGTTTTCTCGTGTTTTGTTCAGAAGTTCAGATTTATTACATTTTATAATTCTACGAATTGTTGATTCCGAAATCTTCAAGGCAGCTGCTACTCTTTGATGGACACAAGATAGAGAAATAAGTGGCCCATTGTTCTCTTTTTCGGAATTAAAATATTCCAGCAGATTTAAAATTAAAGTTTGTAAATTTAATAATTGGCCGCAAGCTCTATTAATTAATATTATTAACAGACACTGACAGATAAGACAAATAACAAAAAACATTTTTAAAATCGCTGAAAAATGGTAACTAGATTATTATATAAATGCACTACTTGATACATACATGTACAGTCTGTTCCAAACGGTTAAGCGGAACTAGATTTTGCAATCTAGTTACTTTCATCGTTTAAATCGTGCCTTTCGGCCGTTTTGTTTAAGCTTTGTAAATCATACTTACAATAAACATTTTTTGGTTAAGGTTAATATCATTTTAAAATGTCATTTTCTTTATATTTTGATTTTTTGTGTCATTCTTAATACAAATTTCTCATTTATTTATTTTTTTGTCATTAAAATATCTGAAAAATTTATTTAATTTTGACATATGTCATTCGTTTCCATGGTTTCATTGTTGGAATTTTAAATTTTGACATCCCAACGTGAAAAATGAAATAACCCAAGCAAGGTCCCTTCTCGTGACAACCTAAAAGAACTAAATTCCCATTTAGTTCCGCCTAAGCGTTTGAAACAGACTGTATATTTATAATTTTGTGTTTTTTTTCAGACAATTTGAAAACAATCTAATACCAAAATCATCTCAAATTCCGCATCTAATATTATTTTATACTGATTGGTGCTTCCCATGTTTGCAAGTGGCCCCTTTATGGCGTCGTCTTGTTGATACCTTGGAACCTTTAGGCGTAGCCCTAGCAACGATGCATGCAGGGCGGGAACCAGCACTAGCTAGAAATATCGGTATAACAAATCTACCAGCTTTAATAGTTCTTCTCGATGGAAAAAGTTATGTTTATAAAGAAAATTTGAGCAGCGTACAGAAAATTATAGAGTTTATAAGAAGTAAACTACCGTATAAAATGGTTCCAAAAGTTAACGATGAGAATATTGATGAGTTTTTGAGTGGATGGTCTGATAATAGAGTACGAGGACTGATTTTTGAGAAACAGAATGCTTTAAGGTAAGTTATTTGCAAAATTAACTAATTTATGTTTGTATATATATTGCAAAAAATCGTGATTTATTGGCATAATTTTCATCCCTAGCTGTACATGACGTATTTGATCATAAACGTTGATACGGGTGTAATTTGACATTGACAGTTTTCTGACATTGACAATTTTCAGTGTATTATCAGAAATTACTCTTTTTTTGCCACTTACATTATTGAGAACATTACCAGTGTCGGCGCTGTGCTCCAAAGCAATATGGCTGTCGTCTCTAGTACTCTGTCAATATGCTAATAGCGAACAGGTTAATTTAAGCACAGTATATTTTTATTTTATGAAAATGCGAGTAAATATTAGCGATTTTTTTTAATTTTTAAGTGCTACACATACAGGGTGTTTATTTGAAACGGGGCATTTTTTAAATCTATAAAAAAAAATATTTTTTCATATTTCGAAGGTTTTTTTTTTATGTCTCGTAGCAAAAGTTGTGTGCTAGCCATTAAGGCCTCAAATTTTTTCAAGACTAAGTAAAGCGTGTAAATTCCAAAAATTCAAACCGCAAGTTTCTATCTCTATCCGTTCTTGAGATATGATTTTTTTAAATATACAGGGTGTTTGTTTGAAACGGGGCACCCCGAAAATCTCCTTTATTTGTAAAGATACAAAAAATCTTCAGAACAAAAGTTAAACTAGACAAAAAGGCCCATCTAAAGGTTACTATAAGAATTCTGAGGCACTTCCGGTTTCACCGGAAATGATGTCAACTTTTGATCTAGCATAGGGAATCGATAATTTTATATTTTTTTCCTAAAAGTACATTAAATTAGCTTTACAATGACACCAAAAAATCATATTTTTATATTAACCATTTCAAAATAGCGACCATTTATTTACAAAATAATAATCAACATAAGTTTTACAAAGTTGAACGTAGCAAGCTTTGAAAACAATAAAAAAAGAAATAAAATGAAGTTTTTGCTGTTAAGTCAATAATAAGAGAGTAATTTAAATTTATAATTTTTGGGGTTTTTCCGCCATAACTCTCCAAATATTTGTCCAATCAAAAAAATGTATTTGGATAAAAGATTTGTCTTCTTATTCTTAACAATATTTGTAATATAAGTTTTTGCTGTTAAGTCAATAATAAGGGAGTCATTTAAATTTTTGAGGTTAAAAATTAAAAATTTAAATTACTCCCTTATTATTGACTTAACAGCAAAAACTTGTATTACAAATATTGTTAAGAATAAGAAGACAAATCTTTTATCTAAATGCATTTTTTTGATTCGATTAATATTCGAGTTATGGCGGAAAAAAAAACTGAAAAAATTAATAACTTTTATTATAAAACTTTTACTAAGGTGTTTTAAGGTTTTTCGCCTTTTTTTGACCTCTAGTATCACCTATTAAGGAAGAAATAAGAAAACCATATATTGTATACTTTGACTTAATCTGTCAAGATCAACAACTCATCGCTTGAAGTAAAAGGATTGCTTATAAAAAGAGCTTTTTCTGATAAAAAAAAAAAAAAAATGTCAATGTCAGATAACTATCAATGTCAAAATATATCCGTATCTACCACCCACTAAAAATGAAATAAGACCGTAAACACCCTGTATAACGATTATAGACACTATCAGTCGAAGCTATTAATCCCACTCATTACTCAATCTTGCCAGGTATTTTCTATACCTTTTTTTTTTTTCAGATTGCGGTATTTAGTGACTGCTTTCCATTTTCGAGAGCGTGTATCTTTTGGTTTTGTCCATCTTAAATCTCAAGATGCTCCTTCCATTCTCCATAGGTATAAAATTTCCAGCGATATGGATACCGTATTATTGTTTAATGAAAATCCACAAAGACCGATGGCTTCTGTATCAATGCATGAAATTCCGAGTCAAACCTTACACCATGTTATCAGCAGTAATCAATACTTAGTGCTTCCACGATTAAGTTCACAAGCTGTTTTAGAAGATTTATGTCCCGCAGAATGGAATAGACCACGAAAAAGGTAAGTGTTTTATAAAAAGTACGGGGGTGAATTGGTTTAACCGAATCTGACGCGTCACTTGCCGATAGATACAATTTTTCCCCTGAAATTATTTTGTAAAATTTTTATTAATTTTGTATGGACCCAAGAAGAATCTTTAGTGCCCATTTACCAGGTCTACAAGTATGATATGCGGATTTTTTTAAAAATAAAACACATTAAACTCAAAAGAACAGTAAAAGTTTATGTATTCAAAGTATGCTCCATTAGAAGTTATACATTTTCCCATCTTTCAGGCAATTTGTGAATACCTCGCCAGTAGAACTCTTTCCCTTTCCCCGCAAACCATTCATCTAGCCATTCTTTCACATTTTCATATGAACAAAAGTGCTGCTCGGCAAGTGCGTGACCCATCGATGCGAACAAGTGGTAATCTGAAGGGGCCAAGTCTGGCGAGTAAGCGGCATGGGGTAGCACTTCCCACTTGAGTGCCTCCAATGTGTTGCAAACTGCTTTTGCCTTATGTGATGGAGCGTTATCGTGAAGAAAGATTACCTTGTGTCTTCTTTCGTATTCTGGTTTTATGAGCAGCGAATTCAATTCGATCAGTTGTTGGTAGTGTTGGGTATTAACTGTTTCACCAGGTTTTAACAATTTATAATAGACCACCTTTTGGTCCCACCAAGTACAGAGCATTTTTGCCAAAGCGATTCGGTCTTGCAGTTGATGTGGATGGTGAGCCTGGGTTCACCCATGATTTTTTGCGTTTGGGATTTTCAAAATAAATCCATTTTTCGCCAGTAATGATACGATGCAAAAAAGACTTTCTTTTGTATCGTGCAAGCAAAATTTCACAAGTGTTTTTGCGTTTTTCCATCTGCCTCTCATTCAATGCATGTGGAACCCATCTGCCGACTTTCTGGATATTACCCATCTCTCGTAGGCGATTGGAAACAGTTTGTTGACTAACGCCTAACTGCTCTGCTAGTTGTTTTTGTGATTGACTATCGTCTTCCTGTAGCAATGTTTCCAATTTTGTATCTTCATATTTTTTTGGAGGTTTTCCATGTTTGTCTGTAAGATCAAAGTCACCACTTTTGAAACGCCGAAACCATCGTTCACACGTATCTTGCGATGGAGCATATTCACCATAAGCTTCTCGAAGTAGTCGGTATGATTCAGCAGCAGTTTTTTTCAAATGAAAACAAAACAGTAGTACTGTCCGCAAATGTTCTTTATTTGGTACAAAATTTGACATTTTTAACACAGTAAAACAAAACTATATGATCATTTTTCAAATTATAATCTATACGAATTTGACACTTAATGATAACTTAACAAAACGCCATATGTGTTGAAACTTTGAACTATACACTCTGTTTACGCGGCAAGTTTGAAAAAATCCGCTTACTAAATACCTGCGAAACCCTGAAATGTGTGAAAATTCACACTTCACTTCAATTTTTTACACTTGTAATATGAACAGCATTATTTATTTATATTTTAATAAATAATGTTTTTATTTGGTCTTAAAAAAATAATATTTTAACATTTACAATATCCACTGCTATTTTTATGTACGGGAAAATTTGAAATTATCGGCAACTGAGCCGTTACTTGCCGATAAAATTTGTAAAGCCCCAAAAAAATCCACATTTCATACTTGTAGACCTGGTATAATAAGTGAAGGCGGCATGCTGAGTGTGTAGGACAAATTATTAAAAATGTCTTAACCAAAGAAGCTAATTTATTATAATTTTTTTCCAGACTGTGTGTAGTTTTGGTGACAGAAAATACCCAAGAACACGATAAACCACGACAAGCACTTCGGCAATTCGCCGAAGAAAGCCACTATGGTGTCGAAAGAGTTCGATTTGTATATCTTTATCACGAAAGACAGACTGAATTTATAAATTCTCTTATAACAGATGGATCTCCAGAAGAACCGTTACTACGAATAGTGATAATTTGGAGAAGAGACACATCTCATGTTAAATATGAATGGCTGACAGATCCATGGAAACCAGAAGGAAATATAAATGATACAAAACAAAGATTGGAAGAAACAATTGGAAGATTGTTGAAAAGTAGTGAAGCCTTAACTTATGAAGCTGTTGTAAAGGTAAGTTTTTTGTTTTACCGTATAGTGTGCCATATATGGCACATTCCCATTTTTATTTTTTATTTTACTTTTAAAACTGAATCAGAACGTTACTTCATGAATGTTCATATATGCCACATACACAGCAATGGATCCTGCAGTATCTCAAGTAATGGGCTGCAATAGATTTGAGGATATCAAGCGGAATTTGCACTTCAACTCTGAATTTATTGAGAAAGGACAACTAGAAGATACGACCTTTTTTTTCAAATATTCGAGGGCGACTGCTTTTAATCCCTAATGAAGAACACCTAGCAATTGACGAGCAAATAATACGGAATCATTTTCTTTTGTAACATAATGTTGAATCATAATGTTCCATGTATGGTACAAACCCTTAATTATTATTTTTTCATAAAAATAATAATTAATATTTTAAATATATTTTTTTAATTCATTTTTCTATCAATAAGAACCAATTCCTAATGCTCATGCATTATTTCAGCCAAAAATAAAAATTCATGGAGTAAAGGGTTAAAACGAAATTTGTGTCTAAGAACACCCTTTACTGCATGAATTTTTATTTTTGGCTGAAATAATTCATGGGCATTAGGAATTGGTTCTTATTGGTAGAAAAATTAATTTAAAAAATATATTTAAAATATTATTATTTTTATGAAAAAATAATAATTAAAATAATAATTTAGGGTTTGTGCCATACATGGAACATTATGATTCTACATTATGTTACAAAAGAAAATGATTCCGTATTATTTGCTCGTCAATTGCTAGGTGTTCTTCATTAGGGATTAAAAGCAGTCGCCCTCGAATTTTTGAAAGAAAAGGTCGTATCTTCTAGTTGTCCTTTCTCAATAAATTCAGAGTTATCGTTGAAGTGCAAATTCTGCTTGATATCCTCAAATCTATTGCAGCCCATTACTTGAGATACTGCAGGATCCATTGCTGTGTATGTGGCATATATGAACATTCATGAAGTAACGTTCTGATTCAGTTTTAAAAGTAAAATAAAAAATAAAAATCGGAATGTGCCATATATGGCACACTATGCGGTAAAGGGTTAAAAAGCCTATTAGTACGCCCCAAAATAGTTTAAGGTCTTTTCGGACCAGCTCTGCACAAAACGAAACCAAAAAATTAATTTTCCAACAAATATATTTTTTAGCTAAATTGATTTTGAATAAAATTTTCATATTTTAAAACTCTTTAAAAGCCTATTAGTACGCCCCTAAATAGTTTAAGGTCTTTTCGGACCAGCTCTGCCCAAAACGAAACCAAAAAATTAATTTTCCAACAAATATATTTTTTAGCTAAATTGATTTTGATTAAAATTTTCATATTTTAGAACTCTTTAAAAGCCTATTAGTACGCCACTAAATAGTTTAAGGTCTTTTAGCAGCTCTACACAAAACGAAACTAAAAAATTAATTTTCCAAGTATTAAATATTTTTCAGGATTTACTAGATGAATACGCACAAGGAATTTTTACTCGTATCATAACAAAACTATTAATAATGGCAGATATTGTCTACGAAGGAATGACTCGAGATCAATTATTACCAGCGATATCTATAGTCGGAACCGTAATCTTCATCGTTGCAGCTGGATATTTTATGGCGTATTTAGTCCGATTAGAAGAAGAAAGTATTCAACAACAAAATAAAGAAAAGAAGAACGGAAATAATAATAACGAACCAACTACAATCTCAACTCCGATAGCTCAACGGGAATTGTATCTCCACGAACTCCGAGCTGAGAAATATAACGGACTTGTGAGACTTTTGAAACCAGGATGTCGTACGGTTGTTTTAATAGTTGATATGCAGTCGAGGTTGCAACTTATTCCTGCTTTTCATCGGATTGTTTGGCCGTATAGAAAGAATAAGACACTCATGTTTGCCCACATGACTCTTGAAAGAGGACTTACATGGTATAAGGAGTTGTTGCAGCTCTCTTTACCGGAACCTAGGGAACTTAATATCAATCCTAGAAACTGTGTTGGGACTGTACTTTCTTTGAATGGACACAGAAAATATTTTTGCATGTTTCATGCGAAGCATAACGAAAGCAAATTAGCGAAAAAGGTATGTTTTTTTATTTATACTAATAGCTGTAATGCCCGTTGTTTTACACAACTTCATCTTCGTAATTCTCTAAAAATGCGATTCTTATGCAGAGCACCTGAAATTTTAGTTTGTTTAGGCATAAAAAGAAGCTTCAGCCTGCGGAAATATTTTCTAAACACCTTTTTGATTGGATAAATATTTAAGAGTTATGGCGGGAAAACTCTAAAATTTAAAATTTTAATATCTCGCTTAATATTGATTTAACAGCAAAAAATGTATAACAAATTTTGTTTAAAATAAAAAGACAAATCATTTATTTAAATACATTTTTTTGATTGGATAAATATTTAGAGAATTATGGAGACTTAAAACAACCAATGGAAGCCATAGGCGCAACTTTTAAATTTCTAAGTTTTGTTTATTGTCCCATAGCAAAAGTTGTATGCCAGCTATTAAGGCCCCAATTTTATGCAAGAATAAATCAAGTGTGGAGATTTCAAAAATTCAAACCGTAGGTCTCTATCTCTTCCCGTTTTTGAGGTATTAATTTTTTTAAATTACAAAATTTTACATATTTTGACGCATTTCGAAATTTTATTTGACGGCCCATAAAAAAAGTTGTGTGCTAGCCATTAAGTCCCCAATTTTTTTCCAAACTAAACAAAATGTGAGAATTCCAAAAATTCTTACCGCAGGTCTCTATCTCTTACCGTTTTCGAGATATGAATTATAGATACGAATATGAATATAAATTATGACAATTTTGAAAGAGTATTTTTTAATTTACTCAAAAATGTGAGCCCAAAGCTAGGAATAAACCACATTTTTGAGATCTAGGGCCCAAAATATATAATAGTACCAATTTTCAGACAAATCGGAGACAAAAAAATTTTGGTCAAAAAACGCGATTTTTTTAAGGTATACCCCTTACGATTTTTTCAGATTTTGTCCATTTTCAAGGGTTTTGTTTAGGCCCCTGTACAAACTAAACTACTAGAAATATTAAGGCCCCAATTTTTTTCTAGACTAAACAAGATATGAGTATTCCAAATTTTCAAACTGCAGGTCCCTATCTCCAACCGTTTTTGAGTTACCAATTTTTGAAATTTCAATTTTTTTTTCGAAAAAATCAAAATTTCGCAAAAAAATTTTTTGTTCCCAAATTGGTTCAAAATGTGCCCTAAGGGTATTTCGCACCTTAGGATTTCAAAAATTCCAACCGCAGGTCTCTATCAGTTTTAGTTTTTGAGATACAGTCACTCAAACCCAAAAATTTGGATATTTTCAAAATAATTCCAATAAAAAATGGCTTAAGCTATTAAGGCCCCAAATTTATTCAACAATATATAATAGATGGAGATTCCAAAAAATCAAACCGCAAGTCTCTACCTTTTACGATTTTCGAGATATGAATTTTTAAAATTCATAAGATTTTCCATTTCTCATACATTTCGAAAATTTGTTTAACGCCCATAGCAAAAGTTGTGTGCTAGCTATTAAGACCCTAAATATTTTCAGGACTAAATAATGTATGCAGATTTCAAAAATTCAAACCGCAGGTCTCTATCTCGTCCCGTTTTCGAAATATGAATTTTTTAAATCTATAAAAATTTTCATTTTTTCATATTTCCAACTTTTTTTTTTGTCTCATAGCAAAAGTTGTGTGCTAGCCATTAAGGCCTCAAATTTTTTCAAGACTAAGTAGAGCGTGTAAATTCCAAAAATTTAAACCGCAAGTTTCTATCTCTATCCGTTCTTGAGATATGAATTTTTTAAATATATACATTTTTTCGTTTTTCCGCATTTCAAAGTATTTATGAAGTCCCGTAGCAAAAGTTATGTGCTAGCCATTAAAGCCTTAAATTTTTCCAAGACTAAATAATGTATGCAGATTTCAAAAATTCAAACCGCAGGTCTCTATCTCTTTCCATTTTAGAGATATGAATTTATAAATTTAATATTTTACCCCTGAAAAGTATGCGGTTAGGCAACCAACGATACTGCAATGTATTGCGGAACCACGTCGTTCAATAAGTCTCTGGTTTAACTAAGAAAAACAATTTTTTTTTTTTAGAGACTATATAAATATATATATATTTTTTTTGTAGAAAGAGAAACTTCAAAAAACAATGGACGATCCAGAACTAGGAGCTTTTATCGGATTCGAATCTGACTCGTCAGATTCTGAAGATGAAGAAGTACTACTACAAGGAGATTTATTAGACGCATTGCCAAATTGGTTAGATCGCCTTTTTGAAGGTACAACTAGACGTTACTACATTAATTATTGGCCGGATTTTCCAACTAAGTAATATTTTTGATTAGGTGGTCTTAACGACCACTCGTAGTAAAAAAGAAAAAATGCCATAGGTATTTAATTTTTAACAAAAAACATAATTTTTCAATAATTCTGAGAAAGAAAATAATTAAGTACCAATTTTCTGGGACAATTTTACAGTTAAGTAGCCAATTAACGGCTTTTACACACGGACGGTTTCCCCGCGGTTAGGGGATGTTGTCTGCTAACTCCCCAGTTATTTGTGGAAAACGTTCGTGTGTAAATCGCACAGAAAAGAGCCTGTGCGAAAAGACAGTTAAAATACAAGATTTTTTTCAATTATTTTTGTTATATAATTTTTTACAACAAATCTGGGGGGGGGGGTTACTCTTTTCTGAACCCACCACTGCATACAACAGGCCCGTATTACTATTAATTTTACATTATATTAGTAAAATTAAAAAAATTAAACAGTATAGTCGGATTGCTATTTATTTTACATAAGTACGGGGGTGAATTGGTTTAACCGAATCTGACGCGTCACTTGCCGATAGATACAATTTTTCCCCTGAAATTATTTTGTAAAATTTGTATTAATTTTGTATGGACCCAAGAAAAATCTTTAGTGCCCATTTATGTTACAATTATTTTGAGATAAATAAACTATAGTCGGATTGCTGATAGGTGACTGTTCGTTGCTACAAGTATCGATATACAATACTATATGCTTTCTCTGTCTATATCATTATAATTATTTGCATACCCATAGTAACGTATAGTGACGCAAGTTGACAACTAACCTTCCAAATTATAATAAAAAACAAAGGATTAGAAAGAAACGGCATGATTCGTAGATATCTTTACTAATTAGAGCACGAAAATAAATTCACAGCAGTACTCAAACAAATAAAATTATTAATTTTAAGGTAATAATTATAAATAAGGAAAAAATTATACTCATACGTAAATTTTGGATTATAATTTGTTTAATTAAATAAAAAAAAAATGTTTCTCCTAAGTACAAAGTAATAAAATATTAAGTAAAAATATATTCATATAATATATTGCTACAAGTTGTATTTAAATATTTTTATTTAAAAAAAATTAGTCACTGTAATGCATGATATCGTCGTCATCTGAACTATCGCTGTCATTTCTTGTATTTATTATTATTGGATTAATATCATCAACAATCCTTTCCCTTTCCAACCATTCATTTATTAAATTTTCGATTTTTTTTAACAAATTTTGCCCAAGTTTCACAATTTGATCACAGGCTACTTGCCACATTTTCAAAACTGTCATCACTATATCCGTTTTGACCAATATTTCTAAATAATTTTTTGTTATACCCCAAATTAGTTCAATGGGGTTAAACTGGCAGTGATAAGGAGGTAATCTTAGTACTTCATGACCATACGTTTGTGCAAATCAATAAAATAAACTGGTTCAGATTTAAATTTCCTTTTCTCGTGTTTTGTTCAGAAGTTCAGATTTATTACATTTTATAATTCTACGAATTGTTGATTCCGAAATCTTTAAGGCAGCTGCTACTCTTTGATGGACACAAGATAGAGAAATAAGTGGCCCATTGATCTCTTTTTCGGAATTAAAATATTCCAGCAGATTTAAAATTAAAGTTTGTGAATTTAATAATTGGCCGTAAGGTCTATTAATTAATATTATTAACAGACACTGACAGCTAAGACAAATAACAAAAAACATTTTTAAAATCGCTGGAAAATGGTAACTTGATTATTATATGAGTGCACTATTTGATACATACATGTAACAGTCACCTACAGTCTGTTCCAAACGATTAAGCGGAACTAAATGGGAATTTAGTTCTTTTAGGTTGTCACGAGAAGGGACCTTGCTTGGGTTATTTCATTTTTCACGTTGGGATGTCAAAATTTTAAATTCCAACAATGAAACCATGGAAACGAATGACCTATGTCAAAATTAAATATTTTTTTTAGATATTTTAATGACAAAAAAATAAATAAATGGGAAATTTGTATTAAGAATGACACAAAAAATCAAAATATAAAGAAAATGACATTTTAAAATGATATTAACCTTAACCAAAAAATGTTTATTGTAAGTATGATTTACAAAGCTTAAACAAAACGGCCGAAAGGCACGATTTAAACGATGAAAGTAACTAGATTGCAAAATCTAGTTCCGCCTAACCGTTTGGAACAGACTGTATCAGCAATCCGACTATATTAAATTTACATTATATTAGTAAAATTAAAAAAATTAAACAGTAATATAAAATTTGTTAAAAAATCATATACCTATGGTTGTATTAAATATCATAATTCAAAATGGTGGATTTTTACGATTTGTCCATAGGAATGGAATATTTTGGGTTAAATGTTTATAAATTAGAAGTCTCCCATTTTGAAAATTATGTTTTTTGTATTTGTGCATTTTGTATTTTTGTTTTAAAATAAGTTTAAATCTCTCTATGACGAGTTATATTAAGTGTTCCTTTAAAAAAACGTTCAAAATTTCTCTCGAAATCTCCATTCAAGAGTATTTTGAATTCATTTTATACGTAAGAGGTTTTGATTTTATTAATACAAAAAATATATTCTAAATTAAAAATTACTTCGAAATGGACCTCATTAATCGTTTCTTCCAATGCGTTGAACTAGAGCGCAGTCCCAAATTTTTTTCTTAAGGGGGGGCATTCAAAAATGCCTACAAAAGATTTTTAAAAGACGAAAAATTGTTGAACGCAGTGTGTAGCTATTTTGAACGAGCACTTTCTCAGTTTTTTTCCAAGGACTAGAGCGCACTACCAAATTTTTTTCTTAAGGGGGGGGGGCACTCAAAAATGTCTACAAAATATTTTTAAGACGAAAAATTGTTGAACGCGGTGTGTAGCTATTTTGAACGAGCACTTTCTCAGTTTTTTTACAAGGGGGGTCACAAACCAACATTTTTTCTTAGGGGGGCTCGAAAGGCATTTTTTTTTTCTTAGAGGGGCTAAGTATTTTTTTGTTCTTAAAAGGTTCAGAATCCAAAAATTTTCTTATGGGGATTCAAAAGCCAAAATTTTTCTTAGGGGGGCTCAAAAGCCAAATTTTTTTTAGGGGGGCTCTGAAACCAAACATTTTTTATACGGGAGCTCAGAAGTCAAATTTTTTCTTAGGGGGTTCAAAAGCCAAAATTTTTCTTAAGGGGTTCAATGGTCAAATTTTTTTCTAATGGGGGCTCGGTAGAAAAATTTTCTTAGCGCAGGGCTCAAGTCAATATTTTTTCGTAAGGGGTTCAAAACCCAAATTTTTCTTGGGGGTTCAATAGTCAATTTTTTTTCTAATTGGGGCTCAGAAAGAAAATATTCTTAGCGTAGGGCTCAGGTCAATATTTTTTCTTAGGGGGTTCAAAAGCAAAAATTTTTTTTCGGGGGTTCAATAGTCAAAATTTTTCTTAGGGGGTTCAATAGTCAAAATTTTTCTTAGGGGGTTCAATAGTCAAAAATTTTCTTAGGGGGTTCAAGAGTCAATTTTTTTCTAATTGGGGCTCAGAAGGAAAATATTCTTAGCGCAGGGCTCAAGTCAATATTTTTTCTTAGAGGGTTCATAAGCCAAAATTTTTTTAGGGGGTTCAATAATCAAAATTTTTCTTAGGGGATTCAATAGTCAAAATTTTTCTTAGGGGGTTCAATAGTCAAAATTTTTCTTAGGGGGTTCAATAGTCAATTTTTTTTCTAATGGGGGCTCAGAAGGAAAATATTCTTAGCGCAGGGCTCAAGTCAATATTTTTTCTTAGGGGGTTCAAAAGCCAAAATTTTTTTTAGGGGGTTCAATAGTCAAAATTTTTCTTAGGCGATTCAATAGTCAAATTTTTTTCTAATGGGGGCTAAGAAGAAAAATTTTCTTAGCGCAGGGCTCAAGTCAATATTTTTCCTTAGATGGACTCAGAATCCAAAATTTTTTCTTAGGGGAGGTTCAGAAACCAAAATTTTTTCTTACGGGGGGGTCTCAGAAACCAAAATTTTTCTTAAGGGGGGGCTCAGAAACCAAAATTTTTTCTTAGGGGGGGTTCAGAAACCAAAAATTTTTCTTAGGGGGGGGTCAGAAACCAAATTTTTTTCTTAAAGGGGGGGTCAGAAACCAAAAATTTTTCTTAGGGGAGGGTTAAAAGCCAAAATGTTTGCTTAGGGGGCTCAAGAGCCAAATTTTTTCATACGGGACGCAGAAGCCAAAATTTTGTCTAAGGGTCTCAAAAGCCAAATGTTTTTTTAGGCGACTCAAAAGCCAAAATTTTTGCTTAGGGGGAGCTCAACAGTAAAAAAAAAATACTTAGAGGCTAAATCCAAAATTTTACGGGAGGGGCTTCAAAACTCAAATATTTTTGGGGGTCACGTCTAATTAAAAGAAAAATACGTCCTTTAAAAGCATTTTTTTAGTGATTGGGGTCAAGCCCCCCCTGGTTGGTGCGCCTATTTTCGAAGATATTTTTATTTTAGAATTTTTATTAATAAAATTTAATAACCTCGAATTTTATTTAATAGTAAAATTACGAATTAGGAAATTTTAAAACGCCGTTAGTAAAAAAAAAAACAACAATGCCTTCAATTTTTATATCTTCACTTAGTAAATTTAGTAAAAAAAAAAAATTGACCAAATAAAATGCTTTTGTTTCAAAAAATTTTTTAGGGCGTGAAATAATTTTTGCATGATCACGCCTAGAAATTAGAATTGTTAAAATTAAAAAAAAAAATAGTGAAATTTTTTATTTTAATTCACAAAAATTTAATAAAAAATTTTGCACCGAATAGGAAATATTAAATAGGATTTTGAAAAAATACAAAAGGAACTATGGGACTTAAAAGCCTGTTATTTGTATTTTACAATGTGCCATACTGTTGGATATATTTCAAATGTTGCTTTAGGAAAATTTTGAGTAGTACAGGACCGTAATCGCTCGTTTTTGGACGCTGCCAGTCGTTTTTTGGCCTCACACTTATTAGTGTCTGGTTTTTTTTAGGTGTCCTGGCTATCAAAGATCGATCTCTTTGGTTATAACTATACCCTCAGCAAACTTAGAGGGGTTGGTTTACAAATTCGAAAAAAATTAGAGTAATACACATTGATGTAAACCGGAATTTTTATTGATATTTTTTCCGAAAAATCATAAATTTTTGATATTGAATTTTTTTTAAATTTATTAAAAATACCCTCAGCAAACTTAGAGGGGTTCGTTTAAAAATCTGAAAAAAATTAGAGTAATACACATTGATGTAAACCGGAATTTTTATTGATATTTTTTCCGAAAAATCATAAATTTTTGATATTGAATTTTTTAAAAAGTTATTAAAAATACCCTCAGCAAACTTAGAGGGGTTGGTTTAAAAATCTGAAAAAAATTAGAGTAATACACATTGATGTAAACCAGAATTTTTGTTGATATTTTTTTCCAAAAATCATAAATTTTTGATATTGAATTTTTTTAAAATTTATTAAAAATACCCTCAGGAAACTTAGAGGGGTTGGTTTAAAATCCGAAAAAAATAAGAGTAATACACATTGATGTAAACCGGAATTTTTGTTGTTTTTTTCCGAAAAATCATACATTTTTCATATTGAATTTTTTAAAAATTTATTAAAAATACCCTCAGCACACTTAGAGGGGTTGGTTTAAAAATCTGAAAAATATTAGAGTAATACACATTGATGTAAACCGGAATTTTTGTTGAGATATTTTTTCCGAAGAATTATAAATTTTTCATATTGAATTTTTTAAAAATTTATTAAAAATACCCTCAGCACACTTAGAGGGGTTGGTTTAAAAATCCGAAAAAAATAAGAGTAATACACTTTGATGTAAACCTGAATTTTTGTTCAGATATTTTTTCCAGAAGTTTTTTAAATTAGTGTACTTTAAGTATTTAACCCGTTTTTAAATTTGAAAAAAAATTAATCCAATAAAATTCCACCTGTTTTTAAGCAAAAAAAAAAGAAATTAAATTTTTTTTGAGATATTGTATTTTTTTAAATTTATTCTGGGGTATCAAACGAAAGCCCTTGAAAAGTAGATTAATGAAAATTAAAAATTTTGACTTTATATTTGACAATTATATTTCCAAATAGTATTTTATTTAATTACATAATGGAGGCTATATTTCATGAAGATGAAGTTTACCACCCTAGCCGTAGGCGAGGGTTGTAATCATCCGAGTGTAATATAGCAATTACATACGAGTCTAATAAAATATTTTATGGACAACTATATAGTTTTATCATTAAAAAATAGTAAAAAAAAATTCAAAACGTAGCATTGTAACTTCAGAACCTACGTCATCAAGATGGTTACCGAACCATCAGCTGATTGTAACCTACAACAATGTTTAAAATACTACATATTAAAAATTTTTAATGACATTTTTGGATTTTAAGTAGCATTTGAAATATATTCAAACAGAAATTTTTCTACTGGCAAGATTCTAGTCATAAATTGTTAAAGCTTAGTTATAATTATAACTGTAAGAGTGTAAATTAAATTATTGTAAATTAATTAAATAATTAATAAATGCTTTTAATTTATCTACGATTAATTCATTCTGTCACTCGATACGAATAAGTGACTTAGTGGTTGCAGCGGCAAAGTACGCAGAAAATACATATTAACTAGAGATGGGTCGTTTATGAACGAACCGGCTCACTGAGCCGGCTCAGTACACTGACCGAAGTGACACGGTTCACCAAATTGAAATGAGCCTGCTCACGGCTCACTGTATAGTTTCAAGGATACGATTGATCGGGCGATTGTGAGCAGTGACCGGAGTGATCCGGATCTGGATCGATGTCATGTTGAACTTCGCGAGAACTCGGCTTGTAATGTATTATCATAAAGTGTATTTTGTCATCAATTTGTAGGGCAGTTTATTTGAAACTAATAGGCTTAGTCTGTATTTTCTTACAACCATACTATATAAAAATATTAAAAATATTGCCCAAATCCCAGATGTCCGATTTATAAGGGCAATAAACATCGCCATAAACTTAACACATCTGGTTTAAAATACAGTAGCTACATAAAGTGAATTGTTTGTTTCAAAAATGTTAGATAAGAGCCGGGGCTAAGCGACGTTCTACCTACGAACGAACGACCGACAACTGACTGACCTGTGTCTCGGGATCATGTTTACAGTTCATATATTGCAAGAACCGGCTCTAAGCAAGAGCCGGCTCTAAGCGACGTTTTTCCTACGACCGAACGACCGACCGACCTGTGTCTCGGGATCATGTTTACAGTTCATATATTGCAAGAACCGGCTCTAAGCAAGAGCCGGCTCTAAGCGACGTTTTTCCTACGACCGACCTGTGTCTCGGGATCATGTTTACAGTTCATATATTGCAAGAACCGGCTCTAAGCAAGAGTCGGCTCTAAGCGACGTTTTTCCTACGAACTAACGACCGACCTGTGTCTCGGAAACATGTTTACTTAATCGGATCACTGATCCAAGAATATTCCACCTGCTTTTAAGTAAAAAACAATAAATTCAATAAAAATAATACTTTTTGCCAAAATATAACTTAAAATAATTCAAAAAAAAATACTACACCTGTTTTCAACCAAAATAAATTTAAAAAGAAATACTTAACCTGTTTTTAAGATCTTCTAGAAGCTGTCATCTGTAGCTGGTGTTTTCTTCCAACGATGGAGTGCTCCGAACTTCCATACCAACCCGGAAACCATCCAACACCAACAGCTTTACAACGCAAACATAAAAAATACTTAGCCTGTTTCAAAAATTTTCTACCAGTAGTCGTAGAGTTCTACGTGCGTCCTCTTCATAATGCCTTCCAGGTCTCCGTAGTAACACAGAAAATACCTAACAATGAAAAGTTTGCTGCGGAAAACATAAAAATTACTTAAACTGCTTCGGAAATCCTCTAAAAGCGTTCTCTTCATAAGCTGCGTCATCAAAACTTCGATAGCAATTAAAAAAACATTTAACAATGACAGTAAAACAAATAAAAAATACTTAACTTTCTTCAAAAATCATTTACGAAGAGTTGTATGTTCATTCTTTTCGAAACTGGATGTTCAAAACTTCGGTAACAACTCGAAAACTGCTTAACAATAGCAGGTTTCAAGAGGAACGCACATAAAAATACTTAACCTGCTTTGAAAATCTTTCTCGGGTAGCTGATAAGGTCCAGGTACTTCTTTCTACTACCCGAAGAGCGTCAAAACTGACGGAGTACTTCCGAAGAGCACCTAACATGGACAAATTTGCAACAAAACGAACGAAAAAATACTTATCCTTCGTTAAAAATCATATTCAAGTAGATGCAAAGGTTTAGCTACCTGAAGATCTTCAAAACTGTAGTAGTGCTTCCGAAAAATACCTAACATGGACAAATTTGCAACAAAACAAACAAAAAATATTTATCCCTCGTTAAAAATCATCTTCGAGTAGTAGATACGACTTTTTCTTAATCCGGACCTCTTGAAACTTGTAACAACTTGCACAAAAACCTATTTTTAAAAGGAAAAAAACAAATAAACTGAACAAATTCAGTAAAAAATATCCTTACCCAGTGAAATAAACAATAAAAATACACAAAGAAATATGAAATAATGTTTATTAAACAAATATACTAACCGGGGAAAAACTTGAAAAATTTTGACGGGAACAGAAGCGTCGAACGCCGATAAAATTCTGGGAAAGTTTGCCTAAGTTCTCTCTCCATCTCTCTCCCACCTGTTGCTTGGGTTATGTTTTTCCTACAGCCGGGCTGTCCTAAATTCAAAAAACCAACAAATAAAACTTTGCCCACATGAATTATAAGTCTCAAATTATAGGTTTATACCTTTAGAATTCCTTAAAATCCCAAATAAATAAAATTTTGTTAGTCAATCCAAAGCCATGCCGGTCCGACAAAGTGTATAGCAAATATTTTTCCAAAAACTTGTGTTCCCCTTGAAATTTATATCTCCACATCTTCTTCAAGTGTTCTTGTAACTATTTCTAATGTTTTTGTAACTTCAAAATAACTTTTTTTAAATGTTTTTTGTGTTTTAATGGATCAGCTCAAAAGTAGCGTCCATTGCTAGGCTTCATGATGACAGTAATGGCGGCCATAGACAAGATGGCGGCTTAGATTCAAACCACTAAACACGATTTGAGCACGTAAAATTTTAAATTAATATCTCCAAAACTAAATCGTATACGACTTTCAAAATTTCAGGATATGCACATTAGGGCCTTAGCTGGAAGCTGGTAAAATCCCATTTAGATATGACCTGTCGTTTTATAGTTAGAAAATAATAATTTTTTATTTATATGTGGGTGATATAAAAATTATTTTTTCCAAAACTACTGAAAATTAAGAAATGAAAATTTTGCAGAGCCTCACCCATGGCTTTAGCTATGTGCTGTAAAATTTTTGTTGCACTGCCTTTAAGATTTTTAGAATTATACATTAATTTGTATACCTATGTCACTGCTTTTAAAAATTTTAAAACGCGTTACTAAGTTTTAAACCAATATTACTAAATTTTCTTTTCAGTATAACACTTATTATAGTATTAGCTATCAAATAAAGTGTTATTAACATAATTTTAGGGAGTTATATTTCAAAATAATAAAATTTTGATCTAGGCTTATTATCAGTACGAGAAAATAAAAATAAATATCTTTAATACTAAAGCGAGTTAAGGTACCAAATTTTTAGGGATTAATCTACATATAATTATCAACAACTCCACCTATTTTGGAGCTTTAATTCCGTCTACTTTTGACAAAAATAAATAAATAAAATAATTTCAAATCGTTAGCTTTGTATGTCGGATAACTTTTTTATCTAAGTTATATAATCTAAGTTAAAATTTATTAATGTGCACTCAGAATTAAAAATAAAAACTTATAAGGTTTCCTTGATTATATCTACGAAATCCTACAAGTGAATTTATCATGGACAGACAGACACATGAATGATGGTATAAGGGTTTCTTGAACATACCTACGAATGCCTAAGTCGAATAAAAAAATAAGTAAAGTAAACCTTATTATTGTATTAAAATCCGCATATTTCTCTGAATTTTGAACCCAACGCCTATCTTTGAAATTTCAGAGACCATCTCCAAAATGATTAATTTTTTCTCGAGAATTTGAACCCAAGAGCGTTTTCGAGACGTTAATCCAAATTTAAATTCTAGATTTGGACCAGAGATTCAAGTATTTTATAGGCAATCATCAAACCATAAAGATAGTGAAGTTCCATAATAAAAAAAAAAATATTTACCTCTGTCGTAGAGTCTCTTAAAAATCTCTCTACTTGTCCACTTCTAACTCCGTTCCAAATTCATTTCACCCTTGTCCTCGTCTTCTTTCATTCCATGTTTTTTAGTCTCCAAATATGCGCACCGTTGGAAAGTTATTCTCCAAAAACGGTAAGTCTATCCAATCGTACGAAACATTGGGGCTCAGAATTCGGGAAGTCACAATTGTGAGAGATCTGAAAATTTCGTTTACGATTCGAAAATAGAAAAATAACAATTAAAAACTTTTATAATTAATACAGTACAATCGGTTATGTGAATACTCTGTTAAATGAACCATCCACCATAGTGAACAGTCAAAATTTAACACATTAGGTTCTATAGAATTCTATGTAATGATAATAATTGAAGAATATGGAAAAAATCATAAACAAACAGTTAAATAAATTCATCTAAGACTGTACAAACATTTAATAATACTATATATTGGAACCAAAGAAATATTTTTGATATTGACGACTTAGTTGTATTGCGAAAATGAATTAATAAAATATTTGGCTACCAAAAAAGTACAAAAAAAAAAAATAACCCAATATTTCAATGTACTATAAACATGAAATTAATTAAGCCTGGTTTTTTTAGTTCTCGAAAGCGCCTACTTTGATAAATAATAACAATAATGAATTGAAAAAACTAGAACTTACCAAAATTTATCTTTTTGAAAACCGCATTGTAAGTTGAGTCCGGCCGTCCGATGTGTTGGCGGAAACCGGCCTGGCACTTGCCGGTATCACATGGCATCGCCCGTAAAATATCTCTCACAAAAATGAGACTGGAAATAAATAATAAATTAATAAAATTTTTATTGGTGAGATTTATTTTAAAATATACTCTAAGGGTATATCGGACATCAGGATTTCAAAATTTCCAACCGCAGATCCCTATATCTTACCGTTTTTGAGATATACATTTTTTAAATTCCAAAAATTTTCAATTTTTGTAGTTTTTTGAAACTTTACCAAGTGCATCATTTAATAACCGTTTACCAATAAAAACAAAGATACAATAGACAATAAATTTATTTAAAAATTATTATACAATTTATATTAATAAATATTCATTTAATAAAATTATCGTCAGCTTTGAATTCTCATTTCTTCTTTTATACCTCCAGTATTTCTGTCTGTATAGGCGTATTTTTTCAAAAATGGAATCACAAAAGCAGCCACATTCTCCGGCTTATTTAGATGTACATGATGCGTACCTAAAAAAAAAAAAAGTGTGAATTTTCACACATTTCAAGGTTTTCAAGAAGTGTAAGAAGTCAATATAATACTGGATGTCTAGGTATATTTATCACATTAAAATAAAACAGTTTTTTTGATCACTTTTATTTGTTATTTGAGAACTAAGAGCTTCCATTTAATTTTTTTAAACAAAATTTAAATAATTTGTCAAATATATTATTGTTTATCTTACCTTTAACATAGTGGTACTCAAACTGTTTGTTTTGTTTTAAGAGGTCAATAACATCGTAAAAATATTTTTTGTCTTCATAATAAGTGCTTTCCGTTGCTTTCAAGACCATATGTGGACATTTTACTCTTTTTGCGTGTTCCAAAATATCATCATGGTGCATTCCCATAATCGTTCCAACTTTAAGTCTTGAATCACGAGTAAAAAAGTACTTATCTTTTTCATTTGGACACTGTTCAACACTCCGATTTAAAATATATTTACAATTTTCAGGCATTATACTCTTTCGGGAACCTAAATGTTGTTTATTAATACATTCTTCATATGTATATGTTGGGGGACGTGTCTCCCCCATGTTTAATTGATCGTAGTACAAGAATTTTTCGATATTTTTCACTGTCATTTTGATACCTTTACCCGGTACATTCGAGAATGGTTTTAATGCATCTATACAACATAAAAGATCAACCTGTTCTGGGAATAGAGTTGTATACATAAAACTCATAATTCCACCCATTGAATGACCAAGTAAGGACATTTTTTCCCATCCGAAATAGTCCTGAATCCTAAAAAATTATCGTTAAATTTGTTTTTAAATTAAACCGTACAAAAATACCTTTTCATAAATATTGCTGAGTCTATTCCATGGTAAAATATCCCATTTGGCAGTTGTGAAGAATGTCCATGCCCTGGAAAATCTATGGAAAGATATCCTAAGTTGTCCGGTAGTAATGGAATTAAACGATCAAAGCTTCCGCAGTTATCCTGCCATCCGTGTATGACAAAAATAGGTCTTCGATCTCTTGGACCCCACCATTTACCAGCAATATAACCCCATGGTACAGGAATATGGACTTCTTCGTAAGTTTTTTCAACATTTTTAACAGCTTCTTGATGCAATTTAGCTATTGTTCCAATGTTTTTTCTAACTAAAAACTGGATATTGTTTCTTAAACACAACATTTTAAATACTGTTTTATATATTATTACGACTGGGTGATTAAAATTATGTGAACTGTCAAAATGAACTTTGACACTTTGAGGTTATGTACTTTTTATCTTTTGGGTATAAAAGATTACATCATGAATGAATACGTATTTTTATCTGGATAAAAATTGAGACACGTGGGGAAATAGAATTAGGTAATCTATGATTAGATCATTGACCTTCAAAATTTGCATAATTTTTAGAAATGTCTTTGAACTAAAAAAAGTAGTTCAAAGAATTAAAGCCAAATATAATAGAATATGGACTTTTATCAAAATTCTGGGACTTTTATCCCAATTCTGGGGCCCAGAGGCCTTTTTTGCATAAAAAAAAAATATTTAAATTCCGTGGATTTGAAGTACCAACACAATAAAATATAAGTTTAAATTATTAATATATTGTTTATTAATTAATTAATTAATGTTTTTAATGGGAATATGAAGCATTTTCGTGGTTAAAATAGATGTTTGGTAATGTTTTATTGTAGTTTTTTGAGATTTTTTTTAAACTGTCAAACTAGTACCAACCTTTATTGTAACGCCCAAAGCTGTCAAATAGTCGTAAATTTTTTAGAAATGTGAAAATTTGTTTAAATAATTATTAAATAAACTTAAAATATAATTAAAAACCATGCTTTTTAACTCATAGTGCTTTAATTAATGTAAAACATAACCTTGTCATGTAATAATGTAGTTCTTAACCTAAATGTTGTAAAAAAATTTCAAATGAAAAATAAAAATTTTTTGTTTTTATTATTTTCGGTCATAATTATTAGCTTTATGTTTGTTATTTTTGGGCCTGATAAACCAGATAATATACAAAATATATTAACAAGTACGCATCAACATATAAGAAAATTTCAGGTAATATTTTTAGGTTAGAAATTGCGATTTGTGTTTTAAAATTTTTGTTTTAGGATAATTTGAAAGATGCGGAAGAAAAGAATTTAGTTACGGATGAAAAATATTTAAAACTATTAGGATTTACAGATAAACCTAGATTGTATCCGAATGAAACTTGGAGAAATACATCTCTTCCGATAGTTGTTACGTATCTTTTTGATGGACAGGAGAGTTTGATAGTGGGACTTATAAATAATTTACAGAGAATTTTACCTAATAATACATTACTAGTCTACCATTTTGGCCTCGGAAGTTACAGTTTACAGAATTTGTTTAACTATTGTAATAGCAGTCGATGTCAAGTTTTGTTTTATAATTTAGAAGATTTTCCTTCGCATGTTGAAGAGGATAGACTCCACGCTTATAGGCCTCTTATTATTCAGGTAATTTTTTTAAAATTTAAATGTTTTTTAAGTTAAAATTTTTAAGAGTCCGGCAATTTACACCTTTGGCGGCAACCGAGGCGTTGCTTCCCGCTATCATCAAAAATTTCCCCACTTTATCAAAAATTTTAATTTTATAAAACTTTAAATTTGGATTTATTTTTTCAGGATGCTTTGAATCGAGCTGGTTCGGTTCTTTTTTTGGAAAATAACCAAAGATTTAATCATCACGTGTCACATGAAGTTTTTCAAAATCTCTATCAAAATACTGCATCGAGTTCCCATATTTTGACCTGGCCTATGAAGAAGGCTGTATCGTCTTTGACGCACAAAAAAATGTTTGAATATTTTCATACAGAAGCAGATAATTTTCTTTTTCTTCAAATGGTTGATGCAAAAAGACTGTTACTGGTAAGTATATTTTATTAATACAGCAAACTATCGATTTAACAGACTAATTGAGGGAAGGGTGTTCGTTAAATACGGTGGACTGTTAAATCAGAAGTCAGTTAAATCCGAAATCCGTTCAAGTAAATTTATTCAGATTTTTTTTAAGGTGAACAGCGAAAAGATTCATACTGAAGTGATGTTACCATGGGTGCAATGCGCCTTAACTAGAGACTGTGTCCACCCAATCGGTGCCCAAAGTGCTGGATGTCGATTCGATAAGAAACCGCAGTACAGATATTCTGGCTGTCATAGCTACGATGTTAGTGCCCTCAATATTGTCTTAGGTAAGTCAAAATAGTCAAAATATAATTATTTTCAAAATACTTTAAGTTTGTATACAGCCTGCAACACAAACTTGAATTTTTTTTTCATTATCTTTTTAGGGGAAATTTTTTTTAAATTTCAAAAATTCATAACTCGAGAATGCTAATAGATAGAGACCTGCGGTTTGAATTACTGAAACCTTCGTTTATTATTTTGTTTAGAAAAAAATTAAGGCTGTAATATCCTAACCAGATTTTTTTCCGTAGGCCTTCAAACAAAAACATTAAAAGTATACTGTTTGTGTTTACCAATATTGCCAGATGAAAAAAGCAGTTCTCGTTTTGCGTATTAAATAATCGGCCCTTAAAAAATAGTTAAATGTTAAAAAATATATTAATTTTTTTAAAGTATATATTTTTAAAAGTCCGGCAATTTGAACCTTTGACGGTAAGTGGCCTGTCGTTTGCCGCTATCTTCAAGAATTGCCCCACTTATTTTTACCAATAAAAATGAAAATTGAAGAAACCTTAAATTTTCAACTTTGTTTAGTCTACGTACAAATTCGGGACTTTGGTGGCTAGCACACAACTTTTTTATGGGTTGTCAAAAACATTAGAAAGCAACTAAAAATTATATTTTCAAAAAATTATATCTCTAAAACGGTAAGAGATAAAGACCTGCGGGTTGAATTTTTGGAATTTTCACACCTTGAATAGTATGGGAAAAAATTGATACATCGTGGCTAGCACAAAACTTTTTTTATGGGCCGTTCAATAAAACTCCGAAAAGTAACTCAAAATGTAATTTTCAAAAAATCATATCTCAAAAACGGTAAGAGATAGAGACTTGCGGTTTGAATTTTTGGAATTCTCATACCATGTTTAGTCTTGGAAAAAATTTGGGACATCGTGGATAGCACACAACTTTAGTTATGGTTCGTTCAATAAAACTCCGAAAAGTAACTCAAAATGTAATTTTCAAAAAATCATATCTCAAAAACGGTAAGAGATAGAGACTTGCGGTACGAATATTTGGAATTCTCATACCATGTTTAGTCTGGGAAAAAATTTGGGACTTCGTGGCTAGCACACAACTTTTTTTATGGTTCTTTCAATAAAACTCGGAAAAGTAACTTAAAATGTAATTTTCAAAAAATCATATCTCAAAAACGGTATGAGATACAGACTTGCGGTTTGAATTTTTGAAATTCTCACATTTTGTTTAGTCTAGAAAAAAATTGGGGACTGCGTGGCTGTCACACAACTTTTATTATGAACCGTTAAATAAAAATAAAAAAGTAACAGAAAAAAAAAATTTAAAAAGATCGTATTTTAATCATGGCTGTCTCTCCTGTGTGATACTCGTGAAAACTATAGTTGTATTATTTTTTATTAGGTCTTAAATTCCATTTGGACTCAACGCAGTACACCTTCAGGAGTCCGGAAAGACTTTTTATCGAAACCGATCTGGATACTGCAATTGCAGATCTTGCTGAAATGGAAAGAAATGCTACTGATAGTAAACCAGTCTCCGTAGAGACTCTTATCAGAGTCAATTGAGACATCGGAGAGGGTTTGGAGAAGATTTTGACATCGGATAATTTTTATCGGATGAATGAAATTTTTTTTCGAAGAGTTTTGAAACAATTTTGGATTTATGAAAGTTATCCAGATGGATGAAAATTTTATCCAAATGGATGTTTTTATTTTTGATTTGGTAGTACTCGGAGAAAATTTTCATGAAATTTATATGGATGGATGAAAATTTGAAATGGTGAAGATTTTGCACAAAAGTTTGTCCGGATTGTTGAAATTTTTATCCCAATAGATGAGATTATTTTTGATTTGGTAGATTTGGAGAAAATTTTGAATATGTCAGATGTAATTTTATTCAGATGGATGAAAATTTTATCCAAATGTATGAAATTTTTTTTGATTTGGTAGTTTTCAGAGAAAATTTTGATTGTGACGGATGAAAATTTTATCCGGGTGGAAGAAAATTTTTTTGATTTGGTTCTTTTCAGAGAAAATATGGGTATAATTTTATCCAGCTGGATGCAAATTTTTATCCCAATGGAAGGAATTTTTTTTGATTTGGTTATTTTTGGAGAAAATTTTGAAATTACTGGATGAAGTTTTATCTGGATGGATGTAAATTTTATCTGAACGGATGAAATTTTTTTATTTGGTAATTTTCAGAGATTTTGAAAATGTCTATTGAAATTTCATCCGGAAGAATGAAATTTTTATCCGAATGGATGATTTTTTTTTATTTGATTGTCTTCGGAGAAAATATTGTGTGTAATTTTATCCTGTAGGATGGAAATATGATCCGGATAGATGAAAATTGGTTTTATTTAGTAGTTTCCGGAGAAAATTTTGATGACATCGGATAAAAATTTATTCGGATGGAATTTTTTTCCATTTGGTGGAATTTTCTGTGTGACCTGGGCTTTAGCCCTCCTGACCAATGTATATATTTGTGATATTTAAATTTCTCGTGGAATTTTGAGGGGCTTATTTTTTTTATTTGCCGCGATATCAGCTGTTTTTTTACGCGATAATGCCTCGAAATTTATGAGAAATTATTCGTAAATGTCAATAAATATTTGCGAAATACAACAAATTTGGTTTTTTTGGCGAGATTTGTTGTATTTCGCTCGATTAGTTTTTAAGATGTATATTTATCTTGTACTAGTTGCTTTATATTGTATGTCGATACATTTTACCAAAAATAGTCCTTTTTCACAATTTTTGTTATTTAGAAAATAAATCGCAATATTCAAAATTTTTGTTGTTTTATTTTAACCTGAATAAAATTCGATTTTTTGTTGGTAAAAAAATATTTTTTAATAGATTTAAAAGCAAATTGGTACGCCTAATTTATTAAAAAGTACATAATGGGTCACTTACGCCCCCCTAAAATTACCTTAGTAACCCCAATTTAAAAAAATTATTTTATTTTTTTCAAAAATAATACAATAGTGATTTGCTTTATATTCTCAAGCCAATATTGTTTAGTAATGGTAAATGGCCCATTTTTAATCCTTTTTTTTTTGAACATTTACAAAATTTAAAAAAAAATGTTTTCAAAAATATTGCAAGAGAGATTCGATTTTTAAATTAGAGTCGTTGAGATGTCCATAAGAAGCGTAAATGAACCATTAAAAAAAAACAATTTTTTAAAATATTCTAATTTTGGAAAAAATATTTTCAAAAATAATGCAAGAGTGATTTGTTTTGCATTCTATAATCCGAGTCGTTGAGATATCAATAAGTGGCGTAAATGCCATAAGTCAATAGATCAAAAATCAGAGCTGCAGTAGGGGGGGGGGGCGGATGAACTGACGGCCCTGGGCGCACTATGGAAAAGGGCGCTGACGAGCTGGACTAAGGGGCGCCATTACGAAGGTGAGGACCTTTTTTTTTTGCTCATTACTTGGATTTTGGGAGGTGAAGACCTTTTTTGTTTTGCTTATCACTTACATTTAGTTGCCAAGGGCGTCAAAACACGGCTTTGCCTCTAGCGCAAGTTTTCCTTATACCCTTTTCACACTAGAACTTTAAGACGAGTGAACTTAAAGTTCCCCGATGTTTAACATCGGTATGCTTTCACACTTGATGTTTAAATCTCTGGTGCTGTCATCAGCTACAGTAATTTTGTCCTTAAGTTACCGTCATGAAATTACCAGTTTTGAACTGTCTGCGCAGACGCACATTTTGAATTATTATAAACAAATATGGATATTTCATTTCATTCTACAATAAAGACACTACAATAAAGAATATATTACACCTGTATTAACATGTAAGTCGATACGTTTTATCTCAATTATTGTAGCTCTGTATTTTATTAAACACATTATTAAAATAAATAATTTTATTATAACAATAAGTATAAACTTCTTATAACGTTGATATAATACAGTATTCTTGTTTATGATAATATAAAATGTTGACAGCACAAATTCAAGGAGTATTTTTTTATAATAGAAATTATGTTGGTAATGCGGACGATGTTTAAGACGCAGATCTCTGTCTTAAACATCGCTTGTATTTAGACGAGGCCATACGGTTTCACATTAGCGTTTAGAGATACATTCACTTTAACATCCGATCTTAAAGTTCTAGTGTGAAAAAGGTATTACTGCGGCTCTGTCAAAAATAATAATAATAAAAAATATATTCTATAAGAATTTTATTATTCTACATATAAAAATTATAATTTTATAATAATTACTTAAAAATAAACTTAAATTTTAAAAAAAATCTGTCAAAAACAACATATTCAAGGCTGTAAGTGACAGAATTTTGAGTTTTAAGTTAAATATTCAAAAGTCACAAAAAAATAATTTGAAAATAAAAATTTTAGTTTTCAAAATATTTTTTAAACTCGTGTAAACCTGTTTTTTGATTTAAGCGGAACCAGATTTTCAAAACTAGTAACTTTTAATGAATGAAGCTATTGATAATTTTGTTAAGCAAAACCCACTTCAATCATTAAAAAGTCAGCTCGTGGCTATAAAAATAAAAATGTCCGTTCCGCTTAAATGTCTGGAATAGCCTTTAGCCCTGTTTCCTCTTTAAAGGCCTTGTCGAGTTATTAAAAATGTTTTTTTTTCTGAAAATTTTAACTTTTGAAATACAGAAGATTCCGTTTAATTGGGCCACCGCTTAATTGGGGCAGCCGCTTATTTGAGCCAAATCTCAAAGAACAGAAACCAAACCAAGGAACCAACCGTAAATTTACATGTTTAATTGGGACAAAATTCCGCTTAATTGGGACAGTTAAGATCACAGTACATATTATGTTACACATATTCTCAAGAAAATGTACATAGAATTTAATATTACAGCGTTATTTTATGCAGGAAGGAAATGAAGGGAGCCCTACATCCGCACTGAAAACTTGTGCTGATTTTGTAGAAGTGAAATGTTACAAAAACAAAAGACAGACTACACTTGACGCATTTTTGCATTGAATTAAATTGTATGTACCTATTTATTATTTTATTTTGGAATTTATTATTATTTTTTCTTAAAAGTTTATATTTTTTGGTTATATGTAATTTATAGTTTTGTCCAAGAGTTTATAAAATAAAATTATTAAAAGAAAAATATGCATTGTTTAATTTTATGTGAAATTTGCTTAATTGGGGCAGCCGCTTAATTGGGCCAAAATGCCTAAGTCCCGATGTGTCCCAATTAAGCGGAATCGACTGTATAAACTTAAATAATTCGATTTTCAATTTGGGTGAAAATTTTAAGTACAGTCGCTCAATTTTGTATCAATACTAACGCCCCTGAGTTCGTAATTCATAGCCTTAAGTAATGGATGCTTTCCGCAACCGCATTTATTTCTAAAATCGTCTAAATCGAGGGCCCATATCATTCCTCCACCTAAATTGAGGTCTTTGATCAATTTTGATTTTCTCAAAATCTCGCTGACATCATCATAGGAGACCCATTGGTTTCCAGAGTGGGCGTAGGGTCCTATACGACCCTGTGGGTCGCGGACTACGTCCCAATTTCTTGTTTTGATTCTGGTGCAAATTTCGTAAAATGCTAAAAATCCTCCGGCACGAGTGAATTCTCCGGCTTCTCCAGGTCCGTAACTTGGGGAATTGAGTTCTTTGTTGGCTGCATCGGCTAGGGAAAAGCTTTGGCCGTAAAGGGGCATGCCTGGAAAAAAATTAATACGGTTCTGTATCCATGTAAATACGCCTTATATATATACTACTCGCTGTACGTATATGTAATGTAGATTATCTAATTTTAAATTTGTTTTTTTCAATTTTAAATATTTATAACTCAAAAATGGTGAGAGATAGAGACTTGCGGTTTTATTATTTGGAAATATTGTTCTGTGTTTCATCTAGAAAAAAAATAAGGTCTTCGTGGCTGGCACACAACTTTTTTTATGGTTCGTCAAACATAACTCTTGAAAGTAACAAAATATTAAATTTTCAAAAATTCATATCTCAATAATGGTAAGAGATAGAGACCTGCGGTTTGAATTTTTGGAATTTTTACACCTTTTTTAGTTTAGGAAAAAAATGGGGTTTAAGTGGTTAGCACACAAGTTTTTTTATGGGTCGTCAAGGAAAATCCTCGAAATTAACAAAATATTAATTTTTCAAAAAACCATATCTCAAAAATGGTAAGAGATAGAGACCTGCGGTTTGAATTTTTTGAATTCTCGTACCTTGTTTAGTTTAGGAAAAAAATTAAGTTTAAGTGGTTAGTACAGAACTTTTTTGATGGGTCGTCAAACAAAATCCTCGAAATTCACAAAATATTAATTTTTCAAAAAACCATATCTCAAAAATGGTAAGAGATAGAGACCTGCGGTTTAAATTTTTGGAATTCTCGTACCTTGTTTAGTTTAGAAAAAAATGGTATTTAAGTGGTTAGCACACAACTATTTTTATGGGTCGTCAAACAAAATCCTCAAAATTAACAAAATATTGATTTTTCAAAAAACCATATCTCAAAAATGGTGGGAGATAGAGGCATGCGGTTTAAATTTGTGGGATTCTCGTACCTTGTTTAGTTTAGGAAAAAAATGGGGTTTAAGTGGTTAGTACACAACTGTTTTTATGGGTCGCCAAACAAAATCCTCGAAATTAACAAAATATTAATTTTTCAAAAATATCTCAAAAATGGTAAGAGATAGAAACCTGCAGTTTGAATTTTTGGAATTCTCGTACCTTGTTTAGTTTAGGGATAAAATGGGGTTTAAGTGGTTAGCACACAACTTTTTTTATGGTTCGTCAAAAAAACTCTCGAAAGTAACAAAATATTAATTTTTCAAAAAACCATATCTCAAAAATGGTAAAAGATAGAGACCTGCGGTTTGAATTTTTGGAATTCTTACATCTTTTTTAGCTTAGAAAAAAATTGGGTGTGTAATGGCTAGCACACAACTCTTTTTATGGGTTATTTAATAAAATTCTATTAAAGTAAATAAGTCAAAATTAAAAAAAAATATATCTCTATATATAGATTTAAAAAAAATCATTTTCCAAAAACCGTAAGAGATAGAGGCCTGCGGTTTGAATTTTTGAAATCCCCATACTTTATTTAATCTAGAAAAAATTTGGGGCCTTAGTGGTTGGCACACAACTTTTTTAATGGGTTACCAAACTAACCAAATGAAATCGTAGAAAATTTCAAAACGACAATTTAAAAAAAATCATATCTCAAAAACGGTAAAAGATAGAGACCTGCGGTTTGAATTTTTGAAATCTTCACACCTTACTTAATAAATGGTCACATTGGGGCCTTAAAAATATATTCAGATTCAAGTAAAAATTTTGCAAATTTGAAAAAAGAAATAAGACATACCCATAACGATTTTACTAGCGGGTGCTCCTTGTTCTAACCAGTAGTTAATGGAGAAGTTGGCATTGAAATAGTCATAGGTGTCTCCAGGGTAGTAGTATAGAGGCGCCACGTGTCCTGTCCGTTTGTCCCAGTGTCCATGGAAATCATAGGTCATTACAGCGATCCAATCAAAATATTTGGACAACTCTGCTACTTCGTAACCTAGAAAATAAAAATATTAACCACAGTTAAAACGTGGAGAAATCTTTAAAATATTAAAGACGACCTCCTTAAGGCAGTGGCGCCTAGGGGGGAGGCCCAGGGACTCCCCCCCCCCCAAGACGGAGGGAAATACCAAATTTTTAAATTTTTTATCACTATTTCCTAAGTAAATATATGGATTTAAAAAGAGATGAGGATCTTTTTTTTTTGATCACCACTAGTATTTTAGAATAAATGTTCATGAATTATTTCATTAAAATTATTGTTTCTAATAAAACTGGTAGTTTTTTATTGGTTTAAGGCCCGGTCTTTCCACCTTCAGATAAAGTCCCAGGTAACTATCTGACAGATAAGGTTATTTGGAACTTCATCTGCTGAATAAATGTCAATACCAGTCAGTGAATCCAATACGTCAGTCTCATTATCCGTTAGATAACTATCCGATAGATACATTTGTATAGAAAGAAGGGATGACATTTACTCAGCAGATGAAGTTACAAATAACCTTATCTGTCAGATAGTTACCTGGAACTTTATCTGAAGGTGGAAAGACCGGGCCTAAGTCATTTATAGGACATTCAGTTAATTTTGAAAATGGTCTAAGTCAATTCAAACTTCAAAAACAGCATTTTCGTATGAAATTCACACAAAATTTCATATTCATAATAAATTTCCATTATTCAAGACTAATAAAATATAAGCTGTTCACTTTTGTAAGAACACACTAGATCTGGTTATTTTGGTTACTTTTGTAGTGTGTTACTGACTTTAAATGTCAATTAAAAATATTCCTTACGCTGTAAAACCGACTTTAGGTTTATAAGGTTATGATCATTATAATTAAGATATCATTTTTCATTATGACATATGTCAAATTGATCGACATTTTGAAAAAGTGACATTTTTTAATACCAACATGACATATAATTTCATAGGTGCAAACTATTGAAATCAAAATTTCCTTTTAGTTTGTTCTTACAAAAGTGAACCGCTTATATAAGCAGTTCACTTTTGTAAGAACAAACTATATCTGGTTATTTTGGTTACTTTTATAGTGTGTTACTGACTTTAAATGTCAATTAAAAATATTCCTTACGCTGTAAAACCGACTTTAGGTTGATAAGGTTATGATCATTATAAATAAGATATCATTTTTCATTATGACACATGTCAAATGGACCGACATTTTTGAAAAAGTGACATTTTTTAATACCAACATGACATACAGCTTCAAAGGTGCAAACTACTGAAAACAAATTTTTCTCTCAGTTTGTTCTTACAAAAGTGAACTGCTTATACTAAATTAAAATGTTGCGTAGTATCAAAATATTTTTAGATTTATTCAAATGCAAATCATTAAATATCGAGATAAATAACGAGAAATATATTACTTAGACCACTTTCATAATTATAGGCACATATATCTTCCTTATTATTGTTTTAACAGCAAAATCATGTATGACAAAAATAGTTTATAATAAGAAAACAAATCTTTTATTTCTATACATTTTTTCATTTAGATGAAAACTTGGGAGCTCGGGCTCGGGTGGTAAACGTCATCGTCGTGAAATATAACCCCTATATGCTGGTCAAATAAAATTCGTTTTTTTTTTATTAAATTTTTCTTACCTGCGTCGATAACAGTTTTGCTAGGGCTTACAGCGGCACTAAGGAGCCAACCCTTTTTCTTGAATTCTTGACTTAATTCTCTTACGAGGGCCGTAAATCCTTGTTTGTCACTAGCGGGGCCCTTATTGCAGTCCACCTGCCAGCACTTGGGGTACTCCCAGTCCAAATCAAGTCCATCGAAGTTATATTTTGCTATAAAGTCCATGACATTGCGAATAAAACGAGATCGGCTTGATGGAGAATTCACAAGTCGGCTGTATTTGTCGCCTAGAGAATCGTTCCAACCACCTAAGGCTATTAGCACCTTTATGCCCTTTGCACGAAGAGCTGTTACCTTTTTGTAGAATTCTAGAAAATAAATACAGCTGTAAGATGATACGTTTTTCGATATTGTGAAAAGTAACAAAATAAAAATTTTGAAAAAATTGTATCTCAAAAATGGTAAGAGATAGAGACCTGCGGTTTGAATTTTTGGAATTTTTACACCTTCTTTTATTTAGTAAAAAATTGGAAATTTTGTGGCTAGCACACAACTTTTTTTATGGGTCGTTAAACAAAACTTTCGTTAGTAACAAAATATTAAATTTTCAAAAATTATATCTCAAAAATGGTAGGAGATAGAGACCTGCGGTTTGAATTTTTGGAATTTCCATATCTTGTTTTATTTACTAAAAAATTGGAAATTTTGTGGCTAGCACACAACTTTTTTTATGGGTCGTTAAACAAAACTTTCGATAGTAACAAAATATTAAATTTTCAAAAAATTATATCTCAAAAATGGTAAGAGATAAAGACTTGCGAATTGAATTTTTGGAATTCTTACATCTTGTTTTATTTAGTAAAAAATTAGAAATTTTGTGGCTAGCACACAACTTTTTTTATGGGTCGTCAAACAAAACTTTCGATAGCAACAAAATGTTAAATTTTCAAAAAATTATATTTCAAAAATGGTAAGAGATAGAGACCTGCGGTTTGAATTTTTGGAATTTCTACACCTTGTTTTGTTAAGTAAAACTTTGGGGATTTTGTGGATGGTACACAACTTTTTTTATGGGTTGTAAAACAAATCTCTCAAAAGTAATAAAATATTAAATTTTCAAAAAATTATATCTCAAAAATGGTTAGAGATAGAGACCTGCGGTTTTAATTTTTGGAAATATCGCTTTTTGTTTCATATATAAAAAAATTAAAGATTTCGTGGCTAGCACACAACTTTTTTTATGGGTTGTCAAACATAAGCCTAGAAAGTAACAAAGTACAAATAGCAATTAATATTAAATTTTCAAAAAATTATATCTCAGAAATGGTAAGAGATAGAGACCTGTGGTTTAAATTTTTGAAATCCCCATACTTTATTTAATTTAGAAAAAAATTGAGATCGTAGTGGCTAGCACACAACTTTTTTAATGGGCCACCAAACTTACCGACCGAAATCCTGGAAAATTTCAAAATGACAATTTTAAAAATATGATATCTCAAAAATGGTTTGTTGTTTTAAAGTTTTTTTTTTCGTTTTTGAGTTAACTTACCGTTATCTATATCTGCCCAGGAGTCATGGGGCTTTATGGTGAGAGTAGTACCATCCAGGACGGCGAAACCATAGTTAATATGGGTACAGAGGGAGTCGTCTATGTCTGATGGGAGATATTTACCATCTCCTTGTCTGTACCAGGCCCAGTTGGTGAAATAGCAGACGACCTATACAAGAGAATATATAAATAAAAGCGATAATAGCTCTCATCTTAAGGAAAATTTAGAAAATTATGGAATTAAATTTTTTTTTAATTTAAAAAATTCGTATCTCAAAAACGGTTAGAGATACAGGCCTGCGGTTTGAATTTTTGGAATACACATACTTTATTAAAACAAAAAAAAAATTTGGAACTTAGTGGCTAACACACAACTTTTTAAATGGGCCACTTAATTAATCAAATAAAATCCTGGAAAGTTTCAAAATGACAAATTTAAAAAAATCATATCTCAAAAACGGTAAGAGTTAGAGATCTACGGTCTGAATTTTTGGAATTCAAATACTTTATTTATTCTAAGAAAAAATTGGAGGCTTAGTAGCTAGCACACAACTTTCTTAATGGGCCATTTAACTAACCAAACAAAACTCTGGAAAGTTTCAAAAAGACAATTAAAAAAAAATCATATCTCAAAAACGGTAAGAGATAGAGACCTGCGGTTTAAATTTTTGTAATTCCCATACTTTATTTAATCTAGAAAAAATTTGGAGACTTAGTGGTTGGCACACAACTTTTTTAATGGGTCTCCAAACTAACCAAACAAAACTCTGAAAAGTTTCAAAATGACAAATTAAAAAAAATCTTATCTCAAAAGCCATAAAAGATAGAGACTTTCGGTTTAAATTTTTAGAATTCCCACATCTTGTTTAATCTAGAAAAAATTTGGGGACTTAGTGGTTGGCACACAACTTTTTTAATGGGTCACCAAACTAACCAAACAAAACTCTGGAAAATTTCAAAAAGACAATTTAAAAAAAATCATATCTCAAAAACGGTAAAAGATAGAGACCTGCGGTTTGAATTTTTGGAACACCCATACTTTATTTAATCTAGAAAAAATTTTGTATAAGGTTTGTACCTTGAAACAAATCAAATTTATTATTATTATATACCTTATAACCTGTTCCGTCGTAAATAGGCTTTACAGTAACTTCTGGCATGGGAGGTTGTTCGTCCTCAAAGACCTCAGTTGTTTCCTCGTAGTGAGGTGTCGTTTCAGGGATGGTGCACCCACTTTTCATTGGCCAATCACATCTGTCCGTATTCCAGTGCAGTCCGGCGGGGCAGCGTTGCTCTATCAACTCTCCCTGGTTGCAGAGGTAATACTTGTTGCAATCACTTTCATCCGCCATGAAGAGATGACCATTGCATGGTTTACGAAGACTTGGACCAGAAATAACTAAAGGTTTTTTAGGGACTTTTTTGTATTTTGGTTCCAAAGTACAGTCTGGTTGTGGTTTTGGGTAACCTAAAAATAATAAAAATTAACAATATTAAAAAATATACATATAAACTAATAAGGGATTTATTGTTTAAATAAAACTCAAGTTGTTCACTGACTATTTTATTCTAAGTATTCACTCTTACAACGTAAGAAAACATCTGATCTCTCTATCAAATTCTACGTGTGTTTTATAATAACCAATTAGTGTAATGAGCAGTCATCGTTATTGTTAATGAGTCGTCATCATTAGTGGGTCCAGATTAAGGATTGCATCTAGATAACATTTTATGGTGACGTAACAGGGCTTCGTGGAAAGCTAGATGCTAACATACATATGTCAAAATAGGTACTCGAAAAGTCAAATTTGGTATGGTCAGAGGCGCATTAAGCGGTGGGCGGACTGGGCGGACTGGGCCTCACGTAACCGTGGGGCCCATCAAGGCCTACATACAAATATTTCCATTCTATTTACCAGGTCTACAAGTATGAAATGCGGACTTGCCCCGCAAAAGTGATCATATAGTTTTGTTTTACTGTGTTAAAAATGTCAAATTTTGTGCCAAATAAAGAGCATTCGCGGACAGTACTACTGTTTTGTTTTCATTTGAAAAAAACTGCTGCTGAATCATACCGACTGCTTCGAGAAGCTTATGGTGAATATGCTCCATCGCAAGATACGTGTGAACGATGGTTTCGGCGTTTCAAAAGTGGTGACTTTGATCTTACAGACAAAGAACATGGAAAACCTCCAAAAAAATATGAAGATACAAAATTGGAAACATTGCTACAGGAAGACGATAGTCAATCACAAAAACAACTAGCAGAGCAGTTAGGCGTTAGTCAACAAGCTGTTTCCAATCGCCTACGAGATATGGGTAAGATCCAGAAAGTCGGCAGATGGGTTCCACATGCATTCATTGAGAGGCAGATGGAAAAACGCAAAAACACTTGTGAAATTTTGCTTGCACGATACAAAAGAAAGTATTTTTTGCATCGTATCATTACTGGCGAAAAATGGATTTATTTTGAAAATCCCAAACGCAAAAAATCATGGGTGAACCCAGGCTCACCATCCACATCAACTGCAAGACCGAATCGCTTTGGCAAAAAGACAATGCTCTGTACTCGGTGGGACCAAAAGGGTGTGGTCTATTATGAATTGTTAAAACCTGGTGAAACAGTTAATACCCAACGCTACCAACAACTGATCGAATTGAACCATTCGCTGCTCATAAAACCAGAATACGAAAGAAGACACAAGGTAATCTTTCTTCACGATAACGCTCCATCACATAAGGCAAAAGCAGTTTGCAAACACATTGGAAGCACTCAAGTGGGAAGTGCTACCCCATGCCGCTTACTCAACAGACTTGGCCCCTTCAGATTACCACTTGTTCGCATCGATGGGTCACGCACTTGCCGAGCAGCACTTTTGTTCATATGAAAATGTAAAAGAATGGCTGGATGAATGGTTTGCGGGGAAAGGGGAAGAGTTCTACTGGCGCGGTATTCACAAATTGCCTGAAAGATGGGAAAAATGTATAACTTCTAATGGAGCATACTTTGAATAAATAAACTTTTACTGTTCTTTTGAGTTTAATGTGTTTTATTTAAAAAAAAAATCCGCATTTCATACTTGTAGACCTGGTAAAATGGTAGAAGGCCCAATTTAATTTTACCGCCCAGGGCCCCCAAGCAACTTAATTCGCCACTGGGTATGATTATAAAAAAAAAATAAAAAACCTACCTCGAAGGACTCTGTTGATTGTTCTTAACAAAGGATACTCTTCGCAGTTGCAAATGTCCTTGAAGTCGTCAAGGTCGAGTGCCCAGATCATCCCTCCCCCCAGGCCCATGGCCTTTATGTACTCGGACTTGTGCTGGATCATGGGTTGGTCGTCAAAGGAAACCCACTGGTCTCTCAGGTAGGCGTATGGACCCATACGACCTTTCGGGTCACGAATTACCTACACATTTTCTAAATTAAAAATATGCACAATATTTCAAATATTTCTTTGGTAAATATTTCAAATAATTTCCTAATATTTCAAATATTTCCGTAGTATTTCAAATATTTTTCTAGTACATATTTCAAATATTTGCTTAGTAAATATTTCAAATAATTTCCTAATATATCAAATATTTCTTTAGTATTTCAAATATTTTTCTAGTACATATTTCAAATATTTTTCTAGTACATATTTTAAATATTTTCTAGTATTAATTAAAAATATGCACAATATTTCAAATATTTCCTTAGTAAATATTTCAAATAATTTCCTAGTATTTAAAATATGTCCCCATTATTTCATATAATTCCTGAGTACATATTTCAAATTTTTCCTAGTATTTAAAATATTTTCCCATTATTTTAAATATTTCCCTAGTACAAAAATTTCCAATATTTCCTTAGTATTTCAAATATTTCCATAGTTCATATTTCAAATATTTTCTAGTATTACAAATATTTCCCTGGTATTTAATATTTTTCCTAATATTTAAAATATTTTCCCATTATTTTAAATATTTCCCTAGTACAAAAATTTCCAATATTTCCTAATATTTCAAATATTTCCTTAGTATTTCAAATATTTCCATAGTTAATATTTCAAATATTTTCTAGTATTACAAATATTTCCCTGGTATTTAATATTTTTCCTAATATTTAAAATATTTTCCCATTATTTTAAATATTTCCCTAGTACAAAAATTTCCAATATTTCCTAATATTTCAAATATTTCCTTAGTATTTCAAATATTTCCATAGTTCATATTTCAAATATTTTCTAGTATAACAAATATTTCCCTGGTATTTAATATTTTTCCTAGTATTTAAAATATTTTCCCATTATTTTAAATATTTCCCTAGTACAAAAATTTCCAATATTTCCTAATATTTCAAATATTTCCTTAGTATTTCAAATATTTCCATAGTTCATATTTCAAATATTTTCTAGTATTACAAATATTTCCCTGCTATTTAATATTTTTCCTAGTATTTAAAATATTTTCCCATTATTTTAAATATTTCCCTAGTACGAAAATTTCCAATATTTCCTAATATTTCAAATATTTCCTTAGTATTTCAAATATTTCCATAGTACATATTTCAAATATTTTCTAGTATTATAAATATTTCCCTGGTATTTAAAATTTTTCCTAGTGTTTAAAATATTTTCCCATTATTTTAAATATTTCCCTACTACGAGTACAGTCTGTTCCAAACGGTTAAGCGGAACTAAATGGGAATTTAGTTCTTTTAGGTTGTCACGAGAAGGGACCTTGCTTGGGTTATTTCATTTTTCACGTTGGGATGTCAAAATTTAAAATTCCAACAATGAAACCATGGAAACGAATGACATATGTCAAAATTAAATATTTTTTTTAGATATTTTAATGACAAAAAAATAAATATATGGGAAATTTGTATTAAGAATGACACAAAAAATCAAAATATAAAGAAAATGACATTTTAAAATGATATTAACCTTAACCAAAAAATGTTTATTGTAAGTATGATTCACAAAGCTTAAACAAAACGGCCGAAAGGCACGATTTAAACGATGAAAGTAACTAGATTGCAAAATCTAGTTCCGCTTAACCGTTTGGAACAGACTGTATTTCCAATATTTCCTAGAATTTCAGATATTTCCTTAGTATTTCAAATATATTCAAAGTATTACTTAAAATACATTACTTCAAATTAATAAATTTAATATTTTACAAGTCTAATGATGTAATTCTTATTGAAATATCGAGACTCTGATGATCTCAATAATACCATGGATACACCACTATGGTAAAAGATAGAGGTTTTATACATGTATCCATGGAAATATAAAAATAAGTAATAAGTGACGTGTAAATATTTCTAAAAGATAAAAATGTCATTAATAAATTATTATTAATATTTATTTACTTTCTTTAATTTGTTCAGCTTCCGCTATACTATTAATAATAACAATTATTTTAACAACTAACTTAACAAAAAATATAATGTCCTATTCAGATAAGGAAATATCGTGAATAGATTATATGAAAATAAACAAATTTGAAATTACCTGCCATCCCTTATTTTTGATATTGGTACAGATTTCATAATAACTCAAAAATCCTCTGGCTCTAGTAGCTTCTCCTGCTTCACCACCACCGTAAGTCGGGGCGTTAAGGCCGTTCTTATTATTATCAGCTAAACTGAAACTTTGACCATACATTGGCATTCCTGAAACATAAAAAAAAGGATAACGAAATTACAATAATTTAAAAAACATTGCAAAAATAATAAGATATTTTTGTTCGGGTAGGGGGGCGAATTTTATAGGTGCGCGCCTTTTTGGAGTAAAACAAAATGATCAAAAGCTTCAATCAATCAGTAAAAGTAACTAGAATTGACAATCTAGTTCCGCCTAAACCAAACAGGAACAGACTTAATTTTGTAATGTGAGTATGATTTAAAAAGCTTAAACAAAATGACCAAAAGTCCTAATTAATAGATAAAAATTACTAGATTTCAAAATCTAGTTCCACTTAAACGTTTGGAATAGCCTATACCTAGAAATCCCTAAATAATTTGTTCTATTTTCAAAATAAATTGCTCAATTTTTTCATCAATAAATTGAAGGTCAACTTTTTAATTTATTGATCAATAAATTGAACCGTGCAAAATCTACTTAAGAATAAAATCTACTTATGTTATTTGTCTCATTTTGTAATACGTAACTAACAAGGAAAGTTCTTTTTTTTGTAGTATATTTACAATACATTTATAATATTATCATTGTATTGGTTCACACGGATACGCACAAGTCTGTTTACACCACAACAGTCACCAAAGTAACCAGATCTATGGTCTATTTCAAAGTAGAAAAATGTGTGTAAGAAAATAGGAGCTGTTTGTCCTTGCTTCGGATTGGTTTAGATCGTCATCCCTATTACACTGTTAAAATATTGTTTTTAGTCCAAGTTGACAGATGTACAGTGTCGTACATTGGAAATATATATTATTTATATTATTTAATTTTTTTCATATATTTTGTTATTATTTACATATTTAGACTTTTATTTATATTCTTGGCGTAGATTTTATGGAGAAAATTCTCCATGTAATTTGTTTTTACGCAGTTATATATTTTTTAGGTTATCTGACATATAAATATTTTTTGACACTTGACAATTAACAGATCAAGAGAGAGGACTAATGTGAGGCCAAAAGACAGCCCAGCTGATTGTGCCCAAAGAAGTTATTGATATAATTTTTAGACCTTCATATATATATTTTTAATTTTTATTTACAATAATTATTTAAATAAGAAACTTTAGCTCTGAAGATATATTGTTTGTTTTATTGCTTTATTTAAACTCTTTTAGCCAAATCTCTCTTTTTATATATAGTACATAATTTTTAAAATTAATATTTTTTTAACTTTTTCAAATTTGCCATTAAACTGAATTTATGTCGTATAAATAACGTAAGTGTATTATCTGCCTTGTTTATTTCAATATCTTATTAATATTTATAAATTAAAAAAAAATTACTTGCTAACCCAGTTACTACGCCCATGCCCTAGTTGTAACTTATTTTAAATTTTCTGCTATACTGTATTTATCCAGTGTAAATCGTACTCGGTTCGCAGCGCTATCTACTTTTTTTTTAATTTGAAATAGACCATAGTACTAGAGACAACAGCCATATTGCCTTGGAGCACAGCGCTGCCACCGGTAATGTCACTTCGTTTCGTATTACAAATTGAGACGAATGATATAATTTTATAACTTACCCATTACAATTTTTTTTCTATCCGCTCCTTGTTCAATCCAATAATGGATAGTGAAATTAGTATTAAATGTAACATCTGCATCTTCATCATGGGCGTACATTGGGGCAACGTGCCCTGTAATCTTATCCCATTGCCCATGGTAATCGTAGCACATGACAGCGATCCAGTCTAAGTACTTACTAAGGGCTGGGACATCGTAACCAGCATCAACAACTCTCTTAGACGGTGACACAGCTGCGGAAAGAAGCCAACCAGGTTCAAATGCCTCCCGAAGTTCCCGGACGAAAGCCGCGAACGCTGACTTGTCAGAATCTGGACCCTTATTACAATCCACTTGCCAACATTTTGGATATTCCCAGTCTAAATCCAACCCATCGAAATTATGCATCTTTATAAATTCAACAACGTGAGCAATGAATTTCGTTCTTGCACTTGGGTTATTAACTAGTCTAGAATATTTATCTCCAGCTGAGTCGTTCCATCCACCGATTGCAATCAGTACCTTCACTCCCTTGGCTCGTAAAGCTGTTACTTTTTCGTAAAACTTATTATCAAAATCTGCCCAGCTATCATGCGGTTTTATTATTAATTGATCTCCATTTAGGACGGCAAAACCGTACACTATGTGGGTGCATAGGTCTGGATCTATGTCTGAGGGGAGGTATTTACCACCTCCTTGACGGTACCAAGCCCAATTTGTGAAATAACATACCACCTGATGAGAAAAAATTTGTTAAATTATGTTTTGTTTTTTAGGGGAGTTGTACAATTTTTTGTCCGCAACCGACGGGTCAGTTGCCGATAAAAAAGTTTAACATTTGACGGTGAAACTCGTTTTTAATGGTACCAATCCCAGTTTCTGAAATAACACACCAACTGATAAGAAAAATTTAGTTTAATTTTTTAGGGGAGATGTACATTTTTTTGTCCGCAACCGACGGGTCAGTAACCGATAAAAAAGTTTAACATTTGACGGTGAAACTCGTTTATAACGGTACCAATCCCAGTTTCTGAAATAACACACCTCCTGATAAGAAAAATTTAGTTTAATTTTTTAGGGGAGTTGTACAATTTTTTGTCCGCAACCGACTGGTCAGTTGCCGGTAAAAATGTTTAACATTTGACGGTGAAACTCGTATTTATGCATTGCCGCAGTACATACATGTAATACGGCTTGCTTACATCTGATTGTTTAAGGGGTAATTTTTTAAAAATTATCATATTTCAAAAACAGTTTAAGATAGAGACCTGCGGTTTAAATTTTTGGAATTTTTGTACTTTTCTTAGTCTATGCAACTATAGCGGCCTTAATAAGAAGTGCGTTATTGAAAATTTTCTACTTTTGTACAATTTTTAGTAATTTTTTTTTCAGTTTTTTTTCAGTTTAGAAAAAAATTGGGAAGTTAATGGGTAGCACACAACTTTTTTAATACGGTATTGAACAAAATCATTATAATTAAACGAATATTGACAATTTAAAAAATTCTATTTCAAAAACGGTAAAAGATAGAGACGTCAGATTTAATTTTTTTGATTTATCATGCCTCGTTTAGCTTAGAAAAAATCAGTTGTGGTCAACACAGGACCGACCGCTATCACAAAGTACTTGTATAAAATACATTCTAGTAGCAGAGTAGAAATAACTTGGCCTAATATTTTCTAACAGAGATATTATTTATCATGACCATGGAAACGTTACATATAAGTAAAATACTTGGATTTTTTTCATATTATCAAATTCAAGTGGAAAATATTTCTAAATTTGGAAATTTATAAAATCAATATTTCAAAAACGAGATTGAGACTTGCAGTTTGATTTTTCGGAATTTGATTTGTTTGGTATTTTAAAATTTACCTTGTATTCATCGGACATAACGGAGGTAATAGAAGTGGTGGTTTCCACCATAGGTTTTTCAGGTTTCGGTTTATCCATCTCTCCTCCAGGTCTCTTGGAAGGTTTCCCAGGTTTCATTTCACTAGAAACTTCCGGTTTTTCCTCCATAATTTCATCTTCCTCTACACTCGGTTGTGGTACTGAAAATTCTCCACTTCCTGGTTCTCTTAGAACGTTTCTTATTTCTGTAAGAAGTGGATGAGGGCCTTCTCCACAGCGATTTCTGAAATCGTCCAGATCTAAAGCCCATATCATTCCACCTCCTAGATCCATCTGACGAATGTAGTTGGATTTTAGACGAATCATTTCTGCGTCGTCGAAGGATACCCATTGATTTCCTTTGTAGGCATAAGGACCCATGCGTTTTTCTGGGTCCTGGACCACTGTCCAACCACGGTTTTTGATACGGTCACAAATCTAAAAAAAAATAATTTTAGAATTTTTTAGTTTAACCCCCTTCCGTTAAAGAGTGCGGAAGAGTAATTTTTTTAAATACATTTTTGAAAAAAATCATGTTAAAATTTAAAAAATCCAAAGAACAATTTTTTGTCCTTTAATCTACGACTGAAGAGTTTTTTTTTTTTTTGATATAATTTGATAATTACACAATAAATTTTAAAAATATTTGAATTGCTAGGAGAGATTTGAAATACTAGGGGAGATTTGAAATAATAGGGAAATATTTGAAATACAAGAGAAATATTTGAAATACTAAGGAAATATTTGAAATACTAGGGAATTATTTGAAATATTTACTAAGGAAGTTTATGAAATACTGGTAAAATATTTGAAATACTCAGAAACATTTGTAACACTTTTTAAGTATTTCAAATACTGACATTTTCAGACAACAAATATAAAATACAAACACCACGGAAAAAGTATTTTCAAATTCAAATACCAATACCATTTTTTTGAAGTATTCGAAATAAAATACATCAAATACCAGAAAGTATCAGAAATACTTTTTAATACTTTATTTAAAATATTCCCTTTTCTGTCCTTTACTGTATTTACGTAAAATAAAAATGAAATTTAATAGGGCTATTCTGAACTAAATATGTTAGCATTTACGGGGGTGTAATTGTCAAAGAAGTTATAACATGCACATCTGGCCAGTTTATATTACAGCGAAGAATAATGATATAAACTAACCTCATAATAAGCTAAGAATCCTGCTGCTCTTGTAAACTCTCCCGCTTGTCCAGGTCCTGGTGCTTTGGCATTCAGTCCATTATTGGCCTCCTTCTCCAACTGGAAGCTCTGTCCATACAGTGGCATTCCCATAACGATCTTCCTCCGGGGTACTCCTTCAGAGATCCAATAATTGATGGAGTAATTCGCGTTGAAGAAGCTTACAGCATCATCTGGATGATAGTACATGGGGGCCACGTGGCCTGTCTGTTTGTCCCATTGGCCGTGGAAGTCATAGGTCATCACTGCCACCCAGTCAAGGGACGCAGCCATTGCTGGGACGTCGTACCCAGCATCTATCACGGTTTTGGAAGGAGTGACAGCAGCCGAAAGAAGAAAACTATAAAAAAATTAAGTGTGAATTACAGGGCCGGCTTTCCTTATCAAGGGGCCTGGTGCAAATATTTTTTGGGGCTCTACATAATTATTAAAAAATAAAAAATGTTTGCACGAAAAATTTGTTTTCTAGACTGGGTAGCAGAAATTGAGAAATCCTTTAGAAAGATCATAACTATTTCAAAAATGGTAAGAGATAGAGATCTGCGGTTTAAATTTGTGGAATTTCTACACTATATTTAATCTAGAAAAAATTTGGGAACCTTATAGCTAGCACACAACTTTTTTTACTGGGCCACCAAACTAAACAAACAAAATTTTGGAATGTTTCAAAATGACAATTTAAAAAAATCATATCTCAAAAATGGTAAGAGATAGAGATCTGCGGTTTAAATTTTTGGAATTTCTATACTATACTTAATCTAGAAAAAATTTGGAAACTTTATAGCTAGCACACAACTTTTTTTAATGGCCCACCAAACTAAACAAACAAAATTTTGGAATGTTTCAAAATGACAATTTAAAAAAATCATATCTCAAAAATGGTAAGAGATAGAGATCTGCGGTTTAAATTTTTGGAATTTCTATACTATACTTAATCTAGAAAAAATTTGGAAACTTTAAAGCTAGCACACAACTTTTTTTAATGGCCCACCAAACTAAACAAACAAAATTTTGGAATGTTTCAAAATGACAATTTAAAAAAAATCATATCTCAAAAACGGTAAGAGATAGAGATCTGCGGTTTAAATTTTTGGAATTTCTACACAATATTTAATCTAGAAAAAATTTTGGAACCTTATAGCTAGCACGCAACTTTTTTTACTGGACCACCAAACTAACCAAACGAAATTTTGGAATGTTTTAAAATATTTTTTTATGAATTTTAATTCGAATGCCTAATACCATTATTTGGGTTTCTAAATATTTGCAGTATTTTTTTTTTTTTATATAGCAATGTTCACTAATATTTTGAAAATTGCGCCTATGGCTTCCATTGGTTGTTTAAGTCATAAACTCCGCCCTTCAGATTACGTATACATTCAAACATAGAATTAAATTATAATTTAAACACTTCCCACCGGTAAAGGGTTAATACGATGTTCAGATTCGAATGATAAAAAATATTTCGGATTTTGCTCAAAATTGATACACTTTGGGCCGTAGATCACAAAAATAAGGATCATTTCGGATTTTGGCCAACTGTTTTTGAGTAAATCGGATCATAACTCAAAAACTAAGGCCTCTTGATTTTTTTAAAATATTTTTTTATTAGTGCTCACCCCAAAATTACCTAACGGCCATATTTGGGACTGTATAAGGAAAACTTTTTTTTTTTTCAAAAAATAAAAATAAAAAAAATATGTATATATATTTCAAAAAATAAAAAAATAGGGACCTGCGGTTGGAATTTTTGAAGTTCTAGGGTCTGAAATATGGTAAAGGCACATTTTAAAACATATCCTAAACAAAAAAATTTGTTGTAAAATTTTGAAATTTTTGTAATAAATTTAATTTTTCAAAAAGTTATATCTCAATAACGGTCTCTATAACGGACTCTTGAAGTCTTAGATAAACTGGTAAACTCCACCAAAAAAAAATTCAAGAAAGTTTAAAAAAAAAATAATTCCCAAACCCGAGGCAGGTATATAAGGGTAGAGAAGGTAAGTTCTCCATTTCTAGACCACATATAAAAGTCACGTGGTCAATGTGTCGTTTCGACCGATCCTATTATCCCTTTATAAACATTTCCTTACCCTTTAGAGTTGAAAGCTTCCCTTAGTTCACGTACAAAAGCAGCAAAAGCTGGTTTATCACTATCAGGTCCTTTTTTGCAGTCCACTTGCCAACATTTAGGGTACTCCCAGTCCAAATCAAGTCCATCGAAGTCATATTTAGCTAGGAACTCCATCACGTGCTTGATAAATTTCGCCCTAGCGGCAGGAGAATTAACTAATCTTGAATATTTGTCACCGGCTGAATCATTCCAACCTCCCAAAGCAAGAGAAACTTTAAGTCCTTTTTTCTTGTAAGCCACAACTCTTTCATAGAACTTATTGTCAAAATCTGCCCAGCTGTCATGGGCTTTTACTATCAAATTTTCGTAGTCCAAAACAGCGAATCCATAGACTATATGGGTACAAAGATTTTCATCTATATGTTCTGGGGTGTATTTACCAATACCTTTCCTGTACCAAGCCCAGTTTGTGAAATAGCAGACGATTTTGAAGTAACCACTTAATGGTTCTGGTTTCTCGGTGGTTGTAGAAGGTGCCAGAGTGGTTGTGGTTGTGGTTGTTGGGACCCAGTGTGGAGGAGTAGTTGGTTTTTGAGGGGCCTCTATTGTGTTATCTTCGTCTGATTGTACGGTGGAACAGTGGGCCAAATCTGGCCAATCACAAGTATTGGATTTCTGGAAATAAATTAAAATATTAATTTAGGTATAAGGATTTCATAAATTTTAATCGGAGGGCTTTATTTTTTACCGTTTTTGAGATTTTTTTAATTGTTACTTTTCAAAGTTTTCTTGGATAAATAAAGTTGTGTGCTAGCCACTTAGTACTTAATTTTTTTATAAACTAAAAAAGGTCTGAGGATTCTAAAAATTTAAACCGCAGGTCTCTATCTCTTACCGTTTTTGAGATATGATTTTTTAATTTTTTTGTTATTTTTCAATGTTTTTTTGATTTACCATAAATAAAGTTGTGTACTAGCCACTGAGATCCATTTTTTTTTAAACTAAAAAAGGAGTGAAATTTCTAAAAATTCAAATCGCAGGTCTCTATCTCTTACCGTTTTTGAGATATGATTTTTTAAATTTTTTGTTATTTTTCAATGTTTTTTTTTTTACCATAAATAAAGTTGTGTTCTAGCCAATCGGTCCTTATTTTTTTTAAACTAAAAAAGATGTGAAATTTCTAAAAATTCAAACCACAGGTCTCTATCTCGTACCGTTTTTAAGATATGATTTTTAAATTTTTTTGTTTTTTTTCAATATTTTTTTGATGTACCATAAATAAAGTTGTGTGCTAGCCACTCAGTTCTTAATTTTTTTTTATACTAAAAAAGGTATGAGGATTCTAAAAATTCAAACCGCAGGTCTCTATCTTTTACCGTTTTTGAGATACGATTTTTTAAATTTTTTGATATTTTTCCATGTTTTTTAATGAACCATAAATAAAGTTGTGTGCTAGCCACTGAGTTTCTAATTTTTTTTAAACTAAAAAAGATGTGAAATTTCTAAAAATTCAAACCACAGGTCTTTATCTCTTACCGTTTTAGAGATATGATTTTTACATTTTTTGTTATTTTTCAACGTTTTTTTGATTTACCATAAATAAAGTTGTGTGCTAGTCACTCAGTTCTTAATTTTTTTTAAAACTAAAAAAGGTGTGAAATTTCCTAAGTCACTAATTCACTAAGTTCCAAAGTCTTTTGATATACTAAACAAGATATAGAAATCTCAAAAATTGAAACCGCAAGTCTCTATTTTTTACCGTTTTTGAAATATAAATTTTAGAAATAGACTCAAATTTTTTATCAAAACTATAGTTAAAATTAATTTATTTATTTTTTTAAATGAACCATAAAATAAGTTGTGTGCTAGCCACTAAGTTACCAATGTTCTTCTAGACTAAAAAATGTGTGATAAATCCAAAAATTCAAACCGCAGGTCTCTATCTCTAACAGTTTTCGAAATTTAAATAGATATTTGAACATACCTTATTCCAGTGTAGACCTGGTGCACAATTATAGGTCTCGTATTTCCCCCAGAGGCAGTGCATATACATGCTGCAGTCTCCAGGATATTGAGCGAAGGATCCTTCCACACAGTCGGAATAAGGCTGGGCTTCCTTCAGGTGCACTAAAACAAAAATAAAATTAAAAATACGCCTGTAGTATATGTTGTACCGCAAAACATGAATGTAAAACATGTTGCCTACCTATAACTTTGTAAGGGGTAAAATTTTTGGAAATTTAAAAAATTTATATCTCAAAAACGGTAAAAGATAGAGAACTGCGGTTTGAATTTTTGAACTTTTCAGAGTTTATTTTCTTAACATAAAAATTGGGGCTTTAGTATTTCAAACCGTTTCATAATAAGGCCTTGTAAAAATAAAATAAAAATTGACAAAATTTTAATTTTGAAATACCGTATCTTAAAAACAATGGAAGTATATTGAAGGCCATATTAAAAAAACTATAAATCAGAGAAATTTTTGAACTTCTCATGTGTCAAAAAACACCTCTTATACCCTTTTCACACTAGATCTTTAAGACGAGTGAACTTAAAGTTCACCGATGTTTAAGATCGGTATGCTTTCACACTTGATGTTTAAATCTCTGGTGCTGTCATCAGCTACAGTAATTTTGTCCTTAAGTTACCGTCAGGAAATGACCAATTTTGAACTGTCTGCGCAGACGCACATTTTGAATTATTATAAACAAATATGGATATTTCATTTCATTCTACAATAAAGACACTACAATAAAGAATATATTACACCTGTATTAACATGTAAGTCGATACATTTTATCTCAATTATTGTAGCTCTGTATTTTATTAAACACATTATTAAAATAAATAATTTTATTATAACAATAAGTATAAACTTCTTATAACGTCGATATAATACAGTATTCTTGTTTATGATAATATAAAATGTTGACAGCACAAATTCAATGAGTATTTTTTTATAATAGAAATTAAGTTGTCAATGCGGAGGATGTTTAAGACGCAGATCTCTGTCTTAAACATCGCTTGTATTTAGACGAGGCCATACGGTTTCACATTAGCGTTTAAAGATACATTCACTTTAACATCCGATCTTAAAGTTCTAGTGTGAAAAGGGTATTAATAGGGGAAGAAATGCTGCCAATCAAACCCTGGGGTCTGTCGGCTTCTTCAAAGGCTTGCGCTACTTTGTATAATCCAGTGAATTTAGTTTTCCCTAGCTACAAATTTTGTTATACTTACAATTAGCATTTTGTACGTAAACTTTCTTTTTCTGCACAAGTTGTTTCTGTTTTATGCAATCCACCTTAAAGGCCCAATCGCACGAGCCTTTCTCCACATGCCAATGTAGTCCAGGTCCACACCTCTGCTTCACCCTTTGCCCATTGACACACACATAGAAATAATCGCAGTACTCATGGGGATAATAATGCCCATTTATACAGGACTCGACATTTTCTGGCTCCTTTGTCGTAGTACTCGTTGTCGTTGGGCGGGTGACCCTTGGTTTCTTGGTTGTGGTTGTTGTGGTTGTGGTTGAAGGTTTTTTCTCACCCTTTTCGGAGCATTTAGCCATGGATGGCCAATCACAAACAAGACGTTCCTTGTTCCAGTGGAGGCCACCTGCGCAGTATTGCTTGCGCAGTTCACCCAACACGCAACGATAGTAAGCATTGCAGTTTTTGGGATCTAAAATAAAGTTCTAATTTTATTTATGGTGCTAAAAAGATCTAAATTTTAACAAATTGATGTGAAGTGTGATTTTTCATACACTTAAGAGTTTTATACTTTTGTTGGAGCAGTAATTTCAAAAATAAAATTTCATTATTATTTAAAATAAAATTATTCAATTAAAAATATTCAAATTATTTAAATATAATAACTATTTTAAGATAAACATCCTCAAAGATTAATTAAGCTAGACAAGGGTAGAATTTACGGTCGAATATTATAAGATTTGTTTAAAATGTTGTCACCGTTTATCTCAAGTACATGGTCGAATGTTTACACAGATGTTGATATGCGATCATATATTTTCAGTAATATGGACTCCGTAGGTAATAAGAGTCAAAATTAATTATTTCAGATATCAAATTATTAGTTTTGGGGCTGGGAAAATCTTGTGAGAAACAGGGGGTACATTCGATTTGACGCTCCGAGCGTTCCGAGCACGTTCTGTACACTCAAACGTGTTCGATTTGACGCTCGGAGTACACTCAATTGCATTCGTTTTGCGATCGAGCGAGCATTTAGAGTGCGCTCTATGTGTTCGGGGTTTTAAGACCGAGTATATAGAGTATGACGTAAAAAAGTGGGGGAACGGCGGGAAAGAAATGAAAGTTTAAAATTAAATTATAAATAAAATAAAAATAATAGCCTTAGATAAATAACAATAGACAAATAATATTGTTATTTGTCTATGGCTACAGAGTACGACCATTTTATGTATTTGTGACGTTCTGTAAACAGCAAAAAAATTATTAAAATACACCGTGCATAAAATTAAAATGGAAAAAATTCATTAAATTAATTCATTAATTATTATTTAATTTTTAATTAATTTTATTTCTTCATCATTGAAAAAAAAATCAAGGAAAAACCGAGGTACAGTCTGTTCCAAACGGTTAGGCGGAACTAAATGGGAATTTCGTTCTTTTAGGTTGTCACGAGAAGGGACCTTGCTTGGGTTATTTCATTTTTCACGTTGGAATGTCAAAATTTAAAATTCTAACAATGAAACCATGGAAACGAATGACATACGTCAAAATTAAATTATTTTTTTTACATATTTTAATGACAAAAAAAATAAATTAATGGGAAATTTGTATTAAGAATGACACAAAAATCAAAATATAAAGAAAATGACATTTTAAAATGATATTAACCTTAACCAAAAAATGTTTATTGTAAGTATTATTTACAAAGTTAAACAAAACGACCAAAAAGAACGATTTAAACCATGAAAGTAACTAGATTGCAAAATCTAGTTCCGCCTAACCGTTTGGAACAGACTTTATATAATTTTGATTCATGACTGACGTGAACTAATCTGACAGTAAAAACGCCGCCTAAAATTGTAGGGTTAGATTTTATAAGCATTACGTCACAAGAACGCTCGCTCCGTTAGTGCTCTATTCATGACGTCACCATCAACTGTTCGCTCAGCGCTCGCTCTACTCTGTACAACTCGAATGCACCCAGGGAGTCGTGAGTAAACCAAGAACGAGAGCAGTCTTATGTGGATGGTTACCAAAGAACGACAGCAGTCAATTATTATTGATAGCAACTGTCAAAGAATATAATTTAATTTTCTTTTAATCAATCAGAATTATAACTTATTTAATTATATAATAATAATAAATAATATAATTAGAAAACTAAAGAACTATAGACGATTTTTTTCTTGGTCATATTGTATAAATGATAGTATAAGGATTTTTAGGTTACACCTACGAAACCCTAAGTACTTTACCTGGTAAATAAGTTCCTGTTTCACAGTTAGAAGCCGGTAATTCATCATTGGAAGGCATCACCACGGCTGGAGCTGGAATAGTTGTTTGTTCAGGCATAGAACTACCCTCTGTAGTACTAGCTGTGGTAGTCATCTCCGTGGTCTTCTCCGTAGTCTTCTCCGTAGTCCACCAGGGACTCGTGGTGGTAGACTGCATGGTAGTTCTCTTCGTGGTACTCCACCAAGTAACTGGACTACTTGAACTGGATTCTGGTTTAGCCGTTGACGATGATTCCCACGATGGCCAGGTTGTGGGACTGCTGCTTGCTCCGCTGTCCACTCCGGTGGTTAAGGTTGGGGCGGGAGGAGTTACCGGTTCTGGAGGTTTGGTACAGTCTCCACCAGGTGGGGGGGAATCACTCAAAAGTCCCAGACCCCGGTTAAGAGCTTTTAGAAGAGGGAACGTTTCACGGCAACACCTGAAATATATTTTAACAATATTCAGAATAAACATTACCTATAGAGGCGCTGTTGACGCTAACAAAATGGCGATTGGAATAGGATATTTTTGACATTTGCCATTTGATACACAACAATTCACATTATAATTGGATTGCTGAAAGGTGACTGTTACATGTATGTATCAAGTAGTGAATTCATATAATAATCTAGTTACCATTTTTCAGCGATTTTAAAAATGTTTTTTATTTGTCTTAGCTGTCAGTGTCTGTTAATAATATTAATTAATAGAGCTTGCGGCCAATTATTAAATTCACAAACTTTAATTTTAAATCTGCTGGAATATTTTAATTCCGAAAAAGAGAACAATGGGTCACTTATTTCTCTATCTTGTGTCCATCAAAGAGTAGCAGCTGCCTTAAAGATTTCGGAATCAACAATTCGTAGAATTATAAAATATAATAAATCTGAACTTCTCACTAACAAAATCACGAGAAAACGAAGGAAATTAAAATCTAGTTTATTTTATTGATACATTGGTACAAACGTATGGTCATGAAGTACTAAGATTACCTCCTTATCACTGCCAGTTTAACCCCATTGAACTAATTTGGGGTATAACAAAAAATTATTATGATAGACATATTGGTCAAAACGGATATAGTGATAACGAAGTTTTGAAAATGTGGCAAGTAGCCTGTGATCAAATTAGTTGTGAAACTTGGGCAAAATCTGTTAAAAAAATTTAATAAACGAATGGTGGGAAAGGGAAAGGATTGTTGATGATATTAATCCAATAATAATAAATACAAGAAATGACAGCGATAGTTCAGATGACGACGATATCATGCATTACAGTGACTAATTTTTTTTAAATAAAAATAAACATTTAAATACAACTTGTAGCAATATATTATATAAATAAATATATTTTTACTTAATATTTTATTACTTTGTACTTAGGGGAAACATAAAAATTTAATTTAATTAAACAACAAATTATAATCCAAAATTTACGTATGAGTATAAGTTTTTCCTTATTTATAATTACTACCTTAAAATTAATAATTTTGTTTGTTTGAGTACTGCTGTGAATTTATTTTCGTGCTGTAATTAGTAAAAATATCTACAAATCATGCCGTTTCTTTCTGATGCTTTGTTTTTTATTAAAATAATTTGAGAGGTTAGTTGTCAACTTGCGTCACTATACGTTACTATGAGAATGCAAATAATTCTAATGATATAGACAGAGAAAGCATATAGTATTGAATATCGATACTTGTAGCACCGAACAGTCACCTATCAGCAATCCGACTATATCTAACACGTTCCAAGTCAGACATGCGCATTAAATCTGTTCATAAACTCATTAATAGTTCGTACCTTATTAGAAACTTCGTGGACAAAACTAACGTATATTTTAAATAAGTGAATAGTTAAACTGGTAATGGATCTAAAAACGAAATAACAAATAACTGTTTAAAATGTTAGTCGCCTTCTGTTTAGCCGGGGTCACCATATTCGCCATACCCTGAGGGAAGTTACTGGTTATTTGATGGTTAAATATTTTGTCAGGCTGAAAAATAAAACTCTAAAAAAAGTTTTACCTGTTGGAGAAGTCATCTAGGTCTACTGTCCAAGCGACAGCTCCTCCAAATCCTCCAGACATGACATACTGAGCTTTTTCTTCGACACTTTCAACATCCTCATAACCAACCCATTGGTCTTTATTATACGCCCAGGGACCTGTAGCTTTTAAAGGGTCTTGTTTAACAGTCCACCTCTGGTTTTTCACTCTGTGACATATTTCATAATAGGCCAACATTCCAGGTTGCCGAGTAAACTCTCCAGGTTCTCCAGGTCCCTGGGAGGGAGTTCCATATTCCTTGCTTCCAGTTGAGTATGGTAAGGTGAATGTTTGACCATAGAATGGGATTCCCATTAGGAGTTTTGAACGAGGTGCTCCCATTTGGACTAAGTATTCCATGGTGAAGTTTGTGTTGTACTGGGGATATTTGTCGCCCTGACGATGGTATAAGGGAGACACGTGACCAGTCTTACGCTCCCAGGAACCATGATAATCGTAAGACATCACTGACATAAAATCGAATTCTTTTCCTAGTTTTTCTAATTCGTACGCCACATCGATTACTTCTTTGTAACCTGAAGGTTAAAAAATAAATAAATTTGTAATGTTTAAACCGCATTCAGAGCTCTTAAATCAATAGCTTATGCACTGTTCACTGTCACCAGAAGTTTGTCATATGATAAGACGTGAAACCGTTCAGACCTCCAAATTTAATACGCTGTTTGTTGTGGATTGTGAGGTCACCATGCCGTAGTGGTTAGTGTAGCAATGCACTGGCTTCTAGACCATGAGGGCGCGGGTTCGAATCCAGGTTATGGCATGGATTTTTCAAAAAAATAAATGCTTCTACGGGATAATGGCCTTAGTAGCTAAGTCCAAAAAAAAATGTTTAAACCGCATTTAGAGCTCTTAAATCAATAGCTTATGCACTGTATCTTATGGACTGTTCACTGTCACCAGAAGTGTGTCATATGATAAGAAGTGAAACCGTTCAGACCAAATTTAATACGTTGTTTGTTGTGGATTGTGCATAATTTTCTAAACTTATAGCTAGTGAGATGTTTTAATGAGACAGACATATAAACACGTTGGCTATCGCATTCTATCAGTGACACCGTAGTTATCGAATGCCTTTACATAACCTAACATAATGTTATCATTAACAAATCTTGCTCAAAATTACAAAGACGGACAGTAAATATGATTTAGGTAATTAAAATCTAAGACAACAGAATTATAAGAACGATAATACATATAAAATATTTTACGAAGCTAAATGGTTTCAAAATTCACAGATGGTGGGCTATTATACGTATTAATTTATAAGAGATGTGAACGGTACATGGAACGTTAAAAGAATGCATTAAAGCATAACTCAGAGCGACACAACGAATAGTCTATAACTCGTTAATTTAAAGAGGTCTGAATGTGGCTTTAAGATGGTTAATTTTTGTTAAACGCCTAGTATATAGTTAGCCCGCAATACAGGAATGTAAGACGAATTGCCTATCAAAAATTGTAAGGGGTAATTTTGGAAATTTAAAAAATGTATATCTCAAAAACGGTAAGAGATAGAGACCTGCGGTTGATTTTTTGGAATCTCCATACTTTAGTTAGTATGCAACAAAATTAAACATCTAGTGGCTATCACACAACTTTACAAATAAGCCATCAAACTTGAACATTGAAAACTAACAAAAAGTGCCAACTTAAAAAAATCATATCTCAAAAACGGTATGAGATAAAGACTTGCGGTTTGAATTTTTGAAATCCTTATATCTTATTTAGTCTAGAAAAAAATTGTACTCTTAATGGCTAGCACACAACTTTTGCTGTGGGCGTTAAACAAATTTTCAAAATGTGTCAATAATGGAAAATCTTTTAAATTTTAAAAATTCATATCTCGAAAACTGTAAAAGATAGAGACCTGCAGTCTGAATTTTTGGAATCCTCATTTATTATGTATTCCTGAAAAAATTTGGGGCCTTAATCGGTTAAGCCATTTTTAACTGGTTTTGAAAATAATCAAATTTTTGGGTTTGAGTGACTGTATCTCAAAAACTAAAACTGATAGAGACCTGCGGTGTGAATTTTTGAAATCCTAATGTCCGAAATACCCTTAGAGCACATTTTGAAACAATTTGGAAACAAAAAATTTTTTTGCAAAATTTTGAATTTTTCGAAAAAAAATTTGAAATTTCAAAAAAAATTTTCTTAAAAACGGTTGTAGATAGGGACTTGCAGTTTCAAAATTTGGAATACTCATATCTTGTTTAGTCTGGAAAAAAATTGGGGCCTTAATATTTGTAGTAGTTTAGTTTATACAGAGGCCTAAACAAAACCCTTGAAAATGGCCAAAAATCGAAAATATCGTAAGGGGTATACCTTGAAAATTTTTCGATTTTAGACAAAAAAATTTTTGTCTCCGATTTGTCTGAAAATTGGTACTATTATGTATTTTGGGTCGTAGATCTCAAAAATGTGGTTTATTCCGGGCTATGGGCTCACATTTTTGAATAAATTCAAAAATACTCTTTCGAAATTGTCATAATTTGTATTCATTTTCGTATCCATAATTCATATCTCAAAAACGGTAAGAGATAGAGACCTGCGGTAGGAATTTTTGGAAATCTCACATTTTGTTTAAAAAATTAAAAAAATTGGGGACTTAATGGCTAGCACAAAACTTTTTTTATATGCACTCAAACAAAATTTCGAAATGTGTGAAAATATGTAAAATTTTGTAATTAAAAAAAAATAATATCTCAAAAACGGTACGAGATAGAGACCTGCGGTTTGAATTTTTTATATCGCCATAACTTGTTTAGTCTAGCAAAAGATTGGGGCCTTAATGGCTAACACACAACTTTTTTTATGCGCATCAAATTAAACTTTGTAAAAAAATTGGTATAGTTTGGAAAATTTAAATTTTGCATATTTTCAAAATATCTCGAAAACGGTAAGAGATAGAGACCTGCGGTTTAAATTTTTGGTATTTTCACACCTTGTTTAATATGCTATCAATTTGGGTTCTTAAAAATATTTTCAAATTCAAGAAAAAAAAAAAAAAAATTAAATTAAATTTTTTTTATATCTCTAAAACTATAAGGCCCGGTCTTTCCACCTTGAGGTGAACCTCTACGTAACTATCTGACAGTTAAGGTTATGTGATATTTTCTGTACTGAATAAATGTCATCCCATCTTTCAATACAAATGTATCTATCGGATAGTTATCTAACGGATAATGAGACTGACGTATTGAATTCACTGATTGGTATTGACATTTATTCAGCAGATGAAGTTCCAGATAACCTTATCTGTCAGATAGTTACCTAGAGGAGTGCCTCAAGGTGGAAAAACTGGACCTAAATGTTGTATTTATATTTTTTTAATTTTTGGGAAGAAAATATAATCTTTACCTGAAATAGCAGCAGCTAAAATCAATTTTGGTTCTTGCTTATCAAACTCAGCCTTCAATTCTTGGACCAATTTTGTGAAATTTGGTTTGTCACTTTTAGGCCCCTTTTGGCAGTTGGATTGCCAGCATACTGGGTAGTTCCAGTCCAGATGGAGTCCTCTGAATCCGTGTCTTCTGAGGAAGGACACAGCAGAAAGGACAAATCGTCTTCTGGCAGAACCATCGGAAACGAGGCGTGAATATTTGTCTCCATTTGAATCTGTCCATCCTCCTAAAGCCAAAAGGACTTTCGTGTCTGGGAGGCGTGTTATTCTTTCGTAGAGATCTGAAAAAATAATTTAAGGATATAATTTTTAAACTATTGAGGCACTAAATACATTTTAGTTATATTGTGTACTATCCAAAACAAATAGATTTTTTATTAATTTTTTTTTAAAATCAATCATTTTTATCTCAAAAACGGTAAGAGATGAAGGTTTAAATTTTTGGAACCTTCACACCTTGTTTTGTTTTTAAAATTGGGGACTTATTGGATAGCACAAAACTTTTTTTTATGGACTCTTAAAGCATAATTTCGAAATGTGGGAAAGTATGTAAAAATTTATAATTAAAAAAAAAATATATTCCTCAAAAATGGTACGAGATAGAGACCTGCGGTTTGAATTTTTGATATTTCCACAACTTGTTTAGTCTAGAAAAAAATTGGGGCCTTAATGGCTAACACACAACTTTTTTTATGGACTATCAAATAAATCCTAGATCACAAATATTTTACTAATTTAAAAAAATCATATCTCAAAAACGGTAAGAGATAGAGACCTGCAGTTTGAATTTTTGAAATCCTCATACTTTTTTTACCATAGAAATTATTTGGGCACTTAAGGGCTAACACACAACTTTTGGAGTTATCAAGTGAATAATTTAGAGATCACAAATATTTTACTAATTAAAAAAAATCATATATCAAAAACGGTAAGAGATAGAGACCTGCGGTTTGAATTTTTAAAATCCTCATACTTTCTTTACTACAAAAAAAAATGTTCACTTAATGGATAGCGCACAACATTTTTTGTGGGTTATCAAATAAATTCTTTAGAGATCACAAATATTTTAAAAATTTGGCGCCCAACGTGTTGCACTAGAATGTTACTAGGCTCATAATTACTTTATTATTTCAAACAGTACAAAAGCTGTGGCCAACACAGGACCGACCGCCATCACAAAGTACTTGTTAAATTTATACTGCTTTCATCAAAAATGTCTCAAATAAAAGTTATTAGTTATTGCTTTTATAGCAACTTATGTTAAATTTTTTTTTTCGAAATATTTCTCTGTTGTGAAATATTCGCAATTCTTAAAACCGACACGAGTAAACTCCCATTTCTAGTTTATCATACCGATTTTTCCAAAAGTTGATCAACTCGTGCCATTGATGTCAAAAGCTTAAATATGAAGTTTCATAAAAATCCTTTTAGCTGAATTTGCTCTGCATGCGTACGCGGACCGACAGACAAACAGACAGACAGACCGACAGACAGACAGACATACATACATACAGACAGACAGACGGACGGACGGACAGACCGGCAGACATCATGCTAAAAATAGTCAAAACGTTATGTAGGAACCTCAATTCGTGGGGATCCATTGAAATCTCGAAATGTCAAAATCGGTATGATCACAATCAGAGTCGCAGTAAGGGGGGGCGGAGGGGGCGACGGCCCTGGGCGCATTAAGGAGAAGGGCGCTGACGGGCTTGACTAAGGGGCGCCATTGCAAAAGCGAGGACCTTTTTTTTTGCTCGACATTTGTATTTTGAGAGGTGAGGACCTTTTTTTTTGCTCGTCATTTGTATTTTGAGAGGTGAGGACCTTTTTTTTTTGCTCGTCATTTGTATTTTGAGAGGTGAGGACCTTTTTTTTTGCTCGTCATTTGTATTTTGAGAGGTGAGGACCTTTTTTTTTTGCTAGTCACTTGGATTTTGGGAGGTGAGGACCTTTTTTTTTTGCTAGTCACTTGGATTTTGGGAGGTGAGGACCTTTTTTTGCTCGTCACTTGAACCTTTTATTTGCCAAGGGCGCCAAAACACGGCTCTGCCCCTAGCGCAAGTTTTCCTTACTGAGGCTCTGATCTCAATACCTCCCTTATATATTTTGGCGGGCGGTAAAAATACTTACTATTATCTATATCGGCCCATGGATCAAATTCCTTGATCATAAGTTGTTCTGGCTCCAAGCTTGCGAAGGCCCAGATGACATGAGTACAAAGCCTCTGGTCTAAATGTTCTGGGACGAATTTTCCTTCCGCCTTCCTGTAGAAAGCCCAGTTGGTAGCATAGCAGACCACCTTCTTCGAGGGCTTGGACGATCGAGACTGAACCTCAAAAGATTTGTATCTAGAGGAATGAATAAAATAAGACTTATTTTTCAAAAAAACGACCAGAAAATAGGCGTTTTTCGGACTTGGTCAAAAAATTACTTATTACAGAACTAGTCCTGTAAATAACTATTTATCAGACTAGTATCTAATTGTAATAGTAATAATAGTAATCTACAATTGTAAAAAAATAGAAACAGATGCATTACTCGGGCAACTAGTCATATGTAAGCAATTTGGTGCCTTAAAAATATATTGAGTTTCGAAAGAGAAAATTATGAAAATAATTAAAATTTTAAAAAATTCGTGTCTCAAAAACAATAAAAGATAGAGACCTGCGGTATGAATTTTTGGAATCCTCACACCTTGTTTGATATGTAAGTAATTTGGAGCCTTGGAAATATATTCTGATTCGAGAGGAAAATTTTGAAAAAATCAAAAATTCCAAAAAAAAATTGTATCTTTAAAACAATAAGGATTAAAGACCAGCAATATGAATTTTTTATATCTTCACACCTTGTTTAACATGTAGACAATTTGGGGCCTTCAAAATATATTCTGATTCGAGAGGAAAATTTTGAAAAAATAATTATACCAAAAAAAAAAAAAAAAAATCATATCTTTAAAACAATAATGATTAAAGACCAGCAATATGAATTTTTTAAATATACACACCTTGTTTAATATGTAAAAAATTTGGGGCCTTTAAAATATATTCTGATTCGCGAGGAAAAATTTTGAAAAAATCAAATATTGCAAAAAAAAATGATATCTTTAAAACAATAAGGATTAAAGACCAGCAATATGAATTTTTAAAATCTTCACACCTTGTTTAATATGTAGACAATTTGGGGCCTTCAAAATATATTCTGATTCGCGAGGAAAAATTTTGAAAAAATTCATATCTCAAAAGCAGTAAGAGATAGGGACTTGCAGTTAGAACTTTTGCAATCTTTACATTTTGTTTAATACGTAGGCATTACTTTGAATTTTTGGAATCCATAATTTGGGACATAGGGGGCAAATCTTTACTATTTATTTTTATTTTTCAATATATTGACGAATGCTGAAAAACACCACCTTTCATCACCTCGGAAAAGTAGTGTTTTACTGGACTATTTTCTAATCATCCAATAATATGCCACTTTCTGGACTTGTTAGGTAAAATATCCTTACTTGAGAGATGATACATGGACCGCTACTCCAGGACGACATTTTTCAATCCTTAATCCTTCAACACAGACTCCTTCTTCTATATCAAACATTGCTCCTTGCTTACATTTAACTCTGTAAGAATGTCCTGATCTACAAACAAAATATGCGGCACAATCCTTTGGATCGGAATATAGTCCTTCTTTATCGCAACGTCCCATCAGGAGTTGCGGAGCTGTTAAAAGAGGAATAGTGTTTGCAGGAGACTGGGAAAGAGAACGACGAACTACGGATAAAAGAGGATATTTTTCTCCGCATAGTCCTCGAAAATCGTCCATGCTTAAGGCGTAGATTGAGGTTCCCCCTAGACCCATGTCTTTTATGTATTGCATCTGAAAAAAAAAAAAATTAAATAAGAAAAAGACGAGTACAGTGGGACATATAATGAGCAAGAAAAATAATGGTTTGGTAAAGAACTAGGATGGAGTATATAGGGTGCTGTAATTGGACCACTATTACTATTTCAAGAATTATAATAGCTACTTGGTTGGTGAAATTTGATAATAATTGCAATTTTATATTAAATTAATGGCTAGCACACAACTTTTTTATGGAACATCAAATAAAATCTTCGCAGATCAAAAGTATTTATCCAATTTGGAAAATCCTATCTCAAAAACGGTAAGAGATAGAGTCCTGCGGTTTGAATTTTTGGAATTCCTATGCCTTGTTTAATTTATAAAAAAAATTAGGAAGTAAATGGGCTATCACACAACTTTTTTATGGGACTTAAAACCTTTGCAGAATGAAAATATTTTGCAAATTTGAAAAATTATATCTCAAAAACGGTAAAATATAGAGTTTTGCGGTTTGAATTTTTGGAATTCCTATGCCTTGTTTAATTTAGAGAAAAATTGGGAAGTTAATGGGCTAGCACACAACTTTTTTATGGAACATCCAATAAAAATGAAAAATTAAAATTGATAAAGATGTGATAATTCAAAGAAATGGGTATGATTTCAAAATTCATATAAAATGGTAAGAGATAGAGACCTGCGGTTTAAATTTTTGGAATCTTTACACCTTTTTCAGTTTATCAAAAAATTGGAGGATAAACACAACTTTTTATGGGCTATTAAACTAAACCTTTATAACAGAAAATATTTTACAAGTTTGGAAAATCATATTTCAAAAACGGTAAGAGATAGTGTCCTGCGGGTTGAATTTTTGAAATTCTGACACCTTGTTTAGTCTACAAAAAAATTGGAGGCTAAACAGCTAGCATAAAACTTTTTATAAGCCATCAAATAAAATATTTGTACACCGAAAATATTTTACAAATTTGGAAAATCATATCTCTAAAACGGTAAGAGATAGAGTCCTGCGGGTTGAATTTTTGAAATTCTGACACCTTGTTTAGTCTACAAAAAAATTGGAGGCTAAACAGCTAGCATAAAACTTTTTTAAAAGCCATGAAACAAAATATTTGGAGACCGAAAATATTTTACAAATTTGGAAAATTATATCTTAAAAACGGTAAGAGATAGAGACTTGCGGTTTGAATTTTTGAAATTCTTATACCTTGTTTAGTCTAAATAAAAATTGGGGTGCACAGCATTTGTGAATATTAGCGCCTATGACAGGTCAATACTTATCTTGAAAATTAATTTAGAAAATGCAATCGCAGGATTCTCATGATTATCAGTCCTTCAAATAATAGTAAAAATTAAAAAAAATAATAATAATAATTACCAGAAAAATCCATTTTAGAACCACTATAGGTGTTCTTAGTACCACCATATTTTAATAACAAAATCATTTCTGTAGGATGATTATTTTTTTAAATTAAGCGTCCGAATAGACAGGATTTAGACATACGACTGTTTACTTAGACCCAAGGATAACTTGTGTTGCCCCTAGGGGCTGTCAGAGCCCAGGGACGGAGCGAGAATACAAGAAAAGTAAAGAAAATTTGATAAAAAAAAAATCAGCTGTGGCCACCACAGGACCGACCGCCATCATAAAGTACTTCATAAAGTAATACATTCTAGCAGCAGAGTAGAAATAACTTGGCCTAATATTTCGTTATTACTACATTGTTGAAAAAAAATTTCATGATTTTAACAAATACAAAAACAAGGACAGATAATTTAAATATATTATTTAATGCACTTCTTACAATAAAACCAACATCTACGGCAACAGAGCGCGTTTTTTCAATTGCAGGCCTGACTAGGACAAAAATTAGAACTCGCTTCAATTTTGAAACTTTTATTTTTTTAAAATACGCATTTTTAAAAATGAAATAAATTTAATTATATACATTTTTTTTATTATTTTGTGAATTATTAATGTATATAATTAAAATACTTAAGGCCCGGTCTTTCCACCTTCAGATAAAGTCCCAGGTAACTATCTGACAGATAAGGTTATTTGTAACTTCATCTGCTGAGTAAATGTCAATACCAGTCAGTGAATCCAATACGTCAGTCTCATTATCCGTTAGATAACTATCCGATAGATACATTTGTATAGAAAGAAGGGATGACGTTTACTCAGCAGATGAAGTTAAAAATAACCTTATCTGTCAGATAGTTACCTGGAACTTTATCTGAAGGTGGAAAGACCGGGCCTAAATTAAATAAAATAAATGAGTTATAAAACACCATGAATATTGGATTAAATCTATTATGTTTAATTTCTTATTTGTTATCCGGATATATCCGAATATTTTGAATTTCTGTATTCGATATCCGGATATTCATTAATGTCGGATAATTGGAAACCCTAATCACAATACCTCCCTTATATATGTTGGCGATCGGTAAAAATGACTGTACAGGTGTATTTAATTTTGAAATATATATGAGTCCGGGCCTGTATTAATTAATTGGCCTCAAGTTCACGACCTGTGACCTCATCCAGTGACATCAGAATATACAGAGAATACTCATCTACTTTCACCGGTCGTAAATAAAGTATTGACAACCAACACGGTATCAAAATAAACAATTGCTCATCATGACGTACGTACGTATTTTACTCCATTCATTGTTTCTGACAGTAATTTAAGTATTTTCAATTAAATGTTCAATTGTTTTACTAAATTATAGTAACAGGATGTAAAAAAATTAATTGTGATTAATTTAATTAAATTATTTTATAGTATATAGTTTTCGTGACTGCCTGAAGGATTGAAAAAACTTGAATCTGGCTTGGAAATTAACTGTTAAACGTGATGGGAATAAAAGAGGACAGAATGAGAGCTGGGAAGACTTATAGTCTCAAGGAAAACAACGGAGGAGTAGCAGGCAAAAGATCAACAACTAGTCTTGTCGGAACAAACTGTTTTATTGCTTTCCAAAATATTTCCCTTTAAGATTGATACACTTTTGTATGCGTTCAAACCAATTCTCAAAACATTTCAACTCTGAAGTTGCTATCTCAAAAATAGAGATGAGTCGTTCATGAACGAACCGGCTCACTGAGTCGGCTCAGTACACTGACCAAAGTGACACAGTTCACCAAATTGAAATGAGCCGGTTCACTGCATAGTTTCAAGTTTCAAGGATACGATTGGTCGGGCGATTATGAGCAGTGACCGGAGTTATCCGGATCTGGATCGATGTCATGTTGAACTTCGCGAGAACTCGGCTTGTAACGTATTATCATAAAGTGTATTTTGTCAGTTTTGGGCAGTTTATTTGAAACTTATAGGCTTAGTCTGTATTTTCTTACAACCATACTATATAAAAATATTAAAAATATTGCCCAAATCCCAGATGTCCGATTTATAAGGGCAATAAACATCGCCATAAACTTAACACATCTAGTTTAAAATACAGTAGCTACATAAAGTGAATTGTTTGTTTACTATTGACCCGGCAAAAATGTTAGATAATTACTTCTAAAGATTTTTATTTATTTAACATAATGATTTCTCTATAACAAGATAATGAGTAAGACAGAGAGAGAGAGAGAGAGAGAGAAGAATTTGTCAATAAGTCATAATTTTCGTCTTGAATTCATACTAAGAATATTAACAAGAATAAAGGTAATAAAGCAGCAAATACTCAGACGTTTTTATCGCAGTTATTCCACTCGACCAAACAATTCCTCTTTCCGCTGTCTGTTCATATAATGCAAGAGCAGGCTGAGCGATGTTCTACCTACATATTGCAAACCAACAACCGTGTTTAACGGTGGGAGAACTGTCAACTAACCGACCTGTTTCTCTGGGTCACGTTTAGTTAGCCGGATCACTGAGCCGGATCACTGAGCCGGATCACTGAGCCGGATCAATGAGCCAGATCAATGAGCTGGATCACTGAGCCGGATCAATGAGCCGGATCAATGAGCCGTATCAATGAGCCGGCTCAGCAAACTGAACGACTTCCATTGATCCGGTTCCGCAAACTGAACAGAAATTCTCATCTCTACTCAAAAACATGTTTTCGAAGGCATCAACAGCTTATTGAGGTAATGAAAATCGCTGTGCATGCATTTTTGTGACAATTTTTTGAAAAAAATGACATATATTTATTTTGTAAAACAATTTATGGAATAACTTACCTTTCTTTCTACGCTTTCGGGGTCATCATATCCGACCCATTGGTCCCCAGAATAAGCGTAGGGCGACCCAACAAGATCCCTATTCACTTCCCACCTAAAACAATTTTTTTATCAAAATATATTCAATTTTTTGTTTTTCAATCTTACTTTTCATTTATTATTCCGTCACAAATTTCGTAATATGCGAGCATTCCGGGTGTTTGTGTATAGAATCCGGGTCTTCCAGGTCCCCTTATTGATGCCCCAACACTTGTACGATTAGCCTGTTTTAGGGTGAACGATCGGCCATAAAATGGCACTCCCAAATTTATTTTAAAACGAGGCATTCCTTTTTTAAGCCAATATCTGACGGCGTAGTCCTGAAATATTAACATAGTAGATTAGATTGTAAGTCTAAAATATGTCTAAAGGTTCTAAAGTTCTAATTTGTATGACAAATTAGATTAACAAAAATTTTTATTGAAATTGTATTGAAAAAATGTTTTATAGTTTACTCCTGTTATATATGTTGTAATGCAGTACGTCAAAGTAAAAAGTGTTGCATATCTATAGATTTATAAGGGGTAAAATTTTTGAAAATTTAAAATAATTTTATCTCAAAAACGGTAAGAGATAGAGTTCTGCGGTTTGAATTTTTGGAATTCTCATATCTTGCTTACTTAAAGAAAAAATTGGGAAGTAAATGGCTAGCACACAACTTTTTTTATGGGCCCACAAACAAAATTTGTTAAAATATGTGAAATTTGTAATTTAAAAAAAATTTATATCTCAAAAACGGTAAAAGATAGAGTTCTGCGGTTTGAATTTTTGGAATTCTCATATCTTGTTTACTTAAGGAAAAAATTGGGAAGTAAATGGCTAGCACACAACTTTTTTTATGGGCCCACAAACAAAATTTGTTAAAATATGTGAAATTTGTAATTTAAAAAAAAATTATATCTCAAAAACGGTAAGAGATAGAGTCTTGCGATTTAAATTTTTGGATTCCGCAGCATTGATTTTGTAAAGAAACCAACCACAACCAGTTTTATTTGAAATTACAATTTTGTATTAATAAATTTACGAAAAAAAATAATTTTGAAAATTTATAAATCAAAAACGATTACATATTTCTTCGTGTTGTTTAGTTCGAAAAAAGGGCCTTAATGAGTGGCCAAAAATAAATTTTATGGACCATCCATCAAAACTTTGGAAAATAGCAAACCATTGACAAAATTTTAAGTCTAATTAAAAAAATCAGTTTCTGACAAAAAAAAAAAAAATAAAATTAAAGACATATATTTTAACTTACAACATTCAGGAAGGCGTCTAGTGCATTTTTTTCTTTGTCCCTTCTCATGATAGGAGCATGATGGTCTGCCACATTTAAGCCCTTTTCATGGTGAAGATCAAAGGCCTCCAAGTTTATAAAATCAACAATATTAGCCAGAAGGGGAACATCGTAGCCATCTTCAATTCTGAACCGAGATCCAGGTACAGCAGTAGAGAGCACGTAGCCTAAAATGATAATAAAATTATGTAATTTAACAAACAGATATTAGATCACCTTCTTCAAGAAGCGCTGAAATAAGTTTTTATGGAGAACATAGTAAAGGCAAATCGGCGAAACATTGCAGTTGCGTCACTTGAAACGTCACAAAAAAATGTGACCTCAAGTTTAGTACGTTTACATTCATCTATTTAACGAATGTAATATTTGTACGCTGTTACTTGTATCGAAATGAAATGAAAATATAAGAATAAGAACAGAATAGAAACAAATAAACTATTCTAATGGGCAAAATAGTCCTACAAAGGACTGGTGTGATCCAAAAATATGATCAAAGAAAAGAAAACAAAAATAAATTGAATATAACCTAAAAACTATGCAGTACACACAAAATCAAATAAGAAAATATATAACTAAACACAAAACTGCTAAATAAACAACAAACTAAATAAAAAAGGTTTTTAGAAATTATTATTATTAAATGACAAATGTAAACATCGTTTTGTTCAGGGATACCAATACCGTATATATCTCTATATTAAATAACACTTTTAAAATTTGTAAATCTTCAAAATGACTATCGAACACAAACTAAATATGACTTCAAAAGGTATGTTTTAGTAAAATAAAAGAGTGAAGAGCAATATTAGTCTATAATTCACATGCAAAAAAAATCAATTTAGTTATTTTTTCGCCACTAAGTTTTTCATTGAAGTTATGACGCAAAATGACCAACTGCGCTGTTTCAGCGACTGAGCTATATGTCCTTTATTATGATCAGCATAATGGTTATAAAAAATAAAATTTGAAAAAACTCAAAAAGTGGTACAATAGGATTTTTTTTAATTTTTTTTTCGTACTTCCCATTTCCTAATTGCCCTAGGAATATATTGGGCACTGATTTATAAAACTCTTTTGAAAATAAAAATATTTTTTTCAAATTTGAAAATATATATCTCAAAAACAGTAAGAGGTAGAGACCTACGGTTTTATTTTTTGGGTTCTACGATGTCCATTTACTATAGTAATTATTGAAGGCCTTGATAATACAGACGATTCCGCTTAATTGGGCTACCGCTTAATTGAGGCAGCCGCTTATTTGGGACAAATCTCAAAGAACAGAAACCAAACCAAGGAACCAACAGTAAATTTACATGTTTAATTGGGACAACATTCCGCTTAATTGGGACAGTTAAGATAACAGTATTATTATGTTACACATATTCTCAAGAAAATGTACAAAGAATTTAATATTACAGCGTTATTTTATGCAGGAAGGAAATGAAGGGAACCCTACATCCGCACTGAATACTTGTGTTGATTTTGTAGAAGTGAAATGTTACAAAAACAAAAGACAGACTACGCTTGACGCATTTTTGCATTGAATTAAATTGTATGTAACTATTTATTATTTTATTTTGGAATTTATTATTATTTTTTCTTAAAAGTTTATATTTTTTGGTTATATGTAATTTATAGTTTTGTCCAAGAGTTTATAAAATAAAATTATTGAAAGAAAAATATGCATAGTTTAATTTTATGTGAAATTCGCTTAATTGGGACAGCCGCTTAATTGGGCCAAAATGTCTAAGTCCCGATGTGTCCCAATTAAGCGGAATCGACTGTATATAAAAATTACATGACCAATTCCAGCTGACACTATACAAAATACATTCACACACAGAAACACAAACAAATTAACTCAAATGTAATACAAGATACACTAACAGATAAACACTTTTACTCAGTTAACTCAGTTAGTCAGTTATTCACGTAGTCAGTTATTAGTCAGTTGTCAGTTAATTTATACTTGAAATATCATTTTTGTATTGGTCTCAAAATAAATTGTTTTTTAAAAACTGATTCAACGATTGAAGTTATATTTCTTAAACAAAAAAAAAATACCTCTAGGTCTTAATATCTGCCCTAACTCCTCCAAAAGAGCAGCAAAATTTTCCTTATCACTATTTCTTCCTCCTAGTTCTTCACTTCCAGGATAAGTCCAATGGAGGTCAACTCCATCGAAATTAAATTCTTCCATAAATCCAATCAAAGATCTTATAAAATCTCTACGTCTTGTAGGAGTTGCTACCATCTGGGAATAACGAACTGATGACTCAGAGATGTCTCCACCAACCGAGATTAAGACACGGAGATTTGGATTAAATTGTTTTAATCCTGTAGCTGAACGGTAACCACCTAAAAATTACAGAAAAAAAAAATATAAATATTTTTTAATTTTATCATTCTGGTATTATTTTTGAACATTAATTTTATATGATTTGTAAAAACTCAATTACAGCGAGTTAACTAGCTACTCGCCGAAGAGTAAAGTCGAGGGCAAGTGAACATATTGCAACTAGCTGAGAGAGTATCGATTACACAAAGTAAAACTCGCTTACTCACTCAATAGAGGTTAAGTGGCAAATATGTGTTTATTCACGTTGTTTTCCAATAGACTTAACAGGGGATAGGCATGATTTTTTTTATTTTTTATTATATTCCTCTTATAACATAAAAAACAGTTTTGCATTTTTTTTTTTAATTTGAAGGCTTAAAAAATCATGTATGTAGCGCGCGAAAACCAAGTGTGACGTCATACCCTACATAAGTGTACTGCGTACAGCCTACCCAGTGTACAGCGTACAGCCTACACAGTCTGTCGTGAACTTATTTGCTTGTATAACTTTTATAGATTGTGTAAAGAGTGATTTTAATTAAAATAAAGTTTAATTCTATAAAAACAATTTATACATGTTTACCGAATTAAATTTTATATTAAAATATATAACCTATATTGCAGTATTTCAATTATGCCTCTAACGTTTTGTAACTTCATGTAAACAATGTAAAATTCTGACATCTAAATTACATAAATATTTACATTTTACAGAGTTGCAGCGTTTATATTGTTTACATAAAGTTATAGAATACATAAATTGTTATTACTATTTAAAGTCTGTTTTGACACCACGTATTTCTTCAGCACTGTAGCATTCATTATTTTTCGTATATTCCATGAGCATAAATGCATCAATGTTGGGTAAATTATCACTCTGAGCCCAAACAAAATCTTTATCTGCCATTTTAATAATAAATGCGTGGAATATTGTTTAAAAACAAATACAAAACTCTCGAACAGTACAATATACACACGTAAAGATTATGTTGTAGTCTGGGCTGTCTGGGGTTTGACGTCATGCTCAGTCGTATTTACTCGGCAACCTTCGCGCTGCGGTCGGCTTATTTCAAATTTACCATATTTTAATTAAAAAATTTGGCTATAATATTAATTAAAATGTGATTTTTGTTTTGTTAGGTGACATAATTATAAGCTGTTCACTTTTGTAAGAACACACTAGATCTGGTTATTTTGGTTCCTTTTATGGTGTGTTACTGACTTTAAATGTCAATTAAAAATATTCCTTACGCTGTAAAACCGACTTTAGGTTTATAAGGTTATGATCATTATAAATAAGATATCATTTTTCATTATGACATCTGTCAAATGCATCGACATTTTAAAAAAGTGACATTTTTTAATACCAACATGACATACAACTTCAAAGGTGCAAACTATTAAAAATAAAATTTCCTCTTAGTTTGTTCTTACAAAAGTGAACCTCTTATAACATTAACTTAGCAAAAAAATGTAGTTTTAAGGAAATATAAATTTTATGCGTATCCCCTATTATTAAATGAATTATTACATAAAACTAACAGGACTAGAAATTAGTAAGTTTCCACCTGGGAACAATATGATTTTTTTGTTACCTTTTACAATGTCGTACTCGTGGTCCCTAGGGATGAGCCCATAGCTATGGGGGTCGATGGTGGCATAGGCGTACAGTACATGGGTGCAGGCAAAAGGATCCAAGTCTTGGACTGTAAAAGCCAAAGGCTCCTTTCGATAAACTGCTTGTTCTTCGACATAGCAAACCACTCGAGCCCTTCCTGGTCTGTCTGTTAATCTGTTTGTCGGGACAGATTGTTGTTTTTCTAATAAAAATATAAATAAAATTATATAATAATGTATGTTCGGTTGAATGTTGAAATATTTTAGAAATTTTTGAATGTTTAAAAACATGTTTTTGAGTTAAACTTAAAATTTTCACAGAAATAAGCTTACTATTTGTAAGTTTGAACATAACTGAATTTAAAAAAAATCTTTTTAAATATTAGGAAGAGAATTATATAATTTAAAAAAAATTAAAATTACAAATTATCCAAATCTGATGATGAATAATGAATTTAAATATTTTAAAATCACAATTGTTTAAACATGTTATGTAAAAAATTATGTACAGTCTGTTCCAAACGGTTAAGCGGAACTAAATGGGAATTTAGTTCTTTTAGGTTGTCACGAGAAGGGACCTTGCTTGGGTTATTTCATTTTTTACGTTGGGATGTCAAAATTTAAAATTCCAATAATGAAACCATGGAAACGAATGACATATGTCAAAATTAAATATTTTTTTTTAGATATTTTAATGACAAAAAATAAATAAATGGAAAATTTGTATTAAGAATGACACAAAAAATTAAAATATAAAGAAAATGACATTTTAAAATCATATTAACCTTAACCAAAAAATGTTTATTGTAAGTATGATTTACAAAGCTTAAACAAAACGGCCGAAAGGCACGATTTAAACGATGAAAGTAACTAGATTGCAAAATCTAGTTCCGCTTAACCATTTGGAACAGACTGTACCTCATAGTGTAGGAAAAATTTGAGGCCTTATTCGGCCTTATTAGGCTTTATTAGGCCTTTATTTTGCTTATTTTAAAATTACGACAAATTTTAATATGGCGTGATTTATAGAAATTTTCATCTTCGCATGGACGTATCTCAAAAACTAAATGCGATAAAGACCTGCGGTTGAAATTTTTGAAATCTGTAAGTCCTAATTGACTTGTAACCATATTTTGAAACAAAACAAAATTTTGAAAAATTTTCATTTTTTTTACATTTTTTGAAAACTTTGATAATTCTTAACTAAAAAATGGTTAGGGATAGAAATCTGCGGTTTGAATTTTTAAAATTCTCCTACATTGTTTAATCTAAAAAAAAAATTAGGCGTTGATAAACCAATTATTAAGTTTTGTATGGGCAGTACTCCAAAACCCTTGAAAATGGCCAAAAATGGAAAAAATCGTAAGGGGTACCCCTTACGATTTTTTCGATTTCTGAGCAAAAATTTTTTGTCTCTGATTTTATTGAAAATTGGTACAGATATGTATTTTTAGTCATAGATCAACAAAATTTGGTCCATTTGGAAGTTTGGGCAAAAGTTTTGGAATTATAGGCAAAAAACTGACCCAAATCGACTCTAACTAAAAAATTAGGAAAGTATGAATTTTTTAAATATTTTTTTCATAATCCTCACCATAAAATTAGCTTAAAACTATATTTTGGCTAAAATCGGAGTCAAAAAAAATTTTGACCAAAATTTTAGGGAAAAAAAAAATTTGTTGGGAAATTGGTATACACATTTTAAGCCTTAGATCACAAATATATGGTCACATTTTACAGTCTCAAATTTTGGCATTTGCGGCAAAAAAAGACGGTCCACAAAATATGTTTCCAATAAATTGCATTTTAGTTTTTCCTTAACACAAATTGTTTTGCAAAATTGGAAAATATAAAAAAATATGGGCTCAAGAGAGACCCAGGATAGCCTATTTGACATATTTCTGTGCTGGGTATCTTCTTAAATATTCGTTCATAAAAATTCCAGAGCCAACTAAAGTTTTTTTTTTAATAAACTATGTTATATTTACCATATAAATTCCTATTTCCAAAAGCCAGTCGGCCCCAATTTGAAAATTCATCACTAAAATCAGCAATTGGTTGGTATTTTTCTAAAAATAAAAAACAAAATTAACACCCTTATTTTTCCAATTTATTTTTCCTTACCATTCAAATTTACATTCCCAAGGCTCAATCTTGCCCATGGGCTATAATTCAGGTTCCTTCCTCTTCTAATATATGGCTCACTATAAGGCCCAGAATAGGGCAAACGCCTACTTTGGCTAATATCAACTATTTGTTGATAAGGGTTGTCTATCCTGTAAGCTGGAGAACCTACAAGGTTCTGGAGCCTCAGGTATGGAGAATAAGGAGTTTGAGGAACCCAGGTACGGAACACATTGGGTGCATTGGGTTCCAATAACTCAGCATCCAAATCAAAAGAGAAGTCTGCTGGAATTAGACGTCGTTCTACAGCATCCCTAAGAGGGACCCTGGATTGTTCCCTAAAAAATCAAAAATTTACTTTTTGTCATTAAATTTACCATCAGGCGCGCTTAGAGAACGTTACTGTTGAGAATAAGTACTCAACCTGTTTACTTGGTGATTAAAAACAACGGCTGCCAGTTCATTAAACGAACAACCGAAATACTGTGTACTGTCAGTCAACATTCTCAACAGTTTCGTTCACTAAACCTTACCGTTTTTATGTATTATGACTGCTTTGACTATGCGGCTCAAGTATAACAAAATTACTTACACTTCTGGAATGCTTTCCACTGCAGCTCGAAGTGGAAGACTTTTTGAGCCATAATTTTTGACTGAGTCCAAAGAGATGTAGTCTGAACTTTTTCTAAATAATTCTTGAGGTACATGCTCGACAGAATCTCTCAAAAACGTCGGTACGGAAGACGGTGGGAAGTGGAGATGTGACTTGGCTACACCTCCAGTTGAAGGGTTCGAATGCCATAAAAGGCAAAATAAAAGAAACTGAAAAAAAAAGTTAAAATTAATATATATATAAACACATGAAGTTATATAAAAATAGGAATTTTAAAAAATATGGTAATTTTTCGCATATTTCAGGGCCTTGTAGGTATCTAGTAAAATTTTTTGGGCATTTTTTAGAATGAAGTTTAGACATAATTTGAAACAAATCCCAAACAAATAAATAAAATTAATAAAATTTAAAAAATATCGAAATATTTGACCTGTGAGGAGGGCTTAAGATGGTATGCAGGCGATACGCCGCATCGGGGCGCCACAATCAAGGGGCGCCGTGTTGAAGAAAAAATGTATAGCCTTTTACAATATCAAAATAGCTTTAATTAAAATAATATTCATTTTTGTAGTAAGTATTGTGACCTTTGATGAAATCTAGAAAAAACTACTTTTATTTACTGGGCGGCACTTCTAGTAAAAGCGGGAGGGGGGGGTCAAAAAGGAAATTTAGAAAAAAACTACTTTTTTTACTAGGTGGCACTTCAGGCTTCTAGTAAAAGGGGTAGGGGAGGCAAAAAGGAAAATTAGATAAAAAATGACTTTTTTTACTGGGCGGCACTTTAGGCTTCTAGTAAAAGGGGGGGGGGGGCGAAAAGAAAATTTAGAAAAAAAATACTTATTTTACTGGGCGGCACTTTAGGCTTCTAGTAAAAGGGGGGTCCCATGCAAGGAAATTTACCAAAAAAAAATAAATAAAAATCTAAAATTCTTCTTTCGTTATGTTATTTTTTATAACAATGTTTTTTGTTACTATTTCAAAGATGTAAATTCTGCTTTTTACAAGACTTAGAAAATATTTAGTTTTATATTAAAAATGGTAATTAAATATGATTATTTTATTTTATGATAGTTATCAAAAAAATTATTTAAAAAAATATATGTGCGGGGGGGGGGGGCTAGCCTAATTTTGCATCGGGCGCCAGAATCCCTTGAGCCGACCCTGTAACCTGTAGTAAAAAAATTTACGCTTTAATCGGAGGACAAAAATAATTTTTATGTCCATCAAACAAAAATGAAAATTTTACCTTAAAAAATCACAAATTTTGACAAATAATATGGGTCATAGACGTGTTTTGGTCCGTAAATTACGAAAATGAACTTCATTTTGAGATTAAATTTACAATTTTTGCGTAAAATTTAAAAAATTCTACAAAATAGTTTACCCCTAAATGCTTATGCAACTATATACACAGTATGTCATGTTGGTTGCCTTACTCAAAGGGGTAAATATTTTATTTTTATTACTTAATTTTTAAATAAATTAATAATAATTTAAGGGGGGCAGTGTATGATTATAGGTCAATAGTGTCCTCAATGTCATTATATATGGATTATAATTATTATAAAAAAAATCATCAATGTCATTTTTTTTTTATTCAAATCACGTCGTCTTACACCATGACTTATATTGGTTGTTAAAATGTGCCGCATACTAAGCCGTTAAAATGCGTCTCGCATAATAATAATATATACGGTAAACAAATACAACCCAGACAAATAAATTTTAAGGTGTAAACTATTAGAGAATTTTAAAAAAGTTTTTCAAAATGTGGATAGGTTTAACTATTTGAATTATTTGAAACTATTAATAGGGTAACTATTTATTAATATATGGGCTTTGAAATTTGGTAAAAATGGTGGTATATTATTAAGGGTCCCACAGTACATTATTGAAGCCCTTCAAATTATCTCTAATTTAATTTTATACCAGGTTCCAATCAGGGTCCAATTTCAAATGCATAATATTCTTGACTTTGCAAGTGCTATCGTTGGCCCTAAATTAGATGGACCATAGCTGGTCTAAAACTAAGCAAACTGGTCCAAATCACTAGCTTTTCAACTTTAAGTAAAATGAAAAAATACTATTGATAATTTTATAGGCTACTCCAAATTTTTTTAAGTTGTCATATCTCTCTTTTTAAGGATTTAAGTATACTTTTGCTAAACAAGTCTCACTTAATCGGTAAGTTACTAGAATTGAAAATCTAGTTCCGCTTAAACCAAAGAAACAGACTATACCATGGGGTGATTTAGGGGAAATGAAATGGGGCAGTCGTCCCCCTGGAATTATGTATTTTGTGCAAATAATTTTTTTGACAAAATTTATTAAAAAAAAAAAAAAAAATTTTAAAAATTTATTGTTTTACAAAAAAAAAAAAAATACAATATAATATTTTAAAATATATATTACTTACTAGAATTTTGATGTCCATTGTTGATTTTCTTTACTGCATATTCTGTTGTTTTTTTTCTGTCTAAAAAAATATAAATATTAGTCACTGGTTTTTTGGAGGAGCGTCCACAAATAAAACAATGTAGAGGAAATGGTAATTTGTCAACTATTAGGCAATAAAATGTGGCTAAAATGACTAACTAAGTTCTAAGAAATTTTTACCGACCGCCAACAAATATAAGGGAGGTATTGTGACCATACCGATTTTGACATTTCGAGATTTCAATGGGTCTCCACGAATTGAGGTCCCTACATAACGTTTTGACTATTTTTAGCATGATGTCTGTTGGTCTGTCTGTCCGTCTGTCCGTTTCTCCGTCCGTCTGTTTGTGTACACTTGCAGAACAAATTCTGCTTAAAGGATTTTTATGAATCTTCATATTTAAGCTTCTACTATCAATGGCACGAGTTAATCAACTTTTGGTAAAAATCGGTTGACTAAAAATGGGTGTTTACTCGTGTCGATTTTAAGATTTTTGTGAATATTTCATAACAGAAAATTATTTCGAAAAATTTTTTTTAACAAAAGCTGCTATAAAAGCAATAACTAACAACTTTTACTTGAGATATTTTTTGATAAAACGTATTTTTTGGTAAAGTATCTATTTTTTCATACTTATATGTAACGTTTCCATGGTCGTGATAAATAATATCTCTGTTAGAAAATATTAGGCCAAGTTATTTCTACTCTGCTGCTAGAATGTATTTTATACAAGTACTTTGTGATGGCGGTCGTACTTGTGGTGGCCATAGCTGATTTTTTAAATATAAATTTTTTAAATTTCCTAATTTAGAAATTTTTCTCACTCGAATTTGAATATATTTTAAAGCCCTAATTTTTGAACTTATTAAACAAGATGTGAGGATTCCAAAAATTTAATTCGCAAGTCTCTATCTAGTATAGTATTTAAAATATAATATTTCAAATGTTAGACAGTAATTGAAACACTTTTTCAAATATTTCCAACTAAGATTCAGTTGATATTAATTTTTTTAATAACCTTACAAAAAAAAAATACTTATTTTCAATCATTAATTTTTTTATGAAAATGTATATAATGAAAGACACCTAAGACTCAAAAAGAACAAAAAGAATCAGGTCTATCTTTCGTACTCTTCGAACCAATATATTTGAATATTTGATTAACAGTATTTTGGGCATATTTTGAAAAATTCTGAATGTAATGGAAAAATTTCGACAACAATAACAAAACAATACAATAATAATATTTAGTTGGTCGTCAAAAATTAAGTATTTTGGGTAAATATTGCAATTAAATTTTACAAATTTTGAAGGGATAATAAGGGAACCACTTTTTTGAGGTGCCTAGGGACAAATTTTGAAAAACTTTAATAATCCGAACCTGAACTTAAATAATTTCAGCTTCAGGTCTCTGGAATTTATTTTGGCAAATAATAACAATGCTAACACTCCTTTTGGCAGAATTTTGAAAATTTTTGGTGTTAATTTAATCAGTAAAATAAAATTGGTGAATTTTCTAACAACGCAGGGCTATTAATTATAATTATTGATGAAATTGAATGAGTTTGATTTTATTTCTGTACCTTGTGGAGTAGTTAAACGTTTCCTCGCGCGAACTTGTATAACAGTGGCACTGTGGCACTCGATGGTCGATGGTCGATGGTTTGTTTTGTTGATGGTGATGCTTCTTGCGACTACTTGGCACTGTTGATAATAACAGTTAAGAATGCGCGGCGGACAATAAGAGCCTCTTCTACTTATACAGACGCATCCCACACCCAGGTCGCGGGACACCGGCACCACCGGCTGACGGGGTACCTCGCAGTGCCCAGCCATGGTCGGTACCCAGCGCCCAGACTGGTTTTAGTAATGCCCAAATGGCACCGACAATTTTACGGCCTCTGTAAGAAAGTCAAACTGTCAAATCGAGTATAGTCTGTACCAAATTAGTTTTGAAGATCGCAATAAAATAATAAAAGTTAGGGAACTGATAAAATGACAATAGAAGTGATATAACTAGGCGTGTCAACCCATAGCCGTAGGGATTTTTTCACATTACGCATCTTACTTAAAGGATTAACAAAAACAAGTATACTTATTTATAGTTAGTACTTAAACGTATGTATGCGCCACTGACCGTTGACTGTTTACAATGTGGTTGTAAACGTGAACCCTAGTTCTTTTGTAGTTTAACAATGTGATTATCTTAAAATTTAAAAAAATTAAAATCGACACGAGTAAACTCCCATTTTTAGTCAACTGTTTTTTACCAAAAATTGATCAACTCGTGCCATTGATGTCAAAAGCTTAAATATGAAGTTACATAAAAATCCCTTTAGCCGAATTTGCTCTGCACGTGTACACAGACAGACGTACGGACAGACAGACAGACAGACAGACAGACGTTATGTAGGGACCTCAATTCGTGGAGATCCATCGAAATCTCGAAATGTCAAAGTCGGTATGATCACAATACAGTCTGTTCCAAACGGTTAGGCGGAACTAAATTTTGCAATCTAGTTACTTTCATCGTTTAAATCGTGCCTTTCGGCCGTTTTGTTTAAGCTTTGTAAATCATACTTACAATAAACATTTTTTGGTTAAGGTTAATATCATTTTAAAATGTCATTTTCTTTATATTTTGATTTTTTGTGTCATTCTTAATACAAATTTCCCATTTATTTATTTTTTTGTCATTAAAATATTTTGAAAAAAATATTTAATTTTGACATATGTCATTCGTTTCCATGGTTTCATTGTTGGAATTTTCAATTTTGACATCCGAATGTGAAAAATGAAATAACCCAAGCAAGGTCCCTTCTCGTGACAACCTAAAAGAACTAAATTCCCATTTAGTTCCGCTTAACCGTTTGGAACAGAGTGTACCTCCCTTATATATGTTGACGGTCGGTAAAAAAAAACAGTGACTTTTTTGAGGGGCAAATTTAAAATTAAATTTCATTAAAATTTATAAATAAAATAAATAATAGGTTTCCAACATCTAGATAGGCGTATAAGGGGCAGAGAAGGTAAGCTATCCGTTTCTAGACTGCCGGCCATAGGTGTGAAAGCCACGTGGTGAGTGTGACGTTTCGGCCGGTCCCATTATCCCTGAATGAACAGGTACTCATTTTAAGTATGAAATACTTGAGGCTGAGTCAACCCCAGAGCTGACTGCACAATTTTGGAAGATAAATATCCTAAAGAGGTGGTGCTAAATTTTATTAATATAACATTATTCTACGTTTGATATGAATATTTTAAACATATTTCTCAGAAAAACTTTTGTTGTCTGTTAACTAATAATCAGTATTAGATATTAATTAATATATATACAAATACATTTATTTCTTTTGAATATAAATGCGTAATTAAATTGAATGATTATCTAAGTTTCCTTTTGTATATTTTTTTCAAAATTTGTGTGTCCATTTTTTTCCCTCTTTTATTGCCAAATTTTTTATTTCTTTTTGCTGTTATCGAATGTGTTCAGGAATGAAAAAGGACGAAATTGTTATTAATGGCTGCTCGGATTACCTATCCAGGACCTTATTAAACAAATTTTATCAAAAATTATAAATCATATTTTGAAAATTAAAAAAAAACATTGATACATACACCCAGGGCAGAGCTCTCGGGCTTCATCTCCCCCCCTCAAGTTCAAAAACACGTCTTTTTTTTGGCGTCCTGGTACAACTTTTTTTCTTTTTAGGTTCATCACTCATATTTTGAAAGTGAGTATCTTTATTTCAAAAATAAAGATATTATAAAACCCTGGCGGACGAGAGTCAATGAATTCCTGGAAGGCCAGTTTTACAGCATTCTCGGAAATAAACTGTTTTCCTATCAAAAAGTTGTCCAAATTGCAGAAGAAGTGGTAGTCAGTGGGGGCTAGGTCTGGTGAGTAAGGAGGATGATGAAGAAGTTCCAACTCCAATTCCTGTAGTTTTGCCACAGTCATTTATGCAGTGTGTGGTCTAGTGTTACCATGCAATAAGATAGGAGTCGATCTGTTGACCAATGCTGTTTTTCTTTTTTGCATCATTTCGTCCAGTTCGTGCTGTAATCGATGAGCCAGTTTTATTTTTTTTTTGGTTTTTAAGTTATCAAATTTGGTGAACCAATTTGATATTGTCTGCTGCGTAATAACACTAGAGCCAAATACACTATTAATGTTTCGCGCGGTCTGCGATGCCGTAGTTCCACGTAAGAACTCATACTTCATAATAGTGTGAATTTCCGACCGTTCCATTTTCAACAAAATTATTTTTTTATAAAAGTTTTTGATATTTTTTAGAGCATACAATAATTTCTTTAAACAGGCGAGATGTGTAACTTTCCAACAAAAAAAACAGATGGGTAAAATATTAAGCCAATGTCAAATAATAAGCTGTTAAAGTTGGCAATATTATTAACTACAAATATCATCCTTCACTTTATAAGATCTTACAATGAATTTAATTCACTTTTTCTTATTTAACATCGACTTAAATTTTGTAAAGTTGCACCTTAAGCTATTAGCGCTGCATTAAACACCGAGTTAACACATTGAAAGAAGAGATTTTTCTATAAACTTAGTTTTTTTAGATATCATTTATCTTATAGGTATAGGAGTCCGGTCGATCGCAGTCTTGGCGGCAAGCGAACGGTCGCTTCCCGCCATTAGTAATTTTTCCCCTACTGTTGAATCTTAGTATTTTAAACATCAGTTTTACTAGTCCGTTCGTTCGCAAACTTGGCGGGAAGCTCCCAGCCATTTACCGTCATAAACAAATCTTCCCCTAAAAGTTTTACAAAACTTTTAAATTTCTATTTTTATAAATTGTTTTTTTCTACAAATTTCATCTTTGACGACCTGATATTTATTAGTTTAATAAAACCATATACTGGACGTTATACTGACCATATTACTCCTGGTAATATTAATCTGGAAACAGGAGTACTTGGCTCATTTCGGGCTGTCGCGCCAATGTAAACAGTTTATCATGAGTATAAAATGTGTTGTTACGGTCCTGGTTCGCGCAGGTAGTAGGTACAGGTGCTTGATATGAGCTGAACACATGAAATGGCAACGAATTACCTTGAACCTGAACTTGAACTAGAGATGCAGAGCCCCAGGGCCGTCCACAGTCCCCCGGGGGCCCGCACTCTCACCGGAACCCCAACACAAACAACCCTAGAAAACCAATCAACTGCAACTCTCGGCCTAGTACACCAAAATAATGATTAACCATCATAAAATTGATCTATGGCTATGGTTTAATTAAATTTTGAATATTAAAAATGATCTATAAATCTTGGAAGATTTTTTTACTCTAAAAATAAAAAAATCAGCTGTGGCCACCACAGAACCGACCGCCATCACAAAGTACTTGTTTAATTTATGCTGCTTTATCAAAAAATGTCTCAAATAAAAGTTGTTAGTTATTGCATTTATAGCAACTTTGGTTAAATTAATTTTTTCGAAATATTTTTCTGTTGTTAAATATTCGCAAAAATCTTAAAACCGACACGAGTAAACTCCATTTTTAGTTAACCGATTTTTATCAAAAGTTGATCAACTCGTGCCATTGATGTCAGAAGCTTAAATATGAAGTTTCATAAAAATCCTTTTAGTCGAATTTGCTCTGCACGTGTACACGGACCGACAAACAGACATCATGCTAAAAATAGTCAAAACTTTATGTAAGGACCTCAATTCGTGGAGATCCATCGAAATCTGGAAATGTCAAAATCGGTATGATCACAATACCTCCCTTATACATATTGGCGGTCGGTATTTTTTAATATATAAATTCTTTAATTCCCCTAGGCCTTGCGGCGTTTTGGGCTTTAACTGCTACATGAAAATAGAAATACTCATACATAATTACAAATTTGCTTCAATAAATTTTATATGAATTTTCTTCTTTACTCTTTATTCCTATTCTCTTTTCGGCTTCCATCTCTGGTCTCTTTCCTTCTTGACTCCAGTTCTTCTGCTCCTCTTTCGTCTCTTTTTCGCTTCTCTTCCCTCTTTTCTTTCCTCCTCCTTTGCCTCTCTCTTCCATCCTGTTCTCAGTTCTGTCTTACCTCTTCGCATTCCTTCCTTCTTTCCTCGAGTACTTTCATCCCCCTTTCTCCCTTTCCTTCTTCACTCAACAGCTCCTTTATCTCTTCCTCCCATTTTATCATCTTTCCACATCTTTTTATTAGGTGTTCCAAGGATTCTTCCTCCTCCCTACACATTCTGCATTACCTATCATCTGGTTTTGCCCAATACTTGTTGCTCCATTCTTCATTTCCACATCTTAATCTGGCAATTCTCCTAACTCTACCCCCTGCCTTTCCTCTCCTCCGTTTCATATATTAAGGTATTCCTACCGTCCTTATCTCTTCACCTTTTCACATTCCTTGAATTGTTCTTTCCTGATCCTGTACCTCCTTGTCTCTCCTCAATTCTTCTACTTTGTTTCTTCCTCCGTTTCTCTTTCGCTCAGCTTCCCTTGTGTCCATCCCACATCTCCAATAGTACTCTTTCCTTGTTTCTCCCCATTCCGACAGTTCAGCGGTCGGTTAAAAAATCATATTCGGTTGCGTACGGTCATGAAGTTTCCTCCTAGGTATACTACATGGTTGCACGTACCTGTATCCGAACCCGCATTACTGTGGTTGTCATAATAGGTTCTCATCCTCTTAAGATTCAATTTTTTGTTGTCATTCCGCCAAAATTTGTCTCCGAAATTTCGTGTATTGTTGATTTTTTTTATTTTTCCAAATAGACTAAAAATTAAGTAAATATGAAAATAAATAATATATTTAATGGTAGTGATTTCATAGTTTTGGCATTTTTACAACAATAAGATATAAATATATCTCGTTCTATAGAATTTCCAGTCTGGAATATGTTTTTGTTCAATGCCACTCAATTAATAAATGTATTTATCAAAAAAATAATTGATAAATAATATTCTAGTAATGGGGGTATCTCTTACAAACGAGAAAACTGATAAATCTGAAGGTTTTTGTATAAACAAATAATTGATAAATAATTAATTTATTAATAATCGCCAATTGGAAATAAGATACAATCATCGTCTAGCCTGTAGTTGTTGTGGGGTTTAATGCCTCTAGGTGCCCCAGGAGATGCCGTAGGTCAGTGTTTCTCAAACTGTGCTTAGCGATCCACCAGTGGGGCGCCATTATATGAACTTGTAGATAAAAAGTGGGATATGAAAAATAGGCTGCTATAAAAGCAATAACTAACAACTTTTATTTGAGACATTTTTTGAAAAATTGATGTGAAGTGTGAATTTTCACACATTTTAGGGTTTTGCAGGTATTTAGTAAGTAATTATGATTATCTGGGATGCCAAAACAAATTTATTGTTAAAATAATTTTTTATTAACTTTAATTCGAATGCCTAATACCATTATTTGGGTGTCTAAATATTTGCAGTATTATTTTTATATAGGAAGGTTTATTAATATTTTGAAAATTGCGCCTATGGCTTCTATTGGTTGTTTAAGTCATAAACTCCGCCCTTCTGATTTCGTACATATTCAAACATAGAATTAAATTATAATTTCAACACTTCCCACTGGTTATTAAATTTACGCTTTTAAAAATTAAATGCAACATTTGCCAAAATATAACTAGAATTTTGACAAAAGAAATAATAAAAATTGACGGGAATCGAACAGTAGTTTGCAATTTACGAAGCGAGAACGTTACCACTGGACTACGGACGTTCACTCGTTTACTGTGTTAAATAGCGGATTAAATATTTTACATATTTTAGTTAAAAACACAAAAAATGCGTTATTTTTCGAAAACATAATCTGATCAAAAATTCCTGTTGTACTATTCCGGTTCACATTAATGTACATTACTTAGAATTTTTTTAGATTTTTAGTTTAAACCATCTGGGCTATAGGGGTGGGACAAAAAAATTTTTTTTGCACAATTTTGGCAAAAACCATTTCAAAATAATTTATTTTGCAAAAAAAATTTTTTGATCGTTAATCTTAGTACTAAGGGCTTTCATTTGATACCCTACTCAGAATTAAATTTTTTTTTTTTTTTTCGGTGAGCACATATTTGTTTATATTTTTAGGGCGATATGTTTTTTAGATGTTTTAGTATTTTTTCTATGTGCGGGTCAAAGAGTTGTATTAGCATGCCAAATTTCAACTCTCTATTTAGCCGTTTGGCTATAATTTTTACCGAACAGACAGACAGACAGACAGACGGACGACAAAATGATGGTATAAGGATTTTTTGGTTATACCTACAAAACCCTAAAAAGTGGGATATGAAAAATAGGTTGGTATATAAATTTGAGACATTTTATGAAAAAAATGAAAAAATTTGAAAAATTTTTTGTAATTTTTTCTAAGTATCTATTTTTTCATACTTATATGTAATGTTTCCATGGTCATGATAAATAATAGAAATGGGAGTTTACTCATGTCGATTTTAAGATTTTTGTGAATATTTCTAAGTCCTATCTAACAAAAGTTGTTATAAAAGCAATAACTAACAACTTTTATTTGAGACATTTTTTGAAAAACGAAAAAAAAATATTAAAAATTTTCGAAATTTTTTCTTAGTATCAATTTTTTCATGTAACGTTTTCATGTTCATGATAAATAATATTTCTTTTAGAAAATATTAGGCCAAGTTATTTCTACTCTGCTGCTAGAATGTTTTACAAGTACTTTATGATGGCGGTCGGTCCTGTGCTGGCCACATCTGATTTTTTTGTTTATGTTCACCTTTTGAGTACCTCTGTTTTAAATCTAAACCCACTGTTGCGTGACTGGTCCACATTATTAAATAAAACATTCAATTAAGAGATCATTAATTTTTCAAATAAAATCATGATTTTAGAATCTAAATCATTTCCTTTAATATAATTTTAAAACCTTGAACCTGAAAAAAAACTTTCATTTTTTTGATATTTACACTTTATTCTTAAAATTTATTTTTCCAGTTTACTAAATTAAAAATATCTCGCCTATTAAATTGGACCAGTTGAGTTGTTGTAGTTTACAATGAAAAAGGTGTGGAATAATTGATTGGGTAACTGTTATGTAAATTTTATTTATTTCGCTTAAGGCCTTAAACTTGATTTTGATAACATAGGCAGGTCCTTGCTCTTGCTTCTTCAATTTTAAGAATAATACGTAAAAGATTTCGAGAATTCATTTATTTATTTTTTTTAAATCGTGTGTTAAATTGTTTTTTTAATAGTTTGTTGCTAAGTAGATGAACTTATAAATATTAAGAAAAGAAAAAGACGTTTTTTTTCCGATCTGTCAATTGCATTTTCCGTTTTTATTTTCATTTCCCGATGACATTTGAAAAGCTGCAATTGTTTCACAATTCAGTGAACGCTGGAAAAATAATCGTGGAAATATGAAAAACATGCTTCTTATATAAATACCGATGTCAACCGGTTCGTGAGTGCTATTGACGGGCAATATGCATCGTGTGGTCTTATCGCTATTTATAAGAGTCGATATACGTCTGAAACAGGCTTTATGTAAAGCTATTGTCCGTCTTACTGATCAGGCTTTCTCAAAATATTATACAGGAGACGGTACAGATTAACAAATTGCCAAAATGTTACCCAATTTGCCTGGAAATGTCTTAAAAGTCCTTATATGTCCCTTAGTATCGTCAGTTAAATGATTTAGCATCTTGATAAGTTTATTAGAGATCCAAAATTTATCCATGATACCCCAGAGTTTACTGATGAGTCCTATTTTACAAGCTAGATGACCTAACTTAATTAACCCTTCACATAATTTTTTTTAGATATCATATATCTCATAGGTATACGAGTCCGATCGATCGCACTCTTGGCGCCAAGCGAACGGTCGCTTCCCGCCATTAGTATTTTTCCCCTACTATTGAATCTTAGTATTTTAAACATCAGTTTTACTAGTCCTCTCGTTCGCAAACTTGGCGGGAAGTTCCCAGCCATTTACCGCTATGGACAAATCTTCCCCTAAAAGTTTTGCAAAACTTTTAAATTTCTATTTTTACAAAAATTTTTTTTTACAAATCTTTTCGAGGTTATAGTAATATAGAGTCATCTGCTAAGATAATAAATGTTCTAACTCAGCAGGAAAGGCTTACTAAATTACCAGTGGATGAATAATTAATTTAAAGATTCATATCTTAGCTATTTCTTTTAGATGAGATTCAGCAATGATGTACTATTTTATAAATGCTCTCTATTTCCTTAATTTGCATATATCGTGTTGGTGTCAATGGTAGGGAGGTCATCGACCTGCCAAACACGATATGTAGATTGGCATAAATCTGGACCTGATATTGACATTGGCACAGTGACATTCACCCCGACCAAATTAACATAAGAACTTTAGACACGCCAGTTTTTCAGCCCCAACGAAGAATATCGAAAACTAACACGATGTTAAGGAAATAAAAACATGATTAACGTATCCGATTTGAGATTTTTGAATTAATTTGTGATTTATATTTATTTATGTTAATAGCTTGTGACATTGTCTTATGTAAATTTAAAGTCAGAGAACTACAGGACAAATATTGAATCATACAACAAAATATTATGTACCGTAAACACCAAATTTTAACCAAGAATGCGATTTTTCGTTTTAAAAATTACTGAAAAAATTTATTTACGGAGCGGACATTTTATAATGACAATCAAAATTGATTGTCTAGATTAAATAATCTAGAATTTGCAATATGAGTATGATTTACAAAGTTTAAACAAAATGACAAAAAATCCGAATTAATACCAGGTCTACAAGTATGAAATGCGGATTTTTTTCAAACTTGCCGCACAAACAGAGTGTATAGTTCAAAGTTTCAACACATATGGCGATTTGTTAAGTTATCATTAAGTGTCAAATGCGTATAGGTTGTAATTTGAAAAGTGATCATATAGTTTTGTTTAACTGTGTTAAAAATGTCAAATTTTGTGCCAAATAAAGAGCATTCGCGGACAGTACTACTGTTTTGTTTTAATTTGAAAAAAACTGCTGCTGAATCATACCGACTGCTTCGAGAAGCTTATGGTGAATATGCTCCATCGCAAGATACGTGTGAACGATGGTTTCGGCGATTCAAAAGTGGTGACTTTGATCTTACAGACAAAGAACATGGAAAACCTCAAAATATGAAGATACAAAACTGGAAACATTGCTACAGGATGACGATAGTCAATCACAAAAACAACTAGCAGAGCAGTTAGGCGTTAGTCAACAAGCTGTTTCCAATCACCTACGAGAGATGGGTAAGATCCAGAAAGTCGGCAGATGGGTTCCACATGCATTGAATGACAGGCAGATGGAAAAACGCAAAAACACTTGTGAAATTTTGCTTGCACGATACAAAAGAAAGTCTTTTTTGCATCCTATCATTACTGGCGATGAAAAATGGATTTATTTTGAAAATCCCAAACGCAAAAAATCATGGGTGAACCCAGCCTCATCATCCACATCAACTGCAAGACCGAATCGCTTTGGCAAAAAGACAATGCTCTGTACTTGGTGGGACCAAAAGGGTGTGGTCTATTATGAATTGTTAAAACCTGGTGAAACAACTGTTTGAAAATTTGAACAGACTCAGGGTGATGGTAAGAGGCTGTAAAGGTGCCAATTACCATCGAATATCACAGTTTAGAAATAGAACACATTAGAATAAGGTGCTAAACTTTAAATATAAAACAGTAAGTTCGATTCTCTCAGGAAGAGTATCAGCCTGTCCATGAGTACCCTGTCCTCATCTAAAGCAACTGACAGGTCATAGCACAGGCCTAACCTCTCCCTGACATCCTCGAACTGCGCACATTCGGTTAAAAAGCGTAACACAGACATTTCTGAAATTTTACATTTTTTCTGGTCTGGAAGGCGCCTGTTGGGTCCTTAATCCCATAAATGATGGGTCCTTAAATTCAGGGGTCAACGTATTGTCCCCCGATGTTCGCGAATTGTTGATAATGTAAATAAATACTAAGCTGACAAGTCTTGACAGGACCGGACTGACCAGTTTACTGAATTTAAAATAATTATCAATTAAATTACCTCCATCTGTATGTGTGCATATGTATGTATGTATATATACTTGTGTAGAAAAACATATATAGCTGGCTAAATGGACAACATCCACAGCCGAACATAAAGAGAGAGAAAAAAACTACAGTGATGCACAAAAGATTTTACTCTTGAGTTAAAATAACTTTAGAGAACTATCTTATTTTATTAGGACATCTGAAGATCTCTCCTGGCAAGTTAAGTTATTTATAATCTTAGTAGATGACTCCAAAAATCTATTATATTAAATTAGGACACCTAAAGACTCCTCCTGACAAGTTAGGATACTTATAATCTTATTAGATGACTGCAGAAACCTATTCTATCAAATTAGGACACCTAAAGCCTCTTCCTGACAAGTTAAGTCATTTATAATCGTAGTAAATGACTACATAAATCAATTCTGCCAAATTAGGACATCTAGAAACCTCTTTTGACCAGTTTAATTACTTACAGTCTTAACAGATGAGTATAGAAATCTGTTGTGCTAAACTAGAACATCTAGATAACTTTTCTGACAAATTAGGTCTCTCTTAATTTTACTAAATCTTTCCAGAAATCTATCCTGGTAAATTAGGACATCTAGAGATCTGCATTGATAATTTCGATCACTTACAATCTTACCAGATGGCTCTAGAAATCTATCATTCTACGTATACTCTTAGTAGATGACTCTAGAAATATATCTTTTTAAATTAGAACATCTACCGATCTCTCTAGACAAGATAGATCTCTCATAATCATTCAAGATGTCTCTAGAATACTCTCCTGATAAATTCGGACACCTAAAGATCTTTTCTGCCAAGTTAATTCTCTGTACAATCTTACCAGATGACTCTAAAAATCTGTCTTGTTTAATTAGGACAGCTAGAGATCTTGCTTGCGAAATTAAATTCCTCAAAATCTTACTAAATGTCTCTAGAAATATCCCCTGATAAAAATTCGGACACCTAGAGATCTTTTCTGCCAAGTTAATTCTCTGTACAATCTTACCAGATGACTCTAAAAATCTGTCTTGTTTAATTAGGACAGCTAGAGATCTTGCTTGCGAAATTAAATTCCTCAAAATCTTACTAAATGTCTCTAGAAATATCCCCTGATAAAAATTCGGACACCTAGAGATCTTTTCTGCCAAGTTAATTCTCTGTACAATCTTACCAGATGACTCTAAAAATCTGTCTTGTTTAATTAGGACAGCTAGAGATCTTGCTTGCGAAATTAAATTCCTCAAAATCTTACTAAATGTCTCTAGAAATATCCCCTGATAAAAATTCGGACACCTAGAGATCTTTTCTGCCAAGTTAATTCTCTGTACAATCTTACCAGATGACTCTAAAAATCTGTCTTGTTTAATTAGGACAGCTAGAGATCTTGCTTGCGAAATTAAATTCCTCAAAATCTTACTAAATGTCTCTAGAAATATCCCCTGATAAAAATTCGGACACCTAGAGATCTTTTCTGCCAAGTTAATTCTCTGTACAATCTTACCAGATGACTCTAAAAATCTGTCTTGTTTAATTAGGACAGCTAGAGATCTTGCTTGCCAAATTAAATTCCTCAAAATCTTACTAAATGTCTCTAGAAATATCCCCTGATAAAAATTCGGACACCTAGAGATCTTTTCTGCCAAGTTAATTCTCTGTACAATCTTACCAGATGACTCTAAAAATCTGTCTTGTTTAATTAGGACAGCTAGAGATCTTGCTTGCGAAATTAAATTCCTCAAAATCTTACTAAATGTCTCTAGAAATATCCCCTGATAAAAATTCGGACACCTAGAGATCTTTTCTGCCAAGTTAATTCTCTGTACAATCTTACCAGATGACTCTAAAAATCTGTCTTGTTTAATTAGGACAGCTAGAGATCTTGCTTGCGAAATTAAATTCCTCAAAATCTTACTAAATGTCTCTAGAAATATCCCCTGATAAAAATTCGGACACCTAGAGATCTTTTCTGCCAAGTTAATTCTCTGTACAATCTTACCAGATGACTCTAAAAATCTGTCTTGTTTAATTAGGACAGCTAGAGTTCTGGCTTGCCAAATTAAATTCCTCAAAATCTTACTAAATGTCTCTAGAAATATCCCCTGATAAAAATTCGGACACCTAGAGATCTTTTCTGCCAAGTTAATTCTCTGTACAATCTTACCAGATGACTCTAAAAATCTGTCTTGTTTAATTAGGACAGCTAGAGATCTTGCTTGCGAAATTAAATTCCTCAAAATCTTACTAAATGTCTCTAGAAATATCCCCTGATAAAAATTCGGACACCTAGAGATCTTTTCTGCCAAGTTAATTCTCTGTACAATCTTACCAGATGACTCTAAAAATCTGTCTTGTTTAATTAGGACAGCTAGAGATCTTGCTTGCGAAATTAAATTCCTCAAAATCTTACTAAATGTCTCTAGAAATATCCCCTGATAAAAATTCGGACACCTAGAGATCTTTTCTGCCAAGTTAATTCTCTGTACAATCTTACCAGATGACTCTAAAAATCTGTCTTGTTTAATTAGGACAGCTAGAGATCTTGCTTGCCAAATTAAATTCCTCAAAATCTTACTAAATGTCTCTAGAAATATCCCCTGATAAAAATTCGGACACCTAGAGATCTTTTCTGCCAAGTTAATTCTCTGTACAATCTTACCAGATGACTCTAAAAATCTGTCTTGTTTAATTAGGACAGCTAGAGATCTTGCTTGCGAAATTAAATTCCTCAAAATCTTACTAAATGTCTCTAGAAATATCCCCTGATAAAAATTCGGACACCTAGAGATCTTTTCTGCCAAGTTAATTCTCTGTACAATCTTACCAGATGACTCTAAAAATCTGTCTTGTTTAATTAGGACAGCTAGAGATCTTGCTTGCGAAATTAAATTCCTCAAAATCTTACTAAATGTCTCTAGAAATATCCCCTGATAAAAATTCGGACACCTAGAGATCTTTTCTGCCAAGTTAATTCTCTGTACAATCTTACCAGATGACTCTAAAAATCTGTCTTGTTTAATTAGGACAGCTAGAGATCTTGCTTGCGAAATTAAATTCCTCAAAATCTTACTAAATGTCTCTAGAAATATCCCCTGATAAAAATTCGGACACCTAGAGATCTTTTCTGCCAAGTTAATTCTCTGTACAATCTTACCAGATGACTCTAAAAATCTGTCTTGTTTAATTAGGACAGCTAGAGATCTTGCTTGCGAAATTAAATTCCTCAAAATCTTACTAAATGTCTCTAGAAATATCCCCTGATAAAAATTCGGACACCTAGAGATCTTTTCTGCCAAGTTAATTCTCTGTACAATCTTACCAGATGACTCTAAAAATCTGTCTTGTTTAATTAGGACAGCTAGAGATCTTGCTTGCGAAATTAAATTCCTCAAAATCTTACTAAATGTCTCTAGAAATATCCCCTGATAAAAATTCGGACACCTAGAGATCTTTTCTGCCAAGTTAATTCTCTGTACAATCTTACCAGATGACTCTAAAAATCTGTCTTGTTTAATTAGGACAGCTAGAGATCTTGCTTGCCAAATTAAATTCCTCAAAATCTTACTAAATGTCTCTAGAAATATCCCCTGATAAAAATTCGGACACCTAGAGATCTTTTCTGCCAAGTTAATTCTCTGTACAATCTTACCAGATGACTCTAAAAATCTGTCTTGTTTAATTAGGACAGCTAGAGATCTTGCTTGCGAAATTAAATTCCTCAAAATCTTACTAAATGTCTCTAGAAATATCCCCTGATAAAAATTCGGACACCTAGAGATCTTTTCTGCCAAGTTAATTCTCTGTACAATCTTACCAGATGACTCTAAAAATCTGTCTTGTTTAATTAGGACAGCTAGAGTTCTGGCTTGCCAAATTAAATTCCTCAAAATCTTACTAAATGTCTCTAGAAATATCCCCTGATAAAAATTAGGACACCTAGAGATCTTTCCTGACTAGTTAAACCACTTATAAACTTAATAAATCATTCTAGAGATCTCTACTAACAAGTTAGGTCATCTAGATATCTCTCCTGCTAAGTAAGGCCACTTTCGATCTTACCAGATGACTCAAGAAATCTATCATGCTAAATAAGGACATCTAGAGATCTCTCCAAAACAAATTATGTCTATCCTAATCGTGCTAGATGTCCCTAGAAATCTCTCCTGATAAATTAGGACATCTAGAGATCTTTTCAAATAAATTAAGAAAGCTTATCATCATACCAGATGATTTTAAAGATGTCAGATATCATACAGAAATCTTTACTAACTTATTAGGCTATTTACAAACTTACTAAATCGCTCTAGAGATCTCTTCTAATAAGTTACAGGCAACTTACAATCTTACCAGATGACTAAAGAAATCTATCATGCTGAATTAGAACATCTAAAGATCTCTCGTTCCAAATTAGGTCCCCCATAATCTTAGTTGATGTCTCTAAAAATCTCTCCTACTAAATTAGGACATCTAGAGATCTTTATTAATAAATTAAGAAGCTTAACGTCATGCCAGATGATTTTAAAGATGTCGGAGATCATCTAGAAATCTCTACTGACTAGTTAGGCAACTTACAAACTTACTAAATCATTCTAGAGGCCTCTTCTAACAAGTTAGGTCATCTAGGCATCTCGTTTGACAAGTTGGACCACTTATAAACTTAATAAATTACTCTACAGAACTCTCCTAATAAATTAGTACGGTTTAATATCTCTTTTACTAAGTTAGGCCAGTTACAGTCCTATCAGATGCTTTTAGAGATCATTCCTAATCCATTAGGTCACCTACTGTTGCCTTATTAGATATCTCTATCCAAAGTTTGCCAATATATTTCAACAAATCTCTCTAGAATATTGCACATTAATAATTATTTGCAATATTAACAGCCAATGTATCATTTTAATCTGATGGATGTACAAAATCCATCATCAGATTTTAATATATCAGTATTAATATTAATCCAAAGATAAAATAACAGGATTAGAAAAAATATGACCCTTACCTTTTCGCGTGAGTTTTGATTAGTTATGTTTGAGAGATAATTCAAATATTTTTCTTACGCAATTGAGTTGTATTGAATATTGAGTGGGGACGTCGAGACGCCTAGCGACGGAGGGGGTGAAGCGTCGGTATTTAAACGGAGTAAAAAGTTGGATAGATAACTAATCTGCATATTTCATCGGTGCATTGAACAACAGGTAAGCGCTTTATTATTATATTAAGGACTTTATTGGGTCAAAAAAAATACTGTTTGGTTTTATAAATAATTTTGAAAATATTACCCCTTGGTATATATACCTCCGGCAGTGCAAGTAAGTAATAATAGTTGCGTTAAAATAAGGAAAATAATATCTTTAGGGTTTGTAGGTATGAGCAAAAAAACCTTATACCGTCATTTTGTCGTCTGTCTGTCTGTCTGTCTGTTTGTCTGTCCATCCGTCCGTCCGTCTGTCTGTGTATACGTGATAAATTGTTGATCAACTTTTGGAAAAAATCGGTTGATTAGAAATGAGAGTTTTCTCGTGTCGATTTTAAGATTTTTATGAATATTTAACAACAGAAAAATATTTCGAAAAAATTTATTTAACAAAAGTTGCTATAATTTTTTTGATAAACCGAAAAATTTTTGAAAAATGTTTCGAAATTTATTCTAAGTATTTATTTTTTCATACTTATATGTAACGTTTCCATGGTCATGATAAATAATATATCTGTTAGAAAATATAAGGCCAAGTTATTTCTACTCTGCTGCTAGAATGTATTTTATACAAGTACTTTGTGATGGCGATCGGTCCTGTGGTGGCCATAGCTGATTTTTTTTTTTTTTAAATCTATAGAGCCGTTTTTAGGTAACATACATACATATGAAGTAATTTGTATATTAGTATAGAAAACCAAATTTCTTTACGTGTTGCATAAAATACTTTTTCTAGGGCCGTTCAAAAGGCTTCGAAAAACGAGAGAAAACATAGTTTTTTTTAATAATTCATATACATTTAATTTTTAAACGTCTGAATATCAATTGTCTTTTAATTTTAATTATAAAAAAAATTATAAATATTTTTTGTTATAAAAAAAAAATATCCAAAAATAAAAGTAAATAATGATATATTGTTTAGTGGCCATCATGATCCGAGACCTAAAAAAAATATACATTCAAAAAAGTTAAAAAAAAACACTTTTTTTGACTTTTGAACGGTCGTAGAACAAGTACTGTATGCAACACGTAAAATAGGTTATATTAATTGTTGCATAAATAACCTTTTTTTTCAGTATTTTCCAAAAACCAAAGATGTCTATTGCTTCTGGAAGTGTAAGCTGGGTGGTTATTGTCTGTGTTACTGTTATGGTGGTCCAAGGATCGATTCCCGCTGCTGCTTTACCAACTGACGATGATCGTTATGTTGAAAGAGAAGTAAGTTTTTTTTAAATATTATTTGTTGAATTTTTGTTAGAATGTCGATAGAAGTTGTGAAAAACTATAAAAGTAGAACAAATTGTAGTGTTTCTGGCTGTCATTCAAGACAGAGCAAAGATAGACATCTTAGTTTTTTTCTTTTCTAAAGAAAAATGGAGGGAAAATTAATATTAAGTCCAGATTGAGAAAAGATTTGGTTATGGACAGGAGGAAGGCATGAGAATATATTTTGAGTTAAAAGTAACTGATACTATGCGATATTGTTCATTAAATTTGTTGCAGAAAAACAAAACTACACTAATATGCACCTGCAAGTTGCATATTTAACTTTTAGCTGCTCCTGTCTAAAACTAATTTTATTTCATGAGGCAATGAACATAATGCACTTGTTTGCAAACAGAATCCATATATTGTAAATTCAGTTGACCGACACTCAGATGTACCACATAAAATTACCTGGCATTTAACACCTGCTCTACAAATTACACTTCAATCTACTGAAATTAAACTTTAAATACTGTAATTTGATGCCCACCTTTTGTTATACACCCCGATACATGTGTAGCGCTTAAAAATCAAAAAATTTCGCAAATATTTACTCGCATTTTCATAAAATAAAAATGTACTGTGCTTAAATTAACCTGTTCGCTATTAGCATATTGACAGGTGAGTACTAGAGACGACAGCCATATTGCCTTGGAGCGCAGCGCCGCCACTGGTAATGTCACTTCTCAATAAGAGTTTCTGTTTATACCTACAAAACCCTTAAATAAAAATAATACATTGTTTTCGTGGATCACAATTAGTGGGGAAAAACTGCGAATGGCGGTGAGAGGCTAGTCACTTACCGCTAAAGGTGCGATTTGCCGGACTAAAAAAATATTACAAAATCCTAAAAAATGTTTTTCGGGGATCACAATTAGTAGGGGAAAAACTGCGAATGGCGGCGAGTGGATGGTCACTTACCGCTAAAGGTACGATTAGTCGGACTCAATAGCATATTGACAGCTGAGTACTAGAGACGACAGCCATATTGACTTGCAGCACAGCGCCGCCACCGGTAAAGTTACTTCTCAATAATGAATATAACATCCTTTTTGTTTAAATGTGAAAATAAACAGAAATTTTCGAAATATATACCTCTAACAGTATATGTTGTATTGCAATACACATATGTTCAGTTGGTTGCCTATATATACTTTTGAAGGGGCTATTTTTTTGTAAATTTTAAAAAATCATAACTAAACCAGTGGCGAAGGGAAACCTCCGCTAGACTTGCCCTCCCATAAAAAATATATTTAAAAAAAAATGTAAATTAAAAAAAAAATTTAAATATTTAGATAAATCTTCAAAAATACATCAAATTATGTTTTATACAAATTTTTGTCCAAGGCTTGCTTTACAAGTTACGAATTAATTATCATGACCATGGAAACGTTACATATAAGTATGAAAACATTGAGACTTGGAAAAATTTTAAATAATTTTACAAAAAAATTTCGAAATTTTTCGTTTTATCAAAAAACGTCTCAAATAAAAGTTAATAGTTATTGCATTTATAGTAACTTTTGTTCAATAAATTTTTTCGAAATATTTTTCTGTTGCTAAATATTCGCAAAAATCTTAAAATCGACACGAGTAAACTCCCATTTCTAGTCAACCGATTTTTATAAAAAACAATAGGGTTCTTCCTATTTAATAGGAGAATTTTTTAGTACCAGAACGAACTCATTAAGTTAAACCGTTTTTGAGTTATCGTGTATACACACAGACAGACACACACACACACACACACACACACACACACACACACACACACATACGGACGGCACTTCGAAAATAGGTTTTTTGGATTCCCTGGACCATGAAACGTGGTCATCCGTCAAAATCTCGACATCGAAAATTTTCGCGATTACAATACTTGCCCCTTATATATTAAGGTCGGGCAAGTAAAAACGGTAAGAGATAGAGATCTGCGGTTTGAATTTTTGGAATCTTCATACCTTGTTAAGTCTAGAAAAAAATTAAGGCTTTTGTTGTTAAACCTGTTTTTGCTGACAACTATTTCGAAATTTTGCAACATTTATATCTTTGTATGAATATATCTCAAAAATTAAAAAAGATAGAGACCTGCGGTTGGAATTTTTGGAATTCTCATGTCTGAAATATCCTTAGAGTAAATTTTTAAAATAATCATAACAAAAAAAAATTGAAATTTAGATTTTTAAATATTTTTGAAAATTAAAAAAAAATCATATCTCAAATACCGTAAGAGATAGAGACTTGCGGTTTGAATTTTTGAAATCTTCATATTTTATTTAATCTAGAACACTATTAGGGCCTTTGTTGCTTTAACTGTTTTTCGACACTATCTCAAAATTTAGGGTTTTTTTTTATCTTTTTATGACCATATCTTAAAAACTAATTGCAAACTGCGTTTTAAATAAAATTCCCCCGCAATACTATGCCACTAAACCGATAAAATTTGAAAACTATGGTCTATTTCAAAGTAGAAAAATGTAAGAAGATAAGAGCTGCTTGTCTTTGCTTCGGATTGGTTAAGATCGTCCTCCCTATTACACTGTTAAAATATTGTTTTTAGTCCAAGTTGACAGATGTTCAGTGTACATTGGAAATATATATATTATTTATATTTAATTTTTTTCATATATTTTGTTATTATTTACATATTTAGACTTTTATTTATATTCTTGGCGTAGATTTTATGGAGAAAATTCTCCATGTAATTTGTTTTTACGCAGTTGTATATTTTTTAGGTTATCTGACATATAAATATTTTTTGACACTCGACAATTAACAGATCAAGAGAGAGGACTAATGTGAGGCCAAAAGACAGCCCAGCTGATTGTGCCCAAAGAAGAAGTTATTGATATAATTTTTAGACCTTCATATATACATATATTTTTAATTTTTATTTACAATAATTATTTAAATAAGAAACTTTAGCTCTGAAGATATATTGTTTGTTTTATTGCTTTATTTAAACTCTTTTAGCCAAATCTCTCTTTTTATATATAGTACATAATTTTTAAAATTAATATTTTTTTAACTTTTTCAAATTTCCCATTAAACTGAATTTATGTCGTATAAATAACTCCTTATTTATTTCAATATCTTATTCACCTTTTTTAAATTAAAGAAAATCACTTGCTAACCCAGTTACTACGCCCATGCCCTAGTTGTAACTTATTTTATATTTTCCGCTATACTGTATTTATCCAGTGTAAATCGTACTCGGTTCGCAGCGCTATCTACTTTTTTTTAATTTGAAATAGACCATAGTACTAGAGACAACAGCCATATTGCCTTGGAGCACAGCGCTGCCACCTTTAATGTCACTTCTCAATAGCTTCTCAAGTTTGCCGCCCCTGTATTATGTCCCTAGAAACACTTTAAAACTCAAAATTTACTCAATCTTTATTTTTTTCAGTATGTCTACAGTAGCCCTGGATTTCACGAACTAGCCACGAATCTTTTGGCGCAGTTGCGTCAGACGGCGAACTCTGGTGGACCTGCAGCTCTCCGAGGTGGTCCACAGGGCTGCGGGTTCGTTCCTCAGCAGCCCAAGAGGAACTCGGAACTTATTAACTCACTTCTAGGCCTACCCAAACAGGTCTCAAACGGAAGAAAATAAATTTAAAAAGGACACAATAATTGAAATGTATATGTATTATGTAGAAATATATATATAATTTTGAATAAAGGTTAATCGTGCATATGGAAAATTATTCTTTTTCTTCAAACGGATTATAATGCTAACATTACATTGTTCAATACATTCGGTAATAATGATACATTTTTTTACTAGTAACAAAATGTGAACATTTTTATACTAGTAAATAGTTCATATAGTTATCAACAGATGGCACTGATGGCAGCAGTCGCCATAAACAAAACATCTGTCAATTTAATATGTTTGTAGCGTGGTTTGTAGTGAATTCAGAAATTAGTTACGTCATTAGTGAGTTACTTTATTATTATTCTGTGATCATTCTGTGATTAGTTACAAAATACACAAAAATGCTTCGCTCAATAGGGGAAAAATTTTAAGATCGTAGCGCCACGCGGATTTTTTTGAAACCATTCTAAATCAGATACCACTTGACATTTACTAGTAAATAATAGCGAAAAGTGTATGAAAAAACGACAAAAAATAAATAATTGTTTGGGATTTTCTGATTTTGTGAAGTGACATTACTTGTAAACATCTAAAATACTACATTTTGTGATCTGGTTTTAAGTTATGGCGGTTTTCCATTGTCGATTATTTTATCTATATTGGGGGAAATAATAATTCCCGTGTTGTTTACCAAGGGGTAGAAATCTACAATGCTGGGCATATAATATTGTGTGGAGTCACTGAAAAAAACAGAGAGTTCATAAAGATTTATGCTTTATGCCTACAAACTTGTGCATTACAAACCCACACACAATAACAGGAATTTTCAAGATATGCGATAATAAATACAAAATTGAAAATATTTTTTGTAGTCACTATCATTAAAATGCAATGAGCAAACTTTGATATAAGGGCTCACTTTTTTTCCAATTTTTAAATTGTTTATCTAAACATCGCGTCGATTCCTAACCTCTTGCTTTCCCAATTTTGTTTCGAACCGTACGATGTCTGATATTGGTGAAAACAAATGAAACGATATTTCCGGGTTTCTTCTTTTCAATGAATTGCACATAGGCACACAACAATATGTATTATACATTTTTCAATGATTATAATAAAACTTTAAAAACAAACTTCATACAAAAGCAATACACAAAACGAAATGTTATCTGATGTACACAAGTTCATGAAACGCTCACCAGATGGTAGGGTGCTTAGCTGCAAATCCCTTTAGTGAGTTACTTTATTATTATTCTGTGATCATTCTGTGATTAGTTACAAAATACACAAAAATGCTTCGCTCAATATGCAAGCCTCGGCAGCAACATTTGAGCTCAGCACAAAAAAGAGCGCGTTCTACTCCTAGTAACATAATATACTATTTTTGTGTGGTGTAGCAATAAAAAGCTACTAAAGAATCCCTATTTCAAAATCCCACCGCTCCATCCCGTATATAGACTTCGGTAGGCCCAGTCTGCCCACCGCTTAATCCGTCTCTGCCTTGAATTGTTATTTTTAAAAACCAACCAACATATGGTATATAATAATAACACAAAGGCTGTGAAATTTATTCTTTTCTAAACCTCTGGCACTATATGAAAAGCCACTCTAATTTAAATAAAACATATTGGTAATTATATAATTGTGCCCTTTTAAAAGAAATACGACCCGCCACTGCTCAATACACAACATACAAATACAAACTAAAAATTATAAACAATTCTATAAAAAGTAAATAAAAAAGAAAATATTTTTGATTTATTTCGAAACATAAATTTTTTGTAAATCCGCCAGCGCTGATAAACAGTGTTAGTTATTTTCATCACTGCTGACGTTTCCAGTGATAAGGAAAATTTAATTTAAAAAAATGTTGGAAGGTTTGGAAGACGATGGAAACGAAATTTTTAAAGGTGGAACATTGGAAATAACGCAGGAAAATTGGAAAAGCAAAAGTCTGGAGAATTTGGATGTAAGAGATAAACCGGAAAAATCCAAAATATGGAATGGAATAACTCCAATAATATCCATTCCAAGAAAAAGTAAGTATCATAATAAATAAACCACTTAAAATCCACTTCGAACAGTAAATTTTTATAATTTTTAAAATATAACCTCACTTTTTATAATATTATTTTAGTACGTTTAAATATTTGTGCTACTTTAGTTCGTAGACCATTTGTTGAACTTAAAATTTCTTAACGGTAGTTTCAGATTCGATCTGGTCATGTAAAGATGCTCCTAATAGCGATACAACAATTGCAGCAACTCAAGTCATCCCGGTACTCAGTTCGGAGAGTCCTAGTGATTTTTTCACCTTCCGAGATGGTGTTATCGAACGAGCTGTCAAAGAATGTGTAGATATTCTTGTTACAGAAACAGATGGAGTTGTAAAAGGCAGTTTTTTACTCACAGAGTAAGTATTTTTGTTTAAAAAGTGTTAAGTTATTCATATTTGTAAAACTAGTTTGTTGTTGAGGGTTTTATTTGTATTAATATTGTTCAACGTTTCAATTTTAAGCTGCGAAAACATTTAAAAACATCTGAAGGCGGTACACATGTAAAGTCAATAATATATTTATAAACTCAACATAAAAACCAAAGACAGCTTCTTGTTTTTAGCTTTTATATCTACTGAAAACATTTAGATTAAAATCAAAAATTGTACGCAGTTGACGCTTGTAACCTAGACATAAAACTAATAAAAAACACATAAACTAAACAGAAAAAACACAAATTAAACTAAATAACTCATTTTTGGATCATATTTGTACGTTTTTGAACTAAAAACAGCAAAAAACTCAAATTTGTGACAGTTATAATTTTTTACATGTCACTTAATCCAAGTAGCTCATTACAATATTTCTATCTATCTCTCTCTAACACATTGATTCTCCAATGACGTACGCCAACTTGAATTTGATCCATATGAACTATAAAATTCGTCCGATGTATACTAAGACGTACGTAATAAAATCGGAAGGGTACGTCTAACACATTGGTAGTTTCAATGACGTATGTCTGCAATTTTAAACTCAATTTACTCAAAAACGGCTGGAAGGATTTTGAAAAATGTTTTTTTAAATGAAAGACAATTTTATGACCTTTCTAGTGGTATATAATTTATATAATTAAAAATATGTATGTGGTCTAGAAAAGTATTTGAAAATTTAAAAGCAATTTTTTTGAAAATGAATTGTTTTAGAACAAAAATTTTGGTTTTTGATGAAAGACAATTATGTGACAAATCGAATGATCTAAATTTTTTTGAAATTAATGAATTGGTGTAGGTAGGAAATATAATCAAAAAAAATTTTTGAAATTCAATTTTCTCTGAAACGGCTCAACCGATTTTCAAAAACTTTTTTTTATATTAAAGCTAATTTTATGCCAAATCCAGTGATGTATATATTTTTTACAGGATAAGTCTCTGGGACACAGAAAAAGAAAGATTAGTAATAATCACTTCCAATTTTATTTTTTCGATAAAATACGATTTCATAGCCTTAAGACAAATCGAATTTCGAAAAATTCCCTTGGAATCGATGGACTGTGTAGTCTCAGGACAACTGATCTACCCACCACAATCCATAGTGCCGTAAGTTTTTTTTAAGTTAAAATTTTTCAAAATTGACATTAAATTTTACAATAGACGACTAAATGGACTCGCAACGGGGCTGTCAGAGGCCCTAAAAGGAAAAATTTTGAGGCAACCAGCGTTGGATGACATGTTTGTGCCCAGGTACCAAAAATTTTGGATTTCGAAAATTTTGTATTCTGTTATTTTCTATTTTTTATTATTGTTATTTTTTTTTGTAGGTGATTATGCCCTTTTCCCCCCTAAATAATCCCTTAAATTATTAATTATTTCACTTTAAGCAAATTTTTGAGTTTTTTGTTATCTTTTTTTAAGGAACCGGCACTCCAGAGGCGTTCGTCTGATGTGGAATAAAGGGGAACCAGTTTCATTTAAACACAAATGGAACCCTTTTACAAATGACGTGCCTTTTTTGACTTTTACTTCGCACCCTCTTTATCTACACTCAGGTATTTATTTTATTTTTTTATTTTTTAACATCAGTAATTTCAAAAACAGGTTTTTAAAAAATTGATGGCAAAAAATCGAGATCTTTTAAGGTTTATTTGTTGTCCGACCAAAAAAATTAGTCAACAAAGTCCTATTGATAAATCCGGCTCGAAGGACCACCTTTAAAAAACGCTATTTTTAGGATTTTTTTTGTCTCAGATTTCGTTCAAAATGGGCATGTATATGTATTTTGAACCTAAATCTCAAAAATAACCTCCATTACTAGCTAAGGGATACAGTTTTTGAGAAATTTTTTCAATTTTTTACCCATTTTTAATTTGGGTCCTGTACAAAATATTCTACTTAGGATATTAAGGCCCTAATTTTTCTCTAGGCTAAACAAGGTGTGAGGATTTCAAAAATTTAAACCGCAGGTCTCTATCTTTTACCGTTTTCAAAATAGAATTTTTTGAAATTTGAAAAAAATAATTTACATTTTTTTGTCCTGGATTTAGACTTAAGGCCTCTTAGGACTTTCAGATTTCCAAAATGTCCGCAGATCTCTATTTTTTTTTAGTTTTTGAGATACGACTAATTATTAAATATAAGATTTTGATTTTGGCGTAAAATATTTTAAATTAATTTTTCTCACGAACGGCAAGTCACATTTTGAAAAACGTTTTTTTGTTTTAAATTGAATTAAATTGCGCTTCCGTTGATATAATATTTTTGTTATTAAATTTAAATTAAAATTTTTTAAATTATTTTTTTGGCGAACTGCTCATCAGAATTGTTTTTTTTTTTATGAAAGATAATAATAAAAATAATAATATATTTATTATTAGAAAAAATGTACATTATATTTACAAAAAATGAAATAAATTAAAAAAATAATATTAAAAAAATAATTAAAAAATAATAATCTTTATATTTTTTTAAAATTATTTATCTCATAGTCTTCTACTCTAATCCCCCATACATTTCTCCTACTATCTCTTCTTTAATCCCCACTATATTTCTCCTTCTACCCCTACTCTAATCCCCATTACATTTCTCCTACTATCTCTTCTTTAAGCCCCACTATATTTCTCCTAATACCCCTACTGCATTTCTCCTATTACCCCTACTCTAATCCCCACTACATTTATCTTACTACCCCTACTCTAATGGATCATCTATTAATGTTTTGATATAATTTTATTATTAAATATAATTATATTTAATAATAAAATTTTAATTTTGATATTATAATTTTCGAAAATGAGTAAACTCAAAAATGGTTTAAGATAGAGAGTTTTGGTTTGAATTTTTAGAATCTACAGATATGATATCTATGTTTTTATTTTTCAGAAACATTTGATGAAAAAAGGCGATCAACTTACGGCTTAGAAGAATTTTTGACTTGCACTGTTGAGGCAATAGAAAATAATCATATTGAAAAAAATCTGTCTGCCTGTAAAATAGAACATAAGGACATTCTTTTGCCAAATTATGTGGGCCTAGGGTCCTTAATACACAATAGAAATAACTTAGGTTTTTTTAAAGTAAGGGGAAAATTTAGCTTTTGATATTTTTTTAATAAATTTTCAATATATTGTGATTTTTATTGGGAGCACTTTTTTTTATTGCACTAGGTGTACAGTTGGTCTTTACTCAAAGACTGACTTTTTATTAATGGTTCGAATCTCAAAGATAGCAATATTAAATCAAGTGGTAAATTACTCTGCTACTTTTTAAAGTTCTGGGTTTTAATCCCATCGGTGTTGATATTAATGTTAAATACTCAATTTTACTCTTTAAAATTACATTTTGAAATTGTAAATTTATACATTATATTAAAATTTTGAGCATTTTTTTGACATTTTGAGGCAACTCTTCTACATGTTTCTAGTATATAAGACCAGTCTTTATATTACCTTTCATTTTATTCGATAAATGATTTATATATTTGAAGGTTAAGAGACTGGGGCCCCAATTTTGGACACCCTGTATGTGATATTTAACTCTCGATGTTGTAAAATTTCATAATTGTTTTTGAATATTTATTGTACATATTATTACAAAAATAAATACATTTTTTTTTATTTGAATTGTATTTTTTTCATACTTCCCATCTTTCCCCTCACTATTTCCCCTCCCTATTCCCCATCTTTTCCCTCCCTATTTCCCCACTTTCTACTTCCCTCACCCTCTATCCTGTCTCCTGCTATCCTCCCTACTCTCAGTCTTACCATATTTCTCCTACCCCTACTCCAATCCCCACTACATTTCCCCTTCTACCCCTACTCAAATCACTACATTTCTCCATTTACCCGTACTCTAATCTCCCACTGCATTTCTCCGTATACCCCTACTCTAATCCCCACTATATTTCTCCTTCTACTCCTACTCTATTCCCAACTATAGTTCTCCTTCTGCCCCTACCTTAATCCCCACTATATTTCCCCTAGTACCCCTACTGCATTTCTCCTATTACCCCTACTCTAATCCCCACTACATTTATCCTACTACCCCTACTCTTATCCTCACTATATTTCTCCTACCCCTACGCTAATCCCCACTATATTTCTCCTTCTACCCCTACTCTTATCCCAACTATAGTTCTCCTTCTGCACCTACCTTAATCCCCACTATATTTTCCCTACTGCATTTCTCCTATTACCCCTACTCTAATCCCCACTACATTTCTCCGTCTACCTCTCCAAATTTCCCCTCTCTCCCACAATTTCTCCTTTCCTCCTCCATTTCTTCTACTCCCTATTTCTCCTTAAATACTGTTTGTCGTGATTTTTATGTTGTTTTTTGTTTTGATTTCTATGTACTATGGTTAGATATTTTGTTAGTTTATGTCTCCATCTTCACGGGATTTTCCGCAGGTGGATGAAGATTTTCTTTATTATTTTAATCCTGTTTATCATGTTCCTTATAGCAAAATGGAGGATTGTGTGAGACCCAGGACCGCCGCGTTTGTCAGCCGCCCGTGTGCATATATTCATAAGACCGACCATTACTAAAATTGAACCCTAGGGAGTAGGATTATACTGAAATCGACACAAATGCTGACCCTTGGATGAGCCGCCCGTATGCGGTGCACATACGCGGCTGCCCTGGTGACACTAAAAGTTGGTATATTAGTGTTTGAAAAATCTTTGTGCCCTAGCCATTATGTCCAAATAGTAGTTTTTTTGTTCTTCATTTTTATGTTTCGTGATTTTGTCTTTGTCAAGAGGCCATAGTTCCATTATTTCTCTAAGTGAAAGCTTTTTAATATTTTCAAAATGTTCCAATATTTCTTCATCAGAAAACTGCAATTTTCCTAAATTTAATTCTTCTTTGGTCTCTTTCTCATCATTTTCTGTTTCGAAATCTGTTTCCATTTGAATTAAATTTTCTTGGAAAACTGGAAACTTTTCAAGTCTTTCCAAATGGGAGTCATATTTTTCACATGTCATAACTTGAGGTTTTGGAAACGTTTCCATGTCTTTGGAAAGACACATCTGTCCAATGTCTTGGACAACACATTTTTTGAAATTACTGATCATGTCTAAAAGACCTTTTGTATCTTCGTGGAAATCCCCAAAATTGTTTTGAGAATTATCCAAAAATTTATTTTGAGAAATATTTTTTGGATTTAGATCCTTAGAATCAAATTTTGGTTCCGAAGGACCAGGTTTTGGGTCGGAAGATTCAATTTTTGGATTCGTAGGTTCAAATTTTGGAACAGTAATTTCATTTTGTGGGTTCCTAGGTTCTAATTTTGGATCTATAAGTTCAAATGATTTCTTAGGGCCAAATTTTAGGTTCTCAGGTTCAAATTTTGGATCTTTCGGTTCAAATTTTTTCTTATATCCTAAATCTGGATCCGTAGATTCAAATTTTGGGTCATTAGGTTCCAAATTTGTGTTTTTAGGTCCAAATTTCAGGTTCGCAGGTTCAAATTTTGAGTAATTAGGTTCCAAATTTGTGTTTTTAGGTCCAAATTTCAGGTTCTCAGGTTCAAATTTTGAGTAATTAGGTTCCGAATTTGTGTTTTTAGGTCCAAATTTCGGGTTCGCAGGTTCAAATTTTGAGTAATTGGGTTCCAAATTTGTGTTTTTAGGTGCAAATTTCAGGTTCGCAGGTTCAAATTTTGAGTAATTGGGTTCCAAATTTGTGTTCTTAGTTCCAAATTTCAGGTTCTCAGGTTCAAATTTTGAGTAATTAGGTTCCAAATTTGTGTTCTTCGGTCCATATTTCAGGTTCATAAGTTCAAATTTTGTATTTTTGGGTCCAGAATTTTCAAAATTTATTTTGGGAAAAAAATCAAAATTTTGAGGTTCTGAAAATGATGAATCGAATTTTTCAGAATTGTAAGTTTCGGAAAAAACATGAAATTCTTTTTTAGCATTTTGTTTTTCGACTTTTTTTTGTTTTAATTTTTTTTCTTTTTTGGTTGGTGGGTAAATTTTGGTTTTATTTGGAATTTTGCCTATTATTGGAGATGAATAGGTCTCAGGTGGCCTTATAGTATTAATTGTATTTTTTGAAAAATTTTCCAAAAAATTTTCTGAATTTTGGCAAGTGAAATTTTCAGAATTTTGTACATTTTGTGACTGTGACTCTGTGTTTTGGATTATGTTTGGCAGTTTTGGGTCGTTTTGGGGCAAAATCGACCCAATTTTTTGAGAATTTGGGTCTATATTCTCAATTTCTGTAAAATTTTCTGTTAAATTGTTAAAAAGTAAATTACTTACAGAATTCTGAGCCAAATCAGAAGGCCCTAAATCACTATTTTTTTCATTTTTTTGAGATATTTTTGACACATTTTCCGAAATATTTTCACTAATAACACCTTCTTCCGAATTTTCTTTTGAAAACTTATTTTCAAGTATTTTGGAACTCAAATTTTGAGCCTCAGAATTTTTTTGTATTATATTTTCAGGTATAATAGTCTCAAAATTTTCTAAAATTTCATAAAATTCGGTCTCTGAATTGAGTTTTTCTGTAGTTTTTGGGTTATTTTCAAATATAAATTCAGGAGTGGCAAAAAAATTTTCCAAAAACGTATTTTCATCATAACTTTTTGGATTTTCAACATTTTTTGAGTTTAATTTTTCAGCTTCTTCACAAAAAGTGGCTTGTGAGTCAGAATCAATATCCATTTTTGGAAAATTAAAATTTTCTGTTTTTTCTTCAACTGCAGTTTTGTCTTCACTAATTTTTAGTTTTTGTGTGGCCTCCAAAATATCTTCTATGTCATTATTTTGTTCCAAATTTTGATTAAAGGCCTCCTCTATAAATTTAACAACAACTTCAAGTTGTTTTCCAAGTTTTTCACACACCTGTATATCATCTTTATTGGTTAATCTTTTGCGAATTTTTTTAACAATTTTAAAATATTCTTTAGCTTTTTTAAGAGATAAATTACAGCGAGGAATATCTATATTATATTTAATATTACACAACACTTCTTTATATTTGTTAATTTTTTGTTTTTTACACTTAAAACGCTTTATACAACCCATTTTTAACAATTCTTGCACTAACAATGAAAATTTGCTAACTCTGTTAAAATAGGGACTACAATAATCAAAATAACAAATAAAAAACTATAAAATAACTAATTTTTTTAATAATAATTAATAAATTAAGTACAATAATTATTTTTTAATTGATTATTTTTTATTTATTTATTTTTAATTTATCTATTGTATCAAATTATTTGCAGCAACAATGAAAAAGACAGTAATTTGTTACGTAAGTGACTACAATAATCAAAATAACAATTAAAAAATTATAAAATAACTATTTTTTTAATAATAATTAATAAATTAAGTGCAATAATTATTTTTTAATTGATTATTTTTTATTTATTTATTATTAATATATCTACTGTATCAAATTATTTGCAGCAACAATGAAAAAGACAGTAATTTGTTACGTAAGTGACTACAATAATCAAAATAACAATTAAAAAATTATAAAATAACTATTTTTTTAATAATAATTAATAAATTAAGTGCAATAATTATTTTTTAATTGATTATTTTTTATTTATTTATTATTAATATATCTACTGTATCAAATTATTTGCAGCAACAATGAAAAAGACAGTAATTTGTTACGTAAGTGACTACAATAATCAAAATAACAATTAAAAAATTATAAAATAACTATTTTTTTAATAATAATTAATAAATTAAGTGCAATAATTATTTTTTAATTGATTATTTTTTATTTATTTATTATTAATATATCTACTGTATCAAATTATTTGCAGCAACAATGAAAAAGACAGTAATTTTTTACGTAAGTGACTACAATAATCAAAATAACAATTAAAAAATTATAAAATAACTATTTTTTTAATAATAATTAATAAATTAAGTGCAATAATTATTTTTTAATTGATTATTTTTTATTTATTTATTATTAATATATCTACTGTATCAAATTATTTGCAGCAACAATGAAAAAGACAGTAATTTGTTACGTAAGTGACTACAATAATCAAAATAACAATTAAAAAATTATAAAATAACTATTTTTTTTAAATAATAATTAATAAATTAAGTGCAATAATTATTTGTTAATTGATTATTTTTTATTTATTTATTTTTAATATATCTACTGTATCAAATTATTTGCAGCAACAATGAAAAAGATAGTAATTTGGTACGTTAGTGACTACAACAATCAAAATAACAATTTAAATAGTATAAAATAACATTAAATTGATTAAATAATAATTATTAAATATTTTAAACCATGTTTTAATTATTAATTTTGATGTTTTTGAACATTAAACAGGTGGTGCCTTTTTTTCCGTTTCAATACAACTGATTTCCGGTGTGTTCTGTCACATAAAGCGCAAATAGCCATTGTTGCTGTTCCCCAAAACCACCAACTCATTAACTAGCTGCCCTGTCTACTAATTCAAACGTATTTTTCAATACTTTTTGCTGTAATAATAAAAATGACAGCAATGTCTTACTTCAGTGACTCATAATCAAAATAACAAACGAAAAACTAAAAGATAATATTAAATTAAATGAATACCAATAAATAAATTAATAAAATTAATTATTAAGGTTTTTTAATCGCGTTTTGGGAGTTAGTTTTGATGTTTTTAATGTTTAAGTTGTTTGATTTTGTTAGTAGTGGTTACCGTTCCAATATGGTGGATTTCCGGTGGTTGTGGCGCGTAATTTAAACCTTTAATCATATGCAGTATTGATTTTTAATTTGTCATGCGGTAATAATGTGGTCTCTGCATGAATATGTAATATAGTCACATATATACGTATTTTATAATATGAGTAATCGTTTAAAATAGATGTACAGAACATTATTAGCTATTTATCTAATAGCTATTTTTATTTGTTTATATTAGAGAATTATATGTGCTATTGTAAGTATGTTATTGAGTCGAGGACGACCTACATTTTGATTTAATTAATAATTCTAGATCGATTTTTGCTTTCACTTTTCATTGAGACTGCTCAGAGTCAACGTATTAATAGTTGATCTGTTGAACAAATCTTCAGGCGTAAAAATTATTAACTGGTTAGAAATAGAGGCCTATAGTTTGAATTTTCTGAGTTTTGTTTAGTCTAGAAATAAATTAGGGACTTAATAGCTATAAACAGTTCACTTTTGTAAGAACAAACTGAGAGGAAATTTTGTTTTCAACAGTTTGCACCTTTGAAACTGTATGTCATGTTGGTATTACAGAAAAATAATTTGAAAAGTCAGATTATAAATATGTCATTTAAAAAATAATCATTTGTCATATTTCATTTTGAATAGTGACATCTAAAATATTTTGTAAATATAATACTAATCTAAAATAATACAAACATAACCCAAAACTGTAAAGTCTTTTTTACAATATAACCAAGTTTCTAAAAGTCAGTAATACACTATAAAAATCACCAAAATAATCAGATCTAGTTTGTTTTTACATAAATGAACTGTTTATAGCAAATAGAGTAACACAAATTTAAAAAATTATATCTGAAAAATGGTAAGAGATAGAGACTTGCGGTTTGAATTTTTGGAAGGCTTATATCTTGTTTAGTATATATTACAATTGGGGTCTTAATGGCTAACACACAACTTTATAAATGGGTCACCAAAAAATCTTTAAAAATTACAAACAATTAAAATTTAAAAAATTATATCTCAAAAATGGTTGGAGATAGAGACCTGCGGATTGAATTTTTGGATTTTTTACACCTTTCTTGGATTAGAAAAAAATTGGGAAATTTATATTTAGCACACTTTTTTTAATGGGTCATAAAAATTTCATCGAAAATAATAAAAAATGAAAATTTTAATAAATCATATCTCAAAAACGGTAAGAGGAAGAGACCTGCGGATTAGATTTTTGGATTTTTTACACCTTCTTTAGGCTAGAAAAAAATTATGAAATTTATAGCTAGCACACAACTTTTTTAATGGGTCATAAAAATTTCATCGAAAATAATGAAATAATTAAATTTAAATAAACCATATCTCAAAAAGGTTAACGATAGAGACCTGCGGATTAAATTTTTGGAATTCTCACACCTTGTTTAGCTTAAAAAAAAATTAGGAAATTAATGGCTAGCACACAACTTTTTTAATGGTCCTACAAACAAAACTTCGTAAATTACAAAAACTCAAAATTAAAAAAATTATAACTCAAAAACGGCTAGAGATAGAGACCTGCGGTTTGAATTTTTGGAATTCTCACACCTTGTTTAGCTTAGAAAAAAATTAGGAAATTAATGGTTAGCACACAACTTTTTTAATGGTCCGACAAACAAAACTTCGTAAATTACAAAAACTGAAAATTAAAAAAATTATAACTCAAAAACGGCTAGAGATAGAGACCTGCGGTTTGTATTTTTGGAACCCCCACACCTCGTTTAGTATAGAATTAAATGGGGACGTTAATAGGTACAACCAAATTTGAGTTATTTACAAAATATTTAGGGTAGTTTTCAATTATATAGGCAATGGGGTGGGAATGCATTTTTTCTAAGAAGCACAGCAAGACTGCTGGCGCCAGTCATACTGCGTTGGGTTATCGACCCAACAAAACTTAATATAGAAAAAAGGGTGCAGGGGGGAAGAGGGTGGTTTGTTTACTAACATTAGTTTTGGATCACCAGGAAATGAAGGAGGACAGCATGGTATAAAACTCAATAAAATCCACCTGTGTACATTCAAAAGATTTTTTTACCGACCGCCAACATATATAAGGGAGGTACTGTGATCGTCCGTCTGTCTGTCTGTACACGTGCAGACCAAATTCGGCTAAAAGGATTTTTATGAAACTTCATATTTAAGCTTTTGACATCAAAGGCACGATAAATTTTTAAATGCTTTTATTTGTATTAGAAATTTATGTTCTACTATAATTTAGAAGAACATTTTATTCCTTATTTTGTAATAATCATACCAAGGTATCTGCCGGGGGGGGGGGGGGAGTAACAGAGTTACAGAATTGGTCTGAATATCTCTGTTAGAGAATATTAGGCCAAGTTATTTCTACTCTGCTGCTAGAATGTATTTTATACAAGTACTTTGTGATGGCAGTGGGTCCTGTGGTGGCCACAGCTGATTTTATTTTATATTCTCAAAATCTGTAATCCCTAGCTAGTAATGGAGGTTATTTTTGAGATCTAAGGCTCAAAATACAGAAGTATGCCAATTTTGAACTAAATCTGACACAAAAAGAAAATTTTACAAATCGCGATTTTTTTAAGGGTGGTCCTTCGAGCCGGATTTATCAATAGAACTTTTTGTTGACTAATTTTATAGGTCGGACAACAAATAGACCTTAAAAAATCTCGATTTTTTTTCTGCCTTTGGGTCGCGGCTCAAAAAGGTTAAGAACCCCTGATCTAGATGACTGCGAAACCCTGCAATGTATGAAAATTCACACTTCAATATTTTTTTTAACTGTTGTGATAAACAATTCATTGGTAATGAAAGCCCTTTTGACATACAAAGTGTTCCAGTCTGTTTATGTTTATGAAAGGACGGCAGGCGTCATTGTGTCAGTGTGGCGTCGCGACGTCGATGGCTGTAAGGGTGAGGGGGAGGCCCGGAGCACGCAACAGCGCTCTACTAACTCATCAAGTTAGTTGTGCTATAGTACAGTGTTAACTAACAGTGCCACAAGTGATTGTGCTTCTTGATTAGGTAGGTAAACCATTTAAATTTTTTTTTAAATATTTTGAAAAGTGGGTCAATGAAAAAATGTTTAAACTTGGTTATTGAGGTAAATAATACATGGACTTAAAGTAAAGAAGATTTAGATAGTACACAATTTTTTTATTGGGATACCAAAAAAATTTTTTCAAAAATTACAAAATAAAAATTTAAAAAAATTATATCTCGAAAACGGTAAGGGATAGAGACCTGCGAGTTAAATTTTTGGAATCCTTGTATTTTCTATAGTGCAGAAAAAAATTAGAAACTTAGTGGCTAGCACACAAATTTTTTAATTGACCTTCAAATAGAACTGTCAAAAATTACAAAAGTTGTAATTTAAAAAAATTGTATCTCAAAAATGGTAAGAGATAGAGACCTGGGTGTTAAAATTTTGGAATACTTGTACTTTGTGTAGTATATAAAAAAATTAGAGACTTAGTGGCTAACACACAACTTTTTTATTTGACCTTCAAATAGAACTGTCTAAAATTACAAAAGTTGATATTTTGAAAAATTGTATTTCAAAAATAGTAAGGGGTAGAGACCTGAGAATTAAATTTTTGGAATCCTTATGCTTTGTGTAGTATTGAAAAAAATTAGAGACTTAGTGGCTAGCACACAACTTTTTTAATTCACCTTCAAATAGAACTGTCTAAAATTACAAAAGTTTTAATTTAAAAAAATTGTATCTCAAAAATGGTAAGCGGTAGAGGCCTGCGAATTAAATTTTTGAAATCCTTATGGTTTGTATAGTATTGAAAAAAATTATAGACTTAGTGGCTAGCACACAACTTTTATAATGAACAATAAAAAAGAAAAATATAAAAATTAAAATACATATTAATTTATGGCATTTTGGTTTTAAGATAATTTCATTATCACAACTGTGGTTTTTTGATAATTCTGGTTTTATTTAATCAAATTCACGATTTACTAGTCACTTGTTGATATTTTATTTCAAAATATTATTTTAATTCAGAAAAACCCAAACAAATTATGTTTCATAACAATGTTCTAAAATTAAAATAATTATCTCAAATTTAAATTATTTACTTTATGATAAAAATACTGACTTTAAATGGTTAGTTAACTTTTGATTGTGAGGTGTTGATGTTTAATTAGTTAGTTAAAAATTTGGTGCACAGCATCTATGGTTATTTGCGCCTAAAACAGCCCATCTAAATGACTATAATACATATTAAAAACAGTAAATAAATAAATATTAATTGGCGAGATGAAATTTAGGCTAAGACAGACACATGAGTGACGTTATAATGGTTTTCATACCTACAAAATCTTAAAAATTGTTATGCATATTCAAAGAAACTTTGCACGGGCAAAAACAAATTAATAGGATTTGTTCGAAAAAAATTAACAGACACAGATGGGCTGTAAAGTGGCCAATTACCATCGAATATCCCAAAAAAAACACACATTGGAATAAGATGCTAAACTTCAAATATAAAACAGTAAGTTCGATTCTCTCAGGAAGAGTATCAGCCTGTCCATGAGTACTCTGTCCTCACCTAAAGCAACTGACAGGTCATAGTACAGGCCTAACCTCTCCCTGACATCCTCGAACTGTACACATTCAGTTAACCCTTTACTGCATGAATTTTTATTTTTGGCTGAAATAATTCATGAGGATTACGAATTGGTTCTTATTGATAGAAAAATTAATTAAAAAAATATATTTAAAATATTAATTATTATTTTTATGAAAAAATAATAATTTAGGGTTTGTGGCATACATGGAACATTATGATTGTACATTATGTTACAAAAGAAAATGATTCCGTATTATTTGCTCGTCAATTGCTAGGTGTTCTTCATTAGGGATTAAAAGCAGTCGCCCTCGAATTTTTTAAAGAAAAGGTCGTATCTTCTAGTTGTCCTTTCTCAATTAATTCAGAGTTATCGCTGAAGTGCAAATTCCGCTTGATATCCTCAAATCTATTGCAGTCCATTACTTGAGATACAGCAGGATCCATTGCTGTGTATGTGGCATATATGAACATTCATGAAGATACGTTCTGATTCAGTTTTAAAAGTAAAATAAAAAATAAAAATCGGAATGTGCCATATATGGCACACTATGCAGTAAAGGGTTAAAATGTGTAACACAGACAAAACTGTGTTACACGTCTCACATAGAGGGGAGTCTTGATCTCAAAGGAGGTGTCCATGGGTCCAACGGTAACCTTATACCAGCGGTTCTTAAACTAGGGTCCGCCAAACAATTTTGACATTAACTTTACATCCCCCAACTTTTCACTTTTATTCAAATAACTTATTTAATAATAATCTTACATGGTCAGGACTTTTTGTATTTGTTACCTAACTAGTTATTGAAATAACTAAACAATAATTAGGAAAAATTTAATTATTTTTATTCAACTGCAAATTATTTACAGAAAACATATAATAAGATCTATTTTGACCAATATTTGACAAAGAAATATTTGTATGTGTTTAACGTATTATAATTTATAACTTTTCTAATTCTTTTTACTACTATTTTTATTAATTTTATGTTTTTTATTCTATATGCTAATAAAAATGTTCTCTATAAATGCGCAAGACCATTTATTAAAATAACCAGCGATACATTTTTACCAATATTATAACGTAGTGCCTATGAGATTATTGAGCCAGAAATTAAGTCTCAAGAACGACGTAAAATGCCTAGGGTTGGGATGGGGTCCGCAAAAAAATGTTGTTCAAGAGGAGGTCCTCGGACTACATAAGTTTAAGAACCCCTGGTCTATACGAAGGCGATGGCAGTTTGTTCCCTGTGGTTAATTCTGCAGGAAGAACCCCATGGTTTAAAGTCTCCCTTAATCTGTCCCAACTTGCCCTGATAATGTATTTATAACTTTAAAAGACTTGTTTTCAAGTAATTAACTTGTAATTTAAGAGTAATTATATATTTTTAAAGATATCATTTTTAATACAATAAAAAATCAACCTACGTTCTATTACGTTAAGATCATGTCATTGAATGACTACTATGGCTATTTTTAAATAAAATTACATACTTTTTAGATAGTATGACGTCATACACTTACCCACACAATAATATATTACCCCTTGACATATAGGCAACCATAGTATACACTCTTGTAACTTTGGTTGCATACATCGCAAAAACATACGCTAAAAAATAAATTGTGCCTTTTTGGAAGATTTTGAGGAAATCAGGTGTTTAGTTTCATCATTCCATATACCTTAACCCATGCTGGACCTCATTTTTTATTGTATTTTTTTATTAAATAACAATTAAATTTATTATTTATGCTTTTTGATAAGGGAACAATATTGTTATGATATATAATGTGTTATATTATGCGTACTGAAAACATTGTAATGTTTTTATGTAAGTGTATGCTGTAAAAATATAGCCTTAATTAACATAAATGAATCATTGGATTACGTAAACACGCAAGCGAGTCGTAAAACGTGGTTTATTTGTTGAATTATAAAAGTGTACATAGGAAGGATTTTTTATTATTTTTTTCTGTGATTTGTTTTAATGGGTGTTAATGAATATTACAATTGAAACATGTGATATGGTTTTCATGGTTTGTTTCCGAAATATCTTTGCACTACACAGCGGTTCCCAACCTTTTTTGACGCGTGAACCCATAGGGGAAACTTCCTAATACCCTTTTCACACTAGATCTTTAAGATCGGATGTTAAAGTGAATGTATCTTTAAACGCTAATGTGAAACCGTATGGCCTCGGTTAAATACAAGCGATGTTTAAGACAGAGATCTGCGTCTTAAACTTCGTCCGAATTGCCAACTTAATTTCTATTATAAAAAAATACTCCTTGAATTTGTGCTGTCAACATTTTATATTATCATAAACAAGAATACTGTATTATATCGACGTTATAAGAAGTTTATACTTATTGTTATAATAAAATTATTTATTTTAATAATGTGTTTAATAAAATACAGAGCTACAATAATTGAGATAAAATGTACCTGAGTGATTTTTACGTCCAAGAAAATACAAAAAAAGCATTTATCCCACCCAAAATTTGCCTAAATCATCAGTTGATATATTAAAAGGCTCTTCTACTTTTTCAGGCAGAGATATTAATTTTTACTAATATATTTACCATATTTTTGTTGTTATTATATTGACAGACAGTCAAAAAGAATTAAAAATACAATGACAAACTAAAAATTTCCTTAAAATTTATAGAAATATGACCTCCTCGAGCCTTTAGGACAGTTCTGTAGTGATTATTTAATTATTAAATCATTATTTTGTATCTGAATATAAGTAAAATCCCTAAACCAATCTTGTTTGTTTGTATAGTACACTGTTAGAGAGAATGGTGTCAGTTTTTCTTTTGTTTCAATTCATTTGTTTGTTCAATTGTTTACATGAAACTGTCTGCACATCCAGGTCTATGTTTAGAACATGGTTATTCCAGTCCATGATTTTAAAACCGGTTTTTATTTAACTGCAAATTATAATGATAGGATTTTCCATATGTTGACCACCTCCTGGGTGTTCTGAAAAGAGACAGTCATTATACAGTGTCATTAGGAGGCTGTAGAAGGACTTAGGGGTCATTTAGGGCTATTAGTCACTGTATTTGGTCATTAAACAAAGCCTTTTTGTGGAATTATTTTGCTGAAAATGTCAAAATTTTAGACCGTAACTCAAAAGTGACCATATATATGTGTTCTAAGGCTAAACATGAATAAATTTACCAATTTACCCAAAAAAAATTTTTTTTTAAATTTTCCAAAAATTTTGATATTTTGGTCAAAATTTTTTTGACTCTATTTTTGGCCAAAATATAGTTTTAAGCTAATTTTGGGATAAGGATTATGAAAAAAATATTTAAAAAATTCATGCTTTCCTAGTTTTTGAGTTAGAGACGATTTGGGTCAGTTTTTTGCCTATAATTCCAAAACTTTTGCCCAAATTTCAAAATTGACTAAATTTTGTTGATCTATGACCAAAAATACATACTTATACCAATTTTCAATAAAATCGAAGACAAAAATTTTTTTGCTTCAAAATCACGATTTATTTAAGGTCTACCCCTTACGATTTTTTCGATTTTTAGCCATTTTCAAGGATTTTGGATTACTGCCCATAGAAAATTTAATAATTGGTTTATTAAAGCCCAAATTTTTTTATAGATTAAACAATGTAGTAGAATTTTAAAAATTCAAACCGCAGATTTATATCCCTAACCATTTTTTAGTTAGGATTTTTCAAAATTTACAAAAAAAATTAAAAAAAATGAAAAATTTTCAAAATTTTTTTTTGTTCCAAAATACGTTTACAAGTCAATTAGGACCTCAAAATTTCAAAAATTTTAACCGCAGGTCTTTATCGCATTTGGTTTTTGAGATACGTCCATGCGAAGATGAAAATTTCTATAAATCACGCCATATTAAAATTTGTAATAATTTTAAAATACGTAAAACGAATAAGGCCTCAAATTTTTTCTAGACTAAATAAACTACGAGGAATCCAAAAATTCTAACCGGAGGTCGCTATCTCTAACCGTTTTTGAGTTGTGATTTTTTTTAATTCACAATTTTCACAAATAATATAAATTATGCCAATACAAAAAATTGTGATCTCAAAACGCGTTGAACGATTAAAGCCCCAAATTTTTTCTGGACTACATAAACTACTAAAAATCCAAAAATTCTAACCGGAGGTCGCTATCTTTAATCGTTTTTGAGTTGTGATTTTTTTAAATTCACATTTTTCACAAATAATGTAAATTATGTCATTACAAAAAATTGTAATCTCAAAATGCATTAAACGATTAAAGCCCCAAATATTTTTTAGACTAAATAATTTCAACCACAGGTCGAAGCCTCAGACGCTTTGTGTTGTAAAGGGTACGAGTGTTTTTTTTTTAAATATTATGTTTGCATTTTCGGGCCCATATTTATTTTTATGGGTTACCAAAATATTTTTAATTGTATGTAGCCTTTGACGTGATAAAGCTATCCCACTTCTGATGTTATAACAATGCTAAATTTCCTATCAGCTGATGTATCCATCCTTCAGAATGGTCAGTCCACCCATATATTATTTATATTTTCTCACATTAAACAGATTTATTTAAAATTATGTTATTGTTATGCTTGTGAATCCGACTTGTTTACCTGTTGATGTAACAATTAATTACTTAGCCTTGGTCTGTCCTCTCTCTCTCTCTCTCTCTCTCTCTCTAAACTGGTCTCAGAGTGAAATCTCTTCATTCAGTTACAGACTTTCAGACAGACAGCATCTCCAAGTGAGTACCTCTTCAGTTACTTTCATTTTGTTAACTTATTGTCGAAGTTGCAACTTAACATTTGTTTTTTTTTTCGTCCTTCATTTTCACAGCCAGATTAACATCTCTGAATGAATTGTTTATTTACAAATTAACTAAATAAGGTCAACTTTATTATTCACAATTTTAAATAGTGAGGTTTTTTATTTTTTTATTGCGGATTCTTGATTTTTTGTACCTACTATTAATTGACAGCAATGTAAAATGTGTTTCTTTTAAAACATGCGGTTTCTTTGCCTTAAGCGGAACTAGATTTTCAATCTAGTAACTTTTACTGATTGATTGAAGCTTTTGATCATATCGTTTAGGAAAAGCCAACTTCAATATATAAAAAATTAGCTAGTGATAATTTTAGAAAATTTAAATTCCATTTAGTTTCCACTTAAAGGTTTGGAATATCCTATGGTTACCGTTTGTTACTATAGTAACTACTATAGCCATTAAGTTTGCAATTTTTTTATACATTAATAAGGTATAGAGATTTCAAAAATTCAAACCGCAGGTCTCTATCTCTTACCGTTTTTGAGATACGAATTTTGGAAGTAGAACTAAATTATCAAATTTTTACTTTTTATTTTTGCAAGGTTTTGTTTGACGGACCATAAAAAAAGTTGTGTGCTAACCATTAAGTCCCCATTTTGGATTGGATTGGTCAAAAACAGCTGACACGAATAAGGCCCCAATTATTTATTATATTAAATAAACATCTTAGAAGCTAAAAATTTAAACCGCAAATCTCTATCTGTAGCTATTTTCGAAATATGAATTTTTTAAAATTGGACTTTTTCCAAAACACATTATTCCAATACCGCTGATTTGAATAAGGCCCCAGTTTGTTATTCTTCTAAATAAACACCGTAGAATCCAAAAATTCAAACCGCAAATCTCTATCTCTTACCGATTTTGAGATATAATTTTTTTAAAAGTACAAAATTTTACATTGTTTGACTCATTTCAAAAGTTTGTTTGGGGACTAATAAAAAAGTTGGCTAGCACACAACCTTGGTCCCTTGGTTTTTTTTTTTTTTAGACTAAACAAGTTGTGGGGATTCCAAAAATTCAAACCGCAGGTCTCTATCTCTAACCGTTTTCGAGATATTAATTATGGATACAAATATGTACATGAATTATGACAATTTCGAAAGACAATTATATTTTGCAATTTACTCAAAAATGTGAACCCATAGCTCGGAATAGACCAAATTTTTGAGATCTACGGCCCAAAATACATATTAGTACCAATTTTCAGCCAAACCGGAGACAAAAAAAATTTGGTCAAAAAAACGCGATTTTTTTAAGGTATACCCCTTACGATTTTTTTCGATTTTTGGCCATTTTCAAGGATTTTGTTTAGGCCCCTGTACAAACTAAACTACTTGAAATATTAAGACCCGAATTTTTTTCTAGACTAAACAAAATATGAGCATTCCAAATTTTCAAACTGCAGGTCCCTATCTCCAACCGTTTTTGAGATATGATTTTTTGAAATTTAAAATTTTTTTTCGAAAAATTCAAAATTTTCCAAAAAAATTTTTTGTTTTCATATTGATGCAAAATGTGCCCAAAGGGTATTTCGGACCTTAGGATTTAAAAAATTCCAACCGCAGGTCTCTATCATTTCTAGTTTTTGAACTACATTCACTCAAACCGAAAAATTTGAATATTTTCAAAAAAATCCCAGTCAAAAACGGCTTATACCACGGAGAAAATACTTACAAATCCAAATACCAAAAATATTTTTTTGAAGTATTTGAAATACTTTTTCGAATACTTTAAATCAAATATTCCCAGCTCTGTAACTAATAAAATATTTTTTTGAAGTATTTGAAATACTTTTTCGAATACTTTAAATCAAATATTCCCAGCTCTGTAACTAATAAAATATATTTTTGAAGTATTTGAAATACTTTTTCGAATACTTTAAATCAAATATTCCCAGCTCTGTAACTAATAAAATATTTTTTTGAAGTATTTGAAATACTTTTTCGAATACTTTAAATCAAATATTCCCAGCTCTGTAACTAATAAAATATTTTTTTGAAGTATTTGAAATACTTTTTCGAATACTTTAAATCAAATATTCCCAGCTCTGTAACTAATAAAATATTTTTTTGAAGTATTTGAAATACTTTTTCGAATACTTTAAATCAAATATTCCCAGCTCTGTAACTAATAAAATATATTTTTGAAGTATTTGAAATACTTTTTCGAATACTTTAAATCAAATATTCCCAGCTCTGTAACTAATAAAATATTTTTTTGAAGTATTTGAAATACTTTTTCGAATACTTTAAATCAAATATTCCCAGCTCTGTAACTAATAAAATATTTTTTTGAAGTATTTGAAATACAATATTTCAAATACCATAAAGTAATTGAAATACTTTAAATCAAATATTCCGAGCTACTAATAAAATATTTTTTTGCAGATAAAATGCGTGCATTCCAAATTCTGCTAGTTATCTTGCCTTTGGCTTTGGCCAGAGAGCCCTTGAGGGCCCACGTGAGACTGGAGGGCCCCGAGAACGTGAAGGGCTCCGTGACCTTCACACAGACCAAGAATGGCGTGTTGGTCGATGGACAGATCACCGGACTGACTCCGGGAAAACACGGCTTCCACGTCCATTCCCTTGGAGATCTGAGCAATGGATGCGACAGTACAGGAGGACACTTTAATCCGCACAATGTAAGTAGACACAAAAATATAGACCGACACACACAGACAAATCTTCTCCTTACTTACGTAACTAAAAACACTTCGTAAAACGAAAGTTCGTATTTCAAAGACTACGGGATGTACTTACAAGAGTTTACGAGTCAGCGGAGTACGTAAGGGGGGGATTATAGGAATAAATCCCCTCCCAAAAATTCGAAAAGAAATAAAATTACCGCATTTCAAAATTGCTCACCTTTTCAATACGTATAAAAATCCCCCCATGAAATATTTTTCTGCGTATGCCACTGTTCCGAGTGATGGTGTGACGTTCACAACAACAAATACTAGAGCAACATACACAGAAATCAGCTGATTGTCTCCCAAATTGTAAATAATAAAGTGTTGAAAAAAAGCAACAAAATATCAAGAAAACTGACTGTCAGCCTCTTGTAAGCTGATAAATAATGTTTCAAAGAATCCTATTTACTTGTCAGCGCATGTTACAAGTACCGAAAAGCGTTCTACGTGTCCGGGCATATTTGAAAATAATAGGATATTTATTTTTGCTGGTTGACGCATGTTAACAAGCGCTTAAAGTGCCAGTAACATTTTTACCGACCGCCAGCATATACTTATAAGCAGTGACGCACCCAGGAATTTTTGTTGGGGGGGGGCAAATACAAAATTATTTAAATTATGAATAAGTGATGACCTAAAAAAAGGTCCTCGCTTCGGAAATAAGTGATGACCTTAAAAAAAGGTCATCATCTCTATTTTTAATATTTTCTAGTATGTTTGTGTGTTTTTATTTTTATTTCCTTCCTTCAAGGGGGGGGGGGGTGCTATGAGACATCCCCGTTGTGTGCGTTTCTGATACAGACAGACAGACGTTCACTTTTATTAATATAATTAGAAATATTTCCATACTTAGCTATCTTCCCATTATTTCCCATTTCTTTAATTCTCAAAATAATTTGATTTTTTTCAGTTGAGCCATGGTGCCCCAGATGCCCATGTTCGTCATGTAGGTGATCTAGGGAATGTAGAGGCAGGTGAAACTGGTGAAGCCAAAATTCATTTCGTGGACAACGTCATCTCGTTGGGCGGCGAACATTGCATTCTTGGCCGGGCTGTCGTCGTACACAGTGGAGAAGACGACCTAGGACTTGGCAAAGAGAAGGACTCTCTCACCACAGGACACGCAGGAAGCAGGATAGCCTGTGGAGTTATTGGAATAGCGTAATAATCATTATTTTTTGTAAAATATGACTAAGTATTAAATAAAAATTTTAAAAACTGAAAAAATTAAATATTAGAATTGTAGTTGCTGTGGTAACATGTACAATATTATAGTAGAACAGAAAGAGAAAAATGAAGAGAAAGAAAATTAAACAATTAATTAAATTTCAAATAAAATTAATATACACTTAAATTATTCCACAATATTTATTTTTCATATTATAAATAATTAAGAATCAATTTTGACAAACGGGCTAATGAATTTGGGACCATATATACTTAGAAAATGTGCATTTTAATGCTCTTTCTAATGATATTTTTATTTTGACCATCGACCCTCGGCTTTTCCTATAAACTGTTCATATTTTTAATTGACATTTAAAGTCAGTAACACACCATAAAAGTAACCAAAATAACCAGATCTAGTGTGTTCTTACAAAAGTGAACAGCTTATATTTAAAACTATTTTCCCATGTTAATTTGCTGCGGATACATTTGTAATACCGAGTATATAATATAATCTAATACGGTATAATATCTTTACTCGCGTGCACAATATTGATTTTAGTGTTCACGGATCAATAGTTACTATTTCTGACAAGATGTTAGTTATTCGCGGCAACCTTCAGACAATTACGTAACCTGTTCTTAGCAACTCAATCGTGTAGACTACAACAAAAACTCCAAGTCAGAACATGCGCATTGTTAGTTTCGTTGAATTTAATTAATAAACTGAGTTCCAAAAATTGTCCCCACCCTATCCTCTAGAGCAGTGGTTTTCAACCTTCTTACATCTGCGGAACCCTACGGTTTAAATGCTATTTCTTTGGAACCCCAAGACAAAAAACCATAATAAGTTGTCTTTTTTTTACTTGCATGACCTTAATATATAAGGGGCAAGTATTGTAATCGCGAAAATATTCGATGTCGAGATTTTCAGGGAATCCAAAAAAACTATTTTCGAAGTGCCGTCCGTATGTGTGTCTGTGTGTGTCTGTATGTCTGTGTGTGTGTATACACGGTAACTCAAGAACGGTTTAACCTAGAGAGTTCGTTCTGATTTTAAAAAATTCTCCTAATAATTGGAAAGAACCCTATTGTTTTTTATTAATATCCGAAACCGGAAACGGAAGTTATTAGACTTTAAAATTAAAAAAAAATCATAACTAGTAAACCAAGCCTTGGACAAAAATTTGTATAAAACATAATTTGATGTATTTTTGAAGGTTGACCTAATTTTTTTTTTAATTTAAAAAAAAAAATTAAATTTTTTTAAACATTTTTTTTTTAATTTTTTTTTTAATGGAGAGCAAGTCTAGCGAAAGCCTTTCTTCGCCACTGGTTTGTTCTGATACTTTTGTTTTAGAGATGACCTTACAAGTTATAACTTGTATTTCTTTGAGAAGTAAGGACTTTTTTTTAAGTTCAATTTTGTTTTAAAAGTGAAGGTCTTTTTTTTGTTGCTCATCTATTTTCATGAATATTAATAACGACAAAAAATGGTGCCCTCTTCAAATATTTCCTGGTCCGTAAATTTTAAGAGCTAGTGTCGCTAATGCTTCTAAGTCCCCCTAAGAAAAAATTCTGTGTACGCCCCTGCTCCTTACCCATCAAAGGCGGTTTTTGTGCCCTAAATTTCCCCACCATGTTGTTAAATTACATCAACAAAGCGAAATGTTGCAATAAACAACTTTCACCAAGATTATATTTTAAAAAACTGGTTTTATAATTATTTGAAGATTATTTATATGGTTAAAATTATATTTAATTGCCTAAAATGAGTAAAATAAATTATCATAATTTTAAATTGCCAAATTTACATCTGATTTAGTCTCAAATGACACCCACCAAGAAATTTATAGAATATGAAAATAGCTACTAAATTAGTTATTATCTAATAACAGTTCAAGTGGAATTATTTAAATTATTTTGGGGGCAGAGGAGGTTTAAATACAGTACCCCACTAATACATTTCTTAAAAGGGTATTTTATTAGGTCGTCAAGGATGAAATTTGTAGAAAAAAGGGCAAAATTGTTTGATAACTTACAAATATAAGGAATTATTTTATTCATCAAAGTATGCACCCATATTGTCTATACACTTTTGCCATTTAAGCGGCAGGTTGTTCAGGCCGGTGGTATAAAACCCCGGCGGACGAGAGTCAATGAATTACTGGAAGGTCAGTTTTACACCATTGTCGGAATTTAACTGTTTTCCTATTAAAAAGTTGTCCAAATTGCGGAAGAAGTGGTAGTGGAGGCTAGGTCTGGTGAGTATGGAGGATGATGATGAAGTTCCAACTCTAATTCCTGTAGTTTTGCCAGTTATTTGTGTAGTGTGTGGTCTAGCGTTATCATGCATTAGGAGTCGATCTGTTGACCAATGCTGTTTTTTTTGCATCATTTCATCCAGTTGGTTGCAGTATATTTCTGCTGTGATCGATGAACCAGTTTTTTTTTTTTTTTTAAGTGACCTGTACGAAATTTGGCGAACCAATTTGATAATCAGACCAATTCTGTAACTCAGTTACTATGATAATTGTAACTAAATTTGAGCAATACCCTATGAGCAAGGTCAGTTACTATTATGAATGAAAGTCATTATACTTTTTATAATATTTTATCTTGTAGTAACGTTACTACACAGTAAATTTTTACAGAATTGATCTGATTGTCTGCTGCGTAGTCCACTAGAGCCAATTACACTATTAATGTTTCGCGTGGTCTGCGATGCCGTAGTTCCACGTAAGAACCCATACTTCATAATAGTGCCAATTTCCGACCGTTCCATTTTCAACCAAATTAATTTTAAAAAAAAGTTTTTGGTATTTTTTAGAGCATACAATGATTTCTTTAAACAGGCGAGATGAGTAACTTTCCAACAAAAAAAAAACAGCCAATGTCAAATAATAAGCTGTTAAAGTTGGCAATGTATTAACTACAAATTTCATCCTTTAAGGCCTGATACCATGTGTTCAAAAAGTAATTACAAAAGGATTGGCTAAGGAAAAATGAAATAATGTCTACTACAAGCAGAATGAATTATACTCTATCTCAAAAAAGACTGATGGTAATAAAATTTATTATTTGTAAAAAGTTACTGTTTTATCACACAGAAGCGGCAAAACAAAAGCGACAAAATATGAATAGTTCGAAACGAAATATTGTTAAAAACCGAGTGTGCCGCACATATTATATGGGAATACAAACTAGGGTTAAACACAATAGACCATACAAATTTGACCCTAAAATTTTGAGAAAAAATATGGTCACAGGGGTGGGTTTAATGATATGATAAATATGGTCACAGGCGTGCGTTTAATAAAATGATAAATAGTAATATAGAAATACACAAAACCAATTTAAACGTGTTTAAAATGTGCACGCCACTGGTAACTGCCTGACAAAATGATTTATTACTATCAGCCTTTTTGAGATAGAGTTTAACTGTCATCACTGTTGTTTTATTTGATAAGTTTATATTGTTATATAAAGATTGCAGTAGACATTTTATTTTTCCATAGCCATTTTTCCATTCCATTTTTGAACTAATGGTATAAACGAAACGTCGAAAAACGAATTGTCGTAAAGCGGGGTCTTCATATTTTGACGGTATTTTTCTTTTGCAGTTCTCCTGAAATCTGGTGGGACGGCAAATCGAGCACTAGTAGCCATACAAGCTTCGGATACAGCCTATTCACTTCCGGTCTAGCTGCCATTCTACTGGCTCTACTATTTTAACTTATTCCACTTAGTTTAAGCCCTAAATTATTCAATATGGACCAATATCTCACTTTGTAAGGACACTCCAAAACCAAAATTTGGATTTTGACAATAAATTTTTGATTGGTAATACACTTAAAATTAGTTGGTTTTTGGGGGTCTTGAAGTTTTTAAGTATTTACTGTAGCACCAAAATTTTGAATATTTATTGAAAAATATATAATAATATGTAATATTGTCAGATGTAAATTATTTAAATAAATAAAACAAGAAAAAAATTAAAATATTGTTTTTTTAAAGTTATTGTTGTACTATTCCGGTTCACACTAATGTACATTACTTAGAATTTTTTCAGATTTTTAGTTTAAACCATCTGGGCTACAGGTGTGGGACAAAAAAAAAATTACACAATTTTGGCAAAAACCGCTTTAAAATAACTTATCTTGCAAAAATAAAATTCGTTAATCCACGTACTAAGGGTTTTCATTTGATACCTTACACAGAATTATAAAAAAAATTTTTTTTTCGATGAACACATATTTGTTTATATTTTTAGGGGGATATGTTTTTTAGATGTTTTGGTATTTTTCCTATGTGCGGGTCAAAGAGTTGTATAAGCATGTCAAATTTCAACTCTCTAGGCTTAGCCGTTTGGCTACAATTTTTAGCGAACAGACAGACAGACAGACAGACAGACAGACAGACAGACAGACAGACAGACAGACAGACAGACAGACAGACAGACAGACAGACAGACAGACAGACAGACAGACAGACAGACAGACAGACAGACAGACAGACAGACAGACAGACGACAAAATTATGGTATAAGGATTTTTTGGTCCTACCTACAAAACCCTAAAAATGTTGTTCAAGAGAGGGTCCTCGACCTACATAAGTTTAAGAACCCCTGCGTTAGACCATAAAAAAATCAAATTAATATTATCCTGTACAGTCTGGAATTTATTTGAAAAATTTCGATTTTGGTGTTTTCTGCATACTTGCTGCAGCGAGAAAAGATCAGAGCCGAAGTAAGGGGGGGGGGCGACGGCCCCTAGCGCACTAAGGAAAAGGGCGCTGATGAGCTTGACTAAGGGGCGCTACATTGCGAAAGTGAGGATCTTTTTTTTTTCTCTTCACTTGGAATTTGGGAGGTGAGGACCTTTTTTTTGCTCTTCACTTGGATTTTGGGAGGTGAGGACCTGTTTTTTGCTCTTCACTTGGATTTTGGGAGGTGAGGACCTTTTTTTTTGCTCTTCACTTGGATTTTGGGGGGTGAGGACCTTTTTTTGCTCTTCACTTGGATTTTGGGAGGTGAGGACCTTTTTTTTGCTCTTCACTTGGATTTTGGGAGGTGAGGACCTTTTTTTTTGCTCTTCACTTGGATTTTGGGAGGTGAGGACCTTTTTTTTGCTCTTCACTTGGATTTTGGGAGGTGAGGACCTTTTTTTTTGCTCTTCACTTGGATTTTGGGAGATGAGGACCTTTTTTTTGCGGCTCTGGAAAAGATACACGCTTTTAAGTCAGCTTTATAAATTAAGAAAAGCAAAGGGCCAAGCACGGATCCTTGTGGAACACCACTACATGCCGTTGTTTCGATAACATGTTGCCCATTACAAATAAAACAGTTCCAAAAAAATTTTTTCTTTCTTAGTTTTTGTAAGAACTTAAAAGGTTGCTCTTGCAGTTAACTAAGTTTTCAGAAACTGACCTTAAGGGATACTTTTCGTTTTAATAAAGGTGAACCCATCCGAAGATATATTTGATACGCGTCTCTGCGTATCTAAAGGGCATAAAGTTATATTTATGTATGCGTGTATAGGTGTGTATAGGGCTGAAAGCACCCTAATTGACGAAGGGAGAAAATGAGGGCGTAAAATATCAGTGACCTATAAACCAACACGACAGGTGACGATGTGTTTCATTAGTTTCGATTTTTATAACTAGGGCACCTTTTTTTTATATTTAGGTTTTTACGTAAGAATTCAAGGATTTTTCGTTCAAGATTTTATAATTTTTTTTACATTAATTTATGTTACCAAAATTATGATTCTGAGAATAAATTTAATGTTGGTTATTATTATTTTTTATTATAACAAGTAGAGCTATTATTATAGTTTATGATATTAATTTGAAGCGCAGTTATTTGATAATGATTTTTAAATCAATAATTTTACTCCTAATTTATATGTTGTATAGCATTACAGTAATGTGCTGTGAGTTGCCTAGCTAACAGTATAACAAGGGGCAAAATATTATAATTTAAAAAAATTTATATCTCAAAATTGGTAGAAGATAGAGACTTGTGGTTTGAATTTTTGAAATTTTGAAACCTTGGTTAGTCTAGAGAAATAAGGATTGATTTGCCGGCACACAACTTTGTAAATGGTTCTTCAAAGAAAATGTAAAGAAATTGGCAGAAACTGAAATTTAAAAAAATTATATGTCTGAAACGGTAAAAGATAGGGACCTGCGGTTTGAATTTTTGGAATTTTAAGACTTTAGTTAGTCTAGAAATAAATTAAGGATTTTTTAGCTAGCACACAACTTTATTTATGAGATATCAAACGAAATTCTTGAAAAACGAAGAAAACTGTAATTTAAAAAAATTCATATCTCAAAAATAGTACAAGATAGAGACTTGCAGTTTAAATTTTTGGAATTTTTAGACTTTTTTAATTTAGATAAAAATTAAGGAGTTTATACCTAGCATACAATTAAATTTATGGGACATCAAACAAAACTTTGAAAATAAGAGAAAACTAATTTAAAAAATTCATGTCTCAAAAATAGTAAAAGGTAGAGACCAGCTTGATAAATTTTTGTAAATTTAGAATTTTAATTTAGAAAAAAAAAAAAAATCAGCTGTGGCCACCACAGATCCGACCGTCATCACAAAGTACTTGTATAAAACACATTCTAGCAGTAGAGTAGAAATAACTTGGCCTAATATTTTCTAACAGAGATATTATTTCTCATGACCATGGAAACGTTACATATAAGTATGACAAAATACTTTTAGAAAAAAATTTTTTTTAGAAAAAATTTCGAAAAATTTTGAAATTTTTTTCGTTTTATCAAAAACTATCTCAAATAAAAGTTGTTAATGATTGCTTTTATAGCAACTTTTGTTAAATAATTTTTTTCGAAATATTTTTCTGTTATGAAATATTCGCAAAAAATTGACACGAGTAAACTCCCATTTCTAGTCAACCGATTTTTACCAATAGTTGATCAACTCGTGTCATTGATGTCAAAAGCTTAAATATGAAGTTTCATAAAAATCCTTTTAGCTGAATTTGCTCTGCACGTGTACACAAACAGACGGACGGACAGTCTGACAGACAGACCGACAGACATCATGCTAAAAATAATGAAAACGTTATGTAGGTACCTCAATTCGTGGAGATCCATCAAAATGTCAAAATCGGTATGATCACAATACCTCCCTTACATATATTTGGCGGTCGGTAAAAATAGCAATTTTTGGATTAAATTTTTAGTGACGATAAAATAGGCTTTAATTTTGCTATTTTGACTATCAGGCGCACACTTTTTTCTTATACCCTTTTCACACTAGATCTTTAAGATCGGATGTTAAAGTGAATGTATCTTTAAACGCTAATGTGAAACCGTATGGCCTCGTCTAAATACAAGCGATGTTTAAGACAGAGATCTGCGTCTTAAACATCCTCCGCATTGCCAACTTAATTTCTATTATATAAAAATACTCCTTGAATTTGTGCTGTCAACATTTTATATTATCATAAACAAGAATACTGTATTATATCGACGTTATAAGAAGTTTATACTTATTGTTATAATAAAATTATTTATTTTAATAACGTGTTTAATAAAATACAGAGCTACAATAATTGAGATAAAATGTATCGACTTACATGTTAATACAGGTGTAATATATTCTTTATTGTAGTGCCTTTATTGTAGAATGAAATGAAATATCCTTAAATGTTTATAATAATTCAAAATGTGCGTCTGCGCAGACAGTTCAAAACTGGTAATTTCATGACGGTAACTTAAGGACAAAATTACTGTAGCTGATGACAGCACCAGAGATTTAAATATCAAGTGTGAAAGCATACCGATGTTAAACATCGGGGAACTTTAAGTTCACTCGTCTTAAAGTTCTAGTGTGAAAAGGGTATTAGGCTGGGCTCAAAAGTCAAAACATATTCTTAGTGGGGTTCAGAGGCCAGTATTTTTTCTTGGAGCAAGCTTTCATTCAACAAGACAAATGAGTCCCTTAAAAACGTAATTTAAAAACATTTGGGGGGAACATAGTCCCCCCAAGTGCAATAGGTGTACTCACACTTATTATACTAAATTTTTTTAGTCCACTAAAACGTTAATAATTTGCATAGAAAACGCAATTTTTTTATTGTCGTTTGAAGAATTTTTATTGTAAATAAATTTAATTATACACGCAATCAATGGACAACGACCCCAGTGCGTGATAACAGAATATTCACAAATATTCATGGGGCGACGACCTTGTAGGGGTGCAGCCCCCCCCCCCTCAGGGGTCAGCAGTGACCACGACATTGGTCATCCAAGAACGTTGACTTAAGAAATACCAACAGAATAAATTAGTATAAAATTTTAGACAAAATTAACACACCATATAAAATACAATTCTGTAAATGCACCTTTGATATTGATTTAGTGATTAAAGTGACACATTAAACAGTCCTATTCAGCTGTCATTTCTTTGTTCACTTGTTTCATTCGTCTGTTTCTGATTTTTTTTCGTATTTTATTTGCTCGACCTTTGCAGGCTTTGTATCGATTATTTCTCTGATTTCTGAGAGAGATATGACTCTTATGGCTAGTTTTATATATTGCCCGTTTTATATGGTAATCAAAGACCTTGTTCGTATTTTTTTTATGTCGAAATATAATTATATACATTTAGAAAACATGAAAGAAGTTCATCTTTCTTATTTCATAAAATATATTTAAATAATTTTTTTCTTGGGCACTTGTGGAAAGTGCCAAAAAGGCATGTGGCCACCTAGATCACCACTTTTAAGTCTTTTATTTCAAACCCTTTTGATTTTTAGGGTTTTGTAGGTATGACCACCAAAAAACCCTTATAACGTCACTCATGTGCCTGTCTGTCTGTACGGTAGAAATTGTAGCCAAACGGCTGAACATAGAAAGTTGAAATTTGGTATGCATGTACAACTCTTTGACCCACATATAGGAAAAATACTGAGAGTTCAAAAAAGCACATACCAAGATAAATATAATCAATTATATACAATATAATTTTGGAAATACTCAATTTTGCACGTTTTAATATAACGCACTGTATCCAGTTTCTCGTCTGAGTACTTATCACAAATCAAAACTAAGCTAAGGCTGCCGGCCTAAATTCACCAACACATACACACTAACAACTCGCCGCTGTTGCCCTTTCCAGTTCATTTTTATTATTTGCGTAGATAAATACATTAGAAATCGCATGTGGCAACACTGTAACGGGACACTAACGTGTAGTGTCCACAGCATTGTTTTCTAGATATAAATTTTTAAAATCTAACAAATATGAAAAATCTTTGAATTAAAAATAATAAAAATAAATATATGCAGATATATTTAGTTAGTTTAATGCAATTTTAAAGTATAAATGAGATTTTAAATTCAGTTTTTCTTATGATTTTTTTTAGGAGGACACTGTCTCAGCCCTACCCTATCTCAGCCGCCACTGGTTTTCTATTCATTTTATTAATTTACAATAAAAAATTATAAATAATAATAATAATGCCTTTCATGCATCCACGCTCAATGGTTTGGGACTAATACGCGATATCTTTATCATACAGTTTCGATTTCTAGTTTGTATTTTGATATTAATATCCTAATTTAAATTTTCCGTAATATTTAAATGAAAACTGTTATTTTAACACGCCATAATGTAATACGTAGTTTTTCTATTTCCGTGAAATTTCAATGATAAATAATAATTATATATCGGTTTTTAACAAATCAAGAATTCATGCATTAGTAATGAACAACTCCCCGATGATAATGTAGAACAGACAATTACTCGGAGTCGATAATGTAAAGGGGAAAATTATAAGCTTTCATACAGGGGCAACGCACCAAAGTAAATTGGGTCAAAAAAATAAATAAAAACAAACAACAGGACCGGCCTCACTTCCATCAAAACACTTGCAATTTAAATACAGTCGATTCCGCTTAATTGGGACACATTGGGACTTAGGCATTTTGGCCCAATTAAGCGGCTGCCCCAATTAAGCGAATTTCACATAAAATTAAACTATGCATATTTTTCTTTCAATAATTTTATTTTATAAACTCTTGGACAAAACTATAAATTACATATAACCAAAAAATATAAACTTTTAAGAAAAAATAATAATAAATTCCAAAATAAAATAATAAATAGGTGCATACAATTTAATTCAATGCAAAAAAAAGTGTATTCTGTCTTTTGTTTTTGTAACATTTCACTACTACAAAATCAGCACAGGTATTCAGAGCGGATGTAGGGCTCCCTTCATTTCCTTCCTGCATAGAATAACACTGTAATATTAAATTCTTTGTACATTTTCTTGAGAATATGCGTAACATAATATGTACTGTGATCTTAACTGTCCCAATTAAGTGGAATGTTGTCCCAATTAAACATGTAAGTTTACTGTTGGTTCCTTGGTTTGGTTTCTGTTCTTTGAGATTTTTCCCAAATAAGCGGCTGCCCCAATTAAGCGGTGGCCCAAATAAGTGGCTGTCCCAATTAAGCGGTGGCCCAATTAAGCGGAATCGTCTGTATTTACAGGTCATGAGTGCCCACAGGATTTTTTTTTCAAGAGGGGGCAAAATATGAAGCCATATTTTTCAAAATATTTAGTACTCCCTTTGTCCGAAAATATGGTATACATTTAGATTTTTTGCTTGTTCTAATATATGATATACATTTACAATTTTAATTAATTAGAATGATTTTATGAAATATTTACAAATATCTAGTAAAACAAACAATAATATAGAAAGTTTTAATTTAACAAGGACGTGGCTGTCTCCACAGCTTGTATGAAACATTATAATGTTGTTTGTAATCGTCCCTTACGATGAAGTTTTGCCTTATTAATGTGCGGAATCTTATAGGAATTCCCTCCTTTTGCTAACATATTCGATTCTAGATTATTACAATACTTGCCCCTTACATATTAAAGTCGGGCAATTAAAAAGATTGAACAGCCCTGCAATATATGGATTAAAAGGTCCCCCCCCAATATTTGACTCCCTAGCCGTTACTGGAAGTATTTGTACCTGGGGAAGGTTAATTTGTTTCCATGCATGATGTATGGTGCGCAATTGTTTTTATGTTCATTTGTTTTTACATTCAATTGTTTTATTCCCCGAATGACGAGCGGTTGATTTTGTTGGAATGACATGGACGAATGTATTGTGTATACTCAATTATTCTATATTTAGTCATTGATTTTTATATGTAGGTGGTAAGTTGGAGAAGTTATACTCATACGCGTGCACCTCTACACCTCTACACAATATATATTAGCTCTAATTTCACTATGGATATTACCTGTTACAGTTGCGTGATGAAAAACTGGGGCTCGAAAACATTGTTATTTATTAATATTTTAGTTTAAAATGAAGCGTGACCACTTTATCTACTATCTGTATATCATTACTAGATCATCTTAAAAGTAAAGTCAAGCTAGTTACCATAAAATAATTATGAATGGGGGGGACAAGCAAAAGTTTCACTTTGATTTTCCGATAGTGAAATATTTTCAACAGGCGTACACTGTGGAGGGACTAACGGGCTTGCCCCCCCCCCACCAAACACTAAAAAAAACCCGATTTAAAGGGACATATTTTTCGTAATTGGATGTGACCTCAACAAGAAATTAATTTGACTTCAGAATCCGCTAAAAAAAATTATTCTTCGAGCCCCTCCAAGGAAAAAAATTGTGGGCGCTTGCCTGAATTTAAAACATGATTTTTCAACAATATGATGAATTTTAAAACTCGATATGGTTTTTTGTGCCGTTGCAGTAATACGAGAATTCATATCGTGTGTGTAATTTATAAAATATTCGATTGGGGGTAATTGTTATTGCCAGGACTGCGTGTGTGAATATACCGGGCCGTATTACAGACTGAGCAGGTAGATCTACCTGATAAGAGACCTGCAATCAGAGTACGGCTACCTATTACCTGTCTATTGACCGCTCCACACTTAAAATATCAGAAAAAATATAATAAAAAATTTCGCAAACCCCTTGTGGGTATGTGTACTGCAATACAGACAAGTAGTTGAGGTTGCATACACTAGATTTTTTAAGGGGTATTTTATTTTATTTTTTCAAAAAAACGTATCTCAAAAACGGTTAGAGATTGAGGCCTGGGATTTGAATTTTTGGAATCCTCATAACATATTTAGTTTAGCAAAAAATTAAGGGCTTAATAGCTAGCACACAACTTTTTTAATGGGCTTTCAAATAATTAATTGAAGATTATGAAAATAGAAATTTAAAAAATCATATTTCAAAAACTGTTAAAGATAGAGACCTGAGGGTTGAATTTTTGGAATTCTAGTGTGTTAATTAGTCTAGAAAAAAATTAAGGGCTTAATAGCTAGCACACAACTTTTTTAATGGGCTTTCAAATAATTATTCGAAACTTATGAAAATTGATTTTTAAAAAATCATATTTCAAATTTGAACTTTATCTTTAAAAACCGTTTCTAAGTAAAAAAGGAAAAAAAAATAACTTCGCATGACTGATCTCAAAAATTAAAAAGGATAAGGACCTAAAAATTTTAAAATTCTGTTTAATCCACATTATTTAATCCAGAATAAATGCGTCTTTAATAAAGCTGGATGTGAAAAATTGTCACCTAATTCGACCTATGACACTTGTGTTGAACTGACCACTGCTCCCAGCGGCGGGGGTTGGGGGGAGGGTGCTAAATCTCCATGGAGACGGTGTGTTGTTCTGGCCCCCACGAAACAGAGCCGCCGTCTTCAGTCGCAGACCGCTGGCCCCGAGCAAAACACTGGAGGAAGACAACAGATAGAGAGACCGAGAGGTCGACACATTCAAAAAGGCAGTGTCGAAAAAAACTCAACAATGGAGACCTGTGGCATGTCAGCTATTAAATATGTGCTTTTTGTGTTTAATTTAATTTTTGCGGTAAGTTTTTTGTACATAGGGCTCTAGTGGAGGGTATACAGTGGTATACTACGTATACCTTCTGCTTTGTTTTGAATTGAATAGTATACCTTATAGATTATTCCAAAGTAGATTTTGAAATTTAGTAACTTTTATACATTTTAACAGGGTTTTTGGCTATTTTGTTTAAGTTTGTAAATCATACTTACATTGAATATTTTTTGGTTAAGGTAAATAATTATAAAATGTAATTTTATCACATTTTTACAATACAAATGTTTCATTTCTTAATTTTTTTTTCTTTCAAAAATTTTAAAATATATTATAATTTTATTTTTCTTCATTTTTGATTTTTCGAATTTTTGATTTTTTTTTTTCTAATTTTAATTTTTTTTTTTTTTGCTAATAAGACATATGAATCTCAAAATTTAAATCACAGGTCTTTATCTCTAATCAATTTGAGATATAAAATTTTATTTTTTTTTTCGAATTTTTGATTTTTTTTTTTCTATTTTTTATTTATTTTTTTTTTTTTTGCTAAATAAGACATATAGATCTCAAAAATTCAAATCGTAGGTCTCTATCTTTAATCGTTTTTGAAATATAAATTTTAGATTTTTTTATTTATTTATTTTTTTTCTTTTGAACTTTTTTAAAATGTACACTAAGGGTGATTAGGATTAAAGGAATTCAAAAATTCTACTTACAGGTCTCTTTTATCTTATTTAGTTTTTGAGATAAGACAAAGTTATACTCTATCTCTGAAAGACTGATAGTAATAAATCATTTTGTCAGGCAGTTACCAGTGGCGTGCACATTTTAAACATGATTAAATTGGTTTTATGTACTTCTATATTACTATTTATCATTTTATTAAACGCACGCCTGTGACCATATTTATCATATCATTAAACACACCCCTGTGACCATATTTTTCCTAAAAATTTTAGGGTCAAATTTTTATGGCCTATTGTGTTTAACCCTAGTTCGTATTCCCATATAATATGTGCGGCACACTCGGTTGTTTTTAACAATATTTCGTTTCGAACTATTTATATTTTGTCGCTTTTGTTTTACCGCTTCTGTGTGATAATACAATAACTTTTTACAGATAATAAATTTTATTACTATCAGTCTTTCGGAGATAGAGTATAATAATTTGTCAATTTTGACTTTTCTAAAAAATAGTTTGAAATAATATGGACCCACAATTTTTCCAAGGTTTTTAGAGAAATTGGTCTTTTGAGTATTTTTGGAGAACTAGTTATTGCGTCCTATAAATATTTTTATTATAATTTGCTATTTTGATGTTTATTATATTTAGAACTTTTTAATAATTTATGATTTCGCGTTTTAAAAGTTCATAGACTGGCAACTAGTTGCTTTCTTCGTGCGGCTTATTAAAATTTATAACCTATTAGCATCGATTTTGGATGGTTTTATTGTTTTAAGTTCATTTAACTTCATATTTTGATTATCATAACAGGTGACGGGAAAATCTTCAATATATCGGTAAGTGTACGGGTAGGTTGCCGGGAACGAATCTACTGAACTGGGTGATCAGGACTTAAGTTCCTTTAACTTCAAATTTTGATTATCATAACAGGTGACGGGAAAATCTTCAATATATCGGTAAGTGTACGGGTAGGTTGCCGGGAACAAATCTACTAAACTGGGTGATTAGGACTTAAGTTCCTTTAACTTCATATTTTGATTACCATAACACGAGACGGGAAAATCTTTAATATATCGGTAAGTGTACGGGTAGGTTGCCGGGAACAAATCTACTGAACGGGGTGCCAAAAATTAAAACAGATTTTTATTATTTTTATTCTATTTTTGTTATCAATGTTTTTTCTTTTTCAGATCAGTGGCGTGGGTATAATAGTGGCGGGTGGGGTGGTTCTTGCCGATGTAGGGGAATACAACCATTTCATGGAGAGCAGAATTTTGGCCCCCCCAATTGTCCTGATTGTGGCTGGAGCTATTGTCTTCCTGGTCGCCTTCCTCGGATGCTTTGGGGCAATCCGGGAATCATATCCCATGCTTATGGCGGTAAGTAATAATTTATTTTACACATTTAACAAAGAGGAAGACACTGATACCAACAGTGTTGAGCATAGATAACTTAAAATAAAGTATCTATGGTGGATTTCAAAGTAGAAAAATGCCGGTCGCATGGCGTAGTGGTCAGCTCATTTGACCACTAACCATGGGGGCTCGGGTTCGAATCCCGCTGATGGCATTGATGTTTGTATTTGTTGTAAAAATTTCTAATGTATCCATAATAAAAATAAAGATATACTGGTTAATGGCCAACGTAGTTAAGACCAAAAATTAATTTAAAAAAAAAAGTAGAAAAATGTGTGCAAGAAGACAGCTGAGTACTAGAGACGACAGCCATATTGCCTTGGAGCACAGCGCCACCACCGGTAATGTTACTTCTCAATAATGAATATAATATCCTTTTTGTTTAAATATGAAAATAAACAGAAATTTTCGAAATATATACCCCTAACAGTATATGTTGTATTGCTGTACACGTATGTTCAGTTGGTTGCCTATATATACTTTTGAAGGGGCTATTTTTTTGTCAATTTTAAAAAATCATAACTCAAAAACGGTAAGAGATAGAGATCTGCGGTTTGAATTTTTGGAATCTTCATACCTTGTTTAGTCTAGAAAAAAATTAGGGCTTTTGTTGTTAAACCTCTTTTTGCTGATAACTATTTTGAAATTTTGCAACATTTATATCTCTGTACGAATATATCTCAAAAATTAAAGAAGATAGAGACTTGCGGTTAGAATTTTTCGAATTCTCATGTCTGAAATATCTTTAGAGTAAATTTTTAAAGGAATCCTAACAAAAAAACATTGAAATTTTGATTTTTAAATGTTTTTGAAAATTAAAAAAAAAATTATATCTCCAAAACCTTAAGAGATAGAGACTTGCAGTTAAATTTTTGAAATCTTCATATTTTATTTAATCTAGAACACTATTAGGGCCTTTATTGCTTTAACTGTTTTTCGACACTATCTCAAATTTTTTTATCTTTTTATGACCATATCTTACAAACTAATTGCAAACTGCGTTTTAAATAAAATGCCACCGCAACACTATGCCACTAAATCGATAAAATTTGAAAACTGCGCACTCCTCGCTGCGATCGTCGTTCTCCAAACAAATCGTGTGATAATACATGGTCTTATAAAACTAGTATAATAATATACTATTTTCCGGCCGAAAAATGGAACTCCTTTTTAAATTAATGGGTCAGCTTTTTTAGTGTGAAATATATTCGTGTTATTTAAATGATTAGAGGCAACAAAGAGCCGTCAACTGCGGTCTCTGTTGATTTATACGTCCAGTGTTTATTGGAGGTGACAGAGCGAGGTCAGTCACGCAATTTTGCCTAAAACTGGCTAAAAATAAAACGGTAGCAACGGTAGCAACGGTAGCAACGGTACGCCCTGATTTTGCGTGTTCAACATCACTCGCTAAATACAGATAAGTTTTTTTTTTTATTAAAGCAAAAATAAATGAAAAATTCCAACACGAATTTAAATAAGTAATTATTAAATGCCTGTGATAAGACTGTTCCCTGTACAGATTTTAGGAAATATGTTGTGCATATCAGTAAAGGGGGCGATTCAGCAGCGATTAAAATAAAATAATTGTTTTTTTTTCAATATTTTGTCTTTAATTCTTCAGCTACAGAAAAAAAATTGAAATTTGGTTTTTTGTTTTTGATTTATGTAATTTTTTTGTAAACTTTTAATATATCTCCATAAAATTTTCGTTAAATTGGTGTTAAAATTGTACCATTTTTTATAAAACTAATTTATAATAATTATGAGTTTTTTTAATTTTTTTTTATCATTTTCAAGAACAAAGTGCTGGAGAAAGTGCTGAAAAGAGCGCTGAAGGGGTTTACACTAGGCAGATCAGTTCAGGGAGCGATTCAGCCTAGAATAAAAATAAATAATTATGAGTTTTTTAATTTATTTTATCATTTTCTAGAAAAAAGTGCTGGAAAAAGCGCTGGAAAAAGTGCTGAAAAAAAGCGCTAAAGGGGTTTACACGATGCAGATCAGTTCAGGGAGCGATTCAGCAAAACAACCGATTCAGTAAAAATAAATAATTATGAGTTTTTTAATTTTTCTTTATCATTTTCTAGGAAAAAGTGCTCGGAAAAGTACTGAAAAAAGCGCTGAAGGGGTTTACACTAAGCAGATCAGTTCAGGGAGCGATTCAGCCTAGAGTAAAAAAAAATCATTATGAGTTTTTTAATTTTTTTTTATCATGTTCTAGAAAAAAGTGCTGGAAAAAGTGCTGAAAATAGCGCTAGAGGGGATTTGCACTGTGCAAATCAGTTCGGGGGTGGATTGAACTGAGTCTTGAGTAAAAAAAAAATGTTTTTTTTTTCATTGCTTGTCATTTTTAAGCAGTAGCGCCCTTAGCTCTTAAAATCTGGGGCTAGGAAATTTTTGAGTAAAATTTAGGGGGACCAGGAAATATTTGAAATCATTGATGATGACCTAAAAAAAAGGTCCTTACTTCTAAAATAATTTTTTCTCCAAGTAATTCTGGGGGGGACAACTGGGGGCCAGAGCAAGGAGAAGAAGATTTGTAATAAAATTTTATTTTTTATCAAAACAATTTGTCAACAAGTGGACAGACAAATGGATCCAACAAGTCACTAGAAATATGGCCACCGAAAATCAGGTATCAGGAGAACATAAATTGGATGAGGTAGCTAAAATTCCATGAACGTATGTCTTTACTCTGTCGAAAATTTTTTAAACGGGGCTGCAATGAGTGCGAGAGAGAAAAATAGCGACCAAATAATGTGATAGAAAGAGATAGCAGATCTAAACGTTATCTGAGTATGTACCAGATGACGTAAAATATATGAATACGCCCTTATTTAAATCAGCCAATCACAACGTCTTAATGGAGAGATGCTCTTTCTCTCTTTTACTTATTGGCCATTTTTGTTCTGTCTTTATCTTACACATTAGCTTTTATAGGGAAAATTTTGAAATTTTAAAATTAATTTTCTAAAAAATGATTAAATTAATTTTAACAATTTTTAAACTAAAATAACGAGAATTTTATGGAGAATTTTTTGATATATTAAATGTTTACAAAAAAATTATATAAGTCAGAAAAAAATAACAAAATTTTAAATTTTTTTCTGTAGGAAAAGGATTAAGGAATTAAAAAATATATATACCAAAAGAAAGAGAATTTTACAGAGAATTTTTTGATGTATTAAAAGTTTACGAAAGAAAAATACAATAGTGGGAAAAAAAATTACAAGTTAGAAAAAAAATCTAAATTTCAAGTTTTTTTTAAACTTAAGGAATAAATTAATTTAATTTTTTTTTATATCAAAAGAAAGGGAATTTTACAGAGAATATTTTGATGTATTAAAAGTTTAAGAAAAAAAAATATAATAGTAGGAAAAAAAAATTACAAGTCAGAAAAAAAAAATCTAAATTGCAAGTTTTTTTTAAGCTAAAAGGATAAATTAATTTAAATATTTTTTATATCCAAAGAAAGGCAATTTTACGGAGAAATTTTTGATGTATTAAAAGTTTACGAAAAAAAATACAATAGTGGGAAAAAAAATACAAGTTAGAAAATAAAATGTAAATTTCAAGTTTTTTTTTAAACTTGAGGAATAAATTAATTGGAATATTTTTTATATCAAAAGAAAGGGAATTTTACAAAGAATTGTTTGATGTATTAAAAGTTGATGAAAAAAAAAATACAATAGTAGGAAAAAAAATTACAAGTCGGAAAAAAAAAATCTAAACTGCAAGTTTTTTTTAAGCTAAAAGGATAAATTAATTTAAATATTTTTTATATCAAAAGAAAGGGAATTTTACAAAGAATTAATTGATATATTAATAGTTTACAAAAAAAAATTGTAAAAGTCAGAAAAAAAATTACAAGTCAGAAAAAGAAATAAAAATTTCAAGTTTTTTTTTAAGCTAAATGGATAAAATAATTTAAATATTTTTTATATCAAAATAAAGGGAATTTTATAGAGAATTTTTCGATGCACTAAAAGTTTACAAAATAAAAATTACAAAAGTCAGAAAAAAAAAATTATAAGTAAAAAAAAAAAAGATTTTTAAGCTATTGAGAAGTGACATTACATATAGCGGCGCTGTTGTCGCTTACAAAATGGCGATTGGAATAGGATATTTTTGACATTTGCCATTTGATACACAACAATTCACATTGCAGTTAATTTTCTGCTGCGATTTTAAAGACATTTTATTAAAGTTTTCTTCACTTTAACACATACAAACAATGCAATTAAATGAGCCACATCCAACAAAATCCTATTCCGTTAAGTTCCAAAATATCCGCTAGGCGTCATTTCAGTTATTTCCAGTTCTTAATGAAAAGAAAGAAATAGTTAATTTAGTTTAACAAAAAAATTCTAAAAAAAATTGCACACTATAGAAAAAACCATTGTTTTTGTTGCAGTTCGCGGTGTCCTTATTAATAATATTCATCGTGGAACTGGCCGTGGGAATAAGTGCGGCCGTGTTCAAGGGAGACTTCCAGATGGTCATGAAGGACTCGCTCAAGGTCTCCATGAACAACTACTCCCGGACGGACATGGACAAGATGGCCTGGAGCAACCTGCAGACCAAGCTGCACTGCTGCGGGGTCGACGGACCAGGTAAATTCAACAACCTTCTTTAGCGTGGACAACAACCATCGATAGCGCGGACAACAACCGTCGATAGCGCGGACAACAACCATCGATAGCTGGGATCAGAACCATTGATAGCGTGGACAACAACCGTCGATAGCGCGGACAACAACCATAGGGGAAATTTTTTAAGATCGCAGCGCCATATGCGGCAAGGCTGGAACACTCGAAAGTGATATTAAACTGTTACTCGTGTATTTGTTTACATGGTGAAAATGAACACGAGTTGTATTTTTCCTGTTTTCCGACCTTTTTTTTTAATTTAAAGATAATCTACGATTTATAAGATATGAAATAATATTCGCGACTGAAACTAACGTTGGCGGCGCTGTGTACAACAGCTGATGGCGGACGAGAAGCGTATATGTCAGAAGTTTTTTCTTAATATTTATCTGTTCAAACAATATTTCGGCAAAAAAGCACTGTATTTAAGTCACTATATTTTAAAATAATTCTTACTTCACATAAACTGCAGCACAACACGCTACAAATATTATCCAAATATACGCTTCTGTTTAATTTCCGAAGTCACCACCAGACGTCTCACTGTTATTTGCAGTCGCGAATACTAATCTAAAGAAATTTCAAGGAAATTTTTAGTTTTTCATTGTATTTTTAATACTTTTTGACTGTCTGTCAATATAATGTCAACAAAAATATGGTAAATATATTAGTAAAAATTAATATCTTTGCCTGAAAAAATAGAAGGGCCTTTTAACATATCAATTGATGATTTAGGCAAATTTGGGTGGGATAAATGCTTTTTTTCAGTCTTTTCTTGGACGTAAAAAATCACTTTCCATAAAATGCAACGAGCATGCATGCATGGGCTTGGATTTTTGCCCATTTTTAGTTTTTGGGTCCATAAAAACCTACGATCCACTTTCTCTCTGCCTCCAAACGTCGTTTCAATTGATATTTTTTTCGATTTAGGTAAATTATGGAATGTTTAAGAAGGATTCTTCCTTATTCACGATTAACATTGCGGCACACAACAAAATTGATGGTTTTTTTTCCATGATTTACAAAAATAAAACACAAACAACAAAAAAACACGTATTTCTCCATTGAACAAAACAAAACAATGTCACTTACGTATCTTCCGCAAATTGCCACCAGATGTCAGGGCGCTTAGGAAGTTTCCTCCGGGGCTTCGAACCGTTATTTTTTTCGTTTCGGTTTTCGTTCCGGTTCAATTAACAAATTATATATCAGTTCGGTTCCGATTTTCGTTCCGGCAAAAATAACGGTTTTTTTCGGTTTTCGGTTCAGTTCCGAATGATAGATTTTTAAATGCTTTTATTTGTATTAATTTTTTTTTAAATTTGAAAAAATATTATGCTGCATTTTTGGCTAGTAGCTCCCAAAGAACATACAAACTTACTTAAAGCTATTAAAAATATTGAATGGAAAAAACATTCCAAAAATTTACCTTCACAATACTTACAAAACATTTAAAATTCACAGAATTTTTTAAATTTGAAAAAATGATGTACAGCACTTTAGGCTATTATCGCCCAAAGAACATACATACTTACAGCTGTTAAAAATATTGAAACGTAAAAACATTCCAAAAATTTACTTACACAATACTTACAAAAAAATTAAAATCAACATAATTTTTTGAATTTTGTAAAAATAGTGTGCATCATCTTTGGCTATTAGCACCCAAATAACATAAAACTTAAACCTATTAAAAATATTGAATCGAAAAAACATTTTCAAAACCATTTTCCTGCACAATATTTAAAAAATCTTAAAATCAACAGAATTTTTTGAAATTTGAAATAATGGTGTACAGCTGTTTAGGCTACTAGCGCCCAAAGAACATACAAACTTATTTAGATCTGTTAAAAATATTGAGACGTAAAAACATTCCAAAAATTCACAATACTTACAAAAAATAAATGTAAATTTAAGAAAATGGTGTGTAGCATTTTCGGCTATTAGCGCCCAAAGAACATACATACTTAGAGCTATTAAAAATATTCAATCGAAAAAATATATAATTTACCTGTACAATACTTACAAAAAAATTTAAAATCCGCAGAATTTTTGTAAATTTAAGAAAATGTTGTGTAGCATTTTCGGGTATTAGCACCCAAGGAACATACATACTTAGAGCTATTAAAAATATTCAATCGAAAAAACATAAAATTTACCTGTACAATACTTACAAAAAATTTAAAATACACAGAATTTTTTGAATTTTGAAAAAATGGTGTGCAGCATCTTTGGCTATTAGCTCCCAAGGGATGTCGACTCAGTATAGGATGTCCCTTCTTAACCCTTCAATAGACACTCAACTTGTTTCATCACTATTGCACTTTTTCAAATTTTACTTTTTATAAAACTGGTAAAAATGTGTATACACAGCATTTATGGCTACTAGCGCTTAAGGTAGTTATTAATTTAAGGGTATTTTATACAAAAAATGCACTGATCAACACATGGTAACATGTGTTGTTACTTAAAACGTTTCATAAATGACTGTGAACGAGAAATATCTGGAAGGATTAATGACGTAATGTCTACCAAAATTATCAAGTAAAGAAATTAATCCTCTTAATTAGTTTCGCTAATGAGAATTTTAATGTGGATTTTTTTGCGTAGTTCTGCATTGCGTAAACAATAAATGGTCCACGACAGTGCACAGCGATTTAAATATAAAAATTTAAAAATAATTTTTTAAATTTATAATAATTTTGTTAACCAGTATTAGCATTATAGGCTATTCTAAACGTTTATGCGGAACTAAATTGCTTTTGCGTAGTTCTGTATTTTAACAATAAATATATAAACAATAAATGGACCCCGACAGAGCACAGCATTTTTAAATATAAAAATTTTAAAATGTTTTTTAAAATTTATTACAGGGCTTCGAACCGTTATTTTTTTCGTTTCGGTTTTCGTTCCGGTTCAATTAAAAAAATATATATCAGTTCGTCCGGTTTTCGTTCCGGCAAAAATAACGGATTTTTTTCGGTTTTCGGTTCAGTTCCGAGTGATAAATTTTTAAATGTTTTTATTTGTATTAGAAATTTATTTTCTACTATAATTTAGAAGAATATTTTATTCTTTATTTTGTAATAATCATACCAAGGCCGCTGCCAGGGGGGGGGGTTCTGGACGTTTCATACTTCGTATAGGGGAAAAATTTTAAGATCGTAGCGCCACGCGGATATTTTTGAAACCATTCTTAAACAGATACCACTTGACATTTACTAGTAAATAATAACGAAAAGTGTATCAAAAAACGACAAAAAATAAATAATTGTATGCAATTTTCTGATTTTGTTTTAAAATTTTATAATCAAGTAAGTATACACACGTACTGTGAGGACATTTTTTTTAAGTGACATTACTTGTAAACATCTTAAATACTACATTTTGTGATCTGGTTTTAAGTTATGGCGGCACAGTTTTCCATTGTCGATTATTTTAATTATATTGGGGGTTTAAATAATAATTCCCGTGTTGTTTACCAAGGGGTAGAAATCTACAATGCTGGGCATATAATATTGTGTGGAGTCACTGAAAAAAACAGAGAATTCATAAAGATTTATGCTTTATGCCTACAAACTTGTGCATTACAAACCCACACACAATAACAGGAATTTTCAAGATATGCGATAATAAATACAAAATTGAAAATATTTTTTGTATTCACTATCATTAAAATGTAATGAGCAAACTATGATATAAGGGCTCACTTTTTTCCAATTTTTAAAATGTTTATCTAAACATCGCGTCGATTCCTAACCCCTTGCTTTCCCAATTTTGTTTCGAACCGTACGGTGTCTCATATTGGTGGAAACAAATGAAACGATATTTCCGGGTTTCTTCTTTTCAATAAATTGCACATAGGCACACAACAATATGTATTATACATTTTTCAATTATAATAAAACTTTAAAAACAAACTTCATACAAAACCAATAGACAAAACGAAATGTTATCTGTCGTATACAAGTTCATGAAACGCTCACCAGATGGTAGGGTGCTTAGCTGCAAATCCCTATAATAAAAACACCTTTTTTTGTAGGTGACTGGTTGGGTAGAGAGAGTCAAGACAGGGCTATGCCAGTGTCGTGCTGTCACCCAACAAGAGAAGGGGCCGATCCACCAACAGAGGCCCAGTGTCGTACGGCGCAACCCACGGATATCTATGTCTGGCAAGACGGCTGCTTCCAAAAACTACAGATGAAAGTAGAACAAGGGGCTAAGGTCCTAATTGGAGTTGGTATAGGTATCGCCTTCATAGAGGTCAGTCAAAACCAATGAGCTTATATAACATAATTTTTTTCGAATTTTTGTTTTTTTTTTTAATCCTTCTACAACCCCCTGGATAGTTTAAGGTCGTTTCGGACCAGAGAAATCATAGAAACTGAACAACTTTGAACACTACTTGTTAAAGTAGTATTAATTTTAACACTGAAAAAGTCAAATTTCATAAAAACAACACTATCTGAATAAATGAAGCTTTACAAAGTGATTTGGTTCAAAATAGTCAACTTTTTACTTCTTTTAAATGCAAATTTTAACACTAAAATTTTAACCAAACTGAGAATAAACCTTTACATTTTTTTTGCTGTGTAATTTATTATTTAGACCGGGAGCTCATGACATTTTTGGTCTCCGATTTCATACAGCATGCCTTTTGGAGGAGAGAATATTTACCCTGTGACAACAAAAAAGGGATGGTACTAAACCCCTGCACGCCTTCCGGTCATAGGGAAAATTGCATTTCCACTTGAAATTTTTTTTTGTGTTTTTCTCTGATTTAATATTGCTTGCCCTTTTGTCAAAAGAAAGTTATAACAAATTTAAAGTCTTTTAATTATAGGCATTCTGTATGAAAACGCGGAAAATCATATTTTTTTATTACAAGATCACATGACCGTTTGAGCCCTTTGGGACCCTCCGAATCGCATGCATATATTTAAAAGACTTTAAATTTGTTATAACTTTCTTTTGACAAAAGGGCAAGCAATATTAAATCAGAGAAAAGCACAAAAATTTTGTGTTTAAGTGGAAATGCAATTTTCCCTATAACCGAAAAGCGTGCAGGGGTTTAGTACCATCCCTTTTTTGTTGTCACAGGGTAAATATTCTCTCCTCCAAAAGGCTTGCTGTATGAAATCGGAGACCAAAAACTGTCATGAACTCCCGGTCTAATTTCATTTAAATTTAGGTAATCATAATGACGCAGTCGTAAGTGGATCTTAATCATGACTTTTTTTTCCAGATTGTGGGCATAGTATTCGCGTGTTGGTTGGCCTCTGCTATCAAGAAAGACGAGCCTAAATAATACACGCTCTACCGGCCAGTCCAAAACTGAACAATATCGCTATCGAAAACAACAATTTTTCAAACAAATATTTTGTTTAGCGGTTATTTGGAAAAATTAAAAATTTCCAGGTAAAATCGTGCATCGATCGACCGTTCATATATTTACATAAGCTCATTTTTCCGTTCTGTTATTACAGAGATAAGATTTGTTGTGAAAGTACGTCGTCATGGTAACGACATAAAAACCGGACGGGATATAAACAAAAAATATATGTTATAAAAAATACAGACAGACCCCTGTTGACGCTAATAGCTTGTTAGAGCTCAATACGCTACAGTATACAGGTGTTTTTTTGAAACGCCCTACCTCGAATAACTCATAAAAACTCATAAAAATAAATACGAGACCCAAAGCCACTTATTTCCTCATTAAATTCATTTGAAAACTACAGAAAATCTGCACTGTCCCTAATAATTTGGCCACCCACTGTATATATTTATGTCGGGGAAAAATACACTTCTGACGGCAAATGCCCGTTCACTTGCCGATATCTCTTATTTTCTCGGTAAAACAAAAATTAAACTCCAATTTATATATTTATGTCGGGGAAAAATACACTTCTGACGGGAAACGGCCGTTCACTTGCCGATATCTCATATTTTCTCGGTAAAACCAACAATTAAATTCCGATCTATATTTTTATGTCGGGGAAAAATAAACTTCTGACGGCAAACGGCCGTTCAGTTGCCGATATCTCGTACTTTCTCGGTAAACACAAAAATTAAACTCCGATCTATATTTTTATGTCGGGGAAAAATAAACTTCTGACGGCAAACGGCCGTTTAGTTGCCGATATCTCGTATTTTCTCGGTAAAAACAACAATTAAACTCCGATCTATATACAGGATGTTTGTTTGAAACCTCGAATAACTCTTTCATTTTACGAGATACAAAAAAATCTTCACAAGAAAAGTTAAACTAGATAAAAGGGCCCACTTAAAGACTATAATAAGAATTCTGCATCACTTCCGGTTTCAGAGGAAATTGTTTCAACTTTTTATCTAGCATAGGGAATCGGTACTTTATTTTTTTTTCTTGAAAGTACATTAAATCAGCTTTACAAGGATATCAAAATATCATACTTTAATTTTAACCATTTCAAAATGACGATCATTTATTTACAAAATAATAAATAACAAAAAATGGAAATTTAAAATATCATATCTCAAAAACAGTAAGAGTTTCTCAATAAGAGTTTCTGTTTATACCTATAAAACCCTAAAAATAAAAATAATACATTGTTTTCGTGGATCACAATTAGTGGGTAAAAACTGCGAATGGCGGCGACTGGCTGGTCACTTACCGCTAAAGGTACGATTTGCCGGACTAAAAAAATATTACAAAACCCTAAAAAATGTTTTTCGGGGATCATAATTAGTAGGGGAAAAACTGCGAATGGCGGCGAGTGGATGGTCACTTACCGCTAAAGGTACGATTAGTCGGACTCAATAGCATATTGCCAGCTGAGTACTAGAGACGACAGCTATATTGCCTTGGAGCACAGCGCCGCCACCTGTAATGTCACTTCTCAATAATGAATATAACATCCTTTTTGTTTAAGTATGAAAATAAACAGAAATTTTCGAAATATATACCCCTAACAGTATATGTTGTATTGCTATACACGTGTGTTCAGTTGGTTGCCTATATATACTTTTGAAGGGGCTATTTTTTTGTCAATTTTAAAAAATCATAACTAAAAAACGGTAATAGATAGAGACCTGCGGTTTGAATTTTTGGAATTTTCATACCTTTTTTACTCGAAAATGATTATTAGAGTCCTATTAGCTAGCACACAACTTTTTTAATTGCCTATCAAGTAAAATCTTAAAAATGTTACAAAAAATGAAAATCAAAAAATTATATCTCAAAAACGATAAGAGATAGAGACCTGCGGTTTGAATTTTACGAATCCTTATACCTTATTTAGTCTAGAAAAAAAATGGAAACTTAATGGCTAGCACACAACTCTTGCTATGGGCATTAAACAAACTTTTTAAATGTATCAGATATGGAAAATCTTATAAATTAAAAAAATTCGTATCTCGAAAAACGTAACTGATGGAGACCTGCGGTTTGAATTTTTGGAATCTCCATTGCTTATATATTGTTGAAAAAAATTAAGGCCTTATTCGCTTAAGCCATTTTTGACTGGGATTTTTTTGAAAATAATAAAAATTTTTGGTTTGAGTGATTGTATTTCAAAAACTAGAAAAGATAGAGAGCTGCGGTGTGAATTTTTGAAATCCTAAGGTCCGAAATACCCTTAGGGCACATTTTGAACCAATTTGGAAACAAAAAATTTTTTTGTAAAATTTTGAATTTTTCGAATTTTTTTTTGAAATTTCAAAAAATTATATCTAAAAAACGGGTGGAGATAAGGACCAGCAGTTTGAAAATTTGGAATACTCATATCTTTTTTAGTCTAGAAAAAAATTGGGGCCTTAATATTTCAAGTAGTTTAGTTTCTACAGGGGCCTAAACAAAACCCTTGAAAATGGAGAAAAATCGAAAAAATCGTAAGGGGTATACCTTAAAAAAATCGCGTTTTTTTACCAAAATTTTTTTGTCTCCGATTTGGCTGAAAATTGGTACTATTATGTATTTTGGGTCGTAGATTTCAAAAATTTGGTCTATTCCGAGCTATGGGCTCACATTTTTGAGTAAATTGCAAAATAGTCTTTCGAAATTGTCATAATTCATGTCCATATTTGTATCCATGATTAATATCTCGAAAACGGTTAGAGATAGAGACCTGCGGTATGAATTTTTGATTTTTTCACACCTTTTTTACTCGAAAATGATTAGTAGAATCCTATTAACTAGCACATAACTTTTTTAATTGCCTATCAAGTAAAATTCTAAAAATGTAACAAAAAATGAAAATCAAAAATTTGTATCTCAAAAACGATAAGAGATAGAGACCTGCGGTTTGAATTTTTGATTTTTTCACACCTTTTTTACTCGAAAATGATTAGTAGAATCCTATTAACTAGCACATAACTTTTTTAATTGCCTATCAAGTAAAATTCTAAAAATGTAACAAAAAATGAAAATCAAAAATTTGTATCTCAAAAACGATAAGAGATAGAGACCTGCGGTTTGAATTTTTGATTTTTTCACACCTTTTTTACTCGAAAATGATTAGTAGAATCCTATTAACTAGCACATAACTTTTTTAATTGCCTATCAAGTAAAATTCTAAAAATGTAACAAAAAATGAAAATCAAAAATTTGTATCTCAAAAACGATAAGAGATAGAGACCTGCGGTTTGAATTTTTGATTTTTTCACACCTTTTTTACTCGAAAATGATTAGTAGAATCCTATTAACTAGCACATAACTTTTTTAATTGCCTATCAAGTAAAATTCTAAAAATGTAACAAAAAATGAAAATCAAAAATTTGTATCTCAAAAACGATAAGAGATAGAGACCTGCGGTTTGAATTTTTGATTTTTTCACACCTTTTTTACTCGAAAATGATTAGTAGAATCCTATTAACTAGCACATAACTTTTTTAATTGCCTATCAAGTAAAATTCTAAAAATGTTACAAAAAATGAAAATCAAAAAATGATATCTCAAAAACGGTAAGAGATAGAGACTTGTGGTTTGAATTTTTGATATTTTCACACCTTTTTTACTCGAAAATGATTATTAGAGTGCTATTAGCTAGCACACAACTTTTTATACTATGTTTTACGCAGGGCCAGGGAGAGTGATTCACCTTAAAAACATTATCTTAGGTTAATAGAGAGATATTGCAAAGTGAAAAAAAGCTGACTTTATTAAAAGAAACCTCTAATAAAGTATCCTGTATTAAAATTTTTCATGATGTTTTAAAGAGTGTTATTGCAACGGTGCTCTTGCTTCATACTTTATTTTGACAAATATGCCAAATTGATAGATCGAAATCGTAATGAATATAGAAGTTAACTGCAACTCTTATATGAGTTAACTGCAACAGACTATTTTCTTCCCATACGGCATACTCGCATACGGCACAACCATTCGCAAAAGGGTTTCGTGACACAATTTCTCGGAGAAGAATAACATCGTCCTCGTATTTAAATCGTCAACGTTTTTTATCTTTAGCTTGCATCATTACTCACAAGAAAAGTCACCAATTTTTTGTTCGAATTTACTCCGTTGTTAATTTTGAGGTTACATTGACAGAAGACCTGTCAAAATTAAGGTGCTTTAAATAAAAAATGCTTTGCCGTTATTTAAATTAAATATAGGTTGCCTGTATTTTAATAAAAGAAAGAAATTAAGGATATATCAACTGCGCATGCGCACATGTCAAATAAAGGAAAACTTTATTAAAAGATCAGTAGAACAGAGGTTGCAATAATTCTCTATTGTTGATAACCTTTTATTTTTTTTATAAACCACCTAAAAATAAATTGTATTTTAAAGTAAATTGAAACATGGAAACAGTACAAACAGAGCAAAAGTGGTAACTCAGGGCGTAGTATAGGCAGTTAAAAGTTACCTTTAACCCAAGTTCAGTCAAAAACATTTTTTTTTTGTTAAAAAAATCGTAATTATTGATGGGTTAAACAATGTTAGTGTTATGATATTGAAATTAAAAAATATGTACTCACTTTGGAAGAATTTAATACAAACTTTTAATTATTTACACTATTTTTAAACAATGTTTCATTAATTTTTGTTTTAAAAACGTTCAATTCTTGCAAAAAATTGATTCTAGCTGAACAATTTCTCTTGTTTATGCGATAAGATTTCGTTTATCACTGGGATTATAGGATTAACATGTGACCTTAGGAAAAATGACATTACAATGTTACCCAGATTTTATACCGATACTTATATTTAGGAAAATTTATTTTTATATCTTCCTTGCTTCGCTATCTGATAAATTTTCTACGATTAATTTTGGGCAATTGTAGATTTTTGTTTAAAAACATTGACTGAATAATAACTATATTTTTCAATCAACGTTAAAAGCTAATTGTAAAAAGAGCGTTGTATAAAATAGCGTTAAACGGGGTCTTACTGTTTTAAAAAATATTTTTGAAAATTCGTATACTGCTGTAGGTCACAATTTCGCTTCTCATAAGCCTTCATCGTGTGCCTTTCATACTCAAAATATACTCAAAATTTTGATTTTTTATAATAAATTTTGTGTATAAGCTGCCATATATCATAATTTTGATTTAAAATAATTAAATGTTTGTTAATAATATCAAATTTTTATATTTTATTAGGATTTAAATTAGAATAAATATAGATTATATAAACCAACCGGGCTAAGTCCAGATTGATTCAAAAATACAATTTTGATAATATAAAGATGGACTTAGGACCTTTGGTTTTTTGACTTTTAAAGTGTTTCGAATATATCATAGTTTATTATATGTGATTATTGTATTAGAATACAAATTATGTAATAAATTTTAGAATAAAAAGTAATTATTACACATAAAAAACAGCTTTTACTGTTGAATTGTTATTTTGATGCATTTGTACCCAGATATTGCCCATCTACATATCAACACATCTTTATGGAGGCCTAAATGGTTTCTGTACAACAGATTTCGCGAAAAAAAACGCCTGCTTTATATGCAATACTGTGTTACATTGCTGTAAAACGGGTTGCCTATCCATACTTTTGAAGGGGCAAATTTTTTATAATTTTTAAATATTTATAATTCAAAAACGTTAAGAGATAGAGATCTGCGGTTTGAATTTTTGGAATGCCTATACCCTGATTAAGTGGCGCACCTGAATTTGAGGGGGGTGGGGGGGGGGGGCTTAAGGCAAAATTATTTAAATTATTCTCATTTCTAAAAAAGCTCCTCGCTTCTGAAATACAAGTTATGACCTAAAAAAAAGGTCCTCACTTTTTAAAAATAAGTCAATTCAAACTTCAAAAACAGCATTTTCCTATGAAATTCACACAAAATTTCATATTCATAATAAATTTCCATTATTCAAGACTAATAAAATACTAAATTAAAATGTTGTGTAGTATAATATTTTTTAATTTATTCAAATGCAAATCATTACCTCGAAACAAGAAATATATGACTTAGACCAGTGGTGCGCAAACTGTGGGTCGGGACCCCTAGAGGGGTCGCGAGAATATTTTTCGGGGTCGCCAAATTCACAGTAACGTATATGACAATAAAAAATATAAGGCTTTTCTTCAACAAGTATCAGGTACCAGTAAAATAGTGAAATGAAATTTTATTCTTTATAAAAATAGAACTATATTTTTTTACGAAAACAGTTGTCTGAATTAATACCTAATAACCGATGAACGTTGACGATTAAAAAACGTCTATTGTCCATCCAGGGGTCGCGACAAAATTTTACACAAAATAGGGGGTCGCAAATGAAAATAGTTTGCGCACCACTGACTTAGACCATAACAAAATTGGTATTTCCTTCTTTCATGGGGGGGCAGACCCCTGTCAATAATTAGTCAAGAAAAAAAATTATGGTTTTAGTGGTTAGTACATAACTTTTTAATGTAGTCAAAGTTGACCCTCAAAAATAATATTGATTTCGGATATATTTTTTAGAACAAAAAACTGCAATTTAAAAAATCATATTTCCAAATCTGTAAAAGATAAGAGACCTGCGGATTTAATTTTTAAAATCTTCACACCTTGTTTAGTCTAGGAAAAAAATAGGGAACAAAATTGGGATAATATTTCTGGAGGAAGAAAAAAAAAATTAAATTCCACCAGTTTTTAAAAAATATTAGAAGACCTGTAATAATAAATAAACATTCAAAAAAAAGTCTTTTATTTAATTTATTTACGAAAACAAATACGAATCACATAACCTACAAAATTACTCCTTCTTCTTCTTATCCTTCTCATCTTCCTCACGATAATGCAGGAACACAAAGGCAAAAATGAACATACCAGCCATCATTGAGAAAACGCTCACATAATAAGGATAAGCGCTATAAATAAATCTTTCATATTGTGTATGCTCTAATGGCCGGACTGAAACTTGCGTCGTGGAGTAAAGACGAGTGAAACCAATACGATCATAATCAACTTTAAACTGATAAACTCCGTAAACATCTGGGATTTTAAATTTAGATTCGTAAATTCCGTTGGATTTTGATTTTAACGTTGTGCGTACGAATGGATCAATACGCACAAATTCAAGTTGAACATCGTTAGCTTGATAAGGAGCCCACTTACCGTCCACTAATTTCTCGATTTTAATGTTATAAACCACTTCGTCCATTATAGTATAACTTTGCGGCGGTGTTGTTTCTCCGAAACGATGATGAGAGACTGAAGTAACACGGAGAACACCATGTTCCTTAAAAACCCACTGACTAATAGCAATCGCAACATCTTTATTACCTGATTGTGTATTTTTAGTCCCATCGGCCGAATTAACAGGACTTCCGAAATATTCATCAGAAAAAAAGTCAAGAGAACCCGAAAAAACAACACGAGCATTATTACGGGCTTGTAAAGCTGCAATTAATAACGTATTTTTACCAACCGCGTGTGGATATTCCTTAATCGGAGAGTCTGGGATGTAACTGTAAGCTGTACTATCGGCTGTTAATAACGGAAGAACTAATGGATTTTCTGGGTCGGCTAACAGTCCTGTGCCTTTGTACAAGAGTGGTGAGGTCTTCTTACGATCCCCAACTACAACGCTGGAGTCTATTAGGTTGTCAGATGGCACTACAATAGTTGTATGTTGTCCGGAATCACTTGCATCGTAGTTTAAGTGGTCTATCACATAAGCACCTTCTTCATCCACCTCAAAACCACACTCAGAAGCTAGTTCACGGAGTACATCACCTGTTTGATAATTTCCAGCCACCATAACATTACCACCTTCATCGATAAACTCAGTTATTGTGTCTACGTTCAAACTACCACCAAATTCTTCGACAGATGGAGCGAATATTATGAGATTTTCATATAAATATTGGCCGTATTTTGAAAGTAGAAGTGTTGAATCATCCGCTGATTTGAATGTGAGCTCATATCCACGATCTGGACAGTAAAATTTTTATAAACGCCGGTTTCTAACCTGCGATTTTTAGATTGTCTTACCTTGCAGATTTTTGAAAAAAATGGAATGTGTTTCTTTGATTGCTAGGTTGTCGAGGAGGACTAGAGTGTTTTTAGAACTGTAGGCCCCAATACAAAGGAGCAGGAGCCCCAAAATTGATTTTAAAAACATATTTAAACACACGTCACCAATACATAAGCGACACCACGACAACAGACTGACAACTGAAGATAAATTAAATAATTATCAATTAAAAAATAATCGATTATTTTTTATAGAAATTTAAGTAGGATTTATAAAGAAAAAACTATAAAAATATTTGCTTAGTAATAATTTATTTATAAAACATTTTTGTTTTTACGTTATTAACAACAAAACTTAACTGTCAGCCCTTATATTTTTAGGCTATGAAATTTACTATTTTTTGAATAATTTTGATATTTCTTGTTAAAATAAAGGGTTTTGTTGTTTAAATAAGTGATAAAAGTTATATTTTTATAATTTTAAGTTGTTTTTTTGGCGGTTATATTTTAAAAATGTTTTATTTATTGTTTGAATATTGGCTGCACTGTGACATCACGGTGTGATGTCCGATTTTGGAGCTCATTTACTTGCCTCGAAGGTGACCGTGATTTGAGAGAGCGTAGGCCCCTCCAGGCAACATTTTTTACGTGCTAGAGCTTCGCCCCATCCATCAAAATGGCTTTGAACCCGGCCTACGAAGCCATAGGCAAAGGATTCGTCCAACAATATTATGCCATGTTCGATGATCCAGTACAACGGCCAAATTTGGTTAATATGTACAATGTAAGTAGTTTTAAAATAACCATAAGTTTAGGAAAACTCTAAAAGGGTTTAATGAAGCTCTGTGCTTAATGCGGAATTATTTGTTTCAGGTTGAAAGTTCTTTTATGACATTTGAAGGCATGCAACTGCAGGGCGGTGTTAAGATAATGGAAAAACTCAATGTAAGTATTTATTTCTGTTCATACACGTCTGTACGTTAACATTTCACCTTTAATACACCCTTAAAAGACTCCCAAACAAACATTACTTACCTACTTCTCTCACAATAGCAGTACTGTATAAATTAAGTCTTTCGAACTATCAGATTACTCTTTTTAATTGAATTTTTACATTTATAATCCACATTTATGAATCAACGTATTTTGTTTGTTGTGTTTAGTAACAATTCATATGTTTTATTTTAATTTGTGAGGTTATATTATTTTTATTTTGTTATACAGGGTTTATCGTTCCAAAAAATTAATAGGATAATAACTGCGGTGGACTCTCAGCCGATGTTCGATGGAGGTGTGCTTATAAACGTCTTAGGGAGATTGCAGGTTAGTGTTATTCTGTACGTTGTTTCTCTTAAGTGTTGACGGAATGTTTGGCGTGTTGTAGACGGATGACGATCCACCCCATGCGTACGTTCAGACGTTTGTTCTGAAAGCGTTTGAGGGTGCGTTCTTTGTTCAACACGATACATTCCGCCTGGTTCTTCACGACAGCTTGTAGCACTCTACGGCGGTACAGCCTCCACTCTGGAGATTGCGTGGGCCCCACCGTTCTTTATGGTATATCGTGTGAATGCACTAATACCACTGCTTTGCATGAAAACACCTACATTTTATATTATCGTAGATTAAAACTCGAAATAATTATTTAATTATTAAAGTCGGCATTTTTATAACATTCGCACAATTTTTTTCACTAATTAACTAAATTGCGTGTTTTTTTTTATATTTTTGCCTTTTGTTTTGCCTCTTTCTAACTTGCTGTATGTATGTACCGAAAATTACCGGTTTCGGTCAACCGCGAAATTTTACGTATTTCACAATTTTAAACCGCCGTAACTCAAAAACTAACACAGATAGAGCCCTGCCGTTTGAATTTTTGGAGGCCTCAGGCCTTGTTTATTCTAGAAAAAAATTGGGAACTTAATGGCTAGCACACAACTTTATCTATGGACCATCAAACTTTAAAGAAATAAAAAGTAAAAATTTGATAATTTGGGTACACTTTCAAAATTTATATCTCAAAAACGGTAAGAGATAGAGACCTGCGGTTTGAATTTTTGAAATCTTCACACCTAGTTTAGTTTATAAAAAAATTGGGGATTTAATGGTTAGCACACAACTTTTTTTATGGGTCATCAAACAAATTTTCAAAATGTTAAAAAATGTAGAATTTTGTGTTTTAAAAAAATGTGTATCTCGAAAACGGAAAGCGATAGAGCCTTGCGGTTTGAATTTTTGGAATCCTTATACCTTGTTTAGTCTAGAAAAAATTTGAGGCCTTAATGGCTAGCACACAACTTTTTTTATGAACCATAAAACAAATTTTCAAAATATCAAAAAATGTAAAATTTTGTACTTTTAAAAAATGTATATCTCGAAAACGGGAAGAGATAGAGAATTGCGGTATGAATTTTTGGAATCTCCATTGCTTATATATTGTTAAAAAAAATTAGGGCCTTAATCGCTTAAGCCATTTTTGACTGTGATTTTTTTGAAAATATTCAAATTTTTTGGTTTGAGTGACTATATCTCAAAAACTAAAAATGATAGAGACCTGCGGTTGGAATTTTTGAAATCCTAAGGTCCGAAATACCCTTAGGGCACATTTTGAATCAACTTGGAAACAAAAAATTTTTTTGGAAAAATTTGAATTTTTCGAAAAAAATTTTGAAATTTCAAAAAATTATATCTCAAAAACGCTTGGAGATAGGGACCTGCAGTTTCAAAATTTGGAATACTCATATCTTGTTTAGTCTAGAAAAAAATTGGGGCCTTAATATATCTAGTAGTTTAGTTTGTACAGGGGCCTCAACAAAACCCTTGAAAATGGCCAAAAATCGAAAAACTCGTAAGGGGTATACCTTAAAAAATTCGCGTTTTTTGACAAAAAATTTTTTGTCTCCGATTTGACTGAAAATTGGTACTATTACGTATTTTGGGCCGTAGATCTCAAAAATATGGTCTATTCCGAGCTATGGGTTCACATTTTTGAGTAAATTGCAAAATAGTCTTTCGAAATTGTCATAATTCATGTACATATTTGTATCCATAATTAATATCTCGAAAACGGTTAGAGATAGAGCCCTTCGGTTTGAATTTTTGGAATCTTTACACTTAGTTTGGTCTAGAAAAAAATTGGAGGCTGAGGTTGTGTGCTAGCCAACTTTTTTATTAGCCCTCCAACAAACTTTTGAAATGAGACAAAAAATGTAAAATTTTGTACTTTTAAAAAATTTATATCTTAAAATCGGTAAGAGATAGAGATTTGTGGTTTGAATTTTTGGATTCTACGGTGTTTATTTAGTAGAGTAACAAACTGGGGCCTTATTCAAATCAGCAGTATTGGAATAATGTGTTTTGGAAAAAGTCCAATTTTAAAAAATTCATATTTCGAAAATAGCTACAGATAGAGATTTGCGGTTTAAATTTTTAGCTTCTAAGATGTTTATTTAATATAATAAATAATTGGGGCCTTATTCGTGTCAGCAGTTTTTGAAAAACACATTTTTGGAAATAGAAAAATCCAAAATGGGGACTTAATGGCTAGCACACAACTTTTTTTATGGGCCATCAAACAAAACCTTGCAAAAATAAAAAGTAAAAATTTGATAATTTATGTCTACTTCCAAAATTCGTATCTCAAAAACGGTAAGAGATAGAGACCTGCGGTTTGAATTTTTGAAATCTCTACATCTTATTTACTGTATAAAAAAATTGCAAACTTAATGGCTATCATACAACTTTTTTTATGGGGCCAAAAAACAACACCTTGCAAAAATAAAAAGTAAAAATTTGATAATTTTGGTATACTTCCAAAATTAATATTTCAAAAACGGTAAGAGATAGAGACCTACGGTTTGAATTTTTGAAATACTTATACCCTATTTAATGTACAAAAAAATTACAGACTTAATGGCTAGCACACAACTTTTTTTATGGGCCATCAAACAAAACTTTGCAAAAATAAAAAGTAAAAATTTGTTAGTTTAGGTCTACTTCAAAAATTCATATCTCTAAAACGGTAAAAGATAGAGACCTGCGGTTTGAATTTTTTGAATCCTTACACCCTATTTAATGTACAAAAAAATTACAGACTTAATGGCTAGCACACAACTTTTTTTATGGGTCATCAAACAAAACTTTGCAAAAATACTTTATAAATTAGGTATACGTCAAAAATTCATATCTCAAAAACGGTAAAAGATAGAGACCTGCGGTTTAAATTTTTAGAAACCTTATTCAATTGACTATATAAACATTGTGATTTTTTTGTTCCAGTGTGACGATGATCCTCCTCACGCTTTCTCTCAGATCTTCGTGTTAAAACCTCTCGGGGGTAGTTTCTTCTTACAGCATGACGTGTTCAGGCTGGGCATCCATGACACCGCGTAATGGGGCTCCGTAGGACCATCAGTGCCGGCTCATGTTGAGCCCCCCCCTCTCATACCCGCATACGGACCCCCCCCCCAACAACAACCAGCTGGTGCCGCGCCTCGTGCACAACAACTGTTATATCTACGTTACGTTGTTTCATTTTACATTGCTTTATCACGATTTGAGCTTATTACGAATATACCTCCTCCCTACCTAGATTTATCTACCCCTATATTTCCTTCCCCCCCTTCCCCCACAGTTAATATCAGAGCGGTTTTGTAAGTTTAAATATTAATAAATGATACTTTTGTAAAGTTATGGACGTTTTTATTATTTATTTTTCAGGATTTTTTTTTTCAAGATGGTTTAATAGTGTTTCTCAACCGGTGGTCCGCGGACTACCCCTATATTTCCTTGTTTATAGAAGTATTTGTTTTTTAAATTAACTAGTGTTGTAAGCGTTGCTGCATCAACAAAAATTATTTAGCAACTTAAATTTATTTAACACTGAATTTTTATTTTTGGCTGAAATAATTCATGGGCATTAGGAATTAGTTCTTATTGATAGAAAAATTAATTAAAAAAATATATTTAAAATATTAATTATTATTTTTATGAAAAAATAATAATTAAAATAATAATTTAGGGTTTGTACCATACATGGCACATTATGATTCTACATTATGTTACAAAAGAAAATGATTCCGTATTATTTGCTCGTCAATTGCTAGGTGTTCTTCATTAGGGATTAAAAGCAGTCGCCCTCGAATTTTTGAAAGAAAAGGTCGTATCTTCTAGTTGTCCTTTCTCAATAAATTCAGAGTTATCGTTGAAGTGCAAATTCCGCTTGATATCCTCATATCTATTGCAGCCCATTACTTGAGATACTGCAGGATCCATTGCTGTGTATGTGGCATATATGAACATTCATGAAGTAACGTTCTGATTCAGTTTTAAAAGTAAAATAAAAAACGGAATGTGTTATATATGGCGCACTATGCGGTAAAGGGTTAATACAGTGTTTCTCAACCGGTGATCCGCGGACCACTGGTGGTCCTTAGCAAAATTTTAGTGGTCCGCAAAAGGCTTATAAAAGATTATTTTTGAGATTTTTGTTCATTATTTTATGATTATTTGTTAATTTTCTGTGATTTTTGTTCATTTTTCAGTGTTACATATACAATAAATTTGTTTATTAGTATATTTATTTTTTGTGGTCCGAGGTACAAAAATTAAATATACTGGTCCGTGGTACGTTTACGGTTGAGAAACACTGGTTTAATACATTGCTCCTTCATCCCTAGATTTATCTACCCCCTATATTTCCTTGTCCCCCACGATACAAAACCCTAAAAATAAGAATAATACATTGTTTTCGAGGACCACAATTAGTGGGGAAATACTGGGAATGGCGGCGACTGGCTGGTCACTTACCGCCAAAGGTACGATTTGCCGGACTAAAAAAAATATTACAAAACTTTAAAAAAATGTTTTTGGGGATTACAATTAGTAGGGGAAAAACTGCGAATGGCGGCGAGTGGATGGTCACTTTCCGCCAAAGATATGATTAGCCGGACTCAATTCAAAAGACATGAAGATGGTTATTAAACGAAAAAAAGACGTTATTAAGAAAAATATCTAGCTGAAATGTAGTCTATGATTTACGTTAAGACTATATTCAGAGACAGACAGACAGAAATTCACTGCTACGTGTATAATATGCAACTTACGATTTATCGAGAACTTGTTCGACGGTAGGTATTAAAATATGGAATCGAAAGCTTTTAAAAGTGTTTCTAGTTTAATAATGATGAGATTTATTGATGAAATGACAGTTCCTAGACGAAATATACAATCTGGTAGGTACATAAAGTGATGGCTTTTATAGACAAATTAGCATTCTCTACGTTCAGTCTAATCTTTATACGCTCAATAATAAATTATTTTTATAACCAATTTATTGAATTAAATGAAAGAAAAATCATACATTTAATATAAATTATACAGAAATAAATAAGGAAATACAAAAATAACGGTTAGAAAAATATTAAATTAATTCATATATACATCAGACTTTATAATATTTTAGTCTACGATATTATGATGACGAAATCAATCAGTCTCTTATAAATTAGTCAAAATTTATCGAAAAAACACCCAAAATTACACAAAAATCACAAGCGACAATTTGACGTTTCACTTAAAGGTTACGTATGTATTTCTAAAAAAAAAATACTGAAACATACTTATAATAAACCAAAAACTGTCCTGTTATGCATTTTTAGAATACTGATACTTAAAAACAGCTAAAAAGTTATAAATAATATTTATTTTTATCAATTTCCAAAATTTAATTTAGTGCTGCCATCTTCGAACAAAGCCTTGAACTATGCACAAAATTTATCTCCTTTGGCCAAGGGCAAAATATAAATCATTATAATTGGCAGATATATAATTAAAAAATTAAAAATAATTAATTAATAAACCTAAAATCATATTCTTTACCTATTAAAATATATTTTATTCCGTTTTTTTAATTTTAAAAAATTGTCCCAGTACGCCGGGGCACAATTATAATTTTCATGTCGAACAAACCCGGAGTTGGACAATTTTCTCCCAAATAAAACCAAATTATACCATATAAACAATGTTTAAGTAATTTATAATCTGTCTCAATTTGTAATACGAAACTAAATCTGGTTACTTTAGTGACTGTTGTGGTGTAAATAGACTTTTTTGAAACCATGTAAACTTGTAAATCTGGCTTTTACATTTTTTGTGAAGTTTCATTATACTGAGGTTATATTCACTCAAAAACTACATGTCAGATACGAAATTGACATGTCAAAATTGTGAGTGACATGTCTAATATGTTGAATTATATACAAATATTTAATTCATCTTATTTCGCTTATTCATATTTTCTGTTCTGGTTGCCTAAAATATATTTCAAATACTTGTCAATTAGTGTTTTATACAATTTGTGTTAGTAAGTTGACATACAATTTAATGTCAATTATGAATTGTCAAATATTTTGAAAGGTGTTACTTCAGAATTACCACCCTAAGATGATATTTTAAATACACAACATAAAAAATGAAGTTTTCCTGTTAGTTTCGTATTACAAATTGAGACAGATAATATAATATTATTTGATAAATTTAAAATGTATTAATTAATTTTTTAAGGTAATAAATAAGAAATAAAAAATTTGGACAATGAAAAGTGTAGCGTTTTGCCACGGATGGCGACACTTATTTAATTTTAAATTATGATGGCGGATCATTTTGACAATTACAATTTTTTATGAAAAAAACGCATAAAATGGATTTAAAAATGTATATATTTAGTGTTTTTATGTTAAATGAAAATGGTGAAAGGTTTTTGTGTTGTTAAAATAAAAGTGTAATGTTTCTTTGGTTTTCGAATACTGATTTGAAGTTACGGACAATGATGAAAATAATGTTTTAAGGCAATTTTTAAGTGGTTAATTGTTTCACACATGTCACTTGTGTTGTTTTTGTGTGTTTACAACAAAAAAAATACCGAAAGCATAAATGAAAAATGGCAAATATGAACAGAGCGCTTTTGAACACTTACGGGCCTTTCTTAACAACCTGTCTTAAACTTCTTACACCTCTGAGTGATCTCATGGCCATGGCTCTGTTGAAGTGTCTCTGTGGCCTCAGGGTTTCAGGGAGGGTGCTCTGTCCCACATACTCGGGAGTATCGTGGGTTCCTGTGTCTACCGAGGAGAGTATGACGAGGAGCACTCCCAAAACGAGACAGATGATGATTAGGAGTGTGTACATGTGTATCGTGGCCTCCGGGACAGACTCCATGTCTCGTAATGCAGCTAACGCTGGTTCAAAGTCAGGCCGGAGCTCCAAAGTGTGACGGAGATGAAGACCCGCTTCTTGATAATGACCGTAAGCTTTAAATATCTCTCCTGAAATTTAAATACAACCAATTCTATTTTTATATACATACATACCTGAAAAATTTGTGTAAAAAAATAAATAAATAAAATATTTTTAACTAAAATCGCGAATTTTTTTAAAAATCACCATTTGTTCCCAGTGATGGGCGCGTAAGTTACATGATGTAAGTTACCTCATTGTTGACGCGTAAATAATTGATGTAAAGTAAACACAAAAACTCTTGTAAACAATGTATACAACGTAAACAATGTAAACAATGATTTAGAAATGCGCACTTGTTTTGAATTACAGAATCACATTATCAATATATTTTTATAAATAATAAAATTTTAATGAAACGATTTTAAATGAAAAAGTAAGTATATAAAATTAGGACAAGCCAATATACATATTAATAAAAATCGAATTTGCATCATTATACAGGTGTTACATACAAATTAGTAAATATGAATATGAAAAATTAAAAACTTTTTTCTTTAAAAAATTCAGTCTAATTTTTTTAATAACAAAATACATTAAATTTCATCTTTAAGAAAATCAGCCTATATTTTTTAATAACGAAAAGATTAATTGCAAATTTTGCATAACGCCCTATATTTTCTTTAATTTTCTTTAATTAAAACAAAACCTAGTTCTTCAGAATTATTCCTTCGGTTTCTTCCCACCATTTTTTTAATAAATTTATTGTTTTGAACTGAATATACTTGTTCATTAACTCTCTATTATTCCTATTAAATAACTAAAACTAACCTCATTATTTGACAGTTTACAAAGTTTACATTGTTTACATTGTTGACAAGTTTACCAATTGTTTACATAAGTTTACACGTAAACGTAAACAATTAAAGTTTACGTGTAAACGCCCATCACTGGCTTTCATTTGATACCCCACAATGCAATTTAATTTTTCTTTCAAACATTTTTAAACACAGTGTATATTTTATACAATCTGTTCACAAAGTATTGCATTTTATTATTTTGATAATTTTTAAACAGTCTGTATATTTTATAAACTGCTCTAAAAATTATCAATTTTTTTAACTCCGTATTTATTTTATACACTATTTGAAGAGTGTTAAATTTAATTATTTTAATAATTTTTTAACAATCTGTATATTTTATATGCTGACCTCAAAAAATATTGAATTTGATATACAAATTTTTGAATATAGTCAGATTGCTGATAGGTGACTGTTACATGTATGTATCAAGTAGTGCATTCATATAATAATCTAGTTAGACTATACCAACATGACATACAGCTTCAAAGGTGCAAATTATTGAAAACAAAATTCCCAGTTAGTTTGTTCTTACAAAAGTGAACTGCTTATACCATGCATATTTTATAGAGTGTTTATAAAGTGCTGAATTTTATTATTTCAAACATATTTGAACAGTCTGTATATTTTATACAGTCTGTTCATGAAGAGTTGATTCTTGATTTATCCATTACCTGTTAATTTTGTGTTCGATGTTCCTTCTTCGATAAACTTAATTTGAAGTATTACGATCGATTGAATCAACCCGTAACCCAATTTAAACAATATATGAGACAGATTTGATATTTCTATTTATTTAAAAAATAATAAACCTTACCTAATGTGAAATATTGTTGCCAGGCGCTCTTATCTGGAGGCTGAACTTCTAGGGAACGTCTCGTTAAGTAAATGGCATCATCCAGATACTGCAACGTAAAAAGGACTCTCGCTAAATTCAAGAGGACTTCTGCGTTATGTGGACTGACCGCAAGAGCTCTACGGAAGCATTCTATTGCTCTCGAAGCATCTCCTTTTATCCGCCAAAAATTACCAATTTGATTATATAACGAAACAGATTTTGGTTTCTAAAAATGTAAATTAATTAATAAAAAAATTGTTTTGTTTAATAATTCTTTTATTTTACCTCTCGTTTGGCTTTTTTAAGTTTTCTTTCCAGTGCGTCCACATCGAAATCTCCGTTTGAACTTCTGATGCCATGTTTTCGACTGCGGCTGAATATGAGGGCTACTTGCGGTTCGGGGACATTCGGATGTCTGTGCCTGTTTGCTACACCCACCAAGTTGTCGTAGTAAGTGAAATTAACAGACTTACCACAGTCTAAAACCTCTTCCGTTCCCTTATGGGTGTTCACAATTTGATCGGAAAGTTCTGTTATGTTTTTAATACCGTATCTGGAAAAAAAAACATTTAAAATATGATGCAGGTTGTTTTCGATGGGGAATATTCAGTTTTAGTCGACGACGGCGCTGTTTCTGATCGGGAATAGTCGGTTTTCATCGACGGTGGCGATGTTCCTGATCGGGAACATTCGGTTTTAATCGACGATGGCGATGTTCCTGATCGTGAACATTCGGTTTTAATCGGCGATACAGCTGTTCCGCGATCGGGAACATTCGTTTTTAATCGACGATGCCGCTATTCCTGATCAGGATGTTTCTAGCTTTTTATACCAGCCCCTCTGGGATATAAGGCAAAAAAAATATATTTTTTTTTGGGAAGAAATTTTGTCTAGATATTAAAAAAAAAACTTAATCCAAAAACATTTTATTTGATATCTCGAAAGAATTTTTAAAAAAATCTTTCAAAAAAATAATCTGATCTAAAATTCCTTGAGTAGTATTGCAGTTCACATCAATGTGCATTATTCTGATTTTTTTCAGATTTTTATTCCAGCCCCTCTGGTAAATAAAAAAAAAAAATGTTGTGAGGTATCAAATGAAAGGTCCTTGACTTAGGGTCAGGTTTTTCTTTTTATTTTGACATGATTTTTCCCAAAAAAAATCAAACAAAAAATTTGTAATCTTTCATAAAAACAATATGATAAAAAATTGCCAAAATAATAAAAAATTAAACAGTAGAAAAAATTTGTGATCTTGAAAATAATATGATAAAAAATTTCCAGAATATTATTACAGCTCACATCAATGTGCATTATTCTAAATTTTTTCACATTTTTATACCAGCCCCTCTGAGACTTAAGGAAAAAAAAAATTAATTTTCTTTGGAAAAAATCGTGTCAAAATAGAAATAAAAACTTGATCTAAAGTCCTTTCATTTGATATCAAACAAGAAATTAAAAAAAAATTAATTGTACAAAAAAAAAAAACTTTTAAATAACTAATCTGATCCAAAATTGAGTAATATTGCAGTTAACATCAATGTGCATTGTTTTAAATTTTTTCAGATTTTTAAACCATCCCCTCTGGATAAGGAAAATGTTGTGAATTTATTTCTGGTAAAAATCGTGTCTAAACAGAAAGAAAAACTTAAATTGCGGTTGAAGAGATTTAGTTTTAAGCCCGCAATAAATTAAATACTTTCATAGGTTCGATAAAATCAAAAAATTTGAAGCTACGAATTTGAAGCGTAATCAAACAATTAATAGAAAATTAAATAGCGATAAAGTAGGGCATACTCTGCTAAAAAAGTTGAGTTAAAATTTTTGCCGCACAGCAACAAAGGCTATTTGCGTTTAAAAAGCTAAATTGGAAGAGTAGCACTTGTTGGAGGCCCCAAAATAGTTGTAAACTTCTTTTAGGTCCACTATAAAAGATACTAACGACAGTGGTAAGCTTCGGGAAAGCACAAAAATTTTACTCGCAATAGATAAAAATCGTTTAACTTTATAGAGCTGTGTGTTTCCGATAGAAGCATCTTACACCTGTAGCAGGTTTGTTTACAACTGATATACCTCCTAGAAGCCATTGAGGGCTTCACAAAAGCGATAAATTTCATATATAAATAAACTAAGTACGTACTTTTCAAATCCATCGTTTCTAATATTGTTGCAATCCGTACAGTAGTATTCGAGGCCCTGCTTGCTCCAGAACTGTCCAAAATGCACCGTAGAAGTTATAATATTAAACACCGGATCATCCTCGATGAGATGTCCCTCTGACAGTCCACCGGGAAGTGTGACAACCTGGTGAAACGGTGACACCTCTACGATCTTTGATTCGTCAGGATTCAACTTCCATAGAGTTGATGTCCTGGAGTTAATGCTGAGGATATGGAAGGAAAGGATATAATAAGCTAACACAGTGATATGAGGGGTTATGTCCAACATTTTCAAGAATTAACCCTTGTTTTAAACGATGTTTACACACTAGGTTAATACCAGGTTAAGTATTCACATTTTTAAACACTAAAACACGTAAAAAGTTTATTAAAACTAACGAAATATTATTAAAATTTGATTTAGAAATGTTTAATTGTTTATTATGCAAAAATTTTAAGTTTAAATGAGGTTAAATTTGGTTTTTAGTTATTGTATTTCTGAAATATTGTTCCAAAACTCCACAACAACACTTTATAACTAATTATTTAACTAGTTTATTAATTAGTTTATTTAATATTTAATAAGGACCCAATATTATTGCTCTAGTTTTGATACACAAACAACTGTGTTCCTTTTTGTATTGATTCAAAATGTCTGTTCAACTCTCGCTGAATAATCTTATCTCTGAATTTTCACAACTGATCTTTTGCTAAATAAGCATGTGGCTTTGGAATTATTGTGGAGAAATTAGAAAGGGTAGGAAAAAATAAAAATATTGTTTAGGGGACACCCGGGTTTGAACCGGGGACCTCTCGATCTGCAGTCGAATGCTCTACCACTGAGCTATATCCCCATTGAATATCACCTTATATTTATTAGTTTATAACGTGGAAATTATTATTAAATATTTACTTTTTTTATAGAAAAGTTTATGTATTATATACAGGCTGTGCATAGCTTTAAATATAATTTATATAATAATTTTTTAATCAATATATTTTGTACACTGTTAAATTTTGAATATTTTAATGATTTTTGCACAGGCTGTATATTTTATACACCGTATCCGTAAAATGTTAGATTTTAAATAATTAACAATTTTTGAACAGGTTGTATATTTAAGGTGCGTTCGGCATAAGCTAATAATCTACACATTCTGCATAATTTACACAAGAAACGTTCGGCATAAAGTTTCTGTGTGCTATGTACTGCACGAAGATCGTTCGGCAAATATTGTGCAGTGCAGTTTGTGTTGCACAGTCATCACAAGTTCAGATCGTGCGGCAATCTGTGCAATAGTGTTTTTCGTGGTAAAAATACAAGTTATTATTTCTATAAAACAATATAAGAGAAAACAAACAAGATATCATTGTTTATGCCTGCAGCATTTGCAAAATAAATAGTACAGACATGAATCTCATGATGGAACATGTAAATACACTCAAAAAGTAATTTGTACTGGGTTGAAATTTATATAAAACTTACCTCCGTTTAATTCTCAAAATAAAATAAAATAAATAAATATATAAATTAATTTATACGGTCTGTTCCAGCAGTAAAGAATTTGAAATATTTCAATTATTTTTGAACAGCCTGTATATTTTATACCCTGTGTTCAAAAAGTATTGAATTTTAAATATTTCCATTATTTTTAAACATACTGTATATTTTATACACTGTGTTCAAAAAGTGTTGCATATTAAATATTTCAATTATTTTTAAACAGTCTGTATATTTTATACACTGTGTTAAAAAAGTGTTGCATTTTAAATATTTTATTTATTTTTAAACAGTCTGTATATTTTATACACTGTGTTCAAAAAGTGTTGCACTTTAAATATTTCAATAACTTTTAAACAGGCTGTACATTTTATACACTGTGTTCGAAACGTGTTGGATTTTAAATATTTCAATAAATTTTAAACAGTCTGTATATTTTATACACTGTGTTCAAAAAGTGTTAAATTTTAAATATTTCAATTATTTTTAAACAGTCTGTATATTTTATACACTGTGTTCAAAAAGTGTTAAATTTTAAACATTTCAATAAATTTTAAACAGGCTGTACATTTTATACACTGTGTTCGAAAAGTATTGAATTTTAAATATTGCAATTATTTTAAAACAGTATATATTTTATATGATAGAGCCCTATGCTCCTCACAGGATAAAGAAACAGTAACAATTCTCTAACAAAGCTATTCTTTATTCATTTGGTTTATGAAATTATTACACTACCCCATTTAGCGCGTTATAAAATGGATACATTACTATTGTGGCAACTTAATTTATTACCCTCTTCCTAGCTGCAGGGCATAGTACTTCCTGTTAGGATAAGTACCAGGTGGACCTTCGGGCATATTAAGAGGACCTTCATCAGGATTCACAGCCTCCTCTTCTGGGCCATAAGGAAGAAGAGGATATTTATCATTCAATTCAGGTGCTGCAGAAATATCCGTTTCTTTGGGGGAACCTAGGCCGTATAAAGCATTCCTCAGGCGTTCAGCTAATCCTGGCGTATTCGCCCTGGACACCTCTTCGAACTCATAGGGCTCTTCTATGGTCGTTCCTTTAAATTTTGGCATGTTTTCTTTCATACCAACATTTTCAACTGGTTGCAAAAATTTCCAAAAATTTCTTGTGGCTCTTGCAATGAAACCTGGAGCTTTGGTGGTTATTTCTGCGTAACGAGAATGACCTTTGACACCTACAAAAAGATCTAAAGGAGTCGTTGTTTTTTCTGTAACACCACTTAATGTTGTTTCTTCAACTTTATTTTTTCTACGAATTTTCATGGTTTCAGTAGTGAATGGTTCTGAGGTCGATGCTGTAATGTCGATCACTGAGTCCTTCCAAGGAGTTGGTAAAGAGGTAACATCATTTTTCTGCATATTCGCAGAATTCTGTAATACATCTTGATAAGGAACTTGCTTCCATGATAATTTTTTTGGGCTAACTTTTTCGCAACCTTTTTCCGAAGATTCGTCTTCATCTGTACAGTCTTCAATATTATACAATTTTCTCAACCTTCTATAAACTTGGGCAGAATCCAATTTTTCAGCACTTACATTTATATAGTCTTCGTTAATATCGTCATTATTCCATCCATCGTCATTTTCGAATGCTTCTCTCTTAACTCGTTTGTGTTTAAAAGGACGTACTATGTCCACATTGGTCTTTGAGGGTTTAAGGACTTTATAACCAGGTTTAAGGATGGTTTTTTCTTTTCGTTGTCGTGTCATGAATTTTCCTTCTCTGTTTTCTTGAATTATTCTTCTATGAAGGCTTCTATAACGTTGGGTCATTTTTGCTGTTTGTCTTTTAATCCATGGGACGTACATACGGACGTTTGTGTATACTTCTGGTAGACCCAGGCTGCAGTCATCTGTTCCGTAGGATAGGACACCTTAAAATAAAGAATTATTAGAAATAGGATATTATGCAATGAAAGAAAAGTTGGGATTTATTGAACTAGTACGTCCTTAATATAAAGAATAATCTATAAAATAATATCTTTATATTAAGAATTCTAATTCTTTAAGAATTATAAGAAACTATATTATGCAATGGAAGAAAATTGGAGCTTTGTTGAACTAGTACGTTAAAACATTAATGAACGATTTTGAATAAAGAAATATAGTACATTACTGTACAGTATGAAAAAAGGTTTTTTAAATTAAATTTGGTAAAGTTTTACAAAAAAATATTTATTTGTCATACTGCAAGTGTGCACCCAAATTTTTTCTTGGGAGGCTTAAAAGTCAAAATTTTTCTTAGTAGGGTTTAGAAATCAAAACTTTTTTTAATGGATCGTTAGAAGCCAAAATTTGTTCTTAATGGGGACTTAGAAGCCAAATTTTTTCTTAATAGAGACTAAAAAGTCAAAATTTGTTTTTAATGGGGGCTATGGGGGCTTAGAAACCAAAATTTTTCTTAGTGGGGACTTAGAAGTCAAAATTTGTTTTTATTGGAGACCTAGAAGTCAAAATTTTTCTTAGTGGGGACTTAGAAGTCAAAATGTGTTCTTATTGGAGACCTAGAAGTCAAAATTTTTCTTAGTGGGGACTTAGAAGTCAAAATTTGTTTTTATTGGAGACCTAGAAGTCAAAATTTTTCTTAGTGGGGACTTAGAAGTCAATATGTGTTCTTATTGGAGACCTAGAAGTCAAAATTTTTCTTAGTGGGGACTTAGAAGTCAAAATTTGTTCTTATTGGAGACCTAGAAGTCAAAATTTTTCTTAGTGGGGACTTAGAAGTCGAAGTCAAAATTTGTTCTTATTGGAGACCTAGAAGTCAAAATTTTTCTTAGTGGGGACTTAGAAGTCAAAATCTGTTCTTATTGGAGACCTAGAAGTCAAAATTTTTCTTAGTGGGGACTTAGAAGTCAAAATTTGTTCTTATTGGAGACCTAGAAGTCAAAATTTTTCTTAGTGGGGACTTAGAAGTCAAAATTTGTTCTTATTGGAGACCTAGAAGTCAAAATTTGTTCTTATTGGAGACCTAGAAGTCAAAATTTTTCTTAGTGGGGACTTAGAAGTCAAAATTTGTTCTTATTGGAGACCTAGAAGTCAAAATTTGTTCTTATTGGAGACCTAGAAGTCAAAATTTTTCTTAGTGGGGACTTAGAAGTTAAAATTTGTTCTTAATGGGGGCTATGGTGGATTAGAATCCAAATTTTTTTCTTAAAGAGGGCGTAGAATCCAATTTTTTTTTCTTAAGGGGGGCCTAGAATCCTAATTTTTTTCTTACGGGGACTTAAAATCCAAAATTTTCTTTGGTTTAAGCAAAACTAAATTTTTAATTTCAGTAACTTATACCGATTAAGTGCTACTTATTCGTTTTTTTTTTAACAAAAACCCACTTCAATCCTTCAAAAGAGAACTCATGACAACTTAGAAAAATAAAAATTCCAGATAGTTCCGCTTAAACAGGAATAGCCTACAGGTCTATTATTTGTGATGTCATTGGCTCCAAAATAATCCGACTGTATTCTATGTACATCAGATTTTCCAAAAAAATTACCAATTAATATGAATTCCCCATTGACTTTCCTGACTAGGGGTCCCCCAGAATCTCCTGCACAAGTTCCTTCAGGACTTTTGCCCTTAGCACAAAGTCTGTAGTCGTTTTGTAGGCTGACCCAGGTCTTTCGACATTCTTCTTCATCTACCACGTTGAGGGAGACTTTTTTTAACTTTTCGGATGCTTGCCTCTTGTCCACGAGGCCCCAGCCCGACATTTGGACGTCTGTTCCAGGTGAAATCACGTCATTTGGACTCGGAAGACGAACTGGTTTAACTAGATTGTCAAAATCAAAAGGAGGTGTCACCTAGCAAAAAGAATATCAATAGTAAAATGTTAAATACGATTATTTAAAAAATTGACGTGAAGTATGAAGTTTCACACATTCCAGTATTTCGCAGGTATTTAGTAAGTGAATTATGATTATTTGGGATGCCAAAACAAATTTTATGTTAAAAGATTTTTTTGTTAATTTTAATTCGAATGCTTAATACCATTATTCAGGTTTCTAAATGTGTGCAGTATTTTTTTTTATATAGCAAGGTTTATTAAGATTTTGAAAATTGCGCCTATGGCTCACATTGGTTGTTTTAAGTCATAAGCTCTGCCCCTCTGATTTCGTATACATTGAAACATAGAATTAAATTATAATTTCAACACTTCCCACTGGTTATTAAATTTATGATTTTAAAATTTAAATGCAACATTTGCCTAAATATAACTAGAATTATAACAAAATAATTTGAACAAAATAAAAATGCAAAAAAAAACATAAAAAATAAATTGTGACAAGAAGCGAGATGTCGAACCACTACACCATGAAGGCATACTGGTTTACTGTCTTACATAACATATTAAATATTTACATCGTCAACCAAAAAACACAAAAATGCGTTGTTTTCCGAAAACATAATCTGATCAAAAATTCCTGTTGTACTATTCCGGTTCACAACAATGTACATTACTCAGATTTTTAGTTTAAACCATCTGGGCTACAGGGTGTAAAACAAAATTTGCACAATTTTGACAAATATTAAAAAACTAAAAAGATTAAAATCTTTTCTTAAGAATAAAGCATTCTATAGCTGTGAAGAATTTCTCACAAATTACAGATGGTATGAATATGTTTTAAATCCATTGAAATCTGAATTGTTTTTGATTTCATTTTATTTAATCTCTATTATAACTATTTGTAAATTTGTCAATATCTGTTCTTGTCCTAGTATTTTGTTTATATTATGTATTTTTATTACTGTGACTTTATTAATCTGTAATATTTTAATCTGTTAATGATTATTATTCAATTTTATAACTTTTGACTTGTGTAAGCAGGTTGTTATGTATTTAACACGAATAAATATATTATTATTCTGGAGGGAATATACTCTCCCCGAATTTCATGTTTCTATGTCCGAAGGTTTGAGTTACATTTAACCCCCTTTCATCCCTTAGGAATCTTATTTAGAAAAATCCGTTCTTAGTGGGTGTTTACGTCATGAAGGGAATATACTTCCCGAATTTCATGTTTCTAGGTCAGAGGGTTTGGGCTGGGTGTTGCTTATAGGTGAGTCAGTTACGATTTTATGTATGCATGTTATTATTTTTTAAACATATCTGTAAATACTTACGTGTAGAAGAGCGATATCTCTGCTAAATGTTAAATTAACATAAGGTGTGACATAAGAGATGACCTTATGCCATGCTCCGGTCGTGGCAATAACGTTTCCACCTTTGACATACATGGCACCCAGTTCAAGACAATGTCCTGCTGTTACCACATGATACCGGTCAATAATTGCTCCTCCACACATGACGTTCTTGGCATCGTGAATTCTTATAGCGACGGCTACTTGGTAGGGCAATTCACCCTGTCTAACGTATTCTCCACCGAAGATTCGACGGGCACCCTCACAGCTTACGAAGGTCACCAGGAGGAATAAGAATCCCAAATACATTGTAGGTTGTCAGCTATATAAATAAAATTGAATAATTCTGTTAATTTTTAGATATCTTCGTGGTAGAGGAAGACTTGGATGGGGAGAGGGTCGTTTTCGACCCACAAAGGATATATTTTTAATCAATAAAAAAATAAATAAATCAGTTTTGGCCACCACAAAAATTTGAGGCTTTTTTATTACGGGCCGTTTATTCTTAAGAGCGCTTGAAAGAAAGATCAAATATTAATAATTACACATAAATAGCAGTTTTTAATGACGAATTGTTATTTTGATGCAATTGTACCCAGATATTGCCCATCTACATCCTAACATCTCTTTATGGAACTCTAAATTCTTTTTGTACGACAGCTTCCAGAAAAAAACGCCTGCTTTATATGTTCACCGCATTACATGTCTGTGAAACGAGTTGCCTATCCATAATTTTGAAGGGGCAAATTTTTTATAATTTTTTAATATTTATAACTTAAAAATTGATGTGAAGTGTGAACTTCCACACATTTCAGGGTTTCGCAGGTATTTAGTAAGTGAATGTATAACATGGTAACATGATAAAAATTAAATAAAAATAAAAAAAATACATAAATGTACAGACAAACAGATGGACGAACAGACAGACAAACATACGAAATCGAAAAAAAAAATCAGCTGTGGCCACCACAGGACCGACCGCCATCATAAAGTACTTATATAAAATACATTCTAGCAGCAGAGTAGAAATAACTTGGCCTAATATTTTCTAACAGAGATATTATTTATCATGACCATGGAAACGTTACATATAAGTATGAAAAAATAGATAATTAGAAAAAAAAATTCAAAAATGTTTCGTTTTATCATAAAATGTTTCAAATAAAAGTTGTTAGTTATTGCTTTTATAGCAACGTTTATTAAATAATTTTTTTCGAAATATTTTTTTGTTAAATATTCGGAAAAATCTTAAAATCAACACGAGTAGATTCTCATTTTTAGTCAACCGATTTTTACCAAAAGTTGATAAAACCGTGCCATTGATGTCAAAAGCTTAAATATAAAGTTTCATAAAAATCCTTTTAGCCGAATTTGTTCTGCACGTGTACACAGACAGACGGACGGACGGACCGACAGACAGACAGACAGACAGACAGACAGACAGACCGACAGACAGACCGACAGACATCATGCTAAAAATAGTCAAAACGTTATGTAGGGACCTCAATTCGTGGAGATCCATCGAAATCTCGAAATGTCAAAATCGGTATGATCACAATACCTCCCTTATATATAAGGCCGGTAAAAACATTTTTTTTTGTACAATTTTTTCATTGTTATGAATATTTGGGGACAATGGGTGATCCCACCCAAAAAATATATAGATATCTCACCTATTATTTCCTTTACAGCAAAAATGTATTTAAATTTAGTAATTGAGGGGACAGCAACCAGCTGATCCAATAAGAAAGAGGTTTTAGTGTAGATGAAGAAAACAACTGACTTATTATGAGGTCATTAGAACTAAACAATGCTCTTTTAAACACCTGATAAGGCAATAAAATCATTATTTATTATTTAGCGTAGTACATTAATAACTCTTGATAATTTATATTATAATAGGTTGCTCTCAGTGGCGTAGATTGATCTTCAGATCCATGGATGTAGGTACCAAATCTGAAAAAGGTGGCGCCAGAACGAAAAAAAGACGCCAGAACTGAAAAAGTGACGCCAGAACTGAAAAAAGAGACACCAGAAATGAAAAAGAGTCACCAGGACTGAAAAAAGGGATGCCAAAAATGAAAAAAGAGACGCCAGAACTGAAAAAAAGGATGCCAAAAATGAAAAAAGAGACGCCAGAACTGAAAAAAGACGCCAGAATTGAAAAAAGGGACGTCAGAACTGAAAAGAGACGCCAGAACAGAAAAAACAAACGCCAGAACTGAAAAGAGACGCCAGAACCGAAAAAAGGGACACCAGAATTGAAAAAAGAGAAGCCATAACTGAAAAAAGAAACGCTAGAATTGAAAAAAGGGACACCAGAACTGAAAAAAGAAAAACCAGAACTGAATAGAGACGCCAGAACTGAAAAAAGGTATACCAGAACTGAAAAAAAGACGCCAGAAATGAAAAAAAAGTGCCAGAACTGAAAAAAAGTGCCAGAACTGAAAAGAGACACACCAGAATGAAAAGAGACGCTAGAACTGAAAAAGGGACGCTTAAAGTTAAAAAGGAACGTCAGAACTGAAAAAGGGGCGCCAGAACTGAAAAAAGAAACGCTAGAATTGAAAAAAGGGACACCAGAACTGAAAAAAGAAAAACCAGAACTGAATAGAGACGCCAGAACTGAAAAAAGTTATACTAGAACTGAAAAAAAGACGCCAGAAATGAAAAAAAAGTGCCAGAACTGAAAAAAAGTGCCAGAACTGAAAAGAGACACACCAGAATGAAAAGAGACGCTAGAACTGAAAAAAGGTGCACCAGAACTGAAAAAAGGGACGCTTAAAGTTAAAAAGGAACGTCAGAACTGAAAAAGGGGCGCCAGAACTTAGAAAGGAACACCAAAACTGAAAATTGGTTACCAAAACTGAAAATGTGACCAAAACTGAAAAATGAGCACCAAAACTAGAAAAAGTGCACCAAAAATGAAAGAAGGGCACCAAAACTGAAAAAATGAGACGGCAGAACTGAAAAACGCGACACCAGAAATGAAAAATGGGAAGGCAGAACTAAAAAACGGGACACCAGAATTAAAAAATGGGCAACAAAACTGAAAAATGGGCACCGACACTAAAAATGGGCATTAAAACTGAAAAATGGGCACCAAAACTGCAAATGGGGCGACAGAACTGAAAAATGGGCACCAAAACTAAAAAATGGGACGCCGGAACTGAAAAAAAAGGATGCTAGAACTGACAAAATGGACGCTAAAACTGAAAGAAAACATTAGAACGGAAAAAGGGGCACCAAAACTGAACAAAAAGCATTAGAACTGAAAAAAGGGACGCCAGAACTGAAAAATGAGCATTAGAACTGAAAAAGGGGCGCTAGAACTGAAAAAAGAGCATTAGAACTGAAAAAGAGGCGCTAGAACTGAAAAAAGAGACGCCAGAACTAAAAAAAAAAGCATTTGAATTGAAAAAGAGCATTTGAACTGAAAAAGGGGCATCAGAACTGAACAAAAAGCATTAGAACTGAAAAAAGGGACGCCAGAACTGAAAATTGAGCATTACAACTGAAGAAAGGGGCGCTAGAACAGAAAATAGGTGTCTCTTTTTGCTTATCATTTAAAATTTGAATGAGTCATTTATTTCTTTTTGGTCATCACTTAAATTTTGATTGGTGTTTCCCTTTTCTTTACATCCAGGTAGTGGCGGCATCAATGGGGCGTTAATGGGGCGTCCGAAGAATGCAATGCATCCCTCGCTTTAATAGATGATACACCACTGTTTAAATTTTTAAAATTTTCCGCTTAAATGTTATAATTTATAAATTGTTTATATCGATATGTACAACTAGTATTTGTGATTTATTTGTGTTTTATGAGAATGTTTTAGTGGTTTTTGATGATATTTTTCTTAACTTTGACCCTGTTACATTGACGTAAATTATTGTTAAATAATTGATTATGCCATTCCAGAAAAGGTGACGTGATTGCTTATATTTTATATCACGTATACTCGATAAATTTACCAACTCTCGTAAATTATTTTATTATTAAACAATAAATCGTTCTTCATTATGATGGAAATTTTTTGTCTTTTCTCTTAGCAACAGTAGATTCATTAAAAATATAACGTTCTTATTCAAACAATAAAATTGCAATTTTTTGTTACTGTTGCTTCTGTGTTTTTCAGATATGTTTTATTTGCTTTTTTAGGAACATAGGACCAGTGTTATAATAGATACATTTAAAAAAATCAGCTATAGCCACCACAGGACCGACCGTCATTACAAAGTACTTGTATAAAATACATTCTAGCAGCAGAGTAGATATAACTTGGCCTAATATTTTCTAACAGAGATATTATTTATCATAACCATGGAAACGTTACATATAAGTATGAAAAAATAGATACTTAGAAAAAATATCTAACAATTTTTCAATTTTTTTTTTGTTTTATCAAAAAATGTCTCAAATAAAAGTTAGTTATTGCTTTTATAGCAACTTTTGTCAAATATTTTTTTCGAAATTCTTAGCTGAAGATTTAAAAAAGATTTATTTTTTATACCTACAGTTACTTTTATTATAAAGACCAATTTTTTTCTAGACTAAGTAAAGTGCGAGGAATCCAAAATTTCAAACCGCAGGTCTCTATCTATTACCATTTTTGAATTATGAATTTTCAAAAAATTTCTTACCTTAAGATCTAATTTTTTTTTTTTGTACTTGTAATAATATTATGTTTAAAGTCTCAATTTCTTTCTAAACTATATCAAGTATGCTAATTCCAAAAATTTAAATTGCAGGTCTCTATCTTTTACCGTTTTTGAGTTATGAATTTTCAAATAATTTCTTAGCTAAAGATTTAAAAAGCATTTATTTTTTATACCTACAGTTACTTTTATTATAAAGACCAATTTTTTTCTAGACTAAGTAAAGTGCGAGGAATCCAAAAATTTAAACCGCAAGTCTCTATCTTTTATTATTTTTGAATTATGAATTTTCAAAAAATTTCTTAGCTGAAGATTTAAAAAGCATTTATTTTTTATACCTACAGTTACTTTTATTATAAAGACCAATTTTTTTCTAGACTAAGTAAAGTGCGGGGAATCCAAAAATTTAAACCGCAAGTCTCTATCTTTTACTATTTTTGAATTATGAATTTTCAAAAAATTTCTTAGCTGAAGATTTAAAAAGCATTTATTTTTTATACCTACAGTTACTTTTATTATAAAGACCAATTTTTTTCTATACTAAGTAAAGTACGAGGAATCCAAAAATTTAAACTGCAGGTCTCTATCTTTTACTGTTTTTGAATTATGAATTTTCAAAAAATTTCTTAGCTGAAGATTTAAAAAGCATTTATTTTTTGTACCTACAGTTACTTTTATTATAAAGACCAATTTTTTTCTATACTAAGTAAAGTACGAGGAATCCAAAAATTTAAACTGCAGGTCTCTATCTTTTACTATTTTTGAATTATGAATTTTCAAAAAATTTCTTAGCTGAAGATTTAAAAAGCATTTATTTTTTGTACCTACAGTTACTTTTATTATAAAGACCAATTTTTTTCTAAATTAAGGAAAGTGCGAGGAATCCAAAAATTTAAACCGCAGGTCTCTATCTTTAACCATTTTTGAGTTATGAATTTTCAAAAAATTACTTGCAAATTTTATTATTTTTTTTTGTAGCTGCAATAATAATATGATTAAGTCCTTAATTTTTATCTAAGTTAACTAAGTTATGAAAATTCCAAAAAATCAAACCGCAGGTCTCCATCTTTTATTGTTTTTGAGTTATGAATTTTCAAAAAATTACTTGCAAATTTTATTATTTTTTTTTTGTAGCTGCAATAATAATATGATTAAGTCCTTAATTTTTATCTAAGTTAACTAAGTTATGAAAATTCTAAAAAATCAAACCGCAGGTCTCTATCTTTTATTGTTTTTGAGTTATGAATTTTCAAAAAAAATTACTTGCAAATTTTATTAATTTTTTTGTAGCTGCAATAATAATATGATTAAGTCCTTAATTTTTATCTAAGTTAACTAAGTTATGAAAATTCCAAAAAATCAAACCGCAGATCTCCCTCTTTTATTTTTTTTGAGTTATGAATTTTCAAAAAATTACTTGCAAATTTTATTATTATTTTTTTTGTAGCTGCAACAATAATATGATTAAGTCCTTAATTTTTATCTTAGTTAACTAAGTTATGAAAATTCCAAAAAATCAAACCGCAGGTCACTATCTTTTATTGTTTTTGAGTTATGAATTTTCAAAAAAAATTACTTGCAAATTTTATTAATTTTTTTGTAGCTGCAATAATAATATGATTAAGTCCTTAATTTTTATCTAAGTTAACTAAGTTATGAAAATTCCAAAAAATCAAACCGCAGGTCTCCATCTTTTATTGTTTTTGAGTTATGAATTTTCAAAAAATTACTTGCAAATTTTATTATTTTTTTTTTGTAGCTGCAATAATAATATGATTAAGTCCTTAATTTTTATCTAAGTTAACTAAGTTATGAAAATTCCAAAAAATCAAACCGCAGGTCTCTATCTTTTATTGTTTTTGAGTTATGAATTTTCAAAAAAAATTACTTGCAAATTTTATTAATTTTTTTGTAGCTGCAATAATAATATGATTAAGTCCTTAATTTTTATCTAAGTTAACTAAGTTATGAAAATTCCAAAAAATCAAACCGCAGGTCTTTATCTTTTACGATTTTTGAGATATGAATTTTTAAATATTGATGAGTTTTGCGCCTATGTGGTCTGCAACTCAACATACAGCAGTGCACCGCTCACAGTCTGGCAGCAAGGCGTGAATTTTAAATATATTTTTCTTTAATAAAACATTTAATAATACAAAATATACATCTGAATAATAGATGATTTATATATAATCTTAAAAAAATAATATCGTGTAAACCGTTATCATAACTTGGATTTATTTCAATGTTTTATTCCTTTTAGAGCGTCCTTTTCGGAAGAACATCCTTCGCAGGAGCAGTCCTGTGGCACAGCGATCACCTTCCGGAACTTGTGGCCATTCTCACACGCCATCTGGATATTTAGGGACGTATACTTGGTCGCTGTACAGCAGTTGCAAACATTTTCGTGGTAGCCGGTTTCTGAAAAAAATTATAAAAATATTTCTGCTTATCCGATTTCATTGAAATTTGGCACAGTTAAAGTACTATTTATAGTGGCGTTATATATAAAATTTTATCAAAATCGCACAAGCCGAATTTGAGTTATTAATTTTTAAATATTTGGTTTTGTTACCACTGATAAAGTACCACTGATTGTCAACCGATTTGGATGATATTTAGTCCAGTTAAAGTCCTGTCTATAGTGACATTATGTATAAAATTTCACCAAAATCACGATGGTCAAATTTGAGTTATTATTTTTTAAAAATTTTAGTTGGTTACCTCCGATTAAATACCACTGGTTGTAGATCTAATACAGCGGTTCCCAAACTTTTTTGACCGCGACCCGGTACGAAGTTTTAAAATTTTTCGCGACCCACCTTATGAAAAAAAAAAAACATTTATTTACAAAACAAATTTTATTTTAAAGCAGTAGCTTTATAGTAATAAAGAGTAATAAATAGTAATAAAGAGTATAGTATAGTAATAAATAATATAGTATAGTAATAAAGAGCACAAATACACACTATTCTAGTGATTAAGTGACGTAAAAAAAATCTTTTTTGTGTTCTTTTCGCGACCCGGCAAAATTTTTCTGCGACCCACACTTTGGGAAACGCTGATTTAACACATATAATTTTAATAAAATTTCTTCATCCAGTTTAAATTATTAAATCCTACAAATTGATGACAAAATACACTTTATGATAATACATTACAAGCCGAGTTCTCGCGAAGTTCAACATGACATCGATCCAGATCCGGATCACTCCGGTCACTGCTCACAATCGCCCGACCAATCGTATCCTTGAAACTTGAAACTATACAGTGAGCCGTGAGCCGGCTCATTTCAATTTGGTGAACCGTGTCACTTCGGTCAGTGTACTGAGCCGGCTCAGTGAGCCGGTTCGTTCATGAACGACCCATCTCTAATATAAAATCCTAGTGCGCGTTACAATGCTCTCTGTCTAACGCACTGGAACTTGTAAGTATTTTTTAAAATATTGGTAAGTACTAATATTTATTCACGTTTTGATTGAAATTTGTTACAATGGTAGTACTTACTAGGGTTATATCTATTGGCGCTATAACATTGCCCAGTGCACTCCGTGAAGCCCTTGATGGTCCCCGTGTTCCAGCACAAGCCGTACCGCTCGGTGCGGTACTTGATCAGCTCCTTGGTCTTGGTGACCGGTATCTCTGTGGGTACGCAGGTACTCTGTGACCTCGAGGTCATGTTGCACTGCTTGCAGCAGCCATCGAAGTAGACCTCATCGGGGAGGCAGTCAGAGAGAACGGGGCAGGCCTTCTGGCTACTCGATACAGCCAGGCTGTTTCCTTGCCAAAGACACTCGAAACTTATACACCTGGAAATAATAAAAATAATTATAAAATAAATTAAAAATATCTAAAAATATATAAATTGACAAAATTATCACACAATAATTCCTTGATCTACGCAGTTTAGAAATTACAGGCTATTGCAAACGTTTAGGCGGAACTAAATGGGAATTTCGTTCTTTTAGGTTGTCACGAGAAGGGACCTATGGTCTATTTCAAAGTAGAAAAATGTGTGTAAGAGATAGGAGCTGTTTGTCCTTGCTTCGGATTGGTTTAGATCGTCATCCCTATTACACTGTAAAAATATTGTTTTTAGTCCAAGTTGACAGATGTTCAGTGTCGTACATTGGAAATATATATTATTTAATTTTTCTCATATATTTTGTTATTATTTACATATTTAGACTTTTATTTATATTCTTGGCGTAGATTTTATAGAGAAAATTCTCCATGTAATTTGTTTTTACGCAGTTATATATTTTTTAGGTTATCTGACATATAAATATTTTTTGACACTTGACAATTAACAGGTCAAGAGAGATGACTAATGTGAGGCCAAAAGACAGCCCAGCTGATTGTGCCCAAAGAAGAAGTTATTGATATAATTTTTAGACCTTCATATATACATATATTTTTAATTTTTATTTACAATAATTATTCAAATAAGAAACTTTAGCTCTGAAGATATATTGTTTGTTTTATTGCGTTATTAAAACTCTTTTAGCCAAATCTCTCTTTTTATATATAGTACATAATTTTTAAAATTAATATTTTTTTAACTTTTTCAAATATCCCATTAAACTGAATTTAGGTCGTATAAATAACGTAAGTGTATTATCTGCCTTGTTTATTTCAATATCTTATTAACCTTTTTTATATTAAAAGAAAAAAAATCACTTGCTAACCCAGTTGCTACGCCCATGCCCTAGTTGTAACTTATTTTAAATTTCCCGCTATACTGTATTTGATCAGTGTAAATCGTACTCGGTTCGCAGCGCTATCTACTTTTTTCTACTTTGAAATAGACCATAGATTGGGTTATTTAATTTTTCATGTTGTTATGTCAAAATTTAAAATTCCAACAATGAAACCATGGGAACGAATGACATTTATTAAAAATTTTAATACATTTCTAAAGTCTATTTCAAATTAAAAAAAAAGAGTAGATAGCGCTGCGAACCGAGTATGATTTACACTAGGCATATACAGTGTAGCGGGAAATTTAAAATAAGTTACAACTAGGGCATGGGCGTAGTAACTGGGTTAGCAAGAGATTTTTTTTAAATATATTGAAATAAACAAGGCAGATAATACACTTACGTTATAACGACATAAATTCAGTTTAATGGGAAATTTGAAAAAGTTAAAAAAGTATTAATTTTTAAAAATTATTAACTATATCTATATAAAAAGAGATTTGGCTAAAAGAGTTTAAATAAAGCAATAAAACAAACAATATATCTTCAGAGCTAAAGTTTCTTATTTAAATTTTTATGTAAATAAAAATTAAAAATATATGTAGGTATATATAAGCAGTTCACTTTTGTAAGGACAAACTAAATCTGGTTATTTTGGTGATTTTTATAGTGTATTACAGACTTTTAGAAACTTGGTTATATTGTAAAAAAGGTTTTACAGTTTTGGGCTATGTTTGTATTATTTAAGGTTAGTATTATATTTACAAAATATTTAAGATGTCACTATTCAAAATGAAATATGACAAATAATATTTTTTAAATGACATATTTATAATCTTACTTTTCAAATTATTTTTCTGTAATACCAACATGACATACAGTTTCAAAGGTGCAAACTGTTGAAAACAAAATTTCCTCTCAGTTTGTTCTTACAAAAGTGAACTGCTTATGCTGTTCACTTTTGTAAGGACTAGATCTGGTTATTTTGGTTACTTTTATAGTGTAATATGGACTTTAAATGTCAATTAAAAATATTCCTTACGCTGTAAAACCGACTTTAGATTTATTAGTTCTTATAATTATTAAGAAAGTGAAATTTTTTATAATTTCTTAATACCTACATGACAAACAGTTTCAAAGGTGCAAACTGTTGAAAACAAAATTTCCTCTTAGTTTGTTCTTACAAAAGTGAACAGCTTATATACGGTTTTTCCATTCGGGGGGGGGGGCTGACCCAAGGACCATCCCCTTTTGTACATGCTTGGTTAAACCCTAAAAAAAACTTTTCCTTACCCATCTTTACTCTGCCATTTATCCCCAGGATGTTTGATGGTGCCGTTGATAACGCACGCCACTGGAACACATTCTCCGCAGCAGTGGGGGCTGTCCGGGGCAGCCGGCTTGTAGTCCCACCCCTCCTGGCACTCCGTGTTGCAGGATTTCAATAACTTCTGCTTAGCAATCTCCCCCGTGGGGCTTTGAACGCAAGTCACATTTTTGCATTTGTCTCCGTCTGGACTATTCCATGTTTCGCCAACCTTAAAATAAAAAAATCAATTTATAAATGCAAGTAAAATGGCTGTGAATAAACATAAATATATAAGAGATGATATAGGTATTGCGATTTCAGTTGCGACTTAAATTACATTCAATAATTTCATAGTACTGTAATCACTGTTACTGTGACGCTAACAGCATTCTAGCTCCGAACCCCACCAGTTTATCACTAATGGTATTTTTAGCAAAATAATTTCACACACATAAAAAAAAAAATATAATAACAATCGGAAATTAATGTGAACGGTGTGAAGTCTTGTCAATGAGTGCGACTAGTAGCGACTCGCTTATTTACATAATACAACTCATTAGTATCATTACCTTATCAAATTATCAACAACTGATAATCCTAATTTAATTAGCAAAACATTTACACAGTATATTGATTAGTTTTTGTAGTTTTTGAGTTATAAATTTTTGAAAGTTTAAATATTTAACGCCCAAATGGCTCAAATAAGAAAATTGTTAATTTTTCCAATAATAAACAAAGATATTTTCTTTCTAATGTTTTAAACCACAACTCTTTATCTTATCCAGTTTTTGAGTTATGAATTTTTGAAAATTTAAATATTTTTTTGCGCCCAAATGGCTCAAATGAGAAAGTTGTTGATTTTTTCAGTAATAAACAAAAAGATTTTCTTTCCAATGGTTTAAACCGCAACTCTTTATCTTTACTAGTTTTTTAGTTATGAATTTTTGAAAATATAAATAATTTTTTGCGCCAAAATGGCTCAAATGAGAAAGTTATTAATTTTTTTAGTAACAAACAAGAACACCTTCTTTTCATAAAAATTTTTTTCAACTTTCTATCTTTTATAGTTTTTGAGATATTAATTTTCAAAAATTTGCCCCTTACTTATATGCAACTTTTTATACACATATGTTTTGCTGTACAACTAATATATAAGGGGTTATTTAATATTCATTACAAAGTTTAAATTATTTTTTTGCGCCTAAACGGCTCAAATGAGAAAGTTACTGATTTTTTTAATAATAAACAAAGAAATTTTCTTTCGAATGGTTTAAACCGCAACTCTCTATCTAATACCGTTTTTGAGATATAAATTTTTTAAATTTAATTTTTTTTTATTGGACTTCGTACCTTATAAACGTGCCCATCGACCTTACAAGCGGTCTGTTTATGGACTCCACAGCACTGTCCCTCTTTGGGAGTGTACTCATACAAAAAGTCCTCCTTCAACTCCTGGCTAATTTCCTGGCAGGTCTCCACCTGGCTCTGGACTTGAAGGCTTCCCTCCAAGTCCACACACTTGTACTTAGTACAGTGGTCTTTGGAAGTCCACATCTCGCCGACCTCTCTGATGATGTTGTCCACGACACAGGCCACCTGCTTACAGGAACCACAGCACTGGTTCGAACCTGGGACTGGTTCCTCGTACATCCAACCTAGTTCGCATTTTGTGTCACATGTTTTGACTTGGAGACGCTTCTCTAGACCTGATGGGGTTTTAATACACTCCATACTGTGACATGGGTCTGTACCAGGTTGCCACATGTCTCCAACCTGCAAATTAAATATTAAAAAATGTATGTGAAGTGTGAATTTTCAGGATTCAACAGTAGGGGAAAAATTACTAATGGCGGGAAGCGACCGCTCGCTTCCCGCCAAGAGTGCGATCGACCGGACTCCTATACCCATAAGATACATGATATTTAAAAAATTTATGTGAAGTGTGAATTTTCACACATTTCAGGGTTCAACAGTAGGGGAAAAATTACTAAATGCGGGAAGCGACCGCTCGCTTCCCGCCAAGAGTGCGATCGACCGGACTCCTATACCCATAAGATATATGATATTTAAAAAATTGATGTGAAGTGTGAATTTTCACACATTTCAGGGTTCAACAGTAGGGGAAAAATTACTAAATGCGGGAAGCGACCGCTCGCTTCCCGCTAAGAGTGCGATCGACCGGACTCCTATACCTATAAGATATATGATATTTAAAAAATTGATGGGAAGTGTGAATTTTCACACATTTCAGGGTTTCGCAGGTATTTAGTAACTAAATGATGATTATTTGGGATGCCAAAACAAATTTTATATTAAAATATTTTTTTATTAATTTTAATTCGAATGCCTAATACCATTATTTGGGTTTCTAAATATTTGCAGTATTTTTTTATATAGCAAGGTTCATTAATATTTTGAAAATTGCGCCTACGGCTTCCATTGGTTGTTTAAGTCATAAACTCCACCCCTCTGATTTCGTATACATTCAAACATAGAATTAAATTATAATTTCAACACTTTCCACTGGTTATTAAATTTACGCTTTTAAAAATTAAACACAACATTTACCAAAATATAACTAGAATTTTGACAAAATAATTTAAACAAAATAAAAATGCAAAAAACAGAAAAATTAAAATTGACAGGAATCAAACTCTAGTTTGCAAATTACGAAGCAACGACGAGACGCACTACACTACGAGCGCTTACTTATCTACTGTGTTATATAGCGAATTAAATATTTAACATATTTTAGTTAAAATAACAACCAATGCGTTATTTTCCGAAAACAATCTGATCAAAAATTCCTGTTGTACTATTCCGGTTCACACCAATGTACCTTACTTAGAATTTTTTGAGATTTTTAGTTTAAACCATCTGGGCTACAGGGTGTGGGACAAAATTTTGCACAATTTTGACAAAAATCGCGTCAAAATAATTTAGCAAAAATAAAATTTTGATCGTTAATCCACGTACGACTTTCATTTGATACCCTACACAGAATTGTAAAAAAATATTTTTTTTTTCGATGAGCATATATTTGTTTATATTTTTAAGGGGATATGTTTTTTAGATGTTTCAGTATTTTTCCTATGTGCGGGTCAAAGAGTTGTATAAGCATGCCAAATTTCAACTCTCTAGGTTTAGCCGTTTGGCTACAATTTTTACCGAACAGACAGACAGACAGATAGACAGACAGACAGACGACAAAATGACGGTATTGTAGCAGTACAAGCTACCTGGCAATATTGAATCTTAAAAACCTTTATTAAGAAAAACTATTACGTTTTGTTAATTATGTAACTAATATTCCTGACGTCATTTCTTGTATATCATTATAATTATTCTTAAATTATTCCATTCTTAAATTTTGTTATCACTCAATAATAACTTAGTACTTTCACCCTGAGTGTTCATGAGTCACCCTCATGAACCTTAGTATTGTCAAATATTGATAATGAGTAATAGAAAATGACCAGGGTAGAAGGGACTAATGTGAGAAAGTCTAAGGGAGTAAAGTCTTAAGTAGTCAGTCTAATGTCATATATAAAAGCTGTTCACAACAGCAAAGTCTCACTCAGTCAGAAGAGAAGAGTACTTCAAGTTATTTTATTTTTATTCATAAAGAACAAGTGTTCAACGAGCTGATAATGCTGAGTAAGTAGACGGATTCATTTGTAAATTTATTTTATTCCTTTTTAATTTTGTAAAATTATATGTATATATTCTAATCTGTCGACTTATAAATACATGTGTATATTTAGTGGAGTCACGTTTATTGTTATTATGTTATCCCTTCAAACTCTGCTCTTGCTATCCTTCCATTAATTTTTATTTTTATTATATTTAAAGTCTTTCCCCCCCATGAATAACTGTTAGTTTTCGGTACGTTACAGTATAAAGGTTATTTTGTCATACCTACAAAACCCTAAAAAGATGTGTATAATTACCTTATGTAGTTTCCCGTCGTGTTTACATTTGACTCTTCTGACGTTTGGACAGCACTGGTTCATGACTGGCTCCTCCAGGAGGTCGAAATCGTCCTTGTCAGGATGATGAGCCAAGGAGGGACACTCCTTCACGCTGCAGATGGCCTGATGACTCTCTTGATTGTCAGCTTTGAGACATTTGCATTCTCTGCATGGTCCATCTTTCCAGACGTCCTTGGGCTGCAAATTTTTGATAAAATTATTTTTGCGTGTTACTTGAACAAGTGGGGAGGTTGTTATTTTTATAATGATATAGAGAAAGGCACTTCTTTCTAATGGTTTAAACCGCAACACTCTATCTTTACTAGTTTTGAGTTACGATTTTTTGAAAATTTAAATATTTTTTTGCGCCGCAATGGCTCAAATGAGAAAATTGCTGATTTTTCCAATAATAAACAAAAAGGCTTTCTTTCTAATGCTTTAAACCGCAACTCCCTGTCTCAACTAGTTTTTTAGTTATGAATTTTTGAAAATTTAATTATTTTTTTGCGCCACAATGGCTCAAATGAGAAAGTTATTAATTTTTTTAGTAACAAACAAGAACACCCTCTTTTCAAAAATAATTTTTTCAACTTTCTATCTTTAATAGTTTTTGAGATATTAATTTTTAAAAATTTGCTCCTTGCTTATATGCAACTTTTTATACACATGTGTTTTGCTGTACAACTAATATATAAGGGGTTATTTAATTTTCATTACCGATTTTGGAAGAAGTTCCTTTTCTAGCTGAGTTCTTGGTCTCTCCCCCCCAGTGGCCGAAGGCATGTATTTCATCTCGTATAGACACTTATCCTTCGGAGGATCACATCTATAGGTATAGCAGCAATCTCCTGGCGCTTTATTTTTTTCTAACTTATAATATTTTTGACAGGTCTTCGCTTCTGGGCATTTTTCTGGTTTGCAGACAAGTTCAGCGACAGGACAACATCCTGATTTGTCAATTATCCTTTCCATGCCGGGAGAAAGGTCCTCATCGGATAGAGTTGGAATTGGTTCACAATCTTCTGGTGGAATGCACTGACAAACGAAGGTTTGACAACCATCGGGAGTGGTAACGAGTTTCATTATTTGGCCTGGACTGCAAGAAATTTGTTGTGGACTGTCACAAGTTGGACTTACTGTAGCTGCAGGTACTGGAAAAATAAATGCATTGTATAAACCGGTGTTTCTCGACTGCAGGACCGCGGTGTTTAAGTTTTCAAAAAAAAAAAAAATCAAAACTATGAAAAGAAAAAAATTAGTTGTGGCCACCACAGGACCGACCGTCATCACAAAGTAAAGTCTGTTCCAAACGGTTAGGCGGAACTAGATTTTGCAATCTAGTTACTTTCATCGTTTAAATCGTGCCTTTCGGCCGTTTTGTTTAAGCTTTGTAAATCATACTTACAATAAACATTTTTTGGTTAAGGTTAATATCATTTTATAATGTCATTTTCTTTATATTTTGATTTTTTGTGTCATTCTTAATACAAATTTCCCATTTATATATTTTTTTGTCTTATAAAATACGTAAAAAAAAAAAAAAATTTACATATGTCATTCGTTTCCATGGTTTCATTGTTGGAATATTAAATTATGACATTCCAACGTGAAAAATGAAATAACCCAAGCAAGGTCCCTTCTCGTGACAACCTAAAAGAACGAAATTCCCATTTAGTTCCGCCTAACCATTTGGAACAAACTGTACTTGTTTTAACAACAGAAAAATATTTCGAAAAAATGTATCTAACAAAAGTTGCTATAAAAGCAATAGCTAACAACTTTTATTTGAGAAATTTTTTGATAAAACGAAAAAATAGATCGAAATTTTTTTTAAGTATCTCTTTTTTTATACTTATATGTAACGTTTCCATGGTTATGATAAATAATATCTCTATTAGAAAATATTAGGCCAAGTTATTTCTACTCTGCTACTAGAAAGTATTTTATACAAGTACTTTGTGATGGCGGTTGGTCCTGTGGTGGCCACAGCTGATTTTTTTATATATTAAAGTTGTTTTTTCCTGAACAAAATTATCAAAAGCTTCAATCAATCTGTAAAAATTACTAGATTTGAAAATCTAGTTCCACCTAATCGTTAAGAATAGACTTTTAAATAGCTTTTATGGCAACTTTTGTTAGATAATTTTTTTTTCGAAATATTTGCAAAAATCTTAAAACCGACACGATTAAGCTCTCATTCCTATTTCTAGTTAACCGATTTTTACCAAAAGTTGATCAACTCGTGCCGCTGATGTCAAAAGCTTAAATATGAAGTTTCATAAAAATCCTATTAGCCGAATTTGCTCTGCACGTGTACACAGACAGACGGACGGATGGACAGACAGACAGACAGACACATATACACTTTATATAGGTACACTTATCGAAAATCAAAATCAGTCCTCAATAAAATGTCACCCAGTTTAATCAATGTTGACGGCAACCTACCCGTACACTTGCCGATATTGTTAGCATTCTCCCCTCTTATATTGAGGTGATGAAAATATATTTCAAAAACAATTTTTATAACCCGCAGTTCAGAAAATATTGACAGGAATCTACCCGTACACTTGCCGATATATCTAAGATTCTCCCCTCTTACTTTAGAGTAATGAAAATTTATTTCAAAAATGATTTTTATTACCCAGCTTTGTAACTGTTGGCGGCAACCTACCCGTACACCCGCCGATATATCTACAATTCTCCTGTCTTATACTACAGTAATGAAAATTTATTTTAAAAATTATTTTTATAACCCAGCTTTGTAACTGTTGGCAACAACCTGCTCGTACACTCGCAGATATATCTAGGATTCTCCCGTCTTACACTACAGTAATGAAAATTTATTTAAAATTTTTTTTTTTTAACCCAGCTTTGTAAGTATTGGCGGCAACCCACCCGTACACTTCCCGATATATCTAGAATTCTCCCGTCTTACACTACAGTAATGAAAATTTATTTTAAAAATTATTTTTATAACCCAGCTTTGTAACAGTTGACGGTAACCAACCCGTACACTCGCCGATATATCTAGGATTCTCCCGTCTTACACTACAGTAATGAAAATTTATATTAAAAATTATTTTTATAACCCTGCTTTGTAACAGTTGACGGTAACCAACCCGTACACTCGCTGATACTTTAGCATTTTCCCGGCTCATCATACAAATAACAAAATATTAAATTGAAAAAATAACTGAAAATCATTTACCACAAAGGTACTTTGGGCAGCATTCTTCCTCTGCAGCTTCAACCAGAAGTGTTGTATATCCTTGTTCACAAACGGTCTCCAACGCTGGACATTGTTTAGTGGAACACATCACTTGAGAGGTATCAAGGTCGCATTTACAACTAGTGCAAGCGTCCACGTTCCATTTATCGCCAGGATGATGGCCTTCCTTATCACAAGTTTCGCATAATCTTGGAAGTACGCAGGTCTCATTTCTCATCACTAGACCATCTGGACAAAAGCAGCCTTCAGTGGGTATGGGTGGGCATGGTTTCTTCCCGATTGTCTTGTGGTTGGTACAGGTTGGTGCACAAGCGCTTCCACAGAGTTCGTAGTGTTGTCCTGAAGGACATTGCTTCACAGGACACTGGGGAATGTGCCAGTCAACGCATAAGCCATTCGCAGCACATCCTGCCGCATATGTCGATAAGGATATACAGGATTGTGACACTAGACCACCACATATATCGCGATGACATGTTTCAAAAAATATGGCGGGGGATAGAAGCATGTGACATTGGCCAAATCTGAAAAAAAATTATAAAAATTAAATTGGCTAGTGGCTAAGATTAATATGAAGCAGTGGCGGAGCTAGCTCTTAAAATCAGAGGGGTGGCAAAAAATTTTGAGTAAAATTTGGGGGGGGGGCAGGAAATATTTTTTTATCGTTTACATATGAAAATACATGTAATGAACTAAAAAAAATCAGCTGTGGCCACCACAGGACCGACCGCCATCATAAAGTACTTATATAAATTACATTCTAGCAGCACAGTAGAAATAACTTGGTCTAATATTTTCTAACAGAGATATTATTTATCATGACCATGGAAACGTTACATATAAATATGAAAAAATTGAGACTTGATGTCTATCGGTCTATCTGTCTGTCTCTCCGTCCGTCCGTCTGTCTGTCTGTGTACACGTGCAGAGCTAATTCGGCTAGAAAGATTTTTATGAAACTTCATATTTAAGCTTCTGACATCAATGGCACGAGTTGATCAACTTTTAGTAAAAATTGGTTAACTAGAAATGGGTGTGTACTCATGTCGATTTTTTTTTTGTGCATTACAGCCTTAAGAAGGGAAGTTTTTGATTTTTACAGTAATGAAAAAAAAAAAGTTTTTTAAAAATTAAGTTAAAAATTTTGAAAATTGGGGATAATTTTTTAAGGCCTTAGTAAATAGTTTTTGTAATTTGAAATTTTCAACAAAGGATGCGCCATTAAATTTTCTTTAAATCAAAAAAAAGTTTTTTAAAATTGGTTCAGTCGTTCTCGAGAAAATAATTTTAAAATTATATATTTCTTGAAAATCAAAATATAAATATACTTATAGCTAAACAGTTTATTGTTTATTTTAAAATTTGAGATAATAAAATTGATATCAAAAGATGCGCCATGAAATTTTCTTTAAATTAAATTTTTTTTAAAATCAGTCAGCCATTATTATTTAATTTTGTACGTATATCATTTATTTATTCAGAAACCACTCTTACGGGAGTATAATGTGTAAGAAAGAGAACAATAGCGACCTTACTATGTAATAGAAAGAGATAGTAGATAGGAATATTGTCTTTGATGGATCGTAAGGTTTTAAGATAGATCCACCTTATTGTCTCATTGGTTGAAAAGTCCCGCCCACTAAGCAGACATTTATGTTTCGAGCTCTCTCTAATTTCTATGTGTTAGAGAGAGACAGAAAATCAAATTTAAAACCTTACGATCCATCAAAGACAATACTCTTATCTACTATCTCTTTCTGTTACATGGTAAGGTCGCTATTGTTCTCTTTCTTACACATTATACTCCCGTAAGGGTGGTTTCTGAATAAATAAATGATATACGTCCAAAATTATATAATAATGGCTGACAGATTTAAAAAAAAAATTAATTTAAAGAAAATTTCATGGCGCATCTTTTGATATACATTTTACTATGTCAAATTTTAAAATAAACATTTAAAAAACATTTAAATATTTATATGAATATTTTATTATTTTAATATTTTATATAAAAATTATTTTCTCGAGAACGGCTAAACCGAATTTAAAAAACTTTTTTTTAAATCAAAGACAATTTCATAGCGCATTTAATTTTTTTAAATTATTAAAAAATTTAAAAAATGTACAAAAAAAAAATTATAAAACTTTTAAAAATTTATATCTCAAAAACGGTAAAAGATAGAGACTTGCGGTTTGAAATATTGAAAAGAAGACATCTTTATTCTTCCAGGAAAAAATCAGCAGTCTCCCAACATGGGCCTTAGGGCCATAAAAAAATTATTGAATATATCAAAATATAATTTCAAAAATGTATCTACCTGTCAACATTGAGTAATTCTAGACAAGGGTCGTTCGGCACTTCTCTGCACTCCTTGATCTTCTCCGTGAAGCACTGGTCAGCGTCCCCGTGCAGCCAGCTGTGGGTCAATTCCTCCCTATTCACCGCTTCGGAGCCATCGGGTCTACGGAAATCGTCTGTCTTGTCTCTGTTGCAGTTTCCGCAGAGCCCTTCGAGGGCACCGGCGTACGTGTGGGAGGGGAGCTTCACTGACGCCCCCAAAGTTGGGAAATAGGCAGTTAACTAAGAAAAAAAAAAAAAAAAATTTTAAAGTCAAATTAAATACTTATACATGGTTTATTTCAAAGTAGAAAAATATATGTAAGAAGATAGGAGCTGTTTGTCCTTGCTTCGGATTGGTTTAGATCGTCATCCCTATTACACTGTTAAAATATTGTTTTTAGTCCAAGTTGACAGATGTTCAGTGTCGTACATTTATATTATTTATATTATTTAATTTTTCTCATATATTTTGTTATTATTTACATATTTAGACTTTTATTTATATTCTTGGCGTAGATTTTATAGAGAAAATTCTCCATGTAATTTGTTTTTACGCAGTTATATATTTTTTAGGTTATCTGACATATAAATATTTTTTGACACTTGACAATTAACAGATCAAGAGAGAGGACTAATGTGAGGCCAAAAGACAACCCAGCTGATTGTGCCCAAAGAAGAAGTTATTGATATAATTTTTAGACCTTCATATATAGGGTAAAACCGTTAGAGATGGCCATACGGGAGAGATGACCAATAAGAATATTATCTAAAGCATTTACTAGATAACGCTGTATTTACATCAGTACGCTTTGTGCAACGCCACGGAACAACATCCGAATAAAACTCGGTACAAAAATAAATCAAAAAGTAAGTAAACAGGCCTTGATTTTATTATACATTAGTGAAATTTTACAGTAGGTTTCTATACCATCCTGTGAAACTAATATGTTTAGTAGTTCTTTGTGATTTTGTAAGTTTATTATCATGAGTGTATATTTTTGTGCATTCTAACCTCAAAATGGTAAAGTACTTGTTGTTCGTTAGTTTGAATATTGATGTGGCCATCTCACCCGTACAAAAAGGAGAGACGGCCGTATAAGAGCAGGTTAAGATGGCCATAGGGTTTAATGTTTTTTTACACTGTTTTAATGCTTGTATTTCTTGTTAAAGATGCCAAATAGATACCAAAGGAAAGCTATAGCTACTAGGGGGAACTGGACTGAAGATTCATTGAAAGCCGCCATAAATACCTTAAAAAATGGAGAAATGTCAGTTTACAAAGCGTCTATTATCTATAACATACCACGAAAAACCCTTGAGAGAAGGTTCAAGAATGACAATGACAAAAAGGGACCCATGGGACCAACATCCATGCTTGGTGAGGAGAATGAAAAAAAACTTTCCCGTCACATTAAATTGATGCAAGAAAAAGGTTTCCCGCTAACAATTACGGACGTGAGAATGATTGCCTTCCAATTTGCTGAACAGTTAAAGGTAAACCATAAATTTAATAAATGTAAGGAAAAGGCTGGCTATGACTGGTTACAAATGTTCCTACGAAGAAACCCGGACATTGTACTGAGAAAATCGGAAGGAGTTTCGATAGCTCGGTGTCTTGCTATGAACAGAGATGAAGTGAATGCTTACTTTAGTCTGTTAGAGAAAACTTTGATAGATAATGATTTAATGTCGAAACCAAATTGCATATTTAATATGGACGAGTCAGGCTTGCAGCTTAATAATCGCCCTGGATATGTTTTCGCCCAAAAGGGTGCCAAAGCAATATCTACAGTAACATCCACTGAAAAGGGTGAAACCATCACTATCATCGCCTGTTGCAACGCAGAAGGAACTTTTTTGCCACCCGCATGCATAATGAAAGGCAAAAACAAAAAGCGTGAATTTGAGGATGGAATGCCACCTGGTTCTCATGTGTTTATGTCCGAGAAATCAGCTTATATTACCTCAACAATATTTTTAGATTGGCTGAAAATTCATTTCATGCCGAGGAAGCCAGCGGGAAAAGTATTGCTTTTACTTGATGGCCACTCTACACATTGTAATTCAGTTGAAATGCTTGAATACGCTAATGAAAACGAAATTATTCTACTTTCTATGCCAAGCCACACGTCCCATTACCTACAGCCCCTTGATCGAGCAGTGTTTAAATCCCTTAAATCTAATTTTTACGAACAATGCCGGTTGTGGATAAATCAAAATCCAGGACGCCGAATTACAAGATTGTCATTTGGGGCCTTATTGAGTAAAGCCTGGGGCAAAGCAGCTTCAGCTGAAAATGCGATTTCTGGTTTCAAGGCTACTGGAGTTGTTCCTTTTAATTCTACAGCAATACCCGATTATGCTTTTAGTGGTGACTCAACTGTTGTAACCCACTCTCTTCCACTCAGCCCTCCAACTGCAACGTTACCTGAACCAACAGATTTTCAACAGAATATTGAAATTGAACCTTTTAACAATCCAGGGACATCTACTCAACAAAATAGTGACATAGATAAATGGACGCCTTCTCGAATTTTAAAAGATATATCCCCTATTCCACAAAAAGTCATAGAAGCTCGTAAGCGTGGCAAGCAAGTTGGTAAACTCTTGACTTCGGAAGGCCACATAAAACTTAGAAAAAGCAAAGAAGATGAAAAGATTATGAAAGAAAATAAGCGTAAACTTCGACTAGAACAAAAATGTGTAGGAAAAACTGAATGCAAGACTAAAAAACCAATGGTAGTAAGAAAACGAAAATCTGTCAAACGTATTTCTGTAAGTAGTAATAGTGAAGAGGAACCAATATTATGTGATACGTCTGATGAAGACGCTGAAAATGAAGCTGATAATTGTGCTGATTGTGGCGAAAACTATTATAAAACTCAGCTCTTGGAAGATTGGTTTCAATGTTTGATTTGTGACCTGTGGGTACATGAGAATTGTACACCATATGATAATATGTGCTATAAATGTGGACAGAAGAAGAAAAAAGAGGTCCAGCAAGCACAAATTACAGGAAAGGGGAAAGGCAAAGGGAAATCTAGTACCGGCCATCTATCCCGTGCTTCTACGGCCATCACTCCCGAACATGCCGGGTGAGATGGCCAGTTATGTTTTTTTTTTGACTAAAATTTTATGTATGTTTCTTGCATTATAAGAATATCTTTATACAATTTTTTTAAAGATGGATTAATGTTAATTTTCCTTGAAATAAAAATTTATTTGTGATCTCATTATTTTCAGTTTTATTTAACCTTTAAAAAACTATGGCCATCTCTAACGAATTTACCCTACATATATTTTTAATTTTTATTTACAATAATTATTTAAATAAGAAACTTTAGCTCTGAAGATATATTGTTTGTTTTATTGCTTTATTTAAACTCTTTTAGCCAAATCTCTCTTTTTATATGTAGTACATAATTTTAAAAATTAATTTTTTTTTAACTTTTTCAAATTTCACATTAAACTGAATTTATGTCGTATAAATAATGTAAGTGAATTATCTGCCTTGTTTATTTCAATATCTTATTTTTAACCTTTGTTATATTAAAAAAAAAATCACTTGCTAACCCAGTTACTACGCCCATGCCCTAGTTGTAACTTATTTTAAATTTCCCGCTATACTGTATTTGATCAGTGTAAATCGTACTCGGTTCGCAGCGCTATCTACTTTTTTCTACTTTGAAATAGACCATAGTATACCTATACACTCCAGATGCATTATATTATAGAATAATGATTTTATAAATATATAAATAAGGATTCGAAGATATATTTATAGGTTACGTTTTTAACCCTTTACCGCATAGTGTAATATATATGGCACATTCCGATTTTTATTTTTTATTTTACTTTTAAAACTGAATGAGAACGTTAGTTCATGAATGTTCATATATGGCACATACACAGCAATGGATTCTGCAGTATCTCAAGTAATGGGCTGCAATAGATTTGAGGATATCAAGCGGAATTTGCACTTCAACTCTGAATTTATTGAGAAAGAACAACTAGAAGATACGACCTTGTCTTTCAAAAATTCGAGGGCGACTGCTTTTAATCCCTAATGAAGAACACCAAGCAATTGACGAGCAAATAATACGGAATCATTTTCTTTTGGAACATAATGTAGAATCATAATGTTCCATGTATGGCACAAACCCTAAATTATTATTTTAATTATTATTTTTTCATAAAAATAATAATTTATATTTTAAATATATTTTTTTAATTAATTTTTCTATCAATAAACCAATTCCTAATGCTTATGAATTATTTAAGCCAAAAATAAAAATTCATGCAGTAAAGGGTTAATTTTTAACTTTTTAAGATACAGAATAGACCCGTATATGTATTGTAATGGACAGTTTCTTACAGATTTTGTCTATAAGCTTAAAGATTTGCCACAGAATTATTTTACACAAGGACGAAATTACACATACGAAAATTACACATACAAAATTACACATTTATTTACTTTTATTTCCATCCAAATCGGTCCACCCGTTCTCGAGAAAATAATTTTTAAATTAAAATATTTCTTGAAAATATTCATATAAATATTTAAATATTTTTTTACTATTTGTTTTAAAATTTGAGATAATAAAATTTATATCAAAAGATGCACAATGAAATTTTCTTTAAACTAAAAAAAAGTTTTTTAAAATCGGTCCATCCGTTATCGAGAATATAATTTTTAAATTAAAATATTTCTTGAAAATATTCATATAAATATTTAAATATTTTTTTACTATTTGTTTTAAAATTTGAGATAATAAAATTTATATCAAAAGATGCACAATGAAATTTTCTTTAAACTAAAAAAAAGTTTTTTAAAATCGGTCTACCCGTTCTCGAGAAAATAATTTTTAAAATAATTTTTTTTTAAATCTGTCAGCCATTATTATATAATTTTGGACGTGTATCATTTATTTATTCAGAAACCACTCTTACGGGAGTATAATGTGTAAGAAAGAGAACAATAGCGACTTTACTATGTAATAGAAAGAGATAAAAGATAAGAGTATTGTCTTTGATGGATCGTAAGGTTTTAAATGTGATTTTCTGTCTCTCTCTAACACAGAAATTAGAGAGAGCTGGAAACATAAATGTCTGCTTAGTGGGCGGGACTTTTTAACCAATGAGGCAATAAGGTGAATCTATCTTAAAACCTTACGATCCATCAAAGACAATACTCTTATCTTCTATCTCTTTCTATGACATGGTAAGGTCGCTATTGTTCTCTTTCTTACACGTTATACTCCCGTAAGAGTGGTTTCTGAATAAATAAATGATATACGTCCAAAATTATAAAATAATGGCAAACTGATTTAAAAAAAGCTTTTTAATTACAGTCTGTTTCAAACGGTTAGGCGGAACTAAATGGGAATTTTGTTCTTTTAGGTTGTCACGAGAAGGGACCTTGCTAGGGTTATTTCATTTTTCACGTTGGAATGTCAAAATTTAAAATTCCAACAATGAAACCATGGAAACGAAGTATATATGTCAAAATTTAATTATTTTTTTATATATTTTAATGACAAAAATATAAATAATTGGGAAATTTGTAATAAGAATGACACAAAAAATTAACATATAAAGAAAATGACATTTTAAAATGATGAAAAAAATCAGCAAAAAATGTTTATTGTAAGTATGATTTACAAAGCTTAAACAACACGGCCAAAAAGCACGATTTAAACGATGAAAGTAACTAGATTGCAAAATCTAGTTCCGCTTAACCGTTTGGAACAGACTGTATGTTTTTTTTTTTATATTAATTTTACTATCTCAAATTTTAAAATAAACAATAAAATGTTTAGATATAAGTATATTTATATTTTGATTTGCAAGAAATATATATAAATTTTAAAATTATTTTCTCGAGAACGACTGAACCGATTTTAAAAAACTTTTTTTTGATTTTTTTGTATTAACCCTTTACCGCATAGTGTGCCATATATGGCACATTCCGATTTTTATTTTTTATTTTACTTTTAAAACTGAATCAGAACGTTACTTCATGAATGTTCATATATGCCACATACACAGCAATGGATCCTGCAGTATCTCAAGTAATGGGCTGCAATAGATTTGAGGATATCAAGCGGAATTTGCACTTCAACGTTAACTCTGAATTTATTGCGAAAGGACAACTAGAAGATACGACCTTTTCTTTCAAAAATTCGAGGGCGACTGCTTTTAATCCCTAATGAAGAACACCTAGCAATTGACGAGCAAATAATACGGAATCATTTTCTTTTGTAACATAATGTAGAATCATAATGTTCCATGTATGGCACAAACCCTAAATAATTATTTTAATTATTATTTTTTCATAAAAATAATAATTAATATTTTAAATATATTTTTTAAATTAATTTTTCTATCAATAAGAACCAATTCCTAATGCCCATGAATTATTTCAGCCAAAAATAAAAATTCATGCAGTAAAGGGTTAAATTGTATTTTGAAAATATAAATTAAGTTTTCAAAATAAGAGAATGCTTCACATCAAAACTACAAGTCAATATTTATTTATTAAATTTCTTATTTTATACATTATAATTTAATATGGCATTATTTTTGCAGAACAATATTATTTTGCATATTTTACGTAAATAATATAATTGTTATTATGGCAAGTAACATAGCAATAAGTGTGTATGCCATATCTAAATGGTTTGAAGGAACAATATGTTGTTTTTATTTTATCCATTATTGTTTTTCATTTTCATCTGACAAAAAACGAAAACATTTGCAATTAAGAATGTAGCTGTAATGGTTACAATTTGGAGCAAAACAATTAGAGTTTTCTTACCTCTAGTTGTATTTTGGGTAGTAAGATATTGATATGCTTGGCTGCCCTTTCGTTGACCTCGATCCAGTCATCGACCTTGAAGGGCAGGTGGACGACCTCTGCCCCGTCCAGGGTCACCACCAGGTGCTTGATGTCAAAACTCCTCTCTATCGTTATCAGGTGTTTGTTGTACATTAAAGTAATCGTGGTTGGACACATTTTCCCTGGGTTCTGGGTGCAGGGTTCATTACTCACTACCACCTGAACAAAAATAAATGTATCAAAAGATGCGCCATCAAATTGTCTTTCATTCAAAAAAAAGTTTTTTAAATTCGGTTCACCCGTTCTCGAGAAAATAATTTTTAAATTATATATGGCTTGAAAATCTACATATAAACTTCTGAATATTTTTTTTATGTTTCTTTTTAAATTTAAGATAATAATATTTATATCAAAAGATGCGCCATGAAATTTTATTTAAACCAAAAAAAAGTTTTTTAAAATCGGTCCACCCGTTCTAGAGAAAATAATTTTTAAATTAAAATATTTCTTGAAAATATTCATATAACTATTTAAATGTTTTTTAAATTTTTATTTTAAATTTTGAGATGATAATATTTATATCAAAAGATGCGCCATGAAATTTTCTTTAAACTAAAAAAAAGTTTTTTAAAATCGGTTCACTCGTTCTGGAGAAAATAATTTTTAAATTAAAATATTTCTTGAAAATATTCATATAAATATTTAAATATATTTTAAATGTTTATTTTAAAATTTGAGATAATAAAATTTATATCAAAAGATGCGCAATGAAATTTTATTTAAACTAAAAAAAAGTTTTTTTAAATCGGTTCACTCGTTCTGGAGATAATAATTTTTAAATTAAAATATTTCTTGAAAATATTCATATAAATATTTAAATATATTTTAAATGTTTATTTTAAAATTTGAGATAATAAAATTTATATCAAAAGATGCACCATGAAATTTTCTTTAAACTAAAAAAAAGTTTTTTAAAATCAGTCCACCCGTTCTGGAGAAAATAATTTTTAAATTAAAATATTTCTTGAAAATATTCATATAAATATTTAAATATTTTTTAAATGTTTATTTTAAAATTTGAGATAATAAAATTTATATCAAAAGATGCGCCATGAAATATTCTTTAAACTAAAAAAAGTTTTTTAAAATCGGTCCACCCGTTCTCGAGAAAATAATTTTTAAATTAATTTTTTTTTTAAATCTGTCAGCCATTATTATATAATTTTAGACGTATATCATTTATTCATTCAGAAACCACTCTTACGGGAGTATAATGTGTAAGAAAGAGAACAATAGCGACCTTAATATGTAATAGAAAGAGAAAGTAGATAAGAGTATTGTCTATGATGGATCGTAAGGTTTTCTGTTTCTCTCTAACACATTGAAATTAGAGAGAGCTCCAAACATAAATGTCTGCTTAGTGGGCGGGACTTTTCAACCAATGAGACAATGAGGTGGATCTATCTTAAAACCTTACGATCCATCAAAGACAATACTCTTATCTACTATCTCTTTCTATTACATGGTAAGGTCGCTATTGTTCTCTTTCTTACACATTAATCTCCCGTAAGAGTGGTTTCTGAATAAATAAATGATATACGTCCACAATTATATAAAATGGCTGACTGATTTAAAAAAAAATTTAATTTAAAGAAAATTTCATGGCGCATCTTTTGATATTAATTTTATTATCTCAAATTTAAAAATAAACAATAAAATGTTTAGATATAGTATATTTATATTTTGATTTTCAAAAAATATATAATTTTAAAATTATTTTCTCGAGAACCACTGAACTCATTTTAAAAAACTTTTTTTTGATTTAAAGAAAATTTAATGGCGCATCCTTTGTTGTAAATTTCAAATTACAAAAACTATTTATTAAGGCCTTAAAAAATTATCCCCAATTTTCAAAATTTTTAACTTAATTTTTAAAAAACTTTTAAATGAATTTTAATTTTTTTCATTACTATAAAAATCAAAAACTTCCCGTCTTAAGGCTGTAATGCACAAAAAAAAATCGACATGAGTACCTACACACCCATTTCTAGTTAACCGATTTTTACTATAAGTTAATCAACTCGTGCTATTTATGTCAAAAGCTTGAATATGAAGTTTCATAAAAATCCTTTTAGCTGAATTTGCTCTGCACGTGTACACAGACAGACAGACGGACGGATGGACAGACAGACAGACACATATACACTTTATATACACTAATCGAAAATCAAAATCGGTCCTCAGTAAAATGTCACCCAGTTCAATCAATGTTGACGGCAACCTACCCATACACTTGCCGATATTATTGCAATTCTCCCCTTTTATATTGCGGTAATAAAAATATATTTCAAAAACAATTTTTATAACCCGCAGTTCAGAAAATATTGACGGTAACCTACCCGTACACTTGCCGATATATCTAGGATTCTCCCCTCTTACACTGCAGTAATGAAAATTTATTTTAAAAATTATTTTTATGTCCCAGCTTTGTAACAGTTGGCGGTAACCTACCCGTACACTTGCCGATATATCTAGGATTCTCCCGTCTTACACTGCAGTAATGAAAATTTATTTTAAAAAATATTTTTATGTCCCAGCTTTGTAACAGTTGGCGGTAACCTACCCGTACACTCGCCGATATATCTAGGATTCTTCCCTCTTACACTGCAGTAGTGAAAATTTATTTGTAAAGTACTTTATGAGGGCGGTCGGTCCTGTGGTAGCCACAGCTGATTTTTTTTACTAACCTGGAAGTCATGGGGTTTTCCTTTCTTGATAACTTTATCCCTAACCATGATGTAGCTGCAATTGGTATCAACGGTAACGTTGTTTCCATCGAACTGAACGTATTTGAGATTGGGCAATACATTGCACTCGCAGTCCCGGCATTGTCGAGCCGGCACACAAGCCTGGTGCTTCCTGACCGTGCCCGGGGGGCAGTAGCATCCCGGGAAACACACCCCGGGAGTCGTGGGACAAGCGTCCGGCTGGGCTAGATTCGAACAACTTGGTTCGCATCGCCGACGATAGCAATCATGATGGACAAGCGGAGCAGCACATTCGGAGGCTGAAAAAAAGAGCAATAAGAGATAATTTAGTGATATAAGCAATGGGGGATGTAAATAAAGAGGCCTTTTATGCAATGGTTCAAACCGGAACTCTCTATCTTATCTAGTTTTTGAGTTATGAATTTTTGAAAATTTAAATATTTTTTTGTGCATTACAGCCTTAAGAAGGGAAGTTGTTGATTTTTACAGTAATGAAGAAAAAGACTCTCTTTCAAATGGTTCAAACCGCAACTCTATATCTTATCTAGTTTTAGAGTTATGAATTTTTGAAAACTTCAATACTTTTTTGCGCCCAAATGGCTCAAATGAGAAAGTTGTTGATTTTTTGAATAAGAAACAAAAAAAATTTCTTTCTCATGGTTTAAACCGAAACTCTATATCTTAACCAGTTTTTGAGTTATGAATTTTTGAAAATTTCAATATTTTTTTGCGGCTCAATAGCTCAAATGAGAATGTTGTTGATTTTTTTTGGTAAAGTACAATATGATATTCTTCCTAATGGTTTAAACCGAAACTCTCTACCTTAACTAGTTTTTGAGTTATGAATTTTTAAAAATTTCAATATTTTTTTGCGGCTCAATGGCTCAAATGAGAGAGTTGTTGATTTTTTTGGCAAAGTACATTATGATATTCTTTCTAATGGTTTAGACCGGAACTCTCTACCTTAACTAGTTTTTGAGTTATGAATTTTTGAAAATTTCAATATTTTTTTGCGCCCAAATGGCTCAAATGAGAAAGTTATTGATTTTTTGAATAAGAAGCAAAAAGATTTTCTTTCTAATGGTTTAAACCGCAACTCTCTATCTTATCTAGTTTTTAAGTTATAAATTTTTGAATGTTTAGATAAATTTTGGGCCTCAGAGGCTCAAGTGAGAAGATTTATTACTTTTATATAATGAAAAGAAATACCCTCTCTCTAATGGTTTAAACCGTAAATCTCTATCTTAACTAGTTTTGGAGTGTTGACTTTAATTTTGACCTTCTTGAATATTTAAATATTTTTTTGGGCCTCAGAGACTAAAGTGAGGGGGCTGCTAATTTTCCTAGTAATAACTAAAAATATTCTCTTTCTAACGCTTCAAACCGCAACCCTCTATCTAAATTAGTTTTTAAGTTATTAATTTTTTAGTTAAAATAAATTTTTAGTCACCTCTATTCACAAAAAGTTCGTCCATATAACACAATGTGTAAGACAAAGACAAACGTGAGACAAGGATACAGACGTTGGACGTATGTAGTTTCTTACTATAGAAAACTTTCTTATGGAAGTATAATGCGTAAGAAAGAGAACAGCAACATTTCAATGTGATAGAAAGAAATAGAGGATAAAAGTGTCGTCTGTGATTATGTAATCGCTGCAGTCGTCTATCTCTTTCTAACACATAGCAATTAAAAAGAGATCAAAACAAAAATGTCTGCTTAGTAGGCGGGACTTTTTAACCAATGAGACAATGAGGTGAATCTCTCTCTCTCTAACACATAGAAATTAGAAGGAGCTCGAAACAAATATGGATTCTCAGTAGGCGTTACAATGTTGTCAAAGTTTGAAAAATGTTTGGGCCTGAATGGCTCAAATGACAAAGTTTGTAATTTTTTTACTAATAAATAAAAGGTTATTCTTTCGAATGGTTTAAACCACAACTCTCTATCTCCACTCACTTTTGAGTTATAAATTTTTGAAAAAAATATATTTTAATAAGTTTTGAGAAAATTTTTTGAAAGTTTTAAAAATGTTTGCGCCTGAATGGCTCAAGTGAGAAAGTTTATAATTTTTCTACTAATAAATAAAAGATTGCTCTTTCGAATGGTTTGAACCGCAGCTCTCTATCTCAACCCACTTTTGAGTTATAAATTTTTGAAAAAAATATATTTTAATAAGTTTTGAGAAATTTTTTTGAAAGTTTAAAAAATGTTTGCGCCTTAATGGCTCAAGTGAGAAAGTTTGTATTTTTTTTGCTAAAAAATAAGATACTGTTCTTTTGAATGGTTCAAACCGCAACTCTCTATCTCTACTCACTTTTGAGTTATAAATTTTTGAAAAAAATATATTTTAATAAGTTTTGAGAAAAACTTTTGAAAATTTAAAAAATGTTTGTGCCTGAATGGGTCCAGTGAAAATATTTATAATTTTTTTACTAATAAATAAAAGGTCATTCTTTCGAATGGTTTAAACCGCAACTCTCTATCTCAACTCATTTTTGAGTTATGAATTTTTAACTTACGGCATTCATGTTGAACTCTCCAGTCACTTAATTCGACATCCGTGTCTTTGGACAAGCATTGAACCACGAAGGCCTCCAGAACCATGCACCTGCATTGTTCATGGGTGGTTCCATTCCTGACGGTACCCTCCAGGCACTCGCAGGCGATCTCCAGACACCTGGACACGAACCCATCGACGTCGAGGACCCCATGACAAGCGCTTAGTGTGTGTTCTTTGACTGCGTTACACATTTTCCAAGCTTGGTCCTGTAAGTCCGCCGGGCAGGTCTTGGCGTCGCAGGGGAGGGGGGACAAAGCCCAGGAGTCCCCAAACTCTGGGGTTGTCCGGGATTGCTTCCCTTCTGGGGTTCTTTTGTCGTCAAAGGCGAGATTGTTATAGAAACCGCAAAGTCCATCGACTTGGGCTACTAGTTTGTCAGTTAGACCAACCTGATAAAAATAAAATCATTAATTCTTGTATCAAGAACTTTCATTTGATACTCTACTTAAAATTAATATTAAAAAAACATAGATAAATACGTATTTGTTTACATTTTTCGAGCGATTAAGAGCAAAAAAGGGAAACACTGTTGTAACTCTTTTATATATGGTGCGATTTTGAAAAATTGAACATTTTTGGATTCAGGGAAATTAACTCAGTCTGTCTGTATGTTTGTAAAAGAATATTTTCGATTTTGGTAGGAAATATCATCAATTTTTTTAAAAAATTATCACTGCTGTAACTCGTTTATTTATGGTACGATTTTGAAAAATTAGATATTTTTGTATTCAGGGAAATTAACTCAGTTTGTCTGTATGTTTGGAAAAAATTATTTTGGATTTTGGTAGAAAATATCATCAAATTTTGAAAAAAATTATCACTGCTGTAACTCGTTTATTTATGGTACGATTTTGAAAAATTAGATATTTTTGGATTCAGGGAAATTAACTCAGTTTGTCTGTATGTTTGGAAAAAATTATTTTGGATTTTGGTAGAAAATATAATCAAATTATGAAAAAAATTATCACTGCTGTAACTCGTTTATTTATGGTACGATTTTGAAAAATTAGATATTTTTGGATTCAGGAGAATTAACTCAGTCTGTCTGTATATTTGGAAAAGAATATTTTGGATGCAGATAGAAAATATCATCAGTTTTTGAAAAAAATATCACTGCTGTAACTCGTTTATTTATGGTACGATATTGAAAAATTAGACATTTTTGGATTCAGGAAAATTAATTGAGTCTGTCTGTATATTTGGAAAAGAATATTTTGGATGCAGATAGAAAATATCATCAGTTTTTGAAAAAAATATCACTGCTGTAACTCGTTTATTTATGGTACGATTTGATAAAATTGAACATTTTTGGATTCAAGAGAATTAACTGAGTCTGTCTGTATATTTGGAAAAGAATATTTTGGATGCAGATAGAAAATATCATCAGTTTTTGAAAAAAATATCACTGCTGTAACTCGTTTATTTATGGTACGATTTGATAAAATTGAACATTTTTGGATTCAGGAGAATTAACTGAGTCTGTCTGTATATTTGGAAAAGAATATTTTGGATGCAGATAGAAAATATCATCAGTTTTTGAAAAAAATATCACTGCTGTAACTCGTTTATTTATGGTACGATTTTGAAAAATTGAACATTTTTGGATTCAAGAGAATTAACTCAGTCTGTCTGTATGTTTGGAAAAGAATATTTTGGATTCTGGTAGAAAATATCATCAGTTTTTGAAAAAAATTATCACTGCTGTAACTCGTTTATTTATGGTACGATTTTGAAAAATTAGACATTTTTGGATTCAGGGGAATTAACTGAGTCTGTTTGTATGTTTGGAAAAGAATATTTTGGATGCTGATAGAAAATATCATCAGTTTTTGGAAAAAAAATATCACTGCTGTAACTCGTTTATTTATGGTACGATTTTGAAAAATCAGACATTTTTGGATTCAGGGGAATTAACTGAGTCTGTTTGTATGTTTGGAAAAGAATATTTTGGATTCTGGTAGAAAATATCACCAGTTTTTGAAAAAAATATCACTGCTGTAACTCCTTTATTTATGGTACGATATTGAAAAATTTGACACTTTGGATTCAGGAGAATTAACTGAGTCTGTCTGTATATTTGGAAAAGAATATTTTGGATTCTGGTAGAAAATATCATCAGTTTTTGAAAAAAATATCACTGCTGTAACTCCTTTATTTATGGTACGATATTGAAAAATTTGACATTTTTGGATTCAGGAGAATTAACTGAGTCTGTCTGTATATTTGGAAAAGAATATTTTATATTTTGGTAGAAAATATCATCAGTTTTTGAAAAAAATATCACTGCTGTAACTCCTTTATTTATGGTACGATATTGAAAAATTTGACATTTTTGGATTCAGGAGAATTAACTGAGTCTGTCTGTATATTTGGAAAAGAATATTTTATATTTTGGTAGAAAATATCATCAGTTTTTGAAAAAAATATCACTGCTGTAACTCCTTTATTTATGGTACGATATTGAAAAATTAGACATTTTTGGATTCAGGAGAATTATCTGAGTCTGTCTGTATATTTGGAAAAGAATATTTTATATTTTGGTAGAAAATATCATCAGTTTTTGAAAAAAATATCACTGCTGTAACTCCTTTATTTATGGTACGATATTGAAAAATTTGACATTTTTGGATTCAGGAGAATTAACTGAGTCTGTCTGTATATTTGGAAAAGAATATTTTATATTTTGGTAGAAAATATCATCAGTTTTTGAAAAAAATATCACTGCTGTAACTCCTTTATTTAAGGTACGATATTGAAAAATTTGATATTTTTGGATTCAGGAGAATTAACTCAGTCTGTCTGTTTGTTTGGAAAAGAATATTTTGGATTCGGGTAGAAAATATCATCAGTTTTTGAAAAAAATATCACTGCTGTAACTCCTTTATTTATGGTACGATATTGAAAAATTTGATATTTTTGGATTCAGGAGAATTAACTCAGTCTGTCTGTATATTTGGAAAAGAATATTTTGGATTCGGGTAGAAAATATATCAGTTTTTGAAAAAAATATCACTGCTGTAACTCCTTTATTTATGGTACGATTTTGAAAAATTAATATTTTTGGATTCAGGAGAATTAACTCAGTTTGTCTGTTTGTTTGGAAAAGAATATTTTGGATTCGGGTAGAAAATATCATCAGTTTTTGAAAAAAATATCACTGCTGTAACTCCTTTATTTATGGTACGATATTGAAAAATTTGATATTTTTGGATTCAGGAGAATTAACTCAGTCTGTCTGTTTGTTTGGAAAAGAATATTTTGGATTCGGGTAGAAAATATCATCAGTTTTTGAAAAAAATATCACTGCTGTAACTCCTTTATTTATGGTACGATATTGAAAAATTTGATATTTTTGGATTCAAGAGAATTAACTCAGTCTGTCTGTATATTTGGAAAAGAATATTTTGGATTCGGGTAGAAAATATCATCAGTTTTTGAAAAAAATATCACTGCTGTAACTCCTTTATTTAAGGTACGATATTGAAAAATTTGATATTTTTGGATTCAGGAGAATTAACTCAGTCGGTCTGTTTGTTTGGAAAAGAATATTTTGGATTCGGGTAGAAAATATCATCAGTTTTTGAAAAAAATATCACTGCTGTAACTCCTTTATTTATGGTACGATATTGAAAAATTTGATATTTTTGGATTCAAGAGAATTAACTCAGTCTGTCTGTTTGTTTGGAAAAGAATATTTTGGATTCGGGTAGAAAATATCATCAGTTTTTGAAAAAAATATCACTGCTGTAACTCCTTTATTTATGGTACGATATTGAAAAATTTGATATTTTTGGATTCAGGAGAATTAACTCAGTCTATCTGTATATTTGGAAAAGAATATTTTGGATTCGGGTAGAAAATATCATCAGTTTTTGAAAAAAATATCACTGCTGTAACTCCTTTATTTATGGTACGATTTTGAAAAATTTGATATTTTTGGATTCAGGAGAATTAACTCAGTCTGTCTGTTTGTTTGGAAAAGAATATTTTGGATTCGGGTAGAAAATATCATCAGTTTTTGAAAAAAATATCACTGCTGTAACTCCTTTATTTATGGTACGATATTGAAAAATTTGATATTTTTGGATTCAGGAGAATTAACTCAGTCTGTCTGTTTGTTTGGAAAAGAATATTTTGGATTCGGGTAGAAAATATCATCAGTTTTTGAAAAAAATATCACTGCTGTAACTCCGTTATTTATGGTACGATATTGAAAAATTTGATATTTTTGGATTCAGGAGAATTAACTCAGTCTGTCTGTATATTTGGAAAAGAATATTTTGGATTCGGGTAGAAAATATCATCAGTTTTTGAAAAAAATATCACTGCTGTAACTCCTTTATTTATGGTACGATATTGAAAAATTTGATATTTTTGGATTCAAGAGAATTAACTCAGTCTGTCTGTTTGTTTGGAAAAGAATATTTTGGATTCGGGTAGAAAATATCATCAGTTTTTGAAAAAAATATCACTGCTGTAACTCCTTTATTTATGGTACGATATTGAAAAATTTGATATTTTTGGATTCAGGAGAATTAACTCAGTCTGTCTGTTTGTTTGGAAAAGAATATTTTGGATTCGGGTAGAAAATATCATCAGTTTTTGAAAAAAATATCACTGCTGTAACTCCTTTATTTATGGTACGATATTGAAAAATTTGATATTTTTGGATTCAGGAGAATTAACTCAGTCTGTCTGTATATTTGGAAAAGAATATTTTGGATTCGGGTAGAAAATATCATCAGTTTTTGAAAAAAATATCACTGCTGTAACTCCTTTATTTATGGTACGATATTGAAAAATTTGATATTTTTGGATTCAGGAGAATTAACTCAGTCTGTCTGTTTGTTTGGAAAAGAATATTTTGGATTCGGGTAGAAAATATCATCAGTTTTTGAAAAAAATATCACTGCTGTAACTCCTTTATTTATGGTACGATATTGAAAAATTTGATATTTTTGGATTCAGGAGAATTAACTCAGTCTGTCTGTTTGTTTGGAAAAGAATATTTTGGATTCGGGTAGAAAATATCATCAGTTTTTGAAAAAAATATCACTGCTGTAACTCCTTTATTTATGGTACGATATTGAAAAATTTGATATTTTTGGATTCAGGAGAATTAACTCAGTCTGTCTGTATATTTGGAAAAGAATATTTTGGATTCGGGTAGAAAATATCATCAGTTTTTGAAAAAAATATCACTGCTGTAACTCCTTTATTTATGGTACGATATTGAAAAATTTGATATTTTTGGATTCAGGAGAATTAACTGAGTCTGTCTGTATATTTGGAAAAGAATATTTTATATTTTGGTAGAAAATATCATCAGTTTTTGAAAAAAATATCACTGCTGTAACTCCTTTATTTATGGTACGATATTGAAAAATTTGACATTTTTGGATTCAGGAGAATTAACTGAGTCTGTCTGTATATTTGGAAAAGAATATTTTATATTTTGGTAGAAAATATCATCAGTTTTTGAAAAAAATATCACTGCTGTAACTCCTTTATTTATGGTACGATATTGAAAAATTAGACATTTTTGGATTCAGGAGAATTATCTGAGTCTGTCTGTATATTTGGAAAAGAATATTTTATATTTTGGTAGAAAATATCATCAGTTTTTGAAAAAAATATCACTGCTGTAACTCCTTTATTTATGGTACGATATTGAAAAATTTGACATTTTTGGATTCAGGAGAATTAACTGAGTCTGTCTGTATATTTGGAAAAGAATATTTTATATTTTGGTAGAAAATATCATCAGTTTTTGAAAAAAATATCACTGCTGTAACTCCTTTATTTAAGGTACGATATTGAAAAATTTGATATTTTTGGATTCAGGAGAATTAACTCAGTCTGTCTGTTTGTTTGGAAAAGAATATTTTGGATTCGGGTAGAAAATATCATCAGTTTTTGAAAAAAATATCACTGCTGTAACTCCTTTATTTATGGTACGATATTGAAAAATTTGATATTTTTGGATTCAGGAGAATTAACTCAGTCTGTCTGTATATTTGGAAAAGAATATTTTGGATTCGGGTAGAAAATATCATCAGTTTTTGAAAAAAATATCACTGCTGTAACTCCTTTATTTATGGTACGATTTTGAAAAATTAATATTTTTGGATTCAGGAGAATTAACTCAGTTTGTCTGTTTGTTTGGAAAAGAATATTTTGGATTCGGGTAGAAAATATCATCAGTTTTTGAAAAAAATATCACTGCTGTAGTTCCTTTATTTATGGTACGATATTGAAAAATTTGATATTTTTGGATTCAGGAGAATTAACTCAGTCTGTCTGTTTGTTTGGAAAAGAATATTTTGGATTCGGGTAGAAAATATCATCAGTTTTTGAAAAAAATATCACTGCTGTAACTCCTTTATTTATGGTACGATATTGAAAAATTTGATATTTTTGGATTCAAGAGAATTAACTCAGTCTGTCTGTATATTTGGAAAAGAATATTTTGGATTCGGGTAGAAAATATCATCAGTTTTTGAAAAAAATATCACTGCTGTAACTCCTTTATTTAAGGTACGATATTGAAAAATTTGATATTTTTGGATTCAGGAGAATTAACTCAGTCGGTCTGTTTGTTTGGAAAAGAATATTTTGGATTCGGGTAGAAAATATCATCAGTTTTTGAAAAAAATATCACTGCTGTAACTCCTTTATTTATGGTACGATATTGAAAAATTTGATATTTTTGGATTCAAGAGAATTAACTCAGTCTGTCTGTTTGTTTGGAAAAGAATATTTTGGATTCGGGTAGAAAATATCATCAGTTTTTGAAAAAAATATCACTGCTGTAACTCCTTTATTTATGGTACGATATTGAAAAATTTGATATTTTTGGATTCAGGAGAATTAACTCAGTCTATCTGTATATTTGGAAAAGAATATTTTGGATTCGGGTAGAAAATATCATCAGTTTTTGAAAAAAATATCACTGCTGTAACTCCTTTATTTATGGTACGATTTTGAAAAATTTGATATTTTTGGATTCAGGAGAATTAACTCAGTCTGTCTGTTTGTTTGGAAAAGAATATTTTGGATTCGGGTAGAAAATATCATCAGTTTTTGAAAAAAATATCACTGCTGTAACTCCTTTATTTATGGTACGATATTGAAAAATTTGATATTTTTGGATTCAGGAGAATTAACTCAGTCTGTCTGTTTGTTTGGAAAAGAATATTTTGGATTCGGGTAGAAAATATCATCAGTTTTTGAAAAAAATATCACTGCTGTAACTCCTTTATTTATGGTACGATTTGATAAAATTGAACATTTTTGGATTCAGGAGAATTAACTCAGTCTGTCTGTATATTTGGAAAAGAATATTTTGGATTCGGGTAGAAAATATCATCAGTTTTTGAAAAAAATATCACTGCTGTAACTCCTTTATTTATGGTACGATATTGAAAAATTTGATATTTTTGGATTCAAGAGAATTAACTCAGTCTGTCTGTTTGTTTGGAAAAGAATATTTTGGATTCGGGTAGAAAATATCATCAGTTTTTGAAAAAAATATCACTGCTGTAACTCCTTTATTTATGGTACGATATTGAAAAATTTGATATTTTTGGATTCAGGAGAATTAACTCAGTCTGTCTGTTTGTTTGGAAAAGAATATTTTGGATTCGGGTAGAAAATATCATCAGTTTTTGAAAAAAATATCACTGCTGTAACTCCTTTATTTATGGTACGATATTGAAAAATTTGATATTTTTGGATTCAGGAGAATTAACTCAGTCTGTCTGTATATTTGGAAAAGAATATTTTGGATTCGGGTAGAAAATATCATCAGTTTTTGAAAAAAATATCACTGCTGTAACTCCTTTATTTATGGTACGATATTGAAAAATTTGATATTTTTGGATTCAGGAGAATTAACTCAGTCTGTCTGTTTGTTTGGAAAAGAATATTTTGGATTCGGGTAGAAAATATCATCAGTTTTTGAAAAAAATATCACTGCTGTAACTCCTTTATTTATGGTACGATATTGAAAAATTTGATATTTTTGGATTCAGGAGAATTAACTCAGTCTGTCTGTTTGTTTGGAAAAGAATATTTTGGATTCGGGTAGAAAATATCATCAGTTTTTGAAAAAAATATCACTGCTGTAACTCCTTTATTTATGGTACGATATTGAAAAATTTGATATTTTTGGATTCAGGAGAATTAACTCAGTCTGTCTGTATATTTGGAAAAGAATATTTTGGATTCGGGTAGAAAATATCATCAGTTTTTGAAAAAAATATCACTGCTGTAACTCCTTTATTTATGGTACGATATTGAAAAATTTGATATTTTTGGATTCAGGAGAATTAACTGAGTCTGTCTGTATATTTGGAAAAGAATATTTTATATTTTGGTAGAAAATATCATCAGTTTTTGAAAAAAATATCACTGCTGTAACTCCTTTATTTATGGTACGATATTGAAAAATTTGACATTTTTGGATTCAGGAGAATTAACTGAGTCTGTCTGTATATTTGGAAAAGAATATTTTATATTTTGGTAGAAAATATCATCAGTTTTTGAAAAAAATATCACTGCTGTAACTCCTTTATTTATGGTACGATATTGAAAAATTAGACATTTTTGGATTCAGGAGAATTATCTGAGTCTGTCTGTATATTTGGAAAAGAATATTTTATATTTTGGTAGAAAATATCATCAGTTTTTGAAAAAAATATCACTGCTGTAACTCCTTTATTTATGGTACGATATTGAAAAATTTGACATTTTTGGATTCAGGAGAATTAACTGAGTCTGTCTGTATATTTGGAAAAGAATATTTTATATTTTGGTAGAAAATATCATCAGTTTTTGAAAAAAATATCACTGCTGTAACTCCTTTATTTAAGGTACGATATTGAAAAATTTGATATTTTTGGATTCAGGAGAATTAACTCAGTCTGTCTGTTTGTTTGGAAAAGAATATTTTGGATTCGGGTAGAAAATATCATCAGTTTTTGAAAAAAATATCACTGCTGTAACTCCTTTATTTATGGTACGATATTGAAAAATTTGATATTTTTGGATTCAGGAGAATTAACTCAGTCTGTCTGTATATTTGGAAAAGAATATTTTGGATTCGGGTAGAAAATATCATCAGTTTTTGAAAAAAATATCACTGCTGTAACTCCTTTATTTATGGTACGATTTTGAAAAATTAATATTTTTGGATTCAGGAGAATTAACTCAGTTTGTCTGTTTGTTTGGAAAAGAATATTTTGGATTCGGGTAGAAAATATCATCAGTTTTTGAAAAAAATATCACTGCTGTAACTCCTTTATTTATGGTACGATATTGAAAAATTTGATATTTTTGGATTCAGGAGAATTAACTCAGTCTGTCTGTTTGTTTGGAAAAGAATATTTTGGATTCGGGTAGAAAATATCATCAGTTTTTGAAAAAAATATCACTGCTGTAACTCCTTTATTTATGGTACGATATTGAAAAATTTGATATTTTTGGATTCAGGAGAATTAACTCAGTCTGTCTGTATATTTGGAAAAGAATATTTTGGATTCGGGTAGAAAATATCATCAGTTTTTGAAAAAAATATCACTGCTGTAACTCCTTTATTTATGTACGATTTTGAAAAATTTGATATTTTTGGATTCAGGAGAATTAACTCAGTCTGTCTGTTTGTTTGGAAAAGAATATTTTGGATTCGGGTAGAAAATATCATCAGTTTTTGAAAAAAATATCACTGCTGTAACTCCTTTATTTATGGTACGATATTGAAAAATTTGATATTTTTGGATTCAGGAGAATTAACTCAGTCTGTCTGTTTGTTTGGAAAAGAATATTTTGGATTCGGGTAGAAAATATCATCAGTTTTTGAAAAAAATATCACTGCTGTAACTCCTTTATTTATGGTACGATATTAAAAAATTTGATATTTTTGGATTCAGGAGAATTAACTCAGTCTGTCTGTTTGTTTGGAAAAGAATATTTTGGATTCGGGTAGAAAATATCATCAGTTTTTGAAAAAAATATCACTGCTGTAACTCCTTTATTTATGGTACGATATTGAAAAATTTGATATTTTTGGATTCAGGAGAATTAACTCAGTCTGTCTGTATATTTGGAAAAGAATATTTTGGATTCGGGTAGAAAATATCATCAGTTTTTGAAAAAAATATCACTGCTGTAACTCCTTTATTTATGGTACGATTTTGAAAAATTTGATATTTTTGGATTCAGGAGAATTAACTCAGTCTGTCTGTTTGTTTGGAAAAGAATATTTTGGATTCGGGTAGAAAATATCATCAGTTTTTGAAAAAAATATCACTGCTGTAACTCCTTTATTTATGGTACGATATTGAAAAATTTGATATTTTTGGATTCAGGAGAATTAACTCAGTCTGTCTGTTTGTTTGGAAAAGAATATTTTGGATTCGGGTAGAAAATATCATCAGTTTTTGAAAAAAATATCACTGCTGTAACTCCTTTATTTATGGTACGATATTGAAAAATTTGATATTTTTGGATTCAGGAGAATTAACTCAGTCTGTCTGTATATTTGGAAAAGAATATTTTGGATTCGGGTAGAAAATATCATCAGTTTTTGAAAAAAATATCACTGCTGTAACTCCTTTATTTATGGTACGATATTGAAAAATTTGATATTTTTGGATTCAGGAGAATTAACTCAGTCTGTCTGTATATTTGGAAAAGAATATTTTGGATTCGGGTAGAAAATATCATCAGTTTTTGAAAAAAATATCACTGCTGTAACTCCTTTATTTATGGTACGATTTTGAAAAATTTGATATTTTTGGATTCAGGAGAATTAACTCAGTCTGTCTGTTTGTTTGGAAAAGAATATTTTGGATTCGGGTAGAAAATATCATCAGTTTTTGAAAAAAATATCACTGCTGTAACTCCTTTATTTATGGTACGATATTGAAAAATTTGATATTTTTGGATTCAGGAGAATTAACTCAGTCTGTCTGTTTGTTTGGAAAAGAATATTTTGGATTCGGGTAGAAAATATCATCAGTTTTTGAAAAAAATATCACTGCTGTAACTCCTTTATTTATGGTACGATATTGAAAAATTTGATATTTTTGGATTCAGGAGAATTAACTCAGTCTGTCTGTTTGTTTGGAAAAGAATATTTTGGATTCGGGTAGAAAATATCATCAGTTTTTGAAAAAAATATCACTGCTGTAACTCCTTTATTTATGGTACGATATTGAAAAATTTGATATTTTTGGATTCAGGAGAATTAACTCAGTCTGTCTGTATATTTGGAAAAGAATATTTTGGATTCGGGTAGAAAATATCATCAGTTTTTGAAAAAAATATCACTGCTGTAACTCCTTTATTTATGGTACGATATTGAAAAATTTGATATTTTTGGATTCAAGAGAATTAACTCAGTCTGTCTGTTTGTTTGGAAAAGAATATTTTGGATTCGGGTAGAAAATATCATCAGTTTTTGAAAAAAATATCACTGCTGTAACTCCTTTATTTATGGTACGATATTGAAAAATTTGATATTTTTGGATTCAGGAGAATTAACTCAGTCTGTCTGTTTGTTTGGAAAAGAATATTTTGGATTCGGGTAGAAAATATCATCAGTTTTTGAAAAAAATATCACTGCTGTAACTCCTTTATTTATGGTACGATATTGAAAAATTTGATATTTTTGGATTCAGGAGAATTAACTCAGTCTGTCTGTTTGTTTGGAAAAGAATATTTTGGATTCGGGTAGAAAATATCATCAGTTTTTGAAAAAAATATCACTGCTGTAACTCCTTTATTTATGGTACGATATTGAAAAATTTGATATTTTTGGATTCAGGAGAATTAACTCAGTCTGTCTGTATATTTGGAAAAGAATATTTTGGATTCGGGTAGAAAATATCATCAGTTTTTGAAAAAAATATCACTGCTGTAACTCCTTTATTTATGGTACGATATTGAAAAATTTGATATTTTTGGATTCAGGAGAATTAACTCAGTCTGTCTGTTTATTTGGAAAAGAATATTTTGGATTCGGGTAGAAAATATCATCAGTTTTTGAAAAAAATATCACTGCTGTAACTCCTTTATTTATGGTACGATATTGAAAAATTTGATATTTTTGGATTCAGGAGAATTAACTCAGTCTGTCTGTTTGTTTGGAAAAGAATATTTTGGATTCGGGTAGAAAATATCATCAGTTTTTGAAAAAAATATCACTGCTGTAACTCCTTTATTTATGGTACGATTTTGAAAAATTTGATATTTTTGGATTCAGGAGAATTAACTCAGTCTGTCTGTTTGTTTGGAAAAGAATATTTTGGATTCGGGTAGAAAATATCATCAGTTTTTGAAAAAAATTATCACTGCTGTAACTCGTTTATTTATAGTACGATTTTGAAAAATTAGACCTTTTTTGATTCAGGGGAATTAACTCAGTCTGTCTGTATATTTGGAAAAGAATATTTTGGATTCTGGTAGAAAATATCATCAGTTTTTGAAAAAAATTATCACTGCTGTAAAACGAGTTACATGAGTTTATGGTACGATTTTGAAAAAATAGACATTTTTGGATTCAGGAGAATTAACTCAGTTTGTCTGTATGTTTGGAAAAAATTATTTTTGATTTTGGTAGAAAATATCATCAGTTTTTGAAAAAAGATATCACTGTTGTAACTCGTTTATTTATGGTACGATTTTCAAAAAATTGACATGTTTGGATTCAGAAGAATTAATTTAGTCTGTCTGTATGTTTGGAAAAGAATATTTTGGATTTTTGTAGAAAATATCATCAGTTTTTGAAAAAAAAAAAAAAAATCACTACTGTAATTCATTTATTTATGGTCTGATTTAAAAAAATAGATATTTTTGTAAATTTTTACACATATAAGTGGTCCCCAAAACATTTTTCTCTGTTCAACTTTAATGGCAACTGTACCTAGAAACTCTACAAAGTCAACCCTTGTGTGTCGTCTGGATTCCTACCCTACCTAGGTCAGGAGAGGGCGCCACATTTTATTTTTTTGACATTGATTCAGTGCAGGATTTACGTATAAGCTACACAAACTCTATCTTAGGGCTCCCATTTTCTTGGGGGCCCAAAAAAAAAAAATTGCCCGAGTGAGCAATTATCATACATAAGTGTTTATGAATAAAAATGATTTTAAGTAAAAGATTTATTATTTCACTATCAATATACTTCTTAATTGTTTCAGTTTAACCCTCTAGGTATCCGAAAATCATATTTGTCACTGACATAGAATATCTGGACTTATAAAGGGCCCCATATCTCAAATAGCTTAGGACCTTATCAAGTCTAAATCCGGCCCTGCATTGATTACGTGGCTCAAGTTACCTTAACATTTCCTAGTTGATCCCACATGATCCAGAATCCATAATGGTTGCTGACGAATAGAAGAGTTTCTCCCAATCTCGAGACGACGAAAGATTTATTCTTGGCTCCGATCTTCTTGGTCTGCGCCACTGTGTACTTGTACCCGTTGTACTCGACGCTGAGGTCAGGCAGTATCTTCACGAGCTCCTCCCCGTGACGGACCTCGAGGTGTCGGCTGCAGAGCACACTGTCAGAGGTACAGTCCCGGCTGATCACGATATCCCAATCGTCGTTCTGCAGGTCTCTCGCCAGAATATGGGTGCATATGTCATACTTGTATTCGGTACCATCGAAGGTTGTGAAAGTTCTTCCTGTGACGGTACAGGTCGCGTCCTGCGGAGGAGGGGGGACGCAGTCATATCTGAAAAAAATCATGAAATTTGCTTTAAGGGGGTATGGTCAGAGCAGCACATTTTATACCCATTTTCAAGATTTTTTTTTAGAAAACTGTTAATAGTAACTTGATTGGGATAATACCTACAGTAAAGAACAACCTTTGAAGAGTATCCAAAAAAAATTTTATTGAAAAATATCGAAAATTAAGCTCGTGACATGAATTTGAAATTTTCGTTCAGGACAAAGAGTTGATTTGCGGTGAGACACATAACTAACTAATGACTAACTATATATTTCTTGAATATCAAAATATAAATATACTTATATCTAAATATTTTATTGTTTATTTTAAAATTTGAGATAGTAAAATTAATATAAAAAAAAAACAAAATTAAAAAGTTTTTTTTAAATCAGTCAGCCATTATTATATAATTTTGGACGTATATCATTTATTTATTCAGAAACCACTCTTACGGGAGTATAATGTGTAAGAGAGAGAACAATAGCGACCTTTCCATGTAATAGAAAGAGATAGTAGATAAGAGTATTGTCTTTGATGGATCGTAAGGTTTTAAGATAGATTCACCTTATTATCTCATTGGTTGAAAAGTCTCGCCCACTAAGCAGACATTTATGTTTCCAGCTTTCTCTAATTTCTATGTGTTAGAGAGAGACAGAAAATCACATTTAAAACCTTACGATCCATCAAAGACAATACTCTTGTCTTTTATCTCTTTCTATTACATAGTAAAGTCGCTATTGTTCTCTTTCTTACACATTATACTCCCGTAAGAGTGGTTTCTGAATATATAAATGATACACGTCCAAAATTATATAATAATGGCTGACAGATTTAAAAAAAAATGTAATTTAAAAATTATTTTCTCGAGAACGGATAGACCGATTTTAAAAAACTTTTTTTTAGTTTAAAGAAAATTTAATTGCGCATCTTTTGATATAAATTTTACTATCTCAAATTTTAAAATAAATAGTAAAAAAATATTTAAATATTTATATGAACATTTTCAAGAAATATTTTAATTTAAAAATTATTTTCTCTAGAACGGGTGGACCGATTTTAAAAAACTTTTTTTTAGTTTAAAGAAAATTCCATTGCGCATCTTTTGATATAAATTTTACTATCTCAAATTTTAAAATAAACAGTAAAAAAAGTATTTAAATATTTATATGAATATTTTCAAGAAATATTTTAATTTAAAAATTATTTTCTCGAGAACGGGTAGACCGATTTTAAAAAACTTTTTTTTAGTTTAAAGAAAATTCCATTGCGCATCTTTTGATATAAACTTTACTATCTCAAATTTTAAAATAAACAGTAAAAAAATATTTAATTATTTATATGAATATTTTCAAGAAATATTTTAATTTAAAAATTATTTTCTCGAGAACGGGTAGACCGATTTTAAAAAACTTTTTTTTAGTTTAAAGAAAATTTCATTGCGCATCTTTTGATATAAATTTTATTATCTCAAATTTTAAAATAAACAGTAAAAAAATATTTAAATATTTATATGAATATTTTCAAGAAATATTTTAATTTAAAAATTATTTTCTCGAGAACGGGTGGACCGATTTGGATGGAAATTAAAGTAAATTAAATGTGTAATTTTCGTATGTGTAATTTCGTCCTTGTGTAATTTCTTCCCTGTGTAATTTTGTCTATGTGTAATTTCTTCTGTGTAATTTTGTCCAGTAAAATTTCGTCATGTAACCGTATTAGACACCTGATGATGTTATTTATTGATGATTTGTTTATTGAATAATGACATAAGACACTGTAGTCAAAATTCCGTCGAGTCCACAAAATTATATTAGGGTAACTGCAGCGAATTTCGACTACCAAATTTATTTATTTTTTAATTTACGTACTATTCAATATTTTAGTAGGAAAGTGGTCCCAATCGATACCTCATTCACTTATCTTTAGGTGCTAAATATTTTCACGATGAAACAAGCTGTTATTACAACTTAAGTTCGACATAAAAAAAATATGAAAAAAACGTTGATTTCAAAAAAGTGATGTTAATATCGACTACCCTAAAATTTTAAGATAATCAACGTTTCTTGTCTCTTTTATATTTTATTTAGGTAAAAGAATATAATAATAGAGACTTTTAGTAAGACGTGATTTTAATTGTCGTCAAATTAGGTAATGAAACATGCATGCATGTAATATCGACTAGTCCGTAGTAGCGTCATTCCTCTAGTCGATATTACCTGCAATCAAATCTGTTTTATTTAGCCTGTGATATTGTAACAAAATATTATGAAAATCAAATTTTACCAGCTAATATACATGTATTTTGATCAGTTCTTATCAGTTTATTCAATGCAAAATATTTTGTTCAACTTTCCTTTGATAAACAACTGCTGATCAAAACCAATAAAAAAATATTTTAACACTTAAAAAATATAAATATCTACATTGTTCGTCTAACGACATTCACACGTGGCTTAAAATAAAGTGAGGTTAGTTTTTCACATAAACATAGTGTTACGTTATACTACCGCTATATGGCAGCAATTATTTAGAGAAATAATGGGATAGTCGAAATTACCTGCGTAGTCGAAATTCGTTGCAGTTACCCTATTTCAAATATTAATTATTATTTTTATGAAAAAATAATAATTTAGGGTGTGTGCCATACATGGAACATTATGATTCTACATTATGTTACAAAAGAAAATGATTCCGTATTATTTGCTCGTCAATTGCTAGGTGTTCTTCATTAGGGATTAAAAGCAGTCGCCCTCGAATTTTTGAAAGAAAAGGTCGTATCTTCTAGTTGTCCTTTCTCAATAAATTCAGAGTTATCGTTGAAGTGCAAATTCCGCTTGATATCCTCAAATCTATGGCAGGCCATTACTTGAGATACTGCAGGATCCATTGCTGTGTATGTGCCATATATGAACATTCATGAACTAACGTTCTGATTCAGTTTCAAAAGTAAAATAAAAAATAAAAATCGGAATGTGCCATATATGGCACACTATGCGGTAAAGGGTTAGTACAAAAAAATCAAAAAAAAAGTTTTTTAAAATCGGTTCAGTCGTTCTCGAGAAAATAATTTTAAAATTATATATTTCTTGAAAATCAAAATATAAATATACTTATATCTAAATATTTTATTGTTTATTTTAAAATTTGAGATAGTAAAATTAATATAAAAAAAAAAACAAAATTAAAAAGCTTTTTTTAAATCAGTCGGCATTTATTATATAATTTTGGACGTATATCATTTATTTATTCAGAAACCACTCTTACGGGAGTATAATGTGTAAGAGAGAGAACAATAGCGACCTTACTATGTAATAGAAAGAGATAGTAGATAAGAGTATTGTCTTTGATGGATCGTAAGGTTTTAAAATAGATTCACCTTATTGCCTCATTGGTTGAAAAGTCCCGCCCACTAAGCAGACATTTATGTTTGCAGCTCTCTCTAATTTCCATGTGTTAGAGAGAGACAGAAAATGACATTTAAAACCTTACGATCCATCAAAGACAATACTCTTATCTTTTATCTCTTTCTATTACATAGTAAGGTCGCTATTGTTCTCTTTCTTACACATTATACTCCCGTAAGAGTGGTTTCTGAATAAATAAATGATATACGTCCAAAATTATACAATAATGGCTGACAGATTTTAAAAAAAATTAATTTAAAAATTATTTTCTCGAGAACGGGTAGACCGATTTTAAAAAACTTTTGTTTAGTTTAAAGAAAATTTCATTGCGCATCTTTTGATATAAATTTTATTATCTCAAATTTTAAAATAAATAGTAAAAAAATATTTTAATATTTATATGAATATTTTCAAGAAATATTTTAATTTAAAAATTATTTTCCCGAGAACGGGTGGACCGTTTTGGATGGAAATTAAAGTAAATTAAATGTGTAATTTTGTATGTGTGATTTTCATATGTGTAATTTCGTCCTTGTGTAATTTCTTCCCTGTGTAATTTTGTCTATGTGTAATTTCTTCTGTGTAATTTTGTCCAGTGAAATTTCGTTATGTAACCGTATTAGACACCTGATGATGTTATTTATTGATGATTTGTTTATTGAATAATCACATAAGACACTGTAGTCAAAATTCCGTCGAGTCCACAAAATTATATTATAGCTCTATGTGGTGTGCTAAAAATTCCACATCAGTTAGTGGTTAGGTTAGAGCCTCTACATTTACCTTTTGCATTCTCCTGGCGAAGACATTTCAGTTGATTCGTAGATGACCCTGTAACCTGGAGGGCATCTTGGAGCCGGGCAAGGCTTGACCTTTTCCCCAGGGAACTTAGGAGGCTTCCACTCCGAGATGCACTTGAACTCCTGGCACTGCTCGTCCTTCTTGTCCTCCAGGACTTCCACAAACTGTTCCTGGACAGGTTTCCGAGCTAGGGTTTTATAAGAAGAGAAACGACTGCTCTTGGTGCCACCTTTCGTGGAGTGTTTCTTGGTGGAGAACTGGTAGAACATTGGACTTAGTTTTGTGTATTTGGAGGACTTTTTAAGTTGGACTTTGTAGCCTTCAGGGCAAGCTACGGTTGGACATTTCTTGACAATTTCTTCAACTGAAAATAAAATTTCAATAATTTTTTGCACCTCAATAGCTTTAGTTGGAAAGTTGCAAATTTTGTTTTTAATAAAGAAAGAGACTCTCTTTCTAATGGTTTAAACCGCAACTCTCTATCTGTTACCGTTCTTGAGTTATTCATTTTTGAAAATTTCTAAAAATTCTACTTAAAAAAAAAATTACACCTCAGAGGCTCAAGCTGGAAAGCTGCAAATTTTGTCTTTAATAAAGAAAGAGGCCCTCTTTCTAATGGTTTAAACCGCAACTCTCTATCTTTTGCCGTTTTTGAGTTATTATTTTTTGAAAATTTCTAAAAATTTTACTTTTTCAAAAAAATTTTCACCTCAGAGGCTCAAGCTGGAAAGCTGCAAATTTTGTCTTTAATAAAGAAAAAGGCCCTCTTTCTAATGGTTTTTAAACCGCAACTCTCTATCTATTACAGTTTTCGAGTAATTAATTTTTTAAATTTTCTAAAAACAATTATCCTTTAAATTCTTACCAGGAATTAGTTTGGTACTCTTGACCAGTGGTTCCAAAGTGGTGACAACAGGAGGGGCGGTAGTTGGACATCCTACTTCATCGTCAGGACAATCCTGCACCCCGTTACACCACTTGTCCTGGTCTATGCAGATATCGCTGGTCGGACAAAGAACTTTTCCCGAAGGACATGGTTGACAAACGCATCCGCAAGTAGCAGTCAATACAGACCGTAATCCAGCGGGACATTTGTCGCACTGTTTCTGTTTGCACTGAGAAATACCACCGAGTTTACAAAGGCATTGAGAACAATCTTCCTTCTCGTAAATCGTACCCACAGCATAACTAAAATAAATAGATATTTTTACACAGATACCTTTCAAATAAAATTTCCGTTCTTTTAAGACTAAAATTTTACAAATCCGTTCAGTAGTTTTGCAGAAAAATCAAATTTAAATTTTTAAAATTATCGGGTTGTGATCTGCTTATTCAACAGCCAATGAGAGCTGCTTTGTTGTGATTGGTTGATTCAGCAGCCAATGAGAGGTGCTTTGCTGTGATTGGCTGATCAGCAGCCAATGAGAGGAGCTTTGCTGTGATTGGCTGATCAGCAGCCAATGAGAGGAGCTTTGCTGTGATTCGCTGATCGGCAGCCAATGAGAGGAGCTTTGCTGTGATTGGCTGATCAGCAGCCAATGAGAGGAGCTTTGCTGTGATTGGCTGATCAGCAGCCAATGAGAGGAGCTTTGCTGTGATTGGCTGATCAGCAGCCAATGAGAGCAGCTTTGCTGTGATTGGCTGATCAGCAGCCAATGAGAGGAGCTTTGCTGTGATTGGCTGATCAGCAGCCAATGAGCGCAACTTTGCTGTGATTGGCTGATCAGCAACCAATGAGAGCAGCTTTGCTGTGATTGGCTCATCCAAAAATTCTAGTTGCAACATAAGTTTTGATTGTTTATTTCTTTTTATAACTTATGATATGTATTTTCTCTCTTTTCCACATAAAGTCGCCCCAAATAAAGCTAAGACAAAATTTTTCATATGTTTTATTTAAAATTCATTTTCTCAGTAACGGTTCAAGGGATTTTGACGAATTTTTTTTTGAAATAATGGGAATTTTAAGACGCATCTATTGATATAGAAATTTATGAATTTGAACTTCTCACAATATTATTTTTTTGGAAATGAAATTTTATTTTATTTTCTTTTTGAATACTTACGGTATATGGCCAACGATACAGGGGCATTGGGGTCGTTGAAGGCAATTCTCCCCGTCCCACCAGAGGTCTCCACATTTGCAACCCATATGTTGCGATGTTATTTTCAAACCAGGACAAACGTTGCATTTTGAAACAATCGGTGGTTTCGTTATTAACGGTATATGTCTTCCTATCTCTTTCAGGGCTGAAAATATTTAATTAACATTATATTAAATCCAAAAGGGCTGAAATACTAAAGCAGACAAGAAAAATGTATCAGTTAAAAAAGATTGTCACTGCTGAAACTCGTGTATTTATGGTTCGATTTTGAAAATTTGGTTATATTTAGATTCAGGAGAATACACTGCGTCTGTTTGTAGGGTTGGAAGATAATATTTTGGGCTCTAGTAGAAAAAATACTCCAAATTTTTAAAAATTGTTTACTGCTGTAAATCGTTTATTTATATTTTGAAAATTTTGATATATTTAGATTCAGAAGAAAAATCTGTGTCTGTATGTATGGTTGGAGAAATATATTTTGAGCCCTAATAAATAAAAACAAATTTTGAAAAAAATGTTTACTGCTGTAACTCGTTTATTTATAGTCTGATTTTAAAAATATAAACATTTTTGGATTCAGGAGAAAAAACTGTGTCTGTTTATATGGTTGAAAAATAATATTTTGAATTTTTTTAGAAAAAAAATAGTTTTTGAAAAAAATGGATTACTGCTGTAACTCGTTTATTTATAGTCTGATTTTAAAAATATAAACATTTTTGGATTCAGGAGAAAAAACTGTGTCTGTTTATATGGTTGAAAAACAATAGTTTGAATTTTTTTAGAAAAAAAAAATGTTTTTGAAAAAAGTGGATTACTGTTGTAACTCGTTTATTTATAGTCTGATATTAAAAATATAAACATTTTTGGATTCAGGAGAACAAATTGCGTCTGTCCATATAATCGGAATCATATTTTTGATTCGAATAGACAAAATAAAAAATAAAAAAAATTAAAAAAAACTTACGATATGGTTTATAGCAACCAATAGGCTCAATCCTCATCTGTATATCGTCTTTCCACTTCTTAGGCTCCACCCTCACGTACTGGGCCTGGATGGGTTTCTTGAAATAATTTGTATTTTCCGTTTCATGGTCGAAATTTCCCAAAAATAGCTCTTCATTGCTATAATCATCCAAAATTGGGTTCCAGTTGTTCGAATCGTGTGAATATTTGACGTTGTAGGCCGAGACCCAGCCTTTGGGTCCCCCTTTGGTCTGCATCCCCGTTATGTTTCTGGGTTCGACGAAATCGAACATGACCCATTCTGTTGGGGAATTCGTTGAAGGTTGCCAAGCACTGATCCCATCAATTTTAAGGGCGGGTTTTTCATGGCCGACCTTTTCTGAGCTGACCTTTATTTGGTCAAGGTTAAGTTTACTGTCCGCGACCCCTAAGGGGTCATCACAAATTGGTTTTATGGTGGTTTTCGTGGAAGCCGTTGTCAAAGGTTTTCCACAACCGATTATTTCTAACTGTAACGAAATCGAATCGTGCCAACTTTGAGGGCTTATTCTTAGTACTTTCGTCTCGATGGGTTCCTCAAACATTTCTTTCATCGGTTTTCTGGCTTCGATGTTTCCTCTGAAGAGTTTTGGGTTTTCTGGATTGTTTTGTTCGGTTATATAGTGGAATCGAAGGCCGTCTGTGCTGTGTAATACGTGGTAACTGGTCACATATTGGTCATATAAAGGCGAACCTTTAAGGACAATACCGTATACTGGTTCCACTTGAGGTAGCATTACCTGAAAAACACCTTTTTGTGAGGTACTGAAAAAGTTTAATTGTGTTGTAACTCGTTTATTTATGGACGGATTTTAAAAATTTAAACATTTTTGGATTCAGGAGAAAAAACTGTATCTGTTTGTATGGTTGAAAATTTATATTTTGAATTTCTTTTGAAAAAAAAAATGTTTTTGAGAAAAGTGGATTACTGCTGTAACTCGTTTATTTATAGTCTGATTTTAAAAATTTAAATATATTTGGATTCAGGAGAACAAACTGTGTCTGTTTGTGTGGTTACAAAATAACATTTTGAATTTTTCTAGAAAAAAAAACAGTTTCTGAAAAAAGTGTATTACTGCTGTAACTCGTTTATTTAACGCCTGATTTTAAAAATTTAAATATATTTGGATTCAAGAGAACAAACTGTGTCTGTTTGTATGGTTAAAAAAATAATATTTTGAAGTTTTATAGAAAAAAAAAACAGTTTTTGAAAAAAGTGTATTACTGCTGTAACTCGTTTATCTATGGTCTGATTATGAAAAACTGGACATCCTTGGGTTCAGAAAAATGAACTGCGTCTGTGTTATTGTAAAATAATATTTTAAACTCTACTAGCAAAATTGATGTAGATTTTGAAAAAGTAGTCCACTGCTGTAACTCGTTTATTTATAATCCGATTTTGAGAAATTAGACATCTTTGGATTCAGGAGAATGAACTGCGTCTACTTATATAGTTACAAAATAATATTTTACATTATAATAGAAAAATTGCTGTAGATTTTGAAAAACTAGATCACTGCTGTAACTCGTTTATTTACAGTCTAATTTTAAAAATATGGACATATTTGGATTCTGCACAATAATCTGTATTTAGTTTTTGTATTTTTATACTTATACTTAGGATATTAATAATGTTTTTTAATTTTTTTTTGTGAAAAATTTGTCTTACCTGTAGGTATTGTTTCTTGTTGGATTCAGTGGGTGACCAGCTTCCTGCTGACTTGTCCGTGACCTTGCTGGTGAACCTGGCTGCCCAGGGGGCGAAGGCCTTGGTCAGCTGGCTACTAGCGCTGAAGGCCTGGTCTCCCAGCGGGAGGTCTCCCTCGATCAGGTCAATGTAGAGATCAGGGTTACACTCGGGGGGAGGAGACACTGTGCTCTTCACCAGCAGGTCAGTGAACACCTCAACGTCTTCCTCTTCGTGGAAGGGCGTCGTTAGCAATGGGGCGCAGGCTGAACGATCGCATACGTAGTGGTTCTCTATACATTGACAGAATTCGCAATCGGATTCTTGATGAACAGTTCCTGGTTTTATCTGGAAATTGTTGAAAAATTGTTTTTACACCAGGGATGCACACATTTTGTGTTCCTGGGGCCGGACCCCCCTCCACAAGTACCAAAAAATCATATAGAGAGATAATTAAATTTGAAGTTTAAAAGTTTTCCCGCCAGAACTCTTTAAATATTTATCCAATCAAAAAATTGTATTTAAATAAAAGATTTGTCTTTTAATTCTTAACAATATTTGTTTTACATTTTTTGCTGTTAAGTCAATGATAAGGGAGATAATTAAGTTTAAACATTTAAAGTTTTCCCGCCATAATATTTAAATATTTATCCAATCAAAAAATTGCATTCAGATAAAAGATTTGCTTTCTAATTTTAAACAATATTTGTTTTACATTTTTGCTGTTAAGTCAATGATAAGGGAGATAATTAAATTTAAACATTTAAAGTTTTCCCGCCATAATATTTAAATATTTATCCAATCAAAAAATTGTATTTAGATAAAAGATTTGCCTTCTAATTTTAAACAATATTTGTTTAAAGTTTTTTGCTGTTAAGTCAATAATAAGGGAGATAATTAAATTTTAACTTTAAAAGTTTTCCCGCCATAACTCTTTAAATATTTATCCTATCAAAAAATTGTATTTAAATAAAAGATTTGTCTTTTAATTCTAAACAATATTTGTATTACATTTCTTGCTGTAAAGTCAATAATAAGGGAGATAATTAAATTTTAACTTAAAAAGTTTTCCCGCCATAACTCTTTAAATATTTATCCTATCAAAAAATTGTATTTAAATAAAAGATTTGTCTTTTAATTCTAAACAATATTTGTATTACATTTTTTGCTGTAAAGTCAATAATAAGGGAGATAATTAAATTTTAACTTTTAAAATTTTCCCGCCATAACACTTTACATATTTTTCCAATCAATTCCTATAGAATTTAATTATTTTAGTAATTATTACCTGAGTTCCGTCATGAGACATGCAGCTGCAATCTGCTACCTGTACACAGGTGTTGGCGTCCCTCCAGAGCATGCCCTTGGGGCAGGAGGTCCTCCTCTCCTCCCGGACGCACCCTTCGTCGCAGACTTGCCCCAGACGACACTTGCCCCTCTCTTTCACGATGTGATCATAGTAGACACAGAGTTTCTCGCACTCGATGGCGCAGTGTGAGTGCTCCAGCCCATCTGCGCATTCTCCAGGTAAGCGGGCTTCGATGATGTCATCGAAGGGCATTTCTGTTGTTGCCTCCTCGATTTTTGCGGGCTTTGTGAGCTTTTTGCGCGTTATGGGCTTTTTGGGCTTGCATTCAGGTTTTATTAAAATAACAGCTGATGGATGGTCGCATATCTAAAAAAAAATAAATAAAGTCTGGTTTACACGATTACATTAATTGATCAATTAATTGACAAAAAATTTGATCAATTAATTGACAAAAAATTTGATCAATTTATTTTGAAAATAGAACAAGTTCTATTTCTCGTCCATTTTTAACCAATTTTTTAGGGAATTCTAGGTATATTTTTATCTGTTAAGATATTGCCAACTGTTTAGTTGTAGCATAACCTCGAAACATATTATTTGTGTTTCGGTTTCAAATCTAACATAACCTCAAATGTTCTAATTTATCATCATCTAGGTTATTTCTTTTGTTTTTGTTCACAGCTCGTAATTTTGTGAAGATTTTTTCAATATTTTCATTTTGATAAATATGTCAACATATTTTACAGTTGTTAATGTAAAAATTTTCAAAAAAATTGATAAATAAATTGATATGTGTAAAGTGAAGTTTTTGTTCCCAAGGTTACCAATAAATTTTTCAATTAATTGACAAAAAACTTGATCAATTAATTGAACTGTGTAAAACTAACTTTAGAAAAAAAATTGTATCAAAGGGCACTAAATACCTATTGTTAATAAAATCTAGAAAAATTCATAAAATAGCATGGAAATAAATTGCCTAAAAACATAAATGCAAAGAATTCTGTATCTAATTTTCCCACGAAAGTTTGGTTTGCACCAGAAAATCTTTTTTCAGACTGAAGCCTCTTTTATATGACTAAAAATGTCACAATTTTTGAAAAATTTCAGACACCAGAGTAATAATCCCCCGAAAGTGCGCTTCTGGTATAATTCTACTGGTATAGGTTTTATAAATGATTGCACACCGGTGACTTTTGGAGTTTCAAGTTTCAAGGATACGATTGGTCGGGCGATTGTGAGCAGTGACCGGAGTGATCCGGATCTGGATCGATGTCATGTTGAACTTCGCGAGAACTCGGCTTGTAATGTATTATCATAAAGTGTATTTTGTCATCAATTTGTAGGGCAGTTTATTTGAAACTAATAGGCTTAGTCTGTATTTTCTTACAACCATACTATATAAAAATATTAAAAATTTTGCCCAAATCCCAGATGTCCGATTTATAAGGGCAATAAACATCGCCCTGAACTTAACAAATCTGGTTTAAAATACAGTAGCTACATAAAGTGAATTGTTTGTTTCAAAAATGTTAGATAAGAACCGGAGCACAACTGACCCGGTATAAGCAAGAGCCGGTTCTAAGCGACGTCTACCTACGAGCGAACGACAGACAACTGACTGACCTGTGTCTCGGGATCATGTTTACGGTTCATATATTGCAAGAACCGGCTCTAAGCGACGATCTACCTACGAACTAACGACCGACCTGTGTCTTGGGATCATGTTTACAGTTCATATATTGCAAGAACCGGCTCTAAGCGATGTCCTACCTATGACCGAACGACCGACCGACCTGTGTCTCGGGATCATGTTTACAGTTCATATATTGCAAGAACCGGTTCTAAGCGACGTTCTACCTACGAATTAACGACCGACCTGTGTCTCGGAAACGTGTTTACTTAACCGGATCACTGAGCCGGATCAATGAACCGACTCAACAAACTGAACGACCTCCACTGATCCGGTTCCGCAAACTGAGCCGAAATTCCCATCTCTATAAGAGAATGTTGATTACTTTGGATGCCAAAACAAATTTTATGTTAAAACATAAGTTTATTATTTAACTTTCTTCCAATATTATAATCTTGGTGGACAACAACCATCGATAGCGTGGACAACAACCGTCTTGGTAAGAAATTATGAGACAACATTTTCTTTAATAATCTTAGTACTGACCATTGTTTCAGGGTTGTATAACATGTGTTCCCCGCAAGTTTTCTCCACAAATTCCGCTCCTTCCATCCCTGGAAGACAGTGGTAGAAGAGGTGGCAGTCAGAGGGATGCTCCTTGTTGGGTGTGGCGGGATCACAAGGACCCATCGCTATCTCAGTGGTCGGTTCCTCGCACTGGCAAAGGACTCTGATCTCAAAATCAGGACAAAGCACTTCCTTATCCTTCACCCTAACGTCTATGGATCCTCTTTCCTCACTCGAACATATTAATCCATGCTCTAGGGAACATTCGACGTCCAGTCCTGTTTCTTTGGGTTCCAGGTGGGTTCCAACGGTTCTGCATTGGATGTCTAACATTTTTTCCACAGGACATTTGGCTCCTGGAAGGTTGTTGAGAATTACGGGTGTTGGTAAAGGTTCCGTGTCAGAAGGACGACCTTTTTTGCCCTTTATGGAAGGTTGCTTATCCTGGTTTATCCAGGTGGTCCACCCATCCACACATTTAAGCATTGCTTCATGCATGTGGGTCACTTTTTTAGTAGTTGGTACCTCTGTAGTATGTTCCGTCTGTAATCAAATTTAATTTGAAAAAAAATATTGGCATATTTAAAATCTTTGGGTTGTTTTACTACACTTGTCTTATAAACAGCTGTCAAAAAAAACTGGAAAACGGTTGTTAAAATTTTAATGAGAAAAAAAAATGGAAAATGTACCTACAGTCTGTTCCAAACGGTTAGGCGGAACTAAATGGGAATTTAGTTCTTTTAGGTTGTCACGAGAAGGGACCTTGCTTGGGTTATTTCATTTTTCACGTTGGGATGTCAAAATTTTAAATTCCAACAATGAAACCATGGAAACGAATGACATATGTCAAAAATAAATATATTTTTTTAGATATTTTAATGACAAAAAAATAAATAAATGGGAAATTTGTATTAAGAATGACACAAAAAATCAAAATATAAAGAAAATGACATTTTAAAATGATATTAACCTTAACCAAAAAATGTTTATTGTAAGTATGATTTACAAAGCTTAAACAAAACGGCCGAAAGGCACGATTTAAACGATGAAAGTAACTAGATTGCAAAATCTAGTTCCGCTTAACCGTTTGGAACAGACTGTACCTAAAATATAAGCTGTTCACTTCTGTAAGAACAAACTAAGAGGGAATTTTGTTTTCAATAGTTTGCACCTTTGAAGCTGTATGTCATGTTGGTATTAAAAAATGTCACTTTTTTAAAATGTCCATCCATTTGACATATGTCATAATGAAAAATTATATCTTAATTATAATAATCATAACCTTATCAATCTAAAGTCGGTTTTACAGCGTAAGGAATATTTATAATTGACATTTAAAGTCAGTAACAGACCATAAAAGTAACCAAAATAACCAGATCTAGTTTGTTCTTACAAAAGTGAACAGCTTATACCCGGTTGTTAAAAATCAAGACAGTTTTCGGAAACCGGTTGTTAAAATTTTAATGAGATAATAAAAAAAATTGGAAAATGTACTTAACCGGTGTGTTAAAGAGTTTTCGGAAACTGGTTGTTAAAAATCAATGCGGTTTTCGAAAACTGGTTGTTAAAAATTAAGTCGGATTTCAGAAACGGGTTGTTAAAATCAAGGTGGTTTCTGGAAACTGGTTGTTAAAAATTAGGGCGGTTTTCGGAAACCGGTTGTTAAAAATCAAGACGGTTTTCGGAAACCGGTTGTTAAAATTTTAATGAGTTAAAAATAAAATTGGAAAAATGTACTTACAGTAGAACAAGGGGTTCCCTGGCAGATCTTTTTGCCTAAACTGCAGTGGCATTTATGACAATCATCCTCAGAGATCACGTCTCCCTCATAGACTGTTCCCAGTCCAGGAATCTCCATGCAGACTGGTCTTGGACACTTGGAGACTGGAAGGCATTCCAGTCCAGTGGAGTTAAGTCGAACTTCGCCTGAAATTATATTTTATAAATATTATATAAATACCTACGAAATCCTGGAATGCACTAAATTTTTCTCTACATTCATTTTTGTCTTATTTACCCATTAAGGCAAAACCTCTTAATATTCTAAAGTTTTATTAGGCTTTACGCCTGGTAGACAGACTGTACTGTATTACATTAGCGTATTGCTGGTTGCCCGTCTTAAGGGGCAAACTCAGGAAATTTAAAAAAATATATATCTGGAAAACGGTAAAAGATAATGACCTATGGTTTGAATTTTTAAAATTTACGCACTTTGTTTAGGCTAAAAAAAAATTATGCTAAAAAAAATTATGCTAAAAATAACTTGGACAACTTTTTTTATAAGCCACCAAACAAACCATTGAAAAAGTTAAAAATTTACTCATACGTAAATTTTAGATTATAATTTGTTGTTTAATTAAATTAAATTTTTATGTTTCCCCCAAGTACAAAGTAATAAAATATTAATTCAAAATATATTTATTCATATAATATATTGCTACAAGTTGTATTTAAATGTTTATTTTTATTTTAAAAAAAATAGTCATTGTAATGCATGATATCGTCGTCATCTGAACTATCGCTGTCATTTCTTGTATTTATTATTATTGGATTAATATCATCAACAATCCTTTCCCTTTCCCACCATTCATTTATTAAATTTTTTTAACAGATTTTTCCCAAGTTTCACAACTAATTTGATCACAGGCTACTTGCCACATTTTCAAAACTTCTTCTTCAAACTTCATATAAATATTTAAATGTTTTTTAAATGTTTATTTTAAAATTTGAGATAATAAAATTTATATCAAAAGATGCGCCATGAAATATTCTTTGAATTAATTTTTTTTTTAAATCAGCCATTTTATATAATTTTGGACGTATATGATTTATTTATTCAGAAACCACTCTTACGGGAGTATAATGTGTAAGAAAGAGAACAATAGCGACCTTACCATGTAATAGAAAGAGATAGTAGATAAGAGTATTGTCTTTGATGGATCGTAAGGTTTTAAGATAGATCCACCTCATTGTCTCATTGGTTGAAAAGTCCCGCCCACTAAGCAGACATTTATCTTTCGAGCTCTCTCTAATTTCTATGTGTTAGAGAGAGACAGAAAATCACATTTAAAACCTTACGATCCATCAAAGACACTACTCTTATCTTTTATCTCTTTCTATTACATGGTAAGGTCGCTATTGTTCTCTTTCTTACACATTATACTTCCGTAAGAGTGGTTTCTGAATATATAAATGATGTACGTCCAAAATTATATAATAATGGCCGACAGATTTAAAAAAAAAATTAATTTAAAGAAAATTGCATGGCGCATCTTTTGATATAAATTTTATTATCTCAAATAAAATAAATATTTAAAAAATATTTAAATATTTATATGAATATTTTCAAGAAATATTTTAATTTAAAAATTATTTTCTCGAGAACGGGTGGACCGATTTCAAAAAACTTTTTTTTAGTTTAAAGAAAATTTCATGACGCATCTTTTGATTTAAACTTTATTACCTCAAATTTGAAAAGAAACATAAAAAAAATATTCAGAGATTTATATGTATTTTTTGAATTTTTTGAATGTATTACTCATACGTAAATTTTGGATTATAATTTGTTGTTTAATTAAATTAAATTTTTATGTTTCCCCTAAGTACAAAGTAATAAAATATTAAGTAAAAATATATTTATTTATATAATATATTGCTACAAGTTGTATTTAAATGTTTATTTTTATTTAAAAAAATTAGTCACTGTAATGCATCATGCATTACAGTCGTCATCTGATCTATCGCTGTCATTTCTTGTATTTATTATTATTGCATTAATATCATCAAGAATCCTTTCCCTTTCTCACCATTCATTTATTAAATTTTTTTAACAGATTTTTCCCAAGTTTCACAACTAATTTGATCACAGGCTACTTGCCACATTTTCAATATATCCGTTTTGACCAATATGTCTATCATAATAATTTTTTGTTATACCCCAAATTCAATGGGGTTAAACTGGCAGTGATAAGGAGGTAATCTTAGTACTTCATGACCATACGTTTGTGCCAATGTATCAATAAAATAAACTGGTTCAGATTTTAATTTCCTTCGTTATCTCATGATTTTGTCAGTGAGAAGTTCAGATTTATTACATTTTATAATTCTACGAATTGTTGATTCCGAAATCTTTAAGGCAGCTGCTACTCTTTGATGGACACAAGATAGAGAAATAAGTGGCCCATTGTTCTCTTTTTCGGAATTAAAATATTCCAGCAGATTTAAAATTAAAGTTTGTGAATTTAATAATTGGCCGTAAGGTCTATTAATTAATATTATTAACAGACACTGACAGCTAAGACAAATAACAAAAAACATTTTTAAAATCGCTGAAAAATGGTAACTAGATTATTATATGAATACACTACTTGATACATACATGTAACAGTCACCTATCAGCAATCCGACTATAGGGGAAAAATTTTAAGATCGTAGCGCCACGCGGATTTTGTTGAAACCATTCTAAATCAGATACCACTTGACATTTACTAGTAAATAATAGCGAAAAGTGTATCAAAAAACGACAAAAAATAAATAATTGTTTGGGATTTTCTAATTTTGTGAAGTGACATTACTTGTAAACATCTAAAATACTACATTTTGTGATCTGGTTTTAAGTTATGGCGGTTTTCCATTGTCGATTATTTTAACTATATTGGGGGAAATAATAATTCCCGTGTTGTTTACCAAGGGGTAGAAATCTACAATGCTGGGCATATAATATTGTGTGGAGTCACTGAAAAAAACAGAGAGTTCATAAAGATTTATGCATTATGCCTACAAACTTGTGCATTACAAACCCACACACAATAACAGGAATTTTCAAGATATGCGATAATAAATACAAAATTTAAAATATTTTTTGTAGTCACTATCATTAAAATGTAATGAGCAAACTTTGATACAAGGGCTCACTTTTTTTCCAATTTTTAAATTGTTTATCTAAACATCGCGACGATTCCTAACCTCTTGCTTTCCCAATTTTATTTCGAACCGTACGGTGTCTGATTTTAGTGGAAACAAATGAAACGATATTTCCGGGTTTCTTCTTTTCAATGAATTGCACATAGGCACACAACAATATGTATTATACATTTTTCAATGATTATAATAAAACTTTAAAAACAAACTTCATACAAGACCAATACACAAAACGAAATGTTATCTGATGTACACAAGTTCATGAAACGCTCACCAGATGGTAGGGTGGTTAGCTGCAAATCCCTATAGTAAGAACGTACCTTTAGGGCATGGTTTGGGTAGACATCCCTCAACACAGACATCCTGTGTGCATAGGGCCCCGATCTGTCCCTTCACCAGGATATTGTCACAGGTCTCGAGCGGACAGGTGGACATACAGGGCGTGTACTTAGAACAGGTTTCATCGCACTGCATGGGGCAGAGCTCCTGGCTCCTCCAGTGCACCGGGACGCCCTTGGTGTTGCACTCATGGGCGTAGGCGGAGAGCGCGGTGCACAGGCACTCGCAGTCGCCCCCACGGTCACAGGCGCACGTGTCAAACACGCATCGCTCAAGGTAAGGACCCACCGGAACCTCCGAGTGACACGGGGCGAACAGGGGAGATTTTAAAACCCCGCAACGTTTTACTGACCAGGTTTTACGGTCCGGTCGAAGTTCACAAGTGTCCTGGGAAATAAATTTCATTGTAAAAGCCAGCATGAACGGTTTTTATACATGAAACAGGGGGGGGGGGGCAGTTAGAAAAATACACCTAAAAGAATACAAATTTTAATTAGATTAGTTTTAATTAGAATTTGTTTTTTATTAATAATTAAGTGGATTTTTATTTTTTATTGCTTATACCTTTTTCACACTAGATCTTTAAGATCGGATGTTAAAGTGAATGTATCTTTAAACGCGTGAAACCGTACGGCCTCGACGAAACACGACCGATGTTTAATGGTTGGTTTATGTACGGAACAAGAATAAGGAATAGGAAATAAGAATAGTACTCAAGAATAAAAAATATTAAACCGTTTATATAGGACATAACATTTCGTCGCTGCGCCTGCGTACTTGTGTTGGCCTGTGTTTAACGTTTGTCACTGAGAGGTTCTTAAAACTTACAAGAAGAATAAATAAAAATAATAAAAATATTTTATTGTTGTTTACAACCCTCTGATCACAACTGGAAAACATCTGTTGAACAAACTGTATTACGGCAGACATTTTGCGTGCTGTGCGCAGGCTTATTGTGTCTTATTCTTGAAATAAGAATAGAAGTTGAATGTTACCAACTATTCTTATGTTTAAGTTAAATTTCATTCCTACATAAACCGATATACGGCGCAGCCATGTTTTAACATCGTGTGTACTATTCTTATTTCCTATTCCTTATTCTTGTTCCGTATATAAACCAACCATTAGACAGAGATCTGGGTCTTAAACATCGTACGCATTGCCAACTTAATATCTATTATAAAAAAATACTCCTTGAAATTGTGCTGTCAACATTTTATGTTATCATAAACAAGAATACTGTATTATATCGACGTTATAAGAAGTTTATACTTATTGTTATAATAAAATTATTTATTTTAATAATGTGTTTAATAAAATACAGAGCTACAATAATTGAGATAAAATGTATCGACTTACATGTTAATACAGGTGTAATATATTCTTTATTGTAGTGCCTTTATTGTAGAATGAAATGAAATATCCTTAATTGTTTATAATAATTCAAAATGTGCGTCTGCGCAGACAGTTCAAAACTGGTAATTTCATGACGGTAACTTAAGGACAAAATTACTGTAGCTGATGACAGCACCGGAGATTTAAACATCAAGTGTGAAAGCATAACGGTGTTAAACATCGGTGAACTTTAAGTTCACTCGTCTTAAAGATCTAGTGTGAAAAGGGTATTAGGAATTGGTTCTTATTGATAGAAAAATTATTTAAAAAATCACAATTTATTCACTATTAAACAGATGTCAACAAGTCTACGTATTAAAAATAACTGGATTAATAAAATTAAGCGAAATTCACTAATTAGTTTTTAGATAACACAAAAGTAATAGGATTAAGAAAGTTATATAAAAGATTAATTTAAAATATTGATATGAATTGTTATTTTTCACACATTTCAGGGTTTTGTAAGTATTTGATAAGTGGGAACAAATTTCTAGAATTTATTTAACCCTTTACTGCATGAATTTTTATTTTTGGCTAAAATAATTCATGAGCATTAGGAATTGGTTCTTATTGATAGAAACATTAATTAAAAAAATATATTTAAAATATTAATTATTATTTTTATGAAAAAATAATAATATTTCATAAAAATAACACTATCTGCGAATAAATGAAGATTTACACGATGATTTGGTTAAAAATAGTGAACTTTTTACTTTTTTTTAAATGAAAATTTTAACACTAAAATTTTAACCAAACAAAAAATTTTCTCTTTTTGAATTTTTTTTTCCAAGGATCTATTTTTTAAAACTTATATGTAACGTTTCCATGGTCATGATAAATATCTCTGTTAAAAAATATTGGGCCAAGTTATTTCTACTCTGCTGCTAGAATGTATTTTATACAAGTACTTTGTGATGGCGGTCGGTCCTGTGGTAGCCACAGCAGATTTTTTTAAATGAAAATACTAATACTAAAATTGGAACCAAACTGAGATTGATTTTTTTACAATTTTTTGCTGTGTAATTTATTATTTCATTTAAATTTAGACTGCAATCATAATGACGCAGTCGTAAGTGGATCTTATTCACGACTTTGTTCTTTTTTTAACAACCTACCGCCCAGTCCAACACTGAACAATATCGCTATCGAAAACAAGAATTTTTCAAACAAATATTTTAGTGGTTATTTAGAAAAAATATTTTTTTGCTGTGTATACGAAGGATTTTTTATGCTTTATAATATTTTGTGATTGCTATTGAGGTTTAAAAGTTTACGTACCGTAACTTGTACCGCTTCAGGGCAGTAGCTTTCTAGCTTCCAACTGTCTCCAAAAAGTTGACTGGAAACTTCACTAATTCCTCCAGAAGGCGTTTGGAAGTCATCCATTTGATTGTCGTTGTAGTTTCCACATAAACCTTTGGTTCTGCCCTTCCATTTGGGGTCGAGACGAACATAGACCCTTGTGCCCTTATCCCAGTGGACCACCAGACCCAGATGGGCAGATTCGACCACCACAAGCTGCGGATTGGCTCTAACAGCCATTGCCTTTAGTTTGGTGAACTCAGGAAGGTCTTTTTCTCGTGTTAATGTTAAAGTCTCTTCGCCGATTTTGATGGAAACAGATTTGGAACAACTGAGGCCCAGAGTACTGCAAGGGACGTTTTGGATGGTTATGTCGAAGCCCTCTTCAGGACTCAGAGAACCCTTTGCGAGGACGTAATCGCATTGACCTTGATATTCGTACAGTCGCCCATCGAAAGTTTTGTAATGAGAGTCGCCCCATGCTGAACATTCAGCTGGACAGTCGTGTTTTGTACATTTCCATTTTCCCATCTCGCATTTACTGAAATTAAAATATTCTATAAAATAAAGATTTTATTTGTAGGAAAAAACGTTGCATATTGCCTAGTCGATATCTCATTTGTCTTAAGGCATATTAAGGAATCCGTGAAAAAACATTTTACTTTTTTTCACTACATAGAGGTCGAAAAAATCCTTTCTTAGTGTTAAAATATTTCTTGAAAATATTCATATAAATATTTAAATATTTTTTAAATGTTTATTTTAAAATTTGAGATAATAAAATTTATATCAAAAGATGCGCCATGAAATATTCTTTAAACTGAAAAAAAGTTTTTTAAAATCTGTCCACCCGTTCTCGAGAAAATAATTTTTAAATTAAAATATTTCTTGAAAATATTCATATAAATATTTAAATATTTTCTAAATGTTTATTTTAAAATTTGAGATAGTAAAATTTATATCAAAAGATGCGCCATGAAATTTTCTTTAAATTAAAAAAAAGTTTTTTAAAATCGGTCTACCCGTTTTCGAAAAAATAGTTTTTAAATTAAATTTTTTTTTAAATCTGTCAGCCATTATTATATAATTTTGGACGTGTATCATTTATTTATTCAGAAACCACTCTTACGGGAGTATAATGTGTAAGAAAGAGAACAATAGCGACCTTACTATGTAATAGAAAGAAATAAAAGATAGGAGTATTGTCTTTGATGGATCGTAAGGTTTTAAATGTGATTTTCTGTCTCTCTTTAACACATAGAAATTAGAGAGAGCTCGAAACATAAATGTCTGCTTAGTGGGCGGGACTTTTCAACCAATGAGACAATAAGGTGAATCTATCTTAAAACCTTACGATCCAAGACAATACTCTTATCTTTTATCTCTTTCTATTACATGGTAAGGTCGCTATTGTTCTCTCTCTTACACATTATACTCCCGTAAGAGTGGTTTCTGAATAAATAAATGATATACGTCCAAAGTTTTATAATAATGGCTGACTGATTTAAAAAAAAAATTAATTCAAAGAATATTTCATGGCGCATCTTTTGATATTAATTTTATTATCTCAAATTTTAAAATAAACATTTAAAAAACATTTAAATATTTATATGAATATTTTCAAGAAATATTCTAATTTAAAAATTATTTTCTCCAGAACGGGTGGACCGATTTTAAAAAACTTTTTTTTAATTTAAAGAAAATTTCGTGGCGCATCTTTTGATATAAATTTTTTTATCTCAAATTTTAAAATAAACATTTAAAAATATTTAAATATTTATATGAATATTTTCAAGAAATATTTTAATTTAAAAATTATTTTCTCGAGAACGGGTGGACCGATTTTAAAAAACTTTTTTTTAATTTAAAGAATATTTCATGGCACATCTTTTGATATAAATTTTATTATCTCAAATTTTAAAATAAACATTTAAAAAACATTTAAATATTTATATGAATATTTTCAAGAAATATTTTAATTTAAAAATTATTTTCTCGAGAACGGGTGGACCGATTTTAAAAAACTTTTTTTTAATTTAAAGAATATTTCATGGCGCATCTTTTGATATTAATTTTATTATCTCAAATTTTAAAATAAACATTTAAATATTTATATGAATATTTTCAAGAAATATTTTAATTTAAAAATTATTTTCTCCAGAACGACTGAACCGATTTTAAAAAACTTTTTTTTAATTTAAAGAATATTTCATGGTGTATAAACAATAAAATGTTTAAAAAGTATATTTATATTTTGATTTTCAAAAAATATATAATTTTTAAATTATTTTCTCGAGAATCACTGAACCGATCTTAAAAAATTAATTAACCTGTTCGCTGTTAACCCAAGCTTGACCAAATGGGGTGTGTCACACCCCAGTATATTAATAGTGGAAATGATGTATCTATTGACAATATTTATGAATTAGTTAATATTTAACAATAATTTAATTTTTAAGTGACAAAAAAAATCAAAAACACCATTTACAAAAAAATATGTCTAAATTATATTTGGCAACAGCGCATTTCGAACGAATTATAAATAAATAAACGTTGTTAGTATCTAATAGCAACTAATTCAAAATTCAAGCTTTGCTTGAGAAATGAGAAAGAAATTGTCTCCCCCACCAAAATACATAGACCAATCAGAGAGCTAGCTAAATTAGTATGTGTGAGAGTGGTGTGAACGAGAGATGCAATGTTGTCAGTCAACACGTGGCGCAACTTGAAGCATGATGCAATTTAGGAAAGAAATTGGCGTGATTTTGACTTTTATTGAAAAAATTATTAGAAAAGCATTAAATAATTACTTTGAATTTTTTTTTTTTGTAATATTGTTCTATAGGGGAAACTTCCTAAACGCCTTGACATCTGGTGGCGATTTGTGAAAGATACGAAAGCCACATTGTTTTGTTTTGTTCAATGAAAAAATACGTGTTTTTTTGTTGTTTGTGTTTTATTTTTGTGTATCATGGAAAAAAAACAATCAATTTTGTTGTGTGCCGCAATGTAAATCGTGAATAAGGAAGAATCCTTCTTAAACATTCCATAATTTACCTAAATCGAAAAAAATATCAATTGAAACGACGTTTGGAGGCAGAGAGAAAGTGCATCGAAGGTTTTTATGGACTCAAAAACTAAAAATGGGCAAAAATCCAAGCCCATGCATGCATGTTTGCTCGTTGCATTTTATGAAAAGTGATTTTTTACGTCCAAAAAAAAAAAGACTGAAAAAAAGCATTTATAGCACCCAAAATTTGCCTAAATCATCAGTTGATATATTAAAAGGCCCTTCTACTTTTTCAGGGAAAAATATTAATTTTTACGAATATATTTACCATATTTTAGTTGTTATTATATTGACAGACAGTCAAAAAGAATTAAAAATACAATGAAAAACTAAAAATATCCTTGAAATTTCTTTAGAATAGTATATTATTACATATCTTGTAAATCGTAGATTACCTTTAAATTAAAAAAAAGCTCGGAAAACAGGAAAAATACCACTCGTGTTTTTAAAAATACAACACGAATAACAGTTTAATGTGGCTTTAGAGTGTTCCAGCTTTGCCGCATACGGCGCTGCGATCTTAAAGAGTTTCCCCTATAGGCTTGACAGCATCTAACTGTATAAATGTTACCTTATTTTAATTGATATTAAATGAGAAAAGCCTGGGGTATACTACACCCCACTTGGTTGGATGTGTATATTTTGGTCAACTACGGGTTAACATAACGACAGGTGAGTACTAGAGATGACAGCCATATTGCCTTGGAGCACAGCGTCGCAATCGGTAATGTCACTTCTCAATAGTCAACGATAAACCGGCGCCGGTTATCTTTCTACGTGTCACCAACCCAACTCACCAAGTATTGCAGTCGCTCTGTATCTTCTTTCCCTCGGCGTAGCTCCTGCCGCCGTGGTGGCAGGGGCAGCTCTCGGGTTTGACGCATTCTCGGCCCACCATGTCTAGCACGTACCCCGGGCGGCAGCGACAGCCCGGGCGACACACGGCCGGACTGCTGCCCGCCCCCGCCCCCGCCCGGTGCATGTTCCTGCAGGTGACCGGCTCCACAGGCTCGCAGGTCGTGAACTCCTGGTTGCGGCTCGAGCTGCACACGGCCTTCAGGTCAGAGGAGGACGGGTATTTCATTATTTGCTCGGTGGTCGCCTCGCTACAAGACCATACCGCCTTTGTACATATACACAGTTGTTGGCCTTTTGAAGATGGACGGATTTCTTTGTATCCTACAAAATTAATAACAGTGAATTGTCACACATTTCACGGTTTTGTAAGTATTTATCTAATAACTGTAAGAAGCCAACAGAATGCTGGATGTCTAGGGATATTTTTTAGGGATATCATCACATCAAAATCAAAAGTTTTTTGGATGTCTAGGAATATTTTTTTAGGGATATCATTGTTAGAGATGCGAACGTGAAGCTGGCAAAAGGCAGCCATGAAATAAATGAAGTCACTTGTCATAATATAATTGATATGTCAAGAGTTTTGTAATTCGGATGTTTTACATGTTTATGCCTGTATAATAAATTAGGATATACATTAATTGTATATATTTATTTATGCGTACGATCTACACCTCTAACAATCATCACATCAAAATCAAAAGTTTTTTATGACCGTTTTTATTAGGGTTTTGTAGGTATGACCAAAAAACCCTTATACCGTCATTTTGTCGTCTGTCTGTCTGTCTGTCTGTCCGTCTGTCTGTCCGTCTGTCTGTTTGAGACTGTAGGGATTCCAAAAATTCAATCCCCGGGTCGCTATCAGTTACCGTTTTCGTGATAGGAATTTTTGAAAAATTGCGACATTTTACCCCCGCTTGTAGGCAACCAACAATACACGCGTGTAATGCAGGTATAACACGGTATAACTTTCAGGGGTTGGATAATATATTTCGGATAAATTAAGTGATTTTTAACTAATTAATAAATGTTTTAGGACAGTCAATAAAAAAAAAAACAAATATAAAAATTCACAAATTTTCAAGAAACGAAATAATTTCTTTCAATAATATTCACCCCTTATACCGTCATTGTGTCGTCGGTCTATCTGTTTGTCTGTCTGTCTGTCTGTCTATCTGTCTGTCTGTCTGTCTGTCCGGTAAAAATTGTAGCCAAACGGCTAAACCTAGAGAGTTGAAATTTGGCATGCTTATACAACTCTTTGACCCGCACATAGGAAAATTACTAAAACATATGCCCCTAAAAATATAAACAAATATGTGCTCATAAAATTTTTTTTTTTTAAACTAATTAAAATAAAAATGGAAAAAAAACAAAAAATAAACTTGTCTCCACTGCCCGGAAGTGGACCCTAGTTTACTGGGTAGCAAGTGAGCAAACTAACCATTAGACCAAGATATGCTTTCTAGTATAGTGTGTTATATAACTATAACTTTTGTACATCGTCAGCCAAAAAACACAAAAAAAGGAAAAAACGAGACAGACTGACGACAAAATGACGGTATAAGGGTTTTTGGTTATACCTACAAAATCCTACATTTCTGAAAATATCAACATAAAAACAGCAAAAAATTATTAAAATATTTAAAAATTAATAACTTTAAAACGATCAGAGATGGAGAGACGCAGTTTCAAATATTCTAAAGAAGATTTTTATTTTCATTTCTGAAAATATCAACATAGTCTCCTCTTGAGCTAATTCTGGCTCAAAATATTAAAAAATTAATTACTCTGAAACGTGCAGAGTTAGAGAAATGCGGTTCGAAACATTCGAAAGAGGACGTACTCTTTTATCACTAGAAAAATCACCAGTGTTCCATTTTGAGCCGTTGAGGCGCAAAAAAATCCTACAAAACCCTGAAAATAGTATATTATGCTCGATTTATACGACGTATTGTCACTCTTGTTACTTTGGAACACTCCTCACTGTGCTCGTTGTGTTCCAAACAACTTATATGATTTTGTATCTAATAATAAAGAAAATAATGGGTATGTTTATTTACCTGGTGGGAATTCAAGTCCATCCTGACGGCATCCGCATGTTCCTACAGGAACACACTCCCCATTCTCATCCAATGTCTCCCCCTCCTTGCAGTTGCATCCCTCTACGCACTGCTGTCGGCAGTCCGGCCGGGCTGAAATGTCACTGCAGGATCTGGTGCAGCTGTTGCCGCATGTCCGGAACATCTGTCCAGCCGGGCATTGAACCCCGCACTCACGTACCTCGTGACGCCACTCGAGCGTCACGCCCTTCGAGGCGCACTCTTTCGCGTACGAGCTGATGATGGGGCACAGGCACTGGCTAACATCCACCTCACAGGAACACATATCGTACAGGCAGTCCAGGTAGAAGATTTCGGGATCCACGTACCAGTGACAAGCTGCAAATAGGAAAAGTGTCAAATGTAAAAAATTGTATCTCAAAAACGGTAAAAGATAGTGAGTTGCGGTTTAAATTTTTGGAAAGAGCATCTTTTTATTTATATATAAAAAAATTTACAATGTTCTAGCTTGAGCCGTTGAATCAGATTTAATTATTAAATGCTGCAATGTCGCAGTACGGTAACTTATGATTCTAAATACAAAAAACTAATCTTCAAAAATTTATATCTCGAAAACGGTAAAAGCTAGAGAGTTGCGGTTTAAATTTTTGGAAAGAATGTCTTTTTATTTATACATAAAAAAATTAACAACCGTCCAGCTTGAGCCGTTGAGGCAGAAATAATTATTAAATGCTCTAGTGTCGCAGTACGATAACTTATATTTCTAAATACAAAGAACTAATTTTCAAAAATTAATATCTCAAAAACAGTAAAAGATAGAGACTTGCGGTTTCAATTTTTGGAAAAAATGTCTTTCTGTTTATACATAAAAAAATTAACAACCGTCCAGCTTGAGCCGTTGAGGCAGAAATAATTATTAAATGCTCTAGTGTCGCAGTACGATAACTTATGTTTCTAAATACAAAGAACTAATTTTCAAAAATTAATATCTAAAAGACAGTAAAAGATAGAGAGTTGCGGTTTCAATTTTTGGAAAGAACGTCTTCTTATTTATATATAAAAAAATTAACAATTGGCCAGCTTGATCCGTTGAGGCAGAAATAATTATTAAATGCTCTAGTGTGGCAGTGTAAAATTTTAAATACTGCAGTACAGGCGTGTATAGTAAGTTGCATATATATAAGGGGTAAATTTTCAAAATTTCATTTCTCAAAATTGGTAAAAGATGGAGAGCTGCGGATTAAATTTTTGGAAAAAATACAAATGTCTTTATTTAGAAAAAAATCATGCGGGTTTAACTTAGTTTCCTGAAACGAAAAAATTTTTTGAAAATTAAAAAAAAATTATTTTAAAAACAGTAAAAAAATAAAAAGTTGAGGTTTGATTCTTGGAAAGAGGACATCTTTATTTAATTCTAAAAAAAAAATAACAACCTGCCAATTTGAACCAATGAGGCGAAAAAAAAAAATTTAATTTGAAAAATTTATATCACAAAAACGGTAAAAAATAAAAAGATGTGAACTTCCCAGCTTGAGCTTCAGAGGGTTAAAAAAATTTAATAATCTTAACCCTTTACCGCATAGTGTGCCATATATGGCCCATTCCGATTTTTATTTTTTATTTTACTTTTAATTTACCCATTTTTATTCTACCCGTTCTCGAGAAAATAATTTTTAAATTATTTTTTTTTTTAAATCAGTCAGCCATTATTATATAATTTTGGACGTGTATCATTTATTTATTCAGAAACCACTCTTACGGGAGTATAATGTGTAAGAAAGAGAACAATAGCGACTTTACTATGTAATAGAAAGAGATAAAAGATGAGAGTATTGTCTTTGATGGATCGTAAGGTTTTAAATGTGATTTTCTGTCTCTTTCCAACACATAGAAATTAGAGAGAGCTGGAAACATAAATGTCTGCTTAGTGGGCGGGACTTTTCAACCAATGAGACAATAAGGTGAATGTATCTTAAAACCTTACGATCCATCAAAGACAATACTCTTATCTTTTATCTCTTTCTATTACATAGTAAGGTCGCTATTGTTCTCTTTCTTACACATTATACTCCCGTAAGAGTGGTTTCTGAATAAATAAATGATATACGTCCAAAATTATATAATAAATGGCTGACTAATTTAAAAAAACTTTTTAATTTTGTTTTTTTTTTATATTAATTTTACTATCTCAAATTTTAAAATAAACAATAAAATGTTTAGATATAAGTATATTTATATTTTGATTTTCAAGAAATATATATAAATTTTAAAATTATTTTCTCGAGAACGACTGAACCGATTTTAAAAAACTTTTTTTTGATTTTTTTGTATTAACCCTTTACCGCATAGTGTGCCATATATGGCACATTCCGATTTTTATTTTTTATTTTACTTTTAAAATCAGAACGTTACTTCATGAATGTTCATATATGCCACATACCCAGCAATGGATCCTGCAGTATCTCAAGTAATGGGCTGCAATAGATTTGAGGATATCAAGCGGAATTTGCACTTCAACGATAACTCTGAATTTATTGAGAAAGGACAACTAGAAGATACGACCTTTTCTTTCAAAAATTCGAGGGCGACTGCTTTTAATCCCTAATGAAGAACACCTAGCAATTGACGAGCAAATAATACGGAATCATTTTCTTTTGTAACATAATATAGAATCATAATGTTCCATGTATGGCGCAAACCCTATTTTCATAAAAATAATAATTAATATTTTAAATATATTTTTTTAAATAATTTTTCTATCAATAAGAACTAATGTTCATGAATTATTTCAGCCAAAAATAAAAATTCATGCAGTAAAGGGTTAAAAAAGGATTCGGCTTCGACATACATTTTCAAAAAGAACAAACTTACCAGCAAACATGTCTGATTTAATTTTAGCGCAGTATTTTTCAGCCGCAGCCTTGTTCTGTATGTTGACGTCACAAGGATGACTCTTGGGGACATCCTGAAGGTCCTTGCACTGTTCATCGGTCTTCCACTTATTGGCGAAGGCGATAATACTCTTTTCCACGTCTCCCTCAGGTGTAAAAAAATCATCGTTTTGGTTATCATTGAAATTTCCGCAAAGACCTTTTGTTTTTCCCCTGTATTCTGGAGGCGCGTCAATGTAGACACGTGTCTGCCCATCCCACCAGATCTCAAGGCCATCCAGGAAGTCCACCACCAAGAACATGGAGGACGCCATACGAACTGTTGCGCCACCTACGTCTTGGGGAAGTTTTGTAACTTCCTGGCCATTTATGACGACTTCTCGGTTTTGTTTTAGTTTTATAGTTTGGCCTTCTGGCATTTTGATCTGTAAAAGAAGATTTAGCATTAGTATACAAGGGTAAAAAGATGCAAAATTCCAAATCCTTGTCTCTTGTTCTAAAAATTATCCATACATTCAAAAATTCATCACAAAAAGTCTCAGCTTAAATATTCAAAAATTAATAACTGTAAAACGTGCAGAGTTAGAGAAATGCGGTTTAAAGCATTCGAAAGAGGACGTCTTCTTTTATTATTAAAAAAAATCAACAGTGCTCCAGTATGAGTCGTTAAGGCGCAAAAAATTATTGGAATTTTCAAAAATTAATTGCTCTGAAACGTGCAAAGTTAGAAAAAAAAAATTGTTTTAAATGCGATTTAAAACATTCAAAAGACGACGTCCTCTTTTATTACCAAAAAAATCAACAGTATTTCAGTTTGAGCCATAGGCGCAAAAAATTATTGAAATTTTCAAAAATTAATTACTCTGAAGCGTACAGAGTTAGAGCAATGCGGTTTAAAACATTCAAAAGAGGACGTTCTCTTTTATTATAAAAAAAATCAGCAGGGTTCTAGTATGAGCCGTTGAGGCGCAAAAAATTATTGAAATGTTCAAAAATTAATTACTCTGAAAAGTGCAGAGTTAGAGAAATGCGGTTTAAAACATTCGAAAGAGGACGTCCTCTTTTATCACTAGAAAAATCAGCAGTGTTTTACTTTGAGCCGTTCAGGCGCAAAAAAATATTGAAATTTTCAAAAATTAATTACTCTGAAACGTGCAGAGTTAGAGAAATGCGGTTCAAAACATTCGAAAGAGGACGTCCTCTTTTATCACTAGAAAAATCAGCAGTGTTCCAGTTTGAGCCGTTCTGGCGCAAAAATTATTGAAACTTTCAAAAATTAATTACTCTGAAACGTGCAGAGTTAGAGAATTGCAGTTTGAAACATTCGAAAGAGGATGTCCTCTTTTATCACTAGAAAAATCAGCAGTGTTCCACTTTGAGCCGTTCTGGCGCAAAAAATTATTGAAACTTTCAAAAATTAATTACTCTGAAACGTGCAGAGTTAGAGAAATGCGGTTTGAAACATACGAAAGAGAACGTCTTCTTTTATCACTAGAAAAATCAGCAGTGTTCCAGTTTGAGCCGTTAAGGCGCAAAAAATTATTGAAACTTTTAAAAATTAATTACTCTGAAACGTGCAGAGTTAGAGCAATGCGGTTTAAAACATTCGAAAGAGGACGTCCTCTTTTATTAGAAAAGAAATCAGCAGTGTTCTAGTTTGAGCCGTTGAGACGCAAAAAATTATTGAAACTTTCAAAAATTAATTACTCTGAAACGTGCAGAGATGAAGAGACGCAGTTTCAAACATGTGAAAGAGGACTTACTTTTGGATCTCTAAAAAAATTACCAAAGTCCCAACTTGAGACTTTAAGAAGCAAAAAAATTACAAAATTTCAAAAATTCGTATTGTAGCGGCTTAGCCATAAAACCCCTAACAGCTGGCCTTCGAGGGTTAGACAGTACAAGTTGAGACGTGTTTGTGGACAGTTTGTCAAGAAGTGAATTTGAATAGTTATTGTTTTGTGAGCATTATATAGTTTTTATTGTGATTTGTGTGTGTTTTGTTAAATTTAAGGACGTAGTTTACACTAACTGTTTCTTGTTAAATTGTTTAAATTCTTAGTTTGGTTCAATCATAGTTTTTCATGTAATAAAATTTAACCTTTGTAGCTCTGATGAAGATTTAAATTAAAATCGAAACGTTAGCGAAGTTAATAAATTTGTTTTATTTTCTGACTGGTCCGAATCCCAAAATCTATAAACTATAATTAATAAATATGTTACAGTATTTATTTTTTTCTAACAAATTTGGTACTTACAGTTACAGTTTTAGTGCAAGAAGGCAGTCCTGAAGCAATACTTGGAGGAAAATTCATAGCCTGGGAAATGGATCCAGCGCAAGCAACGTTTTCAGCTTCCACAACATAGTCTTCGGTCTTCATTAAAACGTAAGAGCATTGTCCCATGAAATCGTATTTCTTTCCATCGAACGTCTGGTAATGTGGGTCGCCAACGGCCGAGCAGCGACCCCTGCAGGCCACCTGGGTGCACTCCCACAGCCCCGAGACACAGGTACAGGTGTTGCACTCCTTGGGGATTGTCTCTCCAGGTGGAAAGGTCTTCCCACGTAGTCTGCATGGACATTGTTCCTTGTTGATACACTTGCCCTCGTGTAGGTAAGTCTCTGGAGGGCAGTAGCAGCCCTCCTCGCACTTAGAGAGGTCACTAGGTCGAGCTGGAGGTTGGAGGTCACCACAGATCGCTTGACGACCCTCTGTGTAGCCACAGAATTGGTACATACGTCCACCACTGCACTGGACAGCTGTACACAAAAAAATAAATATTAAAACACAAAAACTACCAAACAACTGATGAAACATTTCTTTTTACCGACCGCCAATATATATAAGCAGTGGCGGATCTACATACAGACTAATAGGGCTTAAGGGGGGGGGGGAGTCTGATAACCACATTTTAAGCATATTTTTGATTTTTTTTCAAATCTATGGTTAAATTTATTCATTTTCAAACTAAGTACATATATAAAGTATGTTATGAAGAAGATACTAAAAAAATTTGAAGGCAAAATATGGCGAAATGAGCCAGCTGTGGCAAATCTTCTCAGACTCCGGGAAAAAAATTAGATTTTGCGGTGACCAGCATAACTCGTCACTGGATCATCTGAAATCAAAAATCCAAAAAGATTTTGTTAGTTTATGAGTTTGCCGAGGTAACGACGTTGAGTTATTTTATTTTTCATGTTTTTTTTTTTATTTAACAATCACAAATATACTCATTTTTAGGTTTTTTTTAGGGGGAATTAATTTTTTTTGTCTTCTAAGTAACGCTAAAAATTGAAAAATCATTTTAAAAATAAAAACTCAACGTCATTACCTCGGCAAACTCATAAACTAACAAAATCTTTTTGGATTTTTGATTTCAGATGATCCAGTGACGAGTTATGCTGGTCACCGCAAAATCTAATTTTTTTCCCGGAGTCTGAGAAGATTTGCCACAGCTGGCTCATTTCGCCATATTTTGCCTTCAAAATTTTTTTGTATCTTCTTCAAAACATACTTTATATATGTACTTAGTTTGAAAATGAATAAATTTAACCATAGATTTAGCAACATCCCAACTTGAACTGGAGTGGCGTAAAAAATTATTAAAAATTGAAATACCGCAGTACAGGCTTGTATAGTAAGTTGCATAAATATAAGGGGGAAATTTTCAAAAATTCATTTCTCAAAAATGGTAAAAGATGGAGAGTTGCGGATGAAATTTTTGGAAAAAATTCAAATGTCTTTATTCAGAAAAAATTCATGCGGATTTTACTTAATATGAAACGTATTTTTTTTTAATTAAAAAAAAAAATCTAAAACGGTAAAAAATAAAAAGTTGAGGTTTGATTCTTAGAAAGACATCTTTATTTAATTCTAAAAAAATTAACAACCTGCCAAATTGAACCAATGAGGCGAAAAAAAAATTATATCTCAAAAATGTCTGTCTGTGTGTACACATGCAGAGCAAATTTGACTGAAAGGATTTTTATGAAACTTCATATTTAAGCTTCTAACATCAATGGCACAAGTTGATCAACTTTTGGTAAAAATCGGTTGACTAGAAATGGGAGTTTACTCGTGTCGATTTTAAGATTTTTGCGAATATTTAATAACAGAAAAATATTTCGAAAAAAATTATTTAACAAAAATTGCTATAAAAGTAATAACTAACAACATTTATTTGAGACATTTTTTGATAAAACGAAAAAAATTTGAATAATTTTTTTTAACTATATTTTTTCATACTTATATGTAACGTTTCCATGGTCATGATAAATAATATCTCTGTTAGAAAATATTAGGCCAAGTTATTTCTACTCTGCTGGTAGAATGTATTTTATGCAAGTACTTTGTGATGGCGGTCGGTCGTGTGGTTGCTACAGCTGATTTTTTTTATCTTGGTGCGGAAACGTACTACTCGGTTAACGACAGCTCGGGTAACGACAGCTCGGTTAACGACAGCTCGGTTAACGACATCAAGAATGTTTTTCATGTTATCCGATTGTTCATGTTAAACATAATCCGGTATAGTTATAATAGAAGGAAGACACTTACGGCAAGTCTTGTCGTCCCTCCAGTCCTTGATGACTACGCCCTTCTGCCTGCACTCCCTAACGTACATCTCGACAGTCTGGCAGGCGCAGTCGGATGGATTGTCCTGGCCGCATGCGCAGTAGTCCCACTTGCAGGCGCTCAGGATTGACGCCACGTCCACCGTTTTATGGCAGGCGGAAAAGCGTTTGTCCTTCAGGAGCTTGTTACAGAACTCGGCGGCCTCTTTCTCCTGATTTTTGGCGCATGTGTGCGTGTCAGAAGGCTTAGTGGAACATTCTTTCGAATCTACGGAATCCACCTAAATGATAAATAATAAAAATTTAGTCTATTTAAATAAATTTAAAAAAATATATTACTCACATTTGAAGTTTTAAAATTCATATTAAGAAATATGTTGTTAATTTCAGATATTAAAATACATATCAGAAGATACGCCATAAAATTCTCTTTAATTTAAAAAATTGTTTTTAAAAATCGGTTCAGCCGTTTTCGAGAAATTAATTTTTAATTTTCAGGCAAGTAAATAATTTAAATATTTTTTTAAAAGTACAAACTTCAAATTTGTGATAATAAAATACATATCAAAAGATGCGCCATAAAATCCTCCTTAATTCAAAAAATTGTTTTTAAAAATCGGTTCAGCCGTTTTCGAGAAATTAATTTTTAATTTTCAGGCAAGTAAATAATTTAAATATTTTTTTAAAAGTACAAACTTCAAATTTGTGATAATAAAATACATATCAAAAGATGCGCCATAAAATCCTCCTTAATTCAAAAAATTGTTTTTAAAAATCGGTTCAGCCGTTTTCGAGAAATTAATTTTTAATATTCAGGCAAGTAAATAATTTAAATATTTTTTTAAAAGTACAAACTTCAAATTTGAGATAGTAAAATACATATCAAAAGATGCGCCATAAAATTCTCTCTAAATCAAAAAAAAAAAAATTAAATCGGTTGAGCCGTATTCAAAAAATTAATTTTTAATTTAAGGGCAAGTAGATTTTTTAAACATTTTTTTTTTAAATATGTACTTCAAATTTGAGATAATATAATTAATTAATTATACATATGTATGTTTAACCCTTTCCTGCATGAATTTTTATTTTTGGCTGAAATAATTCATGAGCATTAGGAATTGGTTCTTATTGATAGAAAAAATAATTAAAAAAATATATTCAAAATATTAATTATTATTTTTATGAAAAAATAATAATTTGGGATTTGTGCCATACATGGAACATTATGATTGTACATTATGTTATAAAAGAAAATGATTCCGTATTATTTGCTCGTCAATTGCTAGGTGTTCTTCATTAGGGATTAAAAGCAGTCGCCCTCGAATTTTTGAAAGAAAAGGTCATATCTTGTAGTTGTCCTTTCTCAATAAATTCAGTTATCGTTGAAGTGCAAATTCCGCTTGATATCCTCAAATCTATTGCAGCCCATTACTTGAGATACTGCAGGATCCATTGCTGTGTATGTGGCATATATGAACATTCATGAAGTAACGTTCTGATTCAGTTTTAAAAGTAAAATAAAAAATAAAAATCGGAATGTGCCATATATGGCACACTATGCGGTAAAGGGTTAATACAAAAAAATCAAAAAAAAGTTTTTTAAAATCGGTTCAGTGGTTCTCGAGAAAATAATTTTAAAATTTATATATATTTCTTGAAAATCAAAATATAAATATACTTATATCTAAACATTTTATTGTTTATTTTAAAATTTGAGATACCTAGTAAAATTAATATAAAAAAAAAAACAAAATTAGAAAGTTTTTTTTAAATCAGTCGGCCATTTATTATATAATTTTGGACGTATATCATTTATTTATTCAGAAACCACTCTTACGGGAGTATAATGTGTAAGAGAGAGAACAATAGCGACCTTACCATGTAATAGAAAGAGATAGTAGATAAGAGTATTGTCTTTGATGGATCGTAAGGTTTTAAGATAGATTCACCTTATTGCCTCATTGGTTGAAAAGTCCCGCCCACTAAGCAGACATTTATCTTTCCAGCTCTCTCTAATTTATATGTGTTAGAGAGAGACAGAAAATCACATTTAAAACCTTACGATCCATCAAAGACAATGCTCTTATCTTTTATCTCTTTCTATTACATAGTAAGGTCGCTATTGTTCTCTTTCTTACACATTATACTCCCGTAAGAGTGGTTTCTGAATAAATAAATGATACACGTCCAAAATTATATAATAATGGCTGACAGATTTAAAAAAAAAATTAATTTAAAAATTATTTTCTCGAGAACGGGTAGACCGATTTTAAAAAACTTTTTTTTAGTTTAAAGAAAATTTCATTGCGCATCTTTTGATATGAATTTTATTATCTCAAAAATCAGAATGTGCCAAATATGGCACACTATGCTGTAAAGGGTTAAACTGTTTGCATAGTCCTATAAATATATATAAATAATCCGCATTTTTGGCTAGTAATAAGTAATTTTTTCAAGAAATATATCTATAAAAAGTTAATCTTAGTGTGATTTGTTAAAAAAATGCTCACAATGTTAAGTTGGAACAAAAATGGCCGCCAATTCTCAAATGCCTTTACTATGTTTATATAGGTCACTAATGCAGTAAATAGACAAACCTGCCAGCTGCTGGCGAATGTTGGAAGACTCTTTGGAATTTTTCCGTCTTTAGTAGTGAGGTCATTGGAGATATTTCCATCCAGGATTCCACAAAGTCCTTCTGTCCTGTTCCAGAGTCCTTCTGTGACGAGGACCTGGACCATGTGCCGCCCATCCCACCGTAAGGCCGTGCCTACACTGTCCAGGTTCACGATAACGTGGTGTGCGGCCAGCTCTGTACGTATACCGGGGGCTTGACCCGGAATTGACAACAATTTTCCACCTAAAAATCACCAAAAACTGTTGGTATTAAATTATTTAATTCACTGCCATTTCATGTCAGAAATGAAACGCAGTTTGTTCTATTTAAGCGGAAGATTAAGGTATTTCTTATAGAGCATTGTGTATACTCAATTAATGAATTCTTAAAATCTTGTAAGGACTGGTATAGGGAAAAATTGCTAAGCGATATGACATCTGGTGGGATTTTCGGAACTACAGAAATAGACATTCTATCGCGCTTTTTTTAGGGTTTTGTAGGTATGACCAAAAAACCCTTATACCGTCATTTTGTCGTCTGTCTGTCTGTCTGTCTGTCTGTCTGTCTGTCTGTCTGTTCGGTTAAAATTGTAGCCAAACGGCTAAACCTAGAGAGTTGAAATTTGGCATGTTTATACAACTCTTTGACCCGCACATAGGAAAAATACTAAAACATCTAAAAAACATACCCCCCTAAAAATATAAACAAATATGTGCTCATCGAAAACAAAAATATTTTTTTTTAATTCTGAGTAGGGTATCAAATGAAAGCCCTTAGTACGTGGATTAACGATCAAATTTTTATTTTTGCAAAATAAATTATTTTGATGCGATTTTTGCCAAAATTGTGCAAATAAAATTTTGTCCCACACCCTGTAGCCCAGATGGTTTAAACTAAAAATCTAAAAAAATTCCAAGTAATGTATATTGGTGTGAACCGAAATAGTACAACAGGAATTTTTGATCAGATTATGTTTTCGGAAAATAACGCATTTTTTGTGGTTTTTGGTTCACAAAGTACAAAAGTTATACCAATGTAAGACACTGATAAGCTAAGAGTCCGATGGCGCAACGCGTTAGTGCGCTGGTGTCGGAAGCTAAAATTCTCTGGAAAACGAAGGGTTTCGAGTTCGAGTACGGACGGAGTGAGTTTTATTTTTCTGTTTTTTTTTTGCATTTTTATTATGTTGAAATTATTTTGTCAAAATTCTAGTTATATTTTGACAAATGTTGTATTTAATTTTTAAGAGCGTAAATTTAATAACCAGTCTTATTATAAGATTAACAGACGATAAATTATTTTAAAAATATCGTTCATTTTGTGATTACTATATAAAGTAAAATTTGTCCTACACACTCAGCATACCGCCTTCACTTATTATATACCTGCGAAACCCTGAAATGTGTGAATATTCACACTTCACATCAATTTTTTATAAAAAATGTTTGCATAAAAATATAATTGCATAAAAACAAGTATTAATATTGTACCAAAATTACAAAAACCACCAGTAAACATTAAAATTCACGTTGTTTATATGTAACGAATGTCTATATTGAAGGTTCCAAGTATGCCACAATAGCGCTGCGATCTTAAAATACTTCCCCTATAGTCATGCCAATGGGGAACATTGATTTTGGGTAATTTAATATATGATTTTATTGTTTTATCAATTGTATAACTTGTTTTACTTCTCAAAATCTGTGTAAAATTATAAATTCATGTACTGAGATAGCCTACATGCAGTCCTCTATTTAAAGGATTAATAAATATTATTATTTATTTATTATTGCATATTTTTTAAAATTAATATTAAGTGTACCGGAAAGTTTTTTCGAATATTTATATATAATATATTATTTATATATTAAAATAGAAACAAATCGAAAGAAAAAAATTTACTTTATTGAATAAAAATTGATATGAGGTGTGAATTTTCACACATTTCAGCGTTTTGCAGGTATTTAGTAACTGAATGATGATTATTTGGGATGCCAAAACAAATTTTATATTAATTTTTTTTTTTGTTAATTTTAATTCGAATGCCTAATACCATTATTTAGGTTTCTAAATATGTGCAGTATTTTTTTTATATAGCAAGGTTCATTAAGAATTTTAAAAATTGCGCCTATGGCTTCCATTGGTTGTTATAAGTTCCGCCCCTCTGATTTCGTGTATATTGAAACAGAATTAAATTATAAACAATTTCCACTGGTTATTAAATTTACGCTTTTAAAATTTAAATGCAACATTTGCCAAAATATAACTAAAATTTTGGAAAAATAATTTAAACAATATAAAAATTAAAAAAAAAACAAAAATTAATATTGTCTCTTCTCGCAGGGTTCGATCCCTTTCGGATCGAGTTACTTGGATGAAAAGTCAGTTTCAAAAACCACTACACCAGCATACACGTTCCAGTGTAGCGTGTTGCAAAGCTATAACTTGTGTACATTATTAGCAAAAAATCACAAAAAATGCGTTTTTTTTTCCAAAAACATAATCTGATCAAAAATTCCTGTTGTACTATTCCGGTTCACACCAAAGTACATTACTTAGAATTTTTTCAGATTTTTAGTTTAAACCATCTGGGCTATGTGGGACAAAAAATTTTTTGCACAATTTTGGCAAAAATTGCTTCAAAATAATTTATTTTGCAAAAATAAAAATTTGATCGTTAATCCACGTACTAAGGGCTTTCATTTGATACCCTACTCAGAATTATAAAAAAAATTTTTTTTTTTCGATGAGCACATATTTTTTTATATTTTTAGGGGGATATGTTTTTTAGATGTTTTAGTATTTTTCCTATGTGCGGCTCAAAGAGTTGTATAAGCATGCCAAATTTCAACTCTCTAGGTTTAGCCGTTTGGCTACAATTTTTACCGAACAGACAGACAGACAGACAGACGACAAAATGACGGTATAAGGGTTTTTTGGTCATACCTACAAAACCCTAAAAATGTAATTTATTGAATAAAAATGCACCAAACATGGCAGCATACTTTAACAGCCAAAAAGTGGGGAGCTCATTGTACCCCGGGAGTCCTTTATGCCCCGGCTACCCCTACCAATAATAATAATTATATTAGAAAATTAAAATTTATCCACCTGATTTCAAGATTGGGATGTCTTTTTCTGTGTCCTTCTCGAGAGTGTATTCGCGGTCCTGGATGTATATTTTGATTATCCTGCTGCATTTAGTTCCCCTGAAGCATTTTGGGCTGTTTTGCAGGATAATACTAAAAGTGTTGTCCACTGCATCTCGCACCAAGGTATGGGCACAGGGAGACTCAAAACTGGGAAAAATGAAAGTTTATTAATTAAATAAGTATAATTTAATTAATAACTAAAATTAATTTTATTTCATGAGGCAATGAACATAATGCACTTGTTTGCAAACAGAATCCATATATTGTAAATTCAGTTGACCGACACTCAGATGTACCACATAAAATTACGTGCCCGGCATTTAACATCTGCTCAACTACAAATTACACTTCAATAAATCTGAAATTAAACTTTAAATACTGTAATTTGATGCCCACCTTCTGTTATACACCTCAATACATGTATAGCGCTTAAAATTCAAAATATACATATAAATCTCTGAATATTTTTTTTATGTTTCTTTTCAAATTTGAGGTAATAAAGTTTATATCAAAAGATGCGTCATGAAATTTACTTTAAACTAAAAATTTTTTTTTTAAATCGGTCCACCCGTTCTCGAGAAAATAATTTTTAAATTAAAATATTTCTTGAAAATATTCATATAAATATTTAAATATTTTTTAAATGTTAATTTTAAAATTTGAGATAATAAAATTTATATCAAAAGATGCGCCATGAAATATTCTTTAAATTAAAAAAAAGTTTTTTAAAATCGGTCCACCCGTTCTGGAGAAAATAATTTTTAAATTAAAATATTTCTTGAAAATATTCATATAAATATTTAAATATTTTTTAAATGTTAATTTTAAAATTTGAGATAATAAAATTTGTATCAAAAGATGCGCCATGAAATATTCTTTAAATTAAAAAAAAGTTTTTTATTTCGGTCCACCCGTTCTCGAGAAAATAATTTTTAAATTAAAATATTTCTTGAAAATATTCATATAAATATTTAAATATTTTTTAAATGTTTATTTTAAAATTTTAGATAATAAAATTAATATCCAATTGCGCCATGCAATTTTCTTTAAATTAAATTTTTTTAAAAATCTGTCAGCCATTATTATATAATTTTGGACGTATATCATTTATATATTCAGAAACCACTCTTACGGGAGCATAATGTGTAAGAAAGAGAAAAATAGCGACCTTACTATGTAATAGAAAGAGATAAAAGATAAGAGTATTGTCTTTGATGGATCGTAAGGTTTTAAATGTGATTTTTTTCTCTCTCTAACACATAGAATTTAGAGAGAGCTCGAAACATAAATGTCTGCTTAGTGGGCGGGACTTTTCAACCAATGAGACAATGAGGTGGATCTATCTTAAAACCTTACGATCCATCATAGACAATACTCTTATCTTTTATCTCTTTCTATTACATGGTAAGGTCGCTATTGTTCTCTTTCTTACACATTATACTCCCGTAAGAGTGGTTTCTGAATAAATAAATGATATACGTCCAAAATTATATAATAAATGGCTGACTGATTTAAAAAAAAATAATTCAAAGAAGATTTCATGGCGAATCTTTTGATATTAATTTTACTATCTGGAATTTTAAAATAAACATTTAAAAATATTTAAATATTTATATGAATATTTTCAAGAAATATTTTAATTTAAAAATTATTTTCTCGAGAACGGGTAGACCGATTTTAAAAAACTTTTTTTTAGTTTAAAGAAAATTTCATGGCGCATCTTTTGATATAAATTTTATTATCTCAAATTTTAAAATAAACATTTAAAAAACATTTAAATATTTATATGAATATTTTCAAGAAATATTTTAATTTAAAAATTATTTTCTCCAGAACGGGTGGACCGATTTTAAAAAACTTTTTTTTAGTTTAAAGAAAACTTCATGGTGCATCTTTTGATATAAATTTTATTATCTCAAGTTTTAAAATAAACAATTAAAAATATTTAAATATTTATATGAATATTTTCAAGAAATATTTTAATTTAAAAACTATTTTCTCCAGAACGGGTGGACCGATTTTAAAAAACTTTTTTTTAATTTAAAGAATATTTCATGGCGCATCTTTTGATATAAATTTTATTATCTCAAATTTTAAAATAAACAATAAAATGTTTAAATAAAAGTATATTTATATTTTGATTTTCAAGAAATATATAATTTTAAAATTATTTTCTCGAGAATCACTGAACCGATTTTAAAAAACTTTTTTTTGATTTAAAGAAAATTTAATGGCGCATTCTTTGTTGTAAATTTCAAATTACAAAAACTATTTAAGGCCTTAAAAATTATCCCCAATTTTCAAAATTATTGCAGCTTTGAAGATTTCCTCACTTTGGCTCAAACAGTCGCCAGAAAAAAATAAATATCTTTATGAAACTTACCAAATAAGCGCAACATAATCAACTGTCAGAACTTTTTAACTTATAGGCGCAAATAGCCACCGGTACTGTGTTACACAACTCTCTAACTGATGTTCGAATATCAACAAGTCATGCACTAATTGCTAATTAGTGTTATCTGATATCTACACGCATGTATAAGCGATAAGAAGTTACGTAAAATGAAGGTCAGCATTTATATTGCATTTAACAATAAATAATAATTATTAAAAACTATATTTTTATTTAAATTTAAAATTTTAATTACAAAAAACGAAGTCTGGACCCCCAACAAAACTTTCGATCATAAGTTTCTGATGTTCCTTATTAAATAAATAAAAAATTGATGTGAAGTGTGAATTTTCACACATTTCAGGGTTTCGTAGGTATACAAGGTGTAAAGATACAAAAAATCTTCAGAATAAAAGTTAAACTAGACAAAAAGGCCCATCTAAAGGTTACTATAAGAATTCTGAGGCACTTCCGGTTTCACCGGAAATGATGTCAACTTTTGATCTAGCATAGGGAATCGATAATTTTATATTTTTTTCCTAAAAGTGCATTCAATTAGTTTTACAATGACACCAAAAAATCATATTTTTATGTTAACCATTTCAAAATGGCGATCATTTATTTACAAAATAATAATCAACATAAGTTTTACAAAGTTGAACGTAGCAAGCTTTGAAAACAATAAAAAAAGAAACAAAATATCTTTAAAATAAACTATTTGACTATTTAGAAAAAAAAACTATTACTTTTTTATTATTTTACAAAAAAAAAAAACAAATTTTCGATCAAACCACCATTGAAAAATTAAAATTTAAGTTATTTCATGTTATTTCATATAATAACTACTTATAACAGTTTATTTAAGAGATATTTTGTTTCTTTTTTTATTGTTTTCAAAGCTTGCTACGTTCAACTTTGTAAAACTTATGTTGATTATTATTTTGTACTAAAAGCTTTCATTTGATACCCTACTCAGAATTTAAAAAAAAAAAAAAATTTTTCGATGAGCACATATTTCTTTATATTTTTAGGGGGATATGTTTTTAGATGTTTTAGTATTTTTCCTATGTGCGGGTCAAAGAGTTGTATAAGCATGCCAAATTTCAACTCTCTAGGTTTAGCCGTTTGGTTACAATTTTTACCGAACAGACAGACAGACAGACAGACGACAAAATGACGGTATAAGGGTTTTTTGGTCATACCTACAAAACCCAAAAAAGGAAAAGTTGATTGATAACTTACAAATATAAGGAATTATTTTATTCCTCAAAGTATGCACCCATATTGTCTATACCAGTGTTTCTCAACAGGTGGTCCGCGGACCACTGGAGGTCCTTAGCAAAAATTTTAGTGTTCCGCGAAAAGCTTATAAATTATTAATTTTACAGCCAGCCAGACAGACAGACAGACAGACGACAAAATGACGGTATAAGGGTTTTTTGGTCATACCTACAAAACCCTAAAAACGAAGTCTGGACCCCCAACAAAACTTTCGAACATAAGTTTCTGATTAATTATTTTATGTTATATTTTAAATTCCGACAATTTTAAATGCTTATTTTAACTACTTGACTTGTTAAATTTGAACATTATTATAATTTTTATACATGTAAACTTACTAATTTAATAATTCTATATTTCTATATATCTATGTAGCTCTGATGAAGATTTAAATTAAAATCTAAACGTTAGCGAAGTTAATAAATTTGTTTTATTTTCTGACTGGTCCGAATCCCATTATCTATCAACTATAATAAGTTTCTGATGTTCCTTATTAAATAAAAAATCATACCTATAAACTTTGCCATCAAAAGTCTTGTAATGACTTCCTCCCCAGGTGAAGCAAGTGCCTGGCTTGGGTAGTTTATCAAGCACGAGGCCCTCCTTGGGTACATAGGGCCCTACCATCTCAGTACCATTAATCAGTTTGGCTGGTTTTCCTTTTTTGCTCCATGTGCTGGAACCTTCAAGCAATTGCTTCCAGGTGGAACTGCCAGCGAGGTCCGGGACCTCAAGGGAGTATCCTCCGGAGTATTGGCTCCCGAGCGAGCTGTGGAAGGAGGAGCCAAGAGGGATGATCTGGACACTGGAGCCGAAGAGGCACTGAGGGATTGGTTGGGGAAGGAAGACGCCGGTTTCGTACAGACACTTGTAGACGGGGGAGGGAGGGAAGGAGAACTGGATACCGGAAGGACAGGAAATAGAACAGGAGAAACCGGAGGAATCTCCAGTACAGTTAAATCCACCGTTGAATTGTAGTTTTTTAGCATTACAAACATCGGCCCCTGAAAATTTAAAAATTATTAAATAATACAAAAATTGTTTTTACGGGCGATTTAATGCTACTGGACTAACATTTCTTTTACTTTATTCTTGATTTGAGAAACATGTATAATTGTATAGGTCAGGGGTCGGCAAACTTTCAGTGACAAAGAGCTAAACCTATATTGAAAACAAAAACAATAACATGGAAGAGCCGCTAAAAAATATATGCTATATTTAAGAAAAAAATCAGCTGTGGCCACCACAGGACCGACCGCCATCATAAAGTACTTCATAAAGTAATACATTCTAACAGCAGAGTAGAAATAACTTGGCCTAATATTTTCTAGCAGAGATATTATTTATCATGACCATGGAAACGTTACATATAAGTATGAAAAAATTGAGACTTAAAAAAAACGCCACAAATAAAAGTTATTAATTATTGCTTTTATAGCAACTTTTGTTCAATAAATTTTTTCGAAATATTTTTTTGTTGTTAAATATTCATAAAAATCTTAAAATCGACACGAGTAAACTCCTATTTTTAGTCAACCGATTTTTACCAAAAGTTGATCAACTCGTGCCATTGATGGCAGAAGCTTAAATATGAAGTTTCATAAAAATCCGTTTGGCCAAAATTGCTCTACACATCTCCATGGACCGACAGACACACAGACCAACAGACATCATGCTAAAAATAGTCAAAATCGGTATGACCACTTGGTATATATGTTGGCAGTCGGTAAAAAAAAAAAAAAATAATAAATTGTAATTTTGATTAAATTGTAATTTTTAATAGTTATTTTAAAAAAAAATATTAAAATTGTTAGTCAAAATCAAATGTATTATTTTAGTGAGGCATAAATAGCACTATATGGGGCAAAAATCCCATCGATATGGGATATATGGCCAATTACAGTACTATTTTAAATCATTAATTTTATATATTTAGAATAATTATAAGTGTTTTAATCTTATGTTATTGTGTAGTAAGATTATCTAAGAATAATAGCAAAGTAACAGATAAAGTTTAATAATTAAGATTAATGCAACACTTGCATTAATCTTAATTATTATAATGCATTTCCATAACTGGGGCATCTATCCCACCTTTACTATATATTAAAATAAAAACCAGCCAATTTTCAAAGAGCCACAATATTTTCTAAAAGAGCCGCAGGTTGCCGACCCCTGGTGTAGGTGATTGTGAGGTTGAGGAATTGTGATGTACTTACTGTACTGGCATTGTGGTCCTCTGAACTCCTGCGGGCACTGGCAATAATTGAAGCTGAGACAGACGCCGCCGTTCTGGCACCTGGGGGTGCACTGGGCCTCGCAGTCCGGGACCTTGCTCCAGTCCTCCCTGGCCGGGACCCAGAGGCCGTCTCGGCAGTGCATGTTCGCGATCGCACTGCCGTCCGGGAAGGCGTGGCCGGCGCTGCAGGAGACCGTGCAGCTCTTGGAGGAGCAGGTGCGGCGAGAGTTCATCGGCAGCGGGGGGTAGTTGAGGCAGGGCTTGTTCTCGAACTGACACTGGGGCCCGCTCCACATGTCCGGGCAATGGCAGTTGTTCGGGGAGACGCAGATGCCACTGTTCTGACAGCCTGGCATGCAGATCGCTACAAAAATATTCATTATTACAGAGATTATTTTATTATTTCAATTTGTTTGTTAAACCTCTTTTATACCTAGATCCATAGCACAAGTGGACTATAACACGGTCTAGACCCCCGAGTCTCGGGGGTCTATGGTCTATTTCAAAGTAGAAAAATGTGTGTAAGAAGATAGGAGCTGTTTGTCCTTGTTTCGGATTGGTTTAGATCGTCATCCCTATTACACTGTTCAAATATTGTTTTTAGTCCAAGTTGACAGATGTTCAGTGTCGTACATTGGAAATATATATTATTTATATTATTTAATTTTTCTCATATTATCTGTTTCATTTTGTAATACGGAACTAACAGGAAAAGTTCATTTTTTATGTTGTATATTGACAATACATTTATAATATTATCATAGTATTGGTTCACACGGATACGCCAAAATTTGTTTACACCACAACTGTCACCAAAGTAACCAGATCTAGTTTCGTATTACAAATTGAGACAGATTATATATTTTGTTATTATTTACATATTTAGACTTTTATTTATATTCTTGGCGTAGATTTTATGGAGAAAATTCTCCATGTAATTTGTTTTTACGCAGTTATATATTTTTTAGGTTATCTGACATATAAATATTTTTTGACACTGGACAATTAACAGATCAAGATAGAGGACTAATGTGAGGCCAAAAGACAGCCCAGCTGATTGTGCCCAAAGAAGAAGTTATTGATATAATTTTTAGACCTTCATATATACATATATTTTTCCACCCCTATTTAATTATATTGCAATTATTAGCACTTTTTTCGTGAAAAATAGTACCCATAAATAACTACAGTGAATTATCATTTCATAATTAACTGCTTACGGCCAATCACAAACCTACATTTCCATAAATCACTCTCGTTGATCCAATCATATTTGACAATGCAGTGGTAGTAGGCCATGGCAGTTTTGTTTTTCACTTTGGTTATGGATGACGCTGTCACTTTCTTTAAAATAATCAAATTTGAGTCTAATTTATTTGTTTAATAGGTGTGGAAAAAGCATAGTATTACATTCGCGATTATGGCCATTATTCACTCAGATGATTTGCGCCACTCGCCTTCGGCTCGTGGGCTCAAACGCATCTTCGTGAATAATGGCTGTCATAATCGCTCATCTAATAATATACTATTTTAATTTGTATTTACAATAATTATTTAAATAAGAAACTTTAGTTCTGAAGATACAGTCTGTTCCAAACGGTTAAGCGGAACTAGATTTTGCAATCTAGTTACTTTCATCGTTTAAATCGTGCTTTTCGGCCGTTTTGATTAAGCTTTGTAAATCATACTTACAATAAACATTTTTTGGTAATTTTTTCATCATTTTAAAATGTCATTTTCTTTATATGTTAATTTTTTGTGTCATTCTTATTACAAATTTCCCAATTATTTATATTTTTGTCATTAAAATATATAAAAAAAATAATTTAATTTTGACATAAATACTTCGTTTCCATGGTTTCATTGTTGGAATTTTAAATTTTGACATTTCAACGTGAAAAATGAAATAATCCTAGCAAGGTCCCTTCTCGTGACAACCTAAAAGAACAAAATTCCCATTTAGTTCCGCCTAACCGTTTGGAACAGACTGTATATTGTTTGTTTTATTGCTTTGTTCAAACTCTTTTAGCCAAATCTCTCTTTTTATATATAGTACATAATTTTTAAAATTAATATTTTTTTAACTTTTTCAAATTTCCCATTAAACTGAATTTATGTCGTATAAATAACGTAAGTGTATTATCTGCCTTGTTTATTTCCATATCTTATTAACCTTTTTTATATTTAAAAACAAAATTACTTGCTAAACCAGTTGCTACGCCAATGCCCTAGTTGTAACTTATTTTAAATTTCCCGCTATACTGTATTTGATCAGTGTAAATCGTACTCGGTTCGCAGCTCTATCTACTTTTTTCTACTTTGAAATAGACCATAGTTTGTTCTTACAAAAGTGAACAGCTTATATGATAGAACTTTTTAATTTTTTAACAATTAAAATTAATTTTCAAAAAATACTATTTTTTTCTGAATTAATATTGCTGTAGAGATTTCAAAAATTCAATCCCCGGGTCGCTATCTCTTACCGTTTTCGTGATACGAATTTTTGAAAAATTGCGACATTTTACCCCTTGTTGTCAGGCAATCAACAATACACGCATGTAATGCAGGTCAGTCTAACATTCAGGGGTTGGATAATAAATTTCGGACAAATTAAGTGTTTTTTAACTATTATATTAATATTATATCAAAAATGTATGTATTGTATATAGATTAATAAACTTATGTATGTTTCAATAATTTACGATATTATTTTATTACAATGGAATGATAAATGTCACCCTTTTTTCATTGTTTTGACGTGTCTACTTGACGCGTGTATGATGACGTCACCGGCCTATTCTCCCGAGCAACCCCTCCCCCAGGTATATGATGTGGACTTACGTTCGCAGGAGGGTATGGTTTCCCATTCGGTGTGCTCCACGGTCCACTCCCCCCCCTGGCACGTGATGAACAGCTCGTTCTCCCCGTTCGGGAACTGGTAGCCCAGCAGGCAGGTTGCCCTGCAACCACTGTACTGGGTGCACTTCAGGTTACTGTTGCCTGGGGGGCGGGGCTGACTCTCCTTGCAACCTCCACCACCACCGCCTGCACACAAAACAAACCTGTATTTTCATACAAACACCCGTCAATATTTACATTTTACAGAGTTTCAGCGTTTATATTGTTTACATAAAGTTATAGAATACATAAATGGTTATTACAAGTCTGTTTTGACAACACGTGTTTCTTCAGCACTGTAGCATTCATTATTTTTCATATATTCCATGAGCATAAAAGCATCAATGTTGGGCAAATTATCACGCTGAGCCCTAATACCCTTTTAACACTAGATCTTTAAGATCGGATGTTAAAGTGAATGTATCTTTAAACGCTAATGTGAAACCGTATGGCCTCGTCTAAATACAAGCGATGTTTAAGACAGAGATCTGCGTCTTAAACATCGTCCGCATTGACAACTTAATTTCTATTATAAAAAAATACTCCTTGAATTTGTGCTGTCAACATTTTATATTATCATAAACAAGAATACTGTATTATATCGACGTTATAAAAAGTTTATACTTATTGTTATAGTAAAATTATTTATTTTAATATAATGTGTTTAATAAAATATAGAGCTACAATAATTGAGATGTATCGACTTACATGTTAATACAGGTGTAATATATTCTTTATTGTAGAATGAAATGAAATATCCATATTTGTTTATAATAATTCAAAATGTGCGTCTGCGCAGACAGTTCAAAACTGGTAATTTCATGACGGTAACTTAAGGACAAAATTACTGTAGCTGATGACAGTACCAGAGATTTAAACATCAAGTGTGAAAGCATACCGATATTAAACATCGGTGAACTTTAAGTTCACTCGTCTTAAAGATCTAGTGTAAAGGGTATTATACGTATTGATAAATGTACTGTCCGACAGATATCTCGTGGCCGGGCGTGATAGATGCGCGTGAAATTTGTAGTGGGGATTATAATTTTGACGAATTGCATTATTTCCTACACACGCTATTACAGTCAAGTGCATAAGTGCAAGATTCAAAATATATTAAATATTTAAAATCATGGAGACCAAAAGCAAACTAGGTGGACGTGCTATTAATAGTCAAAAATTTAACATTGTTATGCAAGTATATTTAGGGGGAAAACATCTGTATTACATTATTACATAGAATGTAAGCCTTTATTGTTTACAATCTACTTGAAATTGCTGGAGTTTGGAAAAATACGCCGGACGGGGGTGCTCTGGCCAATAAACAAGTCGACAAAGTGAAAGTCAAATGCAGTAATCACTTAAATCAAGCAGCTGCGTTTCTATAGTTTTGTTGTTCGACTGTGATGGGAGGAAATTGTCTTTATTGACGTACTTAACTGATAAATATAATGTACACGTGTAAGAATGTGAACTGTACTCTATATCTGACACTGTCTTTCATAGTGCCCTCTCTGTGCGCACAATAAGCCACGCCCGGCCACGAAATATTTGTCGGACAGTAAACACCCAAAGTCATAAAATTATATTTCTACATTATAGGTATTGATAAATGTAAATATATGATATTATGTAAAAATAGTGAGTACGATTTAGATATAAAAGACAATAGGGTAGAAAGAGTAGAAGTTAATAATTGTGTGTTAGAATTGGTTGATAAATATAAATACTTAGGAGTTGTACTAGATAGGAAGTTGAAATTTAAACAGCACGTGCAATACGTAATTAAGTAAGTGGCAAAAAAAAATAGGCTTTTTCAGCAGAGTTTCTTATAGGTATAGTTTAATTAGATACACTTAGTAGGTATTTACTGAGAAAAATAAAATTAATTAAAAGAATATCTGGGGACCAGAAAAATTTTTAGGGAGGATCGTCCCACTTTAACTCCCTCTGGTGCCGCCAATGCTTCTGCGGAATATTTATTTTCCAAAATGTTGATGTCAAACTAATTTTGATTCATTATATTTGTTTTATCAGAACTGGTTATAATTTTAATTTTATCAAATTTGCAGTTCTAATTTGCTATCGGTAGAATGCGGTATCAGAGCGACATCCTGGTCCATTTTACGTTCCGCAGGCGCCAGGAAGTGGTTATCTTTTTGGGAGCGAGGTCATAAGAGATACCTAGTTAGATTTTATAATTGCGTCGTTCCGGCTGCTAAAGTTTGTGGGATTTCAAAGTGTACTTACCTGCTGATTGGGGTGTCTTGTGGCCCAGGCCCAGGCCCAGCCCTAGGCCCAGCTGATGTGGGTACGCGCCCATCTGGAGCGGGTACCGCTGGGAACCAGAAGGCATGAACTTGTAAGGTCCGGAACCATAGCTTGTTTTGGTACCTCCTTTACGTCCACCTTCATTATATCTAGAAAAAATAAAATAATTAAAATTAAATTAAAATGTACCTACCTACCTACAGGTGTCAAGAACAGATTTTTACTTGCCCGACCTTAATATATAAGGGGCAAGTAATCGCGAAAATTTTTGATGTCGAGATTTTGACGGATGACCACGTTTCATGGTCCAGGGAATCCAAAAAACATATTTTCGAAGTGCCGTCCGTATGTGTGTCTGTGTGTGTGTATACACGAGAACTCAAAAACGGTTTAACTTAGAAAGTTCGTTCTGGTACTAAAAAATTCTCCTAATAATTGGGAAGAACCCTATTGTTTTTTTTATAAAGATCCGAAACCGAAATCGGAAGTTATTAAACTTTAAAATTTAAAAAAAATCATAACTAGTAAACCAAGCTTTGGACAAAAATTTGTATAAAACATAATTTGATGTATTTTTGAAGGTTTACCTACAACTTTTTTTTTAAGTAAAAAAAAAAAAAAATTTTTTTTTTATTATTATTTTTTTATTTTTTTTTTTTATGGGAGGGCAAGTCTAGCGGAGGTCTCCCTTCGTCACTAGTTTTTATATAGAATCAATATTTTGTTGAGCACAGCCTAATTAAAGAACAGTCAGGCTTGTCAAATATACTTATCTATCTAGTTTTCTAGAAAGTCTAATGGTTAGAACGTTTCGATTTGTCCTATTATTTGTCCTGATTACTGACCTATGATAAGTTAAAAATATATTAACATTGATAAATAAATAATTGATTGGCCTAATTCTATCTTAAAAATTTTAAGGGATAAAAATTTTGTATTTTTAAAAATTCATATCTCAAAAACGGTACAAGATAGAGACCTGCGGTTTGAATTTTTTGAATTTTTGAGACAATTTTTCTTAGGAAAAAATTTGTGGCTTTATTATTACGGGCCGTTTATTCTTAAGAGCGCTTGAAAGAAAGATCAAATATTAATAATTACACATAAATAGCAGTTTTTAATGACGAATTGTTATTTTGATGCAATTGTACCCAGATATTGCCCATCTACATCTCAACACCTCTTTATGGAGCTCTAAATTCTTTTTGTACGACAGCATTAGGGGAAAAAACGCCTGCTTCATATGCAACACCGTATTACATTTCTGTAAGACGGGTTGCCTATCCATAATTTTGAAGGGGCAAATTTTTTATAATTTTTAAATATTTATAACTAAAAAACGGTAAAAGATAGAAACCTGCGGTTTGAATTTTTGGAATTCTTGAGACAATCTTTGTTAGGGAAAAATTTGAGGCTTTATTATTACGGGCCGTTTATTCTTAAGAGTACTTGAAAGGAAAATCAAATTTTGAGAAAATTTCAAATTCGTGTGACTGTATCTCAAAAACTATAAAAAATAGAGAACTGCCGTTGGAATTTTTGAACTTTTGAGGTCCTAAATATTTTTATGGCACATTAAAAAAAAAAAAAAAACGAATTTTTTTATTCAAATTATAACTAAAAAACGGTTAGAGATAGAGACCTATGGTTTGAATTTTTGGATTATTCAAGTTTTGTTTAGTGTAGAAAAAAATTGGGGCCTTAATAAATAAACAGATCTCATTTTTATAAAAGATCAAACAAAACCCTTGAAAATAGCCAAAAATTGAAAAAATCGTAAGGGGTAGGTAACCTTAAAAATATCGTGATTTTTGAAAAAAAAATCTTGTTTAATAGTTTATAGACGTAATTTGGGCTGTAAAAAACGAAAATGACCTCCATTTCGACCATAAACTAACAATTTATGAGTCAAATGCAAACTGTTATAAAATACTCAAAACTCAAAAATTAGAAAAGAAGAAATTTTTTAAATATTTTTTTCATGTTCCCCTTCCCTAAATTAGTCTAGAAATACATTTTGGGACAAATCTAAAACATTTTAAATTAAAAAAAAAAATTTCGAAAAAATTTTTTTGAAGAAAAAAATTGTACTTACATAAATTTTCTGTTTTCAGATGAATGGCCGTACGAGCCATATTTTCCACTCTTGGAGAAGACATATTGGTCTGATTGAACACTGGACAATTCACAAACATAATAATAACAATAATAGATATAATAATAGTGCTGAAAATCGACACGAGTAAACTCCCATTTCTAGTCAACCGATTTTTACCAAAAGTTGATCAACTCGTGCCATTGATGGCAGAAGCTTAAATATGAAGTTTCATAAAAATCCTTTCAGCCGAATTCGCTCTGCACGTGTACACAGACAGACAGACATACCTACAGACAAACAGACAGACGGATAGACATAACTAAAAATAGGTAAAACGTTATGTAGGGACCTCAATCCGTGGAGATCCATCGAAATGTCAAAATTGGTATGATCACAATACCTCCCTTATATATGTTGGCGGTCGGTAAAAATCATAAAATACAAAAAATTAAAAAAAAGACTTTTCTTAACTAAATGAAGAAAATGTAAAGAAATGAAGGAGTGAGGAGGAACATTTTTCACTATAAATGTGCATTTTGTATACCGGCAAAAACGAAAAAATAAATAAAAATAAATAAATGAAAAAAACTGTCTTAAGCAAATCAAGTTATGTTAAAGCAATAAAAATTTTTAATCAACTACTTGTAGAACTAAAATCAATAGAGAATATACATACAAAAACAAATAGACTCAAACTGAGAACATGGATACAAAATAATATTATTGCAACTATCTGTTAAAGAACAAAAATAAATTAAAACAAAACTTGAATTCCTGAATTATCTTAATTATATCTTTAGTTTTAAGTTTAGTTTTTATTTACATTTATATTTTTGTAATCCACACCTGTACAGGTATTTTATGCCTCTAGGTTTTAAGATTATTACATGTAAATCTAATTCTGTAATAATTTTATGGTATAATAAATAAATAAATAAATAAATACCTGTGGGGGGGACCCTCGGTGTTGACAACCACAACAAATAAGACAAGTGCCCAGAGCACTCGCATTTTAAAACATTTCTATTTTCACTGTCAAATAAAAACTGAGAGAATTCAGCAAAATGTCGCTTTATATACCCGGTGGTGGTGGAGACGGAGGTGGGTAACACCGCAGTGTAGTGTGTGTTCAGTATGGGTGGTGAGCGGACAAGCTAGGTGCGACCGCTCCCGAGGGAAGAGCTGTTCCGCTCCGTCAGCCCGGGGGCGGGAGACGCCCGTCTGGACTGATGTGGGAGTTGTACACAGGATGTTCCAGATAATTCGCAAGGTGACTTTTCAGATTTTGGTTCAAGGCCTTGAGATATGCGGAGCTATTTTGGAAATTTGGTCAACGAGATAACGACACAAATTCGTTTTTGATAACCGTTATCAAGTCTGCAGGATTTGACTGAATAAAAACAAACAAAAAAAAATAACAGAAATTATATTAGAGTGTTTGTTTGAAACGGGGCACCTTCATTTTAAGAGATACAAAAAATTCTTTAGAATAAAAGTTAAACTAGACAAAAAGGCCCAGCTAAAGGTTACTACAAGAATTCTGAGGCACTTTCGGTTTCACCGGAAATGATGTCAACTTTTGATCTAGCATAGGGAATCGATAATTTTATATTTTTTTCCTAAAAGTACATTAAATTAGCTTTACAATGACACCAAAAAATCATATTTTTATGTTAACCATTTCAAAATGGCGACCATTTATTTACAAAATAATAATCTACATAAGTTTTACAAAGTTGAACGTAGCAAGCTTTGAAAACAATAAAAAAAGAAACAAAATATCTCTAAAATAAACTATTTGACTATTTAGAAAAAAAAACTATTACTTTTTACAATTATTTTACAAAAAAAAAAAAAAATTACAAATGTTCGATCAAACCACCACTATTGTCCACACATTTTCTCATTCTTAATAAAAACTCTTCCATCGCCTTTATAAGAGTACACTCTTGGATATCCCGGATTGCACTTCTAACCCTTTCTTCTAAATCTTCTATCGTCGTTGGTGTTATATAATAACTAGTTATAACAGTTTATTTTAGAGATATTTTGTTTCTTTTTTTATTGTCTTTTTTTTACTTTTTTTGCCGAAAATGTCAAAATTTTAGACCGTAACTCAAAACTGACCATATATTTGTGATATAAGGCTAAAAATATATAAGTATACCAATTTTAGAACAAAAATTAAAAAAAAAATTCTTCCAAAATTTTGGTCAAAATTTTTTTGACTCCGATTTTAGCCAAAATATAGTTTAAGGCTAATTTTGGGGAGAGGATTTTGCAAAAAATATTTAAAAAATTCATGCTTTTCTAGTTTTTCAGTTAGAGCTGATTCAGGTCAGTTTTTTGCCTATAATTCCAAAACTTTTGCCCAAACTTCAAAATGGACCAAATTTTCTTGATCTCTGACCAAAAATACATATTTGTACCAATTTTCAATAAAATTGGAGACAAAAATTTTTTACTTCAAAATCACGATTTTTTTAAGGTCTACCCCTTACGTTTCTTTCGATTTTTGGCCATTTTCAAGGATTTTGGATTACTGCCCCTACAAAACTTAATAATATGTTTATTTAAGCCCAATTTTTTTCTTAGATTAAACAGTGTAGTAGAATTTTAAAATTTCAAGCCGCATATTTATATCCCTAACCATTTTTTTGTTAGCAATTTTCAAAATTTTCGAAAAAAAAATCAAAAAAAAAAAAACTTCAAAAAAAAAATTTGTTTCAAAATCTGGTTACAAGTAAATTAGGACCTTAAGATTTCAAAAATTTCAACCGCAGGTCTTTATTGCATTTCGTTTTTGAGATATATCCATGCGAAGATGAATATTTCTATAAATCACGCCATATTAAAATTTGTCATAATTTTAAAATACGCAAAACGAGTAAGGCCTCTAATTTTTTCTAGACTTAATAAACTACGAGGAATCCAAAAATTCTAGTGTCAGATTGTTTTCTCTAACCGTTTTTGAGTTGTGACAATTTATTGGTTTGATTTTAATTACGCCCCCTAATCTTACCTTTACACGATTGGTTGTTTCACTTTTACCTGATTGGTTGAACATTTATTGATTTTTCAACTAACCCCACCTATCAAACCGTATGACATAATCAAAGACAACGTTTTTACTATCTATCTCTTTCTACTGCATTGAAAGGTCTATATTCTCTCTCTTACACATTATATTTCCATAAGGGTGTTTTGTTAAGAAAACACATACGTACAAAAACTGTGGACATTTATTGATTTTTTTATTAACCCCGCCCATCAAACCGTATGACATAATCAAAGACAACGTTTTTACTATCCATTTCTTTCTACTGCATTAAAAGGTCGATAATCTCTTTCTTACACATTATATTTCCATAAGGGTGTTTTGTTTAGAAGACACATACGTACAAAAACTGTATCATCGTTTTTCTTTGTCTAACACATTGTTATATGAGGGGTTGATTTTAAAAATTATTTTCTCGAAAATGATTTGGCCGATTTTAAAAAACTTTTTTTTGTATTAAAGAGGATTTTATGGCGCATCTGTTGATATGAATTTATGTAAACTCTGTTCCAAACGGTTAGGAGGAACTAAATTTTACAATCTAGTTACTTTTATCGTTTAAATCGTGCTTTTCGGCCGTTTTGTTTAAGCTTTGTAAATCATACTTACAATAAACATTTTTTGGTTAAGGTTAATATCATTTTCTTTATATTTTGATTTTTTGTGTCATTCTTAGTACAAATTTCCCATTTATTTATTTTTTTGTCATTAAAATATCTAAAAAAAATTCGAAAAAAATCGTTTCCATGGTTTCATTGTTGGAATTTTAAATTTTGACATCCCAACGTGAAAAATGAAATAACCCAAGCAAGGTCCCTTCTCGTGACAACCTAAAAGAACTAAATTCCCATTTAGTTCCGCTTAACCGTTTGGAACAGACTGTACAAATAATAATTTTTTGATGTGTTTTTAAATGAGACAGATAATATCTCAATTTTGGTTTTGTACTAAATTGTATTATAAAAAATATAAACCAATCCATAATTTTATCTTTAATTTAAAAAAAAAATTTCAAAATCAGTTGAATAGTTTTTGAGAAAAAGGCTTTCAAATTAACCAAATATTTTGTATTAATATTTCAATAAATATTTGTTTCTAATAATTTTATTGAAACCATCTAATTCAGCAAAAAATTCTTTTTCCTTTGATATAAAAAATAACTTTTTTCAACAATTTTTATAAATTAATTTTTAAATGTTGAAATTCTCATAAGACCCAATATGTTAGACAGAGAACGATAGAACGCCATACCTGTTATTTGATTGGTTTGATTTTAATTACGCCCCCTCATCTTACCTTTACACGATTGGTTGTTTCACTTTTACCTGATTGGTTGAACATTTATTGATTTTTCAATTAACCCCACCCATCAAACCGTATGACATAATCAAAGACAACGTTTTTACTATCTATCTCTTTCTACTGCATTGAAAGGTCGATGATCTCTCTCTTACACATTATATTTCCATAAGGGTGTTTTGTTTAGAAGACACATACGTACAAAATCAATTAACCCCGCCCATTAAACCGTAAGACATAATCACAGACAACGTTTGTACTACCTATCTCTTTCTATTGCATTGAAAGGTCGATATTCTCTTTCTTACACATTATATTTCCATAAGGGTGTTTTGTTTAGAAGACACATACGTACAAAAACTGTATTATCGTTTTTCTTTGTTTAACACAAACAAAGGGGTTGATTTTAAAAATTATTTTCTCGAAAATGGTATGGCCGATTTTAAAAAACTTTTTTTTGTATTAAAGAGGATTTTATGGCGCAGCTGTTGATATGAATTTATGTATGTCAAATTTGCAATACACTTTTAAAAAAATGTTTATAAAACCATTAGTGGATTTTTAAATTAAAAATGTTACTTACGCTTGTCTTAATGGTCACAACTTTTGAAAACCAACTTCTTGAGCTATTAGCGCTATAGTGAACACTGATAACGCGTGTACATAGGTACTTACAAAATATTTTATAAAAAAAAAATGACATTTTTATGTTACAAAAAAAATTGTTATATAAAAAATAAATAAATTAATAAAGTTGTGAATTTGATTAACAAATATATTCTTATTTAAAATTATTAATTACAATAGTTAACAATAGGACACAGATAACCGGTAATACAGGAGTTTGTGCATTTACACTATGTTCAGTAGGAGGGTAGTATACAGCTATGTACAGGTGTAGGGGGGGGGGTCTGCCCGAGGAACACGCGCTCCAGGAGGACCTGGGATTATTGGAGGTAATTCCGGAGAACAGGACTTCCAGAAAAATCTGGAGATATTACAATTCCTTCTGGAGGAACTCATGGAGAATTTAGGACAACTGAATTACTACTAGCTAACGGACTAGCTAACGCCGCCACTGAAATTTTTTGGCGGTTCCCCCCCAAAACTGCTCTGCCCCCCCCCCAGAAATCCTTGGAGAAAAATATATTTTAGAAGTTAGGACTTTTTTTAGGTCTTCACTTGTATTTGGCCCATCCAAATTTTACTACAAAATTTCTTGGCCCCCCTAGATTTAACTAAAAAAATTCTTGGCCCCCCAGATTTTACTAAAAAAATTCCTGGCCCCCCAGATTTTAATAAAAAAATTCCTGGCCCCCCCAGATTTTACTAAATAATTTCTTTCGATTCCTGGAGGATTGCTAAACAACCTAGAGCAGTGCTTCTCAAACTGTGGATTGTGTCAGTTATTCCAATTTTCCCCTTGTCATATTGATATCGATAAGTTTGCGAAACACTCACCTAGAGGACCTAGGAATTCCTGCAGAGGAAATATATTTGACCTCCAAAAAAGTCATCATGTTGATAGGAACCTGGAGATTTTTTAAAAATCTATAAGATATTCTGGAGGAGGAAGAGTATTTATAAGAATAAATCGGCTGGAGCTCCAGAAGGAGCTGGGTAACCCCAGGATTATAGAATACCTGCAGACCTCCTGGAGGGTGATAAGGTGGTGGGGAAATTTAAATGACCTGGATCGAGAAATGAGATTTAAATGACCCATCAGAGAGATGTGGAATATCTGGAAGGACGTGGTGCATGCTGGATATTCACATCGGTGTGGTGACATCGCCCCCATCTGGGGAGTACAGCGTGAACCTCCTCTCCGAGAGCATCCTCCTCGCGAAGTTGACCTGCCTGGCCGCCCACTTGGCGACCTCCTCCGTGTCGCACCTGATCCTGGGTCTTCGCTCGCCGCCTCCCTGCGTGCCGCCGCCCACCGCCAGCTCCACGTACCAGCGCGTGTCCTCCCCCGGGGGCGGCTCGCACACCGGCACGCACGAGCTGACCTCCTCGAGCCGCACCTCGGTCACCACGGTCAGCGTGTCAGCGGTGCCCCGGGTCACAACCCTCACACGCTCGCTGCCCACTATCAGACGCAGGTCGTCCAGGCCGCTACGGCGAAGGCCTCCGTAAGCCACGAACCTGAACAAACAATAAAATGATCATTTCTCCAGTCCAGGGTTAACGTGCGGGTGTTGTGCGTGCCTCACCTTTCACTGCGGTTGCCCCCGTTGACCTGGTGGAGGTACTTCTGTCCGCGGGCGTCTCTCCCCGAGCCGTACCGCTGCAGCAGGTCCCCGGGGCCCTGCGCCGCCACACGGGGCAGCCGCTTCCTGTCAGGCACCGCCCTCCCGCTTCCCCTCGAGCTGTCCCTCACAGCTCGGGCCGCCTCCCCGGCCAGGTCCAGAACACCCACCACAGGCTTCGCCACGATACCTGCATATAACATAAAAAGAAAAATTTAGAAAAAAAGTTCTGTAAAAATAATGTAAAAATAAAAAAAAAATACATAAATGCACAGATAAACAGATAGACGAACAGACAGACAAACATACGAAATCAAAAAAAATAACAGATAGACGGACAGATAGACAGACAGACAAACATATGAACAGACAAACAAACAGATGGACAGAGAGACAAATAAACAGATGGAAAGACAGACAAACAGATGAAGAAACAGACAAACAGATGGACAAAGAGACAGATAAACAGATGGAAAGACAGACAAACATATGGAAAGACAGATAGAAAAACCTAAGAAATAAAAAAAAATAGACAGATGGACGGACAGACAAACAAATGGAGAGAGACAGATAAATAAATGGAGAGAGACAGATAAACAGATGAACAGACAGACAAACAGATGGACACGGAAACTGATAAACAGATGGAGAGACAGACAAACATATGGAAAGACAGATAGAAAAACCTAAGAAAAAAAAATAGACAGATGGACGGACAGACAAACAAATGGAGAGAGACAGATAAATAAATGGAGAGAGACAGATAAACAGATGAACAGACAGACAAACAGATGGACACGGAAACTGATAAACAGATGGAGAGACAGACAAACAGATGGAACGACAGATAGACAAACCTACGAAAAAAAAAATAGACAGATGGACGGACAGACAAACAAATAGAGAGAGGCAGATAAACAGATGAACAGACAGACAAACAGATGGACAGAGAGACAAACAAATGAAGAGACAAACCTACGAAAACAAAAAAAAACAGCTGTGGCCACCACAGGACCAACCGCCATCACAAAGTACTTGTATAAAATACATTCTAGCAGCAGAGTAGAAATAACTTGGCCTAATATTTTCTAACAGAGATATTGTTTATCATAACCATAAAAACGTTACATATAAGTATAAAAAAAAAGTTGTTAGTTATTGCTTTTATAGCAACTTTTGTTAAATAAATTTTTTCGAAATATTTTTCTGTTGTTAAATATTCGCAAAAATCTTAAAATCGACACGAGTAAACTCCCATTTCTAGTCAGAGAGAGACAGACAAACAGATGTACAGAGAGACAAACAAATGGAGAGACAGACAAACAGATAAACATACAGATAGACAAACATACGAAAAAAAATAAATAAATAACAGACAGACAATTAGAAAGACCTGGATAAAAAGTTCTTGGAAGTACCTATCTAAGAAATAAAAAAAAATGTTTTCTTACCAACGAGTCCTCTACCAACCCCAGCGAAGGCCCCTTGTACCCCATCCTGGGAAGCTCCTTCATAGACATGCCTGAAGAGTCCTGTGGCACCGTCCAGTAATCCAAATCCTAGTCCTTTGATACCGGCCACCAGGTGTCCTGCAGGTGCAGCCGTCCTCCTGATCCTCTGCCTGGTCTCCTCGTGCACCTCGTCCATGATCAACACCCTCCCGAGTCCATCTCCCAGGGCGTCGGTCACTTTCGCCGCTGAGTTGCTTATTCCGTGCGTCACATTCATGACCAGTGCACCGACACTGCGGTCATTTATAAGTCCGGACACCCCCTCTGTCACGTCATTCACCAGACCCAGCGGTCCACCCAGGAAGTCGACATTCCCGAGGATAACAGCCGCCTGCCACAAGAGTTCCTCCTTGAAGTGCGCATACACTCCCTGCCAGGTGCTTGACCAGGTATCGAACGAGTGCCTCCGGATGTATTGCTCTAGGGTTATTTGAGCGTCCTCGAATTGGATCAAGGTTAACCCGAGTCTCTTACGAAGTTGACGCAGTCTCGGGGGAAGTTTCCCAGCTGTTCGCATACTTAAACGAATAGGACCTAGTGCAAATAAAAATTTAGAAACTTTCAGGGGAAGATTTGTTCATGGCGGTAAATGGCTGGGAGCTTCCCGCCAAGTTTTCAAACGAGCGGACTAGTAAAACTCATGTTTAAAAAACTATTCAACAGTAGGGGGAAAAATACTAATGGCGGGAAGCGACCGTTCGCTTGCCGCCAAAAGTGCGATCGACCGGACGCCTATGCCTATAAGATATATATTTAAAATAACTAAGTTTATAGAAAAATCTCTTCTTTCATGTGTTAACTCAGTGTTTAATGTGGCGCTAATAGCCTATTTACAAGATATAGCCTATTTACAATATTATACCTGAATATTTCATAAAAAAAAAATTGATGTATAAATTTAGAAAAAAACTTCTTTTTCGGTAAAAATTATGTAAAAATATATGTTATTTTAATGTATTTGTATCCAGATATTGCCCATCTACATCGTAACACCTCTTTATGAAGCTCTAAATTCTTTTTGTACAGCTTCCAGAAAAAAAAACGCCTGCTTTATATGTTCACCGCATTACATGTCTGTGAAACGAGTTGCCTATCCATAATTTTGAAGGGGCAAAATTTTTATAATTTTTTAATATTTATAACTTAAAAATTTATGTGAAGTGTGAATTTTTACACATTTCAGGGTTTCACAGGTATTTAATAAGTGAATAATGATTATTTGGGATGCCAAAACAAATTTTAAAATATTTTTTTATTAATTTTAATTCGAATGCCTAATACCACTATTTGGGTTTCTAAACATTTCCAGTATTTTTTCTTATATAGCAAGGTTCATTAATATTTTGAAAATTGCGCCTATGGCTTCCATTGGTTATTTAAATCATAAACTCCGCCCCTCTAATTTCGTATACATTCAAACATAGAATTAAATTATAATTTCAACACTTCCCACTGGTTATTAAATTTACACTTTTAAAAATTAAATGCAACATTTGCCTAAATATAACTAGAATTTTGACAAAATAATTTAAACAAAATAAAAATTCAAAAAAAAAAATCAGAAAAAATAAAAATTGACGGGAATCGAACAGTAGTTTGCAACTTACGAAGCGAGAATGTTACCACTGGACTACGGACGTTCACTCGTTTACTGTGTTAAATAGTGAATTAAATATTTTACATATTTTAGTTAAAAACACAAAAAATGCGTTATTTTCCGAAAACAATATCTGATCAAAAATTCCTGTACTATTCCGGTACACACCAATGTACATTACAGTAAAGCTGATGTTTAAAATACTAATATTCAATAGTAGGGGAAAAATTACTAATGGCGGGAAGCGACCGTTCACTTGCCGCCAAGAGTGCGATCGACCGGACTAGTAAAACTGATGTTTTAAATACTAAGATTCAACAGTAGGGGAAAAATTACTAATGGCGGGAAGCGACCGTTCGCCTGCCGCCAAGAGTGCGATCGACCGGACTCCTATACCTATAAGATATATGATGTATAAAAAACTAAGTATTTAGCGTGGTTGGGACGGAAGGGGGGGGGGGGTCAAATCCCGTGCCCCCCCTTCAGGTGGGGAGCTCAGAGAATGAATGTACAGAGCGTACATACCTGGTGCGAGCGAGATGACCCCGAAGTAATACTTGATCTGCGAGGTCTCTGTGTCGTCGACCCCGGGACGGGTCTCGTCTTCAGTGAGGCGCGTGTCCGGTGTGTCGCTGGTGGTGCCGCCCGTGCGCGAACCCTGCGCGCCCGCGGCGAATTCGAGCAGCCGCAGCAGCAGAGTCTCCTCGATGTGGACGGCGAGCGGATTCACCTTGACGACCAGGTGGCGGCAGATGTGCACTGTGGGGGCGGGGCCCTCAAGGGCCGAGCTCTGCGGGTTCTGCAGCTCAGCGCTCACGCTCAGAGCGGGCCCCGGACGGGCCTCCGGCTGGCTGACGCCTCCGCGGGATTTCGATACGTAAACCACCACCTGTCGAGCAACAAAATATTCAACATATCTTTACAACTATTCTCTATAAAAAAAAATTGATGTGAAGTGTGAATTTACACACATTTCAGGGTTTCGCAGGTATTTAGTAAGTGAATGATGATTATTTTGGATGTCAAAACAAATTTTATGTTAACCCTTTACTGCATGAATTTTTATTTTTGGCTGAAATAATTCATGTGCATTAGAAATTGTTTCTTATTGATAGAAAAATTAATTAAAAAAATATATTTAAAATATTAATTATTATTTTTATGAAAAAATAATAATTAAAATAATAATTTAGGGTTTGTGCCATACACGGAACATTATGATTCTACATTATGTTACAAAAGAAAATGATTCCGTATTATTTGCTCGTCAATTGCTAGGTGTTCTTCATTAGGGATTAAAAGCAGTCGCCCTCGAATTTTTGAAAGAAAAGGTCGTATCTTCTAGTTGTCCTTTCTCAATAAATTCAGAGTTGAAGTGCAAATTCCGCTTGATATCCTCAAATCTATTGCAGCCCATTACTTGAGATACTGCAGGATCCATTGCTGTGTATGTGGCATATATGAACATTCATGAAGTAACGTTCTGATTCAGTTTTAAAAGTAAAATAAAAAATAAAAATCGGAAGGTGCCATATATGGCATACTATGCGGTAAAGGGTTAATTTAAAAATCCACTTATGATTTTATAAATATTTTTTTAAAAGTGTATTGCATATTTGACATACATAAATTCATATCAACAGCTGTGCCATAAAATCCTCTTTAATACAAAAAAAAGTTTTTTAAAATCAGCCAAATCATTTTCGAGAAAATAATTTTTAAAATCAAACTCCTTATAACAATGTGTTAGATAAAGAAAAACGATGATATAGTTTTTGTACGTATGTGTTTTCTTAACAAAACACCCTTATGGAAATATAATGTGTAAGAGAGAGATTATCGACCTTTCAATGCAGTAGAAAGAGATAGATAGTAAAAACATTGTCTTTGATTATGTCATACGGTTTATTGGGCGGGGTTAATAGAAAAATCAATAAATGTTCAACCAATCAGGTAAAAGTGAAACAACCAATCGTGTAAAGGTAAGATGAGGAGGCGTAATTAAAATCAAACCAATCAAATAACAGGTATGGCGTTCTAACAGGTATGGCGTAAAGGGTTAAAATATTTTTTTATTAATATTAATTCGAATGCCTAATACCATTATTTGGGTTTCTAAATATTTGCAGTATTTTTTTTTATAAAGCAAGGTTCATTAATATTTTAAAAATTGCGCCTACGGCTTCCATTGGTTGCTTAAATCATCTTTTAAACAAAATAAAAATGCAAAAAAAAAAAAGAAAAATTAAAATTGACAGGAATCGAACTAAAATTACTTTGCAAATTACAAAGCTACAACAAAACGCACTATGCTATGAGCGCTTACTTATCCATTTATCGTGTTACATAGCGAATTAAATATTTAATATATTTTAGTTAGAAATACAAAAAATTTATTTACGTTCTTTTCCGAAAACATAATCTGATCAAAAATTCCTGTTGTACTATTCCGGTTCACACTAATGTACATTACTTAGAATTTTTTCAGATTTTTAGTTTAAACCATCTGGGCTACAGAGTGTGGCACAAATTTTTTTTCTCACAATTTTGGCAAAAATCGCGTCAAAATAATTTATTTTGCAAAAATAAAATTTTGATCGTTAATCCACGTATCAAGGGCTTTCATTTGATACCCTACACAGAATTGTAAAAAAAAATATATTTTTTTGATGAGCACATAAAATATAAACAAATATATTTTTAGGGGGATATGTTTTTTAGATGTTTTAGTATTTTTCCTATGTGCGGGTCAAAGAGTTGTATAAGCATGCCAAATTTCAACTCTCTAGGTTTAGCCGTTTGGCTACAATTTTTACCGAACAGACGACAAAATGACGGTATATATAAGGGTTGAATAGTATTGAAAGAAATTATTTCGTTTTTTGAATATTTGTGAATTTTTGTTTTTTTTATTTTTTTTATTGAATGTATCTTAAAACATTTATTAATTGGTTAAAAAACAATTAATTTATCCGAAATTTATTATCCAACCCCTGAAAGTTAGACTGTCCTGCATTACATGCGTGTATTGTTGATTGCCTGCCATCAGAGGTAAAATGTCGCAATTTAAAAAAAATTCGTATCACAAAAACGGTAAGAGCTAGCGACCTGGGGATTGAATTTTTGGAATCCCTACAGCCTTATTTATTAAAAAAAAAAAAAAAACAGACAGACATTTGGGCATACTTTTGGTTTTTTGGTCATACCTACAAAATCCAAAAAATGATTTTTATAACCCAGCTTTGTAACTGTTGGCGGTAACCTACCCGTACACTCGCCGATATATCTAGGATTCTCCCGTCTTACACTACAGTAATGAACATTTATTTTAAAAATTATTTTTATAACCCAGCTTTGTAACAGTTGACGGTAACCAACCCGTACACTCGCCGATATATCTAGAATTCTCCCGTCTTACACTACAGTAATGAAAATTTATTTTAAAAATTATTTTTATAACCCAGCTTTGTAACAGTTGACGGTAACCAACCCGTACACTCGCCGATACTTTAGCATTTTCCCGGCTCATCAATGTTACGTACCTCTGTGTCGGTGTCGAAGAGTTGATTGTCGCACTGTATGTCGGCGACACTGAGACACAGGTGCCTCGAGCCGCGGGGTCCCGCGCTCATGCCCAGCTCGGCCACGATATTGGTGAGGCGGGCGTAGATCAGCTCCTGGGGGGGACCTCTCGCCACTACGCTCGCCCCTAGTCCCGCGACCAGCCGCACCACGAGCCGCAGCTCGGCGGGGGGCGCCTCTTCCTCCCGCGCCGCCCCGGCCGCCCCCCTCAGCCGCTCGGCCATGTCGTCCCGCACGAGCAGCACGCGCGTCGGCCCGTCAGTCCCCACCTCCACGCTGAGGAAGCCGCTGCCGGGCCGCATCCGCTGCTTGCCCACCGCCTGCTCCAGAGGCACGCCACTGCTCGACAGACGCTGTTGCCTGTGCGGGGGCGGCTCACGGGGAACACCCAGGACCGCCACACCACCAGAACGTAAACCCCAAAGCCCTGCAATCAACAAATAAAATATTAGAAATGTGTATTATTTGTGCTCGTCTTTCTTGATAGCCGAGACCAACCAACTTCGAATACTATTGAGAAGTGACATTACCGTTGGCGGCGCTGTAATTCATGGCAATATGGCTGAATTGTCTAGTATTCAGCTGTCAATATGCTAACAGGGAACAGGTTAATTTAAGCACAGTACATTTTTATTTTATAAAAATGTATCTATCGACGTTCTAACCAAAAATTAACACCAGAACATGTGTAATAATTTCAAACAGTACTACAGGCGCCTAGTACAATATTTGACCACCAGACTGGGTATCCGAGCGTGTCAGTTCTCAATACCCACGATCTGGAAATAGAGGACCAAGTCATAGGATCCACTTACGACTGCTTCATTTTGATTGCAGTCTAAATTTAAATGAAAAAATGAATTACATAGAAAAAATTGTAAAAAATTATTCTCAGTTTGGTTAAAATTTTAGTATTGGAATTTTCATTTAAAAAAATCAGCTGTGGCCACCACAGGACCGACCGCCATCAAAAAGTACTTGTATAAAATACATTCTACTAGCAGAGTACAAATAACCTGGCTTAATATTTTGTAACAGAGATATTATTTATCATGACCATGGAAACGTTACATATAAGTTTGAAAAAATATGGTCTATTTTAAAGTAGAAAAAAGTAGATAGCGCTGCGAACAGAGTACGATTTACACTGATCAAATACAGTATAGCGGGAAATTTAAAATAAGTTACAACTAGGGCATGGGCGTAGCAACTGGGTTAGCAAGTGATTTTTTTTTTTTTAATATAAAAAAGGTTAATAAGATATTGAAATAAACAAGGCAGATACACTTACTTTATTTATACGACATAAATTCAGTTTAATGTGAAATTTGAAAACGTTAAAAAAATATTAATTTTAAAAATTATGTACTATATATAAAAAGAGAGATTTGGCTAAAAGAGTTTAAACAAAGCAATAAAACAAACAATATATCTTCAGAGCTAAAGTTTCTTATTTAAATAATTATTGTAAATAAAAATTAAAAATATATGTATATATGAAGGTCTAAAAATTATATCAATAACTTCTTCTTTGGGTACAATCAGCTGGGCTGTCTTTTGGCCTCACATTAGTCCTCTCTCTTGATCTGTTAATTGTCAAGTGTCAAAAAATATTTATATGTCAGATAACCTAAAAAATATATAACTGCGTAAAAACAAATTGCATGGAGAATTTTCTCCATAAAATCTACGCCAAGAATATAAATAAAAGTCTAAATATGTAAATAATAACAAAATATATGAGAAAAATTAAATAATATAAATAATATATATTTGCAATGTACGACACTGAACATCTGTCAACTTGGACTAAAAACAATATTTGAACAGTGTAATAGGGATGACGATCTAAACCAATCTGAAGCAAGGACAAACAGCTCCTATCTTCTTACACACATTTTTCTACTTTGAAATAGACCATAGTGACTTTAGGTAAAATATTAAGCCAATGTCAAATAATAAGCTGTTAAAGTTGTCAATTGACTTGCTGATACATACCTTCCGCTGACTGTACGCACATATTTTCATGGGCGCAACAGAGGCGTCCGTCAGCGGTGAACCTCCAGGTCTGCGTGGAGCGCCTGCGGGGGTCCGGCCTCCTGAGGGCGAGCCGGCTGTCCCTCCTGCTGGGCTGCGGCGCCGGATCCGCTATGTCCAGCACGAGCACCCGGTCAGCCGGGCTGCCCTCGTGCTGCAGCTGCCCCGTAGAGGTCATCCTCCAGAGCTGCGACCTCCGCCCCGGCTGCTTCACAGCCAGCGACACTTGCCCACCCTCGTCCGTCACATCGAGAACCAGTCTCTGGCACTCCGGCGAGCTGGTGATGTCCTTTTAACAGCATCAACACTCATTTAACATATTGTTAATGTAATACAGTGAATTTATTTTTAATGCAACATGTACTATGTCATTACCATGGATACAGTTTTTGACAGCAATATAAATCGTGTTCATTTTCATTTGCAACATAAACAATTAGTGTGTATACTTTTGCTCACTGCTGATTTAAAAATTAATCAACATGTATACAGATGAAGAAAAAATAATGATGGTAACTTGGTATAACTCCCAAATGAGTTTAAGAGAAGTTTCTGCTGTATTTAGTGCAACTTATCCAAATCGGCCAATACCAAATCCCTCTACAATTTCAAGACTAGTTAATAAATTTCATCGCGAAGGATGTCTTAAGTCAAAACATAATAAAAAAGAACATCCCACGTGCTTACAGAAGAGAAGCAGTTGGAAATATTATTACAAGTGGAAGAAAACAATCAAAATACTTGCATCAATTGCACAAACCGTTGGTGTCAGTATTGGATCTGTTTTTAACTTCTTAAAAAAAGAAAAGTTTCGATCATGCAAATTTCAAAATCATCAAGAATTGTTAGAAAGGGACGTAGCAGTACGTATGGATTTTTGTTTTGAAATGTTTGAAAAAATTCCGACCCAACAATGCTTCAAAGAATTTTATTTACAGACGAAGCAACGTTTACTCTAAATGGTGAAGTGCACAGACAAAATTTTAGGTACTGGAGTCGAGAAAATTTACATTTGTTTCATTCCTCCCTAACTCAAAGGCCGCAAAAATTAAATGTTTGGGCAGGGATAATAGGAACCGATATTATAGGGCCTTTCTTTATTGACGGTAACCTTAATGCCGCAAAATATCTAGCCCTTTTGCAAAACCAAATATTACCTGCGTTGCGAAACCTGAATATTAATGGACAGTATGGTTTGAACATGATGGCGCACAAGTTCATTATTCTAGAATAGTTAAAGAATATTTACATAGAACTTTCCCAAATAGCTGGATTGGAAGAGGAGGGTCGATGAATTGGCCAGCGAGATCTCCGGATTTGGCACCCAAGGTTTTTTTTTATTGGGGATATTTAAAGGCCAAAGTATATAATGGAGAACTTAGGGATGTTGCTGAACTGCAAGACAAAATTGTTTAAGCATCCAACAATATACCTCAAGAGCAATTGCTGAATGTTTTGAATAATTTTTATGATCGCTTAACATTTTGTATGCAAGTAAACGGAGAAACTTTTGAACATTTATTATAAGTTTTTATTAGTTATTTATTTATTATTATTTTTTTTATCTGTATTTTCAATAAAATATTTTGAATTTGCAAGTAAATATGGTTTTTTCTATGTTGCAAATGAAAATGAACAAGATTTATATTGATGTCAAAAACTGTATCCATGGTAATGATATAGTACATGTTGCATTAAAAAATAAATTCACTGTATAATAGACAGCGCCTTAGAAACGCTTTACAATACAACCAGAAATTTAAAATGTTTTTTTTTGTGTTTAAGTGCAAATGCAACTTTAACAAATTTAAAATCTCATTTTTGTCAATACCCTAATAGGGGATAAGCATGATTTTTTTAAATTTATTATTATATTCCTCTTGTTGCATATAATATAAAAAAACCGTTTTGCATTTAAGAGTTTGACACAACATTAACATATAAATAAAAAATAGTTTTAAGGAAATATAAATTTTATGCGTATCCCCTATTGGTGTCACCAGGTGGGATTGTTAATTTATTGTTCTTAATTGAAATTATCTTTACCCCGTAATGGTTTTCACTTGTTACATCCTCTTTACAATCTCCGAACGTCCCGGTGAAAGCAACGTAGATGAAATTCTCGTAAGTCAGTTGGGCCACAGGGCCGAGTTTGTCCATATCGCAGACAGCTGTGGCCCCTCCCGGGGCACTGACTAGTAGGAGTGGTGTGTTCCATCTGTCTGGCTCGTCCCACGCGTACGGGACCTTCTGTCCCGCCCGGGAGACGCACAGATGCGGCACATCCTGCTGGCAGAAAGTCACAGAAACTTCACTCCTATTATCCACGCGTAAAGGCGGCGGCACACTGTCAGCGGCGTCCCCGAAAACCGCGTGTAGCGTCGCACCACGCGCCACAACCTCCAGCCTTAAGAAGTGAAGAGCACTCGTCTGCTCCTCGCGGATGGACACGTGAAGCGAGCGAGGGGTGTCTATTCGAATACCACCGCTCCAAAGGGAATGTTTCTTTTGTAGGCGGACACACAACAGTTGATCTCTGTCGAGACGAGGCCAGTGGAATGCAACCTGACAACCAGGAACGGCCTCTACATGGGTCGCACGCGCCCCCGGGTCTGACACAGTCGTTGCGTGACACTGCTGGGAAAATATAAGGCCCCTAGTACTTCTATTGTGCAACTGATACCTAAAACAAAAATTATATTGATGCTGTGGACAACACTTACAGTATTATCCTACAAAATAGTTTCAATAATTTTTTGCGCCAGAACGGCTCAAACTGGAACACTGCTGATTTTTTTTGGTAATAAAAGAGGACATCCTCTTTGGAATGTTCCAAACCGCATTTCTCTAAATCTGCACGTTTCAGAGTAATTAATTTTTGAAAATTTCAATATTTTTTTGCGCCTGAACGGCTCAAAGTAAAACACTGCTGATTTTTCTAGTGATAAAAGAGGACGTCCTCTTTCGAATGGTGCGAACCGCATTTCTCTAACTCTGCACGTTTCAGAGTAATTAATTTCTGAAAATTTCATTATTTTTTTGCGCCTGAACGGCTCAAAGTAAAACACTGCTGATTTTTCTAGTGATAAAAGAGGACGTCCTCTTTCGAATGGTGCGAACCGCATTTCTCTAACTCTGCACGTTTCAGAGTAATTAATTTTTGAAAATTTCATTATTTTTTTGCGCCTGAACGGCTCGAAGTAAAACACTGCTGATTTTTCTAGTGATAAAAGAGGACGTCCTCTTTCGAATGGTGCGAACCGCATTTCTCTAACTCTGCACGTTTCAGAGTAATTATTTTTTAAAATTTCATTATTTTTTTGCGCCTGAACGGCTCAAAGTAAAACTCTGCTGATTTTTCTAGTGATAAAAGAGGATGTCCTCTTTCGAATGTTTCGAACCGCATTTCTCTAACTCTGCACGTTTCAGAGTAATTAATTTCTGAAAATTTCATTATTTTTTTGCGCCTGAACGACTCAAAGTAAAACACTGCTGATTTATCTAGTGATAAAAGAGGACGTCCTCTTTCGAATGGTGCGAACCGCATTTCTCTAACTCTGTACGTTTCAGAGTAATTAATTTTTGAAAATTTCATTATTTTTTTGCGCCTGAACGGCTCAAAGTAAAACACTGCTGATTTTTCTAGTGATAAAAGAGGACGTCCTCTTTCGAATGGTGCGAACCGCATTTCTCTAACTCTGCACGTTTCAGAGTAATTATTTTTTAAAATTTCATTATTTTTTTGCGCCTGAACGGCTCAAAGTAAAACTCTGCTGATTTTTCTAGTGATAAAAGAGGATGTCCTCTTTCGAATGTTTCGAACCGCATTTCTCTAACTCTGCACGTTTCAGAGTAATTAATTTCTGAAAATTTCATTATTTTTTTGCGCCTGAACGGCTCAAAGTAAAACACTGCTGATTTATCTAGTGATAAAAGAGGACGTCCTCTTTCGAATGGTGCGAACCGCATTTCTCTAACTCTGTACGTTTCAGAGTAATTAATTTTTGAAAATTTCATTATTTTTTTGCGCCTGAACGGCTCAAAGTAAAACTCTGCTGATTTTTCTAGTGATAAAAGAGGATGTCCTCTTTCGAATGTTTCGAACCGCATTTCTCTAACTCTGCACGTTTCAGAGTAATTAATTTCTGAAAATTTCATTATTTTTTTGCGCCTGAACGGCTCAAAGTAAAACTCTGCTGATTTTTCTAGTGATAAAAGAGGATGTCCTCTTTCGAATGTTTCGAACCGCATTTCTCTAACTCTGCACGTTTCAGAGTAATTAATTTTTGAAAATTTCATTATTTTTTTGCGCCTGAACGGCTCAAAGTAAAACACTGCTGATTTTTCTAGTGATAAAAGAGGACGTCCTCTTTCGAATGGTGCGAACCGCATTTCTCTAACTCTGCACGTTTCAGAGTAATTAATTTTTGAAAATTTCATTATTTTTTTGCGCCTGAACGGCTCAAAGTAAAACACTGCTGATTTTTCTAGTGATAAAAGAGGACGTCCTCTTTCGAATGGTGCGAACCGCATTTCTCTAACTCTGCACGTTTCAGAGTAATTAATTTTTGAAAATTTCATTATTTTTTTGCGCCTGAACGGCTCAAAGTAAAACACTGCTGATTTTTCTAGTGATAAAAGAGGACGTCCTCTTTCGAATGGTACGAACCGCATTTCTCTAACTCTGCACGTTTCAGAGTAATTAATTTTTGAAAATTTCATTATTTTTTTGCGCCTGAACGGCTCAAAGTAAAACTCTGCTGATTTTTCTAGTGATAAAAGAGGATGTCCTCTTTCGAATGTTTCGAACCGCATTTCTCTAACTCTGCACGTTTCAGAGTAATTAATTTCTGAAAATTTCATTATTTTTTTGCGCCTGAACGGCTCAAAGTAAAACACTGCTGATTTTTCTAGTGATAAAAGAGGATGTCCTCTTTCCAATGTTTCGAACCGCATTTCTCTAACTCTGCACGTTTCAGAGTAATTAATTTCTGAAAATTTCATTATTTTTTTGCGCCTGAACGGCTCAAAGTAAAACACTGCTGATTTTTCTAGTGATAAAAGAGGACGTCCTCTTTCGAATGCTGCGAACCGCATTTCTCTAACTCTGCACGTTTCAGAGTAATTAATTTTTGAAAATTTCATTATTTTTTTGCGCCTGAACGGCTCAAAGTAAAACACTGCTGATTTTTCTAGTGATAAAAGAGGACGTCCTCTTTCGAATGGTGCGAACCGCATTTCTCTAACTCTGCACGTTTCAGAGTAATTAATTTTTGAAAATTTCATTATTTTTTTGCGCCTGAACGGCTCAAAGTAAAACACTGCTGATTTTTCTAGTGATAAAAGAGGACGTCCTCTTTCGAATGGTGCGAACCGCATTTCTCTAACTCTGCACGTTTCAGAGTAATTAATTTTTGAAAATTTCATTATTTTTTTGCGCCTGAACGGCTCAAAGTAAAACTCTGCTGATTTTTCTAGTGATAAAAGAGGATGTCCTCTTTCGAATGTTTCGAACCGCATTTCTCTAACTCTGCACGTTTCAGAGTAATTAATTTCTGAAAATTTCATTATTTTTTTGCGCCTGAACGGCTCAAAGTAAAACACTGCTGATTTTTCTAGTGATAAAAGAGGATGTCCTCTTTCCAATGTTTCGAACCGCATTTCTCTAACTCTGCACGTTTCAGAGTAATTAATTTCTGAAAATTTCATTATTTTTTTGCGCCTGAACGGCTCAAAGTAAAACACTGCTGATTTTTCTAGTGATAAAAGAGGACGTCCTCTTTCGAATGCTGCGAACCGCATTTCTCTAACTCTGCACGTTTCAGAGTAATTAATTTTTGAAAATTTCATTATTTTTTTGCGCCTGAACGGCTCAAAGTAAAACACTGCTGATTTTTCTAGTGATAAAAGAGGACGTCCTCTTTCGAATGGTGCAAACCGTATTTCTCTAACTCTGCACGTTTCAGAGTAATTAATTTTTGAAAATTTCATTATTTTTTTGCGCCTGAACGGCTCAAAGTAAAACTCTGCTGATTTTTCTAGTGATAAAAGAGGACGTCCTCTTTCGAATGGTGCGAACCGCATTTCTCTAACTCTGCACGTTTCAGAGTAATTAATTTCTGAAAATTTCATTATTTTTTTGCGCCTGAACGGCTCAAAGTAAAACACTGCTGATTTTTCTAGTGATAAAAGGGGATGTCCTCTTTCCAATGTTTCGAACCGCATTTCTCTAACTCTGCACGTTTCAGAGTAATTAATTTCTGAAAATTTCATTATTTTTTTGCGCCTGAACGGCTCAAAGTAAAACACTGCTGATTTTTCTAGTGATAAAAGAGGACGTCCTCTTTCGAATGGTGCAAACCGCATTTCTCTAACTCTGCACGTTTCAGAGTAATTAATATTTGAAAATTTCATTATTTTTTTGCGCCTGAACGGCTCAAAGTAAAACACTGCTGATTTTTCTAGTGATAAAAGAGGACGTCCTCTTTCGAATGGTGCGAACCGCATTTCTCTAACTCTGCACGTTTCAGAGTAATTAATTTTTGAAAATTTCAATATTTTTTTGCGCCTGAACGGCTCAAAGTAAAACTCTGCTGATTTTTCTAGTGATAAAAGAGGACGTCCTCTTTCGAAGGTTTCATTAGTGTTATTGTGATTTGTGTACCTGGCCGATAGGGTGACGATGTTGGTCCTCCTGTATCTCCCCTTGCCGGGTCTGACCTCGATGCCAATGACGTACATGTGGTCCGGCCTGGAGCTGCCGTCGGAGCATGGCGCATGTGAGACGCGGAGGCGGCGGACCTGGACGCCGCGGCGCAGGTGGAAGTGCTGGCACCAGTGCGGCTGGGCGCCGCGGGCACTGCCGCCGCCCACGCGGCAAGACACGCTCGGGCTGGCGTCAGAATCCGCCCAGCTGAACAGCAGAGGGGCGACCATACGGGCGACCTCGTGCTCCTCGAACTGACCAGCGCTCTCCACCGCCAGACCCTCCTGTCTGCACAACACAAATAACGTTTACACGGATATCCCAATATACGGATTATCCGACCAATTCGGACTATTCGATAATCCGGAAAATTTTCACTGAATATCCGATAATCAGGATATTTTTTGAATAAACAAATTTTTTTTTTTCAACAATTTTTTCAGTAGGGGATACGTATAAAATATATACAGTCGATTCCGCTTAATCAGGACACCGGTTAATCGGGACAGCCGCTTATTAGGGACAAATCCTAAAGAACGGAAGCAAAACCGAGGAAATATCGTAAATTTACTTCGCTTTTTCGGGACAATATTCCGTTTAATCGGGGCAGTAATCGTGTGAATTCCCGTGGCGCCGGGGATTCACGTTGGAGTGGGGACTCACTTTGACATCATTATGTATAAGCGTGGTTTTTGTGGTCGAGTTAACGTAAATTTAGTGTAGTGACTCACTGACATAACCCTTACCGGGATGCCAAGAAAGGATTTGACACATTTGAAAATATTGGATGTAGTACTTATATAATTTTTTAATATATATGTATACCTACGTATAGTTTTGTGACTTGTTTTATTTTTCTGCAATTTATCAAATAAAATAGTTATAAAAAACACTAATCCTTTCATTTTTGTGAAACTTCGGATAATTGGGCCAGCTGCTTAATCGGGACAAAATGTACTAGTCCCGATAAAGCGGAATCGACTGTATTTCCTTAAAACTACATTTTTTTGATATGTTAATGTTCCTGCATTACATGCATGTATTGTTGGTTGCCAGCCAACAAGGAGTAAAATGTCGCAATTTTTCAAAAATTCGTATCTCGAAAACGGTAAAAGATAGTGGCCTGGGGATTAAATTTTTGGAATCCCTGCACCCTTATTCATTCAAAAAACCAGTGGCGAAGGAAGACCTCCGCTAGACTTGCCCTCCCATAAAAAAAATAATAAAAAAAAATACATAATTTTTGTGGTACTAGAAAATTCTCCTAATAATTGGGAAGAACCCCATATTTTTTTATTAAAATCCGAAATCGGAATCGGAAGTTATTAAACATTAAAATTTAAAAAAATTCGTAACTAGTAAACCAAGCCTTGGACAAAAAATTGTATAGGACATAATTTGATGTATTTTTGAAGATTTACCTAAATATTTTTTTAAATAAAAAAAATATATATATGTATTTTTTTTATTATTTTTTTTATGGGAGGGCAAGTCTAGCGGAGGTCTCCCTTCTCCACTGGTTTAATTAAAATATTGTAAATTTTTATATAAAAAATGTAAAACTATTTTTTGTTATATGCAACAAGAGGAATATAATAAAAAAAAAAAATCATTTCTATCCCCTATTAAAAATCCGGAACGAATGATCACCCTAGTTTAACAAAAGTACACTTCGATTGTTAAAAAGTGAGCTTAAGTGATAACTTAAAAAAATTAAAAATTCATTTAGTCCCGCTTAAACATTTGGAATAGACTTTTCGATTTATGAATGAAAGTAGTCGGTAATTTTTCTGGCGACCCTCCCCCCCTGTTTATAAGAGAAACAATAAAATGATGTTACCTGAAGACGAGAGGGAGACCCGTCTTGTTAACGATCCAGTAAGGCGAGGATATCGCCACCCGGAGGGCGGCGGATGAGCCCCTGGCTGTGATGGCGGCCTGCAGGTTCAGCTTCCGACCGCCGGAGTCCTCGAGGCGCACGCGGCACTGCGAGTCCGTGCCGCTCGTGCCCGGGGCGGGCCTAGGCAGCAGCACGGCCGCGCAACAACGGAAACCCTCCAGTCTCAGCAGCAGCTCTAGGTTCTGGTCGCACGGGTCCGCGGAGGAGACGGCCCTCTCCTGCCCCGGGGCGACCACCCCCTCTGCAGCGGGCACCCCCCCATCCCCCTCCCTGACCGTGTACTGCAGCTCGTGAGGCAGTAGGTTCACTAGCAACAACGCAGGGAGTACGGTTATCGTGTGCGCTGGAAGCATCGGTAACGTACTCTCTCCCGGGGTGTGCTCGCAACAGATATCCGCAACCAAATGATACAATTTCCCTCGTTGTCCACAGCTCCGACTCTCCTGCCTCCGATCACCCGCTCTCTGCGATTCACCCCGCCAGTCTATATCGGGCTGACAGTAGGGACCGATAGTCGTTCTAACGTGTAACTGCTGGTGCGAATACTCCAACGGTATCGGAAAAGTCTCCCCGCTCCCCACTTTCACCTCCGTACTAACCCCCAATCGAACATCCAAACTATCCGGGAGTTTATTAACGAGCAACAGTGCGGAACGAACTGTTATTAATTTACGCGCAGACCCTTCGAGACGAACATCGAAGACCAACCGAGCCCTCGCTTGTCCGTGTCCACCGCAGACATCCCTAAAAAACACTCCAACCCGATCGACACTAACGTAAGCTGGTTGTTGCCACCCGGCCACTTGAACTCTTAAACGATGCAGCCTGGCGCGGTGTGTGTCACCATGTCTTCGTTTCCCCGTACGACTGTCCCCGAATTCAAACGGAACAGTCTCACCGGCTTTTACAAACACCCACGTGTGTTTATCATCGTCTACGATAGAGTCCGAGGTGTAGCTCGAGTCATCCTCGAGTCTGGATGTTACGACAGTCGTGAAACAAATCTCTGAACCCGTGTCGTTCTTTAGAGCGAACGGTATGAAACGTCTCCGTTGTCTGAACGCACCATCTTGTTCGCTGTTCGCCATCATGTCTTTGCTCCAGTTGTCGCTGACGAGACGATACAGCTCCAGGAGGGACGTAGTAATGTTAACGTCTAAAAGATGATCGGAGAGAACGTTTATGAACACTCTCCTTCGCATCTCCCAGGTGGTTTTACATTTCCAGGGCTCGAGGCAAGGCTCCCAACCGCTCAGAGCACGGTTATAGTAATCGCAACTCAGTTTACACTCCAACGATCCTTCCGCATCTTCCTGGCCGTTCATCGGTTGTTCGGCTGTTAATTCCGCAAGACAGACTTCAGCGAGAGGTACGTCAGCGTCTCCACAATCATCGATGATGGTCAAAACAAAACAAGAAGCTCGCACTATTATTTTATCGCAAGTTAAACTATTATTCGCTTGTAATTCTTGTTCGTGGCTGTGGATGGCGTGTTGCGTAAGCCAAAGGGCAGCGTCTTCTAACTGTCCGTTACAATGCTGCAGTGCGTTACCACAATCCTCGATACTGAATCCCAGACCGGCTAGTCTTCTTATCATATCATCATCTTTATTTTCGAGAGCCGTAGAATTACTGCGTTCTCTTCCTCGTCGAGTTTGTTGCGGAACACTTTTGGCCATCTGCGTTAACATGAGACAGTCGTGATAACTTAACCGCACGGTTAACTGCTGTTGTATTTGAATCTCGAGGATGGATGTTTCGCTCAATTCAACCCCAACCGTTACCGGATCGATGATGCTGAGCGCGGTGTCCTGTTCTTTGCCAGGTACGCAGGAGAACAGTTCGCAATGGTTCAGGTTGCAGGAGAGTGGTTTATTCGAGTTAGGCCTCCAGGATATCACAGTTGTACTTCGTAGTGTTAAAGCGTTCGTATCTAATCTTGCGCTGTCTTGAACGACTACGATTTCGGAATTTGTAACATTTAATTTGAGTTCGTACGGTATTTCTTGGGGTTTGACCTGCGGCAATTGTAGCGGATGTTGTATAAGGGATTCCGATAGACCCGAATCGAGTGGGGGGGAAAAAATATACTCTCTAGCGTGTTGCCACCAGTCCGGTACTGCAAACACATGCATATTATTTAATAAAACAGTGAATTCGCTCTGATCTGTTCGTTTACGAGAGTGTATTTCCATTCCGGAAGCAGTTCCGGTACCTGGTCGGAGAATATTTGTGAAAACATTTGTTCCGTTTCTTCTCGTATCCACAAGAACGATCTCCTGCGATAACAAATCAATGTCCTGTGCTCCATCGCTAAAGTTTTCAACTGTTAACTTCGAACTTATGAAGTGTATACTCGCTAATGGTTCGCCACCGTTTTCGGACAGTCGTACCGTTACGTTTTGTAACCCGAGTTGTAGTAAAGTAAGCGTACAGCGAGGTTGGTCACTCGTTTGACTGTCCGTAGTGTTATCGATACTTTCTAAGATCAATAAATCATCAACGTTCTCACCAATATTGTGCGCAAGTAGTCCACGTATTAAACTGTACTGCGCCAGCTCTAGAGTGCCCTGGAGCGTGCTTAAATCTCCTCGGATACTTAGACCAGGCACTGCGGTTGATTCTCCGTTGGATAAGTTTCTTTCTACGGTGACTAAAAGTCGACATTTGTCATCGAGGAGTGATCGGCCGGTTCGACGAACAACGGCTCCGCCTCCAAGTCGAAGGCCTTGTTCGGGAGAGCCTGTTTCAGCGAGGGGGACACGACATGCTGTGTACAGATCCATATCGAGGAGTTCCACTGACATTATTTCCAAAGGACACCCTCCCGAGTCCTTAAAAGTGTTTGTAACACTCAGCCGACCCAAATCAGCGACTAATAAATCGGGACTGTTTGAACTGACGGGTAATAAAATAACGGGTGCTCCGGCTTGTACTTCTAACGACATACGACTTGTTTTAACTGGTTCTTTTTTTCTCGGTTGTGATTTGTGAGTTCCGAAACCAGAGAAAAATAACTGTAGTTCTAAGATAAATTTTCGGGTATGTACGTAGAGTACGGTAGCCATTTCTATTCGAAGTTGTTGACAAATTTCGTTTTCTTTCGGTATTTTGGTTCCGTAGCTGAAGTGTAAAGCTCGTTCACCTAAAGTCTGGAATCTCTCTCGATAAAGTCTGCCGTGTGACGTTAAGTCCACGATTGACATTGAGCCTAATCGGCCATCCGTATTGCTGGTGTTATTGGATAGATTGGTCACTTTCCGGACACGCACTCCGGAGATATTAGCCCGGGCTATATCTCCCCCGTCAGCACGAACTAGATTCAACGTTAAAGAACGTACACTGATAGATAAGTCAGATTTAGCGTTAGAAAGTCTCGGATCTATCGTAACATGTATATCGTCTTCTGTGTTTTCACTTATTTCTGTTTGGTTGTTGGTATCACTGAAGAAGTCCAAAACTAATGTCCAACTTTGCGGTCGCACTATCATGTTCAGAGAATTAAAGTCCACTTGCGTGCTTTGTTGCAGTCTGCCGTACGTTGTTGCGAAGTCCTCCGGAGAGACAAGATCCGGGTCTACGAGAAGGCACGAAACCAGAACCAGATTATCGGTGATGGGGCGAACACTCGCTGGGCTGCCATCTGTACTCGGGGGAGGGGTTTCTGGACAACGGACCTGACAAAATAATACATTTGGTTAAAACCGCAACTATATAATATTTTTTTTTAGATGAGCCTATATCTGAACCACTTTTTGCGGACTACCTGTTGAGAAACACTGGTTTAGACACCGTAGAAAATGAACAAAATACACAGAAAATGAACAAAAAATCATAAAAAAATTAACAAAAAATCTCAAAAATAATAATTTATAAGCCTTTCGTGGACTACCTGTTGAGAAACACTGGTCTAGACACCGTAGAAAATGAACAAAATACACAAAAAATGAACAAAATATCATAAAAAAATTAACAAAAAATCTCAAAAATAATAATTTTTAATCCTTTCGCGGACCACCTGTTGAGAAACACTGGTCTAGCCACCGTCTAAATTAGTAACTCACCTGTTGGTTGATATGTGGGGGCAAAACCCTGCTTGGCCGACGTACCGGAGCGCCTAAAATTCTCTCGGTCACCAGATGATCCGGGAGCGATCCCATCGGCTCATGTCTGTGTCCAGCGTAGAACCCTTCGAACCCCGCTATCTCAGGACACGAGTGAGACACGTAAACACCCATCGGCGGTTGATAAACTTCAGGAGCAGTCGATACAACCATATGCCTCAACCGAGAATCCTCGTCTTCTCCCAAATCATCCATATGCAAAGATCGTAAAGACACCTGAATATTGGTCTCGTGCGGAACAGTCCTCTCGCAACTGAACACAAACTCTGATAAACTCAAATCGACAGCTTTATCTCCCTGACGTAGCTCTATGATAAAAACTGGAAGTTCGAACTTTAAATGGAACTGACGAAAATCTTTTTTATCGGTCGCTGCGTGAACCGGTCTAAACGTATCACCTCGCAAGAACATACCAGCTCGTACTTTATCAGTTCCTTCCTCCCGAATATCAGCCAGACGAGTTGATTTTTGTTTTTCAACAACGGACAACGATTTAAAAGTATCTAGCAACTGTTCATACTGCGCTCTCGTTAAAGAAACTCTTAATGCATTAACAACACTACCCGATACCTCTAAACACTCACTCGAAGACTTATCCAAAAACATGTCGGTGGAGTAAAGAATTTTTCTCACGAACTGTAATTTAACGATTGTATCGTGTAAAACTGGTTCGGCGAGTGTATCGCAGCTGTATAACTGATCGGCTCTCGGTACGACAGGTCCGGGAACTCTCCTCGCTGCTGTGTCCAAAGAATACAGGTTCATATCCCGAACCTCGAGATCCCAAATTTGTCTGTTTTCGGTTTCTAGTTTTTCGTTTAAGTTTTTGACCGATATTCGACCTAAATGTGCTACGAAAACCTGCGTACTGGATGGATTTCTGGGTAAAACAACAACGGGACTGTCCAAAACAACGTCTACTTTTAATTTAATGTCTCTGGATGGGTCATCGATTGTTTCGTCTGCATCAATTGTGAGATCATCGTCATAGCTGTGGGTGCGTTTGTGCCAAGCGAGCGAGGTACTGCTGCGCCTTCTCGAGTTGCGGTGAAGGGGGGAGTCCGCAAGTCCATGTTGTGACCCCGATCTCTGGTACAGGGTGTCGTGGGGTCGTGCGTGGACCAGCCCCAGGGCCATCTCCGAGGCAGCTGCCTTTATACTGCGAGCCACGTTCGATAAATACTGTTTAAATTCAGCGACGCAGCTCTGCAGTTCCGCTAACAGTTGCGGTGAATGTGTGTACCATACAGAGGCCATCCTCACCTGTAACGGAGCAAAATTATGGGAAAGAAGTAATATAAATCAATTAAGAACAATAAATTAACAATCCCACCGCTGACACGAATTGTTTTACCACTGGTTTTAGATTTAAAAATAATGAAGCTAAACAAACTAAACCAGAAAACAAATCTGAGATTTCTATTGTTGAAAAGATGTTCTTTGCCTAATACCATTATTTAAGTTTCTAAATATATACAGTATTTTTTTTATACAGCAAGGTTCATTAATATTTTGAAACGAGTGCCTCCGAATGTATTGTTCTAAGGTTATTTGAGCGTCCTCGAATTGGATCAAGGTTAACCCGAGTCTCTTACGAAGTTGACGAAGTTTCGGGGGAATTTTTCCAGCTGTTCGCATACTTAGACGAATAGTACCTAGTGCAAATAGAAATTTAAAATAAAACTTTTAGGGGAAGATTTGTCCATGGCGGTAAATGGCTGGGAACTTCCCGCCAAGTTTGCAAACGAGCGGACTAGTAAAACTCATTTTTAAAATACTAAGATTCAACAGTAGGGGAAAAATGACTAATGGCGGGAAGCGACCGCTCGCTTGCCGCCAAGAGTGCGATCGAGCGGACTAATAAAACTCATGTTTAAAATACTAAGATTCAACAGTAGGGGAAAAATTACTAATGGCGGGAAGCGACCGCTCGCTTGCCGCCAAGAGTGCGATCGACCGGACTCCTATACCTATAAAATATATGATATTTAAAAAATTTATGTGAAGTGTGAATTTTCACACATTTCAGGGTTTCGCAGGTATTTAATAAGTGAATGATGATTAATTGAGATGCCGAAACAAATTTTATGTTAAAATATTTTTTTATTCATTTTAATTCGGGTGCCTAATACCATTATTTGGGTTTCAAAATATTTGCAGTATTTTTTTCATATAGCAAGGTTCAATAATATTTTGAAAATTGCGCCTATGGCTTATATCGGTCGTTTGAGTCATAAACTCCGCCCCTCTGATTTCGTATACATTCAAACATAGAATAAAATTATAATTTCAACACTTCCCACTGGTTATTAAATTTAGGCTTTTAAAAATTAAATGCAACATTTGCCAAAATATAACTAGAATTTTGACAAAATAAAAAATAAAAATACAAGAAAAAAACAGAAAAATTATAATTGACAGGAATCGAACTCTACTTTGCAAATTACTTTCAATTAATTGAATGTCAACTTTTTCAATTAATTGATCAATTAATTGAATCGTGTAAAACCCACTTAAGGCGCTGTCTATTATATTACATTAACAATATGCTAACTGTTACACACCTGAATCTCTACGTTCTCCTGCTTGTCTCCTGTTCCCCTGGCTATATTCACCTCCAGGGCTTTCGTTTCGTGCGTCTCTTCCAGCCCGTGTTCCGTGTAGAACCCGTATTCGTTGTAATGGTAAGTGTGCGGGGATTCCGCGAGTGGATCTCGCCCAACTGAGACAACCCTGCGGTGAAGACTTCCCTCAGGAGTTAAGTCCAATACCTGGAGACCTCCTAGCGAGCCCCTAACAGCTAAACTGCTGAAACCGTCTTCCACTGTCGCCTGTATCCTCGCCTCTGACATGGTAGCCGTGGCTACTTTACGTCCGCACATCTCACCATTTCGATCCGATACTCCTCGCATCACCAGCACGTTCAATCGATGGAAGTCAAAAGTTAATTCCATTTTGGTTGGTTTATAGTCCTCCGGAGGTTCCTCCAGGTCCAGGTACTGGTCCAGCCTGCGGTGGGGGTATGCTGATGGTTCCTTGACGGGGAAAACCCGACGAACGAAACCCACCAGTTCGACGATCGTCTCCTGGTTTGCGGTGATGTCCAGGTTGTTGAATTGGATGTTTGCGATACGAACGGTGTCGGTACCTTGTACTTCGGTGTACTCCACACATATCAGGGCCTCATGACTCATATCTAACGGCCCTAAAACCAAAAAAACTTAAAATAATACTAGAACTTTTCATTTTTTTTACAATTAAAATTTTCAAAAAATACAATTTTTCTGAATAAATAAGGCTGTAGGGATTCCAAACATTCAATCCCCAGGTCGCTATCTCTTACCGTTTTCGTGAAATGAATTTTTGAAAAATTGCGAAATTTTACCCCTTGTTGGCAGGCAATCAACAATACACGCATGTAATGCAGGACAGTCTAACTTTCAGGGGTTTAGTAATAAATTTCGGATAAATTAAGTATTTTTTAAACAATTAATGAATGTTTTGGGAAACATTCAATAAAAAAATTGATGTGAAGTGTGAATTTTCACACATTTCAGGGTTTCACAGGTATTTAGTAAGTGAATGATGATTATTTGGGATGCCAAAACAAATTTTTGTTAAAATATTTTTTTGTTAATTTTAATTCGAATACCTAATACCATTATTAAGATTTTGAAAATTGCGCCCATGGCTTCCATTGGTTGTTTTAAGTCAGAACTCCGTCCCTTTGATTTTGTGTATTCAATTTCAACAATTTCCTATGGTTATTAAATTTACGCTTTTAAAAATTAAATGCAACATTAAAAATAATTTATTTTGCAAAAATAAAATTTTGATCGTTAATCCACGTACTAAGGGCTTTCATTTGATACCCTACTCAGAATTTTTTTTTTTTCGATTAGCACATATTTGTTTATATTTTTAGGGGAATATGTTTTTTAAATGTTTTAGTATTTTTCCTATGTGCGGTTCAAAGACCTACATTTTACAAAGACCTCATTGACCTACATTTGTGTACCGGAATAGTACAAAAGGAATTTTTGATTAGATTATGTTTTCGGAATATAACGCATTTTTTCTGTTCTTTTGTTGACGATATAAATATTTAATACGTTATGTATCATAGTAAACAATTACACTTTCATGGTGTAATGGTTAGCCTTCTTGCCTCCTAAATTGCAAACCAAGGTTCGCTTCCGGTCTGGAGACAATTTTATTTTTTTGTTATTTTTTATGAGCAGATATTTGTTTATATTTTTAGGGGGATATATTTTTTAAATGTTTTAGGCCCGGTTTTTCCACCTTCAGATAAAGTTCCAGGTAACTATCTGACAGATAAGGTTATTTGTAACTTCATCTGCTGAGTAAATGTCATCTCTTCTTTCTATACAAATGTACCTATCGGATAGTTATCTAACGGATAATGAGACTGACGTATTGGATTCACTGACTGGTGGTATTGACATTTACTCAGCAGATGAAGTTACAAATAAACTTATCTGTCAGATAGTTACCTGGAACTTTATCTGAAGGTGGAAAGACCGGGCCTTAGTATTTTTCCTATGTGCGGGTCAAAGAGTTGTATTAAGCATGCCAAATTTCAACTCTCTAGGTTTATCCGTTTGGCTACAATTTTTACCGGACAGACAGACAGACGACAAAATGACGGTATAAGGGTTAAAAATTATTGAAAGAAATTATTTCGTTTTTTGAATATTTGTGAATTTATATATATTGGTTTTTTTTTTTTTAATTGAATATATCCCAAAACATTTATTAATTATTATCTGTCTCAATTTGTAATACGAAACTAACAGGGAAACTTCATTTTTTATGTTGTATATTTAAAATATCATCTTAGGGTGGTAATTCTGAAGTAACACCTTTCAAAATATTTGACAATTCATACTTGACATTAAATTATATGTCAACTTACTAACACAAATTGTATAAAACACTAATTGACAAGTATTTGAAATATATTTTATGCAACCAGAACAGAAAATATGAATAAACGAAATAAGATGAAATAAATATTTGTATATAATTCAAAATATTAGACATGTCAATCACAATTTTGACATGTCAATTTCGTATCTGACATGTAGTTTTTGAGTGAATATAACCTCAGTATAATGAAACTTCACAAAAAATGTAAAAGCCAGATTTACAAGTTTACATGGTTTCAAAAAAGTCTATTTACACCACAACAGTCACCAAAGTAACCAGACCTAGTTTCGTATTACAAATTGAGACAGATTATAGTTAAAAAACACTTACTTGTAATTTATCCGAAATTTATTATTAAACCCCTGAAAGTTAGACTGTCCTGCATTACACGGGTGGATTGTTGGTTGTCTGCCAACGAGGGGTAAAATGTTTCAATTTTTCAAAAATTCCTATCACGAAAACGGTAAAAGATAGCGACCTGGGGATTGAGTTTTTGGAAACCCTACAGCCTTATTTATTCAGAAAAAAAAATGAATTTTTTGAAAATTAATTTTAATTGTAAGAAATTGTGGGTACTATTCTACAACTGCAAACCCAGCAATATTCGTGACTGTAAATAATCAAATTAAATTGCTAATAATAATAATAAATTGCTAATAATAATTAAAATTTCTAATACAAATAAATAAAATGATATGTGACTAAATAAAACTAAGAAAAATAAATTACTAAGGTAACCTAACCGAAAATTTTACAAAAAGTAAATTTATTTACCTAAATTTGCACCTAAAATACATAGTACGCATGCGCAATAAGGTGGGTTTGCAGAAGTAGAATAGTGCCGAATTGTGAAGAGTGATAGCGAGATACTTGAAGGGGAAAGAGGAAGGTTGTTTTAGGCTACGTACCGTGCGTCAGGGGCATGTTGAACAGGGGTGGTGATGTGGTGGCCAGTCCACTGAGCGCCCGGCTTAGGGCGACCGGCGATGTTGCCCTCCTGGCCGAACACACCGCTGGATCGGGACTCGCCGGGGACATGGGGCTGGTCGGCTCGCTGTCCCTGAGGCTGCCGGACACGCTGTCCATGCCGACGTGCCTGTGTGACGCGACCAGCAGCTCGAAGTCCGGCCCGTAGGTCTGCAGCGCGTCGACCAGCAGCAGCCCGTGGACGGTCAGTGTCAGCCCGGTGTCCTGGGGCCTCCGGGTGAACGTGACCGAGGCCCCGGTGATCTGAAGCTCGGCCACGCTACGCCCCCGGCTCTGAACCTGCAGGCTCACAGTCTCCACTGACAGCTGCAGCATCAGTAACCTGCACAACATAAACACTTCATCATGAGCATCTTTTCTTCATCTCCCCCAGACAACTGACTCAAATAACTCTTAAGCCACTTAGGTCCGGTCTTTCCACCTTCTGGGTAACTATCTGATAGATAATGTAACGAATCGGTTAGAACGCTAGAATAGGGTGACCATTTTCTTAAGAAGGCAATGCGGGACGGAGCAAAAAAGAAGGTCCTCACCTCCCAAATCCAAGTGAAAAGCAAAAAAAAAAAGGTCTTCATCTCCCAAATCCAAGTGAAGAGCAAAAAAAAAAGATCCTCATCTCCCAAATCCAAGTGAAGAGCAAAAAAAAAATGTCTTCACCGCCCAAATCCAAATGAAGAGCAAAAAAAAAATGTCTTAACCTTCCAAATCCAAGTGACGAGCAAAAAAAAAATGTCTTCACCTCCCAAATCCAAGTGAAGAACAAAAAAAAAAGATCCTCATCTCCCAAATCCAAGTGAAGAGCAAAAAAAAAATGTCTTCACCGCCCAAATCCAAATGAAGAGCAAAAAAAAAATGTCTTAACCTTCCAAATCCAAGTGACGAGCAAAAAAAAAATGTCTTCACCTCCCAAATCCAAGTGAAGAGCAAAAAAAAAATGTCTTCACCGCCCAAATCCAAATGAAGAGCAAAAAAAAAATGTCTTAACCTTCCAAATCCAAGTGACGAGCAAAAAAAAAATGTCTTCACCTCCCAAATCCAAGTGAAGAACAAAAAAAAAAGATCCTCATCTCCCAAATCCAAGTGAAGAGCAAAAAAAAAATGTCTTCACCGCCCAAATCCAAATGAAGAGCAAAAAAAAAATGTCTTAACCTTCCAAATCCAAGTGACGAGCAAAAAAAAAATGTCTTCACCTCCCAAATCCAAGTGAAGAACAAAAAAAAAAGATCCTCATCTCCCAAATCCAAGTGAAGAGCAAAAAAAAAATGTCTTCACCTCCCAAATCCAAATGAAGAGCAAAAAAAAATGTCTTAACCTTCCAAATCCAAGTGTCGAGCAAAAAAAAAATGTCTTCACCTCCCAAATCCAAGTGAAGAACAAAAAAAAAATGTCTTCACCTCCCAAATCCAAGTAAAGAGCAAAAAAAAGGTCCTAATCTCCCAAAATTCAAGTGAAGAGCAAAAAAAAGGTCCTCATCTCCCAAATCCAAGTAAAGAGCAAAAAAAAAGGTCCTCATCTCCCAAATCCAAGTGAAGAGCAAAAAAAAAAGGTCCTTACCTCCCAAAATCCAACTGAAGAGCAAAAAAAGTTCCTCACCTCCCAAATTCAAGTGAAGAGCAAAAAAAAGTCCTCATCTCCCAAAATTCAAGTGAAGAACAAAAAAAAAATGTCTTCACCTCCCAAATCCAAGTAAAGAGCAAAAAAAGGTCCTCACCTCCCAAATCCAAGTAAAGAGCAAAAAAAAGGTCCTCACCTCCCAAATCCAAGTGAAGAACAAAAACAAGGTCCTCATCTCCCAAAATTCAAGAGAAGAGCAAAAAAAAGGTCCTCACCTCCCAAATCCAAGTGAAGAGCAAAAAAAAAGGTCTTCACCTCCCAAATCCAAATGCGGGACTTTTGCGGGACAAAATGTTAAAATGCGGGACGAATGGTCATCCTACCTATCCCCTATTCTTAGAGGAACTGTGTCGGCATTCTGGTGTACTACTCGATTCTGTTTTTTTTTATTTTATTCATTATTTTAATTACATTTTAATCTTCCAAACTTAAACTTTTTTGTAAATATTACTAATAATAAATTTCATTCATTAATTTTAAACCGTCTTACTTATCTGAAGTTGGAAAAACCGGCCCTTAATAATTTTAAGAGATACCAATAATGTTTGCTATGGCTAGGAAACCTTAAAAATAGTAATAGTACCTTGAGTTCATATTGTCCGCAGTCTCCGGGGTGTTGGTATCGTCCGTGGAAGCGCTGATGTCTTCATCCGCAGCGGGTGTCGGTCCACTAGGTCCATCCACCAGGTCCGGGCTGTTGAACGGGGAATCGGAGAGTCCCGCCTCGTTGAGCACCGTGTTGAAGAGTGTCCGTACCGCGGTCACCTTGTGCTCGTTGACATGCAGCACGAGCCGCGGCAGACTGGCAGCCAGGGTGAAAGCCGGGTACATCGGGTCCGCCGTCTTCACCAGCCGCCTCTCGCACCGGACCGTTATACTGAACTTGTCGAGCACGTGCATCGCGGAGGAACCCCTCAGGTGGGCGTGTCTCCAGCCGTCCTTCACACGGCACGTCAGCACCTGGATGTACGGATCGGAAAAAAATATAGATGTAAAAAGTATAGATATAAGCTGTTCACTTTTGTAAGAACACACTATGGTCTATTTCAAAGTAGAAAAATGTGTGTAAGAAGATAGAAGCTGTTTGTCCTTGCTTCGAATTGGTTTAGATCGTCATCCCTATTACACTGTTCAAATATTGTTTTTAGTCCAAGTTGACAGATGTTCAGTGTCGTACATTGCAAATATGTATTATTTATATTATTTTATTTTTCTCATATATTTTGTTATTATTTACATATTTAGACTTTTATTTATATTCTTGGCGTAGATTTTATGGAGAAAATTTTCCATGTAATTTGTTTTTACGCAGTTATATATTTTTTTGGTTATCTGATATATAAATATTTTTTGACACTTAACAATTAATAGATCAAGAGAGAGGACTAATGTGAGGCCAAAAGACAGCTCAACTGATTGTTCCCAAAGAAGAAGTTATTGATATAATTTTTAGACCTTCATATATACATATATTTTTAATTTTTATTTACAATAATTATTTAAATAAGAAACTTTAGCTCTGAAGATATATTGTTTGTTTTATTACTTTGTTTAAACTCTTTTAGCCAAATCTCTCTTTTTATATATAGTACAAATTTTTAAAATTAATATTTTTTTAACTTTTTCAAATTTCCCATTAAACTGAATTTATGTCGTATAAATAACGTAAGTGTATTATCTGCCTTGTTTATTTCAATATCTTATTAACTTTTTTATATTAAAAAAAAAAAATCACTTGCTAACCCAGTTGCTACGCCCATGCCCTAGTTGTAACTTATTTTAAATTTCCCGCTATACTGTATTTGATCAGTGTAAATCGTACTCGGTTCGCAGCGCTATCTACTTTTTTCTAATTTGAAATAGACCATAGAACTTTTAATTTTTTTTTACAATAAAAATTAATTTTCAAAAAATACTATTTTTTCTGAATTAATATTGCTATAGGGATTCCAAAAATTCAATCCCCGGGTCGCTATGTCTTACCGTTTTCGTGATACGAATTTTTGAAAAATTACGACATTTTACCCCTTGTTGGCAGGCAACCAACAATACACGCATGTAATGCAGGACAGTCTAACTTTCAGGGGTTGGATAATAAATTTCGGATAAATTAAGTGTTTTTTCACTAATTAATGGATATTTTGCCGTATCCGGACCGATATTAATTTTTAAACGAAACGCATTAAGCAGCTTTTTAGTATTTCCTAGATATAATCTAGAAACGTTTTTGTTTTGTTAATATATAATATAAATAAATAGCTTTTTTTAATATTAATAAAACATTGATGTATTGGAAACATCGATAGTAAGCGCCGAAGTTAACATCAATGTTTTGCCTTCGATGTACAACTCCTTTTAGTGGTTTGATGGAATTTTATAACTCGTAAATCATAAATACAAATTTATCCTTGCCTTTAGCTAGAAATTTAAAAAATTACTTATCTCTTCTATTTTTAATATTAATTCTAATCAATATGTATTGTTTTAATTATTATTTTTTAATGCGTTATTTGAATTGTGTAATGATTTTTAAATTTTTGACATAATATATTCTTATTATTATTATTTTTTGACTTGTGTAAACATTCTTTGTAATGTAAGTAAGCACGAATAAAGATTTTTATTATTATACCTGGATGTCGCTCAGTTCCGCCGTGTACCGCTCGTAGAGGCGAGCCTGAAGTTGTACCTCGCTCGGTCCGGTTCCTCCTGTGGCGGTCGCCATCGAGTCCGTCCTGCTGTTCTCGCTGCCCGGGGGGGTGCTGCACGGCGTGGCCCACATCTCATCGTCCTCCTCCGCCACACTGTCCTCCTGCCGCTGGGGCAGAGGCGACCCGGGTCCTCCGCCCGTGTCCGCATTAGTCACGTGCAGTCTCCCGAGGTCCACCACCGCTATCGAGGCGTGCTTCTCCGTGAACCTCTCCACGAAGATGATCTGCGGGGCGGACACGTCCAGCTGGATGTCCCAGCAGGTCTGAGCGCTCTGACCGCTCGCTATGTTCTCCCAGTTCTTGATGATGTGTTTCTTGGTTCTGCTCTTGACCTCCTCCAGTGACCTCTGGGGGGCGCGGGTGAACGAGGACAGCCACCTTCGGACAACACAATTGTATTTCCACATTTTTATTTTGCCGGTACAGTATTATATTTATAGTACGTTCAAAGGTGAGTTTGCAGTACAGGGCATATGGGGTAGTTCTTTTTCATACTCTCTAATGGGTTTACACAATGACGCTATCCTTTTCTTGCTTGTCGACGTTGCCAGCTCTAAAACGCGGTGATCTATGAAGACGCAATATTCTACAAATGGCCATCTGTTTTTGTTGAGTGTTATTTAGAGTTTTATAAGAGTTGATTTTTGTAAATAATACGTTTTTCATATTATTATAATTGACACATTTGACACTTTTACAACATTTGGCAACACCGCTTCCATTTGCCATAAAAGCTATACTGCAAACTCACCTTTGAACGCAGTATAGGAAACAAGGGAGAATTAAAAATACTGCATTTTCTGCAAAAGCCATGAGAATAATTTTACAGTGTGACAGATATACCATATTAGGATAAGTACATTAAGTATTAGTTACCATTACAGTAGGGCTGCCATAATTGTTGGACTACCGACCGGAACACCCCCCCCCCCCCAAAAAAAAACTTTAAAAAACTTTAAAAAACTTTTATCGACAATAATACCTTTATTATAAAAAATTGCACAATTTTTTAAAAAAATAAAAAATTTTAAAGACGAAAAAAAATAATTAAAGTAGAGATTGATAATTGGTATTCCAAGAGCAAAACGTTGGGATCAATGGTGAATCATTTTGGAACACTCAGTTCGACTGGAAAAATTTGATGTTTTTTTGTGGATGCGTCTTTATCAAATCTAAAATAATATAACATAAATTAATGAGCGATTCAATTTAATAAAACCAAATAGAACCTTACATTGCATTCTTCTCTTGCCTTTACTCTCCCCCTTCCCCGACTTCGGTGGCTTCTTTATCATTGCTCTTGTTTGCCCAATCATACTTCTCCGATGTTTTCGTTTTTTGGAGCAGTTCTTTTTCCCCTTTTATATAATTATAGAATTCAATGCATGACATTTTATAATTTAAAACACATTGAATTATGCTTTTCACGGTGTCAATAGAAAGCGAATTGCGCTCATCTGTCAGTACCAGTCTGCAAGTGACTAGCTGACTGGTACTCGGCATTACTCCGGAACATTTCAGACCTCGAATCTGTTATATAATTTATATATAGTATGTATATATGTATATGTACAATATTATCGAAAAATAATTTTTTAATATGCATAAATTTTAAATCTACCGGGACACTGGGACACAAACCTCAAAACCGGGACATGTCCCGGTGTACCGGGACATATGGCAGCCCTACATTACAGTATTGTTGTTTATTGTATAGCAATTTTTGCTAAATAAATTTTAAAGTTTACCTGGCGGCACCCGGGTGGTAGACGACGTCCAGGGGTTGAGAGCGTACCCTTAGTTTCCTTTCACCGCGTCCACTGCACTCGTACGAGAGGTGAAACAAAGGCCCCCGGTTTACGTCTGTATTTGGTTTGTTTGTACGTTGATCGGGCGGGCCCACGAGTACGGGAAAGAGCGTATCAGGTGTCAGGAGATCCTTGAGGCACAGCGCACCCAATCCCAGTTCAAACATATGAGCACCGCTCCTCGGTCGGAACTCTACGCTAAGTTGAAAGTCTTCGTACTGCAGCTCGAGCTGTGGAATGCTCGGAGCTCGCTGTGTGCCTCCGAGCAGAGACATCTGGCCCTCTTTACATAGACTCAGGGCGCCTCTTTTTAGTGTAAAACTGAAGCGACCAAACACTGCGTCTCTCTTGAGTAATGTACTGTCCCGTACGGCTTCCCCCAGGGCTTCCAGCAGTTGGCCCTCCAGTTGTTTGGTGTCCTCAGTGGTAGCCGGTGCCTGTTGGCTGTTACCACTTCCGTACCACCAACCGGGGAACCACTGCACCAGCATACTCTTCCCAGAATTACCTGTAACAGTGTCAAAAAATGTCTTTAAATAAAAGATATGTCTTTTAATTTTAAACAAAATTTGTTTTACATTTTTTGCTGTTAAGGGAGGGGGTCTGATAACCACATTTTAAGCATATTTTTGTGAATTTTTTTCAAATCTATGGTTAAATTTATTCATTTTCAAACTAAGTACATTTATAAAGTATGTTTTGAAGAAGATACAAAAAAATTTTGAAGGCAAAATATGGCGAAATGAGCCAGCTGTGGCAAATCTTCTCAGACTCCGGGAAAAAAATTAGATTTTGCGGTGACCAACATAACTCGTCACTGGATCATCTGAAATCAAAAATCCAAAAAGATTTTGTTAGTTTATGAGTTTGCCAAGGTAATGACGTTGAGTTTTTATTTTTAAAATGATTTTTCAGTTTTTAGCGTTACTTAGAAGACAATAAAAAAAAATAATTCCCCCTAAAAATGAATATATTTGTGATTGTTAAATAAAAAAAAACACCATGAAAAAAAAAATCTTAACGTCGTTACATCGGCAAACTCATAAACTAACAAAATCTTTTTGGATTTTTGTTTTCAGATGATCCAGTGACGAGTTATGTTGGTCACCGCAAAATCTAATTTTTTTCCCGGAGTCTGAGAAGATTTGCCACAGCTGGCTCATTTCGCCATATTTTGCCTTCAAAATTTTTTTGTATCTTCTTCAAAACATACTTTATATATGTACCTAGTTTGAAAATGAATAAATTTAACCATAGATATGCTTAAAATGTGGTTATCAGACCCTACCCCTCCCTTAAATTTACTTGTTACATACCGTTTGCTAGATTCTGCGGTGCTGTCGCAACCGGTGATGGTACTCTTTTAATAGCAGCCTCCCGAAGAGCTTTCAATTCCTCCAGGTCTCGGGTCCATTCTACGTGTTCCTTGAGCCTCTTGTCCTGGTGAGACAGAGCTCCGCTAGGCACTGCGAGGATGGTTTCATACAAACGGACATAGGCGCAATTTTCTCTCGCGATCTCCAAAGGCTGTTCCCACCAGTTCGCTCGCCTGGTCCATCTTCCAGGCCAAGCGTTAGGGCACAGACAACGCACACCGTACATCCACCAGGCCTTCGGGTCTTCCTTAACACTCTCCGCAGGTCTAAATCTCCGGTAATTTTGTACCACAGAAACAAACTCCAGCGTATGCATCGCTCGGACTAGTTGTTCATATTGCCAGTCCGCTAACAAGATGGGAACTTCTGAAAGATGTAATTCACACACTAAACGTGGTGTTTGTAAGCTGCGTAACGGAAATTCACTTTGGTTTCTTTTAACATGTGCGTATCCACTAACGGGAGCTACGATATAATGGTGCTGCCCTTCTGTAGCCATCGCAGTGGCCAATTCGCTCATTGACATGTCAGACATGAATTTATCAGGTGATACATGATCCCAGTACAGAGCTAAACTCGTTAAGTCGATAGTTTTGTAGCTGTGGCCATCCCCGGAGCCGCTGTGCGTAAACTGGTGCCTCCATTGCTCATCACAAGTCTGCGCACTCAAAGATTTCACTAACATCCCGCACGCAATACCCTCTCCCGCATCCTCGTACCTGATGTGAACATCGTTGATCCTGAGCTGCAGGTTCTCGACTATATCACTGATAACACCCGTACCGTAGTTCAGCCATGAGGAATAACTCGAAGCGTAGTACGTGGAGGTTCCGTTGTCCGTTTCGTTCCTCCAGCAGGCTTCTAAGGTGTCGAGTGCGGTTAACTTGCGTTCATGCTCTGCCAGGTGTTCCGCACCGCTGTCCCAGTGCTCCAGGCGGACTGGTCCGGCTACCACGTACAACCTCTCCACGGCTATGACCCACGGGGCGCTGCGTAGAGCTCGCACCGGGACTTGAAGGCGCACCTTGCCGATGAAACCGGCCCGTATCTCGACGGGCACGCCGAGATGCCGTAGGGCGTCCCTCCGCAACGGCAATTGCTCCAACTCCACCTCCCCGCTGAGCAGGGCGATGCTGAGTTGGGCCGTGTTAAGATTCTCCACATATTTACCTAGGTAGTTATTCAATACCCATGCTACTAACCCTTCCAACATTGTGGCCCTGCTACTACCGTCTCCTCCAGAGAGATCATGTCACCAAAAACCCACGTAAATAATGACGCCGATTAAATTGTAATTATTGCGATAAGAAATTAACGAAACGTACACAGAAGGGAACCGTTATGTAAGTCGGTAACACGCACTGAGGCCTACCGGCTCACTCCAACAACTGACTAAACAATCAACAACTACTCAATAATATTAATAATAAACTATTACGTCAATTTGTCACATTTATTTTGCACTTTGATCATGACCTCACTCAAACGTTATTCAGAGGTTATGTCCGGCTGTCAACACAAAAAACAAATACTATATAACAGCACTCCACCCACACTCGCCACTCTCAATAAAAAACTAGCTATTATTAAAAATAGTTTAAATCACTCTCGATTAACATAAATATAAATTATTTTAAATATCAAACGTCAATGTTTATTTTTGAAAGTTTGTTAGACGGTGGTGACACCAAAAAGCTCGAACTAAAATCACAGAAGCAGGTAAAACAGGTATCTGCTGACAATTGTGAAAACTTTTTCTAAATTAAAAATTTTATTTTAAAATTAATAAAACATACGAACACCTTATATGACCAAAATATGTTGAAAAATTAATAATGAAACCTTTAAAGCCCAGAAAAATACAATTTTTAAACTTTTTAAATATTTTAGTTCAAGTGTTTTGGCGCTAGTGCGGAGACATTTAAATTTAAAATTTAGTAAAACGCGTTCATTCAATACCTTATATGACCAAAATATGTTGAAATATTAATAATGAAACCTTTAAATCCCAGAAAAACACAATTTTTTAACTTTTTAAATATTTTAGTTCAAGTGTTTTGGCGCTAGTGCGGAGACATTTAAATTTCAAATTTAGCAAAGCGCATTCAGTCAATACCTTATATGACCCAAATATGTTGGAAAATTAATAATAAAACCTTTAAAACCTAGAAAAACACAATTTTTAAACTTTTTAAATATTTTAGTTCAAGTGTTTTGGCGCTAGTGCGGAGACATTTAAAATTCAAGTTTAGCAAAGCGCGTTCGGTCAATAAATTTAAATTTATTGAATACTGCTGAATAAATGGCATCCCGTCTTTCAATTCAAATTTACCTATCGGTTAGTCTGACAGATAATGAGACTGACATATTGAATTATCAGATTGGTGACACTGAATTTATAACAAAAATAATAAGGTAAATAATTTGACAGCAATCAAGTGATTTAGACAGCAATTATTTGTTACTCTTTCGACGTTCGACTACCAGATAAGAGTAATTTATTTGTAGGAATGATGCTGTTTTGTTTTTATCCATCAGACAACGTTACCTGCCATACTATCGGAAGGTGTAAAAATTGGGCCTTACTCAGTGATGGTATCCTAAATTTTCAAGAAGTGGTTCTATAAAGTCATGTGATATCTAAGAAACTATTCTGTATTTTTAAGAGTGTAAACAAATCACTTACTTCCATTTATTAAATATAAGGAAAAAATTTGAAGAGCGTATTATTCATAACCTAAAAAATATATATAAAATTCTTTATTTCCCCTAGGCCATGCGGCGTTTCCCCTTCTATATAATAATAATACAGTTTATGACTTTCTTCTACATTCTTCCTCTGGTGTTCCTCTCTTTTTTCCTATTCTCGTTTCGGCTTCCGTCTCTGGTCTCCTTCCTTCTTGACTCCAGTTTTTCCTCCCCTCTTTTTTCGCTACTATTTCCTCATTTCTTTCCTCCTCCTTTGCCTCTCTCTTCCTTCCTGTTCTCAGTTCTGTCTTATATCTCCGCATTCCTTCCTTCTTTCCTCGAGTACTCTCGCCCATCTTTCTCCCTTTCCTTCTTCACTCAATAGCTCCTTTATCTCTTCCTCCCATTTTATCATCTTTCCTCTCCTCCCTAAACATTCTGTATAGCCTATCCTCTGGTTTTGCTCAATGCCTGTTGCTCCGTTCTTTATTTCCACACCTTTCAAATATTGAGGTATTCCTAACGTTCTTATCTCTATACCTTTTCACATTCCTTGAATTGTCTATTCTTACTGTTCTTTCCTGCTCCTGTACCTCCTTGTCTCTCCTCCTCATAATAAATATAAAATAGTTAGTTAATTAAAATTTTTGGCGCACAGCAACAAAGGCTATTTGCGCCTAACGCAGCCCGTCTAAATGACTAGACCATCGTTTCCCAAAGTGTGGGTCGCAGAAAAATTTTGCCGGGTCACGAAAAAGATTTTTTTTGTACATATTATTTTTTTTTTACGTCAGTTAATCACTAGAATAGTGTGTATTTGTGCTCTTTATTACTATACTACACTCTTTATTACTATAAAGCTACTGCTTTAAAATAAAATTTGTTTTGTAAATAAATGTTTTTTTTTCATAAGGTGGGTCGCGAAAATTTTTAAAACCTCTTAACGGGTCGCGGTCATAAAAGTTTGGGAACCACTGGACTAGACTATATATTGAAAACAATACATTAGACAATAAATAAATAAAATCATTGAAAATACGCGTACTCAATAAAAGAAATCTTGCACTGACAAACACAAATAAATAATATAAAAAGTCAGTGCAGACACCTTTGATGACATCACTTCTCGTGATCGCCACAGAACACATTGTGATCGCTGAAGACGGAAACAGATTGTTGGAGCAATTTCCGAAACGTCCGAATTTTTTATATTACTCTTGAAGTATTATATCTTTTTTGATACAAATACTCATTATATTGTACTATTGTAGCCTAGTACTATCAGCAATGGCAAACGTCCAAAATAAAGGTGTCTGCATTAATATTGGACCATTGCAAAATAATTTCAAAGATATTATAAAAAGTCAGGGTGATGGTAAGAGTTGTATAGGGGCCAATTACCATCGAATATGACAGTCAATAACTAGAGACACATTAAAATAAGGTACAAGACTTCACACATAAAACAATAAGTTCGATTCTCTCAGGAAGAGTATCAGCCTGTCCATGAGTACCCTGTCGTCACCTAAAGCAACTGGCAGGTCATAACATAAATATAAAATAAATATTATATTTGCAACAGTGCAAGCCGTACAATTTAATTAATTTATTTTTAATAATTCTAACAACTGGTTCCCTAATGTTTCAATAATTTTAAGGAACGTTTCGCGCGAACCTGTAGGATGTCATCACTGGCCTTACTCAAATGACGAGGTAATGATTTTGTTATTATCGTGTAAAACAAATATATTTAATAACAATATACATATATAAGACAGAGTATAATAATAGAAGTAGGTAGGTATTTACATCTAGGGCACTAAGATTAATTCAACAGATACATTCTAAGAGTTGCGACCGCTTGTGGAGACTGGTAACTGACGGGGCGGGGTGGAGGGTTGGGGGGTATCACTAGGTGGCCGCCAACTGCGTGTCCGTGTGTCCCCGCAGGTAGGCGTCCTCGAACAGGTCGAGCTCGTGCGTCAGGTAGCTGGCCTTGTTGCGCAGGACGCGCGCCGTGGCGCTCGCCTCCTCCAGCTGCCCTATGTCCCTCTCGAGAGTGCGCAGCTTGTCGCTCATGTCGGCGGTCGCCTCGTCCACAGCGTGGCAAAGTCGGGCGAAACTGCCGCTCAGTTCTTGTTGCACCTGCAGACATAATAACATGATACAGTCAGTTGGCGAGTGAACGAGCTGCACCCACACCTACACCAGCGGTTCTTAAACTGGGCTCCGCGAAACAATTTCGATATTAACTTTACATCCCCCAACTTTTCACTTTTATTCAAATAACTTACAGGCGCTAGGTTTGTATTAATTAATTTAACTCATTTTATAAAAATCCTACATGGTCAAGACTTTTTGAATTTGTTGCTATCTAACTAGTTATTGACATAACTAAACAATAATTAGTCAAAATTTAATTATTTTTATTCAACTGCAAATTATTTACAGAGAACATATTATAATAAGATCTATTTTGAACAATATTTGACCAAGAAATGTTTGTATGAGTTTAACGTATTATAATTTGTAACTTTTTTAATTCTTTTTACTCATTTTTATTCATTTTATGTTTTTAATTCTATATGCTAATAAAAATGATCATCTCTATAAATGCGCAAGACCATTTATTTAAATAACCAGCGATACATTTTTACCGATATTTATTATAACGTAGTGCCTATGGTATTATTGAGCCAGAAACTAAGTCTCAGAAACAACGTAAAATGCCTAGGGCTGGGATGGTGTCTGCAAAAAAAATATTGTTCAAGAGGGGGTCCTCGGACTACATAAGTTTAAGAACCCCTGCACTAAAGTATTCAAGGAAAAAATAAATATTTATTTAAATTTTTTTTCGGCTTCAAATGACACCCCGTAATGCGTAGATAAATTAACAAATTTGGTTCATATTCTATGATGGTTCTCGAGATATTTGAATTTTTATTCGTTCGTTTTCGCCTGTTGTCCGATTTCCCGGCAGTACACTGGTGCTAATATGATTGCATACCCTACAGGCGCTAGGTTTGTATCTTGACGTAACGTTGAAGTCTTTTGACATGCCTCAACTTTTTTCTTAATAAAATGAATATCACTTAAGATATTTAAAATTACTAAAAACAATTTTAAAGAAGAAGATTTGGCGCATCTTTTCATTTATAATTTCTTGAAATTAATTTGTTTTAATATTATATTTTTTTAAGTTGAATTCGTGACATATATTTTACTTAAATTTTTGTTGTTTTCACAAATTTAAAGTCTTTTAATTATAGGCATGCTGTATGAAAACGCGGAAAATCATATTTTTTTATTACAAGATCACATGACCGTTTGAGCCCTTTGGGACCCTCCGAATCGCATGCATATATTTAAAAGACTTTAAATTTGTTATAACAAAAGGGCAAGCAATATTAAATCAGAGAAAAGCACAAAAATTTTGTGTTTAAGTGGAAATGCAATTTTCCCTATGACCGGAAAGCGTGCAGGAGTTTAGTATCATCCCTTTTTTGTTGTCACAGGGTAAATATTCTCTCTTCCAAAAGGCATGCTGTATGAAATCGGAGACCAAAAACTGTCATGAGCTCCCGGTCTATAAGGATTAAGAACCCCTGCTCTACACCGTTCCTTACCTGGTGGCTGCAGTTGGCCGAGGTGAGGTCGACGATGAGCCTGAGTTTCCTGGTGGCGTGCTCTACGTACTGCCTCTTGAACTGCCTCTCCTTGGCCTTGTTGGTCCATGTGAGCCTCTCGTACATGTAGAGGCAGCCGTAGATGGCGCCGGTCAGCAGGATCAGCCTCCAGCCAACGGTCTTGATGAGGAAGCCGCCGACCACGAGTCCGCCGAACGTGCCCTGCGTGCCACCGGCAGAGAGGACGGCCACGCGTGACAGTATCGACCACTCGTCCAGACCGCTCGCCAGCGCGTTACTGCCGCTCGTGTACACTATCGCGCTGTCCGTGTGACTGGTGCTAGGTTCGCTGAGAGGCCGATCCACCACCGACTGCTCTCCGTCACCGCCGCAACGACCGTTCTTCAGAGCCAATCTATTCGCCTTGCCCGCAGAACAATATCTGCAACAAACAACAAATCACCATCGGTTAGTGTTCCGTATAAGTCCACCATAAACAACTCGTTAGAAAAACCGCGAATGCTAGTTAGAATGAAATTTGGCCATGGCGAAGCGCCGCCCCTTTCTTTCAAAACATAACATTTACGATTCTCTTTATCATTTACAATGTAACGAATCGAGTGGTCCATCAGAAACTTTCACAAACACCCGTCGGGAGAATTCCTTTAAAAGGTATTTATTTGGGATTTTTAAAAAGGGTATATTTTTGAGAATTCAACTAAAATTTTTAAAATTTTATGTAGCTTTAGAAATATATTTTTTAAATGGTTCTTTGTTCAGGGAGAAATTTGTTCAGAGTTATTGCTTAATAACTCTGAACACTAGCGTCTCCTTGAACAAAGCTAAACCCCTTTTCCACGAAATACCTAGAAACTTCTCATAAAAACACACGACTCTCTGAAGAGAAGGTCAGATAGTATTCGGTCTTGTTAGTAGTAAGAACTAAGTAGTGGCATTCGTAGAGGGACTGGTTCGGCATTCTGGTGGACAACTTGATTCTGTTTGTTTCATATTTTTATTTTGAAAACATTTAATTATCTTAACTTCTTTGTAAATATTACTGTTAATAAATTTATACCATTAATTTTAAACCGTCTTAACGAGTGTAAACCTTTCACCTTTAAGAACATTAGTGAACATTTAAGATCCAGACTAGTAACAAGATACCTGATCAGTCTGTTGGTAAGTACAAATACATATCATTTAATTCACATATCGTAATGATGGACCCTGGATAACACTCACGCCTACTACCCGAACTCCTTTAGTCAGATATCTCATTTCAGTTTGAGGTTAGACATAATATAATACCACAGGCTCGCTACCTAGTAGACAATAAAAGGTACGTTATAAAGTAACGTTACCGGTTCGCTACACCAATATTTGTATTCAAAACTGAAATCTAAATAAGAAGCAATTATTTAATATTTAATAAGTGTTAACATTTAACTCCTATTAATGTTTTTACAGAAAAACTTAAAACTAATAAAATTTCAGTATTTATACGCTTTAAGTCACATTTAAATGGTTTAAATAAGATTTATACTATACATATTTTGAAGAATATTAACATTACTAAAAGAGAGAATCCTCAAAAATATCAATATATGTCCGAGCTACTAATTTTATGTCTGAAATAGACTGTTTTTCGTCGCATTCATAGATGCTAAATTATGTAAACGTATTAAAACTGTATAAAGCATTTATATATTTTCACTATATGCAGACAATCAACGATAAAACTAGTTAGCAAAAATTTTAGACAGAAAAAACTTAAACTTGCTTAACGTACATATACAGGTACTCATAAGGAATTTTTAACTGTTTCCAATGAGATTTCTAGTATACGTATTTTGATAAACATTAACTTCATAAAGAGTTCCAAAAATGTCCATAATATCCAAAAGTTAAATAAATACAGACCTTTGTATGAGCGCGGTGATGCCCCAGGTGAACCTGAACTCGAGCTCCTCGTGGAAGTCCGCGCAGAGGTTGTCACAGTTGAGTCGGTAGAGCAGCTCGAAGGGCTGGCGACCCCTGACGGAGACGAGCGCCCCGCTGATCGGCCTCCTCGCCTCGGGCAGCAGCCTCTCCATCCGCCCCATCATCTCTGACTGGCCGTGCTCCACGTTGGTCGCTAGGGCGGCGCTCAACCTCGCGCGCAGGTTCGAACCAAGGCCCTGCTCCACGTGCGAGTGCAGCTCGCGCTTGTACACGTTCAGCACGAGCGGCTCCGGGTGGAACGGCACCGAGAACTCGTCCACCAGGACGCCCAGGCGACGGATCTCCTCGTTCAGGGCGCGGCTCACCTAACAAAAACATATTTTTCATTTAAATCCATACAGGTATCGGGGAAAAATACACTTCTGACGGGAAACGGCCGTTCAGTTACCGATATCTCTTATTTTCTCGGTAAAAACAACAATTATGGAGTTTAATTGTTGTTTTATATTAATCTATATATTTATGTCGGGGAAAAATACACTTCTGACGGGAAGCGGCCGTTCAGTTGCCGATATCTCTTATTTTCTCGGTAAAAACTACAGCCTAAACAAAAATGGTTTAAAAAATGGATTGATAGAAGAACAACCCATGGCGCATCTGTCCTTCTATTTCGTGAATTAGCTGTGGAAGATCAAAAAGAGTACAGATTGTGTTTAAGAATGACACCAGATGATTTTGGTGTCATTGTAAAGCTAATTTAATGTACTTTTAGGAAAAAAATATAAAATTATCGATTCCCTATGCTAGATCAAAAGTTGACATCATTTCCGGTGAAACTGGAAGTGCCTCAGAATTCTTATAGTAACCTTTAGATGGGCCTTTTTATCCAGTTTAACTTTTGTTCTGAAGATTTTTTGTATCTTTACAAATAAAGCAGATTTTCGGGGTGTCCCGTTTCAAACAAACACCCTGTATTTTTTTTATTGGTTGTATCTTAAAAGCATTCATTAATTAGTTAAAAAACACTTAATTTATTCGAAATTTATTATCCAACCCCTCACAGTTAGACTGTCCTGCATTACATGTATGTATTGTTGGTTGCCTGCCAACTAGGGGTAAAATGTCGTAATTTTTCAAAAATTCGTATCACGAAAACGGTAAGAGATAGCGACCTGGGGATTGAATTTTTGAAATCACTACTGCAATATTAATTCAGAAAAAAATTAATTTTAATAAATTGTTAACGTGATTAAATCCTGCCTCAATCAGTAATGGTTCGGTGATAAAATAAATTTGAGACTAAATTTGAGATGACGGTAAATAAACAGTCCTTTTGCCGGGTTTACATTAGTAGAGTAAAAGAGCTAGTAACTAGCGCAAGTAACTAGGAACTAGTTCCTACCCCTGTGTAAACAGTTGACATTGTGACTAGTAGAGTACTAGCTGCTAGTAGTTGGGCTAGGATAGCAGCTAGCTCGTCGACGTATTTACTAGCTACTATCTTTTCCACTTCTACTATCAATCCATTTTTTAACCCATTTTTGTTTAGGCTTATATTCTGTACCGAATACTTCAATAAGACAATCAATTATTTCCTCCACAAGTAATGATGTAATTCAAAATACCATTTTTTTAATGGCATCACGCCGGCGTTGATGTATATCCACATTCATAAACTATTTTTTGCAAAAAGATAATTACACTACAAAATCTTAGTGAAGATGTCAAATGTGTTTTGACACTTACTATCTAGAAAAAAAGATATGTATGTCAATTGTGTATGAACACCTACTATCCTGAAAATAAGATAGTAGAGTAAAGCGTGTAGTACTTGCGCTAGTTACTATAGTGCGTTCGAAGGTGAGTTTGCAGTATAGCTCTTATGGCAAATGGGAGCGGGGTTGCCAAATGTTGTAAAAGTGTCAAATGTGTCAATTATAATAATATGAAAAACTCGTATGATTTACAAAAATCAACTCTTATAAAACTCAAAATAACAGTCAACAAAAACAAATGACCATTTGTAGAATACTGCGTCTTCACAGATTTGCGCGTTTTAGAGCTGGCACGTCGACAAGCACGAAAAGGATAGTGTCATTGTGTAAACCCATTAGAGAGTATGAAAAAGAACTACTCCATATGCCCTGTACTGCAAACTCACCTTTGAACGCACTATAGCTCTTTTACTCTACCAATGTAAACCCGGCAAAAGGACTGTTTATTTACCGTCATCTCAGATTTAGCCCGTAAAATTCCAAATGTCAACTTACCCTTTGTTCGACGTCCTCGACCATTCTTCCAATCATTTCCTTGGTGTCATGCGTAGCGGCAGACAAACCCCTCTCCGTTTGTTCCAGGGTCTCCTTCAGTTGCTGCTTCTCCTCCAGTTTATGTGCTCGGGCCTTCCCCGCCTCGTCCAGCACGGTGTCTAGGGAGGAGCGCAGTGCTCCTGCGATTGCCCTGCCTCTCCACGCGTGCTGCTCGAACTTAGTCCGGACAGCGGACTTACTGATGCACTCCTCGAACTTCCTCTCGAAGTCCTGGAACTCGAAGTAGCGAGTCTGGAAACCCTCGGCGAGCTGAGGCGCGGAAGCCCCGGGAGACTGGGGCACCGTGCCCTGCTCCTGAAGCCGCGCCTGTAACACCTCCTTCGCCGAGATGAAGAATATCCGCTCCTCCGCCTCCGAGGGATCGCAAACTTGAAGTTCACGCACCAGGAAGTCCAAAGCGCGTTCCTGATGCTGACGTCGGACCTGGGGGGACGGATCAACAATTACAACTCGCTAGACGGTATCAAACATCCTTTGACATTGACAATAACAATGAATTTCTACATTTCAGAATAGGGGATACGCATAAAATTTATATTTCCTTAAAACTACATTTGGCTCAAATGAGAAAGTTATTAATTTTTTAGTAACAAACAAAAACATCCTCTTTTCAAAAAAAAAAATTACTGATTTTTCCGATAATAAACAAAAAGGCTTTCTTTCTAATGCTTTAAACCGAAACTCTCTATCTCAACTAGTTTTTGAGTTATGAATTTTTGGAAAATTTAAATATTTTTTTGCGCCCCAATGGCTCAAATGAGAAATTTGCTGATTTTTCCAATAATAAACAAAAAGACTTTCTTTCTAATGCCTTAAACCGAAACTCTCTATCTCAACTAGTTTTTGAGTTATGAATTTTTGGAAAATTTAAATATTTTTTTGCGCCCCAATGGCATAAATGAGAAATTTGCTGATTTTTCCAATAATAAACAAAAAGACTCTTTCTAATGCTTTAAACCGCAACTCTCTACTTCAATTACTTTTTGAGTTATGAATTTTTGAAAAATTTAAATATTTTTTTGCGCCCCAATGGCTCAAATGAGAAATTTGCTAATTTTTCCAATAATAAACAAAAAGACTCTTTCTAATGCTTTAAACCGCAACTCTCTACTTCAATTACTTTTTGAGTTATGAATCTTTGAAAAATTTTAATATTTTTTTGCGCCCCAATGGCTCAAATGAGAAAATTGCTGATTTTTCAAATAATAAACAAAAAGACTTTCTTTCTAATGCTTTAAACCGAAACTCTCTATCTCAACTAGTTTTTGAGTTATGAATTTTTGGAAAATTTAAATATTTTTTTGCGCTACAATCGCTCAAATGAGAAAGTTATTAATTTTTTTAGTAACAAACAAAAACATCCTCTTTTCAAAAAAAAAAAATCCCCAACTTCCTATCTTTTGTAGTTTTTGAGATATTAATTATCAAAAATTTGCCCCTTGCATATATGCAACTTTTTATACATTTGTGTTTTGCTGTACAACTAATATATAAGGGGTTATTTAATAGGGGATACTCATAAAAATTTTATTTCCTATTAAAAATAAATATTAAGTAGTGGGGAAAAACTGCGAATGGCGGGAAATGAGCGGTCGCTTGCCGCCAGGGATGCAATCGCCCGGTCTCTTAGTAAAAATAAATATTCAATAGTGGGGAAAAACTGCGAATGGCGGGAAATGAGCGGTCGCTTACCGCAAGAGTGCTATCTGGCGCATCACATATTTGTCATAAAAATTAACCTGTTTAAATAACTAAGCGTACCTCGAGTTGTTCGTCGCATTGTCGCTAAAATCCGGCCGCAAATAACAAATACAACAATCAATAATCTACTAACGTAATTTCCATTAAAGTCACCAGATAGTCCAGCGCGAACCATTGCTGTTAAATTGGAAACACTGATTTGAATACTTCAGGTAGTAAAAGCCGCTGTTTTTATCTGGGGACTTTAATTTCCATGGTTTGTGAACAAACGTTACGGCTAGAGACATTCCTTCGATATCAGAACACACTCACCTGATCCAAATATTCCGGTTCACTAGCCGATGCATCCCATCGATTGTTCAATATAAATATATTAGGCTTGGATAACTTGGCCGACACCTTATGGAAGAAATTCTTCTCCGTAACCATCAGGGTGGATTCCGCATTGGCGACAAGAACAAACACGTCCGCATCGAGGCAATGCTTGTCGATCCACTCGTCCAGGTTCGGCGTAACATCGACCCCTGGCGAATCCACGAAGACGACATCGTCCCTCAGCAGCAGGCACTTGTCACGCGGCCAATAGATGCGCACGAGCTGACTCTCGGACAGTTTCTCCTTGCAGAGCGCGTGCGCGAGTTGCCCGACACTGCGCACGGGCAGCCGCTCCTCGGGCGACGCCTCCGTCACAAGGTACGCCTCGTGAGAGTCGCTGCCCTCCACCTGCAGGAAACAGTTGGTCGTGTGTCCTATGCCCGAAGGCAGGATCTTGTCTCGCAGCATTGCATTTATCACGGTACTTTTTCCGTTGCTTGTACGACCAAAAAAAGCCACCTGCAAAAAAACAAAACAATAATAACACATTTCAAAACGAAACATTATTAAAGTATAAGGTTATCTCATAGCTTGTAGTGGTGGAAGCAAATAGCAAAGCTACGTGTCATCTGTATGCTAACGGGACGTCAGTCTTTGTTTATCGTATATGTCAGTGTTTCTCAACAGGTGGTCCGTAGAAAAATTTTAGTGGTCCGCGAAAGTTTTTGTGTACGTTTTTTGCCGTTATATTGTTATTTATTATGCATATTTTTTATGTAAATAATTTATATTTTGTTTATTTTCTGTAAACTTTCTGTGATTTTCTACAAATAAAATAAATGTATTAAGTAGCACATTAAATACATGTGTTTTCTTGCAAAAAATGATCCAACAATTATTATTAGTGGTCCGCGTATGAAAATTATGTATTTTACTGGTCCGCGGTGCGTTTTTGGTTGAGAAACACTGGTATATGTTATATACACTTGAAGTTTGATTTTTGGCTATAAATATCAAAATATCGTTTAATACTAAAACATCTAAAAACCCCCCTAAAAATATAAACAAATATCGGCTCATCGAAAAAAAAAAAAAAAATTTAATTCTGGTAGTAGTAGGGTATCAAATGAAAGCACTTAGTACGTGGATTAACGATCAAAATTTTATTTTTGCAAAATAAATTATTTTGAAGCTAATTTTACAAAAACTGCAAATTTTGTCCCACATCCTGTAGCCCAGATGGTTTAAACTAAAAATCTGAAAAAATTCTAAGTAATGTACATTGGTGTGAACCGGAATAGTACAACAGGAATTTTTGATCAGATTATGTTTTCAGAAAATAACCCATTTTTTCGTTTTTTGCTTGACTACGTAAAATATTTAAGAACTTATTTAAGAGAGTCAATCAACATGATTTGATAGTGTAATGGCTAGGATGCTCGCGTACTAATTAACCAACTTAAGTTCGCTCCGCTCTTAAGGCAATTTTATTTTCTGTTTTTTTTTTGCATTTTTATTTTGTTTAAATTAGTTTTTCAAAATTCTAGTTATATTTGGGCAAATATTGCATTTAATTTTTAAAAGCATAAATTTAATAACCAGTGGAAATTGTTGAAACTGAATACACGAAATCAGAGGGGCGGTTATGACTTAAAACAACCAATGGAAGCCATGGGCGCAATTTTCAAAATCTTAATAAACCTTGCTATATAAAAAAAAAATACTGCACATATTTTGAAACCTAAATAATGGTATTAGGCATGCGAATTAAAATTAACAAAAAAAATATTTTAACATAAAATTTGTTTTGGCATCCCAAATAATCATCTTTCGGTTACTAAATACCTGCGAAACCCTGAAATGTGTGAAAATTCACACCTCACTTCAATTTTTTTATTGAATGTTTCCCAAAACATTAATTGTTTAAAAAATACTTAATTTATCCAAAATTTATTAAACCCCTGAAAATTAGACTGTCCTGCATTACATGAATGTATTGTTGATTGCCTGCCAACAAGGGGTAAAATTTCACAATTTTTCAGAAATTCGTATCTTGAAAACGGTACGAGATAGCGACCTGGGGATTGAATTTTTGGAATCCCTGCAGCCTTATTTATTCAAAAAAAAATATATATATTTTTTGAAAATTAATTTTAATTGTAAAAAAAATATTTTAACATAAAATTTGTTTTGGCATCCCAAATAATCATCATTCACTTACTAATAAGGTGACCAGACGTCCCGGTTTTGCATCATTTGTCCCGGTGTCCCGAAAGGTACACTTTGTGTCCCGGTTTAGAATTCCAAAAAAATATTTTTACGAACCCAATTTTTTCTAATATCCCGCAAGCCCTCAAAATATTACTTTATTTACAAATATGTCTATCAAATATTTTAAAAGCTAGACAAACGAATTTCCAAATAAAAACAAAGATATTTAAATATGAAGAAGTGATATTTATCGGTTTTAAATTATCGGATATGATCGATCATCTTGTTGAGGAGAGTTTACTAGATTCAAACACATTCTATCAGACGGTTGATGAATTCTTTGGCACATCTTTAAATTATTTAGAAGGATGGACAAACTGTTTCCAATTAAGATCCATATTTCAATGGATTTTACTGAAAGCAATACCAACATGGAATGATGATACAAAATCTTGGCTTGGTGAATAAATATGTGGATATTTCAGCGCATAAATTCTCCGCAATTGAGGAAGAATTGCTATTTACGGAAATAACGAGGATAAAGAAATTTTTGGAAGAAAAATCAAGTGAGGATGAATTTAAAACCAATAGTCCAATTGAAAGAGTATTCAGTCTTGTAAATTCTTTTTGGACAGAATAAAAAAGTAGGATGCATGTCACACTAAAAGCACAAAAAAAATACACTAAAAGCAGTCATCTCAATAAAAGTAAATTCGAAAGTTGTTTGGATTTATACGATAAAATATCCAAGAATAAAGTTTTGCTGGAAAAAATCACAAATCCAAAAAGTATTCGTATAAGTAAAATTTCTTTCTTGTAATATTGTTTGTAATTATTAATTTTTTTATCTGTGGCTTATGAATAAATAATTTAATAAAACGATTTTTTTTTATTTGTTCCGGTTTATGATTTTCAAAATTTGGTCACCTTACTTACTAAATACCTGCGACCCTGAAATGTGTGAAAATTCACACTTCACATCAATTTTTTCTTTGAAAGGAATGTTATTTCGTTTAGGGTGTCCCCCGTAACTACTCTGATATTTATAAAATTTTCAAACAATTTTTATTGTACAGTTTTTTCTGTTAAGATAGTTCTGTTTATAAATGAAATATTGTAAGTACTAATTTTAACCCAGAAACACCCCCTAAATTTTTTTTTTATAAAACTAGTGATATATAATGAGTTGGTACCTTCATGTGGTCTCGGAGAAGGACATCTCTGATCCCTTTGACTTTAGCGACATAGGCGCAGACCTCCTGAACGTTATGCTTGTCCACGATCTGTTCATCGGCTTCCAGGGAGGCCATGTATTCCACTACGTCCCTCACGTACTCCTCGATCTCCACATAGATGTCGTTGATCTTCCTCTTCGCCTTGACGAACATCTGCAGTGGAGATTTGTCAGCCGAGGCGCCATTGGCAGCCCGTCCAGGTGTCCGAGCATCGGTTATCGCGTTCATGAGCGTCCCCGAGTGAATGTTGTTATGCGGCCCATCACCAGCCATCAGCGATATCGAACGGTTATTCATGAACGCAGCCATCGACAGAAGAATACTTCACATTAGCTCACGGTGCACCTCACCAGTAACAATCGCATGCAAAACTGAAACATAAATAAAGCCACTATCAACTAAACGGTGCATGCTATGTGCTCTATACAGGGGGCGCGCTGAGTGCACTAACTAACACATGAGACCAGAGGCAGAGACCTGTTTGTTCCCTTTCATTGCTGTGCCGTCCATAACCTCAACATATGTCGCTCTCGAACCAAGGACTCCGTCACTCGCCACCCTCGCAACACTCACCTCACAAGCCCCAAATATTCCCTCACTCCCCCAACTCCTTGCTCCTGCTCTAATAATATCGATATTTCACAACTAAAACTTCAGCAGTAAGTCAAATGTTAAAAGGACGAATACTTCTACAGTTTCCCTGGAAACGAAACGAACGAATACACACGACTGACACATTTTCCAACACCTCATTGTTTACACACTTGTCAAAAATGCCTCTCTTACCTTAAGATAAATAATTAATTACGTAATTAAACATTTTTATTGTGTGACATGCATGCGGCAATACGTTCGCCTGAATGATCCAGACTTATCCTCTGCGCATGCGATAAAAATGTCAAAGTGTAGGTTAGTTTAAAATGTCAGAAATTAGTAAATTATCTCTGATCTTAATATACCTTGAACTCTTATAGGATAAGAACTGAGAAAAAACAAACAATATAATGGTTTACTGAAAAGTCGGGGCTCATCTGTCCTGAAAAAGAAGGAAAAAAGGACTCATGCATAGAGAGGGATGGAGACATATATTTCATACATGCCAACCACACATAAAATATTTATATTTTATTTATAAACTCGTTAAAATTCAAATTACAAAAATCAGATCACGGAAATTGGCGAAGATTGTTTTTAAAAAATATAAAAATATTTTTAATGTTTTATTTTTTCATAAAAACGTTTGACAGTGATTGCCAACGTGAAAGGATGACAGTAAGGGGGTTATAAGTTTAGTAACAGAAGTATTTCGTAAAACAGGAAAAACGGTCTGAAATATATTATCTAATCAGATAAAAAGTGCTCCGATGAACCGTGGATAGATTTCACTTTGTTAATCAAGCGAAACAAAAATGCCAACGTAGCTAACCTAGCATTCGAGCTGGTGGACTTAGTGTGGTGACGATGCGCCCGCTAGTGTGGGTCGTGTGCGTGGTTTTGGTGAGTGGAGCCGTTGCCTGGGACCAGGACCAGCTGGAGGTGTTCGACGTGGTGGAGGAAGTGGACCGCAACTTCTACGAGATGATGAACATCAGCCATGACGCGAACAGCACTCAGATTCGCAAGGCCTTCCGCAACCTGTCCCTGCTGCTGCACCCGGATAAGAACGCCTCGCCTGACGCGGAGGTCCAGTTCAGGAACCTGGTGGCCGTGTACGAAGTGCTCAAAGATCCCAACAAGCGAAAGCATTATGACGAGGTGCTTGTCAGCGGTTTACCCAAGTGGCACTCGGCTGTCTACTACTACAGGCACTACCGTAAGATGGGAGTGGCCGAGATGACAGCCATTCTGTTTGTTCTCATCACTATCGGCCAGTATTTGATCGGCTGGGCTTCCTATTTCGAGAGGAAATACACATTCGAGCAAGTGTACCAGTCAAAGATCGAGAAGAAAAAGAAGAAATTATCTAAGAAAGGTCAGAATGTGGAAGAGATACTGGAGGCATTTGAACATCCGAAGCCATCCTTTTATAACACGCTGCCTTTTCAACTACCGAGGGTAGTTTATCGAAGTATAGTTGGGATCCCGGGTGTGTTTCGTGTGATTGGCGAGATGCGTAAGGAGGCGGACAGGAGGAAGGCGCAGGAGCTGGAGGAGCAGGAGCTGCTTAGGCAGCAGGAGGCGGAGGCCGAACAAAAGAGGCAGAGAGACAAGGAGCTCCGCAGGAGGAAGCAGCCAGCGTTCAGGCCGGCGGAGAGGGGAGACGATGAGTTGCCCCCTCCTCCCGTGTACAGCTCCATCGGGTACACAGCCGAGGAGAGCACAACGGCCAGGCCTCCTGTCTCCGGAGGCCTGTGGACAGATGATGATCTCGCTGAGTTGGTTAGTACCGCCTCCATTAATTTATATATAATAATTATATACTAATTTATTTGCCATTTAACGTCCGGCATTAATTTTCGGTAGTATTCTCTGCTGGCCGGACTTATTTTGAATCCAGTGCGTGAAATCGCAAATATTTGTTTAAAAATTGCTAGCGCCCGTTCTATATACACTAGAATTATGAAACAAAACCGAAATGAAAGAGAATTAAATTTTTCAGCGACTCTAATATGAGTCTTTCGGTTAACAATAAATACCAGCACCGACTCATATTTGAGACTTTCGGTAGATAAGGTTAAGTATACATATTTTTTTTTTGCAAAGATTTGTTGATAATTTCATTTCAATACAATACAATACATTTCTATGACTAAATGCAATAAATACATAAATATATGCGGCATATATTTGTGATTGCACTAATACCCTTTTCACACTAGAACTTTAAGATTGGATGTTAAAGTGAATGTGTCTTTAAACGCTAATGTGAAACCGTATGGCCTCGTCTAAATACAAGCGATGTTTAAGACAGAGATCTGCATCTTAAACATCCTCCACATTGCCAATTTAATTTCTATTATAAAAAAATACTCTGAATTTGTGCTGTCAATATTTTATATTATCATAAACAAGAATACTGTATTATATCGACGTTATAAGAAGTTTATACGTATTGTTATAATAAAATTATTTATTTTAATAATGTGTTTAATAAAATACAGAGCTACAATAATTGAGATAAAATGTATCGACTTACATGTTAATACAGGTGTAATATATTCTTTATTGTAGTGTCTTTATTGTAGAATGAAATGAAATATCCATGTTTATAATAATTCAAAATGTGCGTCTGCGCAGACAGTTCAAAACTGGTAATTTCATGACGGTAAGTTAAGGACAAAATTACCGTAGCTGATGACAGCACCGGAGATTTAAACATCAAGTGTGAAAGCATACCGATGTTAAACATCCGTGAACTTTAAGTAAGGTGACCATTCATCCTGGTTTTACCAGTACTGTACTGTTTTTTTGGTCATTGGTCCTGGTTAGTCGTGAAATATAACCAGTACAGTTTAGGGACACAAAATCAAAAATTATTAATTTTTCAAATAATCGAGTAAATTTAAACACTAAATACGGCTCAGCAGTGTAGCGGCCTTTTCAAATGTACCTTCTTAATCTACAATATAAATAATAGTACATTTTATTTTTTCACTTAAAGGCAAAAAAACTAAGCTTACTCTGCAATATTTTTTTAATATATATTCTACGATAGCCACTTTTCTTCATGCTGACTGATCAGGCGCGCTCCTAGAAAAATTAACTGATAGGGGGGTCTATTTCTAAAAAATATCCGATAAATAATATAAAATTTATTATTGCCTCTTTACGGGGAGGGGTGGTCTTATATGTTAATTACATTTTGACTATGATTTGTTTTTTATCAACAAAATATAGTGCGTTCGAAGGTGAGTTTGCAGTACAGGGCATATAGAGTAGTTCTTTTTCATACTCTCTAATGGGTTTACACAATGACGCTATCCTTTTCTTGCTAGTCGACGTTGCCAGCTCTAAAACGCACTGATCTGTGAAGACGCAGTATTCTACAAATGGCCATTTGTTTTTGTTGAGTGTTATTTTGAGTTTTATAAGAGTTGATTTTTGTAAATAATACGAGTTTTTCATATTATTATAATTGACACATTTGACTCTTTTACAACAATTGGCAACACCGCTCCCATTTGCCATAAGAGCTATACTGCAAACTCACCTTCGAACGCACTATAGTTGATTTTATTTTCAGTAGCTTGGTATTTTATTAAGTATATGATTTTTTAGTTCCTGGGGAGGTCAGGATTCAAGGATTCCTCTCCTATTGCACGCACCTATACTTGAGCTATTTTAAATGTCCTGGTTTTATATTTGACTAAAATGGTCACCTTACTTTAAGTTCACTCGTCTTAAAGTTCTAGTGTGAAAAGGGTATTACGGTTTTGGTTGTTGTTGTCAGGTGCAGCTGGTGAAGAGGTACCCGGGTGGTACCACGGAGCGCTGGGAGCGGATAGCGGAGGTGATGGGTCGCATGGTTAGCGAGGTGACCTACATGGCCGCCAAGCTCAAGGAGAACTGCTACCGGCTGCCGGCCGGCGCTGAGGGGGTGGAGGTTGCGCCCGCTTCTCCCGAGGAGCCGCCCAGGAAGCAGAAAACGCGCGGCGGAAAGGCAGGCACGGGGCAGGGGCCGACACAGGGCCCCCAGGAGGACGCCGAGTGGTCTCAGCTGCAGCAGAAGGCCCTCGAGGCGGCGCTCGCCAAACATCCCAAGGGCCCCGCCGACAGGTGGGACAAGATTGCCAAATGTGTACCGGATAAAACGAAGGTAACGTATAGACCAGGAGCTCAGCACAGTTTATGGTCTCCGATATCATACATGCCTTTTGGAGGGGAGAATATTTACCTACCCTGTGACAACAAAGAAATGAGGGTACTAAACCCCTGCAAGCTTTCCGCTCATATGGAAAATTGCATTTCCACTTTCAATAAAAAATTTTGAAAGATTTTTCGAAATTTTTTTCAAGTTTCTATTTTTTCATACTTTTTTGCTCAAAATTTGCTGAAAATGTATTACGGACCTAAGAATTTCAAAAATTGCATCCCCAGGTCTATATCTTTTTTAGTTTTGAAGATACGGCTTTACAAACTTAAGAATTTTGACAATGTTCAAAACATTTTCAACGAAAAACGTCTTTAACGAATAAGGCCCCAAATTTTTAGCTGCGTATATAAGTGTTGGTGATTTTAAAAATTCAAACCGCAGGGCGCTATCTGTTTTAGTTTTTGAGTTATGAATTTTTGAAAATTGTAATTTTTTCCCCTGGAAGCTAATATGGTAGGCAACCCACAACACGTTCGTGCTATGCGGTAACGTATATAAGGTTAGGGGATTTTTTTTTAAACTAAATAAGTGATGTTTGTCTATGATGGGCACTTCTCCGTCACTAGGGGCATAGCCCCAAAATATAAAAAAAAAATCTTTTTTTATTTAGTCCAGTTATGATATTTTTAAGACACGCCGAAAGAGCACAGTACGATCTGATTTCCTAAACATAAATTCATTATTTTTTTTCAAGATTTTGCATAATAATAATTTATCTAACAAAAGTTGCTATAAAAGCAATAACTAACAACTTTTATTGGAGAAATTTTATGATAAAACGAAAAAAAAAAAATTTAATTTTCGAAATTTTTTCTTTGTATCAATTTTTTCATGTAACGTTTCCATGGTCATGATAAATAATATCTCTGTTAGAAAATATTAGGCCAAGTTATTTCTACTCTACTGCTAGAATGTATTTTATACAAGTATTTTGATGGCGGTCGGTCCTGTGGTAGTCACAGTTGATTTTTTGTTTTTATTCCGAGTCCGATAGTTTGTAGCGTTGACGGGAACTGGGCGGTCGGTTTCCGCCATATCGAAATATTGCCGGCTGTAAGTGACGGCTGAAATGTCTGTTTGCAGGAGGAATGCATACTGCGGTACAAGTACCTGGTGGAGCTGGTGAAGAAGAAGAAAGAGACCGAAGAGGAGAAAGAAGAACAAGTGTCAAATTCCTAATTTATTGTTATATATTTCATTTTTAACTAAGAGATCGAATAAATATTATTTTTGAATGTAATTGTTTTTGAATGCTAGGACCATTTATTTCCCTGCGTTCTTGAGGCTCTGGAGACTCCGGTTGTCCAGCGGAGCGCCCCCTGCGTGCACTCGCGGTGCGTCCTCTTGCGGGGCAGCTGGTGTTCGGGCGTGGCGGGGGTTGGGGGGACTGCTGGTGGGGGCGGTGTGGGCGGGCTGCCGTCCACGCTTTGCAGGGACTGAGCCCGCCTGTGCAGCGAGAGACGCAGCGGTTTCTTGGGGGGCGCCGGTCTACATCCCCGGTGTCGCGACGCCGGGGACGGCTCGCTCGCGTAGTCCGCCTCCAGGTCCAGCGAGCGGACGCTCCTACTACTCACACCCGAAACGGACCTTGGGCTCTTCTGGTAAACCTGAAAACAACATGACGGTCACAACTTTCCCCTAGTCCAGTGTTTCTCAACCTTTTCTGGCAAATTACGTAAATATTGGCTGCGGCCCCCTATATACATATATATATAGAGAGAGAAAGATAGAGAGGGGAAGAGAAGGGCGAGAGAGAGAGAGATAGGAGAGGGGGGGGGGCACCAAAGGATGTCTCAGGACATAGAGAATGCGATTTTTCTCGATAAGGTAGTATTCAAATTTATCAGAAAAAATTTCCCTTAACTTTTTACTTGCCCGACCTTAATATATAAGGGGCAAGTATTATAATCGCGAAAATTTTCCATGTCGAGATTTTGACTGATGACCACGTTTCATGGTCCAGGGAATCCAAAAAACCGATTTTCGAAGTGCCGTCCGTATGTGTGTGTGTCTGTGTGTATACACGATAACTCAAAAACGGTTTAACTTAAAGAGTTCGTTCTGGTACTAAAAAATTCTCCTAATAATTGGGAAGAACCCTATTGTTTTTTATTAAAATCCGAAACCGGAAATGGAAGTTATTAAACATTAAAATTTAAAAATATTTGTAACTAGTAAACCAAGCCTAGGACAAAAAATTGTATAGGCCATAATTTGATGTATTTTTGAAGATTTACCTAAATCTTTTTTTAAATTAAAAAAAAATGTTTTTTTTTATTATTTTTTTTTTTATGGGAGGGCAAGTCTAGCGGAGGTCTTCCTTCGCCACTGGTTTAATTTTTAAGCACTACAAATGTATCGAAGTGTATAACAGAAGGTTCAAAAACATTTAAAAATCAAAATTTCAATTTTTTTTTGTTAGGATTTCTTTAAAAATTTACTCTAAAGATATTTCAGACATGAGAATTTCAAAAATTCTAACCGCAGGTCTCTATCTTTTTTAATTTTTGAGATATATTCATACAAAGATATAAATGTTACAAAATTTCGAAATAGTTGTCAGCAAAAAGAGGTTTAACAACAAAAGCCCTAATTTTTTTCTAGACTAAACAAGGTATGAAGATTCCAAAAATTCAAACCGTAGGTCTCTATCTCTTACCGTTTTTTAGTTATGATTTTTTAAAATTGACAAAAAAATTAGCCCCTTCGAAGGTATATATAGGCAACCAACTGAACATACATGTATACCAATACAACATATACTGTTAGGGGTATATATTTCGAAAATTTCTGTTTATTTTCATATTTAAACAAAAAGGATGTTATATTCATTATTGAGAAGTTACCGGTGGCGGCGCTGTGCTCCAAGGCAATATGGCTGTTGCCTCTAGTACTCAGCTGTCAATATTCTAATAGCGAACAGGTTAATATAAGCACAGTACATTTTTATTTTATGAAAATGCGAGTAAATATTTGCGAAATTTTTTGATTTTTAAGCGCTACACATGTTTTAAGTGTATAACAGAAGGCGGGCAACAAATTACAATATTTAAAGTTTAATTTCAGTAGATTTATTGAAGTGTAATTTGTAGTTGAGCAGGTGTTAAATGCCGAAGTGACACGGTTCACCAAATTGAAATGAGCCGGCTCAAGGCTCACTGTATAGTTTCAAGGATACGATTGGTCGGGCGATTGTGAGCAGTGACCGGAGTGATCCGGATCTGGATCGATGTCATGTTGAACTTCGCGAGAACTCGGCTTGTAATGTATTATCATAAAGTGTATTTTGTCATCAATTTGTAGGGCAGTTTATTTGAAACTAATAGGCTTAGTCTGTATTTTATTACAACCATACTATATAAAAATATTGCCCAAATCCCAGATGTCCGATTTATAAGGGCAATAAACATCGCCATAAACTTAACACATCTGGTTTAAAATACAGTAGCTACATAAAGTGAATTGTTTGTTTCAAAAATGTTAGATAAGAGCCGGGGCTAAGCGACGTTCTACCTACGAGCGAACGACCGGCAACTGACTGACCTGTGTCTCGGGATCATGTTTACAGTTCATATATTGCAAGAACCGGCTCTAAGCGACGTTCTGCCTACGAAATAACGACCGACCTGTGTCTCGGAAACATGTTTACTTAACCGGATCACTGAGCCGAATCAATGAACCGGCTCAACAAACTGAACGACCTCCACTGATCCGGTTCCGCAAACTGAGCCGAAATTCACTTCTCTAGACTCGTTTACCTGAACAACCTCGCCGCTGCCGAGGTCTACGACGCTGGTGACGCAGGACAGAGGCTGCTGCGGTTGAGGACTCCTGGTGCCGTTCAGCCTCCTGGACTCTATGCAGCCGGCGTGACTGTGTCTCTGTCTCTCCCTCTCTCTCACCGTCTCCCTCTCCCTGTCCTGCTTGACGAAGGCCTCCGGGCCGTGGCCGTGCCTCAGCTCGCCGTTACTCGAGCTCTTCGCCTTCCTCTGGGTCTCCGTGTGCCGGTCCAGGAGCTCTTGCACCTGCACAACAAGCCGCTTCAATATCCACCAGCGCTCGGGGCTACCACGGTCGCTTTCAATAAAGAAAGAGCCAGTGACGTCACTGAACATTATGCGCCAAATTTAAACGTCAAATCAGTGACGAGAAACAGGATGAAATAATCGTTTCTGTACATATTACGTCACCGGCACTTTCCCCATTGAAATGGGTTCTTCAGTTTCTGACCATTTTATTAGACGCATCTTAATTTTTACCGACAGTCACATATAGAGAAGGAGTATAGCTACAGCAAATACGGTTGAAAGGATTTGAAACGAAATACAGTAATACCCCGCCACTCGACGTTAATTCGTTCTGAAAAAGCGTCGAGTAGCGATTACGTCGAGAGGCGAATCGAATTTCTCCATAAGAAATAAAGGGAATCATATGTACATATATGTACATATAAGGAAATACATATATGTATATGTTTTCCTTTTAGCTATGCTTGAATTTCTATCCTTTGGACCCATAATTATAAATATAAATCACTTATTTTAGCAAAAAACAAAAAGTTCATAGCTGCACTAAATCGTAAAGAGTTGTTGTCGTTAAGATATCTAGGCGCGAACAGCTGGTCATGCGTTCATTTTGCTTTGTTTACTAAAATATGTATCACGTGATCGGTACTCGATCACGCGTCGGATAGCGATGCTTCCGTCGACTCTCACTCTCGACATTTACGTCGAGTGGCGGAAATGTCGAGCTAAGAGGCAGTCGAGTAACGGGGTATTACTGAAATCATATAGGTATAGGAGTCCGATCGATCGCACTCTTGGCGGCAAGCGAACGGTCGCTTCCCGCCATTAGTAATTTTTCCCCTACTGTTAAATTTCAGTATTTTAAACATCAGTTTTACTAGTCTGCTCGTTCGCAAACTCTTTTTCTGTAAATTTCATCCTTGACGACCTGTATCGACAATTTGAAATATGAAATTAAAACAAGTGGTTCGGGAAGACAGCAGTGGTTGTATACCTGTTCCTCGAGGTATGATATGCGGTGTGTGAGACGGAGGTTGTCCGCTCGGAGGCCGTCCTTGGCTCTGCGCGCCTCCTCGGCGCCGGCCCTCACCGCCCCGAGCTCCTGCCGCAGGGCTGCCACCTCCAGGGCGCCCGGGCTACTCTCGCCCCTGGTCTGGATCGCCCTGACACAAATAACAGTTAGTTGGGTACTCAATAAAAGAAATCTTGCACTGACAAACACAAATAAATAATATAAAAAGTCTGTTCGAAAATTTGAACAGACTCAGGGTGATGGTAAGAGGCTGTAAAGGAGCCAATTACCATCAAATATCACAGTCAATAACTAGGAACACATTAAAATAAGGTGCAAGACTTCACACATAAAACAATAAGTTCGATTCTCTCAGGAAATTATATCACAAATTCAAATTAAAAAATTATAATATTCAAACAAATTAATTTCAAGAAATTATAAATGAAAAGATGCGCCAAATCTTCTTCTTTAAAAGTGTTTTTAGTAATTTTAAATATCTTAAGTGATATTCATTTTATTAAGAAAAAAGTTGAGGCATGTCAAAAAGACTTGAACGTTACGTCAAAATACAAACCTAGCGCCTGTAAGTTATGCAATCACACTAGCACCAGTGTACTGCTGGGAAATCGGACAACAGGCGAAAACGAACGAATAAAAATTCAAATATCTCGAGAACCATCATAGAATATGAACAAAATTTGTTAATTTATCTACGAATTACGACCTCTTCAGCTTCAGGGAGGAATCACTTACCAGATGAGTAAAATTTAATTTTTAGTATTTAAAGTAATAATTATTAACAATAAATATGAACTTGAGGTGTTTTTGTAATAACCGTAGACAAGTATTGTGTGTGTAGGAGTTAAATAAGTAAGTGTTACCTGAGGAGCACGAGCTGGGCTGGCGCTGGCCGGGTCGCTAGCGCCCTCGCGAAGTCCTCCCTCGACCAGCTGCCCTCCCTCCCGATATTCGGCACCAGCCTCCCGTTCACCTGGGGACCGCACAGGTGCAATTAACATCTTACATCATCTCCACATAAATAAATAATATCTTGGAATTATAAATCAGCTACAAAAATGTAACACCAGATAAAAATAGATGACAAAATAATAGAACAGGTAAGAAAATTCAAATACCTAGGCACAGTTTTCGCGGAAGATGGAAAAATGGATGAAGAAATTATGGAAAGAGTAGGCGTAGCAGAAAGAATGTTCAACAGCATCAAAGCACCGTTCTTAACTAAAAAAGAAATACCAGCTAACATCAAAGTAGAGATCTTCAAAAAAGTGACAGTACCAATTTTGACATACGCCTCAGAATCCTGGACCACTACAGAGACACAGGTCTAAAATAAGAAGCTCCGAAATGAGATTTTTAAGGAAAATCGAAAGTAAAACAAAATTGGACAGAATAAGAAATGAAATATTTATGGAAAAACTAAGCACAAAACCATTAGAGACTATAATAGTAGAAGGACAGCTAAGATGGCTGGGACATATACACAGAATGAGTGAAGACAAAATAGTAAAAAGAGTTTATGAGGCAAGAACAGTGAAGAAAGTTAGATCAGGAAGACCGAGAAAAACCTGGCACCAAGAAACAAAAGAAGCTGCAACGAAGAGAGGAGTAAAGTGGGAGGAGATAAGAAAATATACAAAGGACAGAACACGATGGAAAAAAGTATAGAGAACAACACCAGAATAGTATATTCTGTAACAAGGTTGGAATGAGAAAATTCGATGCGAGTGGAATATCGAACCACGAGCATCGAATTTTCTCTTCCAACCGAGTCACAGACCCTACTTTCTTCACGACTACCAGAAAGAAAAAAAAATTAACAAATAATTATTTTAACAAACATTTTATCTTAACAAATAATTTATATTACATAACAAATTAATCAATTAATTAAACTATTTTTTTTAAATTTATTATTTGTTTAATTTTAATTTAATTTGCCGCACATCGTCCACTATTTTAGGTTAGGAAGTTATGTTGCATTTATTTAATGTAAAAGTTGCATATATCTTAATGTAACCCTACAAAAACAAAAGACAACAAGTATGGAATAGTTATTCCATAACAAGTGATGGAATGAAATAAATGCATAAGAAGATAAGGGCTTTAGAATAACATTCCAACTATTGTGTTAGAATATTAACTTTCTGTAGTCAAAAATGGTTTTAGAATTGGTAAATTCTATAGTGGTCGTGGAGAAAATAAGTAACTCGACTATAGTCTTACACCGCAAGGTAGGAAGGCTTCAGGATTAAGTAAGTAAGTAAGTAAGTAAGTAAGTAAGTAAGTAAGTAAGTAAGTAAGTAAGTAAGTAAGTATAAATGAGGTAAGAATGAGTGACCCACCTCGATGATGCGGTCTCCCCTGCGCAGGTCGCATCCCTCGGCGGCCCACTCGACCGCGAGGCCTGGTCCGGGCGGGCGGAGGGCGACGCCGAAGCGGGGCCCGCTCGAGCAGTCCCAGGGGGCCTCGGCGGCCAGCAGCTCGAGCCGCGCGCCGCCCCTGAGCGCGAGCAGCGCGTGCAGCGAGTGGTCCGCGTGCGCGCCGCCCCCGGGCCCCGCGCCGCCCCCGCCCACTGCCACCACCTCCTCCTGCAGCCGCCGCGCCTCCTCGCTCACCGTCAGCAGGTTCAGCTCCTCCCTGCCCAGCTGGTACTCCAGCTCCGCCTGTCTTATCCTCACGTCTATGTTGTCCGTTATGTCTAACCTGTCAACAACACAACGATATTAAATCCTCAGGTGCTCCAGTAGACCATTAGCTAAAGCGTGATGTCAGCGAGAGACGGAGAAAGACGATGAAAAATACCGGGGTGTAAGAATCAAAAGCTATTACAGACAAAAACTACTAAAAGATCTCTTAATTAAAAATCCCACCGCTGCCACCAGAAATATAACAGGCAAAAACTAGTGAAGGATCCTACTCTTAAAAATCCCACCGCTGCCACCAGATGTAGCTGGCAAAAACTACTAAAAGATCTCTTAATTAAAAATCCCACCGCTGCCACCAGAAATATAACAGGCAAAAACTAGTGAAGGATCCTACTCTTAAAAATCCCACCGCTGCTACCAGATGTAGCTGGCAAAAACTACTAAAAGATCTCTTAATTAAAAATCCCACCGCTGCCACCAGATGTAGCTGGCAAAAACTACTAAAAGATCTCTTAATTAAAAATCCCACCGCTGCCACCAGATGTAGCTGGCAAAAACTACTAAAAGATCTCTTAATTAAAAATCCTACCGCTGCCACCAGATGAGAAATGAATTTATCAAAATGCAAAAACGGGGAGAATTTAGCAAAATGAAAAAAATATGGGGGGAAGGCTGCCACCACCTAGCTTATATAAAACTAGGAAAATAAATTTGACTGAATTTACCTGCTTCTCTGTTGATGGGAATTTTAAAGTCAAACAAGTGGGTAAATTTATAATAGTAAATTTATTATGTAAAAAGAAATAACCGAAGGAAGACCTCCGCTAGACTTGCTTTCCCATAAAAAAAATAATAATAATAAAAAAAAAAATACATATATTTTTTTTTTTAATTTAAAAAAAGTATTGTAAGCGCGAAAATTTTCGATGTCGAGATTTTGACGGATGACCACGTTTCATGGTCCAGGGAATCCAAAAACTATTTTCGAAGTGCCGTCCGTATGTGTGTGTGTGTGTGTGTGTCTGTGTGTGTGTGTGTGTGTGTGTCTGTGTGTATACACGATAACTCAAAAACGGTTTAACTTAAAGAGTTCGTTCTGGTACTAAAAAATTGTCCTAATAATTGGGAAGAACCCTATTGTTTTTTATTAAAATCCGAAACCGGAAACGGAAGTTATTAAACTTTAAAATATAAAAAAATTCGTAACTAATAAACCAAGCCTTGGACAAAAAATTGTATAGTACATAATTTGATGTATTTTTGAAGATTTACCTAAATATTTTTTTAAATTAAAAAAAAGTTATGTATTTTTTTATTATTTTTTTTATGGGAGGGCAAGTCTAGCGGAGGTCTCCCTTCGCCACTGGTTTATATTCTGTCTAACCTTCATAATAAAATTATTAACATAGCAAAATTATGAATTGCATAAACACTCTACCTATTGTTATGAATAATATCTTTACTATCAAAATAATTCTGATGATGCAGCTGTTACAGAGGCCTAATTGTTTTTAATTTAACTAACATAAACTTTTGTCATACCTATCTAAAGCCAGTCTTATATTCTTAATTATCATTTTCTTATTCTCCGCCTCTGTCCTGAGCTTGTTGAGTTTGTCCTCCCTCTCCCGGTTCTCCAGGTCCTGTTTGTTTCTCCTGTTCTTGGGGGTGTTAATGTTGACAGTGTTTTCTTTGTTGGACGTGGTGATACTGGGAGACGGAGCTTTGCGGCGTCGCGGCGTGTTGCTCAGTGACACCTCTATGGACGCCATCTTGGCCTCCAGCGTTTCCAACCGTGTGATCCGTGGTTGGATAACAGCAGGTTGAAGAGCAGTCTGAAAACAACAAAAATTTAAATAAAATATATATCACAAATTCAAATTAAAAAATTATAATATTAAAACAAATTAATTTCAAGAAATTATAAATGAAAAGATGCGCTAAATCTTCTTCTTTAAAATTGTTTTTAGTAATTTTAAATATCTTAAGTGATATTCATTTTATTAAGAAAAAAGTTGAGGCATGTCAAAAGACTTCAACGTTACGTCAAGATACAAACCTAGCGCCTGTGAGGTATGCAATCACACTAGCACCAATGTACTGCAGGGAAATCGGACAACAGGCGAAAACGAACGAATAAAAATTCAAATATCTCGAGAACCATCATAGAATATGAACCAAATTTGTTAATTTATCTACGCATTACGGGTTGTCATTTGAAGCCTCAAACAATTTTAAATAAATATTTATTTTTTTATTACCATATAGAATAAAAAATATAAAATGAATAAAAATAGTAGTAAAAAGAATTAAAAAAATCAGCTGTAGCCACCACAGGACCGACCGCCATCATAAAGTACTTATATAAATTACATTCTAGCAGTAGAGTAGAAATAACTTGGCCTAATATTTTCTAACAGAGATATTATTTATCATGACCATGGAAACGTTACATATAAATATGAAAAAATTGAGAAAAATTATACAGAAATTATTCAAAATTTTTCGTTATATTAAAGAATGTCTCAAATAAAAGTTGTTAGTTATTGCTTTTATAGCAACTTTTGTTTAATACATTTTTTCGAGATATTTTTTCCTGTTGTGAAATATTCGCAAAAATCTTAAAATCGACACGAGTAAACTCCCATTTTTAATCAACCGATTTTTACCAAAAGTTGATCAACTCGTGCCATTGATGGCAGAAGCTTAAATATGAAGTTTCATAAAAATCCTTTCAGCCAAATTTACTCTGCACGTGTACACAGACAGACGGACAGACGGACGGACAGACAGACAGACAGACGGACGGACAGACAGACCGACAGACATCGTGCTAAAAATAGTCAACACGTTATCTAGGGACCTCAATTCGTAGAGATCCATCGAAATCTCGAAATGGGAGAAACGGCAACAGCCGTAATGTTCATTCACGATAAGAATGAGATGATGTCATACTTGGTTAATTTAATTGCCAACATCATAATGTAATTTAACCAACATGGAAGCATTACTCTTATTGTTACATTTGTCTACTACATGTTGGTATCACTTTCTTACGTTGTCACTTTTAAATAGCATTGTTCAGTCGTATTTATGTTTGACATATGAAGGAGCGGGGTTAAAGTAGTTGTATATAACCTAACTTTTTTGACAATTAACGAATTAGCAACACATCAAGTTTTTCAACTGTGACGTAATCTCATTCTTATCGTGAATGCACTTTAAAAGCATACATTGTGCATTTCTTGTAATAATTGCGCGGTTGTCGAGTCGCAGGATGATTAAGAAATGAAAGTAACGGTGAGCGATGGGTTGGTGGTCTGAACAATGGCTGAACAATGGCGACAATCATTCGATGATTAAGCCCGTTCCCAGCATGTTCAGCGGCTAATTACCGACAACAACTGAATATGGGACACAAGAATGCGCACTGGGTCACACACCACGGACACCGGCTGACATCGCGAGTCACTCTCAGAACATCTGTCGCCTCTCTCATCTCATCTACAGATTATAATTGTTGTTTTCATTGTAATGATCATTTCAAGTCCTTGTGTCGCATCAGTGGCGTATACAGGGGGGGGGGGGTGAGAGGCAGGGGAGCGCTTATGTTGCTTATATGTAAATCCGCATTCAGAGCTCTTAAATCAATAGCTTATGCACTGTAGCTTATGGACTGTTCACTGTCACCATCGTAAGGGGTCTTAAAAAAATCGCATTTTTCAAAATGTTAAAAAATGTAGAACTTTGTGTTTTTAAAAAATGTGTATCATGAAAACGGAAAGCGATAGAGCCTTGCGGTTTGAATTTTTGGAATCCTTATACTTTGTTTAGTCTAGAAAAAAATTGAGGCCTTAATGGATAGCACACAACTTTTTTTATGATCCATAAAACGAATTTTCAAAATATCAAAAAATGTAAAATTTTGTACTTTAAAAAAATGTATATCTCGAAAACGGGAAGAGATAGAGACTTACGGTTTGAATTTCTGGAATCTCCATTGCATATATATTGTTAAAAAAATTTAGGGCCTTAATCGCTTAAGCCATTTTTGACTGGGATTTTTTTGAAAATATTCAAATTTTTTGGTTTGAGTGACTGTATCTCAAAAACTAAATATGATAGAGACCTGCGGTTGGAATTTTTGAAATCCTAAGGTCCGAAATACCCTTAGGGCACATTTTGAAACAATTTGGAAACAAAAAATTTTTTTGGAAAATTTTGAATTTTTCATAAAAATTTTTGAAATTTCAAAAAATCATATCTCAAAAACGGTTGAAGATAGGGACCTGCAGTTTGAAAATTTGGACAACTCATATCTTGTTTAGTCTAGAAAAAAATTGGGGCCTTAATATATTAAGTAGTTTAGTTTGTACAGGGGCCTAAACAAAACCCTTGAAAATGGCCAAAAATCGAAAAAATCGTAAGGGGTATACCTTAAAAAAATCGCGTTTTTTGACCAAAATTTTTTTGTCTCCGATTTGACTGAAAATTGGTATTATTATGTATTTTGGGCCGTAGATCTCAAAAATCTGGTCTATTCCGAGCTATGTGCTCACATTTTTGAGTAAATTGCAAAATAGTCTTTCGAAATTGTCATAATTCATGTCCATATTTGTATCCATGATTAATATATCGAAAATGGTTAGAGATAGAGACCTGCGGTTTGAATTTTTGGAATATTTACACTTAGTTTAGTCTAGAAAAAAATTGGGGACTAAGGTTGTGTGGTACACACAACTCTTGCTATGGGCATTAAACAAACTTTTAAAATGTATCAAAAATGGAAAATCTTATAAATTTAAAAAATGCGTATCTCGAAAAACGTAACTGATGGAGACCTGCGGTTTGAATTTCTGGAATCTCCATTGCATATATATTGTTAAAAAAATTTAGGGCCTTAATCGCTTAAGCCATTTTTGACTGGGATTTTTTTGAAAATATTCAAATTTTTTGGTTTGAGTGACTGTATCTCAAAAACTAAATATGATAGAGACCTGCGGTTGGAATTTTTGAAATCCTAAGGTCCGAAATACCCTTAGGGCACATTTTGAAACAATTTGGAATCAAAAAATTTTTTTGGAAAATTTTGAATTTTTCGAAAAAAATTTTGAAATTTCAAAAAATAATATCTCAAAAATGGTTGGAGATAGGGACCTGCAGTTTGAAAATTTGGACAACTCATATTTTGTTTAGTCTAGAAAAAAATTGGGGCCTTAATATATCTAGTAGTTTAGTTTGTACAGGGGCCTAAACAAACCCTTGAAAATGGCCAAAAATCGAAAAAATCGTAAGGGGTATACCTTAAAAAAATCTCGTTTTTTGACCAAAATTCTTTTGTCTCCGATTTGACTGAAAATTGGTATTATTATGTATTTTGGGCCGTAGATATCAAAAATCTGGTCTATTCCGAGCTATGGGCTCACATTTTTGAGTAAATTGCAAAATAGTCTTTCGAAATTGTCATAATTCATGTCCATATTTGTATCCATGATTAATATATCGAAAATGGTTAGAGATAGAGACAAAGCGAGAGAATGAATGAAACAAAGTACAATAATAAGTACAAAAAAAAATGGAACATGCAAAGACCGCTGTATCTAAAAGAAACGGGAAAAAAAGAATAATTGCAAAGTTTAGATGTGGGAATGAAGAAAAGGCGAACAAATTTTTGTTAAAAGAGGAGGATAAATGATGTAGAATGTGCAGAGAAGAAAGGGAGACGATTGTACATATGCTGGAAGGATGTGAAGAAATGAGAAGCAAAGGAGGAACAAGAGAAGATATTTTAAACTCAAATGGCTGCGGATACACATGGATGAAAGAGGTAATGGTGAGGAGAAAAGAAATTAAAGAAAAAGAAAATAATAGGAAAATTGTTGATTCCAAAACAAATCAAAACCAACAGGTAAAATTTAGATTTATATTTTAGTTAAGACTTGTCATGTAGGGAATAAACAGATATATAATAAAATGTAAAAATAAATGAAAAATTAACAAAAATCACAGAAAATGAACAAAAGATCATAAAAAAATTAACAAAAAATCTCAAAAATAATTATTCATAAGCCTTTCGCGGACCACTAAAATTTTGCTGAGGACCACCGGTTGAGTAACACTGCATTAAAGCATAACTCAGAGCTACACAACGCATAACTCGTTAATTTAAAGAGGTGTGAATGCGGCTTAAGACGTGGATCCGCAGTATATTTGCATTGGCCCATCAAGCCTCAATGAATAAGGATAATTAATTGTATTTGGGATGGATATATAAATGTGCCCCCCCCCCTGCTGTTCACGCCACTGTGTCGCATGGCCGTGTTGGGTGCGGGAGATGACGGTGCGAGAGAGCACGCTGCCTCTGATGTAACATGTCATTGTATCGATGCTAATTGCATCGCAACAATGACTGCCTGTGAATTCATTAAATGAAAACGCCCTTAGAGAGAGCGAGGTGGGAAGATCTGCCTCTGCCTCTGCCTGGACAATGTCAGCGCGACCCCATTTCTCATTACTACAAGGACCACTTGAAAACTTACTAAAATCATCTCGGATTATTCTGGAAATAGATGATATTAAACATCGTCCATTGATTAAGTAGCAAATACTTAAATGTCTATTGCCATTAGATTGTTTTAGAGCAGCGGGGAACCGGGGTAAATTACCCCAAATGGGGTAAAAATTAAATTTTTCCTTTTGGACAAATTGGAAATTAAATTGGACCTTTTTTTGCTCGCCATTTGGATTTTGAGAGGTGTGGACCTTTTTTTTGCTCGTCATTTGGATTTTGAGAGGTGAAGACCTTTTTTTTTTGCTCATCACTTAGATTTTTGGAAGTGAGGACCTTTTTTTTGCTCGCCATTTAGATTTTGAGAGGTGAGGACCTTTTTTTTTGCTCATCACTTAGATTTTTGGAAGTGAGGACCTTTTTTTTTGCTCGCCATTTGGATTTTGAGAGGTGAGGACCTTTTTTCTTGTTCGTCATTTGGATTTTGAGAGGTGAGGACCTTTTTTTTTGCTCATCACTTAGATTTTGAGAGGTGAGGACCTTTTTTTTGCTCATCACTTAGATTTTTGGAAGTGAGGACCTTTTTTTGCTCGCCATTTGGATTTTGAGAGGTGAAGACCTTTTTTTTTTGCTTATCACTTAGATTTTTGGAAGTGAGGACCTTTTTTTTGCTCGCCATTTGGAGTTTGAGAGGTGAAGACCTTTTTTTTTGCTCATCACTTAGATTTTTGGAAGTGAGGACATTTTTTTTGCTCGCCATTTAGATTTTTAGAGGTGAGGACCTTTTTTTTTTGCTAATCACTTATATTTTTGGAAGTGAGGACCTTTTTTTTGCTCGTCATTTGGATTTTGAGAGGTGAAGACCTTTTTTTTTGCTCATCACTTAGATTTTTGGAAGTGAGGACCTTTTTTTGCTCGCCATTTGGATTTTGAGAGGTGAAGACCTTTTTTTTTGCTCATCACTTAGATTTTTGGAAGTGAGGACCTTTTTTTGCTCGCCATTTGGATTTTGAGAGGTGAAGACCTTTTTTTTTGCTCATCACTTAGATTTTTGGAAGTGAGGACATTTTTTTTGCTCGCCATTTAGATTTTTAGAGGTGAGGACCTTTTTTTTTTGCTAATCACTTATATTTTTGGAAGTGAGGACCTTTTTTTTGCTCGTCATTTGGATTTTGAGAGGTGAAGACCTTTTTTTTTGCTCATCACTTAGATTTTTGGAAGTGAGGACCTTTTTTTGCTCGCCATTTGGATTTTGAGAGGTGAAGACCTTTTTTTTTTGCTTATCACTTAGATTTTTGGAAGTGAGGACCTTTTTTTTGCTCGCCATTAGGATTTTGAGAGGTGAGGACCTTTTTTTTTGCTCGTCATTTGGATTTTGAGAGGTGAGGACCTTTTTTTTTGCTCATCACTTAGATTTTTGGAGGTGAGGATCTTTTTTTTTTGCTTATCACTTAGATTTTTGGAAGTGAGGACCTTTTTTGTGCTCGCCATTTGGATTTTGAGAGGTGAAGACCTTTTTTTTTTGCTCATCACTTAGATTTTTGGAAGTGAGTACCTTTTTTTTGCTCGCCATTTGGATTTTGAGAGGTGAGGATGATGGATTTCTGTGAGATAGGTAAATTTTATAAATATTTTTTATGATCCTATTATTAAATGTTAAAACGGCTTGCTATAGCCGTCGAGACACGGGAGGAAAGCGATACAAGTTACCGGCCCCCGGCCAGGGTATAGGCTCAGTCCCCCCCCTCAAAGCGGTAGTGAACGGTTATTTTGATTGATGGTAAGGGCTTTGAGTCGAATTATTAGTTAAAATGTGTGTCGTTCAGCATCTGTGTCTATAAGCGCATGTTAGTGACTCGGTGTGTTGTGTTGTAATGGAGTGGAGTGGACAAGATGCAAAGGCAGTAAATGTTCCGCCTATGGTCGCGCATTCCTCGGGCTTGGCTGCTGAGGCCGAGCGGCACCAACAGAGCAGAGGTCATCGCGGCAGACCGGTTACCCAACTGGCGGAGATGCACGCGGGCACACGGGCACACGGGACACGCGGACACGCGATATCATCATCACCGGCAACACTTTCACACTCACCAGAGACTGAGACCTGGTGTTCATCCTGCCGTCCCCCTGCTGCTGCTGCTGCTGGTGGTGGTGGTGGCGGTGGTCGACCTCGTGCTCGCTGTACACCCCCCCGGGGGTGTGACTGCCGCCCCCCCACTGCTGCTGCCTCCTCTGCTGGCTCCTCGTGTGTCTACCGCTGCTCACGCTGCCAGCGGTGCTGTTAGCCATCTCTGTCCCCGTCTCTGCACACCAAACACACCTCCATCACCAACAAATAAAACTACTTAATTGACCCTTTACTGTATGAATTTTTATTTTTGGCTGAAATAATTCATGAGCATTAGGAATTGGTTTTTATTCATAGAAAAATTAATTCAAAAAAATATTAATTATTATTTATATGAAAAAATAATAATTAAAATAATAATTTAGGGTTTGTGCCATACATGGAACATTATGATTCTACATTATGTTACAAAAGAAAATGATTCCGTATTATTTGCTCGTCAATTGCTAGGTGTTCTTCATTAGGGATTAAAAGCAGTCGCTTCGAATTTTTGAAAGAAATGGTCGTATCTTCTAGATGTCCTTTCTCAATAAATTCAGAGTTATCGTTGAAGTGCCAATTCCGCTTGATATCCTCAAATCTATTGCAGCCTATTACTTGAGATACTGCAGGATGCATTGCTGTGTATGTGGCATATATGAACATTCATGAAGTAACATTCTGATTCAGTTTTAAAAGTAAAATAAAAAATAAAAATCTGAATGTGCCATATATGGCACATGCGGTAAAGGGTTAAGAGCAGTCATCCAACATCAGGCCCTTCCGTACTACACTTGCCAGGGGGGCCAATTGGATTTTTGACATTTTAAATATAGTAAATATTGTGTTTTTCTCGTGTCCAGGCAGAGGGGCACGTGCCCTGTTTAGCCACTATCCTTGTGTCTACGCGACACACTGACTAGTTACTAAACTATTACCCCCCCCCCCATCAGTAAAATAAAATGTATAAAAATGATGAAGAGAAATGTTTGAGAATGCGGGAGTGTTGGACGCGGAGTGTGAAGGTCAGGATAATTGAACCGTGACAATTAAAATGTGATATCCTCTCTACTCGACACCACCACTGCTTCCACCGCTTCCACTGCCTTCACTGCTGACTGTTTTTATTTTACTTTTGACGCTTCAATTGCTGCGAATAATTAAAATCCAAACAAAAAACACCCAGCGTGTTCGTATAAACGATAAACTCGCTTCTCTTTCTTTTTTCACTTATATTTTACAGTTTTTCAAAATCCAAGTTATATACTTACGTTGACCATTTGTCCCGCATTAAGATGCGTCCCGCAAAAGTCCCGCATTTTTACATTTTGTCCCGTATTTGGATTTGGGAGGTGAGGACCTTTTTTTGCTCGTCACTTGGATTTGGGAGGTGAAGACCTTTTTTTTTGCTCTTCACTTGGATTCGGGAGGTGAGGACCTTTTTTTTTCTCCGTCCCGCATTGCCTTCTTAAGATAATGGTCACCCTACATATACTTTGACAGTCATTTTGAAGATTTATAAATTTTAAAAGTGTGTATTTAATACAGGAACATTTGTATTGGTATCTCTGAATAAAACGATGTTTACATTTGTCATTTAATAATACATCTGTTGTGTTTTGATACTGACTTGTGTTCAAATATTTAACTTATAGTAATTTCTAAAAACCTTTTTTATTTAGTTTGTTGTTTGTTTAGCAGTTTTGTATTTAGTTATATATTTTCTTATTTGATTTTGTGTGTACTGCATAGTTTTTAGGTTATATTCAACTTAATTTTATTTGATCGTATTTTTGGATCACATCAGTCCTTTGTAGGACTATTTAGCCTATTAGAATAGTTTATTTGTTTCTATTCTGTTCTTATTCTTATATTTGCATTTCATTTCGATATAAGTAACAGCGTACAAATAATTCGTTAAATAGATGAATGTAAACGACCTAAACCTGACGTCAGATTTTTTTGTGATGTTTTAAGTGACGCAACTGCACTGTTTCGCCGTTTTCCCTATAATAGAGATGAATTAAAAAGTGAGAAGTCAGCCCCAAAATACTGATATGATTATTGTGAATGAATGACTTGTATAGAAAGGCAGCGGGCAAACATGAGGCCGGTCCACCCCTCTTCATGACAGCACACACAGCACAGGGCATAGAGCGTGCATAGAGCGTACATAGAGCGTAAATAGCATCCCCCTCTGATGTTAGTGTGTAACAAAGGGAAGGGTGTGCATTCAGCCCCGCGACCTGACAATGCAGGCAAGTTAATAAATATCTCCGGTGGCGGCGTCAGCAGGGCGAGGTAACGCGGGAACATCTGCCTCTGGCGTCACAGACCGTTACACCGGGCGGTCCAGAGGGGTGCCCGGTGCCCGAGGCACGCGTGCCCTGACCTGCCGAGACAATGACCCTGGAAGGTCATCTCACTCTCCCGCAAACAGAACAACAGACACTTCCAGGTATCGTTGTGCTCAGTGCACCGCACTCAGATGCATCCGATACACTTAACCCTTTCGTCCAGAGTGCTACATGTAGGTACCACCAGGCTTTAGAAATTCAGATAATGATTCATCTAAAGAGAACAATTCTACAGCTGCTACTTACGAGGATTCTGAATCTAAGCCTTCCTCTGATTTTGATATAGAACAGTCAAGTGCTACTGGAAATGAAAGAAATCGCATTCTTAATTGGAACATTGCCGATATTACATTTGAGCCTGTCAAAATACTTGCAATTGCTGATGTAAGTTTACTGAAGATAACCTACCAAGCAATTGAGCCCAATGCTCATGTTTTTGTTCTATCATGTAAAATCAAGGTTGGGAAACACTGATCTAAAGTATTTGTAAAGTGAAGATGAGTTGTTTCTGAAATGAACGATTCATCTGTAGCCTTTGTAATAGTTGTTTGTGGAATGGAAAGTGAAAATAGGGCGTAATGTTGTGAGGTGTGGTGAGGTGAGAGGTGGAGAGGAGAGGAGAGATGTGGCTGGATTGTCCGATGGTACGAGCCGTGTTATGGCCTGGGAGGCCCTCGGGCTGTTCAGGTCAGCTCTACAGTTATCCGAGAGACTCGGCCTATTAATTATAGGTCTGGCTCAGGAGCTGCGGACTGCGACCCCCTCATTACACACGCACCCAGCCACCATTCCCGGGACCACAACACTCTCTGTATACCCCATATAACCCTTCTTCATCTCGGCGATCAATGCCACTTCCAGAATACCTACACACCTGTATTGTATATTCGGGACAAGCTACAAACACGCAACCAAACAATATTGTAATATCGGAAGAATGTGCATTAAACCAGCAGCACATTATTCAAGATTAAAGACAACCAGCCACAGAGACAAGACAACAACCAACCAACCAACCTCAACAGTCAACATCCTCAACTCTAAGACCAACAATAAAAGTCTACGTATTATTAGATATGGCTAATTATTTGAGAAGGGAGGGATCTACTGCCCATGTCCATCTGATTCAGTTCCCGACTGTACTGTATGTTTCAGCTTTGTTATAGGCTAGGGCAGTGTTTTTCAACCGGGGTGCCGCGGCGCCCGAATGGGGTGCCACAAAGTCCAACAATGAATGCCACAAAATACTCCTAGATAACTTTTTCAGTATCTCAAAGTAAAGTTAATAATTTCTTGCAAAATTACTTAAGTGTAGTTCACGATAACTCATTATCAGTTCTATTTTGCTTTGTGTAATTTGATATATTTCATAATAAAACTAGATTTAAAAAACAAATTGGGTGCCACGATATTTTATTTTTCAGTCAATGGTGCCACGATTTTTTATTCTTCAGTCAGGGGTGTCACTCAATGAAAAAGGTTGAAAAACACTGGGCTAGGGTGACCATTCGTCCCGCATTTTAACATTTTGTCCCGCATTTTAACATTTTATCCCGCATTTTGGATTTGGGAGGTGAGGACCTCTTTTTTTTGCACTTCACTTGGATTTGGGAGGTGAAGACCTTTTTTTTGTTTGCTCTTCACTTGGATTTTGGGAGATGAGGACCTCTTTTTATTTTTGCTCTTCACTTGGATTTGGGAGGTGGCGATCTTTTTTTTTTTTGCTCCGTACCGCATTGCCTTCTTAAGAAAATGGTCACCCTATTATAGGCAATCATCAGAAAAACTGAAAGACAAGCAGAATAAATCAAATTCATTCTTCTGATGATGATGAATGGAATCAGAGGAGTATCTAGCTTTTTGGGGGCCCAGGACTTAAAAATGCCAAGGGGCCCTACTTAAAAAAGGTCTTCACCTCCCAAATCCAAGTGAAGAGCAAAAAAAGGTCCTCATCTCCCAAAATCCAAATATGCGGGATAAGGGCGACAAATATGAAGTTTCATAAAAATCCTCTTATGTTTATTCCGTTATGTAGGGACCTCAATTCGTGGAAATCCATCGAAATCTCGAAATGTCAAAATCGGTATGATCACAATACCTCCCTTATATATGTTGGCGGTCAGTAAAAATGTAGCATAGAATATCCAAAAACAAAATTAAGGGCAAATGTGGTGGCGTAACAGACAGACAACATTGCATGGATACATGACAAGGATAATCAGAATTAGCACTCGTTCACAGTCAAACAAAACTGTTCACATGAATGTATATTACACAAGATTATAATGTTATGGGAATGTGAGAGGCCAAATTGACATCTTGTTTTGAAATGTTTTATTATTCCGAGCGATGTGTGTGTGTGTGTGTGCGCGCAGATAAAGAGCTGGTGAATTACCCGGAGGTGATTATGTCCTGTGTGAGACTCGGCAGATCTCCATCAGTACTGTGTGTAATGCGCGGGTAATTTTTCTACCTGAGACGGAAATTGCAATTACCGCCAACAATGGCCCGTTGTTTTCATGGGAAATGAAAAGCCATGCTTCGTTTAACACACATTTAAACCCCCTCGCAACGAAACAAACTCCACGCACCGTCACCCGTCACAAATATTTCACATACAAATCAAATAAACAAACTATTCAAAACTATAAAATCGTCTTTTTCAAATGGTTTTATATTTTTTTAAATGTTAGATTGGGTTCATTAAAAATAATAATAATGAAATAAACGTACTGTTATATTGTTGGTAGCTCCTGAATATCTCCACAACTTTATAATCCTTAAGGATAACAAGATTTAAAAGTATATCTCCAAGAACTCCAGATATTTTACAAACCGACACATTTTTAACACTGAACAATCACTCTGCATCATTTAAAACATCTTTTAAACACCTAATATTATTTAAATAATAAAACACGCACGTCAGAATCACTTAAATTCACTCAAATTTAATATCTAACACCTCCTTCTCCTAAAGAAGTCTGACATGTACTGAACGCGCTTTACTAAATTTGAAATTTAAATGTCTCCGCACTAGCGCCAAAACACTTGAACTAAAATATTTATAAAGTTTAAAATTTGTGTTTTTCTGGGCTTTAAAGGTTTTATTATTAATTTTTAAACATATTTTGGACATATAAGGTGTTCGTATATTTTATTTATTTTTAAAATAAGATTTTTAATATTGAAAAAGTTTTCACAGTTGTCAGCAGAGAGCTAGATACCTGTTTTACCTGCTTTTGTGGTTTTTAGTTCGAGCTTTTTGGTGTCGCCACCATCTAACAAACTTTCAAAAATAAACATTGACGTTTGATATTTAAAATAATTTATATTTATGTTAATTGAGAGTGATTTAAAGTATTTGATATATTTTATTTATTTTTAAAATGAGATTTTTAATATTGAAAAAGTTTTCACAGTTGTCAGCAGAGAGCTAGATACCTGTTTTACCTGCATTTGTGGTTTTTAGTTCGAGCTTTTTGGTGCCGCCACCGTCTAACAAACTTTCAAAAATAAACATTGACGTTTGATATTTAAAATAATTTATATTTATGTTAATTGAGAGTGATTTAAAGTATTTTTGATATATTTTATTTATTTTTAATAACATTTTTAATATTGAAAAAGTTTTCACAGTTGTCACCTGTTTTACCGGCTTTGTGACAGATAGTTAACATAACCAAACAAAAGTTAGAAAATGGTTTAGTGAAAATGAATTTATTTACTGTTAATATCCACAAATAAAATATTTAATATATAAATGCAATAAAAATGATTATTAATTGTTGAAGTTTATTTTATATTTAAAATGTACAAATTTTTAATGAGATATACGTTTGTTTGGAGCTTTGCCCTGGGTGCCTTAATAGCTGTGCTTATGCTGCACAACACGAAAAAACCTGTGATAAAACAAAGTTACGAAGATAAATACGAGAGATGGTTCGTTGAGAAAGGCTTGAAGCGGTCTCGTTTGTCCATGGATGAAGTCCGATACGGACAGAAGAAGTTAATGGAATCGGAGTATTTGTACAAGCATGTCCCTGTCTTGTGTGTGTTACTCGTGCGTAAACGAAAGAATGCTATAGCCGCCAATCAGACGTGGGCAAAACACTGTAATGGTGTTCAGTTTATTTATCTTCAGAATGAAAAAGTACAAAAAACCATGCTTCCCATTCGACGAGAGAAGATTTCTTCGTCGTGGCATTTGTTGTGCGATGCGATACGCAAGATTCCGTCTCGGTACAAGTGGTCATTGTTCTTGTACGATGATATGTTTGCGATATCGGAGAATGTGCGGTATATGGTGGGTGCGTTGGATGCGGACGAGGGCCATTACCTCGGGCATGCCATCTCCTTCTGGGGCACCGAGTACAATGTGGGCCAGGCGGGTTACCTGCTCAGCAGAGGCAGTATCCGGGCCCTGCAGAACCACTTCAACTCGACGGAGGCCTGTATAGCCGGTGGCAGGTTCTGGAAGCAAGAGGACTACTATCTAGGTACTTGACTGTCACAGTTGTGCTTGTTCAATAATTTTGTTCAGCTATCGATAGGAAAAACGCCAGCGTCATATAGTATTTACGATTGTTTTGTTGTATTATTTTTTCTATTTTATTATTTCACCTTTTCATTATCTTTCAACTTAATAATATTGCGTTAGTTAGTTAGTTAAAATTTTTGGCGCACAGCAACAAAGGCTATTTGCGCCTAACGCAGCCCATTTAAATGACTAGACTATATATTAAAAACAATATATTAGACAATAAATAAATAAAATCATTAAAAATACGCATACTCAATAAAAGAAATCTTGCACTGACAAACACAAATAAATAATATAAAAAGTCTGTTCGAAAATTTGAACAGACTCAGGGTGATGGTAAGAGGCTGTAAAGGGACCAATTACCATCGAATATCACAGTCAATATCTAGAAACACATTAAAATAAGGTGCAAGACTTCACACATAAAACAATAAGTTCGATTCTCTCAGGAATAGTATCAGCCTGTCCATGACTACCCTATTCGCGACTGAAACTAACGTTGGCGGCGCTGCATACAACAGCTAATGGCGCACGAGAAGCGTATATGTCAGAAGTTTTTTCTTAATATTTATCTGTTCAAACAATATTTCGGCAAAAATGCACTGTATTTAAGTCACTATATTTTAAAATACTTCTTAATTCACATAAACTGCAGCACAACACGCTACAAATATTATCCAAATATACGCTTCTGTTTAATTTAGCTAGTCACCACCAGACGTCTCACTGTTATTTGCAGTCGCGAATCGTCACCTAAACTTAATAATATTGCCATAAATTGCATTTAAAGAGTTGTGAACTGTATTTCAACTATTTAATATTTTAAATACTAAAAAGTAATGTTTAATTAAAATATTACATATAGTTTTTCTTTTTGTATTTAGTACTTTGAATACATCAGAAAAGTATTTTACCCAGCATTGATTATGAATAGGTATACTTTATAATTTGTCAGATTAATTTTAATTTATCATGGAATAAATGATATAATATCTGCACTCGGGGTGCCTCCCCGCCCAGCTAGGGGGGGGTGTTGGCTTCACAACAAATCGCCCTCTTCCAGTCTCTGTATATTACAGTAGTTCGTTGTTTGTAGGCAAGCACCTGTCTGGGCTGGGCATCAGGCCGGCGGACACGCGGGACTCGAGCGGTCTGTCCACCTTCCACGGCTACAACCTCGCCCAGCTTCACTTCCCGGGCTCTCTGCCCTCGCTCGCCAACTACTACAAGCACTCGCTGCACCCGGTGCGCTGTTGCTCCCCGCACACCGTCGCCTTCCAGTCGGTCGAGGCGGACAAGATGCACACCCTGCACTACCTCGTGTACTCGGTGGCGGTGTTCGCGGCGGGACAGAGGGGCAACCGACCCGTGTCACACCAGCGTCCCGACGACCATGTCTGGAAGGAGTTCCTCAGGGAGCGAGGCTTCACCGATATGGACATCTCCGACGAACGATACTTCCAGCTTTGGAAGGAGGTTGTCAATGACCCGGTGCACTTCAACCAGGACATCAAGAAGTGGATGAACTCCACCGCCAACTAGCCTCGGTGACGCCTTAAGGGGTTACATGGGTCTTCAAGGTATAAAAAAAACGACTTCTTTAAAAAATTTTATTTCAAAAACAAAAAATCTTTTTTATTTAAAATTAAAACATATAAAAGTATAGTACAGTCTGTTCCAAACGGTTAAGCGGAACTAGATTTTGCAATCTAGTTACTTTCATCGCTTAAATCGTGCTTTTCGGTCGTTTTGTTTAAGCTTTGTAAATCATACTTACAATAACATTTTTTGGTTAAGGTTAATATCATTTTAAAATGTCATTTTCTTTATATTTTGATATTTTGTGCATTCTTAATAGAAATTTCCCATTTATTTATTTTTTTGTCATTAAAATTTGTAAAAAAAAATAATTTAATTTTGACATGTCATTCGTTTCTATGGTTTCATTGTTGGAATTTTAAATTTTGACATTCCAACGTCAAAAATGAAATAACCCCAGCAAGGTCCCTTCTCGTGACAACCTAAAAGAACGAAAGTCCCATTTAGTTCCGCTTAACCGTTTGGAACAGACTGTACTTGAAGTACTTGTAAAAAAATTTTCAGCCAAAAATATTCAAAATTTTCCATTTTCCAGCCGATTTCGCCGTGAACCTTTTTTTTTTGCGGTGGACATGATATTTCGGTGTGGATTCATCTGAAATCATAAATTCAGTACTTTGTGATGGCTGTTGGTCGTGTGGTGGCCACAGCTGATTTTTTAAGAGGGTACTCTGTGGCCACTCGTTAATAGAATGACGAAGGTACCTGAGCAGAATCGATAGCACCGTCTCATCCTTGTCGATGGGTCCACCCGTAACACTTGTCTGTCATGGGAATACTTTCCACGGTACAGACAGATGCCTGCGGACAGTATTTATTTTGTGATTGCGTTACATTCCATTTTTCAATTGTAGCGGACTGTTCGTTTCGCTTTAGTTTTAGGTTTTCGATGTCTTCCATGTATTATATTCCGTCTTCCGTATTAACCACAGCCCACTTGACTCAAATACTGTTTTAAGGGGGGGGGTCTGATAACCACATTTTAAGCATATTTTTGTGAATCTTTTTCAAATCTATGGTTAAATTTATTAATTTTCAAACTAAGTACATATATAAAGTATGTTTTGAAGAAGATATAAAAAAATTTAGCAGGCAAAATATGGCGAAATGAGCCAGCTGTGGCAAATCTTCCAGACTCCGGGGAAAAATTAGATTTTGCGGTGACCAGCATAACTCGTCACTGGATCATCTGAAATCAAAAATCGAAAAAGATTTTGTTAGTTTATTAGTTTGCCGAGGTAACGACGTTGAGATATTTTTTTTCATGTTTTTTTTTTATTTAACAATCACAAATATACTCATATTTAGGTTTTTTTTAGGGGGAATTAATTTTTTTTGTATTCTAAGTAACGCTAAAAACTGAAAAATCATTTTAAAAATAAAAACTCAACGTCATTACCTCGGCAAACTCATAAACTAACAAAATCTTTTTGGATTTTTGATTTCAGATGATCCAGTGACGAGTTATGCTGGTCACCGCAAAATCTAATTTTTTTCCCGGAGTCTGAGAAGATTTGCCACAGCTGGATCATTTCGCCATATTTTGACTTCAAAATTTTTTTATACCTTCTTCAAAACATACTTTATATATGTACTTAGTTTGAAAATGAATAAATTTAACCATAGATTTGAAAAAAAAATCAGATCGAAATCTTCTTTTAAGATTGGTTAAGGGGGGGGGGGGGGGTTATATTTCACTAAGACTGAAAATATTTATCCATGTTATCCAAACCAACTGTATTTTATATTTAAATTTTTATAATAAATATGTACCGAGATATTTGATGTTTTTTTTTAAAATCATTTTCCTTTCAAATGTACATTGTATATTGGGAAATGTCAATTGCGGGATTTTCTATACCAGTGTTTCTCAACAGGTGGTCCCCAGAAAAATGTTACTGGTCCGCGAATTATTATTATCTCAAAAACGGTAAAAAATGAAAAGTTGTGGCGAAAAAAATATCAACATCTCAGCTTGAGCCTCAGAGGGTTAAAAAAAATGTAATAATCTTAACCCTTTACCGCATACTGTGCCATATATGGCACATTCCGATTTTTATTTTTTATTTTACTTTTAAAACTGAATCAGAATGTTACTTCATGAATGTTCATATATGCCACATACCCAGCAATGGATCCTGCAGTATCTCAAGTAATGGGCTGCAATAGATTTGAGGATATCAAGCGGAATTTGCACTTCAACTCTGAATTTATTGAGAAAGGACAACTAGAAGATACGACATTTTCTTTCAAAAATTCGAGGGCGACTGCTTTTAATCCCTAATGAAGAACACCTAGCAATTGACGAGCAAATAATACGGAATCATTTTCTTTTGTAACATAATGTAGAATCATAATGTTCCATGTATGGCACAAACCCTAAATTATTATTTTAATTAATATTTTTTTTTATAAAAATAATAATTAATATTTTAAATATATTTTTTTAATTAATTTTTATATCAATAAGAACCAATTCCTAATGCTCATGAATTATTTCAGCCAAAAATAAAAATTCATGCAGTAAAGGGTTAAGTATATGCCGTTTTTTTCTAAAGTTATTAGTCGGCCCCAGAGCTGATCATACAATATCTCAAATATTATTGAAATATTAAAAATCAAATAATTTACAGTCCTAATAATTCCAATATTTCAAAAAAAATTAAATTTTTAAATTAATTATAAATTGAATTTATTTTTCAAAAAATTTACCTACAATTTACTGACAAAATAAAAAAATGACTGTCTTGTAATGTTTCAAGATTGAACTTTTTCCTACAAATATTAAATTTTAAATATTTATTATTTGTTTATTTGAAAATTTCCCACATAAGGAGTAATCATTTACCAGGCGGTCCCAAAACCTGATAAATGGGGCCCTTACGCCCTACACAGGAAATATATTCAACTACTATGCTATTTCAATAATAAAATTGTAAATAAAAATATTACATTATCAATTAATTAAATAAATAATAAGTCCCCAACGACTAGGAGACGGCTCATATATACCAGTGGCGTAGCCAAGAAGAGGCGGGAACCCCCCCCAAGAAAGAGGAAAATCTTTTATGTAAATAAATGCTTTGTTTTATATTTAAAAATAGAGATAACGACCTTTTTTTTTAGGTCGTCACTGGTATTTCAAAAGTGAGAACATTATGCATAATTTAGATCATTTTGCCTTCCGGGCCCCCGCCAAAAAAAATTCCTGGCTGCGCCACTGCTTCTTACACTTATTTAAATATCTACAAAACCCTGAAATGTGTTTTGTTTGTTTTGAAATTGTTTGTTTTTTGTCAGTTCTTTTCTTACAAACAGTTAATAAGTATGAGTTCGAGGTATGTATATGAAGATCAGAGATAATTTACTAATTTCTGACATTTTAAACTAACCTACTTAAAACTTTGACATTTTTATCACATGTGCAGTGGATAAGTATGGATCGTTCAGGCGAACTTATCGCTGCATGCAAGTCACACGAGAAAATTACGTAATTAATTATTTATCTTAAGGTAAGTGAGGCATTTTTGACAAGTGTGTAAACAATGGCGTGTAGAAAAATGTGTCAGTCGTGTGTATGCGTTCGTTTCGTTTCCAGGGACACAATTACAAAAATTACATTCCCTTTTAGTATATCGAAGCATTTGATCGTAGTACACCCGCAGCTCACCAGCACAGCGCTACATTTGATCGTAGTTCACCCACCGCTCACTTACACAGCGCCGCACTTGATCGTAGTACAACCGTCGCTCACCTGCATGGCGCTGCACTTGATCGTAGTACAACCGTCGCTCACCTGCATGGCGCTGCACTTGATCGTAGTACACCCGCAGCTCACCAGCACAGCGCTACATTTGATCGTAGTTCACCCGCTGCCCACCTGCACAGCGCCATACTTGATCGTAGTTCACCCGCTGCCCACCTGCACAGCGCCATACTTGATCGTAGTTCACTCGCCGCCCAACTGCACAGCGCCACACTTGATCGTAGTACAACCGTCGCTCACCTGCATGGCTATGAGACGAACAGACTCCACACAAAATTTTTCCTAATACGCATGCGTGATACGCATGCGTAATCTTACACTTCTTGTATATAGTACGCAATAAAAGTTGGAAATAAAAATATATTTGTTTTGTGTTTATCATTTTTAAATAATTTACAACATAGATTGACAGTAAGTGAGATCAATATAATGCATGAAACAAAATAAACAATCTGTTACATTAATATCTGGCATGTTTAATTAGTTTTATGATTATCTATGAGAAATATTAAGAATTCAATCTTTAGGTTATCCATGTAAACAAATAACAGTTCGATCAAAACTCCATTATTTATTATTATTATTTTTCTTTGATTTAGCTTGTAGTGTCACTATCCAATAGATGCATTTTATTCTTGAAAATTTTACAGAATTTGACGATAAAAAAAAAAATTGGGAGAAGAAAATAATTCATGCCCTAACCAGGATTCGAACCCTATCCCCCATGGCCTAGAAGAAAAATAAACACTACGCTACGGAGATCGGCCAGGCGATTTTTAAAAAAATAGCTAATAACAGCTTACAAAAATAAAAATTCTAGTTAGTTCCGCCTTATCGTTTGGAATAGCCTGTATGTATGTTTTCATTATTCAAATAAAATTTTGTATATGGTATGCTTAGTTTTTAAATAACAATAATAAAATAAGTATAAGTAAAATAATATTTTGTTTAATTTCTCCTAAAATATACTCAAATTTACAAAATTTGTTAAAATTATATTAAACATCAAAGTAAATTACTATTTTGGTCTTACTGATATAATTTTTTATTGTTATAATCATAATAACGATAAATTATTTTTAGTAATACCAAAAAAGTGTTTATTTTGGTGTTTTAAATATAATTTTAGCATTCATTTATAATACCCCATGGGAATATTGCAATTTAAATAACCCGCCATTCTATCAGTAACTCCACCCCTCTATGGTGCAAATGATCGAACAAACTTCTTAGTACCTAATAATGTCACTAAAGGCGCTGCCGTATAGTTTGTTCGACTGAGTGTATCAATTTGTCACAGCTTACCCGAGCTTTAACGATGTTACCCGAGCAATAAATTTTTCGAACAAACCAATTTTTAGTTTAATATTTTGTTAAGAGATGGCGCTATCACTAAGATTTGTTCGACTGAATATACCATTTTGTCTCAGCTTACCGATGTTACCCGAGCAATTACTATCTCGAACAAACCCGCAGTCTGTTCAACGTTATGCTAAGAGATGGCGCAATTAATACTATTTGTTCGACTGATTGCAAAAAATGTATCTATATCCTTGAAGTTTCCCGAGCAATAACGGGATCGAACAACCTCGTCTCTTTATTGTAATTTTTTTAATTATTTTAAATAACCATAGTTATAAATATAACTGTTATAATTGAGCTATTAATTTAGTAACTATATAGTAAAATTCTCCACGTCCTAAGTTATGTTTGAAAAGAATAAACTTTCAAAAAAATTAAAAATCACATCAAGGCGTCCGGCTTCATGAATTTCGCCACTGGTAGCAAAATTTTAGCGGTGACCGACGACTCACTTGCCCCTAAAAATTGAAAAGTCTCCGTGTTAGAAACTTCTTGGTTAATTATGTAAATTTTTTGTTTAATTTTATTTTTAAATATGTTTACAAGTCATTACTTACCCAGGGATTTCAAAAATTCCAATCTGGGCCGGATTTACGGTAAAAAAATCTTATTTCACAAATTAATATTTCAAAAAAGAGATAGAGACCCCTGTTTGAATTTTTGGAATCCCTATATATTGATTAGTGTATAAAAAATTTAGAATTTTAAATTTTAAAATAAGGCTGAATTAACAAAAAATTATAATTCAAAAATTATCGAATTTCAAAACATTTTACATCCAAAATTATGAGGAAGAATCTGCGGTTTGAATTTTTGGAATGCTTGTATCCTGTTTAGTGGAAATTTAAAATGTAAAACAGGGCCAGAATTACGATAAATTATAAAAACCAAAATAATAAAATGTTTCTAATTTCAAAGGGGTAAAAATTTTGGGGCCATAACGTTTTAATTCGGAATATCTTTAAGAGTAGGCAAACAAAACCCTTGAAAATGACAAAAAAAATAAATGACAAACTGAAAAAGTTCTAAAACAATTTTTTTTTTTAGCTGTTCTTAAACAGTCAGTCGAAATTGTTGGTCTTACTCGCCACCATGTTGTTCTAAGTGTCAGGTCTTTGGTCCCCCAGATACCTGGAAAGACCCGATATACTTATAACAAGATGGGGGTGATGCCAAAATTCAACTGGCACCGTCTAAAAAAGTAATTACCTTTAAAAATTTGTATAACAAAAACTGAAAGTGATACAGAACTGGGGATTAATTTTTTTTAAATACACAGGTCTTCTTCAGTAAATAAAAAAAAATTAAATATTTAAAACAGGAAATACAAGATGTTCAAAAAGTCTAAAATTCAAAAATTCTTGCCTCAAAAATGAAAAGGGATAAAGGCATGCGGTTTCAATTTTTGGATTCCTAATGCCGCATTTCTACCAATAATTTGTCTCAAAATTTAGAACAGGGCCGGATGTACAAGCTATCAAAACATTTCAAAAATTCATGTCTTAAAAATGTGAAAATGAAAAAATTTTAAAAGAGACTGTATTTCTTATGCTGCATTTAGTCAATAAAAAAAATTGAGTTTCAAAAATGTAAACGAGGTCGTATTTATAAGCTATCAAATAGTGAAAATTTCAAAAATTCATCTTTCAAAAATGGGTAGAAATAGAGCCATGCAGTTTAAATTTTTGTATTCCTTATCCCGCATTTAGTCAAATATTTGGAGTCTCTCTCTCCTCCATTTTTCCTCCTTCTCTTCTCCACCTATCCTCCATCTCTCCTCCAACTCTCCTTCAACTCTCCTCCATCTCTCTTCCATCTCTCCTCTTTAAATCTTGTTCAATATAAAATAAATAACATATCAGTCTTCCAGTATCGACCAAAATGTTTATTTTCCTTCGTAGATATTTACAACGATATCCACATTTGTGTTAACGTATCATATGCACTGTAATAGTCTTCCTCTTTGAAAGCAGAATCCTGAAATCCTTGTAAACTAGATTTTCAATCGAAGTATTTATGCGATTCGCAATATTGCAGCAATTGTTGCCGTGTTCTTAGGGCCGCACTATTTTATGATAATCATTCCTGAAAAAAAATAATAAGTCCCAACTCCTGTAAAGGCATCTTGGGAAAGAGAAGGTAAATTTTCAGTTTCTAGACCGCCGGCCATAGATATGAAAGTCACGTGGTCAATGTGACGTATGAACCGGTACTAGTATCCCTGTACAAACCGGTTATCATTTTAAAATGAAGACCTATACCCTATTATTATTATTATTTTTTTTTAAATAATTGCCATAAGTGTCTTCCACAGCACCCAATGAGTGCTGGGAATACCCACCCCTGAAGGGAGTTGGGCGCAGTTGGTACGACCCGAAAACAAACCATGTTCTCAAGGGCCGTACTATTTTATTATTATTATGATTAACAATAATTATTTTATTAATATTATTATACTATTTCAAAATAATCTGTGAAAATGTAATACAGTTTTAAATAAAATCGGAAGATTTCTCTGTTTCAGCAGTTAATTATTCGAAATCCAACCCATCCTTGGTGTTCGCGTAAAGGATTCAAGTCCTTTACATTTGGTATGCGGCTTGTTAGCGGTCCGTCAGTCCCCTGGAGGCCCCTAGAGTGCGCCAATCTCAAATAAATTAAAGCCAGAATGACGGTTTTACAGTTACATGTAACACATGTAAAACGAGCATCATCCCTACTCTCTGGAGGAACCACCGCTACATATATAAATAACACGGTTTTAAATAAATTGAATTATCCACCTCAAGTTACTTATATTCTGTTAAGTTAACTCTTTAGGCACCGTCAGCCGGGTTAATATTTGATTTTTGGTTACTCAAGATTTAAGGTAATTTCAGTTAGTTAAGATATCTGATATAGGGCCGAATTTAAAAGAAATCGAGAACTTATATACTTCTTTATCAATAAGCAGTTACACAAATTTGAAATGGCTGCCGAGCTAACGCCAAGCGGCCTGTTCGCTATGCGTTCAAATGTCAACACGTTCCTGAGAAGCACTGACCGGTTGAACATTTCACTATGTTTCCATGGGAATGTACAAAGAACTGACTGCCAGGCTAATGCCAGGCGGCCTGTTCGCTATGCGTTCGAATGCCAACACGTTCCTGAGAAGCACTGACCGGTTGAACATTTCACTATGTTTCCATTGGAATGTACAAAGAACTGACTGCCAAGCTAACGCCAGGCGGCCTGTTCGCTATGCGTTCGAATGCCAACACGTTCCTGAGAAGTACTGACCGGTTGAACATTTCCCTATGTTACCATGGGAATGTACAAAGAACTGACTGCCAAGCTAACGCCAGGCGGCCTGTTCGCTATGCGTTCGAATGCCAACACGTTCCTGAGAAGCACTGACCGGTTGAACATTTCACTATGTTACCATGGGAATGTACAAAAAACTAACTGCCGAGCTAACGCCAGGCGACCTGTTCGCTATGCGTTCGAATGCCAACACGTTCCTGAGAAGCACTGACCGGATGAACATTTCACTAGGTTACCATGGGAATGTACAAAGAACTGACTGCCAAGCTAACGCCAGGCGGCCTGTTCGCTATGCGTTCGCATGCCAACACGTTCCTGAGAAGCACTGACCGGTTGAACATTTCACTATGTTACCATGGGAATGTACAAAGAACTGACTGCCGAGCTAATGCCAGGCGGCCTGTTCGCTATGCGTTCGAATGCCAACACGTTCCTGAGAAGCACTGACCGGTTGAACATTTCATCATGTTACCATGGGAATGTACAAAGAACTGACTGACGAGCTAACGCCAGGCGGCCTGTTCGCTAGGCGTTCATATGTCAACACGTTCCTGAGAGGCACTGACCAGTTGTACATTTCCCTATGGTTCCATGAAAATGTACAAGGAACTGACTGCCGAGCTAATGCCAGGTAGCCTTTTCGCTATGCGTTCAAATGTCAACACGTTCCTGAGAAGCACTGACCAGTTGTACATTTCACTATGCTTCCATGAGATTGTACAAGGAACTGACTGCCGAGCTAATGCCAGGTAGTCTGTTCGCTATGCGTTCAAATGTCAACACGTTCCTGAGAAGCACTGACCAGTTGTACATTTCACTATGGTTCCATGAGATTGTACAAGGAACTGTCTGCCGAGCTAATGCCAGATAGTCTGTTCGCTATGCGTTCAAATGTCAACACGTTCCTGAGAAGCACGGACCAGTTGTACTATGATTCCATGGGAATGTACAAGGAACTGACTGCCAAGCTAATGCCAGGTAGTCTGTTCGCTATGCGTTCAAATGTCAACACGTTCCTGAAAAGCACTGAGCAGTTGTACATTTCACTATGGTTCCATGAGAATGTACAAGGAACTGACTGCCAAGCTAATGCCAGGTAGTCTGTTCGTTATGCGTTCAAATGTCAACACGTTCCTGAGAAGCACTGACCAGTTGTACATTTCACTATGGTTCCATGAGATTGTACAAGGAACTGACTGCCGAGCTAATGCCAGGTAGTCTGTTCGCTATGCGTTCAAATGTCAACACGTTCCTGAGAAGCACTGACCAGTTGTACATTTCACTATGGTTCCATGGGATTGTACAAGGAACTGACTGCCAAGCTAATGCCAGGTAGTCTGTTCGTTATGCGATCAAATGTCAACACGTTCCTGAGAAGCACTGACCAGTTGTACATTTCACTATGGTTCCATGAGATTGTACAAGGAACTGACTGCCGAGCTAATGCCAGATAGTCTGTTCGCTATGCGTTCAAATGTCAACACATTCCTGAGAAGCACTGACCAGTTGTACATTTCACTATGGTTCCATGGGATTGTACAAGGAACTGACTGCCAAGCTAATGCCAGGTAGTCTGTTCGTTATGCGTTCAAATGTCAACACGTTCCTGAGAAGCACTGACCAGTTGTACATTTCACTATGGTTCCATGAGATTGTACAAGGAACTGACTGCCGAACTAATGCCTGGTAGTCTGTTCGCTATGCATTCAAATGTCAACACGTTCCTGAGAAGCACTGACCAGTTGTACATTTCACTATGGTTCCATGAGATTGTACAAGGAACTGACTGCCGAGCTAATGCCTGGTAGTCTGTTCGCTATGCATTCAAATGTCAACACGTTCCTGACAAGCACTGACCAGTTGTACATTTCGCTATGGTTCCATGGGAATGTACAAGGAACTGACTGCCAAGCTAATGCCAGGTAGTCTGTTCGTTATGCGTTCAAATGTCAACACGTTCCTGAGAAGCACTGACCAGTTGTACATTTCACTATGGTTCCATGAGATTGTACAAGGAACTGACTGCCGAGCTAATGCCAGATAGTCTGTTCGCTATGCGTTCAAATGTCAACACGTTCCTGAGAAGCACTGACCAGTTGTACATTTCACTATGGTTCCATGGGAATGTACAAGGAACTGACTGCCGAGCTAATGCCAGGTAGTCTGTTCGCTATGCGTTCAAATGTCAACACGTTCCTGAGAAGCACTGACCAGTTGTACATTTCACTATGGTTCCATGGGATTGTACAAGGAACTGACTGCCAAGCTAATGCCAGGTAGTCTGTTCGTTATGCGTTCAAATGTCAACACGTTCCTGAGAAGCACTGACCAGTTGTACATTTCACGATGGTTCCATGAGATTGTACAAGGAACTGACTGCCGAACTAATGCCTGGTAGTCTGTTCGCTATGCATTCAAATGTCAACACGTTCCTGAGAAGCACTGACCAGTTGTACATTTCACTATGGTTCCATGAGATTGTACAAGGAACTGACTGCCGAGCTAATGCCTGGTAGTCTGTTCGCTATGCATTCAAATGTCAACACGTTCCTGAGAAGCACTGACCAGTTGTACATTTCGCTATGGTTCCATGGGAATGTACAAGGAACTGACTGCCGAGCTAATGCCAGGTAGTCTTTTCGCTATGCATTCAAATGTCAACACGTTTCTTAGAAGCACTGACCAGTTGTACATTTCACTATGGTTCCATGGAAATGTGCAAGGAACTGACTGCCGAGCTAATACCAGGTAGTCTGTTCGCTATGCGTTCAAATATCAACACGTTCCTGAGAAGCACTGACCAGTTGTACATTTCACTATGGTTCCATGGGAATGTGCAAGGAACTGACTGCTTAGCTAATACCAGGTAGTCTGTTCGCTATGCGTTCAAATGTCAACACGTTCCTGAGAAGCACTGACCAGTTGTACATTTCACTATGGTTCCATGGGAATGTACAAGGAACTGACTGCCGAGCTAATGCCAGGTAGTCTGTTCGCTATGCGTTCGAATGCCAACACCTTCCTGAGAAGTACTGACCAGTTGTACATTTCACTATGGTTTCAACGGAATGTTCAAAGAACTGACTGCCGAGCTAATGCCAGGCAGTCTGTTCGCTATGCGTTCGAATGCCAACACCTTCCTGAGAAGTACTGACCAGTTGTACATTTCACTATGGTTTCAACGGAATGTTCAAAGAACTGACTGCCGAGTTAATGCCAGGCAGTCTGTTCGCTATGCGTTCGAATGCCAACACCTTCCTTAGAAGCACTGACCGGTTGAACATTTCACTATGGTTCCATCGGAATGTTCAAAGAACTGACTGCCGAGCTAATGCCAGGGGACCTTTTCGATGTGCAGCTGCTTATTGACCAAAGAAGTATGTACTAGCGTCTATGTATCACGGACATGAAATATCTGGAGATAATAAATACGAATCTAATATCATCATCTACTAAAACGATACAAAGATTTTGTCATGAACTTGTAAAAGCAGAAGAGGACTGCCATTACGTTTTAGTTTTTGAAATGGATAATATAGTATTATTCAAAACTGTCTTATTCAATGTTTAATCTAAATAATGCAGAAAAACAAATTTGAAATTTATCGCAACAGAAATTTTAAATATGAAATTGGCGCAACATGGGTCACATATGATGGTAGGTTTTAAAATTATTTTGGAACGGCAAGGATTAAATATATAAACAGTTACTATAAACATTTTTTCACAAGAATCTTTTGTTTTAAAACCTGCCAATCACATTCAAGTATTTTGTAACGATTGGCGAAAAAATTTTAAAAAAATTCTAAGAATTTTTTCCTAAAAAAATAAACATGGCCTTAACACGATCCATGTTAGATTAATTCATATGGTATTTGTCGCGTTTAGATAAAATAACTTTGTTAATTTTCACGGTTGAATTCATATTTTTTTATTGCTTGTAATTTTGTTTAATTTGGACGTGATTTAGGACTTTGATGTAAAATTTTTATTATTAAATTTCTGAAATATTCATAGTAAAAATTAAATTAAATGCAAATGAGGCGAACCTTTATTGTACTTTAAAATTTTAATCTCGCTGGCAGATGCTTTTTGTTTCCATTTTTAATAGAAAAATAATGTCGAATATCATGTGATTGATTTAACCAACAAAAGACCAGGTTTCAATAGAACACCGCTTCACTATCTTCTTCTTCTTTGGGTATTGTTGGTCGGGTTGACTTGCGGGCTCATGTGAGTGAGGCCAAATCTTGATCTTGATCTGTTCATTGTCAGGTCCTTCTGTGTGCCCTGTGTACCAATACTTGTTAGATCTTCGGTTAGTTAATATCTCCATCTGTCGAAGTCTTCCCACTGGTCGATATATTAGAGTATTTTTGCTGAACAAAATGCCTATTTCAAATAAAATTAATAACGTTTTACCCCTCTAAAACCGTAGCATTTTTACTAATTTATGGACCTTTGAAAGTCTTATATACCTGTGTAATTTCTAAATCAGAGGTGCTCAAATTTTATGCACCAAAATATTTTTTTTGTAAAGATAAGTGACACAAAAAACAGAGTTCTATTGACATGTCTCCACAAAAAAAAATTAGGGCTATAACGTTTCAATTTTGAATATCTTTAAGGGTAGGCAAAGAAAACCCTTCAAAATGACAAAAAAAATGACAAACTGACAAAAAAAAAATCTGAAATATTTTTTTTAGCTGTTCTTAAACAGTCAGTCGAAATTGTTGGTCTTACTCACCACCATGTTGTTCTAAGTGTCAGGTCTTTGGTCCCCCAGATACCTGGAAAGACCCGATACACTTAGAACAAGATGGGGGTGATGCCAAAATTCAACTGGCACCGTCTAAAAAAGTAACTAAATTTAAAAATTTGTGTAACATAAACTGAAAGTGATAGAGATTTTCGGTTTGATTTTTTTTAAATACATGTCTTGATCAGTAAATAAAAAAAAATTAATTTAAAACAGGAAATACAAGATGTTCAAAAAGTCTAAAATTCAAAAATTCATGCCTTTGCAATTAGATGTCACCTAAGCGTTGGAAACATTATTATTATTTTTTTGAAAATTGCCATAAGTGTTTTCCACAGCACTCAGTGAGTGCTGGGAATACCCACCCCTGAAGGGAGTTGGGCGCAGATGGGATGATCCGTGAACCATCCATATCCTTAGGGGTATATTGTCTGTCCACTCCTCTTTCACTCCTGTTCCTCTCCTGCAATTCTTCTGCATCTCTCCACTATCTTTCTTACAACTCACTTTCATTTTTCCTACTCTTCCTTTAACTTTTTTATTTCTTCTTAATTTCTTCTACATCTCCCCTTGATTTCTCCTCAATTCCCATTATATTTCTGGGGTGCAGTTACCATGATCCGAGAACAAACGTTCTTAGGGGCGGCGCTAATTTATTATTATTATTTAAAAAAAATTGCCATAAGTGTCTTCCACAGCACTCAGTGAGTGCTGGGAATACCCACCCCTGAAGGGAGTTGGGCGCAGTTGAGGAAGACCCGAAAACAAACCATGTTCTCAAGGGCCGCACTAATTTATTATTATTAAAAATGTTTTTATTTTCGCCAGTACCGTCCATGTTTGCCCGAAACGTGTTCCACGCAGACGAGACGTTCACCTGTAACCTTCTCAGAGAAGGTCAAGGGAGCTTTATACCCAGAAATCGGCCGCAACCCAAACTCTGGCGATATGCGAAGAAATCCCGTTGGTCGAAATTTGTAAAAATAATTTATTTTAAAAACATTTTCTAAAAGAGGCAAAAAGGGTTAAAAATTAACAAATTATAATTAGCGCCGAGAAATAAGAAAAATAAAAAATATTTTTTAGACCAAAAAATAAATCTAAGAAAATTATTCTTTATTTTTTTTTTTTATTTTTAATTAAATGGCCTTTGCCTCTGTGGCAATTAGCCAGGACATTATTTGTGAAAAATTCCATGCCTGAACCGGATTCGAACCCGAGACCTTCGCAATGCAGACCACATGTGTTACCACTACGCTACGCCGGTCGGCTATCTTTAATTTAATTTTGAGTAAAAACGTTTTGAAATGTCAGTTTGTCTATATAAAAAAATAATATTAATTTTATTAATCGTTCAACCCAAAATGTAATGAAATCAGGGGCAATCAGTCTAAATATCAATTTGTTCCCGTAATATTGGCGAAATGGGCCATATTTCACGTAAAACCCGTTACTTCACTTACTAACTCCGAACATAGGGCCTTAATCAAAATTAATAAGCGTCCAAATTACCCTATTTGTCACGAACCGCCCCAGAGGGCTGTTAGCTTTACCTACATATATATATACGTATACATCGAGACCTCAAAAAAATACCAATTGTGAAATTGTACACATGTTAGGATTTCGCAGATATTTAGTAAGTGAAAAAGTTCAGCAAATGGCTAGAACTTCCTTTTGATGACCCACTTTTAGATATACACTAGCTGGAATGATAAGCGAGGTAGCCCCCCAAAGCTCCCCAAATACATACATTATTAAAATAAGGGATATATATATATATATATATAAAATTATTAATATTAGTTATTAAAATATTTGTATCCGAAAAAGATTTTGGAAAAAATGTGCCAAAAGAATGAATTTAAAAATTGAACTTGTTCCTTAATCGACGCCTCAAGACCTTGTATTTTCACTATTCAAAATGTTTTTTCGAAAATTACAAGTATGTATTTTTCAGTAATTATGTGGATAATAAAATGCATGCCAAATTTCAACTCGGTAGGTCAAACAGTTTACAGCAACAATTTCTATTGTACAAACAGACAGACATATGAGTGACTGTATAAGGGTTTTTTGTTCACAATCTTTCAATATAGTTTTTAAATAAATTATTTAAAAAATTAACTGTAATTTTTTTTTTGAAAAAACAAAAATATCAAAAATGAGATTTCTGAAATTATACAAATTCTTTTTGTAAATAAAAACTGATATAACTACATTAAGATTTGAAAAAACCGGGCCCTTGATTTTTTCAATTTCTTAATATAATTTCAAAAACACTTAAAATCATCATAAGACTGATAATCCAACAAGTCAAACATAGCAAAAAAACATCTCATTTTTAATAAATTGAGGCAACCCCTCTAAACGGAAAACAGACAGACAGTATAAGGTTTTCTTAGTAAAACCCTGGAAACTTGGTAATATTAGAAAAAATAATCTAATAAAAAAAAATTCCGAGCATATCCCGGTTATGTGAATTATTCTGAATTTTTCAGACTTTTAAGCCAACACCTAAAAACTCACTAACAGACAGACAGTATAAGGTTTTCTTAATAAAACCCTGGAAACTTGGTAATTTTCGAAAAAATAATCTAATAAAAAAAATTCCGAGCATATCCCTGTTATGTGAATTATTCTGAATTTTTCAGACTTTTAAGCCAACCCCTAAAAACTCACTAACAGACAGACAGTATAAGGTTTTCTTAATAAAACCCTGGAAACTTGGTAATTTTCGAAAAAATAATCTAATAAAAAAAATTCCGAGCATATCCCTGTTATGTGAATTATTCTGAATTTTTCAGACTTTTAAGCCAACCCCTAAAAACTCACTAACAGACAGACAGTATAAGGTTTTCTTAGTCATACCATGAAAATTTGATAATTTTCGAAAAAATTATCTAATAAAACATTCCCAGCATATAACTGTTATGTACATTATTCCAAATTTTAAACCAACCCCTCAGGAAGACATATAAATTTTAATTCTCTAGGTCCAGTCGTTTGGCCACAATTTCTACCAAATAGGACACTTGATTGACGGTACAAGAGTATTTTAACATACCTACGAAACCTGATGGGTGCAGTTGAAAATTAATCTACTCTTAACTATTCCAGAAAAAATAGTTTCGAGTGATCCTAATGTGGGCGTAAATGCCTCTAAAGACAAGACGCAGTAATTTTTAAAATCCGGGTGTATTTATTCATACCTACGAAACCCTATAGGTGCAGTTAAAAATGAATCTACCCTTAACTATTCCAGAAAAAATATTTTCGAGTGACCCTAATGCGGACGTCAATGCTTCTAAAGTAATTTTCAAAATACGTGGCAGTGCGAACAACAATAAATAAAAGGTCTACAGGGGGCTCTGATCTTTAAATATGCCCTAAAATAAGTAACACAAAAGGTTAATTATGGGGTATAAAAAAAAGACAAATTACTTGGAGAGTTCGAAATACCTTTCAATATTTCAATCTGCACAGACAGACAAAAATTATAAAAATGGTCAAAATGGTCTAAGCTACCAAAGTAAAAATACTAAAAAAATAATAATGTACAAACGGAGCCTCCGAATTTATATATATAGATTTATAGTATTAATTGCTCAAATTATAGTGCTGATGTCAAGAACTAGAACCCCTAGAGACGCACGAGACGCAAAAGGCACCTATCTGGGCAAAAATACAGCTATTATCTTCAATATAATAATACAGAATTTAGAATTTTCTGTAATTTTTTAAAATTTGCATTAATACATATATTATTGATGAACGATAATTAAATTCATCCCTAAAGATATAGTGCAGAGGTCAAGAACTAGTGGTCCCAGAGCAGACAAACGGACAGATAGACCGACAGACATCATGCTAAAAATAGTGAAAACGTTATGTAGGGACCTAAATTCGTGAAGATCCATCGAAATCTCGGAATGTCAAAATCGGTATGATCACAATACCTCCCTTATATGGTGGCGGTCGGTAATAATTGATTTATTGTATGCACACACAAAACAACCGTGCATACAATACTTTTTCTAATCTTATCTGTAGAAATGGTATCTGTAAATATTGAAAAATTATAAAATTTATTTCTTTTTGAAAATTTTCCAAAGATCAAGATAACTTGTAAAAGTTGCTGCAAATTTTTCTTTAGAGGGTTTATTTGGAATGGCTCTTTGTTTCCGAAAGATTCCCACCCCTGCTATAGCGGCTCCATAATTATACTGACACCTTTTTGAAAAACATGTTTCTCAAAATTAAATAAAAAATTGTAACCAGATACTAACGACTTATAGAATCCATTCAAGATGTTTCCTCATCTCAATAGGCCATGTTGGGGGGGGGGGGGCATTTTAGTTAGTAACCACGAAATACAACTAGACATGTGAAAATAAAAAAACTATAGTTTCTGTGGTTTAAGCGGAAGATTTAAATTTAGTAATTTTTAAAAATTAAGTGAAGTTTTGTTTAGCAAAAGCCCACTTCAAACCTTAAAAAGAGAGCTCATGACAACTCAGGAAAATGAAAATTCCATTAAGTTCCGCTTAAACGTTTGAAGTAGCCTATAAAATTTTAATTACAAAATTATCATGTGACTTTCTATAACAAATATTTATTCAATATATTTAATAACAAACTTAAAAAATACCATGGCCTAGTCAGATGAGAAAACATTGTTAATGGATTATACATAGCTAAAGTATCCATAAAAATTATCAAATAAAAAATAAATGAGATTTTTAAAACTAAAACTCTTTTATTATTTGACATTACGAATTTGAAAAACCGGTCCCATAATTTTCCAAACTCATAATATAGGTTCCCAACACCTAAGTGGTGCGTTGGGTAATATATCTTAACCCACTTCTTTACAAAATCTGTCTTTCAACCCTATTATCCCTAAAAAAATCTCATTTTAATTAATCGAAGCCAAGTCAAATTTGATTTACATATAAAAGTTAATCACTAGCCATCGGGTTTCGAACCCGCTTTACTCCTTAGGTAACAGTTTTACCATGGTGTCACTATAGCTTAAAGCAAGACGAAGTAAACTAGAATTAAACTCTGGTCCACAGATGACAAAAAAAGCCCTGAGATGCGAAATACATTTTTAAAACAAAGTTCCAAAACTATATGTTAAAGACCAAAAAAACACAATAAAGAAAATCGGACCCGAGCTTATTAGTGGAAATAGACTACCATCTACGAATGTAAATAATATTCATTCTAAAAAAAAAAACAAGAGGGCTCTAAACCACAGTTTTAGAATTAATTCACCTTTCTAGTCTTTCATGACTTTCATGACTTTACCAGAAACCATTTCTTGAAAAAAAAAAAAAATCGTGTCAAAGCAGCCGCAATCTTTGGAAATGTACTTATATGTTTTCCCCGAATATCAAAGATCGTAAAGGACATTTTAAGCTTCTAACAAGGGCTTATTTCCAAAAATAACATCACAAAGGATCAAACAAACTAAACACATTCTGAATTTTATTATATAATTATTAAATAGAAATTAAACTCTTAAGTGGCACATAGGGTTGAATAAATGTACGTGCTTGACCTCCAGCACTGTATGAAAACCGCAAATATTTATTGATAAGGGACAAATTTAAATTTATTATAACTAAAAAATCGTTAAAATTTTTTTATAATTTAATTTAGAAATAATAGAACTTTTAAGAGGTGCATAGGGTTATGAGATATTCTGTTCTTGACTTCCAGCACTACATGAAAATAATTTCAACTAAAAATGATAAGTACTTGACGAAAAAATATTTTTTCGGAATATAGAACGTCTTTGGTAGCCATATTTTAAAACGCATCTAAACCAAACCAAAACTGTCACCAAGTGGGGCATAGGGCAGAAAAATGACCTTTCTCTTGATTTCAAATTGACCTCCAGCACTATATCAAAATAATATCTACTAAAAAATAATTACTTGTCAGGGATAATTTTTTTTATTTTTTTCGGAATTGAAAACGTTTTTGAAATACATATTTTAAAAAACTAAACCAAATCGAAAATTTTACCAAGTGGGGCAAAGGACAGAAAAAGCTTTCTCTTCAAGTTAGACAAATTTAAAAACCACAAAAAAAAAAAATATAAAATTCCTATCGAATTTTCCTAAAGATCGAATTTCTAATATTTGCCAGGTAAAATTTCCTGTGGAATTCTGGAAATTATTCTTGCTACTTAATCCTCTTTAATACGTCCTACTCTCCTCCCCTCTTGACTTCACACGTAGATTCGCGAGAAACTTAAGACGCAAGGAAAACAAAGCGAGTAACAAAATATTGACAATATCAAAACCAAACAAACACATCTCGTCTAATATAAAATAGAAACAATAAAAAAAAAATCAAAAAAAAAATTTTTTAATAAAAAACAGACTGTATTTAGGATTTCGCAGGTATCAATAAAATACTTTTAGATTTTTGTATCAATTCTTTTAAGAAACAGGGTGTGCGACAAAAAATGATATCTATACTAATTAGTTCGTTTTTACACAACGGGCATTCCAGCTAGTATATAATGAAAATTGCGTTAAAATAAAAAAATGGTATAAAGTGTGAATTTTATTGCCCCTGTATAAACAGGTAAATTAAATAATTTTTTCGATAAATCAAAAAATTCAATAAATCTTTGAATTCTTAAAATTAAGTTGTTTCTAGACCTCTAGTATACTAAATAAAATCCACGGTACCGTGACGTTTCCACCTCTCCTATTACCCCTGCATAAACAGGTAGATAAAATAATTTTTTCGATAAATCAAAAATTTCAATAAATCTTCAAATTCTTAAAATTAAGTTGTTTCTAGACCTCTAGTATACTAAATAAAATCCACGGTATCGTGACGTATCCACTTCTTCTATTACCCCTGTATAAATAGGTAGATAAAATAATTTTTTCGATCAATCAAAAATTTCAATAAATCTTTAAATTCTTAAAATTAAGTTGTTTCTAGACCTCTAGTATACTAAATAAAATCCACGGTATCGTGACGTTTCCACCTCTCCTATTACCTCTATATAAACAGGCCAATTAAGTAATTTTTTCGATAAATCAAAAAATTCAATAAATCTTTGAATTCTTGAAATCAAGTTGTTTCTAGACCTCTAGACTAAATAAAATCCACAGTATCGTGACGTTTACACGTTTCTACGCCTCCTATTACCCCTGTATAAACAGCTCAATAAAATAATTTTTTCGATAAATCAAAAAATTCAATAAATCTTTGAATTCTTAAAATTAAGTTGTTTCTAGACCTCTAGTATACTAAATAAAATCCATGGTATCGTGCAGTTTCTACGTCTCCTATTACCCCTGCATAAACAGGTCAATTAAATAATTTTTTCAATAAATTTTCGAATTATTAAAATTATTTAAAGTTGTTTCTAGAGCTCTTGTACTATACTGCATTCGGATTGACTCACATTAGTCCTCCATCTTGATCTGTTTGTCAGGGCTTTCCATGTGTCTTGTAAATCAGAACTTGTTAAATTTTCGGTTAGCTGGTTTCTCAATCTCTGGCGAGGTCTTCCCACTGATTGACGAATTTTTAATCAAACAGTCCTTCTGAATGACTAGATCACATTTTTTTTGTAGACATCTTTTAACTTTGAAACTGTTTAAAACAATTTTATTTTTTTAACCATCAGGATTCGCTGCTCCAATTCTCCACTATCAATTTAAATTATTTAAAAATCAATGTGTTGGTTTTCTTTGCAATTAGATGTCACCTAAGCGTTGGAAACATTATTATTAGTTTTTTGAAAATTGCCATAAGTGTTTTCCACAGCACTCAGAGAGTGCTGGGAATACCCACCCCTGAAGGGAGTTGGGCGCAGATGGGATGATCCGAGAACCATCCATATCCTTAGGGGTATATTGTCTGTCCACTCCTCTTTCACTCCTGTTCCTCTCCTCCAATTCTCCTGCATCTCTGCACTATCTTTCTTACAACCCACTTCCATTTCTCGTTCTCTCCCTTTATCTCCCTTATCTCTCCTACATTTCCCCACTATCTGCTCCATTTCTTCACTATCTCTGCTCCATTTCTACTTCATTTTCTCACAATCTCTCCACCAAAATCATAACTCAAAAACGATTTATGGGAGAGACCACCGATTGGAATTTTTGAAATTCCCACATTTTGATTTCCGTATAAAAATTAGAATTAGAAAATTTAAAATTGGGCCGGATTTACGGTAAAAAAAATCTTATTTCACAAATTAATATTTCAAAAAACAGATAGAGACCCCCGATTTGAATTTTTGGAATCCCTATATATTGATTAGTGTATAAAAAATTTAGAATTTTAAATTTTAAAATAGGGCTGAATTAACAAAAAATTATAATTCAAAAATTATCGAATTTCAAAATATTTTACAATCAAAACTATGAGGAAGAAATCTAAGGTTTGAATTTTTGGAATGCTTGTATCTCGTTTAGTGGAAATTTAAAATTTAAAACAGGGCCAGAATTATGATAAATTATAAAAACCAAAATAATAAAATGTTTCTAATTTCAAAGGGGTAAAAATTTTGAGGCCATAACGTTTCAATTCGGAATATCTTTAAGAGTAGGCAAACAAAACCCTTGAAAATGACAAAAAAAAAATGACAAATTGAAAAAGTTCTATAATATTTTTTTTAGCTGTTCTTAAACAGTCAGTCGAAATTGTTGGTCTTACTCGCCACCATGTTGTTCTAAGTGTCAGGTCTTTGGTCCCCCAGATACCTGGAAAGACCCGATATACTTATAACAAGATGGGGGTGATGCCAAAATTCAACTGGCACCGTCTAAAAAAGTAACTAACTTTAAAAATTTGTATAACAAAAACTGAAAGTGATACAGAACTGGGGTTAAATTTCTTTTAAATACACAGGTCTTCTTCAGTAAATAAAAAAAATAAATAAATATTTAAAACAGGAAATACAAAATGTTCAAAAAGTCTAAAATTCAAAAATTCATGCCTCAAAAATAAAAAGGGATAAAGGCATGTGGTTTAAATATTTGGATTCCTAATGCCGCATTTCTACCAAAAATTTGTCTCAAAATTTAGAACAGGGCCGGATGTACAAGCTATCAAAGCATTTCAAAAATTCATGTCTTAAAAATGTGAAAATGAAAAAATTTTAAAAGAGACTGTATTTCTTATGCTGAATTAATCTATAAAAAAAAATTGAGTTTCAAAAATTAAAACGAGGCCGTATTTATAAGCTATCAAATAGTGAAAATTTCAAAAATGGAAAGAAATAGAGCAGAAATACAGTTTAAATTTATGTATTCCTTATCCCGCATTTAGTCATATATTTGGAGTCTCTCTCTCCTCCATTTCTCCTCCTTCTCTTCTCCACCTATCCTCCATCTCTCCTCCATCTCTCCTCCAACTCTCCTCCATCTCTCTTCCATCACTCCTCTTTAAATCTTGTTAAATATAAAAAAAAAAATAACATTTCAGTCTTCCAGTATCGACCAAAATGTTTATTTTCCTTCGTAGACATTTACAATGATATCCACATTTGTGTTAACGTATCATATGCACTGTAATAGTTTTCCTCTTTGAAAACAGAATCCTGAAATCCTTGTAAACTAGATTTTCAATCGGAGTATTTGTGCGATTCGCAATATTGCAGCAATTATTCCTGAAAAAAATAAATCCAGTAAAGAAAACTGGTCCTCAACATGTCGGATTTAAAGCACCTACAGATATGTCCCATTATCGGACCAAAAGCAACCCAATAATATGAACAAATCTTGTAGGATTTATAAGGTTGGTAACACTACATCTGGTTATGAGTAAAAAATTCGTTCACTCGAAAAAAATACCCACTTCCAGAGAGCATTACCGGGTATTAGCACCCACATAAAATTCGACCAATATGTAAAATAACATGTGGTTGTAATACCCAAGAAAAATTGTTTTAATTTAAAAATCTGGAAGTCTTGATTTGGTGGAAACTGCTTCTGTTGAATCTCGAGAAGACGCAACCATACCTAATTGCCTCTCCTGCGAGTGTTAGTAGGTCGAGCTGAAAGAGGAGGTGATCTTTCCTAACGGCGAACGTAATTCTTTCCGGGGAAGGCGCAAGGAAAAAGCGAGTTACCCCCCACCCACCACAAACCCAAACAGGGAAAGAAATAACGTTCAACCGTATTGTATTCACACAACAGAGCTGGTTCCTCCACGTCTATAGAAGAGTCCGTGGAGGGCTCCATTGTAAGCCATCGCCGCCCGATCCGATGCACATGGAAAGGGCTTGGGCTCCACCGGAGGAATCGCGAGGGCAACGAACAACCTAGAGGAAAGAGGATGCTTGCCCAGAACAAAAACTTGTGCCCGCATTAAAGGGAAACCGAGTTTGCACAAGTATCAAGGTAACCTGAAATGTTTACTTCTGACCTCAGGAATTTTAATCTAATATTAAAACAAAAAAAAATGGCGTGAGTGTTTAAAACAACTCACTAAAAGAAAAAATAGTGAAGTTTATTGTAACTTCAAGAGTTAAATTTTTTGAAGGCTCGTTCCTTCACTCGGTCGATCAGTTTATCTATCGAAAGATTCTTTACCGACCGGCTTCCAAAAGTTGTTGACTTTTACTGAATTTATTTTTTACGAGCGCTACCCATCCGTTGGGTAGTTGGCCCCGTGATCAGGCGGTGTCAAACGTCCCTTACCCTTGGCTATGCCTTGGGGGGAAACATCAGATCGTCCCGACCAGTAAAAAGACTCTACCAAATGAACAAAACTCATTCGTGACATCTTCGGTCACCTTCAGTCAACTAGTATCTCTCGTCTCCCTCGGCTAGGCCGTTAAGGTAGGGAAAAACTCGGAAGAGACTTGGTTAACCGGCGCCTACAATCCCTGAGACAGAAATAAACCATGTGTATCATGAAAAGCGCAGTGTATTTAGTGTTGTGGGTGTTTTGGTGAGATTTAACTACCAACTGAATAACCAAAAAGTTACCAGTTGTTAGAACTCACCAGTCCTCTGAATTATCTGTCAGAATCAACTAGAATCTTTCTAGATAAAAGTCCAAATCTAAATCGACCCTAGTTAATAACAACAGGCGCATCAAAGGGGGTGTAGTACCTATAGTTTATTTTTTGCAAAACCCAACAGAAACATACGCAGATGATCTGTGAGTGCCACAAGAAATAAACACACTTTCACACAAAGGTACCATGTGTGGAAGGATATTTAATTGGTCTACAAGCAAACCTTGCAGCATACAAAACAGACACACGATGGTTAGTTTGATTTATCCATCTCTAACATACCTTTACTTCGGCTGATGTACAATTTAATAAACTTTTTTAAGGTGTCAAAGAAACAAATTCACCCTAAAAATGATTACAGACTGTACAGACAGAATCAACTTGGATATAAGAGGCTTTTGATATTTGATAAAAGTATTACTTTCCCCCCGTTTCTCACGGAGGAAAAATATTTCAACATTTAAAATTTATTTACATAAATGAATCCTACCTAAACTAAAATTTCTTTCAATTTGTGTTAAATTTTCTTTATTAAACATGCATTACTTTACTTTATTCAATCAAAAAATCAAAAATCATGCATTTTATCAATAAAAAATCATTTATTTCTTTCTTAATCACTGTTGTTTTGCAAATTTGTTGGTCCTAAGCGACCTGTGTGTGGTACAAAGGGGTAGTTTTAAGGGGCAGCACTAGCTAGCCCCCCAAAACAATAAATACGCCCCCAAAGTACGCGTGTGCTTGTACCTAAGTACTGTTTGTGTTTGTGTTACCAGGGACGTGCCCTAGATGGCAGCACTAGCTAACCAAACAGGGCACAAATTGGCTGTCCTCATGGTAAGCGTGTGTGATTTTATTTTTTAATATTTTCATGCACGTGCATTGTTTTTATATGTATGTGTATTTGTCTGTGTGTACGAGTGTTTGTTACTCAGAGTATGCCCTAAGGGGTAGCACTAGCTTCCCCCCCAAGACAATTAAAGACCACTCCGAAGTAAGCGTGTGGGAATTTAATTTTGCTTTAGTTGGGGTGTGTTTTAAGCGGTAGCTTTAAGCTTCCCACCCAAGACACGATACAGGCTACCCCAAGGAAAAGCGAAATTCAAATTTAAAAACTCAAAAATATTTAAAAAATTATAATTGGATTCGAAGATCTAAAGAAATTATATACAAAAATGAATTATCTTAAAATTGTGTCTATAAATTTGAGAATAAAAGATTCTCTAAAAGTTCTAAAGGAGAATCTAAATTTAACTAAATTTGACTAATTAAAAATTTGACTAAAAATTTGAAGCTAAAGATACTACTCAAAAAAATTATCTCAAAACATTGACTAAAAAATGTACTCAAAAATCGGTCTAAAAAACGAATGCTAAAATATTGACTTAAAAGTTTAACTATTTAAATTGACTCTAAAAATTTCCTAACACATAAGAAAACAATTTAAAAAATGTGTGTGTGTGTGTGTGTGTATGCATATATATAAAAAAGGTACCAAAAAAATTTTTTTTTTCTCTTAAAAAAACTGATTCTAAAATATTGGCTTTAGGTTAATGAAGTCAATATTTTACGTGATGACCTGAAAATAAAAAACTGCTCAAATTCGAGCCGACAATATTAAAAAATATTGTCCCTTATCTGTTTCTTTCTTAATTCTAGCATGCAAAATTACTGTGTGCCTTTTTAGTGTGTCATGAAAATGCCTCAAATATATCCAGTCAGCCTTAGTAAATTAACGTCCATTACAAATAAGAATGCAGTAGCAAACGCTGCAAAACGAAAACGATTTACAGCAAATACTATATATATATAAAATGAATTATTTGAAAATTTAAATAATAATACGATAACAATTAGGTTATCGACACAAATTCCATACAAAGGATATTTTGAATTTGAAATATTAATTTTTAAAAATTATATAAAATATTTAAAAATGGTTTAAAACCCCAAACAGAATCATTATTTCACCAGAATTAATGTCTGTAATAAATAATGTAACGATTATTTTAACAAGATTTGTTAATTGCAAGAGATGATGCATTCTTAATTGAAATAAACTACAGAAACATTTCTACTTAACGGTTTTACACGGCTGTTTTAGTTCTCCGATGTCCTTTTGGTTCTTTTCCCGTTTCGTCCTCGTCCTGGTTGGTTCCTTATCCTGCTTGGCTCCTGTCCTAATTGGTTCCTTATTCCAGTTGGTCCTTATCCAAGTCCTTTGGGATCTACAAATAATTAAAATTCATTAAAAATAAATATATAAAAATAATAGGTTTCAAACGCTTAGTAGCAGCGTATAAGGGGCAGAGAAGGTAAGCTCTCAATTTCTAGACCGGCGGCCATAGATATGAAAGTCAAATAAAAAAATCAGCTGTGGCCACTACTACAGGACCGACCGCCATCATAAAGTACTTATATAAATTACATTCTAGCAGCAGAGTAGAAATAACTTGGCCTAATATTTTCTAACAGAGATATTATTTATCATGACCATAGAAACGTTACATATAAGTATGAAAAAAATTCGAAAAATTTTACAGAAATTATTTGAAATTTTTCGTTTTATCAAAAAACGTCTCAAATAAAAGTTATTAATTATTGCTTTTATAGCAACTTTTGTTCAATACATTTTTTCGAAATATTTTTCTGTTGTGAAATATTCACAAAAATCTTAAAATCTACACGAGTAAACTCCCATTTTTAGTCAACCGATTTTTACCAAAAGTTGATCAACTCGTGCCATTGATGGCAAAAGCTTAAATATGAAGTTTCATAAAAATCCTTTTAGCCGTTTTTGCTCTGCACGTGTACACTGACACACGGACAGACAGACGGACGGACAGACAGACAGACCGACAGACATCATGCTAAAAATAGTCAAAACGTTATGTGGGACCTCAATTCGTGGAGATCCGTCGAAATCTCGAATCGTCAAAATTGGTATGATCACAATACCTCCCTTATATATGTTGGCGGTCGGTAAAAATTCATTGTAAAACTATAGCCAGTTTTTTTGGTTTAAGCGGAACTAGATTATGAATTCTAGTAACTTTTACCGTTTAAGTGAGGCTTTTGATCATTTTGTTTAGCAAAAGCTCTCTTTAAACCTAAAAAGAAGAACTCATGACAACTTAAAAAAATAAAAATTCCAGTTAGTTCCGCTTAAACGTTTTGGAATAGCCTATATAATAAAAAAAATTGATGTAAATTTTCACAAATTGAAAGTTAAGTCCAAATTATCGAACTGATCCTGTAATGTACCGCGTAACGTAATGCTCTGTTGAAATGTTTGTCGCGAACGAATTGCAAACTTCCTCTGGGTGACGTGACGTACGTCAGTGTGTCCAATAAACTGTAGGGCCCGGTCTTTCCACCTTCAGTTGAACCTCTAGCCGACCGTCTGACAGTTGAGGTTATGTGATACTTTCTGTGCTGAACAGATGTCATCCCGTCTCTCATTACAAATTTATCTTATGGATAATGAGACTGACGTATTGAATTCAACGATTGTTTATGACATTTATGCAGCAGATGAAGTTCCAGATAACCTTATCTGACAGACAGTTACCTAGAGGTTTACCTGAAGTTGGAGAGACCCGGCCTCAATAAATTATTATTTTGAAAGTATCTTACCGAAGACTGCTGGTCCATCCAGGTCAATCATAGGTCTCCACAGCTCCCAATCAGTGTCGTGTAGCATTTTTGAGTACTAGTGCCTTCAGGAGATACCTAAAAAATAAAAATAAATTACAAAATTGTCAGCTTGAACTTACAATTTGATTAAAAAATGTCGTATAAAAAAAAGTATTAAAAATTGAATTGAAAATGCATACTAAAAATTTATCCAGTCAGCCTTAGTAAATTAACGTCCAGTTCAAATAAGAATGCAGTTGGTAGTTAACGCTGCAAAACGAAAACGACTTACAGCAAATACTATATATATAATTTTATATATATATAAAATGAATTCTTTGAAAATTTAAATAAATAAGACGATAACAATTAGATTATCGACACAAATGCCATACCTAGTTATTTTGAATTTGAAATATTAATTTTTCTAAATATTTAAAAATGGTTTCAAAACCCAAACACAATGATTATTTCACCAGAATTAATGTCTGTAATAAATAATGTAACCATTATTTTGACAAGTATTGTTAATTGTAAATTTGTCTGCGCGCTAAGCCAATCAAAATTAGGCGAAAATAGCTCATATATCCAGATCTAGTCTTAAAGTAACCAGGTCTAGTTTCGTATTACAAAATGAGACAGATTATATATTAATAAATAAAAAAAAAAACACTCACCATAAGCACAAAATCTCCTAGCAACCCTCCACCAACCCACTTCTTGGAAGTCCAATCTTAATTTTTCAAATTGAACACAAGTTGAAGTTTATCAACGAAACAGCTTAAATCTAAAATAAATAAATAAAATAAAAATCCAAAAGTCCAAACTCAATTTTTTGTTTACAAAAACCGATCAATTGCGGAAATATTGCGCTTCTAAAATTATTAACAAAAATATACATTTTAAAAATACTATTAAAGTCCGACTCACATATATCTGAACCGCAATCGAACGTTCATTTGCTGACATTAGACCTAACACCACTATCAACAATAATTTTTTTAACAAATTCAAACACTAGCCCGACTGTTAAAATTTTTTCCAGTTTCAGACCGATCACTAGCGGATAAAATTCCAAGCTACCGGTCAACATTATTATTCAAAAAATACAGATAAAATATAAAATATTATGCAACTATATCAATCCCGTATTAAATTTATTAGTTAAATAAATTTAATTAAAAATCCCTATTTAGTTCGAACTTGTTAAAAATTGTCAAGTCTTATCAAAATATCAGACATAGCACTCATTAAGAACTCATTAATATCGGAAATATTTTAATCCCTTATAAATTTCTTCAAGGTGAATATTATATAACTAAATATTGCGTATTAAAATTTACAATATATACGTAAAAATAATTGAAAAAAATGCCTAGAAAGCCTATTTTTTTAAAAAAATATATAATTCCTACCTTTCTCAAAATTTTTGGTAGCAACCACAGGATGCAGGATAATTTTAAATATCCTTTCAGCAACTTCCAAACATTCATTTGGCTTTTTCCAAACATCGAGGCACTAAATTTTATTTTGTTTTAAATAAAAACTTCATAAAACATTTTTTATAAATATTAAAACGTCGTGAAACGTTTTTTTTTTCATCACAAATTTTAAAAAATTATAATTTGTTATAATATTCTTTTAAACTAATAAAAAAATAATTTAATTTTGTTTTAAAACTATAAATTTTGTTGTTTAAACACTTTAATTAAATTAAAAATATTTTTTAAAACTTTTTTAAAGTTTTAGTAAACTTAAACGGAAGATCACCCAGGAGTAACTGCGTTGAGGACGCGCAGTGCATCTCAGCATACAGAGTTAGTTACGCTCTGGGACATGCAGAGAGCGCACTAATCGGACGAAGCTTGTGTGGACGCCGTCCAAATGAATGGCTTAGATGGCGTTTTATATTCTTGTGAAATGTTAATTTTTTTTAAACTGTATAAAAAAAGAAAAAATAAATTAATTAATCAGAAATAGTGAAGCTTATAATAAACAGCGAAAAAATCCTAAGTATAAAAGTTCATTCTCAGTTTGGTTAAACTTTATATTAAAATTTTTATTTAAAATAAGTTAAAAGTTTACTATTTTTAACCAAATTACAGTGTAAATCTTTATTTATTCAGGTAGTGTTATTTTTATGAATTATTACTTTTTCAGTGTTAAATTAACACTACTTTAACACTGTTTATTTTCTAACTCTGTTATTTAACTAGTATGTAAGTGTTAGAAAACCAGATTAGATTGATTAGATTGAACTAAAAAAGTAAAAGTTACTAGAATTCATAATCTAGTTCCGCTTAAACCAAAAAAACTGGCTATAGTTTTACAGTGAATTTGGGTTGCTAGGAGATTTTGTGCTTATGGTGAGTATTTTTTTTTTTTTATTTATTAATATATAATCTGTCTCATTTTGTAATACGAAACTAGACCTGGTTACTTTAAGACTAGACCTGGATATATGAGCTATTTTAGCCTGATTTTGATTGGCTTAGCGCGCAGACAAATTTACAATTAACAATACTTGTCAAAATAATCGTTACATTATTTATTACAGACATTAATTCTGGTGAAATAATGATTGTGTTTGGGTTTTTAAACCATTTTTAAATATTTTATGTAATTTTTAAAAATTAATATTTCAAATTCAAAATATCCTTTGTATGGAATTTGTGTCGATAACCTAATTGTTGCCGTCTTATTTATTTAAATTTTCAAAGAATTCATTTTATATATGTATATAGTATTTGCTGTAAGTCGTTTTCGTTTTGCAGCGTTAACTACTGCATTCTTATTTGAACTGGACATTAATTTACTAAGGCTGACTGGATAAATTTTTAGTATGCATTTTCAATTCAATTTTTTATACGACATTTTTTAAATCAAATTGTAAGTTCAAGCTGACAAAATTTTGTAATTTATTTTTATTTTTTAGGTATCTCCTGAAGGCACTAGTACTCAAAAATGCTACACGACACTGATTGGGAGCTGTGGAGACCTACGATTGACCTGGATGGACCAGCAGTCTTCGGTAAGATACTTTCAAAATAATAATTTATTGAGGCCCGGTCTCTCCACCTTCAGGTAAACCTCTAGGTAACTGTCTGACAGATAAGGTTATCTGGAACTTCATCTGCTGCATAAATGTCATAAACAATCGGTGAATTCAATACGTCAGTCTCATTATCTGTCAGATAAATTTGTAATGAGAGACGGGATGACATCTGTTCAGCACAGAAAGTATCACATAATCTCAACTGTCAGACGGTCGGCTAGAGGTTCACCTGAAGGTGGAAAGACCGGGCCCTACAGTTTATTGGACACACTGACGTACGTCACCTCACCCAGAGGAAGTTTGCAATTCGTTCGCGACAAACATTTCAACAGAGCATTTTCAATTTGTGAAAATTCACATCAATTTTTTTTTTTATTATATAGGCTATTCCAAAACGTTTAAGCGGAAATAACTGGAGTTTTTATTTTTTTAAGTTGTCATGAGTTCTCCTTTTTATGTTTAAAGAGGGCTTTTGCTAAACAAAATGATCGAAAGCCTCACTTAAACGGTAAAAGTTACTAGAATTCATAATCTAGTTCCGTTTAAACCAAAAAAACTGGCTATAGTTTTACAATTATTTTTTTTATTTGACTTTCATATCTATGGCCGACGGTCTAGAAATTGAGAGCTTACCTTCTCTGCCCCTTATACGCCGCTACTAGGCGTTTGGAACCTATTATTTTTATTTATTTTTTTTTTAATGAATTTTAATTATTTGTAGATCCCAAAGGACTTGGATAAGGACCAACTAGAATAAGGAACCAATTAGGACAGGAGCCAACCAGGATAAGGAATCAACCAGGACGAGGACGAAACGGGACAAGATCCAAAAGGACATCGGAGATCGAAAACAGCCGTGTAAAATCGTTAAGTAGAAATGTTTCTGTAGTCTATTTCAATTAAGAATGCATTGTCTAAGGATATATGAGCTATTTTAGCCTGATTTTGATTGGCTAAGCGCGCACAAGGTTACACTTAACAATACTTGTCAAAATAATCGTTACATTATTTATTACAGACATTAATTCTGGTGAAATAATGATTGTGTTTGGGTTTTTAAACCATTTTTAAATATTTTATATAATTCTTAAAAATTAATATTTCAAACTCTAAATATCCTTTGTATGGAATTTGTGTCGATAACCTAATTGTTGACGTCTTATTTATTTAAATTTTCAAAGAATTCATTTTATATATATATAGTATTTGCTGTAAGTCGTTTTCGTTTTGCAGCGTTAACTACTGCATTCTTATTTGAACTGGACGTTAATTTACTAAGGCTGACTGGATAAATTTTTAGTATGCATTTTCAATTCAATTTTTTATACTTTTTTTTATACGACATTTTTTAAATCAAATTGTAAGTTCAAGCTGACAAAATTTTGTAATTTATTTTTATTTTTTAGGTATCTCCTGAAGGCACTAGTACTCAAAAATGCTACACGACACTGATTTGGAGCTGTGGAGACCTACGATTGACCTGGATGGACCAGCAGTCTTCGGTAAGATACTTTCAAAATAATAATTTATTGAGGCCGAGTCTCTCCACCTTCAGGTAAACCTCTAGGTAACTGTCTGACAGATAGGGTTATTTGGAACTGCATCTACTGTATAAATGTCATAAACAATCGGTGAATTCAATACGTCAGTCTCATTATCCGTCAGATAAATTTGTAATGAGAGACGGGATGACATCTGTTCAGCACAGAAAGTATCACATAACCTCAACTGTCAGACGGTCGGCTAGAGGTTCACCTGAAGGTGGAAAGACCGGGCCCTACAGCTTATTGGACACACTGACGTACGTCACCTCACCCAGAGGAAGTTTGCAATTCGTTCGCGACAAACATTTCAACAGAGCATTTTTATTTGAAACGGACGTTAATTTACTAAGGTTGACTGTATATATTTGAGGCATTTTCATTCAGGGTTTTGTAGGTATGACCACCAAAAAACCCTTATAACGTCACTTGTGTGTCTGTCTGTACGGTAGAAATTGTAGCCAAACGCCTTAACATAGAATGTTGAAATTTGGCATGCTTATACAACTCTTTGACATCCCCAGGTAAATATAAACAAATATGTATTAAATGAATAATATGTATAAAATATATATTTTTTAATTGTGAGTGGGTTATCAAATGAAACCTCTTAATGCGGGGATAGGCAAGCAAATTTTTATTTTTGAAAAACCAATTTTTTTTATGGGATTTGTCCCTACCTTCCAGATCGGTTGATCTAAAAATCTGAAATAAATGTCCATTGATGGGAACCGGAATAGTTCAACAGGAATTTTTGATGAGATTTGTTTTTCGAAAAATATTGATTTTTTTGTGGCGTTGAAAAAAATAATTATTTAAAAAAATTTATTGTGTGGTATCAAAAGAAAGCTCTTAAAACGTATTTTGAGGAACGAAAAGTAGTTTTTTAAAATTCGTTTCTTGTAACACGATTTTAGTCAATAAAATGACAAAAATATTCTTGTCCCGCCCCCGCACCCAAGGGGGTTAAACTAAAAATCTGAAAAAATTATAAGTAATGTACATTGATCTGAGCCGGAAACGTACGGAAGGAATTTTTGATCCTATTTCGGTTTTGGAAAATATTGCAGTTTTTGTTTTTTTGACAAAAGTAATTATTTATTTAATTCATGGCTAAATTATGGCTAATAAAATTATGGATTTTTTGTATTTATGACTAAGGTAGTGTATATCTTTTTTCATATTAAAAATATAATAAAAAATTATTAACAGATGAGAACGAATCTCCTTCTTAAGGAGCTTGCACTCATAAATTCGATCATTAGGCGTGCAGAAAAAACTCGCTAGGATTTTTTAATTTATATTTTCTAATGACGTAATATTGGCAAATTATTTAAATTTATTTTAAACAAATTAAATGGAAGCTCTTAGTGAGTACTGAAATATCGAATAAAAATGATTATCAAAAATCTGTTGATTATAGAAAAAAAATTGCCTTAGACATCCAGCTTTCTGTTGACTTCTTACCAGTGGCGTAGCCAAAAAGAGGCGGGAGCCCCCCCCCCAAAGAAAGAGGAAAATCTTTTATGTAAATAAATGCTTTCTTTTATATTTAAAAATAGAGATAAGGACCTTTTTTTTTTAGGTCGTCACTGGTATTTCAAAAGTGAGAACATTAATCATAATTTAAATCATTTTACCTTCCGGGCCCCCTCCAAAAAAAATTCCTGGCTGCGCCACTGCTTCTTACACTTATTAAATATCTAAAAAACGTGTTTTGTTTGTTTTGAAATTGTTTGTTTTTTGTCAGTTCTTTTCCTACAAACAGTTAATAAGTATGAGTTCGAGGTATATTAAGATCAGAGATAATTTACTAATTTCTGACATTTTAAACTAACCTACTTGAAACTTTGACATTTTTATCGCATGTGCAGTGGATAAGTATGGATCGTTCAGGCGAACTTATCGCTGCATGCAAATCACACGAGAAAAATGTTTATTTACGTAATTAATTATTTATCTTAAGGTAAGTGAGGCATTTTTGACAAGTGTGTAAACAATGACGTGTAGAAAAATGTGTCAGTCGTGTGTATGCGTTCGTTTCGTTTCCAGGGACACAATTACAAAAATTACATTCCCTTTTTGTATATCGAAAATATAACACATTTGATCGTAGTTCAGCCGTCGCTCACCAGCACAGCGCTACACTTGATCGTAGTTCACCTGCCGCCCACCTGCACAACGCCGTACTTGATCGTAGTACAACTGTCGCTCACCTGCATGGCGCTGCACTTGATCGTAGTTCGCCCGTCACCCACCTGCATAGCGCCACACTTGATCGTAGTTCACCCGTCGCTCACCTGCACAGCGCCGCACTTTAAGTGAGCGGTGGGTGAACTACGATCAAGTGTGGCGCTGTGCAGGTGGGCGACGGGCGAACTACTATCAAGTGCAGCGCCATGCAGGTGAGCGACGGTTGTACTACGATCAAGTACGGCGTTGTGCAGGTGGGCGGCAGGTGAACTACGATCAAGTGTAGCGCTGTGCTGGTGAGCAACGGCTGAACTACGATCAAATGTGTTATATTTTCGATACACTAAAAGGGAATGTAATTTTTGTAATTGTGTCCCTGGAAACGAAACGAACGCATACACACGACTGACACATTTTTCTACACGTCATTGTTTACACACTTGTCAAAAATGCCTCACTTACCTTAAGATAAATAATTAATTACGTAAATAAACATTTTTCTCGTTCCTCAAAACGTACTTTTCGTTCCTCAAAATACGTTTTAAGAGCTTTCTTTTGATACCACACAATACATTTTTTTAAATAATTATTTTTTTCAACGCCACAAAAAAATCAATATTTTTCGAAAAACAAATCTGATCAAAAATTTCTGTTGAACTATTCCGGTTCCCATCAATGGACATTTATTTCAGATTTTTAGATCAACCCATCTGGAAGGTAGGGACAAATCCCATAAAAAAATTGGTTTTTCAAAAATAAAAATTTGCTTGCCTATCCCCGCATTAAGAGGTTTCATTTGATAACCCACTCACAATTAAAAAATATATATTTTATACATATTATTCATTTAATACATGTTTGTTTATATTTACCTGGGGATGTCAAACAGTTGTATAAGCATGCCAAATTTCAACATTCTATGTTAAGGCGTTTGGCTACAATTTCTACCGTACAGACAGACACACAAGTGACGTTATAAGGGTTTTTTGGTGGTCATATCTACAAAACTCTGAATGAAAATGCCTCAAATATATACAGTCAACCTTAGTAAATTAACGTCCGTTTCAAATAAAAATGCTCTGTTGAAATGTTTGTCGCGAACGAATTGCAAACTTCCTCTGGGTGAGGTGACGTACGTCAGTGTGTCCAATAAGCTGTAGGGCCCGGTCTTTCCACCTTCAGGTGAACCTCTAGCCGACCGTCTGACAGTTGAGGTTATGTGATACTTTCTGTGCTGAACAGATGTCATCCCGTCTCTCATTACAAATTTATCTGACGGATAATGAGACTGACGTATTGGATTCACCGATTGTTTATGACATTTATGCAGTAGATGAAGTTCCAGATAACCTTATCTGTCAGAGAGTTACCTAGAGGTTTACCTGAAGGTGGAGAGACCGGGCCTCAATAAATTATTATTTTGAAAGTATCTTACCGAAGACTGCTGGTCCATCCAGGTCAATCGTAGGTCTCCACAGCTCCCAATCAGTGTCGTGTAGCATTGTTGAGTACTAGTGCCTTCAGGAGATACCTAAAAAATAAAAATAAATTACAAAATTTTGTCAGCTTGAACTTACAATTTGATTTAAAAAATTTCGTATAAAAAAAAGTATAAAAAATTGAATTGAAAATGCATACTAAAAATTTATCCAGTCAGCCTTAGTAAATTAACGTCCAGTTCAAATAAGAATGCAGTAGTTAACGCTGCAAAACGAAAACGACTTACAGCAAATACTATATATATATATAAAATTAATTCTTTGAAAATTTAAATAAATAAGACGTCAACAATTAGGTTATCGACACAAATTCAATACAAAGGAAATTTAGAGTTTGAAATATTAATTTTTAAGAATTATATAAAATATTTAAAAATGGTTTAAAAACCCAAACACAATCATTATTTCACCAGAATTAATGTCTGTAATAAATAATGTAACGATTATTTTGACAAGTATTGTTAAGTGTAACCTTGTGCGCGCTTAGCCAATCAAAATCAGGCTAAAATAGCTCATATATCCTTAGACAATGCATTCTTAATTGAAATAGACTACAGAAACATTTCTACTTAACGATTTTACACGGCTGTTTTCGATCTCCGATGTCCTTTTGGATCTTGTCCCGTTTCGTCCTCGTCCTGGTTGATTCCTTATCTTGGTTGGCTCCTGTCCTAATTGGTTCCTTATTCTAGTTGGTCCTTATCCAAGTCCTTTGGGATCTACAAATAATTAAAATTCATTAAAAATAAATAAATAAAAATAATAGGTTCCAAACGCCTAGTAGCGGCATATAAGGGGCAGAGAAGGTAAGTTCTCAGTTTCTAGACCGTCGGCCATAGATATGAAAGTCAAATAAAAAAAATAATTGTAAAACTATAGCCAGTTTTTTTGGTTTAAACGGAACTAGATTATGAATTCTAGTAACTTTTACCGTTACATTAAAAGGGAATGCAATTTTTGTAATTGTGTCCCTGGAAATGAAACGAACGCATACACACGACTGACACGTTTTTTGGGTTGGTTATTATGTCTGTCTGTCTGTCTGTCTGTCTGTCTGTCTGACTGTCTGTCTGTCCATCTGTCTGTCTGTCGGTCGGTATGTCTGTCTGTCTATCTGTCCGTCCGTCTTTCTGTCATACAATACAAACTCCCCATGTGGTTTAAAACATTGATTTTGCGATCCTAGCACATTTGAGAAGCATCTAAGGCTATTAGCGCTTGAATGCTCAAGTAAAATATGTAATAATATTCCATTTAAGGCTACTAGCGCCCAATATTCATAATACAAATTCTACATGTGGTTTAAAAAATGAAATTTTTGATACTTACACATTTGAACAGCATCTAAGACTATTAGCGCTTGAATGCTCAAGTGAAATATTTGATAATATTCCATCTAAGGCTACTAGCGCCCAATATCCACTATAAAACTTCGCATGTGGTTTAAAAAATGCATTTTAGGCTACTAGTGCCTCATGTTAAATATTTAATTTATAGATTTAAATTGTTAAATTAATTTTTAACCAGAAAAATGAACTTTGGGCTATTAGTGACTCATTTAATTTAACGTTTCAAAATGTTAAATTATTTTTATCAAAGTTCAAATTATTTGATTTTAATATTATTTATTAAATTTAATACAATTTTTATTATATAACTTCCTCATTAAATATTTAGACGCAAATTTCTTACATAAAATGCATTGGAATTTTCTTATCAAGAAGGATTAACAAGATTTAAGACAATATTAATGAACGAATGTTCTATGGACACCTGCGAGTTTTTGCAAGTCATAAGGTCATTTCGGTCATTTAGCATTATACTGTGTCATAGGGTAGATCTATGTTGGGCAATTGGGGAATTTTGGGGTAGCATCTTGGGCTATTAGTGCCAGTGGTAGTGTTAAACTATAGTAATAATCAAGATATTAATACTGAAGTGAAAAAAATTTAAAAAATCCGAAAATTAACACTGTTTTTTGGACTTTTTTGTTAAATTTTGTTACGCAGTTATAATAAAAGTTATACAAAAATGTTTGGGAGTTCAGATATTGGAATAAAAAAGGTATGTAGTTCTATATATTCATTAGTATTTATTATTTTTGATTGTTTTTTTTTTTATTGAAAATAGAAATAATTGGGAAAAATATTTAAATATTTTTTTCTAATTGTTTCAGGCTGTAGAGAAAAAAATCAAAAATCCATCAGTTACAAACTGGAAAAATTGGTGTGTTTTTTTTTGCATTTTTATATATTTTTAATTATTTTTCTTAACAATTGAATTAGAAATTTGTATTTGTGAACTATTTACCTGATAAGGCAGCGGTTCTTAAAACACCAGGGGTCCGCGAAACAATTTTGTCATTAACTTTACATCCCCCAACTTTTCGTTTTTATTCAAATAACTCATTTAATAAAAATCCTACATGGTAAAGTCTTTTTATTTGTTGTTATTTAACTAGTTATTGACATAACTAAACAATAATTATTAAATATTTAATTATTTTTATTCAACAGCAAATAATTTACAGAAAACATATTATAATAAGATCTATTTTGACCAATATTTGACCAAGAAATTTTTGTATGCGTTTAACGTATTATAATTTGTAACTTTTTTTATTCTTTTTTAGGTAAAATTGAGAAAACCTTAGACATCTGTACCTATACGCTAGAAATTTTAGTCAAATGATTGAACTAAGAGAGCTGAAATTTGGCGTGCATATACATTTTTTATACTGAAAAGGAAAAATTCTGAAATTTGGAAGCTAGAAATTATAGTCAAATGACTGGACCAAGAGAGATGAAATTTGGCATGCATATACATTTTTAATACTAAAAAAGAAAAATTCTGAAATTTGAAAAAAAAATTGTGAGTGGACGTAGACCCAGATCTCTGGGCCTACGGTGGTAAGGCCTCAACAATTTGTTGAGTATTTTCTATTTTGTAACTATAAGAAAAAATGTGGTGATAATATAAGAACAGGCAGTATTTTTACTGAGCTGTCTTTATATTTTTGCTATAAAAAATGTTGAATTCTGATGTTTATAAAAGACTAAATTAACTTTGCAAACAAAAAAATAAATAAATTCGCACACTTACACACGTACACCAAAATGTATTTAATTTTTGAAAAAATATGAAAAAACAATAAGACACACACACGTATAATGAGCTTTGATGTAAAAACAACCAGTATTTTTACTGAAATTTTTTTATATTCTTGCCCTCGCAAATGTGGAATTCAAAATAAAAATAAAAATGCCATTTAGTTCCGCTTAACGTTTGAAACAGCCTATATTCACGTGCCCCAAAATTGATTTTTGAAAAAAATGTGAAAAAAGTAACACAAGTAAACACCAGAACAGTGTTTTTCAACCAAAAACGCACCGCGGACCACTAATAATAATTGTTGGTTCAGTTTTTGCAAGAAAACAAATATATTTAATGTGCTACTAAATACATTTGTTTTATTTGTAGAAAATCACAGAAAGTTTACAGAAAATAAACAAAATATAAATTATTTACATAAAAAATTTGCGTAAAAAATAACAAAAATACTGCAAAAAACATATATAAAAACTTTCGCGGACCACTAAATATTTCTGGGGACCACTGATGGTCTGCGGACCACCTGTTGAGAAACACTGCACTAGAAAATTATGCATTGATATAAAAACAGATTTTTAACGTCTTTTTTTATATTTCTGCTATAAAAAAATATTGAATTTTTGTGTTTAGAAGTAACAAAATGATACAATTTGTGAAAAAAAATATGAAAAAAATACGAAAAAAATATGAAAAATTAAGAAGAAAAAAAATACACACACACACACACATACACTTACACAAAAATGAATGGTTTTAAAAAATATTTTGGCCATTGTTAGGGTTTCGTCGGTACAATCTACAAGCCCTATATACATATACATATAAGTATTTATTCTTGTTATTAAATATTTTTTGCTGTTGCAGCTGATCTTGAATGGTCCGAGAAGACCTTAAACTAAAGAAATCAGTGTTTCCGTTTATTTTTTCCGAATTTAATCGGCCCTAGAAGTAGAGGGGGTTGCTGTCGGCGAAGGAATTTGCAAAATAGCTCTCCTGAACTTGGTAAGTTTATTTTCTAAAGCTGTATGTCCATTATTTTTACTGACCGCCAACATATATAAGGGAGGTATTGTGATCATACCGATTTTGACATTTCGAGATTTCGATGGATCTCCACGAATTGAGGTCGCTGCATAACTTTTTGATTATTTTTAACATGATGTCTGTCGGTCTGTCTATCCGGCTGTCCGTCTTTCTGTCTGTCTGTCCGTCTGTCTGTCTGTCTGTCCGTCTGTCTGTCTGTCCGTCTGTCTGTCTGTCCGTCTGTCTGTCTGTCCGTCTAAATTCGGCTAAAAGGATTTTTATGAAACTTCATATTTAAACTTTTGACATCAATGGCACGAGTTGATCAACTTTTGATAAAAATCGGTTAACTAGAAATGGGAGTTTACCCGTGTCGATTTTAAGATTTTTGCGAATATTTAACAAAAAAATATTTTGAAAAAATGTATTTAACGAAAGTTGCTATAAATCAATAACTAACAACTTTTATTAGAGTCATTTTCTGATAAAACGAAAAATTTTGAATTTTTTTTGGGTTTTTGATTTTGTTGCTAATTGTTGTTTTGTTGTTACAGCCATCGCTGGAGGGCCCCATGCAGGTTCAGAGAAGGGCGTAGTCCCAGATCGCTGGGACTACGGGGGTAAGCCCTCAATAATTTTTGAGTATTTTTTATTTTGTCACACCCAAAAATATTGGGGCATTTATATAGAAACAGACGATATTTTCAAGTCTTTTTTTATATTTTTGCTGGCCATTATTTCCAATTCTGATGTCCAGAAAGGACAAAAAATTTCTAAAAATTATTAGAAAAGAAAAAAAAAAACATACGGGTACAGATAAATTAATGGTTTTAAAAAGTGTTTTGGACATTTTAAGGTCCGTAGGTTAATTTATAAACTGCCGACCGGAGTAGCGTAGTGGTAGCAGATGTGCCCTACGTTCTTAAGGTATCGGGTTTGAATCATGTTCAGGCATGGAATTTTCCAAAATAATAGAATTATCCTGGCTAATTGCCGAAGTAGCAAAGGCCATTTAAAATTAAAAAATTTAAAAAAAAACCAACTCTTATACCGTCATCCATCTGTCTGTATGACAGGAAAAAAAAAGGAAAACCTATTTAATGTTCAGAACTTAAGAATATATATTTTAAAATAAATAACAGAATATTTTCTCATTCATCGCGAACTTTCTTTCATATTATGGTGAGGTCTTTATTGGGATTTTTAGTTTTAAGGCTGAAATTTTCGGGGGGTGGGGTAACCTGGTACAAAATAATTTAAAAAGTTTTATATTTTAGGTATTTTTAAATATCTATATTTTAGCTTTTCCTTTTTGGAGGCATTTTTAAAGGACACTGCGCCCTCCAATTTAAATTTTTTTTTAACGAAAATTATAAAAATTCTTCCGTCCAATAACCAAAAAGTAATTACCTAGAAATCTTTCAAAATTGATTTTTAATGTTTGCTGTTTATTGGATGCTTCCATTTGATTTTGGTCCCTAATCTGCTGATTTCTTAGTCTTTTTCTGTCTTTGCATTGGCTAAATAATTGACCCTCTATTGCCAAAAAATAATTGTTTTTTGTCATTTTAAAATATTTTTCTTGTCAGTTCATACTTTAATTTAAAAAAATTTTTTAGTCGTTTTTTAAGGTCCCAAATTTATTTTAGAGTAAACGATACATGTAGATTTCAAAAATTTCAATCGCAGGTCTCTATCTCTGGCCGTTTTTGAGCTATCATTTTTTTAAATTCAAATTTGCAAACTAAACTTGTTTTTTTTTTAATTCCAATTTTCATAACTAATAAAATTTATTCTTTTACTCTGCCAGTTCAGTTTTGGCATCACCATCATCTTGCTCTAAGTGTCAGGTCTTTGGTCCCCCAGATATCTGGAAAGACCTGATGCAAAGCAACATGGTGGTCAGTAAGTCCAAAAATGTCCAATAACCAAAAAATAGTTATCTAGAAATCTTTGAATTTTTTTTTTTAATTTTTGCTGTTTTTGGATGCATCCATTATCTGGCTAAATATCTCTCCAGGTGTCCTGTATACCAATGCTAGATCTTCTAGTTGATTTCGCCCTCTTTTGCTGTCTTCGCATTGGCTAAACAATTAACCCTTTATGGGCAAAATAATTATTTTTGGGGAATTTCAAGAATTTTGTTTGTCTGTTCCTATAACATTTTCGAATTAACTTTTTAAAGCCCTAAATTTCTTTTAGAGTAAAGAGTACATGTAGTTTTCCAAAATTCTAATCGCAAGTCTATCTCCAACCGTATATGAGCCTTTTTTTTCAATTTTTTTTAAATATAAAATTATTTTTTTTTGCTTTGTCAGTCCAGTTTTGGCATCACCATCATCTTGCTCTAAGTGCCAGGTCTTTGGTCCCCCAGATATCTGGAAAGACCTTACCAATAAGAGCAATATGGTGGTGAGTAAGGCCAAAAATCTGGACAGACTGATTTTTAATTTTTGTTGCAATTTTCGAATGTTTTGTCTGCCGGTTCAGAGGAGATTTTATAATTGTTTTGTTAGGGGCCCAATTTTTATAGAGTAAATTGTTCATGTAGATTTCAAAAATTCCAACCGAAAGTCTCTATCTCTAACCGTTTTTGAGCTACGATTTTTTTAAATTCAAATTTTCGAATATATAATAAAATTACTTTTTTACTGTGCCAGTCCAGTTCTGGCATCAGCATTATCTTGCTCTTAGTGTCAGGTCTTTGGTCCCCCAGATATCTGGAAAGACCTGATGCAGAGCAATATGGTGGTGAGTAAATCCAAAAATGTCCAATAACCAAAAAGTAATTATCTAGAAATCTTTCAAAATTGATTTTTAATGTTTGCTGTTTATTGGATGCATCCATTTGATTTTGGCCCCTAATCTGCTGATTTCTTCGTCTTTTTCTGTCTTTGCATTGGCTAAATAATTGACCCGCTATTGCCAAAAAATAATTATTTTTTGTCATTTTAAAATATTTTCCTTGTCAGTTCATACTTTAATTTATCAAAATTTTTTAGTCGTTTTTTAAGGTCCCAAATTTATTTTAGAGTAAACAATAAATGAAGATTTCAAAAATTCCAACCGCAGGTCTCTATCTCTGGCCGTTTTTGAGCTATCATTTTTTTAAATTCAAATTTGCAATCTAAACTTGTTTTTTTACTGTGCCAGTTCAGTTTTGGCATCACCATCATCTTGCTCTAAGTGTCAGGTCTTTGGTCCCCCAGATATCTGGAAAGACCTGATGCAAAGCAACATGGTGGTCAGTAAGTCCAAAAATGTCCAATAACCAAAAAATAGTTATCTAGAAATCTTTTATTTTTTTTTTATTTTTGCTGTTTTTGGATGCATCCATTATCTGGCTAAATATCTCTCCAGGTGTCCTGTATACCAACGCTAGATCTTCTAGTTGATTTCGCCCTCTTTTTTTTGTCTTCGTATAGGCTAAATCAGTGGTTCACAACCTTTCGTAGTGATAGCTATCATTGTTGTGTGCGAAAAATTTTAACCAAATTTTATGGTGGTTTTCAACCTTTTTATCTACGCGATACACTTACTTTACTTGGAAAAAAATTACTGTAGGAAGATAAAAAAATCAGCTGTGGCTACCACAGGACTGACCGCCATCATTAAGTACTTGTATAAAATACATTCTAGCAGCAGAGTAGAAATAACTTGGCCTAATATATTCTAACAGAGATAGTATCACTGTCTTCAAATTTTCATTCAGAATGTAATTTCCAGATTTATTATTTTGATTCTGTTTTATATTCCTAATTCTTTTGATTTTGTTCCATTTTTATTTATTTTATTTCTTGCAACGGCTTCGGAGCCCTTGAGATGTGCACGCGGAGCACAGGTTGGGAACCAATGGGCTAAATAATTAACCCTCTATTTCCAAAAATAATTATTTTTTGTCAATATCAATTAATTTGTTTTTCACCTTGTATAAGACTTTCCAGTTAGTTTTTTAAGGTTCCAAATTTATTTTAGAATAAAAAATACATGTAGATTTAAAAAAATTCTACCGCAGGTCTCTATTTCTGGCCGTTTTTGATCTCATTTGTTTAAATTCAAATTTTCAAACTAAATTTATTTTTTACTGTGCCAGTTCAGTTTTGGCATCACCATCATCTTGCTCTAAGTGTTAGGTCTTTGGTCCCCCAGATACCTGGAAAGACCTGATGCAAAGCAACATGGTGGTGAGTAAGTCCAAAAATGTCCAATAACCAAAAAATAATTATCTAGAAATCTTTGATTTTTTTTTTGTTTCATTTTTGCTGTTTTTTGGATTCATCCATTCGTTTTTTGTCCCTAATCTGGCTAAATATCTCTCCAGGTGTCCTGTATACGCATTGGCTAAACAATTAACCCTTTATGGGCAAAAAAAATTATTTTTGGGCAATTTCAAGAATTTTGTTTGTCTGTTCCTATAACATTTTCGAACTAACTTTTTAAAGCCCTAAATTTCTTAAGCCCTAAATTTCTTTTAGAGTAAAGAGTACATGTAGTTTTCCAAAATTCTAATCGCAAGTCTATCTCCAACCGTATATGAGCCTTTTTTTCAATTTTTTTTAAATATAAATTTTTTTTTTTTGCTTTGTCAGTCCAGTTTTGGCATCACCATCATCTTGCTCTAAGTGCCAGGTCTTTGGTCCCCCAGATATCTGGAAAGACCTGACCAGTAAGAGCAATATGGTGGTGAGTAAGGCCAAAAATCTGGACAAACTGATTTTTAATTTTTGTTACAATTTTCGAATGTTTTGTCTGCCGGTTCAGAGGAGATTTTATAATTGTTTTGTTAGGGGCCCAATTTTTATAGAGTAAATTGTTCATGTAGATTTCAAAAATTCCAACCGAAAGTCTCTATCTCTAACCGTTTTTGAGCTACGATTTTTTTAAATTCAAATTTTCGAATATATAATAAAATTACTTTTTTACTGTGCCAGTCCAGTTCTGGCATCAGCATTATCTTGCTCTTAGTGTCAGGTCTTTGGTCCCCCAGATATCTGGAAAGACCTGATGCAGAGCAATATGGTGGTGAGTAAATCCAAAAATGTCCAATAACCAAAAAGTAATTATCTAGAAATCTTTCAAAATTGATTTTTAATGTTTGCTGTTTATTGGATGCATCCATTTGATTTTGGCCCCTAATCTGCTGATTTCTTCGTCTTTTTCTGTCTTTGCATTGGCTAAATAATTGACCCGCTATTGCCAAAAAATAATTATTTTTTGTCATTTTAAAATATTTTCCTTGTCAGTTCATACTTTAATTTATCAAAATTTTTTAGTCGTTTTTTAAGGTCCCAAATTTATTTTAGAGTAAACAATTCATGTAGATTTCAAAAATTCCAACCGCAGGTCTCTATCTCTGGCCGTTTTTGAGCTATCATTTTTTTAAATTCAAATTTTCAAACTAAACTTGTTTTTTTACTGTGCCAATTCAGTTTTGGCATCACCATCATCTTGCTCTAAGTGTCAGGTCTTTGGTCCCCCAGATATCTGGAAAGACCTGATGCAAAGCAACATGGTGGTGAGTAAGTCCAAAAATGTCCAATAACCAAAAAATAGTTAACTAGAAATCTTTGATTTTTTTTTTCATTTTTGCTGTTTTTTGGAGGCATCCATTATCTGGCTAAATATCTCTCCAGGTGTCCTGTATACCAACGCTAGATCTTCTAGTTGATTTCGCCCTCTTTTTTTTGTCTTCGTATAGGCTAAATCAGTGGTTCACAACCTTTTCGACTTGCGGAGCCCTTTTTAAAATCATTTTCTACGGCGGAGGCCCCTAGGCTTTACCCTATGTTGTACAAATTAATGGTGTTCAAAGATAATGTTACGGGGGAAGGGGTAGCTTTTTTCACTATAAAGTCACTTTTCTCTTTCACAGCTCAGTTATTGATAGATAGACAGATTTTTATAAAATGAAGCAAATAATCAAATTACACGCAGATTATTCAAACAACAGTACATCTCGCCAATCACATTCCAGCTAGTCATAAACTGGCTAGAGTCAGAAATCACTCGGGCATACATTTTAAGTGTTTTCTTTTTCATATTGTATAAGATTTTCCAGTTAGTTTTTTCAGGTCCCAAATTTATTTTAAAGTAAACAGTACATGTAGATTTTAAAAATTTCTACCGTAGGTCTCTATCTCTGGCGGTTTTTGAGCTATCATTTTTTTAAATTTAAATTTTCAAACTAAACTTATTTTTTTAATTGTGCCAGTTCAGTTTTGACATCACCATCATCTTGCTCTAAATGTCAGGTCTTTGGTCCCCCGGATATCTGGAAAGACCTGATGCAAAGAAATATGGTGGCGAGTAAGTCCATAAATGTCCAATAACCAAAAAATAATTATCTAGAAATCTTTAAAAATAATTTTCATTTTTGCTGTTTTATTGGATGAATCTATTCTATTTTTGTCCCTAACCTGGTTAAATATCTTTCCAGGTGTCCTGTATACCAATGCTAGATCTTCTTGTTGATTTCCTCTTTTGCTGCCTTCGCATTGGCTAAATAATTAACCCTTTATTTTCAAAAATAATTATTTTTTGTCAATTTCGTGTCAAAGTGTTTTGTTTCTCACCTCGATAAAGATTTTCCAGTTAGCTTTTTAAGGTCCCAAATTTATTTTAGAGTAAAAAATACATGCAGACTTCAAAAATTCCTACCGCAGATCTCTATCTCTGGCCGTTTTTGAGCTATCATTTTTTTTTAATTTAAATTTTCAAACTAAACTAATTTTTTTACTGTACCAGTTTAGTTTTGGCATCAGCATCATCTTGCTCTAAGTGTCAGGTCTTTGGTCCCCCAGATATCTGGAAAGACCTTACAGTGAGAGCAACATGGTGGTGAGTAAGGCCAAAAATCTGGACAGACTGATTTTTGTTGCAATTTTCGAATGTTTTGTCTGCCGGCTCGGAGGAGATTTTCTAATTGTTTTATTAGGGGCCCAATTTTTTATAGAGTAAATTGTTCATGTAGATATCAAAAATTCTAACCGTAAGTCTCTATCTCTAACCGTTTTTGAGCTACGATTTTTTAAATTCAAATTTTCGAATAAATAATAAAATATTTTTTTTTACTGTGCCAGTCCAGTTTTGGTATAAGCATTATCTAGCTCTAAGTGTCAGGTTTTTGGTCCCCCAGATATTTGGAAAGTTCTGATGCAGAGCAACATGGTGATGCGTAAGGCCAAAAATGTCCAATAACTAAAAAGTAATTATCTAGAATTCTTTCAAAATTGATTTTTAATATTTGCTGTTTATTGGATGTTTCCATTTGATTTTTGTCCCTAATCTGATGATTTCTTCGTCTTTTGCTGTCTTTGCATTGGCTAAATAATTAACCCTCTATTGCCAAAAAATAATTATTTTTGGTCATTTTAAAATATGTTCTTTGTCAGTTCATAATTTGATTTATCAAAATTTTTTATTCGTTTTTTGAAGCCCCAAATTTTATTTAGAGTAAAAAGTCCATGTTAATTTCAAAAATTTCAACCGCAAGTCTCTATTATTGGTCATTTTTGAGTTATGATTTTTTAAAATTACAACTAATAAAATTTATTTTTTTTACTGTGCCAGTTCAGTTTTGGCATCACTATCATCTTGCCTTAAGTGTCAGGTCTTTGGTCCCCCAGATACCTGGAAAGACCTGACCAGTGAGAGCAACATGGTGGTGAGTAAGGCCAAAAATGTCCAATATCCAAAAAGTAATTATCTAGAATTCTATCAAAATTGATTTTTAATTTTTGCTGTTTATTGGACGCTTCTATTTGAGTTTTGTCGCTTATCTGTTGAATTCTTCGTCTTTTGCTGTCTTTGCATTGGCTAAATAATTGACCCTCTATTGCCAAAAAATAATTGTTTTTGTCATTTTAAAATATCTTCTTTGTCAGCTCATACTCATCAAAAATTTTTAGTCGTTTTTTGAAGCCCCAAATTTTTTTTAGATTCAAAAGTCCATGTAATTTTCAAAAATTTTAACCGCAAGTCCCTATTGCTGGCCGTTTTTGAGTTATGATTTTTTTAAATCCCAATTATCATAACTAATAAAATTTATTTTTTTTACTGTGCCAGTCCAGTTTTGGCATCACTATCATCTTGCATGAAGTGTCAGGTCTTTGGTCCCCCAGATACCTGGAAAGACCTGACCAGTGAGAGCAACATGGTGGTGAGTAAGGCCAAAAATGTCCAATATCCAAAAAGTAATTATCTAGAATTCTATCAAAATTGATTTTTAATTTTTGCTGTTTATTGGACGCTTCTATTTGATTTTTGTCACTTATCTGCTGATTTATTCGTCTTTTGCTGTCTTTGCATTGGCTAAATAATTGACCCTCTATTGCCAAAAAATAATTTTTTTTTGTCAGTTTAAAATATCTTTTTTGTCAGCTCATACTAATCAAAAATTTTTAGTCGTTTTTTGAAGCCCAAAATCTTATTTAGAGTAAAAAGTCCATTTTAATTTCAAAAATTTAAACCGCAAGTCTCTATTATTGGTCATTTTTGAGTAATGATTTTTTAAAATTACAACTAATAAAATTTATTTTTTTTACTGTGCCAGTTCAGTTTTGGCATCACTATCATCTTGCCTTAAGTGTCAGGTCTTTGGTCCCCCAGATACCTGGAAAGACCTGATCAGTGAGAGCAACATGCTGGTGAGTAAGGCCAAAAATGTCCAATATCCAAAAAGTAATTATCTAGAATTCTTTCAAAATTGATTTTTAATTTTTGCTGTTTATTGGATGTTTCCATTTGATTTTTGTCCCTATCTACTGATTTCTTCGTCTTTTGCTGTCTGCATTGGCTAAATAATTGACCCTCTATTGCCAAAAAGTAATTATTTTTTATCATTTTAAAATATTTTCTTTGTCAGTTCATAATTTGATTTATCAAAAATTTTTAGTGGTTTTTGAAGCCCCAAATTTTTTTTAGATTAAAAAGTCCATGTAGGTTTCTAAAATTTTAACCGCAAGTTCCTATTGCTGGCCGTTTTTGAATTATGATTTTTTTTAAATTCCAATTTTCATAACTAATAAAATTTGTTCTTTTACTGTGCCAGTTCAGTTTTGGCATCACCGTCATCTTGCCTTAAGTGTCAGGTCTTTGGTCCCCAAGATACCTGGAAAGACCTGACCAGTGAGAGCAACATGATGGTGTGTAAGGCCAAAAATGTCCAATATCCAAAAAGTAATTATCTAGAATTCTTTCAAAATTGATTTTTAATTTTTGCTGTTTATTGGATGTTTCCATTTGATTTTTGTTCCTAATCTGCTGATTTCTTCGTCTTTTGCTGTCTTTGCATTGGCTAAATAATTGACCCTCTAGTGCCAAAAAATAATTATTTTAAAATATTTTCTATGTCGGCTCATACTTTAATTTATCAAAATTTTTTAGTCGTTTTTAAGGTCCTAAATTTATTTTAGAGTAAACAATACATGTAGATTTCAAAAATGTCAGGTCTCTATCTCTGGCCGTTTTTGAGCTATCATGTTTTTAAATTCAAATTTGCAAACTAAACTTATTTTTTTACTGGGCCAGTTCAGTTTTGGCATCACCATCATTTTGCCTGGCACTTGGAGCAACATGGACAATCGGTGGAGAGGAACAGGAGTGAAAGAGGAGTGGACAGATAATATACCCCTAAAGACATGGATGGTTCTCGGAACATCCCATCTGCGCCCAACTCCCTTCAGGGGTGGGTATTCCCAGCACTCTCTGGGTGCTGTGGAAGACACTTATGGCAATTTTTAAAAAATAATAATGATAATGATACATTATTGCGGCTTCAAGTTCAAGTTTTATAACTTTAGTTTAAGTTTCTAGACCACGGATTAAGTTTTTAGATCCCGTGTAAGTTTCTAGACCTCTGTTTTAGTTAATAATTTAGTTAATGCTTCTCAATCCAAACTTACCGGTTTATTTGGGGCTGGGGATATTCAAAAAAGGCTTTAAAGCTTTCCTGCCTCTTTTTTTGGGGTAGTTTTTTTTAGTTTTATGCAAAAACAGTTAGTTGAAAGGCGAAATTGACCTTATTTTGGTAATTTACGGCCCAAAATACGTATATGGGCCAATTTTGAGTCAAATCTAAGACAAAAAGATTTTTCTTAAAACTTGTGATTTTTTTAAGGTATACCCCTTACGATTTTTTCAAATTTTAGCCATTTTTAAAGGTTTTGTTTGATGGACTAGAAAAATAAAACCAGCCGAGTTATTAAGGCCCCAATTTTTTTCTAGATTAAGTAATACATGCAAATTTTAAATATTCAAACCGCAGGTCTCCATCCTTAATCAATTTTGAGTTATGATTTTTTTTAAATTGAGAAAAAAAAATATTGGTAAACGATATTTTTCAAAAAAAAATGTTTTGCTCAAAATTTGCTTAGATTAATTACGGACCTAAGAATTTCAAAAATTGCATCCCCAGGTCTATATCTTTTTTAGTTTTGGAGATACGGCCTTACAAACTTAAAAATTTTGACAATATTGACAATGTTCGAAACATTTTCAACGAAAAACGTCTTTAACGAATAAGGCCCCAAATTTTTAGCTGCGTATATAAGTGTTGGTGATTTTAAAAATTCAAACCGCAGGGCGCTATCTGTTTTAGTTTTTGAGTTATGAATTTTTGAAAATTGTAATTTTTTCCCCTGGAAGCTAATATGGTAGGCAACCCACAACACGTTCGTGCTATGCGGTAAAGTATATAAGGTTAGGGGATTTTTTTTAAAACTAAATAAGTGATGTTTGTCTATGATGGACACTTTTCAGTCAATAGGGGCATAGGCCCAAAATATAAAAAAAAATCTTTTTTTATTTAGTTCAGTTATGACATTTTTAAGACACGCCGAAAGAGCACAGTACGATCTGATTTCCTAAACATAAATTCATTATTTTTTTTCAAGATTTTGCATAATAATAATTTATTTAACAAAAGTTGTTATAAAAGCAATAACTAACAACTTAGTAATGTAAACGAATGTATTTTATACAAGTACTTTGTAATGGCGGTCGGTCCTGTAGTGACCACAGCTGATTTTTATTTTAAGTTTTAATGTGGTCAAGTATAAAAATATATATTTTGATGGTCGTCTTCTTAAAAAGTCTTGATAAAAGTGTGATTTGTTTGCAAGCTGTGAAATTTTCATGCATGAAGAAAGTTTAACAAAGAGGCAAATATCTTTAAAAAAGTTGTGACAGGCAGAGGCAGTTATTTACGGGCTTCAGCGCATTTTTTCTTAACATGTAATATGTGTTTTTATTTGTAAACTGCTTTTATTTGGGTTCGTACCGGCGGCATTAGCTGTAATTGTTTAAATGTATATTGAATAGGACAAGATGATCCGGCGCTCGGCGGGAAATGAACCCGGGACCTGGTTGATCTCTTGAAATATAGGGGTAAAGGCCAATTGTGCAAAGGGCATAAAGGTGCATTTCTTCAATTACATTAATCCCATACGAACAATTTCTTACAATATTGGAAATATATGTAATATATTTCCAATAGCCCTAGTTGGCTTTGAGGAAATTTAAAAAGAAATAATAAGTTCATAATTGAAAAGGTAACATTCAAAACGTGATCTCTTAACCCCTGAAAAGTCCGTCTTGATCTCTTAACTGTCAGGTCTTTCTTTATACTTAGATTTTGACTAATATAATACCTCAACTTTTTGTGAGGTCTTCCCTCTGGCGAAGGTTGTTCAATTTTCTTTTCCAGATATGCCCCCCCCCCCACTTCTTTAAATATTTCATATTACATGTTTTTAAATGCGTCTTTAGGGTTTCGTATGAATAACCAAGAAACTCTTTGTGTCCGTCTGTTGGGTAGAAACTAGGTATTAAATTTTTTTCCTAAATAAATTTATATAAAACGTTACATACTATACTTTTTAAAGTAATTGGGGTTTCGTAGGTATGGTCAAGAAACCTTAAACCATCATTCATGTGCCCGTCTGTCTGTTTATTTCTTCGATAAAAGTTGATTTATTCAATTTTTCTTTCCAAATAAATTTATATAAAACATTACATACTTCACGTGTTTAAAGGTATTAGGGCAAAGGTATGAGTCGTGTATCTGTCTGTCTGTACGGTAGTACTTGTGGTCAAATATCGGGACCTATAGAGTTGAATTTTGGCTTGCATATACAGTTTTTTGATCCACATAGGAAATTATGTTGGAATAAATATTTCTCGAAAAAATATATTTTTAAAACTTTGAGTAGGGCTTAATTAAAGGCCTTGTGACTTAGATAAGGGGTCCTTAAACTTATGTGGTCCGAGGACCCCCTCTTGAACAATATTTTTTTTTGCGGACCCCATCCCAACCCTAGGCATTTTACGTCGTTCTTGAGACTTAATTTCTGGCTCAATAATCTCATAGGCACTACGTTATAATACATATTGATAAAAATGTATCGCTGGTTATTTAAATAAATGGTCTTGCGCATTTATAAAGATAAACATTTTTATTAGCATATAGAATAAAAAACATAAAATGAATACAAATAGTAATTAAATGAATTTAAAAAGTTTAAATCATAATACAACTCATACAAACATTTCTTGTTCAAATATTGGTCAAAATAGATCTTATTAAAATATGTTTTCTGTAAATAATTTTTACTAATTATTGTTTAGTTTGATCAATAACTAGTTATATAACAACAAATACAAAAAGTTTTGACCATGTAGGATTTTTTTAAATGAGTTATTTGAATAAAAGTGAAAAATTGGGGGATGTAAAGTTAATGTCAAAATTGTTTCCCGGACCCCTGGTAAAGGCTACGCAGACCCCAGTTTTAGAACCGCTGACTTAGATTTATAAACAAAAAATAATTTTACAATATGTTATATTTTGTGGGTAGAAAAAAATTGATAATATTTTTTATAACAAATATTGTTGAAATTGATTTACAAAAAATATTTTGAAATGCATTGTTAGTTTAATACAACAATAAGGTAGGCCCTTTGGTTTCTAATAGCCAAAAATAGCGTGTTAAAATTGGTATTAACAATTTTTTAATTAATTATTTTTATACGCAAAATAAATATTGTAATTAGAATTTACGTGGCATTGTCAAATCGCATAAGACCATTAATTTTGAATCGTCTAATTAGCCGGTTTAAAAATTACATAACGGATAAATTAGCAATTAATATATCATAAGATACCAATTATCGGTGAACAGTTGTACAAAAAACGTCGTGCGATTCACTTGTAGATTAAATTCGTTGCCAAAACGTTGTGATCTAGTAAATAAAATTGTTTATAACTTGCTATTATTTATAAAAACAATGTTTAAATAGTGATTCTGTTACTAATATTTTATTTGCTGTTTCAGGTTTTTTTTTGTTAGTTCGTGATTGGTCCGAGAAGACCTTAAACTAAAGAAGTTAGTGTTGTGCACCGTTTATTATTTCCGAATTTAATCGGCTTCCTCCTAGTTTATTTTATTTTTTTTGGTGTCGTGCCGATACCTGGTGTTAATAGCCCTTCGTGAGTGAGCGAGTGCTAGTGCCCTAGAAGTAGAGGGGGATGCTGTCGGCGAAGGATTTGGCAAAATTGCTCCCCTGAACTTGGTAAGTTCTTTTTACAAAAATAAATATTTTAATTTATATTTTTCAAAGTTTTTATGCTTAAATGCCCTTATGGAACTTAGAATGGTTATTTTGCAAAAAATATGTCTGAAATGTATAATTTTTGTGTTAAAGGCCTGTTCGGAAAAAATTGTAGCCAAACGCCTAAACCTAGAAAGTTGAAATTTGGCATGCTTATACAACTCTTTGACTCGCCCATAGGAAAAATACTAAAACATCTAAAAAACATATCCCCCTAAAAATATAAACAAATATCTGCTCATCGAAAAAAAAATATTTTTTTAAATTCTGAGTAGGGTATCAAATGAAAGCCCTTGGTACGTGGATTAACGATCAATTTTTTATTTTTGCAAAATAAATTATTTTGAAGCGAAATTTATTGCATAAGCAAATAAAAAGTATCATTCCGGTTGAATATGAATTGGGGTAACTAATGGGTTTGCTGGAATAAAATTATCTGGGTCTCCTAGTAAATAAGGATTTAGTAATGTTAAAATAGTTAAAAGTTATTAATAATATAATAAATCCTTTAAAAGAAAAATAAGGATGAAAAGGAATTTTATCAATATTTCTGTTACTTCCTATTGGATTATTAGATCCAGTTTGATATAAAAATAATAGATTCTTTTATATTAAAACCTAAGCCATTAATACAATGATTCCGTTTATTAGATGTTGATGGACGAGTTGTATTACCATTTACATCCCAAATTGACACCGTCCGTCTGTCTGTCTGTCTGTCCGTGTGTCAGTGTACACGTGCAGAGCAAAAACGGCTAAAAGGATTTTTATGAAACTTCATATTTAAGCTTTTGGCATCAATGGCACGAGTTGATCAACTTTTGGTAAAAATCGGTTGACTAAAAATGAGAGGTTACTCGTGTAGATTTTAAGATTTTGGTGAATATTTCACAACAGAAAAATATTTCGAAAAAATGTATTGACCCAAAGTTGCTATAAAAGCAATAATTAATAACTTTTATTTGAGACGTTTTTTGATAAAACGAAAAATTTCAAATAATTTCTGTAAAATTTTTCGAAATTTTTTCATACTTATATGTAACGTTTCCATGGTCATGATAAATAATATCTCTGTTAGAAAATATTAGGCCAAGTTATTTCTACTCTGCTGCTAGAATGTAATTTATATAAGTACTTTATGATGGCGGTCGGTCCTGTGGTGGCCACAGCTGATTTTTTTTATTTGACTTTCATATCTATGGCCGCCGGTCTAGAAATTGAGAGCTTACCTTCTCTGCCCCTTATACGCTGCTACTAAGCGTTTGGAACCTATTATTTTTATATATTTATTTTTAATGAATTTTAATTATTTGTAGATCCCAAAGGACTTGGATAAGGACCAACTGGAATAAGGAACCAATTAGGACAGGAGCCAAGCAGGATAAAGAACCAACCAGGATAAGGAACCAACCAGGACGAGGACGAAACGGGAAAAGAACCAATAGGACATCGGAGAACTAAAACAGCCGTGTAAAACCGTTAAGTAGAAATGTTTCTGTAGTTTATTTCAATTAAGAATGCATCATCTCTTGCAATTAACAAATCTTGTTAAAATAATCGTTACATTATTTATTACAGACATTAATTCTGGTGAAATAATGATTCTGTTTGGGGTTTTAAACCATTTTTAAATATTTTATATGATTTTTAAAAATTAATATTTCAAATTCAAAATATCCTTTGTATGGAATTTGTGTCGATAACCTAATTGTTATCGTATTATTACTTAAATTTTCAAATAATTCATTTTATATATATTAGTATTTGCTGTAAATCGTTTTCGTTTTGCAGCGTTTGCTACTGCATTCTTATTTGTAATGGACGTTAATTTACTAAGGCTGACTGGATATATTTGAGGCATTTTCATGACACACTAAAAAGGCACACAGTAATTTTGCATGCTAGAATTAAGAAAGAAACAGATAAGGGACAATATTTTTTAATATTGTCGGCTCGAATTTGAGCAGTTTTTTATTTTCAGGTCATCACGTAAAATATTGACTTCATTAACCTAAAGCCAATATTTTAGAATCAGTTTTTTTAAGAGAAAATAAAAATTTTTTTGGTACCTTTTTTATATATATGCATACACACACACACACACACACACACACACACACACACACACATTTTTTAAATTGTTTTCTTATGTGTTAGGAAATTTTTAGAGTCAATTTAAATAGTTAAACTTTTAAGTCAATATTTTAGCATTCGTTTTTTAGACCGATTTTTGAGTACATTTTTTAGTCAATGTTTTGAGATAATTTTTTTCAGTAGTATCTTTAGCTTCAAATTTTTAGTCAAATTTTTAATTAGTCAAATTTAGTTAAATTTAGATTCTCCTTTAGAACTTTTAGAGAATCTTTTATTCTCAAATTTATAGACACAATTTTAAGATAATTCATTTTTGTATATAATTTCTTTAGATCTTCGAATCCAATTATAATTTTTTAAATATTTTTGAGTTTTTAAATTTGAATTTCTCTTTTCCTTGGGGTAGCCTGTATCGTGTCTTGGGTGGGAAGCTTAAAGCTACCGCTTAAAACACACCCCAACTAAAGCAAAATTAAATTCCCACACGCTTACTTCGGAGTGGTCTTTAATTGTCTTGGGGGGGGGAAGCTAGTGCTACCCCTTAGGGCATACTCTGAGTAACAAACACTCGTACACACAGACAAATACACATACATATAAAAACAATGCATGTGCATGAAAATATTAAAAAATAAAATCACACACGCTTACCATGAGGACAGCCAATTTGTGCCCTGTTTGGTTAGCTAGTGCTGCCATCTAGGGCACGTCCCTGGTAACACAAACACAAACAGTACTTAGGTACAAGCATACGCGTACTTTGGGGGCGCATTTATTGTTTTGGGGGGCTAGCTAGTGCTGCCCCTTAAAACTACCCCTTTGTACCACACACAGGTCGCTTAGGACCAACAAATTTGCAAAACAACAGTGATTAAGAAAGAAATAAATGATTTTTTATTGATAAAATGCATGATTTTTGATTTTTTGATTGAATAAAGTAAAGTAATGCATGTTTAATAAAGAAAATTTAACACAAATTGAAAGAAATTTTAGTTTAGGTAGGATTCATTTATGTAAATAAATTTTAAATGTTGAAATATTTTTCCTCCGTGAGAAACGGGGGGAAAGTAATACTTTTATCAAATATCAAAAGCCTCTTATATCCAAGTTGATTCTGTCTGTACAGTCTGTAATCATTTTTAGGGTGAATTTGTTTCTTTGACACCTTAAAAAAGTTTATTAAATTGTACATCAGCCGAAGTAAAGGTATGTTAGAGATGGATAAATCAAACTAACCATCGTGTGTCTGTTTTGTATGCTGCAAGGTTTGCTTGTAGACCAATTAAATATCCTTCCACACATGGTACCTTTGTGTGAAAGTGTGTTTATTTCTTGTGGCACTCACAGATCATCTGCGTATGTTTCTGTTGGGTTTTGCAAAAAATAAACTATAGGTACTACACCCCCTTTGATGCGCCTGTTGTTATTAACTAGGGTCGATTTAGATTTGGACTTTTATCTAGAAAGATTCTAGTTGATTCTGACAGATAATTCAGAGGACTGGTGAGTTCTAACAACTGGTAACTTTTTGGTTATTCAGTTGGTAGTTAAATCTCACCAAAACACCCACAACACTAAATACACTGCGCTTTTCATGATACACATGGTTTATTTCTGTCTCAGGGATTGTAGGCGCCGGTTAACCAAGTCTCTTCCGAGTTTTTCCCTACCTTAACGGCCTAGCCGAGGGAGACGAGAGATACTAGTTGACTGAAGGTGACCGAAGATGTCACGAATGAGTTTTGTTCATTTGGTAGAGTCTTTTTACTGGTCGGGACGATCTGATGTTTCCCCCCAAGGCATAGCCAAGGGTAAGGGACGTTTGACACCGCCTGATCACGGGGCCAACTACCCAACGGATGGGTAGCGCTCATAAAACAATAAATTCAGTAAAAGTCAAAAACTTATGGAAGCCGGTCGTTAAAGAATCTTTCGATAGATAAACTGATCGACCGAGTGAAGGAACGAGCCTTCAAAAAATTTATCTCTTGAAGTTATAATAAACTTCACTATTTTTTCTTTTAGTGAGTTGCTTTAAACACTCACGCCATTTTTTGTTGTTTTAATATTAGATTAAAATTCCTGAGGTCAGAAGTAAACATTTCAGGTTACCTTGATACTTGTGCAAACTCGGATTCCCTTTAATGCGGGCACAAGTTTTTGTTCTGGGCAAGCATCCTCTTTCCTCTAGGTTGTTCGTTGCCCTCGCGATTCCTCCGGTGGAGCCCAAGCCCTTTCCATGTGCATCGGATCGGGCGGCGATGGCTTACAATGGAGCCCTCCACGGACTCTTCTATAGACGTGGAGGAACCAGCTCTGTTGTGTGAATACAATACGGTTGAACGTTATTTCTTTCCCTGTTTGGGTTTGTGGTGGGTGGGGGGTAACTCGCTTTTTCCTTGCGCCTTCCCCGGAAAGAATTACGTTCGTCGTTAGGAAAGATCACCTCCTCTTTCAGCTCGACCTACTAACACTCGCAGGAGAGGCAATTAGGTATGGTTGCGTCTTCTCGAGATTCAACAGAAGCAGTTTCCACCAAATCAAGACTTCCAGATTTTTAAATTAACACAATTTTTCTTGGGTATTACAACCACATGTTATTTTACATAATGGTCGAATTTTATGTGGGTGCTAATACCCGGTAATGCTCTCTGGAAGTGGGTATTTTTTTCGAGTGAACGAATTTTTTACTCATAACCAGATGTAGTGTTACCAACCTTATAAATCCTACAAGATTTGTTCATATTATTGGGTTGCTTTTGGTCCGATAATGGGACATATCTGTAGGTGCTTTAAATCCGACATGTTGAAGACCAGTTTTCTTTACTGGATTTATTTTTTTCAGGAATAATTGCTGCAATATTGCGAATCGCACAAATATTCCGATTGAAAATCTAGTTTACAAGGATTTCAGGATTCTGTTTTCAAAGAGGAAAACTATTACAGTGCATATGATACGTTAACACAATGTGGATATCATTGTAAATGTCTACGAAGGAAAATAAACATTTTGGTCGATACTGGAAGACTGAAATGTTATTTTTTTTTATATTTAACAAGATTTAAAAAGGAGAGATGGAAGAGAGATGGAGGAGAGTTGGAGGAGAGATGGAGGAGAGATGGAGGATAGGTGGAGAAGAGAAGGAGGAGAAATGGAGGAGAGAGAGACTCCAAATATATGACTAAATGCGGGATAAGGAATACATAAATTTAAACTGTATTTCTGCTCTATTTCTTTCCATTTTTGAAATTTTCACTATTTGATAGCTTATAAATACGGCCTCGTTTTAATTTTTGAAACTCAATTTTTTTTATAGATTAATTCAGCATAAGAAATACAGTCTTTTTTGAAATTTTTTCATTTTCACATTTTTAAGACATGAATTTTTGAAATGTTTTAATAGCTTGTACATCCGGCCCTGTTCTAAATTTTGAGACAAATTATTGGTAGAAATGCGGCATTAGGAATCCAAAAATTGAAACCGCATGCCTTTATCCCTTTTCATTTTTGAGGCATGAATTTTTGAATTTTAGACTTTTTGAACATTTTGTATTTCCTGTTATAAATATTTATTTATTTTTTTATTTACTGAAGAAGACATGTGTATTTAAAAGAAATTAAACCCCAGTTCTGTATCACTTTCAGTTTTTGTTATACAATTTTTTAAAGTTAATTTAATTTTTTAGACGGTGCCAGTTGAATTTTGGCATCACCCCCATCTTGTTATAAGTATATCGGGTCTTTCCAAGTATCTGGGGGACCAAAGACCAGACACTTAGAACAACATGGTGGCGAGTAAGACCAACAATTTCGACTGACTGTTTAAGAACAATTAAAAAAAATATTATAGAACTTTTTCAGTTTGTCATTTTTTTTGTCATTTTCAAGGGTTTTGTTTGCCTACTCTTAAAGATATTCCGAATTGAAACGTTATGGCCCCAAAATTTTAACCCCTTTGAAATTAGAAATATTTTATTATTTTGGTTTTTATAATTTATCATAATTCTGGCCCTGTTTTAAATTTTAAATTTCCACTAAACGAGATACAAGCATTCCAAAAATTCAAACCGTAGATTTCTTCCTCATAGTTTTAAATGTAAAATGTTTTGAAATTCGATAATTTTTGAATTATAATTTTTTGTTAATTCAGCCCTATTTTAAAATTTAAAATTCTAAATTTTTTATACACTAATCAATATATAGGGATTCCAAAAGTCCAAACCGGGGGTCTCTATCTCTTTTGCTCTCTATCTCTAGCACTCTCTGAGTGCTGTGGAAAACACTTGTGGCAATTTTCAAAAAAATAATAATAAAAATGATAATGATAGGGTACAGGTCTTCATTTTAAAATGATAACCGGTTTATACAGGGACACTAGTACCGGTTCATACGTCACATTGACCACGTGACTTTCATATCTATGGCCGGCGGTCTAGAAACTGAAAATTTACCTTCTCTTTCCCAAGATGCCTTTACAGGTGATGGGACTTATTATTTTTTTTCAGGAATAATTATCATAAAATAGTGCGGCCCTAAGAACACGGCAACAATTGCTGCAATATTGCGAATCGCACAAATACTCCGATTGAAAATCTAGTTTACAAGGATTTCAGGATTCTGTTTTCAAAGAGGAAGACTATTACAGTGCATATGATACGTTAACACAAATGTGGATATCATTGTAATTATCTACGAAGGAAAATAAACATTTTGGTCGATACTGGAAGATTGAAATGTTATTTTTTTTTATATTGAACAAGATTTAAAGAGGAAAGATGGAAGAGAGTTGGAGAAGAGATGGAGGATAGGTGGAGAAGAGAAGGACGAGAAATGGAGGAGAGAGAGACTCCAAATATTTGACTAACTGCGAGATAAGGAATACAAAAATTGAAACTGCATGGCTCTATTTCTTCTCATTTTTGAGAGATGAATTTTTGAAATTTCCACTATTTGATAGCTTATAAATACGGCCTCGTTTTAATTTTTGAAACTCAATTTTTTTTTATAGTTTAATTCAGCATAAGTAAGAAATACAGTCTCTTTTAAAATTTTTTCATTTTCACATTTTTAAGACATGAATTTTTGAAATGTTTTGATAGCTTGTACATCCGGCCCTGTTCTAAATTTTGAGACAAATTTTTGGTAGAAATGCGGCATTAGGAATCCAAATATTTAAACCACATGCCTTTATCCCTTTTCATTTTTGAGGCATGAATTTTTGAATTTTAGACTTTTTGAACATTTTGTATTTCCTGTTTTAAATATTTATTTATTTGTTTTTATTTACTGAAGAAGACCTGTGTATTTAAAAGAAATTTAACCCCAGTTCTGTATCACTTTCAGTTTTTGTTATACAAATTTTTAAAGTTAGTTACTTTTTTAGACGGTGCCAGTTGAATTTTGGCATCACCCCCATCTTGTTATAAGTATATCGGGTCTTTCCAGGTATCTGGGGGACCAAAGACCTGACACTTAGAACAACATGGTGGCGAGTAAGACCAACAATTTCGACTGACTGTTTAAGAACAGCTAAAAAAATTTTTTAGAACTTTTTCAGTTTGTCATTTTTTTTTTGTCATTTTCAAGGGTTTTGTTTGCTCTTTGTTTACTCTTAAAGATATTCCGAATTGAAACGTTATGGCCTCAAAATTTTTACCCCTTTGAAATTAGAAACATTTTATTATTTTGGTTTTTATAATTTATCGTAATTCTGGCCCTGTTTTAAATTTTTAATTTCCACTAAACGAGATACAAGCATTCCAAAAATTCAAACCGTAGATTTCTTCCTCATAGTTTTGGCTGTAAAATATTTTGAAATTCGATAATTTTTGAATTATAATTTTTTGTTAATTCAGCCCTATTTTAAAATTTAAAATTCTAAATTTTTTATACACTAATCAATATATAGGGATTCCAAAAATTCAAACCGGGGGTCTCTATCTCTTTTTTGAAATATTAATTTGTGAAATAAGATTTTTTTTACCGTAAATCCGGCCCAATTTAAAATTTTCTAATTCTAATTTTTATACGGAAATCAAAATGTGGGAATTTCAAAAATTCCAATCGGTGGTCTCTCCCATAAATCGTTTTTGAGTTATGATTTTGGTGGAGAGATTGTGAGAAAATGAAGTAGAAATGGAGCAGAGATAGTGAAGAAATGGAGCAGATAGAGGGGAAATGTAGAAGAGATAAGGGAGATAAAGGGAGAGAACGAGAAATGGAAGTGGGTTGTAAGAAAGATAGTGCAGAGATGCAGGAGAATTGGAGGAGAGGAACAGGAGTGAAAGAGGAGTGGACAGACAATATACCCCTAAGGATATGGACGGTTCACGGATCATCCCATCTGCGCCCAACTCCCTTCAGGGGTGGGTATTCCCAGCACTCTCTGAGTGCTGTGGAAAACACTTATGGCAATTTTCAAAAAACTAATAATAATGTTTCCAACGCTTAGGTGACATCTAATTGCAAAGAAAACCAACACATTGATTTTTAAATAATTTAAATTGATAGTGGAGAATTGGAGCAGCGAATCCTGATGGTTAAAAAAATAAAATTGTTTTAAACAGTTTCAAAGTTAAAAGATGTCTACAAAAAAATGTGATCTAGTCATTCAGAAGGACTGTTTGATTGAATATTCGTCAATCAGTGGGAAGACCTCGCCAGAGATTGAGAAACCAGCTAACCGAAAATTTAACAAGTTCTGATTTACAAGACACATGGAAAGCCCTGACAAACAGATCAAGATGGAGGACTAATGTGAGTCAATCCGAATGGAGTATAGTACAAGAGGTCTAGAAACAACTTTAAATAATTTTAATAATTCGAAAATTTATTGAAAAAATTATTTAATTGACCTGTTTATACAGGGGTAATAGGAGTCGTAGAAACTGCACGATACCATGGATTTTATTTAGTATACTAGAGGTCTAGAAACAACTTAATTTTAAGAATTGAAAGCTTTATTGAATTTTTTGATTTATCGAAAAAATTATTTTATTGAGCTGTTTATACAGGGGTAATAGGAGACGTAGAAACGTGTGAACGTCACGATACTGTGGATTTTATTTAGTCTAGAGGTCTAGAAACAACTTGATTTCAAGAATTCAAAGATTTATTGAATTTTTTGATTTATCGAAAAAATTACTTAATTGGCCTGTTTATATAGAGGTAATAGGAGTGGTGGAAACGTCACGATACCGTGTATTTTATTTATTATTCTAGAGGTCTAGAAACAACTTAATTTTAAGAATTGAAAGATTTATTGAAATTTTTGATTTATCGAAAAAATTATTTTATTTACCTATTTTTACAGGGGTAATAGGAGAAGTGGACACGTCACGATACCGTGGATTTTATTTAGTATACTAGAGGTCTAGAAACAACTTAATTTTAAGAATTTGAAGATTTATTGAAATTTTTGATTTATCGAAAAAATTATTTTATCTACCTGTTTATACAGGGGTAATAGGAGTGGTGGAAACGTCACGGTACCGTGGATTTTATTTAGTATACTAGAGGTCTAGAAACAACTTAATTTTAAGAATTCAAAGATTTATTGAATTTTTTGATTTATCGAAAAAATTATTTAATTTACCTGTTTATACAGGGGCAATAAAATTCACACTTTATACCATTTTTTTATTTTAACGCAATTTTCATTATATACTAGCTGGAATGCCCGTTGTGTACAAACGAACTAATTAGTATAGATATAATTTTTTGTCGCACACCCTGTTTCGTAAAAGAATTGATCCAAAAATCTAAAAAGTATTTTATTGGTACCTGCGAAACCCTAAATTCAGTCAGTTTTTTATTAAAACATTTTTTTTTTTGATTTTTTTTTTTTATTGTTTCTATTTTATATTAGACGAGATGTGTTTGTTTGGTTTTGATATTGTCAATATTTTGTTACTCGCTTTGTTTTCCTTGCGTCTTAAGTTTCTCGCGAATCTACGTGTGAAGTCAAGAGGGGAGGAGAGTAGGACGTATTAAAGAGGATTAAGTAGCAAGAATAATTTCCAGAATTCCACAGGAAATTTTACCTGGCAAATATTAGAAATTCGATCTTTACGAAAATTCGATAGGAATTTTATATTATTTTTTTTTTGTAGTTTTTAAATTTGTCTAACTTGAAGAGAAAGCTTTTTCTGTCCTTTGCCCCACTTGGTAAAATTTTCGATTTGGTTTAGTTTTTTAAAATATGTATTTCAAAAACGTTTTCAATTCCGAAAAAAATAAAAAAAATTATCCCTGACAAGTAATTATTTTTAGTAGATATTATTTTGATGTAGTGCTGGAGGTCAATTTGAAATCAAGAGAAAGGTCATTTTTCTGCCCTATGCCCCACTTGGTGACAGTTTTGGTTTGGTTTAGAGGCGTTTTAAAATATGGCTACGAAAGACGTTCTATATTCCGAAAAAATATTTTTTCGTCAAGTACTTATCATTTTTAGTTGAAATTATTTTCATGTAGTGCTGGAAGTCAAGAACAGAATATCTCATAACCCTATGCACCTCTTAAAAGTTCTATTATTTCTAAATTAAATTATAAAAAAATTTTAACGATTTTTTAGTTATAATAAATTTAAATTTGTCCCTTATCAATAAATATTTGCGGTTTTCATACAGTGCTGGAGGTCAAGCACGTACATTTATTCAACCCTATGTGCCACTTAAGAGTTTAATTTCTATTTAATAATTATATAATAAAATTCAGAATGTGTTTAGTTTGTTTGATCCTTTGTGATGTTATTTTTGGAAATAAGCCCTTGTTAGAAGCTTAAAATGTCCTTTACGATCTTTGATATTCGGGGAAAACATATAAGTACATTTCCAAAGATTGCGGCTGCTTTGACACGATTTTTTTTTTTTTTCAAGAAATGGTTTCTGGTAAAGTCATGAAAGTCATGAAAGACTAGAAAGGTGAATTAATTCTAAAACTGTGGTTTAGAGCCCTCTTGTTTTTTTTTTAGAATGAATATTATTTACATTCGTAGATGGTAGTCTATTTTCACTAATAAGCTCGGGTCCGATTTTCTTTATTGTGTTTTTTTGGTCTTTAACATATAGTTTTGGAACTTTGTTTTAAAAATTAATTTCGCATCTCAGGGCTTTTTTTGTCATCTGTGGACCAGAGTTTAATTCTAGTTTACTTCGTCTTGCTTTAAGCTATAGTGACACCATGGTAAAACTGTTACCTAAGGAGTAAAGCGGGTTCGAAACCCGATGGCTAGTGATTAACTTTTATATGTAAATCAAATTTGACTTGGCTTCGATTAATTAAAATGAGATTTTTTTAGGGATAATAGGGTTGAAAGACAGATTTTATAAAGAAGTGGGTTAAGATATATTACCCAACGCACCACTTAGGTGTTGGGAACCTATATTATGAGTTTGGAAAATTATGGGACCGGTTTTTCAAATTCGTAATGTCAAATAATAAAAGAGTTTTAGTTTTAAAAATCTCATTTATTTTTTATTTGATAATTTTTATGGATACTTTAGCTATGTATAATCCATTAACAATGTTTTCTCATCTGACTAGGCCATGGTATTTTTTAAGTTTGTTATTAAATATATTGAATAAATATTTGTTATAGAAAGTCACATGATAATTTTGTAATTAAAATTTTATAGGCTACTTCAAACGTTTAAGCGGAACTTAATGGAATTTTCATTTTCCTGAGTTGTCATGAGCTCTCTTTTTAAGGTTTGAAGTGGGCTTTTGCTAAACAAAACTTCATTTAATTTTTAAAAATTACTAAATTTAAATCTTCCGCTTAAACCACAGAAACTATAGTTTTTTTATTTTCACATGTCTAGTTGTATTTCGTGGTTACTAACTAAAATGCCCCCCCCCCAACATGGCCTATTGAGATGAGGAAACATCTTGAATGGATTCTATAAGTCGTTAGTATCTGGTTACAATTTTTTATTTAATTTTGAGAAACATGTTTTTCAAAAAGGTGTCTAATTATGGAGCCGCTATAGCAGGGGTGGGAATCTTTCGGAAACAAAGAGCCATTCCAAATAAACCCTCTAAAGAAAAATTTGCAGCAACTTTTACAAGTTATCTTGATCTTTGGAAAATTTTCAAAAAGAAATAAATTTTATAATTTTTCAATATTTACAGATACCATTTCTACAGATAAGATTAGAAAAAGTATTGTATGCACGGTTGTTTTGTGTGTGCATACAATAAATCAATTATTACCGACCGCCACCATATAAGGGAGGTATTGTGATCATACCGATTTTGACATTCCGAGATTTCGATGGATCTTCACGAATTTAGGTCCCTACATAACGTTTTCACTATTTTTAGCATGTTGTCTGTCGGTCTATCTGTCCGTTTGTCTGCTCTGGGACCACTAGTTCTTGACCTCTGCACTATATCTTTAGGGATGAATTTAAATATCGTTCATCAATAATATATGTATTAATGCAAATTTTAAAAAATTACAGAAAATTCTAAATTCTGTATTATTATATTGAAGATAATAGCTGTATTTTTGCCCAGATAGGTGCCTTTTGCGTCTCGTGCGTCTCTAGGGGTTCTAGTTCTTGACATCAGCACTATAATTTGAGCAATTAATACTATAAATCTATATATATAAATTCGGAGGCTCCGTTTGTACATTATTATTTTTTTAGTATTTTTACTTTGGTAGCTTAGACCATTTTGACCATTTTTATAATTTTTGTCTGTCTGTGCAGATTGAAATATTGAAAGGTATTTCGAACTCTCCAAGTAATTTGTCTTTTTTTTATACCCCATAATTAACCTTTTGTGTTACTTATTTTAGGGCATATTTAAAGATCAGAGCCCCCTGTAGACCTTTTATTTATTGTTGTTCGCACTGCCACGTATTTTGAAAATTACTTTAGAAGCATTGACGTCCGCATTAGGGTCACTCGAAAATATTTTTTCTGGAATAGTTAAGGGTAGATTCATTTTTAACTGCACCTATAGGGTTTCGTAGGTATGAATAAATACACCCGGATTTTAAAAATTACTGCGTCTTGTCTTTAGAGGCATTTACGCCCACATTAGGATCACTCGAAACTATTTTTTCTGGAATAGTTAAGAGTAGATTAATTTTCAACTGCACCCATCAGGTTTCGTAGGTATGTTAAAATACTCTTGTACCGTCAATCAAGTGTCCTATTTGGTAGAAATTGTGGCCAAACGACTGGACCTAGAGAATTAAAATTTATATGTCTTCCTGAGGGGTTGGTTTAAAATTTGGAATAATGTACATAACTGTTATATGCTGGGAATGTTTTATTAGATTATTTTTTAGAAAATTATCAAACTTTCATGGTATGACTAAGAAAACCTTATACTGTCTGTCTGTTAGTGAGTTTTTAGGGGTTGGCTTAAAAGTCTGAAAAATTCAGAATAATTCACATAACAGGGCTATGCTCGGAATTTTTTTTATTAGATTATTTTTTCGAAAATTACCAAGTTTCCAGGGTTTTATTAAGAAAACCTTATACTGTCTGTCTGTTAGTGAGTTTTTAGGTGTTGGCTTAAAAGTCTGAAAAATTCAGAATAATTCACATAACCGGGATATGCTCGGAATTTTTTTTTATTAGATTATTTTTTCTAATATTACCAAGTTTCCAGGGTTTTACTAAGAAAACCTTATACTGTCTGTCTGTTTTCCGTTTAGAGGGGTTGCCTCAATTTATTAAAAATGAGATGTTTTTTTGCTATGTTTGACTTGTTGGATTATCAGTCCTATGATGATTTCAAGTGTTTTTGAAATTATATTAAGAAATTGAAAAAATCAAGGGCCCGGTTTTTTCAAATCTTAATGTAGTTATATCAGTTTTTATTTACAAAAAGAATTTGTATAATTTCAGAAATCTCATTTTTGATATTTTTGTTTTTTCAAAAAAAAAATTACAGTTAATTTTTTAAATAATTTATTTAAAAACTATATTGAAAGATTGTGAACAAAAAACCCTTATACAGTCACTCATATGTCTGTCTGTTTGTACAATAGAAATTGTTGCTGTAAACTGTTTGACCTACCGAGTTGAAATTTGGCATGCATTTTATTATCCACATAATTACTGAAAAATACATACTTGTAATTTTCGAAAAAACATTTTGAATAGTGAAAATAAAAGGTCTTGAGGCGTCGATTAAGGAACAAGTTCAATTTTTAAATTCATTCTTTTGGCACATTTTTTCCAAAATCTTTTTCGGATACAAATATTTTAATAACTAATATTAATAATTTTATATATATATATATATATATCCCTTATTTTAATAATGTATATATTTGGGGAGCTTTGGGGGGCTACCTCGCTTATCATTCCAGCTAGTGTATATCTAAAAGTGGGTCATCAAAAGGAAGTTCTAGCCATTTGCTGAACTTTTTCACTTACTAAATATCTGCGAAATCCTAACATGTGTACAATTTCACAATTGGTATTTTTTTGAGGTCTCGATATATACGTATATATATATGTAGGTAAAGCGAACAGCCCTCTGGGGCGGTTCGTGACAAATAGGGTAATTTGGACGCTTATTAATTTTGATTAAGGCCTTATGTTCGGAGTTAGTAAGTGAAGTAATGGGTTTTACGTGAAATATGGCCCATTTCGCAAATATTACGGGAACAAATTGATATTTAGACTGATTGCTCCTGATTTCATTACATTTTGGGTTGAACGATTAATAAAATTAATATTATTTTTTTATATAGACAAACTGACATTTCAAAACGTTTTTACTCAAAATTAAATTAAAGATAGCCGACCGGCGTAGCGTAGTGGTAACACATGTGGTCTGCATTGCGAAGGTCTCGGGTTCGAATCCGGTTCAGGCATGGAATTTTTCACAAATAATGTCCTGGCTAATTGCCACAGAGGCAAAGGCCATTTAATTAAAAATAAAAAAAAAATTAAAGAATAATTTTCTTAAATTTATTTTTTGGTCTAAAAAATATTTTTTATTTTTCTTATTTCTCGGCGCTAATTATAATTTGTTAATTTTTAACCCTTTTTGCCTCTTTTAGAAAATGTTTTTAAAATAAATTATTTTTACAAATTTCGACCAACGGGATTTCTTCGCATATCGCCAGAGTTTGGGTTGCGGCCGATTTCTGGGTATAAAGCTCCCTTGACCTTCTCTGAGAAGGTTACAGGTGAACGTCTCGTCTGCGTGGAACACGTTTCGGGCAAACATGGACGGTACTGGCGGAAATAAAAACATTTTTAATAATAATAAATTAGTGCGGCCCTTGAGAACATTGTTTGTTTTCGGGTCATCCTCAACTGCGCCCAACTCCCTTCAGGGGTGGGTATTCCCAGCACTCACTGAGTGCTGTGGAAGACACTTATGGCAATTTTTTTTAAATAATAATAATAAATTAGCGCCGCCCCTAAGAACGTTTGTTCTCGGATCATGGTAACTGCACCCCAGAAATATAATAGGAATTGAGGAGAAATCAAGGGGAGATGTAGGAGAAATTAAGAAGAGATAAAAAAGTTAAAGGAAGAGTAGGAAAAATGAAAGTGAGTTGTAAGAAAGATAGTGGAGAGATGCAGAAGAATTGCAGGAGAGGAACAGGAGTGAAAGAGGAGTGGACAGACAATATACCCCTAAGGATATGGATGGTTCACGGAAACGTCACGGTACCGTGGATTTTATTTAGTATTCTAGAGGTCTAGAAACAACTTAATTTTAAGAATTGAAAGATTTATTGAAATTTTTGATTTATCGAAAAAATTATTTTATCTACCTATTTTTACAGGGGTAATAGGAGAAGTGGAAACGTCACGATACCGTGGATTTTATTTAGTAGACTAGAGATCTAGAAACAAGTTAATTTTAAGAATTCAAAGATTTATTGAATTTTTTGATTTATCGAAAAAATTATTTTATCTACCTGTTTATACAGGGGTAATAGGTGATGTGGAAACGTCACGGTACCGTGGATTTTATTTAGTATACAAGAGGTCTAGAAACAAGTTAATTTTAAGAATTCAAAGATTTACTGAATGTTTTGATTTATCGAAAAAATTATTTAATTTACCTGTTTATACAGGGGCAATAAAATTCACACTTTATACCATTTTTTTATTTTAACGTCAAGTACTTATCATTTTTAGTTGAAATTATTTTCATGTAGTGCTGGAAGTCAAGAACAGAATATCTCATAACCCTATGCACCTCTTAAAAGTTCTATTATTTCTAAATTAAATTATAAAAAAATTTTAACGATTTTTTAGTTATAATAAATTTAAATTTGTCCCTTATCAATAAATATTTGCGGTTTTCATACAGTGCTGGAGGTCAAGCACGTACATTTATTCAACCCTATGTGCCATTTAAGAGTTTAATTTCTATTTAATAATTATATAATAAAATTCAGAATGTGTTTAGTTTGTTTGATCCTTGTGATGTTATTTTTGGAAATAAGCCCTTGTTAGAAGCTTAAAATGTCTTTTACGATCTTTGATATTCGGGGAAAACATATAAGTACATTTCCAAAGATTGCGGCTGCTTTGACACGATTTTTTTTTTTTTGTTCAAGAAATGGTTTCTGGTAAAGTCATGAAAGTCATGAAAGACTAGAAAGGTGAATTAATTCTAAAACTGTGGTTTAGAGCCCTCTTGTTTTTTTTTTTAGAATGAATATTAATTACATTCGTAAATGGTAGTCTATTTTCACTAATAAGCTCGGGTCCGATTTTCTTTATTGTGTTTTTTTGGTCTTTAACATATAGTTTTGGAACTTTGTTTTAAAAATTTATTTCGCATCTCAGGGCTTTTTTTGTCATCTGTGGACCAGAGTTTAATTCTAGTTTACTTCGTCTTGCTTTAAGCTATAGTGACACCATGGTAAAACTGTTACCTAAGGAGTAAAGCGGGTTCGAAACCCGATGGCTAGTGATTAACTTTTATATGTAAATCAAATTTGACTTGGCTTCGATTAATTAAAATGAGATTTTTTTAGGGATAATAGGGTTGAAAGACAGATTTTGTAAAGAAGTGGGTTAAGATATATTACCCAACGCACCACTTAGGTGTTGGGAACCTATATTATGAGTTTGGAAAATTATGGGACCGGTTTTTCAAATTCGTAATGTCAAATAATAAAAGAGTTTTAGTTTTAAAAATCTCATTTATTTTTTATTTGATAATTTTTATGGATACTTTAGCTATGTATAATCCATTAACAATGTTTTCTCATCTGACTAGGCCATGGTATTTTTTAAGTTTGTTATTAAATATATTGAATAAATATTTGTTATAGAATGTCACATGAATATTTTGTAATTAAAATTTTATAGGCTACTTCAAACGTTTAAGCGGAACTTAATGGAATTTTCATTTTCCTGAGTTGTCATGAGCTCTCTTTTTAAGGTTTGAAGTGGGCTTTTGCTAAACAAAATTACCAAAAACTTCACTTAATTTTTAAAAATTACTAAAATTCAAAATCTTCCGCTTAAACCACAGAAACTATAGTTTTTTTATTTTCACATGTCTAGTTGTATTTCGTGGTTACTAACTAAAATGCCCCCCCCCCCCAACATGGCCTATTGAGATGAGGAAACATCTTGAATGGATTCTATAAGTCGTTAGTATCTGGTTACAATTTTTTATTTAATTTTGAGAAACATGTTTTTCAAAAAGGTGTCAGTATAATTATGGAGCCGCTATAGCAGGGGTGGGAATCTTTCGGAAACAAAGAGCCATTCCAAATAAACCCTCTAAAGAAAAATTTGCAGCAACTTTTACAAGTTATCTTGATCTTTGGAAAATTTTCAAAAAGAAATAAATTTTATAATTTTTCAATATTTACAGATACCATTTCTACAGATAAGATTAGAAAAAGTATTGTATGCACGGTTGTTTTGTGTGTGCATACAATAAATCAATTATTACCGACCGCCACCATATAAGGGAGGTATTGTGATCATACCGATTTTGACATTCCGAGATTTCGATGGATCTTCACGAATTTAGGTCCCTACATAACGTTTTCACTATTTTTAGCATGATGTCTGTCGGTCTATCTGTCCGTTTGTCTGCTCTGGGACCACTAGTTCTTGACCTCTGCACTATATCTTTAGGGATGAATTTAAATATCGTTCATCAATAATATATGTATTAATGCAAATTTTAAAAAATTACAGAAAATTCTAAATTCTGTATTATTATATTGAAGATAATAGCTGTATTTTTGCCCAGATAGGTGCCTTTTGCGTCTCGTGCGTCTCTAGGGGTTCTAGTTCTTGACATCAGCACTATAATTTGAGCAATTAATACTATAAATCTATATATATAAATTCGGAGGCTCCGTTTGTACATTATTATTTTTTTAGTATTTTTACTATGGTAGCTTAGACCATTTTGACCATTTTTATAATTTTTGTCTGTCTGTGCAGATTGAAATATTGAAAGGTATTTCGAACTCTCCAAGTAATTTGTCTTTTTTTTATACCCCATAATTAACCTTTTGTGTTACTTATTTTAGGGCATATTTAAAGATCAGAGCCCCCTGTAGACCTTTTATTTATTGTTGTTCGCACTACCACGTATTTTGAAAATTACTTTAGAAGCATTGACGTCCGCATTAGGGTCACTCGAAAATATTTTTTCTGGAATAGTTAAGGGTAGATTCATTTTTAACTGCACCTATAGGGTTTCGTAGGTATGAATAAATACACCCGGATTTTAAAAATTACTGCGTCTTGTCTTTAGAGGCATTTACGCCCACATTAGGATCACTCGAAACTATTTTTTCTGGAATAGTTAAGAGTAGATTAATTTTCAACTGCACCCATCAGGTTTCGTAGGTATGTTAAAATACTCTTGTACCGTCAATCAAGTGTCCTATTTGGTAGAAATTGTGGCCAAACGACTGGACCTAGAGAATTAAAATTTATATGTCTTCCTGAGGGGTTGGTTTAAAATTTGGAATAATGTACATAACTGTTATATGCCGGGAATGTTTTATTAGATTATTTTTTCGAAAATTATCAAATTTTCATGGTATGACTAAGAAAACCTTATACTGTCTGTCTGTTAGTGAGTTTTTAGGGGTTGGCTTAAAAGTCTGAAAAATTCAGAATAATTCACATAACAGGGATATGCTCGGAATTTTTTTTATTAGATTATTTTTTCGAAAATTATCAAGTATCCAGGGTTTTATTAAGAAAACCTTATACTGTCTGTCTGTTAGTGAGTTTTTAGGTGTTGGCTTAAAAGTCTGAAAAATTCAGAATAATTCACATAACCGGGATATGCTCGGAATTTTTTTTTATTAGATTGTTTTTTCTAATATTACCAAGTTTCCAGGGTTTTACTAAGAAAACCTTATACTGTCTGTCTGTTTTCCGTTTAGAGGGGTTGCCTCAATTTATTAAAAATGAGATGTTTTTTTGCTATGTTTGACTTGTTGGATTATCAGTCCTATGATGATTTTAAGTGTTTTTGAAATTATATTAAGAAATTGAAAAAATCAAGGGCCCGGTTTTTTCAAATCTTAATGTAGTTATATCAGTTTTTATTTACAAAAAGAATTTGTATAATTTCAGAAATCTCATTTTTGATATTTTTGTTTTTTCAAAAAAAAAATTACAGTTAATTTTTTAAATAATTTATTTAAAAACTATATTGAAAGATTGTGAACAAAAAACCCTTATACAGTCACTCATATGTCTGTCTGTTTGTACAATAGAAATTGTTGCTGTAAACTGTTTGACCTACCGAGTTGAAATTTGGCATGCATTTTATTATCCACATAATTACTGAAAAATACATACTTGTAATTTTCGAAAAAACATTTTGAATAGTGAAAATAAAAGGTCTTGAGGCGTCGATTAAGGAACAAGTTCAATTTTTAAATTCATTCTTTTGGCACATTTTTTCCAAAATCTTTTTCGGATACAAATATTTTAATAACTAATATTAATAATTTTATATATATATATATATATATATATCCCTTATTTTAATAATGTATATATTTGGGGAGCTTTGGGGGGCTACCTCGCTTATCATTCCAGCTAGTGTATATCTAAAAGTGGGTCATCAAAAGGAAGTTCTAGCCATTTGCTGAACTTTTTCACTTACTAAATATCTGCGAAATCCTAACATGTGTACAATTTCACAATTGGTATTTTTTTGAGGTCTCGATATATACGTATATATATATGTAGGTAAAGCTAACAGCCCTCTGGGGCGGTTCGTGACAAATAGGGTAATTTGGACGCTTATTAATTTTGATTAAGGCCCTATGTTCGGAGTTAGTAAGTGAAGTAATGGGTTTTACGTGAAATATGGCCCATTTCGCAAATATTACGGGAACAAATTGATATTTAGACTGATTGCTCCTGATTTCATTACATTTTGGGTTGAACGATTAATAAAATTAATATTATTTTTTTATTTAGACAAACTGACATTTCAAAACGTTTTTACTCAAAATTAAATTAAAGATAGCCGACCGGCGTAGCGTAGTGGTAACACATGTGGTCTGCATTGCGAAGGTCTCGGGTTCGAATCCGGTTCAGGCATGGAATTTTTCACAAATAATGTCCTGGCTAATTGCCACAGAGGCAAAGGCCATTTAATTAAAAATAAAAAAAAAATTAAAGAATAATTTTCTTAGATTTATTTTTTGGTCTAAAAAATATTTTTTATTTTTCTTATTTCTCGGCGCTAATTATAATTTGTTAATTTTTAACCCGTTTTGCCTCTTTTAGAAAATGTTTTTAAAATAAATTATTTTTACAAATTTCGACCAACGGGATTTCTTCGCATATCGCCAGAGTTTGGGTTGCGGCCGATTTCTGGGTATAAAGCTCCCTTGACCTTCTCTGAGAAGGTTACAGGTGAACGTCTCGTCTGCGTGGAACACGTTTCGGGCAAACATGGACGGTACTGGCGGAAATAAAAAAAATTTTAATAATAATAAATTAGTGCGGCCCTTGAGAACATTGTTTGTTTTCGGGTCATCCTCAACTGCGCCCAACTCCCTTCAGGGGTGGGTATTCCCAGCACTCACTGAGTGCTGTGGAAGACACTTATGGCAATTTTTTTTAAATAATAATAATAAATTAGCGCCGCCCCTAAGAACGTTTGTTCTCGGATCATGGTAACTGCACCCCAGAAATATAATAGGAATTGAGGAGAAATCAAGGGGAGATGTAGGAGAAATTAAGAAGAGATAAAAAAGTTAAAGGAAGAGTAGGAAAAATGAAAGTGAGTTGTAAGAAAGATAGTGGAGAGATGCAGAAGAATTGCAGGAGAGGAACAGGAGTGAAAGAGGAGTGGACAGACAATATACCCCTAAGGATATGGATGGTTCACGGATCATCCCATCTGCGCCCAACTCCCTTCAGGGGTGGGTATTCCCAGCACTCACTGAGTGCTGTGGAAAACACTTATGGCAATTTTCAAAAAAATAATAATAATGTTTCCAACGCTTAGGTGACATCTAATTGCAAAGGCATGAATTTTTGAATTTTAGACTTTTTGAACATCTTGTATTTCCTGTTTTAAATTAATTTTTTTTTATTTACTGATCAAGACATGTATTTAAAAAAAATCAAACCGCAAATCTCTATCACTTTCAGTTTATGTTACACAAATTTTTAAATTTAGTTACTTTTTAGACGGTGCCAGTTGAATTTTGGCATCACCCCCATCTTGTTCTAAGTGTATCGGGTCTTTCCAGGTATCTGGGGGACCAAAGACCTGACACTTAGAACAACATGGTGGTGAGTAAGACCAACAATTTCGACTGACTGTTTAAGAACAGCTAAAAAAAATATTTCAGATTTTTTTTTTTGTCAGTTTGTCATTTTTTTTGTCATTTTCAAGGGTTTTCTTTGCCTACCCTTAAAGATATTCAAAATTGAAACGTTATAGCCCTAATTTTTTTTTGTGGAGACATGTCAATAGAACTCTGTTTTTTGTGTCACTTATCTTTACAAAAAAAATATTTTGGTGCATAAAATTTGAGCACCTCTGATTTAGAAATTACACAGGTATATAAGACTTTCAAAGGTCCATAAATTAGTAAAAATGCTACGGTTTTAGAGGGGTAAAACGTTATTAATTTTATTTGAAATAGGCATTTTGTTCAGCAAAAATACTCTAATATATCGACCAGTGGGAAGACTTCGACAGATGGAGATATTAACTAACCGAAGATCTAACAAGTATTGGTACACAGGGCACACAGAAGGACCTGACAATGAACAGATCAAGATCAAGATTTGGCCTCACTCACATGAGCCCGCAAGTCAACCCGACCAACAATACCCAAAGAAGAAGAAGATAGTGAAGCGGTGTTCTATTGAAACCTGGTCTTTTGTTGGTTAAATCAATCACATGATATTCGACATTATTTTTCTATTAAAAATGGAAACAAAAAGCATCTGCCAGCGAGATTAAAATTTTAAAGTACAATAAAGGTTCGCCTCATTTACATTTAATTTAATTTTTACTATGAATATTTCAGAAATTTAATAATAAAAATTTTACATCAAAGTCCTAAATCACGTCCAAATTAAACAAAATTACAAGCAATAAAAAAATATGAATTCAACCGTGAAAATTAACAAAGTTATTTTATCTAAACGCGACAAATACCATATGAATTAATCTAACATGGATCGTGTTAAGGCCATGTTTATTTTTTTAGGAAAAAATTCTTAGAATTTTTTTAAAATTTTTTCGCCAATCGTTACAAAATACTTGAATGTGATTGGCAGGTTTTAAAACAAAAGATTCTTGTGAAAAAATGTTTATAGTAACTGTTTATATATTTAATCCTTGCCGTTCCAAAATAATTTTAAAACCTACCATCATATGTGACCCATGTTGCGCCAATTTCATATTTAAAATTTCTGTTGCGATAAATTTCAAATTTGTTTTTCTGCATTATTTAGATTAAACATTGAATAAGACAGTTTTAAATAATACTATATTATCCATTTCAAAAACTAAAACGTAATGGCAGGCCTCTTCTGCTTTTACAAGTTCATGACAAAATCTTTGTATCGTTTTAGTAGATGATGATATTAGATTCGTATTTATTATCTCCAGATATTTCATGTCCGTGATACATAGACGCTAGTACATACTTCTTTGGTCAATAAGCAGCTGCACATCGAAAAGGTCCCCTGGCATTAGCTCGGCAGTCAGTTCTTTGAACATTCCGATGGAACCATAGTGAAATGTTCAACCGGTCAGTGCTTCTAAGGAAGGTGTTGGCATTTGAACGCATAGCGAACAGACTGCCTGGCATTAGCTCGGCAGTCAGTTCTTTGAACATTCCGTTGAAACCATAGTGAAATGTACAACTGGTCAGTACTTCTCAGGGAGGTGTTGGCATTCGAACGCATAGCGAACAGACTATCTGGCATTAGCTCGGCAGTCAGTTCTTTGAACATTCCGTTGAAACCATAGTGAATCGTACAACTGGTCAGTGCTTCTCAAGAAGGTGTTGGCATTCGAACGCATAGCGAACAGACTGCCTGGCATTAGCTCGGCAGTCAGTTCTTTGAACATTCCGTTGAAACCATAGTGAAATGTACAACTGGTCAGTGCTTCTCAGGAAGGTGTTGGCATTCGAACGCATAGCGGACAGACTACCTGGCATTAGCTCGGCAGTCAGTTCTTTGAACATTCCCATGGAACCATAGTGAAATGTACAACTGGTCAGTGCTTCTCAGGAACGTGTTGAAATTTGAATGCATAGCGAACAGACTACCTGGCATTAGCTCAGCAGTCAGTTCCTTGTACATTCCCATGGAACCATAGTGAAATGTGCAACTGGTCAGTGCTTCTCAGGAACGTGTTGACATTTGAATGCATAGCGAACAGACTACCTGGCATTAGCTCAGCAGTCAGTTCCTTGTACATTCCCATGGAACCATAGTGAAATGTACAACTGGTCAGTGCTTCTCAGGAACGTGTTGACATTTGAACGCATAGCGAACAGACTACCTGGCATTAGCTCAGCAGTCAGTTCCTTGTACATTCCCATGGAACCATAGTGAAATGTACAACTGGTCAGTGCTTCTCAGGAACGTGTTGACATTTGAACGCATAGCGAACAGACTACCTGGCATTAGCTCAGCAGTCAGTTCCTTGTACATTCCCATGGAACCATAGTGAAATGTACAACTGGTCAGTGCTTCTCAGGAACGTGTTGATATTTGAATGCATAGCGAACAGACTACCTGGCATTAGTTCGGCAGTCAGTCCCTTGTACATTCCCATGGAACCATAGTGAAATGTACAACTGGTCAGTGCTTCTCAGGAACGTGTTGACATTTGAACGCATAGCGAACAGACTACCTGGTATTAGCTAAGCAGTCAGTTCCTTGCACATTCCCATGGAACCATAGTGAAATGTACAACTGGTCAGTGCTTCTCAGAAACGTGTTGACATTTGAATGCATAGCGAAAAGACTACCTGGCATTAGCTCGGCAGTCAGTTCCTAGTACATTCCCATGGAACCATAGTGAAATGTACAACTGGTCAGTGCTTCTCAGGAACGTGTTGACATTTGAATGCATAGCGAACAGACTACCAGGCATTAGCTCGGCAGTCAGTTCCTTGTACAATCTCATGGAACCATAGTGAAATGTACAACTGGTCAGTGCTTCTCAGGAACGTGTTGACATTTGAATGCATAGCGAACAGACTACCAGGCATTAGCTTGGCAGTCAGTTCCTTGTACAATCCCATGGAACCATAGTGAAATGTACAACTGGTCAGTGCTTCTCAGGAACGTGTTGACATTTGAATGCATAGCGAACAGACTACCAGGCATTAGCTTGGCAGTCAGTTCTTTGTACAATCTCATGGAACCATAGTGAAATGTACAACTGGTCAGTGCTTCTCAGGAACGTGTTGACATTTGAATGCATAGCGAACAGACTACCAGGCATTAGCTCGGCAGTCAGTTCCTTGTACAATCTCATGGAACCATAGTGAAATGTACAACTGGTCAGTGCTTCTCAGGAACGTGTTGACATTTGAATGCATAGCGAACAGACTACCAGGCATTAGCTCGGCAGTCATTTCCTTGTACAATCTCATGGAACCATAGTGAAATGTACAACTGGTCAGTGCTTCTCAGGAACGTGTTGACATTTTAACGCATAACGAACAGACTACCTGGCATTAGCTTGGCAGTCAGTTCCTTGTACAATCCCATGGAACCATAGCGAAATGTACAACTGGTCAGTGCTTTTCAGGAACGTGTTGACATTTGAACGCATAGCGAACAGACTACCTGGTATTAGCTAAGCAGTCAGTTCCTTGCACATTCCCATGGAACCATAGTGAAATGTACAACTGGTCAGTGCTTCTCAGGAACGTGTTGATATTTGAACGCATAGCGAACAGACTACCTGGTATTAGCTCGGCAGTCAGTTCCTTGTACATTCCCATGGAACCATAGTGAAATGTACAACTGGTCAGTGCTTCTCAGGAACGTGTTGACATTTGAACGCATAGCGAACAGACTACCTAGCATTAGCTCGGCAGTCAGTTTCTTGTACATTCCCATGGAACCATAGTGAAATATATAACTGGTCAGTGCTTCTCAGGAACGTGTTGACATTTGAACGCATAGCGAAAAGGCTACCTGGCATTAGCTCGGCAGTCAGTTCCTTGTACATTTTCATGGAACCATAGTGAAATGTACAACTGGTCAGTGCCTCTCAGGAACGTGTTGACATATGAACGCATAGCGAACAGGCCGCCTGGCATTAGCTCGGCAGTCAGTTCTTTGTACATTCCCATGGTAACATAGTGAAATGTTCAACCGGTCAGTGC